>CM057456.1:605497500-606747500 GCA_016271365.2 Neoceratodus forsteri
CAGAAGTCAATTTTTTTGTTTATTTTGTTCCATATTTGTGTTAAATTAAGGTTCTTAAACTCAACTTTCCAGTTCCATTTAGCTAAGTAGTCATTTATTTTGGTGTAATCAGCTTTATTAAAGTTTTTCATTGTTGTGATGCCCTTAGTATGGATAAGTTCAGTCTTGTATTTGAAATATACTATACAGTGATCACTGTCACCTAAGGGATATAGTAAGCTAATATCCTTTACCTTGTCCTCAATGTTTGTTGGACAAGGTCGAGGATATTGCTGTCACAAGTAGGCTGTTTGACTATTTGTTCTAGGTTCTGTTGAATGAAAATATCCATGAATTTAATATCTAAATTTGACACAGTTTCATGAGTATCCCAGTTTATAGTAGGAAGATTAAAATCTCCCATTAATATATAGTTGTTATTCACTTCTACTGCACTAATTTTGTCAATTAGTTCTTGCTTAGCCTTAGTTGTTAAACTAGGTGATCTATAAATTAAACCAATTGTTAAGGTTCAGAAGGCAAATTAATATGAACCCATATACTCTCGTTTTTATTTGATTTGTTTTTTATTTCAAATGCTTTAAGATTTTCCTCAATGTATAATGCTATACCACCACCTTTTTTAATAGCTCTGCTTTTTGGAACCTATTGTACCCATTAATGTCCATATTCCAGTCTCCATCCTTATTCCAAGTTTCTGTGACACCACAAACAGATATATTATGGGTTTTTAATATATATGAGAGCTCATCTTCTTTAGTACGCAAACTTCTTGCATTTGTAAGAATAACATTTAATTGTGAAATTTTGGAGATTGACTTAAGTGGTCTCATGACTGTCTGATTAGAATCACAAATAATATCTGGATATGGTGCATAGTAATTTGTGTTGAACTCCAGAGCTGTGTTACATTGATACTAGGCCTAGAAAGGCAGATGGGGTTACTGGTTGGTACTACTCACTATTTGTGGTAGGCCTATGAAGGCAGGTGAGGTTACTGTTTGGTACTATTCCCTATCTGAGGTAGGCCTGCGAAGGCAAGTGGGGTAAGTAAGTACTACTCCTGTATTATATTGGCCTGTGAAGGCAGGTGGGGTTACTAGTTAGTACTACTCCTATCTGGGGTAATAGATAGGCATGTGATGGCAGGTAGGGTTACTGTTTGGTACTACTCCCTATCTGAAGTTGGCCTATGAAGGCAGGTGGAATTACTGGTTAGTACTACTCCTTATTTGGTGTAGGCCTGTGTAGGAAGGTGGGGATACTATTTGGTGTAACTCCCTATCTGGGGTAGGCCTGCGAAGGCAGGTGAGGTTACTGGTTAGTACTGTTCCCTATCTCCAGTAGGCTTGTGAAGGTAGGTGGAGTTAGTTGTTAGTACTACTCCTATCCGGGGTAGGCCTGTGACAGCAGGTGGGGTTACTGTTTGATACTACTCCCTACTTGGGGTAGGCTTGTGAAAGCAGGTGGGGGTATGGATTGGAGCCATCTAAAGGAAGTTTAGGACTGTGGAGGCAGGCGTGGCAGTGTTTGGGATAAAATGTTGAGGCAGGAGATAGGAAGGGGGAGGATGGTGTACTATGGGGGATGTGGGGCTACAGTATTCTTGAGAACAATGTGGGAGGCAGGGTGTTGCCCAATATGTAGGAGGCTATGCCTTTTGATGGCTGAGGTGCAGCTGCCAAGGAAGGAGTTGGGTGTATTGGCAGAGAAGCAGGAAAGCTGAGTCAGGCCAGGGGTAGAAGCAAGGAATACAGTGAATGCAGGTGGGGTCAGGATCCAACTGCACTAGTACCCACTGCCTCAGAAGGTGATGAAGCTAAGGGAGGAGGGATAGAGGACCATGGGGAGGAGTGGATGGGTTCAGCAGATGAAGGGAGTGGCTAGAGCACCCACAGCAGTACCAGTAAGGAATTGCTTCCAGCTGCTGAGTACCACAGGGGTGAGGGGGACTACGTGGGACACAGATGACAGAAGGGCAGCTACTCTATGATAAAGGGTTGATGGATGCTGCATGGTGGAGAGAGGGAACAATGGAGGGAGGGAAGGACAACAGCTGGAGAAGGGGATACCCTTGGAGGAGTACAGAGGAGGGAGGAAGGAAAGACAGCAGACAGGGTTCCAATGGAGCTGGGGTGGATGTGGAATTAGACAAGAAGAAGAGGATGTTAGATAGACAGAAGTAGAGAGGAAGGAGGATGGGGATAAGGGAATAGGAGCAGGGGGAAGAAGGTCTAATGGGGTAGGTAAAGGTAGATTCAGTAGCAGGCAGGATGGAGGGCAAGGGCAGATGCAGAGTCATAGTGAAAGAGGATTCAGTTGTGAAGGGGGTTAGATGAGCTAGGAGTGGGGGAGGAGAGCAAGATAGGAGCATGGTATATTTCCCAGAAATGACAGCTGAGTGCATAGGACCAAAAGTAGGCCCTCTCAGACATGGGATGGGGGAAAGTCACATGTGGTCAATCAACTAGGTACCAATGAGCTAGCCGGATGTGATGTAAGGAAGGTTCAGGAGAGGTTCAGAATGGTGGATCAGGTCTGCAGCTGGTGGCAAGGTCAGTAGCCTTCTCAGAAGTGCTGTCAGTACCTACAGCCAACACTGCCAAGAAACAAAAGATAGTGGAGTTCAATGACTGGTTGAAGGAATGGTGTAAGGAGGAGTGATTTGGAAATGTAGGAGCTGGGTGTACAGGGATGACAAAAGCTTTTATGCAATGAATAGGTTGCACCAAAGCAGAAGTGGAACAAGGCTGCTAGGGGAACATTTGGGGGGACATATAGATAGGAGCCTAAATATTAACTAAATGTGGGGAGCAGCAAGGGTCACAGCACCCAGGGTTTCACAGAGAAGGGGGAACCCACCCCCCACAGGGAGAGTACACAGAGCGATTAGATAGGAGACTTATGGAGGGGTTTTCTGGAGAAGGCCATCAACCCCCACCTCTAGTTAAAGATGCAGTGGAAACAGCAAAGGGGTGTGGAGGGATTGGGGGGCTGGGGTGACCAAGAGCAAGGGGGAGAAGAGGGGTGGGGCAGGCTATCAAGCAGAGGGGTGGGAGACTTTTTGTCAAAAAGCAGAGGAGAGAAACAGGAATGGTGGAGGGTAGTATGGAATACCTGCAGGCCATGATGGCAGAGAAAAAGGTGTATCTAATAGTGATAACCGAGACTTGGGCTACCCCAAATCATGACAGGATTCTCTCCATTCCTGTGCATGCACTCTAGAAAAGGGACAGGGAGAAAGGGAATGGGGAGGAGTGGTACTATACATCAGGGAGGACATTATTGCAAATAGGGAGGACTCTGGGGATGGGAACTTAGAGGCACTGTGTATTTAAATCCAAATGGCTGTAGGGAGGAAATTAAAGCCAAGTGTAGTTTATAGGCCATCAAATCAGGATAAGAAAAGGGGCAGGGAGTTGGGGTCATGATGAGGATGGTAGATAAAATGAGACAAGAAATGTTGCTGGGAGACTTCAATTTGCCTAAGGTGAACTGGAGTGTCCTGTCCACCACCTGTGCCAGGAGCCCACAGATACTGAATGCAGTACAGGATGTGTTCCCGATTCAGGGGGTGACTGAGCTGACATGGGAGTAAATCATCCTGGACCTGGTACTTAACAAATGGGGATTGTGTCCAGGATATCATGGTGGAGAATTCCATGGAGGATAGTGACCATCAGATGGTTTCATTCCAAGCTGATATGGGGAAAGAAATACCAAGCACAAAGACAAGTTTTAGATTTCAGGAAGGTCGACTATGGTAAGATGGAAGAGATTTTAAAAGGACACCTAGCTAGCCTTGAGGAAAATGAAAATGTGGAACAAATGTGTACAGTTATCAGGGAAGTATCAGAGCAGCCACTAACACACTACCTAAAACTGAAAGGAAAGAATTCCAAGGCCAAGAAACCTCGTTGGTTCAGTAGACAGGTGAGGTAGGCAGTCAGTGATAAGATGGACACATACTGTAACTACAGGAAGTTCCAAAAGGACAAGGATGGATAGATAGATAGATAGATAGATAGATAGATAGATAGATAGATAGATAGATAGCCAGACAGACTGATTTTTATTTGTTTGGCGACCAATCCCAGAGGCTTTGGGCACTGTACAGTCAAAATTTATGAAATAGTAACATTCAAATATATAAGCAGTCACTGAAAAACAATAGAGTAATTAAAAGTTCAATATAGGTTAAAAATCATCAGCAGGAAAGGCCAGGCTAAAAAGATGAGACTTCATATCCCTCCAAAATGCCTCCATCGTAGGAGCCACCCCCAAAGACCTTGGCAGTGAGTTCCAGAGGACTGGGCCGGCCACCTTGAATGAACGATCACCTGAGGTTTTCCGACTGGTCCTCAGAACTGCCAGGAGACCCACTGTGGAGGAATGAAGATAGTAGCCTGGGATGGCAGGAGTGAGGATGTCTGATAGGTAGCAAGAAGGGCTCTACTGGGAGAAAGCTATGGAGGCTGGTAGGATTATCAGGAAGGCCAAGGCTAGGAAGGAGCTGAAGACTACAGAGTGGATTAAGGAGGAGAGAAAGCATTCTTTAGGTATAGAAACAAACAAGTTGAAGGCAGAAGGAGACTGCTAGGTCCATCTAGTCTGGCCAATTGTTTTAAACCTTTTTTGACGCTCTAGTTGCCCTTTGTAGTCAGGGCTCCCATGTATCTATCCCATGCATTCTTGAATCCCCCCACAGTGTTGACCCCCACAACCTCTTGAGGCAGGCTGTTCCAGGTGTCCACCACTCTTTCTGTGAAGAAAAACTTCCTGGTGTTGGTAGAGAACATCCCTCCTTCCAGACAGAGGTCATGTCCTCTGGTCCTGAAGCCCTTCTTGAAGTGAAAAAGTTCCTGTTCCTGTACCTTCTAAATACCTTTTATGTACCTGAATGTTTCAATCATGTCCCATCTCTGTCTTCTCTTCTCCAGGGAGTACATATTCAGTTCTCTAAGTCTTTCCTCACAGGACATGTACAGCAGACCCTGAATCATTTGTGTTGCCTTTATCTGTACTGTTTCCACCCGGTCAATGTCCTTCCTCAGGTGAGACCTCCAGAATTGGACTCCATATTTCAGGTGAGGCCTGACCAGCGATCTATACAGTGGTAGTACCACCTCTCTCCTCCTGCTTGTGATTCCCCTCCCAATGCAGCCCAGCATTCTGTTGGCCTTCAATGTTGCCTTCTCTCACTGCTTACTAACCTTCAAGTTATCTGAGATTATGATTCCCAGATCTCATTCTTGGTTTGAGACCGCCAGTCTTTCGCCTCCTAGGTGATACTCCTTTCTTTGATTCTTCTTTCTTATGTGCATGATCTTGCACTTTTTGGCATTAAATCTCAGCTGCCACACTCCAGACCATTTTTCTAGTTTCTTGAGGTCAGCTTCCACCTTGCTCACTCCTTCTGAGGTGTCCACCCTGTTACATATCTTGGTGTCATCTGTGAACAGACACACCTTCCCTTCCAGTCCATTAGTGATGCATGCTATAAAAACATTGAAGAGCAGAGGCCCCAGCACTGAGCCCTGGGGCACCCCGCTGGTCACCCTGCCATCTAGGCCCAGGGTCTTGCGTTCCATTAACCTGTACCCTCTGGGTTCTGCCTTGTAACCAGTTTTGTACTCATCTGACTACTTCTGGACCAACCCCTATGTGGTCAAGCTTCTTTACCAGCCTTCTGTGCAGAACCAAGTTGAAGGCCTTACTAAAGTCTAGGTAGACAACATCTACTGCCCCACCGTCGTCCACTATTTTTGTAACGTAGTCAAAAAACTTGAGTAGATTTGTCTGGCATGACCTACCTGCTGTGAAACCATGCTGTTTAGGGTCTTGTTGGCTGCTAGTTTCAAGGAATGCTATTGGTCCTCTATTTGAGTAGTGTCTCCAATAGTTTCTCTACTATAGCCGTGCATAGTCTGTAATTACTAACCTCTTTGCAGGTGCCTGATTTGTGAAGTGGAACCACTATTGTCTTTTTCCAGTCTTCAGGTACCACACCGCTCTTCAAGTATTTCATGAATAGAAGTGTCAGAGGGGCTGCTAATTCTGCCCCCAGTTCCTGAAGGATTCTGGGGTGCATCTAGTCTGGTCCCATGGCTTTGTCCGCTTTTAGTTTATTTAGTGCCTCCCATACTTCGGCTTCTGTAAAGAGACTAATGTCTACCTCTGGTTCTGTGGTGTTGTGTTTTTTCAGGGCTGGGCCATCCCCTGGGTCCTCTTTGGTAAACACTGAGCCAGAGTATTTAATATATCAGGTATGTCAGTGAGACACAAAGGCTGGTATAGTTAAGCTAAAAAGGAGGATGGGTAGAAGGCAGTAAAGAGAAAGCAGAGGTGTTGAATGAATCTTCTTCTCTGTCTACTAAGGTAAAGGATTGACCAGTGTCATGAGGAAGAATGGTGGAAGGAAGGAGGAACATGACTGAGGAGAGGATAATGGAGGACAGGGTTAAGAAAGGGCTCTTGTCCCTAAAGGTAAACAAGACCCTGGGCCTAGATGGCATGCACTAAAGGGTGTTGAGAGAACTGGAACTGGAGCCGGTAGGTCTACTGCTGGACCTGTTCAACAGCTCTTTGGACACAGGGGTGGTACCACAGGAATGGAGAACTGTGCATGTGGTCCTGCTTCACAAGAGTAGGCCCAGAGATGATCCAGGGAACTACAGGCCAGTCAGCCTAAACCCCATTGCGTGTAAGCTGATGGAGATGATTCTGAAGGAAAGAATAGTGGAGTTCCTTGAAGCCAATAGATTACAGGATGAGAGACTGCAAGGGTTTATGTCAGAGAAGTCATGTCAAACCAATCTGATTCATTTCTTCAACTGGGTAACAAGAAACATAGAAACAGAATTTGTCAGCAGAAAAGGACCAGTAGGCCCTTCCACTCTGCCTTATTTTTCCCTACCTATTCCAACACCTTGGACCCTATATGGGTCCCTCCCACCTCCCTTTACTCTACATATTATGCCTGCATGCCTATCCCATGCATGCTTGAAGCTCCCCACTGTTTTTGCACCACCAACACTTCTGGCAGGCTGTTCCAGGCATCCACCACCCTGTGAAGAAATATTTCCTCACATCCCTCTCAAACTTCCCCCGCTCTAGCTTCACTGCATGCCCCTATATTCTGGCACTTTCCCTCCTCTGAAAGAGACTCCCCTCCTGCACCTTGTTCACTCTTCTTAGTCAAATCCTCTCTCTCACTTTCCTCTCCTTCAGGGAGTACATATTGAGATCCCGCATCCTCTTCCATTATGGCTTCCCATGCATCCCGCACCAATTTGGTAGCCCTCCTCTGGATCACTTCCACCCTGTCAATGTCCTAATGGAAATGCGGCCTCCAGAACTGGACACAGTACTCTAGGTGGGGTTTCACTAGAGAGGGATACACTGGCAACACCACTTGCCTTCTCCTGCTAGAAATACCCCTCCTTATGCACCCCAGCATCCCACTAACCTTGCCAGCTGCATTTGCATATTGCCCTGCCACCTTGAGATCATCAGATATGGCTACCCAGAGGTACCTTTCTTGCTTGGAGACAGTAAGAACCCCATCCCAATTTTATACACAGCTTCCAGGTTCCCATGTCCCAAGTGCATGACTTCACACTTTTTGGCACTGAAATCCAGCTACCACACCCTAGACCACTTCTTTAGTTTCCCCAGATCCCTTTACATTCTCTCTACCCTTTCTTGAGTGTCCACCCTGTTGGAGATTTTTGTGCCATCCACAGAGAGACACACCTTCCCCTCCAGTTCCTCAGCAATGTCACTTATGAATGCATTGAAGAGGACCAGTCCCAGCATTGATCCCTGTGGCTCCTTGCTAGTCACTCTCCTGTCCCCTGAATGCCTGCTATTCACCACCGCCCTCTGCCTCTTATCTTTCAACCAGTTTGATACCCAGCTTACCACCTTCTCCCCCAACTCCAGGCTGCTTAATTTCTTAACTAGTCTCCTGTGCAGCACAGTGTGAAATGCCTTACTGAAGTCATTGTCGGCCATGTCCACTGCCCTCCCCGATCCACCTCCCTAGTCACCCAAAGAAATCTATGGGATTTGTTTGGCATGACCTCTCCCTGTGAAACCGCACTGCCAGTGATCCTGCAACCAATTTGCCTCCTGATACTCCATCAGTCTCTCCTTCAGCAGGGTCTCCATTTACTTCCCCACCACTAATGTGAGGCTGACTGACAAAAGCAATGGACAAGGGTCAGGTGGTTGATATTCTTGGATTTCAGCAAGGCCTTCAATTCAGTTCAACACAAGAGGTGGATCACAAAGTTGGAAGACCTAGGGGCTGGGAAAAAATGAACCAGCTAAGCGGCAAGTTAGCTTTTTGGTGGAACCCAGGGGGTAGTGGTGGGAAGAACTCTAAGGTACAAGGGAGGTTACACGTGGTGTCCCGCAGGGTTCAGTGCTTGAACCGCTGTTGTTTAATGTGTCCATAAACAACACTGGAGACAGAGTTACAGTTAAGATCTGCCTCTTACTGGACAACACCAAGCACTGTGGTGGAGTGGACTCGGATGAAGGGGTGCAGAACCTAAAGGTGGACCTGGCTAAGCTGGAGATCTGGTAAGGCAACTGGCAGCTGGGGTTCAGTGCAAAGAAGTGGAATGTTATGCACATGTGAATGTAGAATCAGGGGCCAGAGTATACTCTAAGGGGAAGGGTCAGTGAAACAGCGGAGGGAAAGGACTTGGGATAGCTATCACCAGCAACCTTAGATAAGCTCCACAGTGTAGAAAAGCAGTGGCTAAGACAAACAGAACACTAGGCTGTATTGCTAGAGGGTTCATGAGCAGAAGGGAGGAAACACAGAAAAGTACAGTTTTGTACCTACCGTAATGGTAGATCTTTGAGAGGAACTCTTGCAGCAGGTCATACTCTTGGGTATCCACCAGAGGGCACTCTTGTTGATGATAGCTTTCACCACCAGTGCTGACTGGGTGCCTCCCACAATGATGTCACTCTGTTCATGTCTATAAATATGTGGGCAGCCTCTAGCGGGTTCAGTTCCCTGCAGGCAACCAGCTTGCAGATCAGGACACTGAGGGGAACCGAGGAGTCCAACGGTACCTCCCATTGGAATAATGAGGACAGAAGCAGAAGATAGCTCTTCCTGAGAAGGAGAGGGAAGAAGGGTGGGAATGTGACCTGCTGTAAGAGATCCTCTCGAAGATCTACCGTTATGGTAAGTATGAAACTGTACTATCTTCTTTGAGGGTATCTCTTGCAGCAGGTGATACTCTTGGGATGATTCCTAAACAGTCAAACTGGTGGGGCGGTCAAGACAGAAGGCCTTACAGAATGGCACGGCCAAAGGCGGTGCAATGTTTAGAGGCTAAGTCAAGGCTTTAGTGCTTAGTGAAGGTATGTGCAGTTGACCAGGTGGTGGCATCACAGATATCCATTATGGATATGCCATTGAAGCAGGCAGTGGAGGTAGAAAGGCCCTTGTGGAATGGGCATGTGCAGTTCCAGGAAGGGGTGTCTTAATTTAGAGTAGCAATATGTTACGCAATGGGCCAGTCAATTGGATAGGGTCTGCTTAGTAACAGGGAGGCCTTCTGTGCTAGGGGCGAAGGCAACAAAGAGCTATTTGGACTTATAAGAGGATATGGTACATGCAAGATAGTAACACAGGATGCGGTGGACATCAAGAATGTGGAGGAGAGATTTCCACAAGCTGGAATGATCTGGGTAGAGGATAGACAAATGAATAGACTGGTTCAGTATAAACTCTGAAACTACTTTGGAAAGAAATCTAGGATTGGAACGAGGTGAAACCCTGTCTTTGTGGAAGACCAGGTAGGGCTCGGTGCACATGAGGGCCTGGAGATAGCCATGAGGAAGTGTTTTCCAGGCTAGAAAGCGCATGTCGAAGGTGGCAGCCAGTTCAAAAGGTTCCAGATTTAATTTCTCGAGAATGAAATTAATGTCCCATGGTGGAACTGGTTTCTGAATGGGTGGTTTAAGATGGAGTATGTCCTTAAGGAACATCTTGGCGAGGTACAGTTGGGCTACCTGGAGTTCCCTAATGGGCTCTTGGAAGGCTGAAATTGTTGATAAACTGACTTTTATAGAAGAGTTATCTAGCCCTTGTGAGGAAAGGGAGGAAAGGTACTCAAGTATTGTCAGAATAGGGCACAAAAAGGGATTAAGGCCCCTGTCACCATCCAGATAGCAAACGTTTCCATTTTGCCTGGTATGTTTTTCTAGTCGAAGCCTTTCTTGAGGCCAACAGAATGGCAGCCACTGAGGGAGAGTCATTTTGTAGATTTATGAAGGTGTCCTTAGGAGCCAAGCATGCAGCTGAAGGGACCGGAGGTTGGGATGCAGAAGAGACCTGCAGTTCTGGGTGAGTAGGTCGGGTCAAAGAGGAAGTGGGAGGGGATCCGCTACTGACAGTTGCTGGAGTAGAGGAAACCAGATTTGTCTGGGGAAAAAAGGGGCTATTAGAATCATGGAAGTATGTTCCAGCTGCAGTTTGAGGAGAATGCACTGGAGGAGCGGGATGGGTGGGAAAGCATATAAAAACTCCATATGCCAGGAGAGGGACAGGGCATCCAGAGAGTTGCCCTGGTTGTCCAGAATAATTGAGCAATAGCGTGGAAGCCTGTGATTGTCCAGGGAGGCAAACAAGTCTATCTCCAGAGTGCCCCAGCTATGAAAGATGTCCTGGAGCACCACCCTGTGTAAGGACTATTCATGGCCCAGGGTGTGTCTGCTGAGGTGATTGGCTAGGACATTCTGGGTTCCCAGAATGTGGACTGCCACTAGATGTAGTTGTTGAGTCAGAGCTTGTTTCCAAACCTGGATGGCTTTGTGGCATAGTGTCTGGGACTTTGTTCCCTTCTTGTAACCTTGACTACTCATTCAACCCAGATGGTGCTATGCAATGCCAGGTCGATTCGAAACAAGACAGCAGTAACTGCTGATCTGGTTGGGTCATCTGACCTGGCTTGTATCACTGAGACCTGGCTAGATGAGAATGTTGGCCCCATCTTGGAAACAGCTGTTCTGGCTGGGTACTTGGTGATACACTGCCCGAGAGTGGATCGTTGGGACGGGGGGGGGGTAGTCATCTGTTTCAGGATGGAGCTGGGCCTGGTAGATGTTCCAATTGGGGTCAGTAGATACTTTGAATGTATCGTGGGTGCAGATGCAGGTTGTAGAATACTTCTCATTTACCGTCCACCCGTTAGCGAGAAGGAGTTCCTGCAGGATGTTGTGGACTTCATCTCTGAGATGGTAATGGAGGCCCCCTGGTGGTTGGTACTGGGGGACTTCAATGCCTGGGTAAATGATGAACTCTTGCAATTTGGACAAGACATTTTCCAACTGATGGTTTCATTGGGGCTCAAACAGGTGATTACCTCTGTGTACCATATGCAAGGTCATTCTTTGGATCTGGTGTTCCTGCTGGGGATGGAGATCTTGGATGTGGTGGTGGGACCAGTCAGTCTGATCACCCCACTATTGGGTTCTGCTTTGTGGTCCCCGCAAATAGACCTGCCCCTACAGAGATTGTCCTGTACCGCCCTTTATGGGGAGTAACCCCAGATGGTCTGATGGTGGTTCTAGACCTATCGGGTAGTGTGAGTGTTATCAGGGATCCAGAGAGTTTGCTACGAGCCTATATTAAGGTAGTGGGAGAAGCCCTGGATGCCTTTGCTCCGGTCTGTGTTCACCCACTTACCTTGCACCCTCAGTCTCCATAGCTTGATGGGACTTTGAGGGAGCTGAGGAGAGTGGGTAGAAGGTTGGAGTATTGCTGGCAGAAATCAGGCCTGAATGAGGACAAACTTAGATTGATATCCCATTATAAGGTATATCAATTTGAGGTGTCCCGTAAGAAGGCAGAATTCCTGTCTGGGGAGATTACAGCTGCACGAAATTGACTGGCCCAGCTCTTTCATACTGTAGACAGGCTGTGCAATCCAGCCTGTCTCCAGAACCGGAGAGCCTTTTCACAGGAGAAGTGTGAGGAGTTTGCTCAATTTTTTCCAGATTGTGACCATCAGGTCGGAGATCCATGCAGCTCATTCCAGTGGGCAGAGCAGAGAACAGTGCAAGACCACTGGCACCCAATTTGTCTGTCAGACTTTGCTCAGTTGGCAATTGATGATGTCGTGAAGATGGTCCAGGGCTTGCGAACGACTTACTGTAGTTTGGATCCACGTCCAACGTGCCTCCAAGTAGGGTGCATGGAGGCAACAGGACCAGTCCTTGCTGAGACAGTAAGGTGTTCATTAGAGACCTGGATGTTTCCAGACACCCTGAAGGAGGAGGTGGTTCACCACCTCCTGAAAAAATCCTCTCTGGACCCTGACTGTCTCGCAAACTACAGGCCTGTCTCTAAACTGCCTTTTGTAAATAAGGTTATTGAGAAGGCAGTCGTGTTGCAGCTCGAGGGTCATCAGACCACCCATGACACCTATGATTCTCTCCAGTCTGGTTTCAGGAAGAGACATAGTACAGAAACAGCACTGGTCCAGGTACTTAATGATCTCCTGATAGCGAGGGATCAGAGAAGCTGTTCCATCTTGGTCCTTCTTGATCGCTTTGCAGCATTTGACACCGTGGACCATGGGATGCTGCTAGGGCGCCTGCAGCTTTTCTGTGGGCTGCATGGTACAGTCCTCAGATGATTCCATTCATTTCGCATGGGCAGGACACAGAGAGTGGAGTCTGGGGTGTTTTCCTTGGCCCCTCTATCCTTGCCGTGTGGGGTACAGCAGGGCTCTGTGCTTCCCCCATGCTGTCCACAGTGTATATCCTGCCATTTGGACACATTATTCGGTGGTATGGGTTGAGCTTTCACTGTTATGCAGATGATACTCAACTGTACCTGTCCTTTGTGCCCAGACAATGTGATGCTGTCACAGTATTTAACAACTGTCTCTCTGAGATTCAGGATTGGATGAATGCCAGCTGGCTTAGGCTGAATCCGGATAACAGGAAAAGCAAAGGTACCATGTGCTCTGGAGATTCAGTGGTGCTCTAGAAGAGTTACCAGCTCAAAACATTAGAAGAAAAAGCAGGCACTCGAAGTACTGAAAATTCCTGGTGAAATTATTTTATTTGAATTGACAGAACGCCTTACAGACCAAGCCCTGCGCTTCAACCCTAAAGTGGGTGTTCTTAAGGGGCAGATCTGAAACACCCACAAACGTGACATCGTTTATAGTACACAGAATAACACACAATCAAGGTGATCATGAAAAATTTAAAGTGATACTTCACAAATACTTATAAAATTAGTCAAAACAATACAGATCAACCCAAAGCTCAAGTACTGTTATTTGTCCATCTAGTAGCATAATGCTATCTACTTTTCAATAGATACAGTACTGGATAAATCCCATCAGTCATAAATTACTTTACAATATATTATAAAACACACTCATCCTAGATAAGAAGAATCCTATACATTTGATATATTTAGATAAGTGGGAGTGAACAGAATAATAGAGAGGGTTGGAAGGAGAAATGCATTGGGAAAAGAATATAATGGTAGGGACGGTGGAGGGGCAGAAAAAATAAATCCAGATAAGACTGAGGTGTTGGTTGTGGACCCAGGTCATTGGGTGGAGGGATTATCAGCTGGGCAGCCATCCAGGCTTTGGCTGGGGGGCAACCAGCTGATGACCTCTGACTGGGTGCGAAATCTGGGCATCATGCTGGATAGCAGACTGACACTTAAGACTCAGGTGTCAGCCATTGTCAAGTCCTCATTTTATCATCTGAGGAATGCCACCTGGATAAAGCACCTGGTACCACCTGATGACCTTCCGATGTTGGTCCATGCCTTGGTGACCTTGTGCCTTGATTCATGCAATGCCCTATACCTAAGGCTACCAGGGATGGACCTACGCTGCCTGCAGTTGATGCAGAATGTGGTTGCCAGGCTGTTGACAGGTTTATGTAGATCTGACCATGTCATACCTGTGCTCTGTGCTCTGCACTGGCTGGCGGTGTGGTGGAGGATCACTTTCAAGGTCTGATTACTGACCTATAAGGCCCTTCACAGACAGGGACCGTGGTTCCTGCAAGAGCTCCTTGGCCCCTTCTACCCCCTTCGCCCTCTTCCCTCCACTGATGAGGGATTGCTGGAGATTCCCAGGGTCTCTGACAACATTGGGAGCTTGGTCATTTGCTTATGCTGCTCTGACCCTGTGGAATTCTTTACCTCATCAGGTAAGGGAATGCCCATCCATTGAGGCCTTCAAATCTGCCTTGAAAATGTATTTATTTGAGTTAGCGTATATTGATATTTAAACTCCTGTTGTTTTTATAAATGTGGTTCTGTTTTTAAATTGATGTTTATATTATGTAAAATGCTATGATCTTCTGTGGAATAGTGTTCTGGAAATAAAGTTTGGTTTGATTTCGTTTGGTTTGTTTATTGATGTAATACACTACGCAGGTGTTGTCTGTTTGAACCAGGAGGGGTTCTGGGAGCAGGGAGGGCCTGAAGTCTTGCAAAGCGAGACAGACAGTTCACATCTCCAAGAACTGATATGGAGAGATGTGGCGTGGGGGCCCCAAAGACCTTGTGTCTGATGAGAGCTGAGGTGGGTGCCCCAGCAGAGGATGGAGGCATCTGTCATGAGCGTTTGGAACAGGGAAGGGGAGCGGAAGCGCATGCCTGTCCATTGATGTGTTGGGTCCATCCACCAAGTTAGAACCCATCTGAAGTCAGGAGTCACTGTGATGGAATCCTCAAAATCCCCATTTTTTCAGAGGTCATTGATGTCTTAGGGCCCATTGGGCCGGGCGCATATGTAAGCATACGTAAGGCATTGTTGAATTGGCTGCAGCCATGTGACCTAGGAGTCACATATGCTGTCTTGCTGTGATGTTTTGAGCCACCTGGAATTGTTGGGCAAGGGAGACGAGTTTGTGGCACTGTCTTTGGGCAGAAAGTCCTGATCGATCTCTGTATCGAGGATGGCGCTGATATACTGGAGGCATTGGGAGGGCTCCAGATGGGATTTTGCAATGTTGACTGTGATCTCAATCTTCTGGAATAGCTGTAGATTGGCGGCAAGGGAGTATTGTAGACCCTCATCGGTGGATGCTTTGATAAGCCAGTCTTCCAGGTACGGGAACACATAGTGGCCCCATCGGCAGAGGGTGGCAGCAACGACTGCCAGGCACTGGATGAAAACCCTTGATGCTGTGGCAGTGCACGGAACTGGTAATGAATGCCCAGGAGCTGTAACTGAAGTTACTGATGATGGGCAGGATGGATTTGAATGTGGAGGTAAGTGCCTTTCATGTCAAGGGTGCAGAGCCAGTACCCTGGATTTAGAAGTTGCATGACAGTGGCCAAAGTGACCATCTGGAATCTTTTGTATTGGATGTACCAATTTAGGTCCCTAAGGTCCAGGACAGGGTGAAGACTGCTTGTCCATTTAGGCACCAGAAAAAAGTGGGAGTAGAACCCCATGTCCTGCTTTTCCAGAGGCACCAGTTGAACAGTGCGCTTTTGAATCAGCGAGAGCAGTTCTTCTATGAGGACCAGAACATGTTCCGGTGGGTAGGTCAGAAGTCAAGGAGGATGGGTGGGTGGGGTGGTGATCAGTTCTAAAGTGTGGCCCACGTGAATAACTTGCAGGATCCATTCATCGGTAGTTATTGTTTGCCAGGCCTCCAAATGTAGTGAGACTCGACCTCTCACAGCCTCCGAGACTGGCGGAGTGCTGTGGTGGATGGGAAGCGAGTCAAAAAGACTGAGAGGAGGTGGTGGCCACCATAGGAGGGGCAGCCTGGGCACTCTTGGAGGCAGAAGCAGGAGCACGGCCTGAAGGCTGGGTCTGTTGGTGGCCTCTAGCAGGATGACATGCAGGACCACTCTGGCAAGAGGTTCGTTGGAACTGGAATGACTGGTATAGTCTACACTGAGACATGGGCTGCAGGGTATGATATGTGCCATGGACAGTTTCGAAGGGTACTGCTGGAGGCTTGTAGATCATTCAAAATAGTTTCTGTGTCCGATCTAAATATCTTGTGCCCATTAAAAGGGGCATTTAGGTTCATCTGTTGGACATCTGGGGTAAAGTCACAGACCCCGAACCAGGCATGAAGGCGAAGGGTTATACCCATCACCGAGGTACGGTCTGAAGTATCCATGGCATCATAACCTGCACATAGGAGATGATGAGAAAGGCTCATACCTGTATTAAGCATAGAAAGTAGCTGATTGGTTTCAGCAGACTAAGGCAGCTTGGCAGTCATCTCTGATGCAGCAGTCCATAAGGTTTTTTGATATTTTAGCATATGCCCCATGTAGTTGACGATACACATATTGAGGGTGGAAGCTTGAGAAACCCTCTTGCACATTAAGACCAACTTCCTTGATTCCCTGTCTGATGGAAGGGAGCTGAGGTGTTTCGGATATTTAGTCCGGTCATGGGCAGCATTAATGGCCACTGAATCTGCCTGTGGTGCAGCAGTGAAAAAAAGTGGTCAGTGGGAGCCTGATATAGGCGATCTGCTTTCTTTGGGACTGGAGGTACAGTAGAGGGGCAGTGCCAAGCTACAAGGACTGCATCCTGGTATGCTTGTATCAATGGAGGAACAACAATGGTGGGGTCCTCTGGAAGATCCAGGTAATCCACAGGTTTTGGTGATGCCTGTCCTGCTCTGTTGTCATAAAGCCCATAACTTGCTGCATTTGGGCCATGATGTCCAGAAATGTAGGATCATCAGGGGGTAAGCAAGGAGTGTATAGTTCAGGGTCCTCGTCTACTGAGGATATATTGGAGGTACTGGATGAAGCATGGACCCCATCACCTTCAGTGAAATCCTCATTATCATCTTCCCCATACTCATCTGGGTCCTCCCCTTCCAAGGACAGGAAGGAAGGCGGAGGAAAAGGGTCCCTGTGCAACTTCTTGTGAAGAAGGGGTGATGGAGCGGCAGAAGGCTGAGGTTGAGGCTATTGCATGACCTTAATTACCTCTAATACAGCCTGTACCACTGAAGCCACATCAACAGCAGCCATCATCAATGGGGATGGAGAAGCAGGAGGAGGAGGAGCCCCCATCGATCCCTTAGTAGAGGGGGACAAGACCAAAGGCTTTGGGTGAGGCTGCAGGTGAGGCTGAAAGCCCAAACCTAGTGAAGTCACATCAGGCAAGGGGACCACCGAGCCCCTGTACATAACATCTGCTTATTCATAGGAATTAAAATATGGAGACAGAAAAAATATGTAATGATTGATTTTTAAAATCCTGGTAGTGACTTATCAATAAGCGAAAACAATAGGACAGGATGGTGAGAGCCTTATGGCAGCATAGTCACTTTATATAATGCCTGATATTTCCTTACTTGATAAATGGAACTAAGTTCTGAACATCAAGTGATGGCAAGGAAATCAAGGTCTTTAGGGGCCAGCACTGAGAGTTTTTCTACGTGAAAAAAATAGGAGACATACATTTCAGTTGGCTGTTCATGGGAAAGCAATGGGTTTATGTGGACCCAGAAGCACAAAAAAGTACTAGTTTGCAATGCCAGGTGCATCCTAGAGAACCACGACTGGGATTGATATGTTATAGCCCAGGACGTGAACCTAGCAATAAAGGCATCCATTTGATTGTTTGGAGCTTCAACACCATGTAAAGCAAGATGTGCCAATGCAGCCTGATTCCTGGCAGCAAAGCTTTCTCCCTGGGTTTCCCTGCAAGCCAGGATCTCCATCAGCCAAATCCAAACACCTGTTAGCCAGACATTACATTTAAATATGACTTTGGTGTGTTATTATTTTTGACACTCAAGAAAAAAAAAAGTGCAACTATGGTAAAAAAAAAAAGCAGAATAAGAGGCCAAAAGACATCCTAGTCTTGAAGAACTAGTCCAGCTACAGACTAACCCCCCAAAATGCCTACATGTTAATGTGAGTTCAAAATATTAAAAACTTAATCTTAGAAATGGACCAAGTATATGACAAGAAGAAGAGAGACTGTTCTGAGTAAAAGGGATGCCCCATCTTATCTTGGAGACCATGTTAGAAGGCAGACTGCTTGTGGATATGTTTCCATATAGGTATCTGACACCCTCAAATTGTGTCAGCATGCAGACTGGCAAAATTCCCAGACCGTTGCAGGAACCCAGGCTAATACAGTAGAAAGCCAACTGCCATTGTTCTTTTTTCTTTTCTGTATGGCGGGATGTGAGTACCTGTTTTGGGTTGACTTGTTTCGGGAATGTTGTCAAATTGTACAAAATAAGTAGTCCTTTACTTCAGTGGCACTATTCACAGCATATCTACATCAATACGAGTTACAGTTCTCTCATACATTGAATCCCCCCCCCCCCAGCAGCTTTTTTTCCCATGAGGCTTGTATTCCAACTGAGTGTTATGCCAATAATTTATTGAACTGCAACTTTCCACCCCCAAATCAGATTGCGGATTTCAGGGTGGAACCAGTCAGCTGGTCTGACCATCACACCATAAGGTTCAGCTTTATGGCTCCCCTTAATAGGTCTTCTCCTATGAAGAAGGTTCTGTACCGCCCTTTAAGGGGCATTAACCCTAGTGACCTACTGGCGGTACTGGACCTATCGAGCTTGTCCGGTGAATGCATGAGTCCAGATGATCTCGTACTAGCCTATAATAAGGCTGTGGGAGATGCTCTGGACAAGATTGCTCCTGTTCATGTTTGGCCTCTCACCCCTTCGTCCAAGGAGCCCTTGGTTTGATGGCTCCTTGAAGGAGTTAAGGCGAGTTGGCCGAAGGATGAAGAGAGCCTGGCGGAAGTCCGGCCATGATGCTGACAGGCTTAGGTTGATGGCACGTTATGATGGCTATCAATCAGAAAGCACCCATAAGAAGGCAGAATTCCTGTCCAGAGAGATTTCTACCACACAGAATCGACCGGCTCAGCTCTTCTGGACTGTTGACAGATTGTGCAATCCATTCGGTCTCCAGCCTAGTGAAGCTTTTTCTCAGCTGAGCTGCGAGGAGTTTGCTCGATTTTTTGTGGATAAGGTTGCCAGCATCAGGTCTGGCATTGGTCCAACCTCTCCTATGAGGGATTGCAGTGGTTGACAGGAAGTGGCATGCACTCGGTCTGTCTGGTCAGATTTCCGCCAGCTGGAGTTCACTGACACTGTGAAGATTGTCCAAACATTGCACCCAACCAGTTGTAGTTTGGATCCGGGTCCTACACCCCTTTTAGTGGGATGTGTAGATGTTATCTGCCTGATCCTTGCTGACATTGTCTGGGAAGTCTTTGGAGAGGGGGTTCTTTCCTGACCCCCTTAAGGAGGCGGTCGTTCGACCACTCCTTAAAAAAGCCTCCTTGGATCCAGATTGTCTAGCTAACTACAGGCCTATCTTTAAACTGCCATTTGTTGGTAAGGTTATTGAAAAGACGGTTGCGTTGCAATTAGATGATCATCTTACAACTCACAATGTCTATGATACTGTCCAGTCTGGTTTTAGGAAGAAGCATTGTATGAAGACTGCCCTTGTCTGGGTATTGAATGACCTCCTAATGGCTAGAGATCAAAAGGCATGTACCATTCTGGTCCTTCTCAATCTCTCTGCTGCATTTGACACTGTAGACCATGGTGTGTGCTGTTGGAGCACCTGCGGTTCTTTTGTGGGCTGTCTGGTACAGTCCTTAAATGGTTCCATTCTTACCTCACGGACAGGTCTCAGAGAGTTGCCACTGGAATTTATTCCTGTGATGCTCACTCCCTGCCTTGTGGGGTACCGCAGGGTTCCATTCTAGCCCCCATTTTGTTTGCAGTGTATATGCTGCCATTGGGAGATATCATCAGGCGATACAGTCTGGGTTTTCACTGCTATGCAGATGATACTCAGCTGTATTTGTATTTTCTGCCTGGACAGGATGATGCACTCTCTGTGCTAAATAATTGCCTTGCTGAGATCAGATTTTGGATGAGTTCCAGCTGGCTGAGACTGAATCCGGATAAGACTGAAGTGCTGGTATTGGACCCAGGTCATCCGGGGGCAGGTTTGAGGGCTGGACAACCATCAGGCTTATTACCTGGTGGTATGTCGCTCACTACCTCCGATCAGGTGCATAACCTGGGCTTTATTTTTTATGATGGTTTGACCCTAAAATCTCAGGTGTCAGCTGTCATCAAATCCTCTTTTTACCATCTGAGGAATATCACCTGGGTAAAACACCTGGTTTCTCCGGGTGATCTTCCAACACTGGTCCATGCTTTGGTCACTACCCATCTTGATTACTGCAACTCCCTCTTCCTAGGGCTACCTGGGCTTGATATCGGCCGCCTGCAGCTGGTGAAGAATGTGGCAGCCAGGCTTTTGACTGGGACTTCTAGAACCAGTCATATTACGCCTGTGTTCCTCGAGCTGCACTGGCTGCCTGTTTGGTGGCAGATCACCTTTAAGATTGGCTTGCTAACCTTTAAAGCCCTACATGATCAGGGACCCAGTTACCTGCAAGATCTCCTGGTACCCTACTGCCCCCTCCGTCCTCTCCATTCCACCAACGAGGGATTTCTGGAGATTCCCAGGGTACGATTGAAGACATCTGGATCTCGTACCTGTGCTTTTTCAGCGCCAACCCTGTGGAATTCTCTGCCTCACTGGTTGAGAGAATGCCCAACTGTCGAAAGATTTGAAATGGAGTTAAAAACTTATTTATTTAGTTCAGCTTTCCCTAGTTACGGATGATCTGTTTTAATGTTTTTGTTTTAAATATTTATCTTTATGTATTTGTTTTTTATGTACAGTGCCTTGGTTTTAAAAGGTGCTATAAAAATAAAGTTGATTTGATTTGATTTGATTCCTTTAATTTCCTTTTTAATATTTCTTATTTACCTGTAGGTCATACAGTAAGATCACATTGGTATTTATATATGTGGCCATTTAGAGAGTCGTCTAATAGATTAACTGCATGTGTGTATTGTTAGGAATCCATAGCAGTAGTATATGTTTAGTTTAGTTTATTGTTCTAGGAATTATTACCTTTGAGCCAATGGCTCTTTTACAAAGGTTCCATGTCATTAATGTACAAACAAACAAGACATGCTACATAGAATGGTCAGCAAATTATAAAGGTTTCAATAAGCCAGTACAATACAGTACATCACAGGAAAAAAAAACATTGGAGGAATGGTCAAGGTGGGAATGGTAGGAGGAGATATGGGAAGGGGAGCAGACTTAGAGTAATTGGAGGCACTCAGATGCCTTTGTCAAGAGAGGAGCAGAGGAGGAGGAGGAGGAGGATGAAAAACAGTAAAAGCCATGAGGGAAGAATCATTAGTCAAGGCAGTCACAGGAGCTAGAGGCTGAGAGGTGAGAGTAAAGCATAGATTTGAAAGCTCCTAGTGATGTGGAGGATTTAATGAACGAGTTCAGGGCATTGTACCTGCTGGGGGCACGATAGGCATCTGTTCATGGTGCTAATAACATTTGACCACATGAAACTATAAATCGTAAAAAAATGTTTTTATTTTAAATCTGGGTTCACTTATATTTAATCGTTGGTTAAACTGAAGTGCAACAATACATAAATCAGTTTTCATTGTCAATTTATTTACATCGGTAGCATACTATCTGCAAACACATTGAAATTAAATTGACAGTGAAAATAAGGGTTTTACAGAATCTGTGTAGTGCCTTGACATCCTTGGGTATAGCAGTGTTAGGGTAAATGAAGAATTCAATGGCAGGATATTCCGGTGACGATGCATTGCATCAAATCAGTGCTTTCTTTGCTAACAGCATAACTTACACCTGGAAAGAGCCTGACCACAGGTTCTTCATGATACAGAACCCCAAAAAAGACATGTTACAAAAAAAAGATGGGAGTCACTTGGGGAAATGTGATGGTGGGGGGCTGCATTGTGATGGAGTGCTGCTACAGCCCCCTCCCTTCCAGGTGTTCTGCCCTCTCATCACCGCCAAAGTAAAACTGTTGTTATGGAACCACTCAGGATGGTGTGCACACAGATTGGCTGTTGGAGGTACAGATGCCAACCTGTGTATCACCATCTGTTGGGCGTGTTAGTCACACTAGCTGTCAGGACAGTGTAGACTAGCAAGCCAGTCTGGGAGAGGAAGAGAAACTGATGGTGCTGCCTGGCTGAGGAGGTGGAGTAGAACAGCTTTCCAGATAGCAGTTTGGGGCTAATAAAATGCAGCCAGCGTATTAGCCTCAATTTGTGTTGCAGAATTCTGGAAGGGGAAGAGCTCTTACCCTATGTTGGGGAGCAATGCTTCAGCCCCTCAGCCACCCCCCCCCCATAGTTGCACTGCTTGTATAATATCTCCAGATCATTGTACTGAGCCCATTAAATAAGACGTCATTGTAGTGCGATTCAAAATATCCACTGCACTACTTTCCTTCCCTCTGCAGGGGCAGCATCTCTGGAGTGAACCAGCACCACACTAAGGGCTGCCCACAGAAACAGCTTAAAATAGCAGGAGCCAAATTCTACAATCGAGGTTTACTTGAAAACAACGTAATTTCGAAGGGAGGTCAAAATGCAGTCAAAGAATAGCTGTGAGCCTTTAGATGTACTGCGGCTCACAATTGTGTCATTTGTGTGTCTTCATTTGTTTCCAGATGCAGGTCAGTTTATTTTTATCAGTACCATCAGCTCATACCTCTCAAGTGTCTCTGATTTTCAGGGATGTCCCTGATTTCACCTCAAAATTTTACTCTGTCCCTCCTAAAATCTGTGTTCCCCTGACTAAACAGTGATGATTGTAAGAATACAATTATGTCAAACAATACAGTTGCAGACTTCTTATTCTTCAGAAAATGTATTATACACTGAGTCCCTTATTCTGCCAGCTTCCAAAGTGGATAGCACCAATTTTAAAAATGTGTCCCTGATTTTGGGCCTTTGTCTCTGTTTTTTTTAAACCTTGTCCCTGATTTATGAGGCAAGAGGTTGAGAGGTATGCATCAGCTTGATTTCATAGGGCATTACAATATTCCAAGACCCCCACAGTAGACAGATATGAATAACTCTATCTCACTAACTATAGATAGCCCTCCTGAGTGATGTCCTTCATGTTTTTGGTATCTTTATTTTTTTTGTTTGTTTATTATTGCCGCCATACTGCAGCCTAAGCTAGCCCTTATGTCAGCAGTCTAACTGACATTAGAGGGGAAAACCTTTTTCCACACTGTATTATATAATGCACTTTTTCATACTGTGTACCTTGATTGCAGCTACTTTCGGCACGCTGACAGCATTTGAGCTATAGTTGTTGCTACTTGTTCGAAAATTTTGAAGGGATCAATCTATACTTATGGAACTTTCTATAATAAAAAAAAAGAAATAAAAAGAAAACATGGGTGTGTGGTAGGGGTGCTGGCGAGTCTGGTATGAGCACCAGATCTGTAACAGTGCTAGGTGGTTGGGCAGGGATCAGAAAAGGGATCAGTGGCAGTGGGTGGGAGGGAGGTACTTTAAAGTGGCCCAGCAGTAAATAGTAGGTGGTAGGGATCAGCTGCAGCAGGTCAGGGGGTTCACATCTAACCTTATGGGTCTCAAGAAATAGGAACACATCTGGAGGCAAACAGACATCAGTTAATTCCCTGTGTTGTGCGCGCACGCGCGTGCACACACACACACACACACACACACACACACACACTCAGCTGCATAGCTCTTTGCCCGTAGAAAGGTAGTTTACTACTATTGTATTTTTATCATATCTAAAACAAAGAGCTTTGGGAGGATAACAGAGTGGGTGAGTTCAGTTGAATAATTGGCAGAATACTGGGCTGTTTAAATATAGAGCTTAATCCAGAAACAGCAAAATGATGCAGCCAGTGCCCAGTTAACATATAATGGGACTATCGGCAAATGCAAAAAAAATGCATTTAATTTACCATAACAAAAGTAAATCCTGTAATGAAACAGGTGGATAGCAATAGATATAGAAATAATTAATATAATAATGGTAGCTAATAAAGCAGCACACGTTATACAGTTCTTGAACTAGTGCTTTTTTAAATTAAAAAATGCTAATAGTATATCACATAACAACCCAGAAGTTGCACTATCACTGAGCCACCCTATTCATTTACCTTTAGTGCTCTTTTACATCTCAATTGATAGGGTGTCCCCATTTTATATTTTTCATATTTTTTTAGGGTTTAACATACTGATTGTATTTCCTAAACGACTATCTAGTCACTTTGGAAATTATTAAAAAACATATATATAATTCTATTGCATTTGCTGGCAATCCGGTTTAAATCATTGTTGGGTTCTCCCCAATAAGGAACAGAGTTTGGGGCATCAAACATTTGCTTAAACAACTATTTAGATTTGCTATTACTAGAATGCCCCTTACAATCTTTTCATCAAACTGCATTTGATGCTTTGTTACAGCAACTTTAAACCTTCCTGATTTGGGTTTCCAGAGTTATGTTAAACTGCTGTAAGGTGCTACATTGCATTTGCCGGTCTGTTTCAGCTTCTTAGAACCTTCCCACATTGGGTCTTTTTACCTTAAAGTACTGTCAGGTGATGTACTGCATATATTCCCCATTGCCAGTTGACCCAAAGCCACTGATTGCATCTTAGTGGAGAGGGGGTCCCCCGATATTCTTAATGGGACTAAGCATTTGCACTATTGTACTGTTACCTTTTGGCACGCATTTGGCTCATGGAACATACTTTTATACAGGCATGCAAAACTTACGTACGATTGTGGAATTCAATTTCTTGAGAGCATTCATTATACAGTAACTTATAACAGTGCAAACATATTTTGTAGAGAATGTACACAGTATTAGTTCTGCTGCAAATCGGTGTATTGTGAAAATTCATTTCTGATGTAACTTTCAATTGTGTAAGCTATTTTTATGATAGCATTCTCTTTCAAGGAATGTTATTTTCCGTACATTTCAAGAACCAGGCTATGTGGCTTCATCTGGACTTTTCAGCCTATGGTGTGTATTCTGCACCTATTGCAAGAATATCTTATCACCAGTGGCAGACATAAGTGATGGGGGCAGCTAGGGGTGGGGGTGGAGTTCGACTAATGGGCTGAAGCCACCCATTTGTAAAATCAGCCCATTACTGGGGATTTTTTGCAGCAGCTAAATGATTCTTTTCTTAATCTGTTGTTGCAGCATTATTCCCAGCTTCCAACTTGGCTGTTAGTTTTGTGTGACTTCTTGCAGTGTGAAGCTGATATATGTGTGCATGTCGGGGGGGGGGTGCTGTCCACGATTCCTCTTGGGGCAACTTCTGCTCCAAACTTTACATGCGACTCAGAGGTATACTTTCTTCCCACGTCTTCATCAGAGGATGGAGTGGCAGTGCTGTCTCCTAAAATTTATTCACAAATCATTAAGGATATAATTAACATCAATCAATCAATCTTTATTTTACCAGGCAGATCAACATTGAAAGAACTCATTTACAAGATGGACCTGGACCAAGGAGAACATAAGTCAGCAATGCATTACAGCACAGGATAGAATCATATAAAATTCACAAAGCACAATATAACAATGACATATACAGTAGTACACCTAAGCAAGAAATAAGATTACTATTAAGTTGAGCACAGCACCGATTCAAATAGCAGACAGCATACATTTACATTTATACAGTATTTGTCTAAGTAATGAAACACACACTAAAGTGATCAAGTACAAAAAATCCTAATGTTTCAATTGCAAACTTGTTCAGTCTGCCTGATCCAAGCTGAATCCACCACATGTAGACAATCAGAGTTGAAATTAAATTATTACAATCCAGTGAAAGCAATTTCCCGATTCCCAAAACTAACACTCTCTTAATACCTACCCCCAAAAAAAATTGCAGAAAACATAAATGGATGGTTTTCTCTTTACAGCGAAAAAAAAAAAACAGACTGAGAATTTCTTCCTGACACTTGGGGACTGGGCACCCCCAGTGTCACTGTGATGTTTTGGGGGAGGCATAAAAGGGACTGAGTATTTGTTACCCACACTGGGGGACTGGGCACCCCAATGTCACTGTGATGTTGGGGGTGGAAGGACTGAGGATTTGTTTCTGACACTGTGATGTCTGTGGGTGGGCGGACCAAGGATTTGTTTCTGACACTGGGGGATTAAGCAACCCCACTGTCACTGTGATGTTTTTTTTTTTATAGGGGGGGTAAAATGAACCAAGGATTTGTTTACAGCAAAGGAAAAAAAAAAGGGATAGAGGGATGACAGTGTTGGACCCCCCCCCCATTGGTAAGTAAGGGCTGCGGGGAAGTGGCAAAAATCATGCAAAAGACATTGACGGATGATTGTCATTTTACAGGTGCAAAATAAAATGGCAAAAGACATCAATTGACAGTTTTCTCTTTACAGAAAAGACAAAAAAAAAAATGGACCGCAGATTTCTTCCTAACACTAGGGGATTTGGCACCCCCAATGTCACTGTGATGTTTGGGAGGGGCATAAAAGGGACCAAGGTTTTGTTCCCGGCACTGGGGGATTAGGCACCACCAGTGTCACTGTGATGTTTTTTGGGGGGCATAAAAGGGACCAGGGATTTGTTCCCAACACTGAGGGATTGGGCACCTACAGTGTCACTGTGATGTTTTAGTTTGGGGTTGGGGGTGGAACGAGAATTTGTTTCTGACAAGGGGGGATTGGGCACCTCCAATATCACTGTGATGTGGAGCTTAAATGGGTTTTAAAAGAAAGATTGAACAGCAAGTGTTGTTATGTTTACAAAAACACAGTTTCCTAAAAGTAGATATACCTTGTCAGAATGTGTATGATTACAAGGATAACACGTATCTGCAAGATAATACTAAAAGTATTTGCAAAAGTTGACTGGTAAATGTAGTATGCAATCTTATAAGCATATGCACTCCAGTTCCACTACAGAATTTATATCACACACTGTTACATTGTTACGGTTTTGTAGCTCTGATTGATGCCCTCCACCCCACCCCACCCCCAAAAAACAAGGGATTCTAATTAAATTAGAATTTTTAATTGCATTTATACATACACAATATAACACATTCTGCTAGATTTCATTTCAAGCAAATCAAATGCAGCTCAGCATTTTTGTTTGAGCTTTGAGCTTGCTCTTTTTCCATTGGAATAAACATTGCTTCCTTCAAGAGAGTGATAGTGAATGAGGGAGAGATTTTTTGCAACAGAGGTCTTTCATAGAAAACACTGTCACTTGTCTCTCCAGCATCATACATTTTCTTATAAATCCTTTACTGTTACGTGGGAAAGAGTGCATCAGGAGTTATCAGCATCATTTCATGGTAGTACAGAGACATCCACCTTGAAGATGGGCTTAATAGCAGATGATGGGGCTGGGAGGTTGCCAGGGCAACAGACACTGACCGAGGGACCAGAAGGATGACAACAAGCCGATAAAAAGCTATATAAAATGAAATAAAAAAAGATACAAGGGTTGCCTTTACATAATGGTAGTCATTTCATTTATACACAGTGGGCTGGATATTCAAAAGGGTTGTGCCATGCGCAATAGGGTTGCGCCTTCGCAAGTCCAAAATTGTGCCATTCTGTGATATTCAGCAGGAGGCAGTTGCACCCCCCCAAGTCATGCTGAGCAACAGCACAATGCTAATGAAGGCATGCTCAACCGGAGGGGAGGAACCATGCATAAAATGCACAGCCCAATATTCAGCTGGGCTGTGCAGGGTTGTGCAGGTGCAACCTCCTACCTGCGCCTGCACAACTTTGAGCCAAAAAAAAGAATCAAGTTGAGGGTCACCCACAGGTGAGCTGACACATTGCAGGGTGCAACACAGCAGCTGCCACCTGTGGGTGGCCCTCCACTTGTCCCCTGTGCCCCCCTGCAGCACAATCAAGGGCATAATAGTAACCCCCCTAGCCTGATCGTGGGCAGAACATCCCCCCTACTAGCCCGATCATGGGCAGATCTCACTCCCCTCCAACTGACCCGATCGAGGGCATGAAGTAAATCTCCCCTCTGACTGGCCCGATTGTGGGCATAGCGTTACTGAACCCCCTGACTGGCCCGATTGCAGGCATAAGGTTACTGAACCCCACTGGCCCGATCGGGCATAACATTACTGAACCCCTCGGCCCGATCGCGGGCAGCACATAAATGCCCCCCAACTGGCCCGATCGCCAGCATAATGTTACTGAAACCTCCGACTGGCCCGATGCGGGCATAACATAAATGAACCCCCACTGGCCCGATCGCGGGCAGAATGGAGTTAAACCCCCCCCCACAGACCAATATCCCTGGTGGTCCAGTGGACCGCGAAGCCCGATCTCGGGAATAAGGTCAAACCACCCCCAAAGTCCAATTTCCCTGGTGATCTAGTGGCCTTCCACCCCACCCACCCATGGAGCCCCACCACCCTGCTCCCCCCATCAGCCGGCGGGTGGCAGCACCCAACCCGCCTGCCGCCCCATCGCCCGCCGACTGACAGCTCGATATATCTGGACTGCCTTGTATGGTATGAGCTGCACGCCCATTGGCTCTTGCTCTGAACCAATGGGCATACAGCCCTATCGAGCTGTCAGTCGGTGGGCTCCGGGACTGGACCACCAGGGATACTGGTCTTTGGGGAGGGTTTGAACTCCATTATGCCTGAAATTGGGCCAGTGGGGGGGTTCATTTATGTTATGCCCGTGATCGGGCCAGTCGGGGTTCAGTTACGTTATGCCCGCAATCGGCCAGGGGGTTCATTTACATGATGCCTGCGATTGGGCCAGTCGGGAGGGGTCAGTAACGTTATGCCCATGATCGGGCCAGTCGGAGGTTCTTTTCATTATGCCGTGGTCGGGCCAGTTGGGAGATTTACATCATGCCGCGATTGGGCTGCAGAGCGTCGGTCCTAATGGCTGTTCTACGGCGAGGCGCCAGGCGCAAGTCGTTGAGGATCAGTCACCACGCAAATGCTGAGAGGCAAATGGGGCCATAATTAGATGCAATGGCCCCTGTGTGCCTGCATAAATGATGGCCCATTTGCATGTCACCTTTTGAATATTGGAAATTTGCACATGGCGCAATGGAACTTGCGCCACCTCATCTGAATGCTCCACTCTGACCACTTGCGGTGGCACAAGTTCCACTGCGCCATGCACAGTGGCTGTGGCTGGGGGGCAATATTCAAAGGAGTTGCTCAATAGAGCAACTCCGTTGAATATCGCCCCGGCCACACCCCTGCACAACTTTTTTGAGCAGTGCAAGGGCTTGCACCACAGAATGGCGCAGTTTGAATATCCAGCCCACTGTTCTTAGACTTTACTTAGCCTTTATAAAATGGGTAGGGAATTTGCTGCACCTTGATTGGCTGATTCATTTTAATGTGTGTAGGGGGGCTGAATTAATGAATCAGAACAGTTGTCCTGAGACCTCCAATGATGGCGATCATTGCAGCTGCATCTAGCAAAACTCTCAATGAGTTTTTGCATTTATTGCAGCCAGAGCTTTTCACATCACACCTCAGTAACGAAATGTTCCACTGATGTGTAAAGTCAGTTCCACAGCTGGCGAAGTACATGAAGCTGTTTGCCAGAATCTAGAATTAAGGTCGGGTCACCAAATAGGAAAAATGTCCCACAGACAAAAAGCTTTTAGAATTGTCCTGTGGGGGGCTGAATTATACAGTACCAGACGATCTTAGACCCCTGATGCTGATTAAAGAGCTGCTTGCCAGATTCTGTAAACCAATAGTAAAACGACCCACAAATTAGTTTTTTTTACCTGTTGTGGGGGGAAGGCTGTATTAATGAATTAGAACAGTTACCCTCAGACCCCCAGTGCTAATGACCATTGTGGCTGTGTCTAGCAAGACTTTCAGCATTTATAGCAGCCAGAGGTTTGAGAATGGTGCCTCAGTGTGGAGATGTTCCTCTGACATGTGAAACTGGTCCCACAGCTGGAGAAGTATGTGGAGCTGTTTGCCGGAACCCAGCATTAAGATAGGGTTACCAAACAGGGAAAAAGTCCCACAGAGCAAAATGTTTTAAAATTGTCCTGTTGCAGGGGAGGGCTGAATTAATTTAACATGTGGGAATGATTGGGGGGAAGTGTACACTGTGCTGCATCATCTGTCTGGGAGGTGAGGGGAACTATCGATATGTTTGCAATTGTAGAGCTTTGACCTGCAAAACCACCCAAATTACCTGTAGGTGAAGTACAGACACTAATAACGAAAAAAATATATAAAAAAAATTACTATGCATGGGAACAGAATTATGTACCCTCTGGGCCAAAAACAGATGCCTAACCAACCAAGCCACACAGCAAGCTTATATTAATAGAGGTAATTTACTGTACTTGTTTCAAAAGACTCACCAGGCAAGGGAAAATTACAGTTAATATGATGCCCTTAGCAAACAGTAACTGAGCAGCATTATACTTTAACATTTAAATGTAGAGGGAAACAAAATCAAATGAAAAATGATGATGAACAGTGTCTGACTTAACAGTGTAAGACAGGGAAATGTACATGAACATTTTCTATGTACACTTTCAATTGCGGGGAAGGGGAGTTAATTGAAACTGCCATCGTCATTCATTTGCATTGTCTGTTTCTGGAAGACAGTTGGTAGATAGTAGGGTACATTAGTGTGATACCAGCAGTCCACCTCAATACAGTGAGAACATCAATTCATGCAGACTAAACATAAAACAACATTTTCAGACATTTACAATAGTTTTTGGGATTCTGAGATCAAATGTTAATCTTTTTTTTTATATACTTCAATTTTTATTTAGTTCAATTGTACATACTTGAACATCATTTTTTCATAACATTCCATTGCATTTTCTGGTAACTCTGTATCTCATTACCAACTTGAACTGAAAAGACTTTCTTTGAACTGGGCAGATACGTTATATGCCTTACTGTCTCTGTATCAATTAATCCTTTTAATGTCCTTTTCTTCCTTAAAGGAAATATCTGTTCTGATGTTACCACTGCTCACAAAGGGAGAGAAGCATACAAAAAATGAAAAGTACATGTAACAAGTCATTCAAATTTTTGCTTTTCTTTCCTCCTTCTCTTCTTTCCTTCCCTTATTTTAAGTCAGGAATCCATGTTAATATTGAGATATTGGTACATCTTTAAAAAAAAAAATAACCTTATGTCAGCGCTAATTTTATTTTCTGTTTATTTTCAGGTACTACAGGGATCTACCAATACTCCTTTTCTAATAGTGTTAGAATGAGATCTGTACTGTACCACCTCATGTGTCACAGACCTCACCTTTATCCATTTACAACTCAGGCTCCTTTACTCTGCTAAGTTTTTTCTTAAGAATTAAGCTCTACAGTGCCAAAACAATAAAAACTTCTGTTTCTTGAGTGCTTGTGGTTTCTGTCTACTTTTTAGATCTACAGTAGTTCTGCTAAAAATCAAGGAAAGAGAGCAAGAGAAAAAAAAAAAGGAGGTGGGCTGATCAGGGTTATTGGGGGGGGGGGATGTCACATTTTTATAGTGCCTCCCTTTTTTTTTCTCCTTTCCTTCTCCCCCTTTTATTCAGGTAGTTTCATCCAATAATTCGCATCTCACCCATCTGTTCATGCATAAGGACAGTAGTTGCTTAATAGAACAAGTAATTCTCTCATATTGTCTAACTGTTGCTATCTGTATTTTCCAGTTTTGTATAGTAGGAGGAGAGGTTGTTGACCATCTTTTTGTAATGCCATTATAGGCCACAACTGCCAGTATATTTCACAGATATTTCCCCTCTTTTCCCCTAATTTCTGGTGGGTGAACACCTAGCAACAAATGTTCTGCTCTCAGGGATGTAGAAGGGTTGAACAGTTATTGCATTGTTTGTATTATTCCCTCCCAATATTGTGTCAGGACAGGGCACGTCCAAAATATGTGAGCCTGTGTAGCTCTTAGTTCCCCGTAATTTCTCCAACATTTGGTATTGGTCCCTGACCCCCTCCTTGCAACTTGCACTGGAACTCTGAAGAACTGGGCCCTTAATTTCCAGGCAAATTCACGCCAAATTGGTGCTGAGGTTGTCTGCCAGGTGTTCTGCCACACCGCACTCCAGGCATCTACATTTAGCTCCACCTTTAAGTCTTCCTCCCATTTTGTTTTTATATAATTTATAGAATATTTTAAATCTCTGATATATTGTTTATACAGAAGTGAGACTGCCTTTTCTCCATTTTCTGATTTCACTATTTCCTCAAAAATTGTTGGGTGTGATACGCACCCCCCCCCCTTTGATGACAGATAAAGCGGCTTATTAATATAGTCTCTAATCTGGCAATAATGAAGGAGATCACATTGGGTCCAGCCAAATTTGGTTTGGGCTTCCTAGAATGTAATAATCCCATCTCCTTTCATTATCTGCCAAGGGGCTGCACAACCCTTATTTTCTTGTTCTTTGTACCATGCGTCCCCCGCGGCAGGGTTCCCCTCTGTCACCATGGACCACCATTGGTATTTCCAAAGGTGTCTCCTAGTTGCTCCCTTAACTAAACACATCTTGGCTCCAGTTAGGGTAGCTTACATTCCTGAGTAGGGTGACTCTGTTCTAATTCTCTGGGGATTAAGTATAAATCATTGGGCTAGCAGAGAAGTGGACACTTTGATATCTAGGTCTATATCCTTCCATCTGGCACTGTATCATGGATGTTGCAACAACAAGGCTATTCTTTGTTGGGCTGCTATCCAGTAACCTATAAGGTTAGGTACCCCCAACCCTCCTTCATCTCTCGGTAAATATGTTTGTTTTCTGATCCTGGGTCTTTTATTTAACCAGATGTATCTGAAACACATTTTCTGCCAGTTTCCTATTTGTTTTAACGGGATAAGACATGGGACACATTGAAAAAGAAACACAAATCAGGGGAGAATATTCATCTTTATAGTCTGGATTCTAGAGTATAGTGGGAGGGAGAGAAGGGACCACCTTTGTATATCTATATTTATTTGCTTCACTAGGGGTAGGTAATTTAATTCAAATAACTTTGATGAGTTAGTTGCCAGTTTGATTCCTAGATATTTCATTGCAGGGAGGTCCCATCTCATCTGATATTTTGATCATAGGTCTGGAGAGGGTTGAAAGTTACACTTTAAGACCTCCATTTTATTGGCATTCAAGGTATAGCCTGATAGCTCTGAAACCTCTGTAGGTGATAGAAGAGGCTGGGAATTGTTTTCTCTGGATTGGAGAGATAAAGAAGGACATTGTCTGCATATGGATGTAACTAAGTGCATTACCATTGAGTTGCCTTGTTAAATGTTCTTTTCTAGTTGACATTCTGCCATGTCGTTTCTGTATTATCCTGTACTACTCTGTATTCACTATGTTGTACTCTCCTGGGTCGTTCCTGAAAATAGGCATATTACTTGTCTAGTGTACTTACCCGGTAAACAAAAGCTAAATAAATAAATAAAAGGCTAGTTTTTGCTGTGATCCATCTAAGCTAATTCATTGTATGTCAGGATCTTCCCATATACCCTGCACCAGGGGTTCAAGGTAGACGGTGAAGAGAAGAGGGGATAGTGGGCAACCTTGTCTGGTTCCCTTTCCTAAGACAAAACGAGAGGAGTTGTGGGTATTAACTCTTATATAGCCTTTTGTGAATTCATATATTTTTATTATTAATTTAATAAATTGGTCAGGGAATTCAAATTTAGCTAGGACTGTTTGAAGAAAGTGCCAAGATACTTTATCAAATGCCTTCTCTGCATCTAAACTGAGAAGGACTGCCAGTTGTTGGGTAAGGGACAGATGATCTATTATATGCGTCATTCTTCTCAGGTTGTCCTGTGACTGTAGACCCGGAATAAATCCTGCTTGGTCTGGGTGTATCAGTTGGGGGAGGATTTGCTGCAATCTATGGGAGATGATAGACATGAAGATTTTGTAATCCGTATTTAATATTGAGATGGGGTGGTAAGACAGGCATAGGGTGGGTTTTTTACCCTCTTTAGGAATAACTGAAATTATTGCTTGAGACCAAGATTCAGGAGGTTTGCCCTTAGCTGATAATGTCTCTTTATATACTTTTACTAGGATTGATGACAGTTGGGGTCCAAGGTGCTTATAGAACTCCCCTGGGGATCCGTCAGTCCCAGGACATTTACATGATTCAGACAGGAAATTTCCATTTTTAGTTTGGCAGTAGATATAGGTTTAATTAATTGTTGACTGATTTGTTTGGGAATTTTAGGTAGAGTTAGACCTGCCAGATATTGATCCAATAATGTTTGATCTGCAGGCAAAGTAGGGGGACACAATCTCGCTTAGTAGGTTTAAATGCTTCTACTATATCGACTGTTTTCTGGGAGAGTTCTTGGGTTCGGGGGTGTATTATGGCAGTGTTGAGGGCCCTTGCTCTCTGTTTACATAATCGGGCCACTAGCAAATGAGTGTCTGCAGGGCCCCCCTCATAAAATTTTTGTTTAAGAAAAAGTATTTTTTGTTCAACCTGATGGTCCATGATTTCATGAAGTTGTTTTTTACAGAGGTAAAATTTTTTTATAACTTTGTGTATTGAATTGTACTTTAAGTTGGGACTCCAGAAACACTCTCTCTTTTTGAAGGGCTGCTTTATTATGTTCCCTTTGGTTTTTTTTGTTTTTTTATGGGCTGCTATCGATATCAATTTTCCTCTAAGAATAGCCTTGGTTGTATCCCAAAGAAAGCAACTGTGATGTCCGGACATTCATTGTCTATTATAGCCATCTGGATCATCTCTGCTATCTGTCTTTTGACCTCCTGATCTTGTAGTAATAATATATACATTCTCCAGAAGGTTAGTTTTCTGAGATCCCCCAGGGCAATTTTCAAAAATATAGGGGCGTGATCTGAAAGGGTCACATCCCCAATCCAGTTGTCCCTGATTTCCCCAATAGTTTCCTTTGGGAGAAAAAAGTAGTCTAGTCTGGAAAAAGATTTATGGGGAGGGGAATAGAAGATGCAATGTCTCTGTCCACCATGCAAGTGACGCCACATATCCACATGTCCCAGGTCTGTCATTAGTTTGGAAAATATCTTTGATGTCCCTTTCTCCTTATATTTTGTTGATGCAGAGCTATCAACCTGCGGGTTCATTAAAATATTAAAGTCTCCATCAATTATCACCTCACCCTCTGCCAATTCCTGCAACTTGAGAATAACTGTCCGGGAGACAGAGAAATCAGAGCCTGGAGGAACATATATGGAGGCCAGTGTTATCAATTTTCCCTGGAGATGACCTTTCAAAAAAACTTTCCTTCCTTGTCTACCAGGTTGTCCAAGGGCTCGAATTGGGTTTTATGTGGGATCAAAATGGAGACCCTCGATGTCTACCCCATCTATACAATGCAATAATTGTATATTTAAATCCCATTTTCCCTAGTTTCTGGTGCTCAAGGGGAGAGAGATGAGTCTCCTGCAGTAATATAAAATCAGATTTTGATTTCTTTAAAAAGGTCAGCACTTTGTTGCATTTTACTGGGTTGGTCAGGCCATTTATGTTAAATGAACATATAATAGACAGCTGAATTCACAAGGTGGCCAGTTTCATCCCAACAAGATCCCCATGTATCCATGTTAGTGTTAATTAGAAGTAGTGCAAACTTTCCTAAATACAAGTTAATATAGAACAATAACCATTTTAACAGTCTTAGCTACAAGAAAATAGAAAATATAAAAAAACAACTATAGCTTCCAAAGGTTGGAGGTCTCAATGCTATGAACCCCTCTGCATGCATACCGACTAAATAGGTGGCAGATGCGAGGAGAGGTGTGTCTGTTACTACAGAATCTCCTCAGAGAAAGACCTCAATTATGACTCTGCAGCACTAACAAACTACCACATTACAGTGTCAGCCTGTCACCCTGACTTCACTTTCATGGCAATGGTTATAGCAATCAGGATGGTGGAAAGCACAGTAACACTAGTTTAAAAAATAACAGACGTTTAGAAATAATTTTTTTGCCTAAAAAGGCAAAACAAATGTCTCTCCCTTAAGGTCAAGCCTATTGCATAAATGACATATGCAGAGGGGACCTTATGTGATAAATAAGGTATTTCTATATGCATGCTATCTATCCCACTAATGAGGTCTCTACTATGTATCACTTCTATATTTGTATGGGCTTTCTACACCACTCATGAGGTTCCCACAGTGTATCACTTATATATTTATATGCAATCTGTAACATACATACAAATATGTGTGTTTGTGTGTGTGTGTGTGTATGTAGTGAGGGAGACAGAGGTACTGTATATGTGTGTGTATATATATATATAAATTTTTTTAATTTCCATGAAATTGCATCTTCATTCATACAGGTCCCATTGGAAATGGAATAAATGGAATAGAGGAGTTATTGTAAAACTCATTTTTTATGTCAACCTGCTTCCCCAGACACACTACGTAACACCATCAGGCCATGACATGCATGTGAACCGATTGTGAGATAGAGCTCTCCAGCCCAGCACAATGTGTCCACCATGTGACAGAACACTGCACCATACCTTCCCAGGCTCCGAGCAGTGATGTGTTCCACCAATCCTTGTGCTGCTCAGCCAGCTCCCAGAGCTAATCTCTGAACCTGAGTTGCTGGCACGGAAACACAGCATGCTTCCTTTTGGCCCAACAGCTGTCCCTGAGTACAACATTTCTCCATAACTTTTAGGTGATTCTATCAACCAATGACAATATGTAATCAATAACCCTGGCAAAAATACATACAGGGCAATTATTTATTTAACAGATCTATTCTTTCAACAGATCTACACATTATTACATTCCTCTTTTCTGGGCATAATTAATTTATTATATTATAAAATGTCAGTTAAATTCATTTTACCAGTTATTCATTTTAGATGGCATCTTTGTACCTTAAAGGCACAAATAAGTTTGTACAAAGTGAGGTATGGACTTAACAGGTCTGTGCCATTGACAAAGTTTTGTTTAAGCTGGACCTAGTGCAATAATGTAAGACTGAAAATTATATTAGCCTGTAGTGCAGGTTGAGCAGATATCACCATGCCTGATGTGCTTTGCCGTCATCTCTGGCAGTGGGAGCTGTGGTAGATAAGTGACTATTCATATCTGTTGCAGAACGCAGCCATTTCATTAGCTAATGTATGATGTTATAGCAGTAATAACATCACATTCTGAACATGTAGGGGGGTTTTGGATATAAAAAGAGGGGAAAGGAACCAGATTCTATGGATAAACAGAAATATTAATAAAAAAATCACCAAGAAGAGTGAATTCTGCGGCACCAAAGAAGTTCTGCAGTAGATTGCAAGTTCTGCGCAAAATTCTGTGACCGCAGAATTCTAGAGGTTTTGATTATGAGGAGCTTTCTATTTTAGTACTGCTTCCTAAGCAGCAAGGGCATTGATGGGTATTTTGCTCTCCGTATAGCACTTGTTTCTTTCCCTTCCTCTCCCCGTGACACAGCAATCTAGTAGTGTCTCCATTCAACTTCTTTTTGTATTTATTGTACCCCTTTCATATTTTACATAGTTATATGAATCTCACAAGGACCCCACGTGAGCAGATAGTATGGGAGTAAGGATCCCTGTATGAGTAGGCCTGGTCTAGCCATTAAACTGATTCCCCTCATCATGATCCCCACCACCATGTCAGTCCCAGACTTATCTATAAGAGCAATTCATATTCTAAGGCCTTAACCTGATGGGGAGAATGGAGTCAAAGAGATTTTAGTATTAGCAATACCAAACAGTCTCTAGCGTGAAGATATGCCTCCTTGAATATACCATTAGCGTTTCATGGAAAACCGCAGCACCGGAGTGATCAAGTTCAGTGTGTTATTTAGGCCACCAGTCTCAGTTTAGTCCTGCACAAGATGGCAGGGAAATAGAACTTCATTTGGGGAACAAATGTAAAAGCACAAGGAGAGCTGACCGCTGGAATTCCTCAGCTCTCTTAAGTTGGTTTAACTCTTGCTATGCTCCTCCTGACCAGGTACGAGATGTTCTGTAGCTTTTTTTTTAGTTGTTTAACCAGGAGTAGCACACTAAGCTGAAAGCTTTTTAACAGGTGTGACCTGGGAGCACAGGGAAGTTAGTTGACTTGCTCAGGGTCACACAGTATGCAAGTGGAAGCTGTGGGATTCAAACCCAGGCATGGTCTGCTGGATGTCACCAGATTTGCAGCTTCTCACAGGCTTCCATAATGAGCTATAGAGGAGGAGTGCATCGCCATGGGGATGTCTCCTGGGTCCGGGGCGACTACAGTTGTTTCTTCAAGAGCCATTCAGCCTCAGAATCTAGTATGCAGATCTTCTTCAGTCTCATCGCCGCCAGAGCTTTAGTGGGTGACATGTAGATCACTGGCCCCTCCTCCTAAAAGATCCTCAGTTTGTCTTGAAAAGGTGTCAGAAAATGGATACCATTTTCATTAAAACTTCTAAAGATCGGGGCATATTGCTGTCCTGCTTGTTGTATCTCGGGGGGGGGGTAGTTGTGGTCCATCGTTAATCTGGAAGAGAGGTATGTGATATCTTTTTTAGACCATGCCCTCTGCAGTAAGTCCTCTTTAATTTTGTAACTGACAACCATAAACACAATAGACTTAGGATGTGCTTTCAAGTCTTGAGGCTTCTGAACCAGCGAGCGGTGGGCCCGCTCAATTACCAGCTCATAGGTTGGTGCCAAGTCAAGCATATCCCTAAGCAGATTCTCAAGAAATGTGGTCATTGGGGCTGTCTCTGCCCCTTTAGCTAGCCCATATAGTCTCAAGTTATTTCTGCAGGTTCTGCTTTCTAAATATATGCTTTTGGCTTGCAGAATGAGTGTCTGCTGCATGAAGGCCCAGACAGCTTGTTTTAGGTAGCCCGTGGCATCTTCCATGGCAGAGTCTCACTCCTCCACCTCGGTCATTTGGCTTTCAATTCTCGAGATCTGCTGAGACAAGTTTTGGAAATCTCTTTTAGTTTCTGCCCTCAATCCTAATATTTCTTGAAGGATTGTTTCAAACCAGTTCCTGGACAATACATCTGTTTTGCCTTCAATATCATATTAGGACCCTCTGGTACTACTCAGGGAATGGGTGCAGCTCCTGTGGTTGAGAGTTGATCCATCGGCATCTCGTCACTTCAGAGCAAGTTTGTTTTTAGGGGTACCCCACTTGTCTTTCTTGTGGCCGTTCTTATACATATTTTGGCTTTTCAGTGGGGTTTCAACTTAGTTCGGGGTATATTAAGCCGTAATCCCGGGAGGGAGCTTGTTGGTCGTGCTGCTTAGCTCTCCGTGTCGGAACTGGAAGTCCTCCCTTTTCCAAATGTTAATCTTGATTGAAATCAAGATTAAAACATGTACCCACACTATACCGTATTGACAGCTAAGGCATAATGGCACAGATACCATCATTTAAAAATAAATCAGGATTAAAAAATGAGTTAACACAATAAGACCTTTGAAGTTTGTGTCAGACTGTTTGCTGTAATGCCGCCTTAAATGAGGATGTCATGTAGAATTAACATTTTGCCAAGCTGCTCTTGTGCCATACAAAGAATCCTCAGCATCAGAGGAGCAATGGGATCACAAACAAGTGAAACAAATCAGATCTAAATAAAGACAGAAGCCATAATGGGGCAAAACACATACTTTTATTACCAGACATCATTCAGGCTAAAGAGGAGGTCGAAACCTTTTCCTGTCCTCTTTTTAAGTTTTGCACCCTCGCTAACTTAAAATAAGATGGTGGAATTAAAACTGAAAAGTAAAACTGTGAACAGTAAAGTGCGAAAGGTAAATGGATTTTACCATTTTAAAATTTACTGTTCAAACAGTAAATGGAATTTACTGCTAGAACATTTATCGTTTGAACAGGAAAGTGCGAATGGTAAATAACATTTACCATTCGCTCTTTACTGTTTAAACGGTAAATGTTATTTATCGTTCAAGCAGCCTGTCTTGCATCTATCATAAAAATCATTATAATTCAAAACTGGCAATATATTTTTACACCAAACCATCTAAAGGCACACCCTTGGCACATACCCCATCATCCTTGTTACTATTAGAGTAAAACTTAGTTCTGTGTCTGCTATACACGAGACCAAAAAATCCCATGTTTTCCTATGGGGAAAATAATTTTCTTTTTTGCGTTTTTGACCACTTTATATTTCAAAAACCAAAAAAGCTGCCCTCATGAAGATTTCCTCATCTTGTGACACTGACAACATGACAGCACATACCAATTTTGGGGTTATTTGGTTGCAAAATGACAAACTTATTAAGGTGCAAAAATTGAGATTTAACATTGAAAGGTTGTACCAACCCAAACTATAAGGGCTCTATTAAGACCTATAGTATATATATATATATATATATATATATATATATATATATATATATATATTTCATATAATTGCAAAAAACTTGGTTAATGCATCAGTGAGGGTTGACATGACAAAAGTAGAGAAATGAGGCATTAGGGTTGACACATTAACACCACCCCCACTCTACCAACCCACCCCACCACCACCCTTCACAGACCAGCAGGTGAGGGGGTGTGCCTTGGGGACATTAGCCCTTACTTTCACCCCAGTCCATGTGTAAGAAAGCTGATATGATACAGACTAGGAGAATGGGGTGAGAGTTAGGCCCGAAGACTGCAAGGCACACCCTGTCACCTGTTGGTCTGTGGAGGGTGGGGGTTGGGTGGAAAGATGGGGTGGTGTTAGGTTGTCAACCCTAATACCTCATTTCCCTACTTTAGTCACTTCAACCCTAACTGATGAATTAATGAAGTTTTTTGCAATGAATTTCCTTACTTTTTGAAAAAGTGTAATCTTACCCTTATATGGTTTTGGGGGAGCAGGGCCCAAGTGAATAGACATTGTAATGAACTGTCATCTCCCTAGGGCCCTGCACTCCCAGTATTGTATAATGGATGGCCCAGCAGTCTGATTACTGCATAATGGTATCTGTATGTGGAAGCCCACCTACCTATAATTGTAGAGACACAGTGCAGACCTAGACACATTCCAAGAAAAGCCTTGTGCTGCAAATGGTGCAATGTCTCAGTAACCGTAGCAACTTTGGAAAAAACTTCACTGCAGTTGTAATCATGGATTGGTAACCTGCATGTGTGTAAGCTGCACTTTGTGAAAAATCTGTATCTTGAACCGTTTTCGAGATATAGGCACCGAAAGGTGCCATGTTCACCACAAGGTTCAGAATGCCATAACTATGGAACTGATGCAAATTTTTACACCATACCAGTATAAGTCACATCTCTGGGACACCTCTTTTCTACCCTGCAAATTTCAAGCCAAAAGTCATAACCGTTTCTTTGCAGTGAAGTGGCAAAGAAACAGCAACCTTTAAAATTCCCTGTTCATGAGCTGTCAAAATCCTTGTTTGTGAGCTAAATCCCTGTTTGTGAGGTGTCAAAATACCTGTTCATGAGCTAATCCCTGTTCGTGAGGTAGGGCCATCTGGTTATCAACTCATGAACAAGGATTTTGACAGCTCACGAACAGGGATTTTTAGGGCCATCTGGTCGTCCCCTCATGAACAGGGATTTTGACAACTCACAAACAAGGATTTCTCATGAACAAGGATTTTGACACCTCACGAACAGGGATTTTGACAGCTCACAAACAGGGATTCCTTTTTACAATCCCTGTTTGTGAGCTGTCAAAATTCTTGTTCATGAGCCGAATCCTTGTTCGTGAGCTATCAAAATCCCTGTTCGAGAGTTGATCCCTGTTTGCAAGGTAGGGCCTTTTGGTTGTCCCCATCAAGGATTTTAGCAGCTCACGAACAGGGATTGTCTCGCAAACAGGGATTTTGACACCTCACGAACAGGGATTGGAAGCAAGTCATGAACAAGGATTTTCAAATGTAAGAATGGTCATTTTTTGACTAGAGTAAATGGAACCAAAGCCCTGGGTTTGTAGTGGGTGTCATCCTGAATAAAACCCATACTTCAATGTGTACAGAATACATCCCTGGGGCAAGTTACAAAATTTTGTTTTTGAAGAAATTGAAAACAAGATGGCTTCTCACAAACAGAGATTTTTTTCATACAAGCAAGCAAGCAAAATGTTATTTATGAAACACTATTCCAATAAATAATAGCATTTCACAAAAATCACAGATCATAAAAACATTCAAATCCAGCAAATCACAACATTAAAAACATATATAAATGGCAGGATTAAGAATCAGAAAATGCCAATTCAAAATAGATCAGTTTTCAAGGTAGACTTAAAGGCCTCAACAGATGGGCACTTCCTAACCTGGCAAGGTAGTGAATTCCACAGGGTCAGAGCTACAAAGACAAACAATCTGGCACCTGAAGTAGTTAAACTGACCCTTGGAATCTTTAGCAATCCCTCGTCGGCAAAGCGGAGAGGACGAAGGAGGTAGTAAGGACAAAGGAGATCTTGCAGATACCATGGTCCCTGTCCCTGTAGGGCTTTGTAGGTCAGTAATTGACCTTAAAGGTGTTCCTCCACCATACTGGCAACCAGTGCAGTCTGTGGAGCACAGGTGTGATATGGAAAGATCTTGATAAGCCAGTCAATAACCTAGCAGCAACATTCTGCACCAGCTGCAGTCAGTGAAGATCCACCCCTGGTAGCCCAAGGTATAGGGCATTGCAGTAATCAAGGCATGTGATCACAAAAGCATGGACCAATGTAGGAAGGTCATCAGGTGGGACCAGGTGCTTTATCTGGGTGATATTCCTCAGGTGGTAAAATGACGTCTTGACAACAGCCGACACCTGAAACTTAAGCGTCAGCTCACTATCAATCATAATGCCCAGATTCTGCACCCAGTCAGAAGTCATCAGCTGATTACCACCCAGCCACAATCCAGATGGCTGCCCAGTCAGTAACCTCTCTACCCGATGACCTGGGTCCACAACCAACACCTCAGTCTTACCCAGATTCAATCTAAACCAACTGGCACTCATCGAGTCCTGAATCTCAGAAATGCAGTTGTTAAAGACTGAGACAAGATCATTTTGTTCAGGCACAAAAGACATATACAGTTGAGTATTATCTGCATAGCAGTGAAAACTCAATCTGTACCACCTAATAATCTCCCCCTAGTGGCAGCATGTACACTGAGAACAACACAGGGAAAAGCACAGAGCCCTGCTGTACCCCACACATCAGGGGGAGAGAAGCCGAAGAGAAAACTCCTAACTCCACTCTCTGCATCCTGCCAGTGAGGAATGAATGGAATCATCTGAGGACTGTACCAGACAGTCCACAGAGTAGCCACAAGTGGTCAAGCAACACCCCATGGTCCAAGGTTTCAAATGCTGCAGATAGATCAAGGAGGACCAAGGTGGAATGGCTCCTCTGATCTCTTGCTCTCAGAAGATCATTAAGTACCTGAACCAATGTGGTTTCAGTACTATGCCTCTTCCAGACTGGAGAGGATCATAGATGTCATGGGTGGTTAGATGGTCCTTAAGCTGCAATGTGACTGCCTTCTCAATAAACTTACTCACGAAAGGAAGGTTAGAGACAGGCCTGTAGTTTGTGAGGGAGTCAGGGTCAAGAGTTTTTTTAGGAGGGAGTGAACCACCACCTCTTTCAGGGTGTCTGGAAACACCCCAGTCTCTAACAAACACCTAATTATCTCAGCAAGAACCAGTCCAATTTCCTCCATGCACCCCACAAGGAGGCGTGTTGGACCAGGGTCCAAACTACAGTAAGTCGGCCACAAGCCTTGGATCATCTTCACAACAACCTCAATAGTCAGCTGGCTAAAATCTGACCAGACAAACTGGGTGCTTGCAGCCTCGCACTGATCTCTACTCTGCATATTTGAGCGAGCTATGTGAATTTCAGACCTGGTGGTGCCAACCTTATCTGCAAAGAACTGAGCAAACTCATCACACTTCTTCTGTGAAAAAGCTCCCCGACTCTGGAGACAGGTTGGATTGCACAACCTGTCCACAGCATGGAAGAGCTGAGATGGTCGTTCTTCACAGCAACAATCTCCCTGGACAGTAACTCTGCCTTCTTACGTGAGACTGAAGATTGATAATCTTTATAATGGAATATCAAACTAAGTCTGTCACCATCTAAGCCCGATTTTCACTAGCATCATTCCAACCTTCTCCCCACTCTCAACTCCATCAGAGACCCATCAAACCAAGGGAACTAAGGCTGAAGGGAGAGGGGGTGAACCCAGACAGGAGCAATGGAACCCAGAGCAGCCCCTACCACCTTATTATAGGCTAGCAGAAGACCCTCTGGATCCATGCAAACACTCAAATGCTCTGATAGGTCTAGCAACACCATGACACCATCAAGGGTCAAACCCTGCAAAAGGCGGTACCTAACCATCTCCATAGAGGCAGGTCTATTGGGGGTGTACAAAACTGAACCCTATAGTGTGATGATTGGACCATCTGATGGGTTCTACCACCATGTCTGAGATCTCCATCCCCAGCAGAAAAACTAGGTCTAAAAAATGATCCTGTATATGGGTTGCAGAGGTAATCACCTGTGTGCAGCCCAACAAAACCATCAGTTGGAGAACGTCTTGTCCAAAACGAGAGAGTTCATTGTCAACTCAGGCATTGAAATCCCCCAGTACCAGTCGCCTGGAGTTCTCCAAAACTATCTTGATGATGAAGTCTGTGACTTCCTGTAGGAAATCCTTCCCATCACTGGGTGGACGATAGATGAGAAGTATCCTACGACCCACACCTGCACCCATTATACATTCAAAAGATCAAGTGATCCCAACTGGCACATCTACAAGGTTCAGCTCCATCTTAAAACAGATGGCTACCCCACGCCCCTATGATCCAATCTTGGGTGGACCTCCCTGCCCCTTTGATCCAGTCTTGGGTGGTGTATCACCAAGTACCCAGCTGGAACAGCTGACTCCAAAATGGAACCAGCATTCTTGTCCAGCTATGTCTCAGTGATGCAAACCAGGTCAGATGACTCAACAAGATCAGCAATTACCGCTGTCTTGTTTCAAACCGACCTGGCATTGCATAACACCACCTGAGTTGGATGAGAAGATAAGATTGACCACACTACCTGACTGCCCAAAGGTGGAGCCCTTTGGTATGGGCACCAGGCAGGGCAAACCCCTCTTCTGGGCCCATTTCGTCCCAGGGCATCTCCTTGACCTTATGACCCCAATTTGTCCCCCCGCTCCACTCCCCCACCAGTCTTCCCCCACCCCTCTGCTGCCCCCTCGCTATTCCCAAAGCACAACAGCATCCAATAAACCACAGCCAATAGTGGGGGGCAATCAAAGGGGCAGAGTGCCCGGAGCTCAGCAGAAGAGTAGTACCTGACCGTCGAAGCCCTGTGCCAACACATCCTGCTAAAATTCCTCACTCAGCAGCTATCCTAAAAATAGCAATGACACCACTTAAACAACCAATAAATCTCTCTCACCCATACCTATTTAAAATCTCCTCAAATACCCTTGAGAATATAAATATAAACTACTCCACTCCAAATACTAAATTTAGAATAAATTAACCACCAACTTAACATAACTAAAATAAACACACAAAAAGGAAAGAGTATATAAAACAGCAAAACAGCAACAGTGAGTAAGTTCATGATGATTAATGTCTAGCATTGGCTGTCCAAACTGTGCTTAAAGAATTGAATAGTGTCCATGGAGCCACACTATAGGTCCAAAACCCAAACTGAAATTTGCAGGGGGACTCTCACCACCCCCAACAAAAAAATTAATTTTGTCCAAAAAATGTGGCCCTCACTGCCACATAGATGAAGCAATTTTTGCAATTTTTTCAATGTAAAATAGGCTGTCTCACTGCCTATCCAAAGTGAGAAATAAATAATCCTCAGTGGCCAACAAAGTAATCATGGGAGTCCACCACCAACACTGCTCCGCTTGGAGAGACTGTTAGTTGGAAACAAGCTTTTAGCAAATGTCCTCCAATGGATCATATTTGCCAGGCCCTAACCCAACCCAAATAAGGCATCAAAGCACCACCAGTTCCCCCCACTTGAGCAACGGGAGCAACCTGACCCCCGTAAGGAAGCCATCTGCAACTCCAGGAGCTTGGGCAGTGCACAACCCTTTGGTTAGCACCCCTGACACCCCCAGAGAGAGTAGCTGCCCTTAGTACCTGACTTGGGATCAGTCAGTCCAACTAACCCCTCCTTGACCTCTACAGCTCAGGCTCAGGCTTACTCACAGTCACCTCTAAATTGGTTCCCAGAGCAGAAAAACAGCTTTACTCATCAGTCGCAACAGTCTCACGTGGTCAAATTCCTCATAGAAGCAGGACTCCAGAAAAACAGGGCACCAGTGCTCCTTACAACAGGTCATAATTCTCTTGAGTCATTTTCCATGGCAGCCCGTTACTTTCATCAGCTTGTGTAGGCGACAGCTCCAAAACCACTTTAGGGTCAACCTTCTTCTGTGTTATGCAAGCATCATAGCACAAGTCCCACACACCACGCCATACAGACACTGGCAACCGGATAATAAAAAAAATCCCAGCTGATAGTGATGTTGGGTAAATTGCATTTCATCAGAACCAGCAGTCGGAAATAAAACAGAACTGACCACAACTTTCGATATCCCTCTATAGGTGTTTAGCCACCAAGATTAATAGAAGAAAGCAATAAAATAAAAACAGTAAAGTACTAAAAACATTAAAATCAATAGCTACTGAGCTAAACTGATGGCTGACCCAGCGTGGTCACCCTCTTGAATGGACCTCTGTTCGTGAACTGTCAAAATCCTTGTTTGTGAGCTCAAATCCTTGTTCAAAGCTGTGCTGCTATCCAGAAGACTGAACTGATCAGCAAGGCCACTGTTTTTCGGTTTTTACCGGAAAATCTGGTAAAATTCCAGAATTAGGGCTGCCTGAAAACCGGTAAAAATGAAGATTTCATGGAATCTGGCATTTTCTATCAGATCAGTAAATCTATAAAAAAGTCTGTTTTTCTTTTAATTCCTTCCTGTACTATTTTCAGTTTGCTTTATTTAATGCTCTGTATATTAAGCCTTCTTTAATTGTGATTATTTATGCACATACTAAAAGAATGATAACAGAATCCTGGTAAAATCCAGAAATTAGAGTAACAATCACCGGTGAAATTCCGGAATCTTAAGCCTTGAAAACGGAATTTAATTGTTTTAATCACCGTAAATCAGTGGCCTTGCTGATCATGCTCTGAACCTGAAATTTCAAAATGGAATAACTTTGGATTAGATTAATATTTTTCACCAAACTAATGCTGGCTTGTTCCTTTGAGCATGCTCTCTCTACCCTGAAAATTTCAGGCCACAATTCCAAACAGTGTGGCCACAGCACGATGAGGAAAATCAGCAAAAATGGGCAAACAAAAATGTGACTTTTACACAGTTCCACTATACACGTCGCACAATCTGCACATCAAATCAAAATGAAACTTGGCACATCAAGAAATCTACCCCACAGGACTGTGCATACCAAATATTGTGCAAATCTGTTGAACAATTGCAAAGTTATTAAAGTGCAAAATCTGGGGTTTAACATTAAACTGCCTACTCAACACTAACTATAGTGGCACTACCATGCCACTATAATATCCATCTATCTGTATGTGTGTACATATATATATATATATATATATATATATATTACAGTCCCATTTAATCGAACCCTGGTTAACCAGAACTCACTCTTAACCGAACCGACAACATGTTGCCCTTTGTTTTACCTTATTTAGCTGTGTTTGTGATTTGCAGTTCTGTACACGGACAATGCAGATAATGCAGTGTATTGTGACTTGTGGTTGCACTCACAGTAATCCCAACATTTTAAATTCTGTTGTACTCCTAACTCCACCCCTATCTTTTTCATACTGGAACCCAAGGTTAACAAGTTACAGTACTCACTGCTCTGCAATTAAGATCTGTGCTCCAATTGGTAGGCTTGTATCAGATGTTGCACTTCAGTGCTGCAGCAATTTGCACTGAAAACTTTACTCACAGCTTTCTCTCTTGCTCTGTGCTCTGTGTTCTGAGCAATGAGCTTGATTGCTCCAAAAAACGCCATGGTATTAGACAACTGAGGTTGTGTGGCGAACGATTAAGTGCTGCCAGTGAAGGAGTAACTCACTTCATGAAACAACTCACTAACTGACAAGCTGAATGTTTGCTTGTCAAAAGAAGACCTTGAAAACTGGGTACTCTGTGACAGTTCTGAGGACGGTCATGAGCTTCTGACAGACGATGCCATCACTGAGGCAATACGGCAGCCACTGGAAGCCAGTGATGATACAGGAAAGAGTGATGAAGATGTCATCAAATCAGATGACTCAGAAGCTGTACCCATTCCTACAAATCCAGAGGCAGTAACTAGTTTTGATAAATGCTTGCTGTGGCTCGAAAATCAACCTGACTGTGATCCAGTACAGCTGATGCTGTTGAGAGGGCTTAAATCCAAAGCTGCAAATAAATGAGTACAGAGTCGACAACAAACCACAATGAAGCAGTTCTTTACCCAGGTTAACAAATAAATTGTATCCACAACCACAGTACAAAAAGCACTAATAGCACATGTGAGCACAAGAACAAACATAAAAATAAATAAGCACCGAACAGCACAGATTCACCCCCCACCCCAATATCCTGCTCCGACCTGCACCAGCACAAAACATCAAACAATACCAATTCCAAAGAACTAGATACAGCACAGTACTGTGCAGTACTCTTAAATCAAGTACTGTATTTAGAAAATATTTTCCACTGCTAGCAAATACACTTGTGTCCACGTCAAAGTCCCTGCAATAGCCAATCCTGATTTAATGAACTCCCATTTATCTGAACTACAAACATGTCACCAGAGTGGTTCGGATAAACAGGACTGCACTGTCTATATATATATGTGTGTGTGTGTGTGTGTGTGTGTGTGTAGTATATATATATATCTATATATCTATATATATAGATATATATATAGATATATATATAGATATAGATATATATCATTGGCATTTTTCCACAAAATTGCCCCCAAATTAATTGGTATATGATGTCATGTTGCCAGGGTCACAAGATGTGGAAATTTCATGACAGCAGCTTTTACGGTTTTTGAGATATGATGTGTTCAAAAAGCCAAAAATGTATGTTTTTTTTTCCCATAAGACAGCATGGGATTTTTTTCCCTCTTCTACAGCACACACAGAAAAAAGTTTTTCTCTGACATTTTCAGGGAAGATGGGGTGTGTGCTAAGGGTGTGCCTTTAGATGGTTTGGTATAAAAATATATTACCAGTTTTGAATTATAATAATTTTTGTGATAGATGCAGGACAGGCTGCTTGAATGGTAAATAACACTTACCATTTGAACAGTAAAGTGGGAACGGTAAATGGCATTTACTGTTCGAACTTTACTGTTTGAACAGTAAATAGCTATATACTGTTCACAGTTTTCACTTTTCACTTCACATTCTGCCGTCTTGTTTTCAGATAGTGAGGGTGGAAAAGTTAAACATTTTAAAACATATTGCCCATAGGTAAAAACTAACAGTTGTGTTTACCTAATCACAGCCCAAAGAATACAATTCTGGCATTAGTTTGTCTGGCTGGGTTCCCAAAATATGTCTTTTTTTTTTTTTTTGGTGGTGTCTGCTGAAAATTGTGTCAGAATCCTGACACAACCTTGCACCTAATAGTATAGGTGTGTGTGGATTTCTATAAATTGCCCCTGCTCATTTGGGGGCAAACAGACCCCAGAATCACATTCCTCAGCTCCCAATTAGGTAAACACTTTTGGTGTTTACCTAATAAATGCTGTTTTTCCCCTTTTACTTATTCTAATGGCAAGGAGGCCAAGGAATAATAAAATTAAATATTGAAATGTCTGCCGACATCGGGGTGCCCAATCCCCATGTCGGCAGTAACTTCCCCTCCCCCTAACACTGTCAGACACTGGGTAGCCCACTTCTAATGTCCTCAGTTGTGTTCACCAGCCCAGTATTGTGGGACACTGGGGAGCCCACTCCCAGTGTCCCCAGTATGTCCTCCCCCTCAGCAGTGAGCCTGCTTCCCGTTCAGTTTGCCAACAGTGGGGTGCCCAATCCCTGCATCAGCAGTAGTCTCTCCTCTTCCTGACAGTGTGGGACACTGGGTAGTGCACTCCCAGTGTCCCCTGTTGTGTTCACCAGCCTGGTATTGTGGGACACTGGGGAGCCCACTCCCAGTGTCCCCAGTATGTTCTCCCACCCCTGCTCCCCAGCAATGTTCCTGTTTCCCATTCAGTTTGCTGACAGTGGAGTACTCAATCCCCATGTCGGCAGTAGCTACCCTCCCCTGACAGTGTGGGACTCTGGGTAGCCCACTCCTAGTGTCCCCAGTTGTGTCCACCAGGACTAGTATTTTGGGACACTGGGAAGCCCACTGCCAATGTCCCCAAATGTAAAAATGTATGTACCTGCAAAAAAAGAAAACTGTCCCCCGACATCTTTTATTTTGTATTACACCTGGAAAGAAGAAAACTGTCCCTCATCATCCTCTTCATCCTCCTCCCCATCCCCACCCTCCTTCTATGTACCCACCTCCCTTTATCTCCCCCCCTTACCCCATACTTACCTCTGGAGGTCTTCAGATGTGATTTTCTCTGGACTGGGACATGTCTGTACTCTTCAAAGCTAAACTGTGAAGATAAGAATCAAGGTAAGTGCCATATAATGGCTGTCTATGGCATTTTGAACTTATATTGATACTGTATCTCACCCATTTTTCAACACTTTTGCACCAGATTTTCAACATGGGCTTTTTGGGACCCCACCTCATGGACACTAGCAATGTCATCTCATTAATCTGTCCCATAAGGTGAGTTCACAGTCACTGTGCGGAATCACTTTTTGGGACCGATTAATGAAATTACAGTGCCAGTGTTCATGTCGAGAGGTTCCAAAAAGCCCATTGGTGTGTGGCAATGGGGGGTGGGGTGGTAGGGTTGGTAATCCTAACATAAAATTTCCATCTTTTGTCACTGTAATAGAAACCCTAACTGATGCATTAACGTTTTTTTTTGCAATGAAGATAGATAGATAGATAGATAGATAGATAGATAGATAGATAGATAGATAGATAGATAGATAGATAGATACTGTGATTACTACTACTTCTTTGATATTTCCAACTAAACCAAACAATTCTGATCACAGGTTGTTTTCTATTTTCTGTTTTGTTCTCACTATGGGTTCCAATTGAGAACACTGTGCGAAAAAACATATTGGTCGAAAACTCCGCAGGCAAAACATCGCTGCTTGCAATGTTGGCAAACAACATCACTGGACAGAACAACACAGGCAGGTTGCAGGCAGTACAATGTAAATAAATCCCTGGTGTCTAGTGGGTCCACCATCCCACTCACTGATTGTCAGTCCCAGTAAAAGTAATTGTATCAATCCCTGGTGTGATGTCCAGTGGTCCCCCCAACCCATCACCGATAACTGCGGGCACCAGTGTCACTATTTATTTTATTGCAATACATCCCTGGTGTCTAATTGACCCCCCACCACAGCAGGTAGTTCCTTCCCCACACTGACCTGAGCCGGTGACCAGCACAGCCCACCACTCTCCACCATGGCTGGCTGACTGACTCAGCTGAAATGAATGAGTGTGTACTCATGCTCATTCATTTCAGCTCAGTCAGGCGGCCAGAGGTGGTGAAGAGTGGAGGGCTGTGCTGGCCTCCACTCGGGTTTGGGGTGGGGGAGGGGTGGTGGGGAACTACCTGTTGGGGTGGGGGGGGATACACAGACACCAGAGATATAGCAATATAATAATAATGTGACAATGGTGCAGGCAATCAGCAATGGTGGGTTGGGGGGGAAGTGAGGTGGTGGGTAACTACCTGCTGGGGTGCGGGTGGGGATACACTAGACACCAGAGATATAGTGCAATAAAATAAATAATGTGACAATGGTGCAGCAATCAGCAATGGCGGGTTGGGGGGGGCAGACCACTGGACATCACACCAGAGATTGATACAATTACTTTTACTGGGTCTGACAATTGGTGGGTGGGATGCGGGACTCTCTAGACACCAAAGATTTACTTACATTGTACTGCCTGCCGCCTGCCGGTGCAGTTCTGTCCAGCAATGTTATTGTTTGCTGACATTGCAAGCTGTGTTTTGCCTTTGATGTTTTGTACCGAGATGCTTTTTCCAGCGATGTTCTTGACTGGAACCTCACTATGATATACCAATATAATCTTTGGGTAAGGAACACCTAGATAACAATATGACTGAAATATATCCACAGCCGTTCCCCCATTTCCAGGAGTAAGTTTTCTTTTTTTGAATTGTCCTAGGGCTCTAAAGATAGATGCTGCTATGTTAATATTCATTTCCCTAGTCTTAGATAACTTCTCAGATTAATAAAGTTTAATTTCCTGTCAGTCCCAAAAGAACAATGCCGCCTACTGTGATCAAAGTGGGTTATTTTTCTCTGTCACTTTGAGAAAGTGTATGTCTGAACTATTATTGCAACTATGTAACCATTCACAAAGAAATTACAAAAAAAGAGACCAGCGTGCATTCCTGATGCACCTTTTGATTAGATGAGATTTTTAAAAATGTAAAGACATTCTATGGACACAGTACAGTTTATGAAACAATAACAACTTTCTATACATAAATTAAATTTTGTTAGGCAAAACAAATGATCATGTATATTATTTGCATTCAGCAAACACAGTACCTCCTACTATGTTGTGGAGGCCAAGACATATTTGGTCCAAAGTTGTAGGTACCATTTTTGGACACTGCCCTAGCCTTAAGTCCTCATTTTAGTATGTGAAACCATGAATGTGCACCAGATATTCATACTTCCTGACATACATGTCACACATTTCATGTTCTGTTTTATATGGCACTTCAACTTTCTAGTATATTTTATAAAACTGATGTCACTTTTGTGTTCAAACTTTTTTGTCAACAGACTTGCTTTTAAATGGGGTTGATGTGGTGTTGTGCTTTTTCCTTTTACAATCGTGTTTCCTTCTAGCCCTTCTACCTGCCCTGTTATCAAAGCAGCTTATTGAGTTTTTGAACTATTTTATAGAATGGCAGGCACAAACTAAAGCCATATTGCACAGCATTTTCAGTTTCAGGCACTTATATGTATCACTTAATGCACGTGGCATACTCCTGTTATTTATAACAGTATTTGGCTCTGAGAAGAAAAGCATTCTGGTATATGTGTTACTGTTCACACAATTCATAATCAGCTACAAAAGAATACCATGGCCACATAATTATTATTTTATAAATTTATACTTTCTCAAGAGACACATATTTGCAACACTGATCTGTTTTTCTCCAGCATGCACATTTAATTGTCTTTATTAGAATGATTTTCTTATAATTGCACCCTGTATGTGCTTTGGTTTCTGCTTCATTTTAGTTTGTCAACAAACCTACTTTGGATATACCACCACTTCTCTGAGAACAGTATTTTATCAGATCCCCCTAAACATTTCTCCTGGCAGTTGCAATTATGGCCTCTTGTGGTACTTGTGATTAGCCTAGTATTTAGTCCCAGATCCTAGATTAATCTTGTATCCTTTAAAAAAACATACAGCATATCTTAATTAAGTCTCTATTTATTCACCTTGGCTACGACTAAGCATGCTATGAATATTAACTCTTGTATAATAAATACTGCCTCCACCTATCAACAGTCCAGTTGCTCTTCTCTAGAAGGTTTTATGTGATGACAGCCACTCTGGAATGGCAAGTCCAGAATCACAAAGGAATTACAGCGAGGACGCAAAGGGGGACTTTTCTTTTTTTGCAGGGGGCTTAGCCCCCACGCCCCCTTACTTAAATAACAAACTCCAAGGTCCTAATACTTCAGGGTGGGGTAATACTGACATCACCATTTGGTCCTTGCTATAATTCCCTTGCCCTCTTTTCCTTTTGCTGTTTCGGAGTCGCCCATATTACGTGCTCCCCTCTAGAACCCTCTCTAATCTAGCTATATCCTTTTTGTGGCACAGATTCTAGAAATGACAGCAGTACTCCAGTTGAGGTTTCACATATGCGCTATACAGTGGTCTCACCATAACTCTGTAGATTTGCTGACAAAGTTTCTCTTAATGCAACCTCACATCTGTGCCATTTTTTGTAAAGTTGTTTTATGCTGGCTTCCTTGTTTAAAGTCCCTTTCCTCAGTTCAAACCTATTTAAATAATGTCCTACCTTTCTATATGTCTTTCTTAAATGCAACACTGTGCACGTACCCTCATTAAACTTCATATCCCACATTTTTGACCACTCTGCTCTTTTATCTCAGTCCCCTGGATACTTGTAGTACTTTCCCAATGTGCTAAGTCTCCAAGTTTGGGGACATCTACAAATTTAATAACCTGATTTCCTGCTTCCTCGTTCAACTCCTTGATATGAACAGTAAACAGTAATGGACCTACTGTAGTGCTGACCCATGTGGCACCCTGCTTATCATGTTACCCTCATTAGATTAAAGATAACACAGCTGTAGAGTCAAGCCATACAAAAGCGAGGGTATCGGACTTTAGGAGGGCTGACTTTGGCAAAATTAAAGAATGCCCCAGAAAAGCACTAGCAAATAGACAAGAAGGAGGGGTGGAGGAACAATGGGGAAAAATCAAAACTGCCATCACAGAGGCAACAAGCCTTTATGTGAACCAAATAAAACAAAATGAAGGAAAAAAATGCTATGGTTCTCAAAAGAAGTGGCAGGGAAGGTTAGGGAGAAAAAGATAGCATTCAGAAAGTATAAAGAAACACAGAAGGAGAAGGACAGAGAACTGTATCAGTTAAAACAGAAGAAAGTGGGGAAGGCATTCAGAACAGCAAAGGCCCAAACCAAGGAAAGGACAGCCAAGTCAGTTAAGAAAGGGGATAAAACCTTTCATAGGTACATTAGGATACAAAGAAAGATAAAGGGAGGGATAGTGAGGCTTAATAAAGGGAAGGGGGTGGGCAGAGGGTGACAGTGAAATAGCAGGGATACTGAACGAATACTTCCACTCAGTATTCACAAAAGAAGAGGAGGGGAAGGTACCTAAACCAAATAATTGAAGCACTCTGGATAGGGGGGCCGATACCAGTCCATTCACAGAAGAAAGGGTCCTGAAAGAATTCTAAAATTGAAGGTGGACAAAGCAATGGGGCCTGATGGAATTCACCTCAGAATTCTAAAAGAACTAAGGGGAGAACTAGTGACACCACTGACTATCTTTTTTAACAAATCATGGGAGGATGGTGGGGTACCTGAGGACTGGAGATGGGAGGTTGTGATTCCCTTCACAAAAGTGGGAGCAAGACAGAGGCAGGAAACTGTAGACCTATTAGTTTGACCTTAGTGGTAGGGAAAATAATGGAATCACTTCTGAAAGAAAGAATTCTTGAGTACCTGAAAGCCAGCAGAGCAGCATGGATTCACAGTGGGAAGGTCATGTCAGATGACTCTAACAGATTTGTTTGATTGGGTGACACTGGAAGCAGGAGAAGCAACAAAAGTTTTGTCATTTTTTTTTTTTCATAACTGCTGCAGCAATTGTGTTTAGTGTCGAGAGGAGTGTAGGATAACAGCTGACACTAGTCCGTGAAGGAGCGGAGCGGGACCACACTGAGCAGCCAGGACCAAGTGGGACTACAAATACAAGGTATTATACCTTGTCAAAATGAAACATTTTTTTTTAAATATTTATGGAACCATATACTATATAAAACAGTGGATGGTCACCCATCCACAACTAAGACTGTGTTTCCCACTCGGGAGTTGATGACATCAGTGAAACCTCTCAAGCTTCGCTCTCAAGGTCTGTAGGATGTCATCAGCTCCCTTGAGGGAAACATAGTCTTGTTGTGGATGGTCACCCACCCACTATTCTATATGTTGTGTATAGTAGAGCATTGTTCTGTGTAGAATTCCATCCCTTTCAAAATGCTGTTGTGCCATAGTTCAAAGGTCACGGAAAGTGACTGTACACTTCTGTGGTACAACAGCATTCTGAAACCTATAGAGACTGAACAAGTCAGTTTGGTTCTGAAAGCAAAAGAATCACCGCACATACTTTTCATATAATACTATTCATTATAACAAATACAGGATGTGCAGCTTTATGCACAACCAGTGTGCTCTTCCACCTTGGAGTTCTGATTCCCATGGACCTCTTGAGCTTTCCACTCAAGGTCACAGGGAATTAGAACTCCTCTGTGGCAGAACACACTGGCTGTGCATAGTTGCCCATCCAGTATTCTGTATATAGTATATGGATAGCCTTTATTGTCCATGGAAACCAGTGGCTTTCTAAACATTGTTGTAGGGCAGTTCAAAGGTCAAAAAATCTGTTGTACTATCGTTCTGATGTCACATCGATAGTACAACAGCTTTTTAGCCTCATTCTCTCACCTGCTTGGCTCATTCATTGAGGACCTACCAGAACAAAAAAGAAAACATGGCAGCGCGATTTACCAAGCGCCGAATGGTAGACGGTCCATTCATTAAGTGACACTCATAGAACCGCAGACGGCTGTTTGTCAGGAAAGAAAATTACTTTTTTTGATTTTAAAATTAAACTGCTCATCCACAGAAGAAGAAAACCAGAAGGAGGAGTTTGCTCAGACCGATATGGTCTGACTGTGAGAAGACGGAGCAAGCAGAAGCAGAAGAGACCAGAGCGAGTGGGACAGGAAACGGCACCAGTAAAAAAAAAAAAAAGGTAAACATTTAAAAAGCCTGCTGGTTTCCATGGACAATAAAGGCTGTCCACATACTATACAAAACAGTGGATGATCGCCCATCCACAACAAGGCTTGTTCCCTCGAGGGAGTTGATGACATCATAGAGACCTCAAGAGCGAAGAGGTATCTCTTGATAAAGCCAAGATACTTGGTGAAACGTTGAGGCTTGCCATTATTTAAATAAAAAGGAATTTTGAATCAAGAAAGACTGTCTACGGAATTGAATTTGTGAAGCACCACCACACCATCCACTCTGTAATAGAGTACATTCTCAAAATATGAAAGTGGACAAAGGTATGAGGCCAGTTAGAGTACAGCCAAGGGTGTTCAGGGAACTCAGGGAGGTACTGGCTGCTACTCTGACAGCCCTATTCAAAACCTCAATGGAAACAAGAGTGATTCCACAGGACTGAAGGATGGCAGATGTGGTCCCAGTTCATAAAAGTGGAAGCAGAAAGGAGGCTGGCAATTATAGGCCGATCAGTCAGACATCAGTGGTAGGGAAGCTGTAGAAACTGCAGACTGAAGCCTCCCACCTGAGGCTTCAACTAATGGAGTCACTATTGAAAGAAAGGATGGGGAGTATCTAGAACCCAGCAGGATACAAGACCCAACATGGCATGAATTTATGGCGTGAGGGCATTTCAGACAAATCTGATTGATTTCTTCAACAGGGTGACCAGAGAAATAGATCAGGATGGGGTGGAGGATGTGGCCTACTCAGACTTCAACAAGGCCTTCAACACCGTACCACATAGAAAGTTCATTAGGAAACTGGGCAGTATGGGGCTGGATACTAAGATGGTAAATTGGATGTGAAACTGGTTGATGGATAGGTAGCAGAAGGTGGTGGTAAATGGAATTCACTTGGTGGAAAGCAGGGGGAGCAGCTGGGTACCTTAGGACTCAGTACTGTGTCCAGTTATTTTTAATGTCTTTACACATGACATTGCAGCAGAGCTGGAAGGGAAAATATGCCTCTTTGTAAATGACACCAAAATCTGCAATAGGGTTGACACACCAGAGGGGGTAGACAGAATGTGCAGGGACCTGAGAAAACTCAAGGAGTGGTCAAAGGTATGGCAGCTGGGTTTCAACGTGAAAATGTGCATCAGTATGCACCTAGGGCACAGAAACCCATATGCAGAGTATAATACGGGGGCAGAGGTACTGATGGTCACCAAACAGGAAAGAGACCTGGGATAACCAAAGCTGATGACCTTAAAGTGGCAGATAGTGCAGTAAGGCAGTAGGTAAGACCAGAGGGATGCCGAAGTGCATAGGGAGGGATAGCACCAGCAGAAGAAGAGAGATTGTGTTGCTATTGTATAGATTGTTAGTGAGACCACACCTAATGTACTGTGCCCAGTTCTGGAAATCACATCTTAAGACGGACATAGACACGGTGGAGGCTATCCACAGGAGGGCAACTAAAATAGCGCAGGAACTGCATCAAAAGCCTTATGAGGAGAAGCTAAGGGATCTCAATCTGTGCTCTCTGGAAGAGATGCCGGGAAGAAGGATATGACAGAGATCTATAAATATCTCATGGGGTTGAAAAAGGTACAGAAGGGGAGTGTTCTGCTGGAGAACAAGGGGACATGCAATGAAACTAGAAGGGGGACACTTTATAAGAAATGCAAGAAAGTATTTCTTTACCGAAAGAGTGGTGGATGCCTGGAACTGTCTTCCCGGGGACAGTGGTGGTCTTCAAGCATGCATGGGATAGGCATAAGGAAATCTTACATGGGAGAGGGGATGTAGCTGGAGATCAGGTAGGGGCTGCAGTGAAAGTATAGGCAGAGAAAAAAAAAGGGTCAGACTAAGCTGGCCAAGCAGTCCTTATCTGCCGACAAATTCTTTTTGTTTCTGCTCCACTCACTTATACACACAATGCTGTTCCCACCTCTCATACACAATCCCACCACCTCCACTTTCACAGCAGCCTTCCCCTCAGTCACAAAAAGGTAACAAATTCATAAGAAAATGTCTGAAACAATATACCATAACAAATAATTATGGGCAATCATACAAAACTTGCCATGAGTTTCCAACTCTGGGTGAGAAAACAGCATGGACCTCTCTCAAGCTTCAGTCTTGAGGCTCGTATACTGTTATCTCAATCTCACGAAGGAAACATGGGATCGCTGTATATAGTCAGCCATACATTATTCTTTATATAGTGTATGGTTTGGGTTTATTATGTATGGAAATGGGTACCTCTCAAAAGTTGTTGTGCGCGTTCTAAAAGATGATGTCTACATTCAGTTATCAACCCATCTGTGTTTCCCCTTTGCACTTACTCCTGCTGCTTTCGCTTTCTCAGTGGCACAGCTCTCACTTAGTGCTAAATGCAACCATACATTGCAGCATTGTCAAGAGGCACAGCTGGAGTGGAGCCAGCAAGAATGTCAGATCCATCATACATCAAAACAGCCATCCCAGCAGCCTGACAAAGTGACCTGGTCAGGGCGATGAGTCATAGCAGTACATGGTGATGACTGCCTGGGTGGTTCAAGTGTAAGGCCTTTGGTGGAGGTAATCAATGTAAAGCATCAGGCCCAAATATTATACGGCTCTGAGATCTGGGACATTAATAACAGGGAAATCCTACATATCCTGCTAAATAAGATGCTGAGGACAGTTCTAAGTCTGAGGCTATCATGCCCTGCTTAGTATATCAGGGCAGAATTGGGTCTAGTGAATACCAATGCCAGAACTGAGACAAGAAAAAACAATTTTTGGTTGAGAATTACTAGGCATGAGAATGACAGACCAACTAATCTCTGCAAGAGAAACAAGAATGGTACACATTGGGATATACTACTAAATTCTGGTATACAATCATAGAACATTTAATCAAATAGCATAATCTACAGGTCTTAAATAAATATGTAGCTAAAGGGATTAGGATTAGCCCAAAATACATCTCAAAAAAGTCACTAAATATTGAGATAACAAGAATCTAGAGTACATTAATAAATCAGCACACTAAAAATAATAAACCCCTCCGAGGAACAGATAAGTGTACATGCTCTGTAGAAGGTGCCGAGGATATCTGTCATGTCATGTGGAAATGCTCTTGGTTTAACTAAGAACGTACTTATTGGCTGAAACTATTTTTTTCAATGTTTCTTCTGTAGTACTGTAGATATATCTGAATTAACAACCATTCTCTTGCACACTGCAGATACTTGGACAATTGAAAGATTTGTTACATTTTTCAAGGCAATCTAGAAGGTTAAAAATAGGGTAGATAAATGTTCAATTGATCTGTGAACATCCTATGCTTCAAAATTTATCAAGATTAGAGGGTAACTGTGCAAGTAGTACAGTATCATTCTTCTTGTGTAATACACTGAAGATGCTCTGAGTATATGTACTGAAATGTATATTTATGTATTTGGATTTCTTTTGAAATGTTTTCAATACTTGTTGACTTTATAGTCAAACAATAAACTGAAGCTGAAACTGACTGCCTGATTGTTTTAAAACTATCTGATTAACTTGTTTTAAAATAAAAGCTTTTTCCGATTGACTGCTAGAAGCTGCAAGGGCAAGTGCAACCCCATGCTAAGGACCAGTTTGGTCCTTAAAACCATGTACTATTAATGCACTATTTAAAAAAAAAAACTGTGCAACCATACACATATTGTCTTGTGTTTCTATCTGAGGGATGAGATAACAGCATGGACCTCTCGAGCTTCACTCTCAAGGTCCATACTGTATGCTATTACCTGAACCCCTCCTTAGAAAAACAGGCTTGTTGTGCAAGGCCGCCCATATAGTATTCCTAATGTTTAACACTTCTGCTTGTTTCTAATCTTGGAGGATTGCCCTTCCCACTCTTAGGAGACCCACTCCACTGTTAGCTGTTAACTTTCCATTTATTTATATACAGTAACTGTAGAATTCTTTTAAATTCCCATAGGTTTCTGTTGCTAAACACTTTTCTACTTTTCTCCTCTCATTCACTATAAATTTCTGGCACTTTCTTACCTTCTCTCTGCATCTTTCCTCGGCTTCCCTTGTCCTGCCCAGTTTCAACAGGCAGTAGGTCTTAATTTTTTCCCTTGTTTGCATTGATATCTGTTCTATTAACCACATTAGTTTCATACCCTTCTTATTAAACTTTACCCTTTTAGGTATATGGCTTTCTCCCGATTCTAATAATTTTGATTTCAGCAAACTCCACTGTTCATTTACATCCTTTCCTAATATTTCTCTGAGCCAGTTCCACTCCTTTTAAATTTTCCATTCCTGTTGTATATATGCCTGCTCTCTATTTATAATAAATCTGCCATTTTTCCATTGCCAATGTCTTAATTTCAAACATCACAGTGTTATGTCACTTACTTCTAGTGGCTCTGTGGTGTTTCATTTAATTCATTTATTTCCCATATTGTTTAAGACCGAGCCCAGCTTTGCCCCATCTCTGTTGCACTGGTTAACATGTTTGGTTAAACTGCAGTCACTTACAGTTTACACTAGTAGCCTACCTGCTGTGCTGTATGTTGTCCCTGTTTTGCAGTTTTTGTCGCCAAGGTTAAAGTCTTCCATTAGAACGATATCCTTCTCCCAATGTAGCCTTTTCAGTTTCTTCAGTAATTATCTCATCAGGTTACTTGTTACTGTCTGGTGGCATATAACATATCCCGGGCAGAATTGCTCCATCTCTAGTTTCTTCTGCCCTTACCCATAATAATTACACTTCTGAATTCCTCACCTTTAAATTATGTTCTTCTCCAGATTCAATCTATTCAGTAATACACTGTAAAGTGTTGGCCATAAAAAATTCCTTTTCACTGCAACATGCCTTAATGTACCTCAAGCTAACTGGATTAACTTCTCTTGAAAACAATAGGAACAACTTGCGGCAATGTTGGGGAACATTTTTGTAGCCACCACTGTATAATGCCACTCCTCCTCACTTTCTTCTCAATAAAGCCTGTAGTCCTGCATGGCCACATCAAAGGACCCCCATGGTACCTCAGACATAAGATCACAATTCAGTAAATACAGAAGCTGGCACCTGTGTGTTCCAGAAATAAAGCACTTCAAAGGTTTTCAGAGTGCAAAATCTTTTACTTTTATTTCTTACAAAAATGTTGAATAGTGCAAAGAAGCAGACCAGGGCCACAGCCTGGCTTCAGTATTACTTTGGTGTTAGGGTGCACATATGGCCTTTCTGGGGTTGCACTTGGTATCATTTTACCCCCTCCCCCATTAGTTTACCTTTTATAGGTACACTAGGGAGCAAAGAAAGACTAAGGCAGGGATACTGAGGCTGAATAAAGAGGAAAGTGGTTGGGCAGAGAGCGACAGTGAAAAAGCAGGGATACTGAATGAATACTACTGCTCAGTATTCACAATGGAAAAGCAGGGGGAGATACCTAATCCAGTCAATAGAAGCACTCTGGATAGGGGGGTTGATATTGGTCCTTTCACAGAAGAAGGTTCTGAAAGAACTCTTAAAACTGAAGGTAGCTAAAGCAATGGGGCCTGATGGGATTCACCCAGAAATCTAAAGAACTAAGAAGAACTAGTAACACCACTGACTACCCTTTTAATAAATCATGGGTGGATGGTGTGGTACCTGAGGACTGGAGGAGGGCGGATGTGATTCCCCTTCACAAAAGGGGGAGCAAGACAAAGGCAGGAAACTACAGACCTGTCAGTTTGACCTCAGTGGTAGGGAAAATGATGGAATCACTTCTGAAGGAAATAATTATTGAGTACCTAGAGGCCAGTGGGGCACAGGACCCAAGGCAGCATGGATTCACAACAGGAAGGTCATGTCAGACAAATCTAATTGATTTCTTTGACTGGGTGACCAAAGTAGTAGACCAGGGATTGGCTGTGAACACGGCCTACCTAGACTTTAGCAAGGTATTTGACACAGTCCTGCACAAAAGATTAATAAACAAATTAGCCAGCCTGGGAGTGGGTCCCAGGGTGGTAGCCTGGGTAAAACACTAGCTGGACAACAGGACACAGTGGATAATAGTAAGTGGAGTCCACAGTGAAGGAAGCAGGGTTACTAATGGGGTACCACAGGGTTCAGTACTGGGGCTGGTCCTTTTTAATGTCTTTATAAGTGATATTGCAGAGGGACTAGAAGTGAAAGTATGTCTCTTTGCAGATGACACAAAGATTTGCAACAGGGTTGATACGCAAGGTGGGGTGGAAAGGATGAAAAGGGACTTGGCAAAGTTGGAGGAATGGTCACTTGTATGGCAGCTTAGATTCAATGCAAAGAAGTGCAAAGTATTGCACCTGGGAAACAAAAACCCAGCAGAAGAGTACACAATGGGTGGGGGGGGGTGAGATACTGACAACAACAAAAATGGAAAGGGACTTGGGGGTAGTCATATCAGACAACCTAAAGGTGGGCCAGCAAAGTGAGAAGGCAGTAAGGAGGGCTGGGGGGATACTGGGATGCATAGGGAGAGGCATCACCAGTAGAAAACAGGAAGTTGTTGGCATCCGTACAGACAGTTGGTAAGACCACATCTGGAGTACTGTGTACAGTTCTGGAGACCCCATCTCCACAAAAAGATAGACAGGGTGGAGGTTGTCCAGAGGAGGTCAACCAAAATGGTGCAGGGTCTGCACCAGAAGACATATGAAGAAAGACTAAAGGAGCTTAAGATGTATAGCCTCAAGGAAAGGAGGGAGAGGGAGGACATGATAGAAACTTTTGAATACCTCAAGGGAATTAATAAAGTCCAAGAGGGTAGCATCTTTCAGAAAAGAGATGTGCAAAATCAAGGGGCACAATTTGAAGATAGAGGGACGCTCCAGGAGTGTAAGGAAGTATTTCTTCACAGAGAGGGTTGTAGATGCATTGAACAGCCTTTCTGAGGAGTCATAGAGTCAAAAACAGTGGGGGAATTCAAGAATGCATGGGACAGACATAAGGCAATTCTATTGGGGGGTAGGAGGAAGTAGGCTGTTGGTTAACTAGGATCTGCAGCTTATCCGTTAGGTAGGAAAATGGGCAGACTAGGTGGGCTAAGCGGTCCTGATCTGCCATCAAATTCTATGTTTCTCTGTTTCTATGTTTCCCTGCACTCCTACTGATACTTTCTCCCAGTACCATTGCTCACCTCATATTCAGGTATAGCATTTCTCTCCTAAAGAGGCCATTCCAGTGCCAAAAGCTATTTCAGTTCCTCAAGAATATGAACCATTAATCCTTGGCCCTGTCAGGGGTTCATCAATTTTATTGCCCTTTGTCTCTCAGGACCAAGCTTTGCACAGGTAGGATCTCTAAAATTGTTACCTTACATCCCCTCCCCTTAAGATCCTCCTCCATTTCCCTGAAGCCCTGCCTGGTGATCTAATCAGTTAATTAATTCCCAAGTGGACTACTACCACCAGCCTCACCTCAGTACCTCTGAGTACCCCATCTGCTAATCTTCTTAGGTGAGTCACCATTGCTTCTAGAGAATAGCTCACCATCCTGTTCTCCTTGATCCCTCTGCAAACTATACCATCAAGGAACCCGACTATCTAGTCTCCCACGACCACTAACTGCCTAGGACCACTATTTCTCCTTGCACCATTATCTACTTTCTCCATGCAAGCTGCTTGTGTCTATCTCCCTAGTTCCATTTATCTTCCTCCCACTCCATCTCTACTAGTACCCCAGAATTTTTCCTGAAGCTATCAAGCACTCCACTCTACATCCCTTCTTCTGCCTCCTGCCTTGCACCTTTGTCCACTCTTCATCCAACTACTCATCCTGTTACACTCTTCCTTCCGTCCTGTTCTTCCTCCCCCAACATTAACCACTAAATTTCATGCCTGCAGAAGACTTTGGTGTCTGTTCTCCCCCACCCCAGGCTGCTTACCAGGCATTGGTTGATAAATGTCTTCAGTGCCCTGATGATTGCATTCTAGCCGGCCTGTACCTCAGCTCCCTCATCTGTTGCTATTGTTGCATTATTGTTTACCCCATGTGCTTTGAAATGTTGCTGCTGTCTCACTGCCTAGGGGTTTCTACCTAGGTCTGGGCAAAAGTTGAGAATTCCACTTTAGCTGAACTTTCGCAGAATTTCACAACTTTCACTGAATATTCCGAACTTCCACCTTTGGCAAAATCAGAAATCTTCCAAAAGTGTTTGCCAAATTCTTGCCCTGTTCTGTTGAATTTTCTAACTGAACTGCAGAATAAAACACATGAACTGTGGAACTAATACATTAATCTGCAATTCTTGTGATTGTTCTTTAGTTCAGTTATTAGTTATGTCCCCATAGGAAAAAAAAACATACCTGATGTCTAGTGGCACCCCCACCCTCTGATTGCTCACCCCATATTTATGTGTTCCTGATGTCTAGTGGCACCCCAACCCTCCGATCACTCACCCTGTCTGTATTTATGTTTCCCTGCCCTAGTGTCTAGTGATACCCTTTACCCTCAGTTCACTCACCCTGCCAGTATTAATGTTTCCCATCCCTGGTGTCTAGTGGCACCCCCCACCCTCTGATTACTTGCCCCACTGCCTGCATTTGTGTTTCTCTGGTGTCTAGTGGCACCCCCACCCTTCAATCACTCACCCCTTGCCTGTATTTATGTTTCCCTGGTGTCTAGTGCCCCCCACACCCTCTAATTGCTTGCCACCATTTAAATCCTGCTGTAACCCATTTAAGTCCCTGGCATCTTGTGGCCTTCCCTCACTGCCCACACCAGGTTGGGTACACCAACCTGCCACCACACCCCCCTCCATAGTCATTGGTGGGCAGGTGGGTCAGTGCCACAGGAAGCCCACACAGAATCTTGCACAGCTCTCCTCTCACCACCTTGGCCAGCTGCCATTTGTAATGGACCAGACGAGTGATCAGTGGGTGCAGGTGCCACTAGACACCAGGGAAACATAAATACAGGTGAGAAATCAGAGGGTGGGGGTGCCACTAGACACCAGGGAAACATAAATACAGGTGAGAAATCAGAGGGTGGGGGTGCCACTAGACACCAGGGAAACATAAATACAGGTGAGAAATCAGAGGGTAGGGAGTGCCACTAGACACCAGGGAAACATAAATACAGGTGAGAAATCAGAGGGTAGGGGGTGCCACTAGACACCAGGAAAACAATACGGGGTGAGCGACCAGAAGGTGGGGTTGCCACTAGACACCAGGGAAACAATATGGGGTGAGCTATCAGAGGGTGGGGGTACCACTAGACACCAAGGAAACATAAATACAGGTTAGAAATCAGAGGGTGGGGGGGTGCCACTAGACACCAGGAAAACCTAAATACAGGCAGGGTGAGCAATTGGATGGTGGGGGGTGCCACTACACATCAGGGAAACAAATTAATATTGGGCCAGCGACACACAGTTCAGTTCATACTTTCATTCCACAATTCAGTGACTCACTGAACTGTGGAATGAGTGTATGAATTGTAGAGTAATGTTATTATTTAAACTGCTAAAAGAAATTCTGCAGAACTGACCTCTGACAGTGATTGGTTCTGCTGATTCTTTTTCCACAGTTTAATACATTAATCCATCACTCATACATTTATTCCACCGTTCCAAGTCAGAATTTCTGCGAAAATTGCCAAAATTATTTCTGAACTTTTGTGGAATTGAAAGTTTCACTTTCATGCAAATTCTGCTGGTGGAAGTGTTTTTTTCACACAGCTCCATTTCTCCCACAATCTTCAGGCCCCTCAACAGGTGAGAGTAGTCCCTCTTACCTGAGTGTCACTCATATGGTAATTTAGTGGAAGTGCCAAACTAGTGGACCACCCTATCTGGGGAACCCTAATAATGAGGTTGTATGTTCCTTCTTAACTGGTTTTCCCTGAATTGTGAGTGGATAATCATTCCTATCTGGGGAGCCCCAATATAAATGTTTTAGTAATCCTCCCTATCTGAATGACTTTAACATGGTAGTTGTTTGTTCCTTCTTAACTGGTTTCCCCTGAATTGTGAGTGAATAATCCTTCCTATCTGGGTAGTCCCCAATATAAATGTTTTAGTAATCCCTATCTGAATGACCCTAACATGATAGCTGTTTGTGAAGGGATTAACCCATGACAGGGTATGGGTTTACTGAGCATTAATCCACGCCTGGGGGGGTTGGAGTCACAAGGCAAAGCTGAATGACTTCATCCACCCAGGCGTGGATTATTGCTCAGTAAACCCATACTCTGTCATGGGTTAATCCTCTTATAAAATAGGCAATGTTATGCTAGAAGTTTACCTAAAGAAATAGTAACATAAAGCCCTTCGAACATGCAACCGTGGTTATATCAGGGATTCATCAATGGTCAGGTGACCTGTTTGGATGAATCAGAAGACAGTATTTTTGGAACCCATGTTATAATCCTTCTTAGCTGGCTTCCCCAAATTGCAAGTAGAAGATCTTCCCTAACTGGGTGGCCCCATTATAATTGTTTTAGTGGCCTTCCCTATGTGGGTGGCCACATAACGTTGGCCTAGTAGACCCTAAAATTGAAGCTGTTGCCCTCTCCTATCTGGCTGCCATAAATTATGTTGTGGATAACCCCCCCCCCCTCCAATAATTGAATTTGAGGCCCTCCCTATCTGGACTGCCTTTTATGATTGGATTAGTGGCCCTCCTTAGTTGGGTGTCCAACACTGCAGTAACTGTCTTTTTCCTCCCAACTGGTCTACCCATCCTGGCTGAACCTACATAGTGTGTGGGTGGTCTCATCTGGTGAAACTATTTTATTTTTAACCTTATCAGCCAAGCCAGGACCAGAAACTACCATGACTAGAGAGATGGTTCTCCTCTGAGTTGACTTTTTCATCTAAGGTATGCATCTACACAAGACACAGCTGATACCCTGCCCCGCCCCTTGAGAATACCCTATAGCTACTTATATGCAGCTACCCATTGGTCTGGCACATCCTCAGTTCCCTGCAGCCCATAACAGGTTTCCTCTCCAGTCCATGCCTCTGCCCTCCAAAAGTGAACGCCACAGGGCAATATCTTTGTGGACCTTTGATCACAGTCAGCAAATGAGGGTTGTTATTAAGAGGATTATACTTTGAAGTAAGGTCACATTAAGCAATAAAGGTCTCAAACAAGAAATTAAGCACTTCTTTGAAATGATGAAAAATTTCACCATCCACTTTCTATTATCATTGGGTACCATCCACACCAACCATGGTCCTGACCTTCTAATACCCCCACTCCATATAAAGTAGCTATAGAGGCTTTAATGACCGCCTGCAGATTTACATATGTAGCCTCCTTTCCAATGTTCAAAACCAGAGTTGAACCTGAGGCAGTGGACATAGAGCTGCCTAAAACGGCTATACTGAACTGGTTGTACCCATCCAAACTCTTTTTATCTTCTCCTTTTAGTTTAGATCCCTCCGCAATGTCTAGAAACAAGCCAATGTGATTCCAGTGTTCAAATCACAGGACAGCATGGATGTCTCTAATTACCAAATTGGGGGACAAAAAGGATGTCTCTAGTTGCAGGCCCATCTTGATCCATTCCTTGCTGTCTAAGACCTTAGAGAAATTTGTCAGCAATCAGTTGGTGGACTACATCATGGTACATGGCCTCCTAGCTGCTGAACAACATGTTTTCAGGAAACTGCATAGCATGACAACTACTCTAATTGAGATAATAGAGGAACTCCACATAGCCTTAGACAGAGTAGATTATGTTGGCAATGTCTTCCTTGATCTCTCCAAGACCTATATCTTGGTAAGTCATGATCTCTTAATCATAAAACTCAAGGAGTTGGGCCGGTTGACTGAGGCCTCTGCATGGTTCTCAGACTATCTATCTAACAGAACCCAAAAAGCCAAATGTGGTGATGTGCTGTCTGAGCTACAACCTGATACCACAGGAGTCCCTCAACGCTCAATCCTAGGACATCTGCTGTTTAGACTTTTTGTCATCAAAATCATGGATGCCTGCTAGTGTCCGCTCCAAATCATTATTGTATGCTAATGACACAGTAATTGTCTCCTCCCATTGTGATCTGGAGACACTAAAAAAAAATCTGCAATCCTACTTCAACAGGGTCTATGAATGGTTCGCCACAAACAAGCTGGTCATCCGTTCCGAAAAATGCAAATCTCTTGTTTGGGAGCACCCATGTTCTGAAAAGATGTCCCAAATTGCACATCACCATCCTGACTGTGGACCATATTAAACAAGTCCAGGTCATGAAATACCTGTGTATACATCTGGACCCTACCATGTCATTCAACCCACATGCTGACTCTTTAGTTAAAAACATCCATCAAAGAATGGACTGCTTTAGAGAACATAACCTTACCACCAAAGTAAAAAAAAAAAATTATAGTCTCTACCCTTATCATTTCAGTTATTGACCATGAAGCGTTGATTTATTCTGCCACCTACAACTCTGTCCTTGAAAGAACGTATGTTGCTTCCAGTCATGACTGCAGATTTGCAGTCAACTTGAAACCAGACTACCACCAATGTGACTTTCAAATCTCCTCCAGTTGGCTTTCTTTCCACCTCTGATCTGCCCTCAGTGCAGCCCTCTTATGCAAAAGAGCACTACTCAGCAAAATGCCCCTGGATGTTCACAGTCACTTCTTACTAATTAGCAACAACTGCGGTACTCGGTTCAGGGGGGAGAACAAGCTGCTCCTGCCCTTCAGAAAAAATGACACTTGGCCAGTGCTAATTTATGTTCAGAGTAATCAAAGCGTGGAACTCACTACCCCTGACTGTGACTGCTCCCCTCCACCTTCAAGACTCAACCTACTGCCCATTTTCTCCAGAAGCTTAACTGCAAGTGTGCTTAGAGAGTGCTAGACAATGACTTCACACTTAGTAGCACTTGTCTTTGTAACATGAATCATGATTTTCTACTTCAGTAATTCAGATGATCTCTGCAGATGTTGCTGATTGTAATATAAATACTGCCCTTTTCAGTGTCACATGTGACCTGTAAAATGTGACACCTGCCTGCTGTTAGTAATGGATTGACATTGTTTGTAATATTTCATGTAATCCCCGCATTTTGCAAATGCAAAATGTGAAATTCCCCCAGGGGAAAAGCAGAATTTCACCCACAAAATGCTAATTTCACTGGTGAAATGCAGAATTTCACCACCTATGGGTGAAATTCCACATTTGAAAGCCAGGGGATAATAATATTTAAAAAAAAAAAAAAAAAAAGTGTTTTCCCCCTTCCTGTCCAGGCCAACATTAAAATCTTTATCCCCACATCCCTGGTGTCTAGTGGTCCCACCCCCCCCGGCCAGTTGCCAGCCCAATATGAAGAATTGCCCCCTCCCTGCAGTGATTCAGCCTCATTCCCCATCCAAATTTGAAATAAAATCAATTTCCCTGGTGTCTAGTGGTCCCACGCCCTTGGCCAATCTTTGGCCAAATGAAGAATGCCCCCCTGAGATTCACACCCATCCCCCCCATTGTCTGTAAGTGCCACCACCAACACCGGGGCCAACATCAGTCATCATGTAATTAAAAAAAAAACTTCCCTGGTGTCTATTGGACCCCTCCACCCTATCTGGTAGTAACCCCCCCCCCACACACCCCCATCAAGGACCCAGGCAGACCACCAGCATAGCCTTCCCCTCACCTCCATGGCTGGAAGCCTGACTGAGCACTTTTACAAATGAACCCGAGTGAGCCCTTTCAATGATTCAGTGTGTGCACATGCTCATTCATTGAAAGGGCTCACTGGCTCACTAATAAAGAAAGTGCCAACCGTGGAGGTGAGTGAAGGTATTGCTGGTGGCCCACTGGGGTCCTAGATGGGGGGGTGCAGCGTGGCGTGGAGTTACTACTGGACAGGGTGGGGGGGTCCACTACACACCAGGGAAAGTTTTTTCCTTTTTTTATTACATACTGTACATGATGGCTGGTGTTGGCCCCAGTGTTGGCGGCAGGACTTACGAACAACAAGAGGGATGGGTGTGAATCTTGGTGGGGTCATTCTTCATTTGGTTGGTGATTGGCCAGGGGATGGGACCACTAGACACCAGGGAGCTTTACTTTTATTTCAAATTCTGGATGGGGGATGGGGCTGAATCTCAGTGTGGGGGAGGGATTTTTTATACTGGGCCGGCAGTCAACCAGGGGGGTGGGACCACTAGACACCAGAGATGTGGGGATAAAGATTTTAATGTTGGCCTGGTCAGAAGGGGGGAAACACTTTTTTAAATTTTTTTAATAGATATGTACTCGAAATTCCTCATTTTGAACCTGTGAAATATTCTGTGAAATGCATGAATTTCGCGAAATATTTCACAGGGCAAAATTCCTGATTTCGACAGAATTTTGCCAGTGAAATTAAATTTTGCTGCATCACTAATCCCCCTTTTTTGCTTTTTAGGTAAAAGTAGGGCCCACCTGAAGAGATTTTCCAGTTTCCAGCAAGAAAAAAAAATTAATTTACATCACCAGAACCCAGTTACATAAGATTACTCAAAAATGTGAATTGTAGGTATTCAACTTTTAGGGACGCTTTTGTGTGTGCATCTGCCTAATCCTGCCTGCCCAATGATATCCCCATAAAGGCTGCATATAAGGACTTATGTAGTTTATCAAATTTGACTAACACCACTAATCAATGCATCATGGGAAGTATATACTTATCACCATACATATACGTTCCATGATGCTTTGCCTTAGTGAACTGGGTATTTCTTTGAAACTTGACTTTGTTGACAAAGCCCTTCAAGGACAACTCTTACTTCCATCTTTTTCTGCTCACCATGGCTCAAATAAATGAGATCATGAGGCAGGATTCTTCTGCTTACTGGCCTGAGATAACAGGGGCCCTTTTCGCAACTGCAAGGGTTGTTGGTGCTACATGGGGTATGCGGAAGAGACATAATGTATTCTTTTCTGCACCACAGGTGCGGCATATACTGTTGTTATGCAAATCACTTATCCAGACATGCTGGACTGCAACATCTGCTGATAATGGCACATGGAAGTGTGGAAGGTGCCATGCTTTGGCATGTGTCCTGGGCAAACTGTGCTACCATTGAAAAAATGTTCCCCTCATGCCCTACCTTGATCACTATGACAATATGTATAGATACTGTTTCATTTATTAAAATTTAAAAAACCTTTGAGCCAATGGGTGAATGGCCCATTATTAACGGTGTCCACGTCATAAAAAAAAAATCATTAAATAAACAATACAAATTATATAACACAAGCATAACTATGGTCATTCTTGGTTGTTCATGTCTTTGGCATCCAGGGGATCCCACCCTCTCTAGCACTATTTTATCTTTGTTTATGAACCTCTGACCCCTGTAAACACTGTATTCAGTAAGTCTACTGTGGCAGGGGCCACTGCATTTTGCAACCAGAGGATGAGGCACCAGGAAGGCACCAGAGGAGTAAATTTGGTGCAAAGGTTGGGGGGGGACAACATCACTCTCAACCAGCCTTGGATCGCGAGTGCTATGTTACCCAGCAAAAAGTAAATTATCTATGGAAAAATGCCATTATTTCTATCAACGTACCTTTGAAAGTGAATACATAAATACATTATACAAGCAGGACAACACTAATGTAAAACCTCAACGGGTACCTGTGCTTTCTGTCTCGCTGCCTCGAAGCACTGGAACTCTCTTCCCCTTGCCACCTGTCACTCGCCGACTCGTGCTATATTTAAAAAGGAGCTGCAAAATTTCCTCACCAAATCTGTCCCTTGCTTGTGCTTTGATCCTATCTGGTCCTCCTCTATCTAGTCCACTTACTACTGCTCTATCCTTACCCAGATTACCTAACCCGTTCTAATTTTGCTTCTCTGACATGTCCTCCTATCTTAAACTTTCTGTTGATTTTGACTTTACCCAAATAGTTCCTCTCCCTTTTATCCTTCTGCTCATTTTCTTTGTTTGCACTTACCTGGTACTAAACCACTGTGTGTCTCTGCCATTGTTTGGTTCCTTTACTATTTTGAAAATCGTACTCCGCCAGACCGCCACTCATTCCTTATTGTTCATTACTGTGTGCACTTATTGTATTTTTGCTTAGCTGGATGTTTTCCTTTGTTCCTCCCCCACCCCCACCCCATTCATTAGGGCTGTGTGAATACCTTATTTCTAATATTTGGCCAATATACGATGTGCTGCCAAATATTGTTATTGAACTGAATATTAGTATTCGGCACAGTCCCAAAAAAATAAACAAATTCCTCCAGAGCCACCCCAAACACTACTGTCTCCCCACCCTCTAGCAGCCATTAAATTCAACCCTCCTACCCACCCAGAACCTGCAATTTGTTAAATTGTCTTTAGAAAAAACTTTTAAAGATGGACTGGCACAACTCACCTGCCTCCAGAGCCGGCCCCCATCTTACAAACTAAAGTGACAGACAGTGCAAAGAATACTCTGTCCTCCCTCTTCCTATCAGCAATGACATCAGACACAGCACCGAACCCTATTCCACCCCCCTTGCCGCACCCAATTCTCCATATTAGCAGAAGGCGATCGCTGCTGCCATTCCAGCACAACCTCCTCCTCCTCTGCAGACTCAGAGTGCCTTCTAAAGAATGAAAGCACACTGCCTATTGCTATAGTAAAACCAGCAGATCACACAATTTGTTGGCTCACTATAGCAACAAGCAGTGGCCATTCATTGAAGGCGCTTAGCAGAGGAGGAGGAAGGTTGTGCTTGAACCCAAGGCGGCGATCGCCTTCTGCTAATATGCGGAGAATTTGTGGGGAGATGCAGTAGGGTTGGGTGCTGTGTTTCTTTAATGTTGTTGCTGACAGGGAGGAAGAAGGATGTATTCTTTCTTGCACTGCCTGCCTGACACTTTAGTTTGTAAGATGGGGGCCAGCTGTGGAGGTGGGCGGGTTGTGCTGGTCCTCCTTTAAAAGTTTTTTTCTAAAGAAATTTTAACAAGTTGTGGGTGAATGGTGGGTAGGAGGGTGAGGGTGTGATTTTGTGGCTGCTAGAGGATGGGTGGAGGCGGTAGGGTTTTAGGTGGGCTGGCGAAGAGATTTGTTTTTTAGAGGCACAGCGGTTATATCGAGGAGTACCACGCTAAGAGTTTGGGAACTTTACCCAAAGCCAGACATTTTTTATTGCACTATCCCAGCTTTTTAGTACAAAAAGTGGCTAAAATGTCAGTTTATAGTAGGGCTGTGCAGGGGGAAGGATGCCGAATATGAATACCTCCTGAATAGTCCTCTACTCGGGAAAGGCTTCCGAATATTTGGAAGCCCTAATATTCGTGGTATTTGGAAATTGATATTCGGCTCCTGCACAGCCCTACTATTCATGCTACTGTTTGTTTTTACCTTACATTATATCCTCAATGCTACTCTCCAATGTTTTATGTGCCTGCATTTTCTAAGAATTACATTGTATAACTAGGTCAAGACTGTATTTCCTATAATGTTATTTGTCTCTGCCATCATGGGAAATTTATTATTTACCTCATTTTTTGTACTCTCTCTCTGTATTGTATATTCTCTACTTTGTAACCTCCCAGATTGTGCCTGCAAATAGTCATCTCTATGGCTAGTGTGCCTCACCCAGTCAACAAAAACTAAATAAAAATAAATAAAATATAAAAATGAGATATTGCATCGTGCCTCTACTGTCCTGGGAAATGCAGTAGACACCAGAACCCAATTGCAAATGACACAACACAGATTACATCTCATTTGGTCAATTTTGGTTAAATATATACTAAAAATGTACACAAGCTAGCAGGACCCACCAGCACAACTGCAGTGCAAGTGGCAACCATTTGGCAGTGACAAATGCTTATTTTTTTATTTTGTACAGCTGTTAATTCATTTTAACACAGAAACAAAAAATTTGATGGCAGATAAGGACTTGACTTACCCAGTCTGCCCATTTTTCCCTACCTACATTATCACCATGGTCCGTAGACCCAACTTGATCTACAGCTCTTTCTCCTTCCCCCCTTCCTTTCCATAATGACTCCTTTGAACCATCCACCCAGACCCACCTGCAGGGTAAGGGTTTGATTTATTGTTTTTTTTATTGACGGCTGAGGGCTGGCTGGAGTTCAATGGGCAAAGCAACAAACTACTCCCCCAACCAGGCTAAAAGGCCGTCCCATGGGCCAGTCCTCATTCATTGTCTTCATTGTGGCCAAAGGCATTGCTCCTCATACCTCTTCTCCTGTTCTCTAGCCTGTTCTTTGTTTACTGCATTTTAGCAGCACCTCCAACCACTGGCTCCGTTCCATTTCCTGCTGTTTATCCTACTGCTCACTGCCACTGGCCTCTGGCTCTCTCCCTCCCTCCCACCCGACCCCATGTCTCCTCCAGTCCGGTGTTCATTTTTCCTCACTTGCATATCTTCCTCCTGTTCCCGTCCTGGTCCAGTATGCTGAGTAGCCCCTATTGCCAGTTCTACCTCCCCACCATGGCTCTATGTGGCCCCCCCGTTGCCTGTGCTCCTTCTCTTGTCTCACTGCTCAGAGACTGTCTGTGGCTCCTTGGTTCTCCCATCCCTCCTCCTCGCTTGTTTCCCCTGTACCTTTTTCATAGTTGCATTTCCTCTTCTCTTCCTCTCTCCCTCCCTCTCTCCATTTGCTGCTCCTGTCTCTGTCGCCTTCCCTCTTCCAGGTTTGTTTTGGTGTTGCCACTGCCCAGCTTTCCCTCATACATTCCCCACTTCTCCTTCTCCATCAATCCATTTTCCTTCGCTCTCTCTGTCCCTTCTGCCCACTCTGCCCATCCACACTGCTACAGAGGGTGCCTTGCACCTCTGTTTTAGTTCTCTCCACAGCAACTTTCTTTGCCCTGTGCTGTTGAGCTCCTCGGCAGTTCCTGTGAGCTAGGGGACAGCATTCACTTCGCTCCTCTCAACTTCTGTTCTCCCCCTGGTTGATGCTCACCTCCTGGTCTCTCGTACCTGTTCCAAGACTTCATTTCTGATGGCCTGTCTTGATGTTTGGACCACATCTACTGTTATTGCCCTGTGGTTCGGATCCCAATCTCCCTTATTGGTTCCCAGCTCCCTTTTAAAGGGGCAGTTGCTCTCTATGGGGACTGCGACTCCTACTGTTGGTTCTCATCTGGTCACCTCTTACCTCCCCTTATACCTCGTTTCCTTCCTGGTACTCCTACCCTTCCTTTCCTCAACCTCAACCCAACCTTTTTGCCACCCATCCTGTTTCACATCATAGGACTATCAATCTGACTGGACTGTACGCCTGGCTGGCATGTTCTGTAGCCTTCCTCTGGGATTTGCCATTTGTCCCTGCCCCTGCTCTCCCTGGCCTTTGCCACTCATTGCTCTTGGTTACACCATGATGTGCTTTCTTAATTTCATCCCTCACTGTACTTCCCCATGGTGGGTGCTCTTCCCCCTCCTCCCGTTCCCTTCATCCTACATTCCTCTATTTCTCTGACCTCTGCTTTCTTTTGGGGGCTTCCCTATCCTGCCATCCCACTATCCTACTATACTCTACTCATTCACATCACCTAATATTCCCTCCAGCATATTGCCCTGCCTACTTATCTTCTCCTCCTGCGACCCTATTCTCTCATTCTGATCAAACCTATTAAGATGTCCTCCTGGTACTACCTACCTCACCATCAGCTGCTGGCTTCAGCTGGCCACTCTTGCTCCTACCTTCGTGTAGTTCTATCCATTCCTAGTTTGGCTGTCAGTGGACCAGGTTGGCATGCACTCCCATAGTTACCAGTCATGGGTAGCTTCCTCATGACATGAGTCTGGTTCTCCTTCACTCTTTCTGATCTCAGGGTCTACTCATTCACATCGATTAATCAAGCATACTTCTCATTGGGTCTTATGCTACCTCATCAAACTGCTCTCCATTTGGAGACATGCCTTCCGTGTCCATTGCTCCTTGGCTCAGGACTAACCTGTAGCTGATGGTCTCGCTCTGCACCCACAAACTCTGCATCTAGAGCATGCAAAGCTCAGAGCAGAGTCCTTCTCCCTGGTCCATAGTGAGAATGTCTTCGCTCTGGGTGGACCTTCAGTCATCCCTCATCTCAGCAACACCTCTGGATGTAGAATTTATGCCATCCAGCTGTGAGGGGGGGCTCTCATCATCAGAGCCCCTTTGGCTGCCTGAGTGGGTTCAGAGGTACCCTCTATGCTATTCTCCTTCAGGACCACCTCTGGTTCACCTAGTCTGTTTTGTAGCCTTGCATTAGCCAGCTGAGTGCCTTAGCAGTCATCTCTCTCCTCTCTCGCTTTTGAGTGTCTAGTTGCAGAGACATTGCTCGTAACCCTCAACAGTTGTCCATTTAGAAGGATAGAGAACGTTTCCTCTAAATTGAAATGTTTTCCTTGTCACTCGATCTCTACTCTAAATTGCAGCAGCTGAGCCGTCACTAATCAAAACATCCTTCAGCCTGGAGGGAAGGCGACCTAGGCCTTGGATCCCCAGAGGTTTCCTCCTCAAAGGGGTTTTCCCTCTTCTCCATACCGATGGTCATGATATTAGATAGGGTTGGAGTTTCCTTAGGTTCCATAGTTTAGGATGGAGTCGGATGGTGGCCCCGGCTGTTCCCTCTCTCTTTAGGAAGCCTGCCCTTCTGCATCTTGCCTACTTTCATTTCATTCATTGTCCTCTTCATATCTCATTCTTCTCCTGTCCTTCCTATCTACAATTATCACCTTAATTTCCAGTCTCGATATATTCTGATTTTTCGCCTCTTTGATTCTCGACACCCTTTTGGGCATTCTTTTTGGGCTTCTTCCTAAGTTACCTTTAGCCAAAGGAATTATTCCTGTGGCATCTATGGGTCGGGGGAATCTTCCTCTAGGGTTTCTTGCATCATACCCCTACAGGGTGGTATATCCCTTGGATAACTAGGTGAACAGCCACAATGTACCGAAGTCACACAAGCATACATCTCATCCAGTTGCGCAAGCCCATTGAAACTGATGGCTGAGGGCTGGCCGGAGTTCATTGGGCAGAGCAACAAACCATTCCCCCAACCAGGCATTAAAAGGCCCTCCTCCAGGCCAGTACTCATTTATTTTCTTTGTTGCCCCACCATCCACCCCTCCTCCTCCAGCGACTCATCTCTCTTTCCCCTGGGCTTTTTCCTAAGCTACCTTTAGCAAAGGAAATTATTCCTGCGGCACCTATGTGGGGGAACCCTCCTCTAGGGTTCCTTGCGTCATACCCCTACAGGATGGTATATCCCATGGATAGAGAGGTGAACAGCCACAATGCATTGAAGTCACACAAGCATACATCTCATCCAGTTGCGCAAGCCCATTGAAATCACTTTAACTTTGGCAATACAGAGGAAAACACTGGAGTTGCATGCTAGGCTAACCATATAACCCCCCCTCCCAGCCAGCAGATCCCTGCCCCTACTAAAGCAGGCAACAGTCAGGCTCAGGTGGCACACAGGAGAGACACTAGCCAGCACAACATGTTAAATCAGACACTGACTGTAGACTGTGTACAACCAACACAGCAAAGCAGAACAGACCGCCAATAAACATAATTAAGCAGAAACATCACCTACCCTTGCCTTTTGTAGACTATTAGAGCTGTGTTAGCTCAAGTTGAGCAGTTTTGTGCTGACTGCTGATTGTGTTGGTCACAGTCTACTGGTATAGCCACTGGCCCACTCCAGACACAACAGGGAAGAGAATGCCTCACAGATTGCAGCAGGCTTCTTTTCCCAGGCACTCCCTGACCCTGACTGGTGCCAAATCAATGGCCAATAGTGTGTGGCCCCTGCCAGTTTAGAACTGCCCTGTGCAAACTGGAATTCCCTTTCACCACCTCCTCTGCTTGTTTGCCAGTGTCTTGTTTTACAAATGTCTGCATACAGCATTGTGAGTAAATGCCCCTGTGGCATGATGATGATGCTGGCTCACTGCCCCCCAATCACTACTCACCCCCACCCACTGCACTACAGCATCACCTGTCAGTCCTACCTCCCAGGCAGTTGTTGATTCATCATTGCTTGCAGCAGCCTCCAGCAGTCCATATTCCTCTGTTCTCTGCTCTGCCTTCCAAACTTCCACTGCAGGCTCAGACCAACTGACACCCCGACTGATCCAACCATCTGACCCCCAGAGTCACTCACTGGTGCCCACAGCCCTGAACCACTTGATCTCAGGCCATAAAACCTCAGCCTCCCCTTCCCCTCCAACTCCCAGGCTGGAAAGCAAAGCAGCAGCTCCTCCACAGGCATCATCAGAGGGCAGATGCGGCAGCAGGAGTCACAGGACATGACAGTCACAGTCAGGAGGAGAAGGGAAGTGAAGCAGCACCAAGAAGGCAAACACATTGATGGTAGCACCGCTGTTTTTTCCCTCGATGCAAGCAGTCAGTCTCCAACCCGCTCCTCCTGATTCCTCGCTATTGACAGTGGCACGTGCTTATGTTACTTCCGGGTGTGATGTGGTCCATCACTTTCTCCCTCCCTGCCACAATTCACTCTTCTCCTTCTGGTTCTGGCCAGGCCACTTGCATAGCGCTGGTTCCCCTCCTCCCTAACTGTCTGGCTGCTGTAGCTCACTGCACTGTCTTGGTGCTCTCAATCCCAGGACTTGATCCAACCCACCAGTAAAATCCAACCTCCTGCCTACAGAACAGCAGGCTCCTGTGCCCCTCCCAGCTCATCAGCAGGCAGCAACAGCATACAGCCTGAATGTTGGGGGTGACAAATGCGCTCACCTAAAATGTTGGTGGGGACTTGTGCCCCCCGTCCCCCCCTATAATTACTCCCCTGGAAGGCACTGTGAAAATTACAGTGCCACTGTGCATACCAGCACATCATTAGGTCAGAGTCTTCCTGACCCTTTCCTAGTGCTAACTTGCTGATTTGTGTGTTAGAGCAGGTAAAGACTTGAACCCCTTTATCTGTATGTCTCTCATGGACCATATCTGTGTGCAGCTCCGCTTTACCCTGCTTGCCCAAAAATATGCCCACAGAGACTGCATATCAGGTCATATATAGCATACCAAATTACGTGTACCCCACTAATGCAAAGCAGCATGGGAACTACATGCAAATCATCACGCATATACATTTCTATGATGCTCTGCATTTGTGAGGAATGTGTTATCTGGTATTTCATTAAAACATGGCTATATTGCCAGTGCTCTTCCTGGGTAAATCTTGCTTCACTGCTTTTGCACTTTAGTAATTTATTTTAAATTGTTGATTCATTTTTCTATTCACCATGACCAAAATAATTGAGATCATGAGGCAGGTTACGTTCTCTCCCTGAGCTTAGATAACAGGAGACCTATACACAGTTCCGTTGGTGTTAATACTATTCTGGTGAATATAGAGATCCCTTTAGTGACACTCACTAAACTGCAATACAAATAGTTATTGTCTGTAGGAGTAAGATTCTCCCCAGCAACCACAGTGTAGTTTCAGTTATGCAGACTACTTGACCAGATTTTAATATTAATTAGTATATAGACTGTCTAACCATTAATGTGCTCCACTGTAACACCATCGAAGTCTGCCTATAGCTTGGCACCAGGTGCAATGTGCTACTGCCAGAGCTGTTACCCCCCCCACCCCTTTGCACCATATTTTGATGGCTGCTTATTGGCCATGTCAATGTGTGTATATATATATATATATATATATATATATATATATATCACTCATTTGTAATCTGGGGAGCTGTGAGTGGTTCTATTTATGAGGCACAGGGCTCTTTGTACTTTGAACTACCAAAACTTCCATAAAACAAATGGGTGTCAATGTTTGCAGGAGTAGATTCTTACCTGCATCAGTAGTACAGAATACACCAATGAAAATCATCTGCCCAGATGTCAGTGGCTGCATGTAGGCTATGCAACCATGAACATACAGGACGGTGACAGACCCAGGATTGGCCCATAGCATGCGCCCTAGGCACGTGGTTTTGCCACCAAAGTTATTCCCCTCTCCCCACACCTTGATGGCTATGTCAGTATGTATAGAACCTGTTCTGCATCATTCCTAGGGTCCAATGACCTCCAGAAGCCTGTGAAATGGTAGTCCACATACCAGGCATCCTATGGCTTCTTCCTCCCTCTCCCTGTTATCATTTGTTGTTGTTGCCACTGCTGAAATTAACATTTTGACTCACAGAGCTGTGACCCATTCAAAACTGTTACAAGGTGATGTTCCTTCTGACAAGGGGATGAGGGTGCCAAGGAGCAGATCTGCATAGCATAGCATAACCATGCATACCTGTAACTGTGTTGTATTTACAACAGATTCAGCATACCCATTTTCTAGTGCTGACATGCTGACCTGTGAGCTAATACAGGGAAAGATGTGTGACCTCTTTGTGTATAGTACAAAGGGGTGCAACACAGAAATGTATCACATAGTAGTGACAAATTCACCCTCCCCTCATGGTGTATATTTCTGTGTGCCTCTGTATAGCCATGCCTGCCCAAGGATATCCACACATAGATTGCATGTAAGGATTTATACACTTTACCAAATTGCACATACCTGCTAATGCAAAGCATCATGGGACATATATGAAAAATCATGATATACAGACTACCTATGATACTTTATATTAGAGAGGTATGTCAAATTATGTACATCTTTAAAACCCAGCATTATTGCCAGTGTCCTTCCAAGTTAAATTGTGCATGCTTTTGCAGTACAGTTGTTGTCTTTTAAAGCACTGTTCTAATCTGGACCCACCATGGCCTAGATAAATAAAATTTTAAGACAGGCTCCGTTCTCCCCCTTGCTGAGATAATCGTAGCTCTATATGTTAACGTAGTGGCTCTGTTTTGGGAATGCAAAGGGCAGTTTCTGTTGCCATCAATCAAAAGTGGAGCTACATCGGTGGATTCTGCTGTCTGAAAACAGTGAATTTTCCTCTTGAACAACATACAGTTATGCAAATGGACTGTCCAGTTTTTAGTAGTTGCACATGTACTGTTTCACCACTACACAATAGACTGTGACAGACACAAGGGTCCATGTATGGCATTGGGGTGCTAGTGCAGAAGTGTTTGCCCACCTACTTGCACTGTTTCTTGATGGCCATGACAACATTTCTAATTTCCATTCCTTATCCAGTTTTCTCTGGTGGTCCAGTGGCCTCAAAATCCTGTACACTGGTTGTCCACATCTCTGGCATCTCACGGATCCCTCCACCCTAGCTCTTTTCTCTTCTGTTACTGTTGTTGGTTGTTCTGTGTGCTGTCTAACCGTTCCCCTACTAGAACAGATGTTCCAGATTGCAAGATTGTGACACCCAGGCATGGCAGGGGTTTCTGTGCCATGTAACTAAGGTGTAAGTGTGCTGGGGGGAGACTGTGAAAAGCACAGTTCCCCGTGCATATCAGTGCCTTATTAAGCCAGCCACCCCCCCTTTCCTGGGACACCGATCTGTATGCAGGAAAATATTTGTGGTTCCTTTGTGGTTAGAACAAAAGGGCACAAAGGTAAAAAGTATACTGTAAAGTAGTAAAAAATGTACATTTCCCTCATGGACTACACTTGTATCGGCCTTTGCTTAATGCTGCCTACCCAAGGATCTTCCCATAGAGACTGCGTATACTGTAATGGCATATACATTAGAGCTGGCCCAGAGGCCAAGAGGGATGAGACATCCTGTACCTTAACTTTTCCCACACTGGTGACCCGGGTTTGGGAGTGAGCTTGGGTTACTGGTGGTTGGCTGGGGGAAAGAGGATGGAGCATCCAGAGGAAAGCCCTCCCCTCCCGGGGAGAGGTGGTTTGCTATCATAGCCCTTGGCTCCCCTCAGATGGAGGCCTGGGGGTAGGGCTGGAAGCCTCGAGTGACACAAAGGGTGGGGCTGTGGTTCTGTAGGCATGTACACCTCCAATGTTCCCACCTACATGCCTTAATGGCAGAAGACTTAGGGAAAACAAGGAAAATGGATGGTGTGGGCTATATGAAGCCCTGACCACCTACTTCCATCTCATGCCACAGTCTGGTCACTGGCCCATCTGGATAAGTGTCATCAGGTGGGGGGATGACAGCCCTCCTTTTCCCAGCCACACCACAAGAGAAAATCCATGGAAGATTCAGGCACGGTGGTACAATGCAGTGGGTGCCAGACGAGAGGAGATGGGAACGGCACTAACAGCCTGTCTGCACCAGCTAGTGGAAGAAAAAGCTCTATGGAAAAAAAGAACATATACATTATACCAAATTAAACATATCCAGTAATGCAAAGGATCATGGGAAATACAGTAGAGTCTGCCAGAATGCAACATAGTAGTGCAAAAGTCTGCAGAAGATTTACTGTAGGAAACAAGGTGATTTCAAAGGCAGTTGATCTCTTTTGTTGCACAAGACTCTGTGACACTGCATTGCATCCTGCCAGCTCAACTGTACGTCATATACAAATCTCTATCCATACACTTTACAGGATGCTTTGCATCAGTGACGTACTGTATCTGTCTGCGAAATTTGATGTTATTTCTGAGACTTTGCTTTCTTTCTTTCTAATGCCTCCATTGTAAATCATGGTACAGGGTCCTACAATAAAGTTCTTTATTTTTTTAATTTCTTTCCTATTTTGGGCTCAGTATTACAGAAATAAATGAGCTCATGAGGCAGGTCCCTTCCTCTTCATAAGTTGAGACTACTAGAAACCTAAGGCTGCATAGACTGACACACTGAGGTGCTGCAAAAGTGGTTGCAAGGACCACCTTGTGGCACAGTTCAGCTCTGGGCCCCTAGACAAAGGAGTTGCCGGCCTTTCCATGCTCCATCAAAATAGCTAATGCACCAGAACAGGGAAAGGGGGTTATATTACATATACTTAGTACAAGTGAAGGCCCTGGGAACTTTCCCCTTTTTTGGGGGCATCGCATGTAATGAATTTCGCTGTTCTGAAAAAGAATATATAATAATTGTGCCTACTTCAATAAGTAAGTTGTTCATTATGATTGAAATGAATAATCAATGTTCTTAAGGTTGATCATTTGCACAGAATGCGGCAGCACTGTATTTTGGCACTTTACCTTTAAAAATCAATTTGGCTTATGTGATTGGTTGTAATGCACTTTAAAAGAACCCACTCTCCTTACATTGGTATCCATTGAAAAAGCCTTGTTAGGTGAAACCAGGTTGGGAGTGTTCCTACAATTGTTTCCACCACTGAGGTGTTGTAATTGGTATGCCAACTGAACAGCAAAACTTTAACGACGAAATCCCTCACAGCAACAATCTCGACAGGTTTCGAGATCGTCGCTTTGAGGGACCCAAGGGCAAAATTTCATCCTTTCGCTGTCTTTAGACCCCCCCCCTTCAAAACAACTCTGACTTGGAGTCAGTAATCTATAGAAGGGGCTGCAGGGGACGCAGCCCCTCTATAGAACACACACAATGTCTGAATGGCCACATTTCACCTGTCAACATTGGAGATCTCGCCATGCTGAACTTCAACAACGCTGTTGTTGATTCGGCATGGTAGAACCATTGCAATTTTGTATTTAAATAAACAGTTTGATTTTTGTACTGGATCCTGGTGCCGGCTCTGTCTCTGCTTTGATTCATGTTTTTTGGCCAGGCACAGGTGTTTGGAGTGGAGCAGTGGTTTCTTTGCCATGGCTCTAGACACATGACATTACTGCTGAAGTTATTTTTTTTATATGTATGTATTAATTCGGAAAGAAAACCTTTGAGAACGGGTGCTCTTTTACAAAGGTTCCATGTCAGAGACAAGGATAATGTACAAAGAGACATTACAAAAAAATATACATGCAAGCAGCTCCAGTGGAACATTGTCAAATATCAGTACAGGCAGGTGGTGACAAGTTCATAATATAGCATATAAACAACTAATCAGGGCAGTAATATACAAGGGAAACCAAGTGCATTATCCATGATCTTTGCTTATTTGTAGAAGACAGTGGTATCAGTTTACTATAATATCAGTTGCAATAGCCAAATATTTCAGCGGTAACAGTTACATTTGGATTCAAGCAAGAGTGCCTTTTTCAGTTCTCTCTTAATGAGGGAAATTTTGGCGAGACCTACCACGGATTCAGGAAATTCATTTAGCCATTGTGGTGCTCTGACTCCAAATGATTGCATGGCCTGGTCTCTCTTTCTGAAGGGTGTTAGTGGGACATTCCTAGACATGGTTTGAGTGGAGCACTGGTTGGTCACTGGGCGGAGGAGGTTTTGTATAGCAGGTGGAGCAAGGCCCAAGAGGCCAAGTTCTCCCCCACACTCTTCTTCCCATGCCTGGATAACTGCTTTATGGCCATGAGAATATGTATCTATATACCATTCCTCACTAGTCTTCCCTGGTGGTACAGTGGCATCAGAATCCTGTAAATTGGTTGTCCAGATCACTGGTGATCAACGGATAACCCCTTCCCTAGCTCCATCCCCTTGCATTACTGTTGTTGGTGGTAGTGTATGCCATCTAACCCCCCCGAACAAATGTTCTAGCCTGTAGGCTGTTACCCCTGTAACAGTTCTAAAGTGGCAGGGATACTGCACCTTGAAACCTGGCGGTGAGAGCACCAAGGAGCAACTGTGCATAACACAGCAACTCTACACATACCAACACCCTCATTAAGTCAGACTCCTCTACCCCTTTCCCCGTGCTGATTCACAGACCTGTGTGCCATGGCAGGAAGACTTGTAACCCCTTTGTGTATAGAATAAGGCGTGCAATGCAAAAACATACTGCAATGTGGCTGCAAATATAAACTTCCACCTTGGACTATAAAGTGTCGCTCATCATCAGGTTTCTTGCTGTCTAGTCATGTTGTGACACTATTGTCGCAATACCTTGAGAGATGACTAGATATAATGGTTGGAAACACATAATAATGAAACAATTAGCACTGAGGGTTCTATCCATTATTCCAAGTTCATGGCTAAAGGTGCTGACTGACATGACTAGACAAGAAGTAACCTGACACAGAGCACCATTGCATTTTGTGTGTGGCTCTGGCTAATCCTGCCTCTCCAAGGATATCCATGCAGAGGCTGCATATCAGGACTTAAAAAGTATATGAAATTCCACATAGCCCACTAATGCAAATGATCATGGGCAGTATATCTATGGAAAATCACCTTGCATATGCTTCACATGAAGGTTTACATTAATGAGGTACAGTGGCGTGAAAAAGTATTTGCCCCCTTCCTGATTTTCTCTATTATTGCATATTTGTCACACTGGATGTTTTCAGGTCTTTAGAGAAAATGTAATATTAGATAAAGGGAACCTGAGTGAACAAATAACACTTGTTTTTTTTTAATTTCACTTATTTAATGAAAAAAGTTAACCAACACCAACTGGCACTGTGTGAAAAAGTAATTGCCCCTTACACTTAATAACTGGTTATGCCACATTTAGCTGCAATGACTGCAACCAAACACTTCCTATAATTCAATATCAGTCTTTCACATCGCTGTGGAGGAATTTTAACCCACTCTTCCTCTCAGAACTGCTTTAATTCAGTAACATTTGGTAGGTTTCGAGCATGAACTGCTCGTTCAGGTCCTGCCACAGCATCTCTATTGGGTTTAAGTCTGGACTTTGACTAGACCACTCCAAAACTTTAATTTTACTTCTTTTGCCATTCTGATGTGGACTTGCTTTTGTGTTTTGGATCATTGTCTTGCTGCATGACCAACTATGCTTCAGCTTCAGCTGACGGAAGGATGACCAGACATTCTCCTGAAGAATTTTCTGGTACAGAGCAGAATTCATGGTTCCTTTAATTATGGCAAGTCATCCAGGTCCTTAGGCAGCAAGCATCCCACACCATCACACTACCACCACCATGTTTGACTGTTGGTATGGTGTTCTTACTGTGGAATGCTGTGTTTGCTTTACGCTGACATTATGGGATCCATGTCGTCCAAAAGTTCCACTTTGGACTCATCTGTCCATAGAACATTTTCCCAAAAGGCTTGTGGATCATCCAGGTGCTTCTTGGCAAATGAGAGATTAAGCGCTTATGTTCTTTTCTTGGTTAGCAGTGCTTCTGCTACTTCCTCACATGAAGCCTATTTTTGCCTAGTCTCTTTTCTGATTGTGGAGTCATGAACACTGACCTTAGCTGAGGCAAGAGAAGCCTGCAGTTCTTTGGATGTTGTTTTAGGATCCTTTGAGACTTCCTGGATGATTTTACGCTGCACCCTTGGAGTAATTTTGGCAGGCCGCCCACTCCTGGGAAGATTCACTACTGTTCCAAGTGTTCTCCATTTGGAGATTATGGCTCTCACTGTGGTTCGATGGAGTCCCAGAGCCTCAGAAATAGCTTTGTAATCCTTTCCAGACTGATAGAGGGCAACAAATTTTTTTCTGATCTTTTCAGGAACTTCCTTTGATCATGGCATAATGTGCTTGTTGAATCTTTGTGCTGGCACGTGACTTGATGGTAAGGGTCAAAATAAGTGAGGTTTATATTGAGCAGGGCTGGCTGTAATCAAGCCTGGCTGTGTTCAATCAGCTGACTCTAATTATCCCTTTAATTGGTTTGATTTAACTAGGGGTCAATTACTTTTTCACACAGTGCTAGTTGGTGTTGGTTAACTTTTTTCATTAAACAAATGAAATAAGTAAAAAAAAAAAGTGTTATTTGTTCACTCAGGTTCCCTTTATCTAATATTATATTTTGTCTAAAGACCTGAAAACATCCAGTGTGACAAATATGCAATAATAGAGAAAATCAGGAAGGGGGCAAATACTTTTTCACGCCACTGTATGTGCCATTTAGTATTTCTTTGAAACTTGACTTTACTGCCAAGCCCCTTCCAGAGTAATTCTTTCCGTAGTGGTCTTGCACTGAAGTTCTTTACTTTTAACTTGCATTTCTATTTTGGGCTCACCATGATGCAAATAAATGACTCTGCCTAAGGATGTAAGTTTGTCACGGGGAAAAAGTGACAAAATCATGGGTTGGTCAAGGGCAATTTTTTGATAATTCACTGGGTAGTCAGGATCCAATTTGCTAATGGCATGGCAAGGTCACAGGCACTTTCTAACTGACATACAACATACCTAGCATAGTGTTAAAGTCATTTAAACACACAAAACAAACCATACAACACTGATTTAGCAACAAGTTGTGCAGTTTCTGCACTCAAATGCTATTAATTTTTCCCTTAATATTTGTACCCTCTTTCAATGGGCACCCCCCCCATCAGTCCAAGCACTGCAGTTCTTTACATTTACATGCTGTTTCTGCAGTCCTTTTCTGTAAAACATGTCATATCCTTGCTGTTTCTGCACTCCTTTGATTCAAATAAAATTGTTTCTTTTGAACTGTAATTGTTCTTGTAATCTCTATCAATAAAAGGGCTTCCCCTCCCCCTATCAGTCAAAGCACTGCAATTCTTTTTACCTGCTGTCTGTCACCTCCTCCCTCAAATTAAGTTCATTCTGGGAATGGTCTGGATGAATGGTCATGATCTCACTGTCAAAAAAGTCTAATTACACACTCATTTCTCATTTCAGCAATACAGCCCCAAATTGCCATTTTTTTCGCCCCCCAACACACGCGCTGCACAAGTGGGAAGATGGCACAAATGTGATGTCTGTGGTGGAAGCCCCTGTGTGAAATGACATTTTTAACGCTTGTTTTCAACATGCAGCCACATGACAGAGATGGCAGAGAAGTGTTGTGTAACTCGCACATGCACATTTCCACTCTCTTCTTTTCTCAAAATGGTGGACTTCAGTGGCTAGAATGCTACTGCACATGCACAGACTGGGAAACTGCTGATAAGGGAAAAGTCGTGAAGGCATCTGATTTTCGTGGTTTCTGTGACCTCTGTGACACATTTTCCAGCTGTAACCAGGCCAATTGCCATGCCAACATGTATAAATACCATTCCTTGCTATAGTCTAGGGAGCAGTGTATGATACTATTCAGAGGGTGCACTGGCTGCCTGTATGCTTACATACTAAAAGTGCCATAAACAAATTGCCCTGCAATTCCCCTGCAATGCAGCATGCACTAACGTAAATTACCTGTTCAGAATTTAGTGGTTGCATATATTGTAGGCTGTGTAACTACAAACATACAGGACTGTGACAGCTGCAGGGGGCCCAAGACACATGGCTGTATTGCCAAAGTCATTGCCCTCTTTCCATAGCTTGACGACTCGCTCAATATGTACTGTACACAGTATATATGATTCTTCTCCATTTCCGGTGGTCCCATGGCCCTGGAATCCTGCAAATTGGTTGTCCAGGTGACTGGTGTTCAGGGGATCCCCAATCAATAGTCCCATTCTCTTACATTACTGTAATCAGTGGTGTTCAATCCTTCCCCCTGCCAGAATGAACATTCCAGCTAATTTTGTATACAGCACTTTACAAGACAATGTAAAAATGGTTGTTTTGGACAGCATCCAACTCTTGTTTATTACTGAAGACATTGCCATTAAAATAGTATATTTTTATCTTAGAAATCATTGTCTGGGGTTTCAGAGTGTTGCAGAACAATTTTTCTGCACCCGCGCTAGTTGGAACATGACCATTATACCACATAACATGGTCTAACTTCATGTCACAAGTGCCCCAAGTTGTGGATCAAAAAGTGACACATACGTGAAAAATATGACCCATACACCATTTTTTTAGTAAACTAGGCAAAGTTCAAATAGTACCTATGGCAAAAAAATGTCACACACCGGCTTGAGTGGATATACCTGATTTAATATAAAAACTGGGCAAATAAAACCAAACCACTAGATGCTGCAAAAAACACTGGACCACATGAGCCAAGCAGGATATGGAAAAAAACTACAAACATTTCACTCATTAACTAACAAGCTTCATCAGAGTAACTCTGATGACACTCATTAGTTAACGAGTGAAACGTTAATAATTTTTTTCCATGTCCTGCTTTGCTCATGTGGTCCGGCAGTTTTTGCCACATCTAGTGGTTTGGTTTTATTTGCACCGTTTTTATATTAAATCGGGTTTATCCACTCAAGCCGGTGTGTGTGTGCTTGTGTCATTTTTGCTACAGGTGCTATTTGAACTTTGCCTAGCTTGTTACATGTATGAACAAGCACCATGGCATTTTTTCCCTGGGTGCTGCTTCTCCTTTTACCTCTGGCCATTTTTTTAGTGGAGCATGTCAGTAATGCATCAGAATGTTTGAAAACCTGCTACAAACAATCTAGTGTATTTTCAGTGATGCATCAATAGTAGAATAACTGCTGCATTCCTGTCGTTATACCTTTCAAAATCCAGGCACATAAGTACATGTTGCTGACTACTGCAATCAAGTCATAATCCTCTGCTTACATTTACAACCTGTTGTCAAGGGAATGATTTTGATGTAGAAATACAGAATTTGTCAGCAGAAAAGGACCAATAGGCCCAGCCAGTCTGCTTAAGGGTTCTCTGCCAATTGTATCTCTGCAGACCCTAACTGGTCTCTGGGTAGCCTCCCCCTCCTTGTTTCCATACTATTATCCCCATGTGTCTGTCCCATGCATGAGTCAAGCTTTCCACTGTTGTAGCCTCCACAACTTCACTTTTCAGTTGGTTCCATGCTTCTACCATCCTTTCTGTGAAGAAATATTTCCTTGCACCTTTCCTGAAATTTCACATCCTCCAATTTAATTGCATGTTCCATAGTCCTAGAGCTCATCTTCCTTTGGAAGAGACTTCCTACCTGTACTCTGTTCACACCTGTGAGGTACTTAAAGGTCTCAGTCATGTGACCACTTGATCTCCAGTACTCCAGAGTATGCATATTGAGATCCTTCAGTCTCTCCCTATAGTACTTCCGATGCAAACCCTGCACCATCTTGGTTGCCCTTCTCTGAACTTTTCTCACCCTGTCAATATCTCCCCTGAGGTACAGCCTCTAGAAAGGACACAGTACTTCAGGTGGGAGTGAACCAGTGATTGGTACAGTGGCAGCACCACCTCTCGCCTCCTACTAGTGATGCCCCTCACTATGCACCCCAGCATCCCACTAGCCCTTTCCACAGCCTTGTCACACTGCACTGCCACCCTGAGGTCTTCAGAAATAACAACTCTGAGGTCCCTTTCCTGCCTAGTGACTGCCAACCTCTCTTCTCATCCATTATTCAGCCTCAGGGTTCCTGTGCCCTAGGTGTACGATTTTGCACCCTATAGTGGATTTTGGTTTTTTCTTTAAAAAAAGACATACATTCCACATCAGTGGCTCTGCAGTGTCCTCTATGAAGATATTAAAAAGGAGTGTTCTTAGCACTGAATCCTGCAGAACCCCACTGATCACCCCTTCCCCTGACCACAGAATGCATGCCATTTATCACTGCCCTCTGCCTCCTAGCCGTAAACTAGTTGTGAACCCCGTCTACCATTTTGGCCCCAACCCCCCAAACTGGTCAGCTTCCTGATCAGCCTTTTGTGCAGCACAGTGTCAAAGGGCATTCTGAGGCACAGACAGGCTATGTCCACTGCCTTCCCCAGTCTATTTCACTGGTCACCTAGTCTAAGAAATCTATTAGATTCATTTGGCATGACCCCATGCTGCTTGTAATCCTGCAACCTATCGTCTTCTACGTAATCAAGCAGTCTCTCTTTTAATAGGGTTTCCATTATTTTCCCACCACTGAAGTTATCCTAACTGGCCTGTTGTTACTGGATCCCTGCCCACTGCCACTGCTAATCAGATGGATCACATCAGCCATTCTCCAGTCCTCCAAAACAACTCTCGCTTACAGCCAGCTGTTGTAAGCAGGCTGTCACTGCAGCAGCCAGCACTTCTGTGATCTCCTTCACTGCCATGAGATGTACCCATCAAGTCCCATAACCTTATCCACTTTCAGGGCTGCAGTCCTTTCAGTACTCTTTCCTCTGAAAATGGTGTCGTGCCCACTCCATCCCCACATCCGTGCTGACCTTTCTATGGTGGCCCACCCCGCTCCTCTTCTGTGAAGACTGAGCAGAAGTACTGTACTCCTTCAAAATGTCAGCTTTTTCTTGATCTCCTTCTGCACAGCCTCTCCTTCTACCCTTATTATCCTCCGTATCCCACTCCTCCCTTATCTCCTCTTGCTATTGTACTGGAAAAAGTCTTGCCCTCCTTTCTCACTTCCCTTGCAAGCCTTTCCTCTGTCTGTGCCTTAGCTCTCCTAACCTCCTTTCCTGTTTCTTTCTTCTTGATCTGGTACACTTCCCTATCCTCTTTATTTGAGATTCTGATTACCTCTTGAAAGCGGTTCTTTCTTTCTTCATTGCCTTTGCCACTGCTTTAAAAAACCATGATGGTCTCTTTTTCCTCCTGCTTTTTTTTTTTACTTCTTTCACATAGGGGTTCATTGCCCTAATGATTCACTTCCACTGCACCACCATCACCCCCTGGCTATCCCTCCTCTTGGAGAATTTTCTGAGGCACTCCCCCATTTCTATGAAATTCTCCCTCCTGAAATCCAGGGCCCTTGTTTTTACATAGCTCACCTCATCTCCTTTCCTTATCTTGAACCACACCATACGGTGATCACTGGCATGCAGGGGACTACCCAAGTTTATGTTTATAATGCTGTCCCTAATTCTGAGTAACAAGTCCAGCACTGCCTCACCCCCAGTAAGTTAATTTACTAGCTGCCTGAGAAAATCTCTCTGTAGGGAATCTAGGATGGCCTTTCGCCTTGCTGAAGCTGCAGTTGGTAAGTTCCACTCCACTTCCAGTAGGCTGAAATCACCAACAATTAGCATCTACCCCTTCCCTGCCATCTGGTGATGACCTTCCTTTGGAACCTTTCAATCTCCTCCTCTTATGCCGGTAGTCAAGTAAATTACCCCCTTTGGATAGCAGTCCCACAACCTATCTTTAGACTGACCTACAGCACCTCTAGATCCACCTCATATTGAAGTACCCACTCTCCAGTGCCTTTTATTTCCTTCCCCCCATAAAGTGCCACTCCTCTTCCCTTTCCCCAGCCCCAGCCCTCCTAAAAAGTGAGTAGCCTGGTATGGCCATGTCCCAGTCATAGTTGCATGGAGCACCATGTCTCTGTAATGGTGACTAGATCCAGGTGAGCCTCTGTCATGATAGCCTCTAACTTGCAGATTTTGTTCCCAAGGCTCCTGGCACTGGCACACATGGATCTCTTCTCCTTTCTCCTGGCCCTATGCCCTGCACTTCCCTACTGTGGTTGCCCATATTACCACCGGGTGGTCCTACTGACTCACCCACTTTGCTTACCCAGGTCCCATTGCTCTCTGATTCACTTTCCTTACCTTTCAAATTATGTCACAAACAGAGAGTATTATTACTTCATGTCAGGAAAAGCAGCAGAAACAAATTATGTCTGTCAGCAATGTCAGTGGCTCACAAGGTTGCACAGTTTACTCAGTGGCTGGAAGATCAGAATACTTGGGGATCCTACAGTAGGAACCAGGAAATTGAACCAAACCCCAATCAGGTATTGCAGTGCACCCTGAGGTGGCTGCTGCACTCCTGAGGTGCCGTCCATTGGATGAGGCATTAAACTGAGTTACCTTCTGCCCACATCTGGCGGCCATCCAGATGGAAGTTAAAAACCCTTTGGCACTTGTAGTAAGACTATCAGATTGTCCCTGGTGTCCTGGCCAACACTCCCCCTGTCAATAAAACAAGACCATGTACCCTACCTGGAAATGAGCTGTGAGAGCTCTGTGTTCTTGGTAAAAACTTACAAATAAATAAAAGTCTATGGGACAAAGAGCTTGGTTTCATGCATATGTTTTAGTAATAAAGAATGGAATGCCCTGCAAGTTACATTTTTTGAATGCCATAAAAAATGAGTCATGCTGATGCCAACAGTATGATATGTTTTACAGGAAACCATCAAATCACTTTAAAATAATGCATTATAGTTATGATAGAAAACAAGGAAATGTCACAAATAAAAACAAGATAGTCTTGCAGTACACAAAAATAATACTCAGCAGCAAAACCAATGCTGAAATATTTTAACCACAATAAATACATAATACATAAGCAATAAATTTGACAAAAAATGTAAACAAATCAATGAAAAATAATATGCTGAGAATATTCTGACATGCAGAATTTGTTTGGTTGTAATGCAACCTATCACCAGTGTGCAAGTAAATGTAGTCAGTTGCCCACATGTCTTAACAGAGATATCATGCCTGATACTGTGAAGCCTCTGAATGAGGCAAAATTAATGTTTCCCATAAGACAGTTTCTGCACATAAGATCATTCATTCTCATATGCATTGAAAAGGGTCAGGTGTGGATGATGACCAAAAAAAAGGGTATTTGCTGAAATGGCTATAGTACATATTAATTTTCCCTGCTGCTATGTTTTTCAACAGTGTTCTAGCTGACTGTTTTGTTTTTAATACCATCCAGGTTTGTTTCCCACCCCTCACCTAGAAAGACTGGTGACTTCTACATAGTTGCAAGTCAGTCAAGAATCTGAGACAGATACTTTATAAACAAAGCAATTCAATTTATAAAATGTTTTCGATGTGAAGTCAGAAATAAATAGCAAATTGAAAACGGAGTAATAAAAGTTGCATAAGATTGCAAAATTAGAGCAAGAAAAAACTGGGGTCTTGTCAGAGCATCATTTTATCCTCTGACCATAATATCCTGGGGTCCTGACTTACCTTTGGAAACCTAAAGTATGGTCAAAATATGGGGTTCCGGTCAGTAACATCACAGAACAAAATAAAGTGGACAAAAATAAAGTGGCAAATACAGTGTCACCATTAATATTGGCAGCACAAAATGTAGTGTGCCAGAACAATGCAGGCCACATGACATGCAGGTAGCAAACAATGTCCACCACATGGAGACACTGCATTAGAACACATAGCAGCAGGCGCCCATGCACAGGAACAGTGCAGGGATACAGGGAGATGGAAGAGGGCAGTTTGCAATCACCATTAGGGGATGCAGACAACTGGACACCTACCATGGTATTCTAATGGCACAGGCACCCACATGGTGGGGTACCCCCACCTAGAATGCTGAGTGATGGAGACAATGCACTGGGGTAACCACTGGAGGACAGGTGGACCACGGCCACAATGTGGATGGCCGTGTATAATGCAAGGGGCCAGGAGCACAAGCCAGCATGTCCCCAGCAACACACACAACACACAGGACAGAGGAGATGGCATGCTGGCTTCTGCCTGCTGCTGTGTGTTCTAGTACAGTGTCTCCATGCGATGGACATTGTTTGCTACTTGCATGTCATGTGTCCTGCATTGTTTTGGCATGCTTTATTTTGTGCTGCCAATATTGATGGTGACACTGTTTCTGCTGCTTTATTTTTGTCCACTTTATTTTGTTTCACGATGTTACTGACCAGAACCAAACATATGAACTCATGGAAGTCACTGACCTCATAACTGTAAAACAGGAAATAATAGATTTCCTAAGGTGTGTATACATATATATATATATATATACACATATGGTCCCTACTAAAGTACTGTATAGCATTCATTTAGTACTACATGAAAAGTGCTTTGACATACAGCGTTATGAAATGCATTATAAAAAAACAACATTTTATTCTAGTCTACTAGATGAAATGTTAAATTAGTAGCTTGGTCATTTTTGTATACAGGATACTTTTGCCTTTCAAATGTACTTTTCATAGTGCTATCCCTAGAAAAAGGGAATTACTGCACATTTGAAAGATAAGAGAGGAAATGAATAACCAGACTCCTACTGTACTTTTAGCAATAAATAATAACTGGATGTTGGCCAGTACAACTGATTCTGGATAAACAAAGCTAACTGAAGATCCAGACTGCAAGTTGAGTCCGTAAATCAGCTTTGCTGTCCTAAATTGACGCTGTCAAAGAGTTAGATACTCTGGGCTGGATATTCAAACTGCGCTATTTTGTGGCGCAAGCCCTTGCGCTGCACAAAATAGTTGTGCAGGGGTGTGGCCAGGGCGATATTCAAAGGAGTTGCACTATTGAGCGCTCCTTTGAATATCACCCCCCAGCCACAGCCACTGTGCATGGCGCAGTGGAACTTGCGCCACCGCAAGTGGTCAGAGTGGAGCATTCAAGTTGCGGTGGCACAAGTACCATTGCGCCATGTGCAAATTTCCGATATTGAAAAGGTGACATGCAAATGGGGCCATAATTCATGCAAGGTGCAGGGGGGGGCCATTTGCATCTATTTATGGCCCCATTTGCATGCCATTAGCATCCAGGTGCCCCGATCCCCGAGGACTTGTGCCTGGTGCCCTGCCAGGCAGCAGCCATCGGGGACCGATGCCCCCTGCAGCCCGATCGTGGGCAAAAGTGAAAAAAATTCCCCCCACCCCCCGACTGGCCCGATCTTGGGCAAAAGCTTAAATAACCCCCCACCAGCCCGATCACGGGCAGCAAAGTGTCCCCAGAACATATCCCTGGTGGTCCAGTGGACCGCTAAGCCTGATTAGGACTGCAGAGTTTAAACCCCACCCCCAGAACATATCCTGGTGGTCCAGTGGACCACTAATTCGATCGCGGGCTGCAAAGTTTAAGCCCCACCCCAATAAACATATCCCTGGTGGTCCAGTGGACCGTAAGCCTGATCATGGGCTGCATAATGTGGCGACACCCCCAGACCATATCCCTGGTGATCTGGTGATCTAGTGTCCCCCACCCCACCCACTCACGAAGCCCACCACTCTGCTCCCTTTCACATATCTGGACTGCCTTATGCGGTATGGGCTGCACACACCGGGGTGGCAGGCGGGTGGAATGCTGCTGCCCACCGGCTGCCGAGGCGGGGTGGTGGGGCTTCGTGGAGTGGGTGGGGTGGGGGGACACTAGATCACCAGGGATATGGTCTTGGGGGTGTTGCCACATTATGCAGCCCACATCGGGATTAGTGGTCCATGGACCACCAGGGATATGTTTATTGGGGGTGGGGGTTTAAACTTTTGCAGCCCGCAATTGGGCTTAGCAGTCTACTGGACCACCATGGATATGTTTTTTGGTGGTGGGGTTTAAACTTTGCAGCCCGCGATCGGGCTTAGCGGTCCACTGGACCACCAGGGATATGTTCTGGGGGTGGGGGTTTAAACTTTGCAGCCCATGGTGGGCTTAGTGGTCCACTGGACCACCAGGGATATGTTCTGGGGGGACACTTTGCTGCCCAGCGATCGGGCTGGTGGGGGGTTATTTAAGCTTTGCCCTCGATCCGGGCAAGTCAGGAGGGGATTGTTATGCTTTGCCCGACGGGCCAGTCGGGGGTGGGGGATTTTTTACACTTTGCCCACAATCAGGCTGCGGGGGCACAGGAGAGGAGGAGGCCAGCCACAGGTGGCAGCTGCTGTGTTGCACCCTGCAATGTGGCAGCTCACCTGTTGGTGGCCCTCGACTTACTCCTTTTTTTGGGCCCAAAGTTGTGCAGGCGGCGTTGGGGCTGCGCCCTTGCTCAACTCTGCACAGCCCGCTGAATATCAGGCTGTGCAGTTTATGCATGGTTCCTCCCCCTCCAGTTCAGCATGCATTCATTTGCATTGTGCTGTTGCTCAGCTTGCCTTGGGAGACGCAACTGCCTCCTGCTGAATATCGCAGAATGGCGCAATTTCGGACTTGTGCAGGCGCAACCCTATTGCGCATGGCGCAACCCTTTTGAATATCCCACCCTTTATTTTTATTCAGTCTCAAAGGATTTTGAGTGAAATATGTAAAATGCCCAGCACATGCATTTAATTAGAATTGCCTTGATGCAGAGATCACCGTGTATCAATTCACGTCCAGCAAGACAATGGAGTCTTCTGTGACTTTTGATGTCACAGATGAGTGTCTTCAAGAATTATTTTTCAGCATATGATATTGATAATCATCACCTATATAACCTGTCAATGATTCAAGAAATGTAAGGATGTAATGTGAATTTCAAATACACTATCTGCTAATGCTTGAATAAGACATCACATCTTGCCATCACAGAATTCCATTAGGGTATACTGATGTTTTCAGACTTGACGCAACAAAGTAGGTGGTTATACCTTTTTTTTTTGTAAATATTTCACAAGTTTTCCAATCCATGTATTTTTTGTCAAGTGCTGGTAGGATTATGTGGAATTTTCAAATCCTGCTACCCTTGGAATTCTGCAAGATGTCAGAAATCCTGCCTATTTCCATAGAATTCCATCAGAAGCACAATTCTGAAACTTTAAAAGTATAATGTTAGCTATGGAATTGTATTCCACAGTTTATGAAGGGCTTTTATAGGGCTAGCAGTATAGCCTAGAGGTTAGAGGAATGAGGTGTGAACAAGCTTGATACATCCAGCAGACCAGCCCTGAGTTTGATTCTCACAACCTCCACTTGCATACTGTGTGACTCTGAGCAGGTCACTTAACCACCCAGTGCTCCCAGGTCACCCCTGAAAACAGGCACTTGTGTCTAGTGGGCCTTACCCGGTTACCAAAGACTAAACAATTAAAATGGCAAATTCATTTTCCACAAACTGCGGAATAATATTACATGGATTATGAAATCTGCAGAATATTTTTATGCTGTTTTTATAGAAATGCTTTTTAGAATTAAAAAATAAATTCAACTGTTTAGGGTTTATACCTATGTTCCTTTCCTCTGATCTTCTGATACATCCCTTTTACTAATGATTAATCACATTTTATACTCTAAGGAAATGTACATGTTCTCTGATGCACTTGGACAGTATATGCCCTGTTCATATATGAATGTATTGCAAATGTAAATCATATGATTGCTGTGTATGTCAGTTTGTAATGTTGTTATTGTTTATCCTTAAGAATTTGTATTATCTCTGTTGTTTTGTATCAGCATTGTTTTCATTGCCCAGGTCCACTTTGTAAATGAGTTTCACTCAATGGTGTTTCACCTGGTAAAATAAAGATTGATTGACTGATTGAAATTCCAAAAAACATTATCAACACAAATTCCACTGGCAGAATTCCAAATTATATGCACTGTTCTCACTGTATAAAGTCCTCTTCATATAATTGGATTCACCCTGTACCAGAGAATGAAACCTGCAGTATGTGGTTTTAAAAGCCTTAAAACTTTGAAACTTTCTAAAGTTGTAAGAGGCTTCAATTAATCTCTGATAGTTAAATAAAAGATTTTACCACCTACTCTAACATCAGTTCTACTGTCTGACTGACATGGCAATACAACCCTTCATTATGCCTACAGTGTTTAAAAAAAATCTAACAATGTCAGTGGGCAGTCCAACTAACAGTGGTAGCCTGTCTGACAAAGTTCACTATATACTGTATCTTAATATATGAGGAAATATCACAAGAATTCAATTGAAAATTGATAGAGATTTCCTGTGATATATTGTGATATATCTGGATATTCTATTACTGGCTACCACTGTACTTTAATTAATGGTTTATTCATAGCATTTTGCCAATCTCTCAAGGAGTGATTAAAAAAATAATTTTGTGAATACATATAAATGTCAGATTGCAAAAGGTGTAATCTTACTGACAACATTATTACAGTAGGCATCAACCACTATGAAATTCTACTTATCATAAACAAAAGCCGTACTTTGCATAGGCAATGTTCTGCTAAATAAACAACAGTTTATTAAAAAAAACAAAGATAGAAATTTTCTTTTTTGGAGGGGTTGGGGTTTACAATAAGAATGGTCACCTCTGACTGAAAGCATTTCCAAACTTTGTTCTGTGACTGTAAATTGACAACCAACCATGCTCTGTCTGCTTAGGGATTAATTCTTAGATGTTTGATTTTTTTTTTTTTAGAATTTCAGTTCAGACATGTCACGAAAATGAAAATGCCATGCGTTTATTTGTGATAAAAAATTCTGTTGGCAATACTCTAATAACTAATTCTAGACTCTTTAATTAACTTTACAGTTTTAGTTCTAATGATGACCTATACCCTTGCCACTGCAGACTTGTTCTGAATGTAGATATGGTCTAGAGATATGAGAGAAATTCCCACATATTTACTGTTTAATAGCTACTATAGTTGCAAAGACATAACACTAAAATGTGTATCTTAAAATATTGTTCATTTAGTTATTGAATTTGAAAATCAAAAACTTACATTGTATGCATATCTGCAATTTTGAATGCACTGCAATGCATCACATGTTAAGAAATCTTCTGGTAAGAAACCAATTTATTTAATTAATTATTAAAACAACTACAAAGAAGACCCTGCTCAAATCTGCTACACTAATTAGCTTTGTTTAAATTCCATTTCATATAAATTGCTGTTTTGCAGGTGTGCTACTGGTGCATAAGGAAGAAACCAATTTATTTAATTTTTTATAGCAACTATGAAGATTAACCTGCTGAAATCTGCTACAGTAATTAACTTCATTTAAATCACATTTCATATGAATGGCTATGTTTTGCAGGTGTGCTACTGGTACACAGGGAAGCATTCGGTTCTGTTTGGTGATTATCTTTTGATGTGCATGGAAAAATTTGAGAGTACTCAAGGGTAAAATACCGAATTTATTTCACACAATTAGACCACTTTGCATAAACATTAGCAAACACCATACCATTGTTATTTGTTTTACTTCTTTATGAACCAGTAATCTGAAAACATGCTGTTTCAAATGTTTTCAAAATGTCTTTCCATCTACACATTTCTAGCACATTGATAAATTGAAAGTACAACAACATGAAGTATCAATAAACACTAACATCTTCATAGTTTCTGAAGACACTTTCTTCAAAAAGTGTTGAAGTTTTAATCATAAGGGCTAGGAACTCGATTTGTTGTAGCCTACAATCATCCTCAAATCCTGTCAGTACATGTTCAATGTACTGATGCACACTATTACAAACTAATATAATAAATAAACATCTTTTAGTATAGCTGTACAGTAAGACTGAATTTTCAGAATTGTAATACATGAAGAAGTATCAATGGTTGTTATCCGCACTATCCAGATGCAAGCTTTCATTAAAAAAAATATCCCTAGCCCTAATGATTCCAAAGGCAGACTTTTCTAAGTAAGCAATAAGACACAACAGTGTTTAGGTTGTGCTGGTTTTATCCCACACCTAAAAGGGTAGTAAGGCATGAGACCGCAGGCCAAGTGTCTTCAGATGCTGAAAGTGTGGTAAAACCAGCACAACCAATGCCCCAAAGTGTCTTCTTGTGCTTATAAAATGGGTGCATAGGCAAGCTTAAAAAAAAAACTATCACTTTGAAAACATAAAAGACACATAAATACAGTAAAATATGACTAAAAGATGCCAGATAGCCCTTCCATAGATGATTTCCACCTGTCAGTAATCTGTTTTTCTACACATTCAAGACATGATGTTTTTGTTTACCATGAAATACAAGAATTCAAAATTCTGCAGTATTCCACTAGTAGAATGTTCTATCTTCTCCCACCCACACACATAGAATGGTGACATGGAATACATAAATTTAAAATTCAGCAGAATTCCACTGGCATACACACAGAGACACACACACAGGCCTGAAGTTGAGCCAGAACCTCATTTTTTCATCTGTTGCAGGGTAAGGAGCAGGGACCTCTTTGGCAAACTGCTAAGGATAGGAGGGATATTTTGCATGGTAATCAAAGAAACACAAGAAATGGAAGCTCTGAACAGTACTTGAGTTTTTAACATTTGCTTATGTGTGCAATTAATGGCTCATGAGTGGAAAGAACATTCAATTGATTTATTTTGTTTATGTTTGGATAGTTTTACTTTTAGGGCCTAGTTGAAGGTTTTTATATATGACTAAAGGTGGCAGCAATGTTTGTGATGGCAATCAAGAATGAGTGAAGTGGCTCATGAATTTGGCATATGAGTTGCCCAAATTCCGAATTCTACTGCCTGAGCTTTATCGAACTTGTGCAGTTGTGGAGAATAAGGATATTGGTCTCAGAACTTGGTTATCCAATCAAGAAGCAGGACATTTTCAATGCATTTTAATAAAGGCAGCTCCTTTAAAAAGACTTAACTTTGAAATCATAAGGGAAAGGAACTTCTTTATTTTTAATTAAATCTTGAAATCAAGTCAACATGGCTGCATCTGGTCAATACCTTATCAATACCTAAGCAGCGTGCTCCCTGCTAACTTCTTCAAACCCCTCACCACAAATGACTCACAAGGGAAATGATTGCCTCTCCATGACCAATCACTGTTTCACTTCAAAGTACAGTAGTCTCTGAAGCCAATGCTAGAAAATACCTGGAAAAGGTACTAGGGAAGTCAAGATGCAGCGGGGACTCCCTAGACCTAACATTTGTTAGCCTGGCACTTGAGGAAGTTCTTAGCCCACTGATGCAAATTATGAAACATAGAAACATACAATCTGATGGCAGATAAGGACCGCTTGGCCCACCTAGTCTGCCCATTTCCCTACCTAATGGATAAGCTGCAGATCCTAGTTAACCAACAGCCTACTTCCTCCTACCCCCCCAGAACTGCCTTATGCCTGTCCCACGCATTCTTGAATTCCCCAACTGTTGTTAGCTCTATGGCCTCCTCAGGAAGGCTGTTCCATGCATCTACAACCCTCTCTGTGAAGAAATACTTCCTCACATTACCTCTCAACTGTCCCCCCTCTATCTTCAAATTGTGCCCCTTTGTTCTTGCACATCTCTTTTTCTGAAAGATGCTATCCTCTTGGACTTTGTTCATTCCCTTGAGATATTTGAAAGTTTTTATCATGTCCTCCTCTCCCTCCTTTCCTCGTGGCTATATACTTAAGCTCCTTTAGTCTTTCTTCATATGTCTTCTGGTGCAGACCCTGCACCATTTTGGTTACCGTCCTCAGGAAAGCCTCCACCCTGTCTATGTCTTTGTGGAGATGGGGTCTCCAGAACTGTACACTGTACTCCAGATGTGGTCTTACCAACCATCTGTACAGAGGGACAACAACTTGTTTTCTACTGGTGATGCCTCTCCCTATGCATCCCAGTATCCCCCAGCCCTCCTTACTGCCTTGTCACATTGCTGGCCCACCTTTAGGTCATCTGCTATGACTACCCCCAGGTCCCTTTCCATTTTTATTTTTGTCAATATCTCACCCCCCATTGTGTACTTTTCCCCTGGGTTTTTGTTTCCCAGGTGCATTACTTTGCATTTCTTTGCATTGAATCTAAGCTCCCATAAATTTCACCATTCCTCCAACCTTGCCAAGTCCCTTTTCATCCTTTCCACCCCACCTTGCATATCAACCCTGTTACAGATCTTTGTGTCATCTGCAAAGAGACATACTTTTCCTTCCGGTCTCTCTGCAGTGTCATTTATAAAGACATTAAAAAGGACTGGCCCCAGTACTGAACCCTGTGGTACCACACTAGTAACCCCACTTTCTTCACTGTGGACTCCATTTACTATTACCCTCTGTGTCCTGTTGTCCAGCCAGTGTTTTAACCAGGGTACTACCCTGGGATGCACTCCCAGGCCAGCTAATTTGATAATTAATCTTTTGTGTGGGACTGTTTCAAGTGCCTTGCTAAGGTCTAGGTAGGCCATGTCCACAGCCCCTTCCTGGTCTACTACTTTGGTCATCCAGTCAAAGAAATCAATTAGATTTGCCTGACATGACCTTCCTGCTGTAAATTCATGCTGCCTTGGGTCCTGTACCCCACTGGCCTCTAGATAGTCAACAATTATTTTCTTCAGAAGTCATTCCATCATTGTTCCTACCACTGAGGTCAAACTGAAAGTTCTGTAGTTTCCTGCCTCTGTTTTACTTCCACTTTTGTGAAGGGGGATCACATCCACCCTCCTCCAGTCCTCAGATACCACACCATCCTCCCATGATTTATTAAAAAGGCTAGTCAGTGGTGTTACTAGTTCTTCCCTTAGTTATTTTAGAATTCTGGGGTGAATCCCATCAGGCCCCATTGCTTTATCCACCTTCAGTTTTAATAGTTCTTTTAGAACCATTTCTTCTGTGAAAGGACTAATATCAACCCTCCTATCCAGAGTGCTTCTATTGACTGGATTAGGTATCTCCCCCTGATTTTCCATTGTGAACACTGAGCCGAAATATTCATTCAGTATCCCTGCTTTTTCAGTCGCTTTCTGCTCAACCACCTTCCTCTTTATTTAGCCTCAGTATCCCTGCCTTAGTCTTTCTTTGCTCCCTAATGTACCTATAAAAGGTTTTATCCCCCTTCTTAACCGAGTTGGCTATCTTTTCCTCAGTTTGGGCCTTTGCTATTCTGATTGCCTTCCCCATTTCCTTCTGCTTTAACTGGTACAGTTCTCTGTCTTGCTCCTTTTTTGCTTACTTATACTTCCTGAATGCTATGTTTTTCTCCCTAACCTTCCCCGCCACTTCTTTTGAGAACCATAGTGTTTTTTTTCTTTCATTTTGACTTGTTTATTTGCTTCATACAAAGGCTTGTTGCCTCTGTGATGGCAGTTTTGATGTTTCCCCATTGTTGCTCCGCCCCACCTTCTTGCCTGTTTGCTAGTGCTTTTCTGAGGCATTCTCAAATTTTGACAAAATCAGCCCTCCTGAAGTCCAGTACCTTCACTTTTGTATGGCTTGACTCTGCAGCTAAGTTTATCATGAACCACACTGTTTGGTGGTCGCTTGTTTCCAGATGGCTACCCACTTCAAGATCGAAGATCCTCTCTCCATCCCTATTTGAGAGTACCAAGTCTAAGATTGCTCCCTCCCGAGTGGGTTCCAAAACTAGCTGTCTGAGGCATGCCCCCTTTAGGGCATTGAGAATGGCCCTGCTCTTGGATGTGGCTGCAGTAAAGGTGCTCCAGTTAAAACCTCGCTCTGCCACTCAGAATTCCCTCAATGCTGGAAATCTGCAACAGTTACCCCGGTACATAAAAGTGATGATCGGACTCTGCACAATTACTATAGAACATTTTCAATACTCACCTCACTCTCCAAGGCTCTAGAGCAGATCGTGGCCAATCAACTTGTGGAGTACCTCAACCACCATCAACTACTGTGTCCTGAACAGCACGGATTCAGGGGTGGCCACAGCACCATCATGGCCTTGCTAGAATTTACAGGATACAGCCACCACGCATTAGACCAAGGCTTTCTGGTAGAAGACACATTCATTAACCTATCAAAGGCATTTGATATGGTGCACCATGGACTCCTCCTCAAACAACTGGCTAATACTTGGCTCTCCTTGGAAACTTTGAGCTAGTTCACTAGCTACCTGAGCTACCACTATCAGCAGGTTAGGATCGGGGATGTGATCTCTGAGAGCAGACCTGTCAGATCTGGTATACCACAAGGATCCATATTAGGACCGCTGCTGTTCAGCTTATTCTTAAATAACCTCCCATCCTCTAGCTCTTATCAAATGCTCCTTTATGCAGATGATGCGGTCTTATTCACCAGCAGCCAACACCTTGAACATCTGGAGGCGGATCTACAAAGTGGCTTTGCATCTGTGGAACAGTGGTTTAAGGCCAATAGACTGGTCTTGAATTATAAAAAGATCAAGACCATGATGTTCTCCACTGCACAAAGCAAACACAGAGCCTTCCCCCTTGCAATTATGAACATTGGGGGTGCCACTCTCAAACTTGTTCGGCATTTCAAATACCTAGGCATCACTTGCGATTCCACCCTATTATATGCCAAGTACATCGACATTACTGCAAGTGCCATCAGTACCAGAATCTGGATCCTATATCAGCACAGGCACTGTCACACATGAAACCCTGAGCACTGCCATCAATATCTCAATCGTCTCACTCATCGATTATGGGCTGGTGATCTATGGATCTGCAACAGACACAGCCCTCCACCGCATCTCAACCGCACTGAATAAAGCCTTCCATCTCCTCACAGGTGCTGCTAGACTCATGCATACCTGTGATCTCTATACCATGGCTGGCTGGCTACAGCTCAGTGGAAGAATTAGATACCAAACCTGCCTCCTTGCCACAAAAGTCTCCTTAAGCCTTCTACCACCATAAGTACAGAACCTACTAACCCTTTCCCAGAGCACAAAGCAAACCAGAAGTGCCTCCTCTCAGATATTCCATGTGCCAGGGTGCCGCACTACCTTGGCTCAGTGGGGCTTCTCATACCAGGCCCCCTCTGGACAAATGAACTACCTCAGGACATCTGTGATGCAGCAATGATTGACTCTTTTAAACACAAACTGCACCAACACCTTCTTGCCACTGGTACCTGTGCCTGCCCCCACCAAATTCTGCCTCAAGTCAGTAATCCCATTGCCATAGTCTGTACTCACCCACTAGCACTTCTTAGCCCTGTCACTGTTCCACTGGGTAGCCTCAACCCTGCACTTCACTGACCCCCATCCTTTCCCTTGGCACTGCCATGCCCCACCCCACCTCTCTTCCCTGCCCCTCCACCTCTTACCCCCACCCATACCTTCCTCTTACCATTTTACCTCTCCATCTTCTCAGCCTTCTCCTCCCTCTGTCTACACTACTGATTTTTGTTTCTTCTTGATGCGGGCATACATTGTACAATGCCTCAGTAAAGTGTAACCATGTCTACTTAATCTGCCTTCCTTTGTCTGTATCTCAAGTATCCCCACCTCCCGCTGATGATCTGCTGCCAGCCGCCCACCCTCCGATTATTTGTCTGCTGCTGCATATAACACTGTGTCTCTTCTTTCTTTCTTAAGGACTCATGCCTGAGCGGCACTTCAGATCACGGGCGGTGTGCCCCAACTGACTCTCTGGCCGCTGCTGCTCAACCCTCCCATGGAAACCAAGCTGAAACCAGGACCGTAGGAAGCAGGTCCAACCTTCAGGTATGGCCGCAGATTTCAACTTTGGAGCTGTTCCAGCTGATTAGTCCCAACTGGTGCAGCGCTCGTGCAGGCGGACACTGATTGACCCGCCTGCTACGCTAGCACACAGAGATTGGTGCACCTTTGGACATTACTTTTAATCAGGATTTTTGCTCGCCTCTCCTCTTGTAACTGCTGCTCACATTTTTCCTCCCACCCCCCTAGGCCTTCATTAAATACAAGTCTTGCTCCTCCCTCCCTGCTACCTGGCTGACCCATTGGCTTACTCTTACTTCATACATCTCCAATCACAAGTAAGAGTAACAGGACCCTCCAGCCACTACCTACTCATTATATTGCAGTCTGCAGTTGCTACCTATTAAACCTCCACCTCTTGCCTCTGTGCAAACCCTTCCAAGAGACATGGCTTATCTTTTTTTCACACTGGTAATACTAGCAAACTGCATATTCATTGAAACAATACGGCATAATGAGAAAGGCCATAGCCCAACCCTGGAACTCACCCTCTCCACTTATGCTGCACCTACCCACTGCACTTCCCTCTTGATGGTGCTCCAACCCTTTTACTATATTCTCCATTCCTCCCACTCCCCTTTCCTACTCCCCTCACCTATGTCTATTCATGCACTCACAGTCACATCCCAATACTATAGAATTAGCCTCCTTATCCCTAGCACTAAACCTATACCTATGGCAATACCCAGAAGACAATCAAAAAGGAAAAAAACAGATTACATCTATACTGAGTTCCATGAAAAAACTGATGCTCTTACTTCTCCTCTGCTTGGGTAATGTGGAGCTAAATCCTGGTCCCCTGATAAACTTAACTCACCAACGGAATTTGCAGTTGCCCCAGGGCTCAAAATGATGCTAGTAAATATACTGAGCTTGACTAAAAAATTTGACCAGCTACAAGCATGAACTGCTCACACAGAACCAGGTCTTAGAATTATTACAGAGTCTTGGCTCAAAAAAGCCACTACTGATCAACAAATTGCACTACCAGGCTACAAACTATACAGGGCAGATAGGGAATCTGCTGGGGACATCCACAAGGGAGACCCACAAAAGAGTGGCAAGGGACACCACAGGGGAAAGAAACAGCTTCTGATAGGGGACTCAGTTGTTAGGGGTGTAGACCTGGGGAAGGGAGAGGAGAGGGAAGTAAGGTACCTGCCTGGTGCCATGGCTTGGAGGGACAGGAAGCAAATCCTCAGGATTGTAGAAGCAGCATCACAGGAGAGGAAGCTAGATATCATTGTCCACCTCGGGACAAATGACCTGGCTAGGCATGAGATCAGTGCAGTGCAGGATGAATTTGTGGAGTTGGGGAGGGGCCTCAGACAGGTAGCAAGCACGGTAACCTTCTCAGAGGTGCTGCCAGTCTATGGCAGGGGTGAGGCTAGGGTACTGCACACCATGCAGTTTAATGAATGGTTGCAAAACTGATGCAGAGCACAGGGCTTTGGCTTTCTTTGGGGACTTGGGGTCCACCTGGAGAGATGAAGGTCTATACTGGCATGATGGTCTGCATCTGTCCAGGAAGAGAAACACGCTTCTAGGTGACAGGTCTAAAGGCTTCCTTGTCAAGCTTTTAAACTAGCCAAGGAGGAAGGTGCTGATAGGAAACAGGAAAATTCAAGCCTTCCCCCACAAAACATGGCAGGTAGTAGGGTAAACACTGAGGTACAGAGCTTGACAGAGGGCAGGACAGGGGAAAATGGAAAAATGGACAAGGGCAATAAGAGCAGGGAAGGGGTAAAAAAAGGATAAAGCCAACATTAAATGGAGGGCAATGAGTACCACTGCCCATAGTCTTGGAAACAAGCTTCCAGAGCTAGCAGCCCTGATGGAAGATGAACACTTGGATATTGTGGCAGTCACAGAAACATGGTACACGGAGAACTATGACTGTGATGTCAACATACCAGGGTACACAATCTATAGAAGGGACAGGGAGGGTAAAAGAGGAGGTGGAGTAGCTCTCTACATAAGGGAAGGGATCAAAGCTACAGAACTAAAAAGTAAAGGGGGAGGACAAGAGGAACTCTGGGTCACCTTGGAGACAGGGAATGGCATCACAATCTGCACAAGGGTTGTATATAGACCCCTATCTCAAGGGGAGGAAATGGACAAGAAAATGATAGAGGGCATTCTTAAAATATGCTGAAAAAGGGGAGATACTGTTGATGGGAGACCTGAGTATGCCAGATGTTAACTGGGTAACATGGACTGCAGCCACATCCAAGAGCAGGGTCATTCTCAATGCCCTACAGGGAGCATGCCTTAGACAGCTAGAGGTGGATCTCACTCGGGAGGGAGCAATATTAGACCTGGTACTCTCAAATGGAGAGAGGATCACAAACTTAGAAGTCAGTAGACATCTGGGAACAAGTGACCACTGCACAGTGTGCATCACAATAAACACAACCATGGAGACAAGCCATACAAAGACAAGGATACTGGACTTTAGAAGGGCTGACTTTGGCATAATGGGTGAATACCTGAGGAATGCATTAGCAAATGGCCAAAAAGGAGGGGTGGAAGAACAATGGAGAAAAATCAAAACTGCCATCATGGAGGCAACAAGCCTTTGTGTGAAACAAATAAAGAAAACTAAGTGGAATAAAAAAACACTGTGACTCTCAAAAGAGGTGTCAGGGAAGGTTAAGGAAAAAAAGGCTGCATTCAAAAAGTATAATGAATCACAGATGGAGCATGACAGGGAATTGTATCAATTAAAGCAGAAAGAAGTGGAGAAGGCAGTCAGAAAATCAAAGGCCCAAACCAAGGGAAAAATAGCCAACTCAGTTAAGAAGGGGGATAAAACCTTTTGTAGGTACATTAGAGAGCATAGAAAGGTTGAGGGAGGGATAGTGAAGATTAAAAAAGGAGAGGGGAGGTGGGCAGAGGGAGACAGTGAAAAGGCAGAGATACTGAATGAATACTTTTGCTTAGTATTCACAAAAGAAGAAGAGGAGGAGAAGTTACCTAAACCAAACAGTAGAAGCACTCTGGATAGTGGGGTTGACACCAGTCCATTTACAGAAGAAAGAGTACTGAAAGAACTCCTAAACCTCAAGGTGGACGAAGCAATGGGGCCTGACGGGATTCACCCTAGAATCCTAAAAGAGCTAAGGAAGGACCCAGTGACACCACTAACCACACTTTTTAACAAATCATGGGAAGATGGGGTGGTACCTGAGGACCGGAGGAGGGCAGATATGATTCCCCTTCACAAAAGTGGGAGCAAGGCAGAAGCAGGAAACTACAGACCTGTTAGTTTGACCTCAGTGGTGGGGAAAATGATGGAATCACTTCTGATAGAAAGAATTGATGAGTACCTAGAGGCCAGGGGACACAGGACCCAAAGCAGCATGGATTCACAGCAGGAAGGTCATGTCAGATGAATCTAATCAATTTATTTGACTGGGTGACCAAAGTAATAGACCAGGAAGGGGCTGTGGATATGGCCTACCTAGATTTTAGCAAGGCATTTGACACAGTCCCGCACAAAAGATTAATAATCAAGTTAGCCAGCCTGGGAGTGGGTCCCAGGGTGGTAGCCTGGGTAGCAAACTGGCTGCACAACAGGACACAGAAGGTAATAGTGAATGGAACACATTCTGAAGAAAGGGGGTCACTAGTGGAGTACCTCAGGGCTCAGTACTGGGTCCAGTCCTCCTTAACATCTTTATAGGTGACATTGCAGAGGGTCTGGAAGGAAAGGTATGCTTCTTTGTGGATGACACAAAGATCTGTAACAGAGTTGATACATAGGGGGGGGTAGAAAGGATGAGAAGGGACTTGTCAAGGTTGGAGGAATGGTCACACATATGGCAACTTAGACTCAATGCAAAGAAGTGCAAAGTAATGCACCTGGGAAATAAAAATCCGGGAGAAGAGTACACAATAGCAGAGGAGGTACTAACGACAACAATAATGGAAAGGAATCTGGGTGTAGTCATATCAGATGACCTAAAGGTGGGTAAGCAATGTGAGAAGTCAGTAAGAAGAGCCAGGGGGATACTGGGATGCATAGGAAGGGGCATCACAAGTAGAAAAAGGGAAGTGGTTATCCCTCTATACAGACAGTTGGTGAGACCCCATCTGGAGTACTGCATGCAGTTTTGGAGACCTCATCTACGCAAGGACATAGACAGGATGGAAGCAGTCCAGAGGAGGGCAACTAAAATGGTGCAGGGTCTGCATCAGAAAACATATGAAGAGAGAGCTTAATATGTATACCCTTGATGAAAGGAGGGATGGGGGGACATGATAGAAACTTTTAAGTACCTCAAGGGAATCAACAAAGTCCAGGAGGGTAGCATCTTTCAGAAAAAGAGATGTGTAAGAACAAGGGGGCACAATTTAAAGTTAGAGGGGGGACGGCTCTGGGGTAATGTGAGGAAATTCTTTTTCACGGAGAGAGTGGTGGACACATGGAACCGCCTTCCTGGAGAGGTTGTGGGGTCTAAAACAGTGGAGGAATTCAAACATGCATGGGACAGACACAAGGCAATTATAGTGGGGGGTTGCAGGAAGTAGGCTGTTGGTTAACTAGAATCTGCAGCTTATCCGATAGGTAGGGAAATGGGCAGACTGGGTGGGCCAAGTGGTACTTATCTGCTGTTAAAGTCTATGTTCTATGTTTCTATGGGTGGTGGTGTCATCTATTCTAAAACCAAATTTACAGTTAGTAATATCTCCTGTAAATCTAAACAGAAGGAATATAAGATAGTATTCCTGAAGCTTCACCTTCCCTCCACGGAAGTTATCACTATTATAGGTAGATACAGGCCCCTGGCTGGCAGAACTGATATTCTCAATGAACTTAAATCTATAATCACGGCTTCCAACTTTCAGACAATAATCCTCGGAGATTTTAATATGGACTGGCTCACCCAGAAATCTCACAGCCTGAAATCCCTCTGTGATGAGTTTGGCCTCGTACAGCTTGTTAGTGAACCAACAAGGAATAACACGTTGAACCTTGCCAACAGCTCACTCCAAGATGACATATTAACCACTCACTCACACAAAATTCTATGCTCTGTGGTGTTTTACAATACATGAGTGACCATGGGGTTGTTGTTTGCATAAGATCACAGGCCAAGAGTCGGCAGCAGCCTAAGTACATTTCCAAAAGGTCTTTCCTCAAATTCCAGGCAAGAAATTACCTGACCGATCTAGGGAAGGTTAGATGGCAAGATCTTTATCTTGCCAAATACACAGATGAGGCTGTCTCTGTTCTCAACAACAACCTTAATACACTGGTAAATAAGCATGCCCCCTTTATTAAGGTCAGGGTGCGCCATACCTCCCACCTCTGGTTCACTCCAAGTCTTAAGGCTGCAGTAACTAATAGGGACAAGTCCTGGGCTCAGGCTAGGTGCACCAAGAGTCACTCAGATTGGCAGGTGTTTAGAAAAGCCAGAAATGCATGTTTGAAAAGCATTCAGGCAGCAAAAGCGCACTACTATGTTTCTACCCTAGAACAGGCCAAAGGGAACCCACAAAACATCTGGAGGACACTTTATTCTATTGAAGGATGGCCTAATGATCCCTCCCTTCCAGCCAAGATCCTTGCCAACGGCAGAACTATTGAAGGTAATTCTCAAATTCTGGAAGAACTCAACTCCCATTTTGTCACTGCTGGCTTAGCTTTTGACTCCTCATCTTATGCAGGTCGAGGGGTTAATCAAGCCAGTGCTAGCCATACTCCCCCTACCACGACCTGTTCTTTCCAGCTGTGTGCACTTAATTACAGAGAAGTAGAAGATGCACTACTCAATCTTGACTGTAAGAAAAGTGCGGGAGATGATGGACTTGAACAGTTTTTTCTAAAACTAGGTTATGCCTATCTCACAGCTCCCATTCTTCATATTCTCAATCTCTCTATCTCTACTGCCACAGTTCCTTCTTGTTGGAAATCCGCCTATATCTTTCCCCTATTCAAATCAGGTGTCCCTTGTGATCTAAATAATTACAGGCCTATCTCAATTTTGCCTGTTCTCTCTAAAGCATTCGAAAAACTGATCTATAATCAATTAAAACTTCATATTGAAACCTTCTCACTGTTAAACTCAGCACAATCTGGTTTCCATTTTAAGCACAGCACTATCACGGCTTTGGCTAAAGTTACAAATTACTGGATCTCTGCAACAGACAACAAAAAGATCACTGGTGCAATTTTCTTAGACCTGAGTAAAGCTTTCGACACAGTTGACCACAACTTACTAATTGCCAGCCTTATACAACTAGGTGCCACTCCCTCCACTGCTCAGTGGTTCACCAGCTATCTTTCAGGGAGGACCCAGAAAGTGAAAGCTGATGGCATATTCTCAGGCTCGTTGCTGATTTCCAGGAGAATCCCTCAAGGCTCCATCCTAGGACCTATCCTTTTTTCCCTGTATATCAATGATCTTGACTCTCACATCATCAATTCCAACCTTCACTTCTTTGCTGATGACACAGTGCTGTACACCTCTGGCTGTACATTGTCTGAAGTTATGGATGTACTGCAACCTGACTTTGCTCAGCTGGAAATTAACCTCATTAATGCCGAGCTTCTTCTTAATGCCAAGAAAACTAGGGCTATGATTTTTACTCATAGTAACTCTTCTCCCTCCCCCTCTGGACCACCGAAGGACTTTGTTGTCACCTCGCTAGGCGAATCCTTGGAAGTTGTCCCCAAATTCAAATATCTTGGCATTTGGCTGGATAACAAAATTTCTTTCAACAGTTATCTTGAGGACCTCTTTACAAGGCTAAAAGCCAGGTTGGGTTTCTTTTTCAGAAACAAGTCTCTCTTTCCGAATGAGATTAGAACCAGGCTACTACAGGCCACATTTCTTCCCTTGCTTGATTATGGGGTCCTAATTTACAGTTCCGCTGCAACCTCAAACCTAAATAAACTGGATGTACTCTATCACCATGCCCTGCGGTTCATCACCAATTCACCGTACCGAACCCATCAATGTCACCTTTACACAGCAGTCGGCTGGACGTCACTTACCACTAGACAGCTGTTTCATGCTGGTATCCGGACCCTTAAGATACTCTTGAACAAACTTCCAAGCTATCTCACATCCTTCATCAGTAACTCCCACTGTGCATATTCCCTCAGGAAATCCGACTTTATCTTCCTGGATGTGCCTAGGACTCGCACCACATTTGGTAAATGTGCTATCACATATGCTCTTCCAACAATATGGAACCGGCTCCAAACCACTCTGAAACTATCCATTATGGTCTCGGTCAATTTCTTCAAAGAGTTAACAGCATCCAAACTAAAAGATATCTGTAATTGCTTTTTATCCTCTCCCTGAGCCCTTATAGCCTCAAGATCAAGCACCTCAAACCTATACCTACCAGGACATGAAACCATTCAGCTAACCACTAAATTCTCACCTATTATTGCCTTTGTTATCTCTATCCTCTTCATCCTACTCTCCCTAGCACTATTCCTTTACTCATCTCATATTTTCTAACCCCTCCTTCTTATTCCACTGCTCCCTTCTGTTATCTTTACACCCTCCTCTTACTCACCTACTCTCTCCTCCCACAGTACACTCCCAACCTGCCCAGCTCCCTACTATCCTATGCTAATAATCCCTGCCTGTTCGGTCGAATTTCTGTGTCAGGTCATATATGAACCTTACTGTGCCACAATCTGTCAGACTGTAATTTTATAAACTGATGTATATCAATCCTATGTATATATGTTTTTTTTTATGTTACTTTGTTTATGTTGTCTTTTTATGACAAACCACTTGGCTATTATTATGATCTAGGACCTCCTTGTGAATGTGCTTGCTCAACAGAGTTTTCCTGCAATAAACTTGAACTTGAACTTTATCTGTATTGCTGTACCATGGCATGTATTTGTATATTTTCCAGTGAACCACTCTGCATCCGAATGTTTATGTATCACTCTGTACTTGTTAACTGATGTGGAACCAATTAACAAGCATCTGCTCACTGGTATTATCCAAGAGTTCAATAAACACATAAATAAATAAATAAAATGTGTTGAAACATACAGAAATACATCACTAAACATATAATACAAATATAACATTATTTAGTGTAAAATGTGTCAGCTCATTTTATTAACCACTGCAGTGGGAGCTATTAGTTGCATTCTGTCAAAGAGATCCACATTCATTTTTTTCTAGTTCTTAATATCAGCAACAGCGGTTCTCAAATAGTGGCAGCAGCTTCTCAACAATAATGTGTTTCAGAGTGATGTAACTTTCAGTGGTGTGTTCTTAATATCATTTCTAGTGACATCAAAAGACTTTGTTACCTTTAGTACTGCAATCACATTTGGTGGGTAGCTGAGTCCAACCATATTTGAAGTCCTCCTATACATTCTAAAAGGAAGAGAAAGTCAAAAAGGTTTAATGGTATAGCATCAGCTTCGTGGCCTAAATCTAGCCACCAACATGTTTCTAAGGGAAAGTATATAGAATACACCTTAGAACATGTATGCTTGTCTAAGTTTACGCCAGACATTATTCTTTGAAGTAATGTGTCTGCGGGAAACTGATCAGAACACTAAGGTTCACCACTGTGATCTTTCTCAGGTGGTGAAGTGGGGATCTTAAGTGCCCACAATGTATACTATACTTTGTCTCCGACTATAATGCTGCACTTTATATGTGCCATTTAGGGCTATTTGCTGTCAGATCAAATACATTCAGTGATTTCTCTGATGGGACTTGAACCTATAACATGCAGGCTTTGAGGAGATCATTACTTTTAAGAACACATCTTAAAAACAGTTCCCACATTCAGTTTTATTTTAGGAGCTATAAAACCCACTCTGACTCTAGCTCTGAGGACCGTCAAATTGTGTTGCTCTTTATGAACACACACACAAACATTTGTGCCACAGGCCTTGCTTCCATCAGTTTCTCATTTGAAAAGAGCTTTCCTGTTTCTCCTGGTGCTTCAGATTGCATGTTTTATCATATTTTATAAGATGCCCTTTTCACCATTTTAAGTGTACTATAGCAATTTATTTAGACTTGAAATAACTAAAGGAGAGCATCATTAAATACAGCTGCCCCAAGTGTTCATCAGTATCCTAAGTTGTTTTTGATTACTCACTCTAAACTGTTTTTGATTACTCATAGTTCAACAAGGACTTCACTTTTTATGTGATTAAGATGAGTTAACATGCAACAGAAACTGCCTCTTAATCTTTTGGGACAGTAAGGCATAAGGCTAACTTCACAAAACTAAAGCTTTAACACAGTGAACACAAAATGAAATACAGACCAAAATAAATGTATCTGAACAAAAAAACATTATAGGGATCAACATCCATGGTTCAAAATGATGGTAGAATGACGAATAATGTAGTGTACTAAATATGAACTTCTGAGTTAATTTTGTATAACTTTTAGTCACCTATAGGTACATGAAGCTTGGCATTTCCAAGCTGAATTAAAACTAAGCTGTGTCTGATGTCTTTACAATTAGATTCAATTGGAATGGAGGGGATGCCTAACAGGTTTACATGAGATATAGAAATTATCCCATGACTGAAGGAATGAACAATGGACTTGCTCATTGGTACAGAGGAAAATTATCAATTTTATTTACAACCAAAATACATCCTATTGATATAAAATAAAAACTAAACTAAACTAGACTATCCATTGGCATACAGTACAATTAACACATATTTTTGTTGCAGATACACTTTTAATTGTATCTGTATAGAATATATGAAACTAACTTGTGTAAGACCTATTTCAATTACTTGTACCCTGTAACTTAAATGTATTTTGTTTGACCTCAGTGTGACGTGGTGCCTCTGATGAATGCCTATTTCAGCAAACCTGTGCTATGTAACCTAAAATGCTATGTATGTCCTCAGTGTGACGAGGTACCTTTGGAAACTAGCCCCTGGCTCAAAGGTTGTAAACTGATTTTCACAAATAAATAAATAAATAAATAATTATATATGGACTGTACAAAGCAGCTGTGATAATCAGTGTGCCTACCGCACAACAAAACCATGATGGTGAAATCCCTCACAGAGACAATCTCAACAGGTTTCGAGGTTCTCGCTGTGAAGGACACAATGGCGAAATTTAGCCCTTTCACTGTCTGTTTCCCCCACCTTCAAACTAATTCTGACTCGGAGTTAGTAATCTATAGATGGGGGGTTGGGGGCACAGCCCCCTGCATAGGGGGTTCTGGGGGCATATCCCCCAATAGAAACACACAATGTCTGACAGGCAAAACTTTGCCTGTCAAGATTAGGCATCTCACCATGCCGAACTTCGACAACACTGTTGTTGCTTCGGCATGGCAAAACCATGATAATCTAAGCATGCATTCTTGTGTTCAAAATGACTTTTTAGTTTAACAATATAATATCTAACAAAAAAAAACCCTAATATATCTGCTTCTGTAAAGTTAGAATTCTATGTGAGGCAGCATAGCATGCTTTGTTATTTGAACATTTAAGAGTCTTCTACAGTAGGTACTGACTGTGCAGGATGGGACAGGGAAGAAAATGGGGTAGGTCATAAAAAATCTGGTTGCTCTGCTGAACTGATTCTTATGTTTTTGGAACTGAAAACATATAATGTTCTTGAACTGAATTACTTGCATTAAGTCCTTATTTCTACCTCACAAAAAGGCAGTGCTAACATCTTCAGTAGCCTTGGTAGAAAAAAGGAATCCATGCCAGAAGATAATAAGACAAAGCATGTACTGTTATTGTCACCACATGTACCCCTTATTAAAAGTATAACTGCATAGATTTTCTTCAGAAATTAGATTGAAAAATTTAAATTAGTATACTGCTGTGTAATATCATGTTGCTTATGGTACTATAAAAAATTGAATGTGGCATTGTTAAAAATCAGTTAGACTCTTAGAAAATTTACACAGACTAATGTTTTAGTTTTTCTAACCAAAAGTATGGTATAATCTGGTTCATGATGATTTGAATGAAGCCCTAATAAAAGTGGAGTGAAAATTCAGACTTGTCTGTTTAGTCATCATTACAGCTTGACAGGCCAGTGATCTTAGATATTATAGATCAAGGGAGCACTCCCGACAAATCAGAGTGCCCCTTTCTTCCATGCGTGAGATGCTCTTATTCTGTGATGAGCATCTCAAGCGCAAATGCCTTGGAAATGAGTAGGTTCAGGCGGGAGTTTTTTTAAAAATACATATATATTACTGATCACTCTCGACCAATAATATATTAATACATCCCCCATCATCACTCGTTGTGGAAAACAAGTGGTTTCATTTGCCTTCAGCTTGAGCCAGAACAGCTCTGCTTTGCTTCACTCTTCTCGCTCAGCTGAAGGCACGTGAAACCACTCGTTCTCAGCAATGAGTGACTCCAGGGGACGTAGTAACACATATAAGGGGTGGCTTATCCATCTGAGATCATAAAGAAATGTTTTTGGTGTCACAGTCTGGAAATAGGGCAACTATGTAATAAAGTTTTGACCACAGCTATTGGATAGACAATAAAATATACCTTTAAAATTATTTTTTTTATTTAGTTTTCGGTTCTGTACTATACATTCCTTCTGTAGGCTACCTGCATGAGAGACTGACAAAAAATTGTATGGTTTAAAATACAGTCTGTGCTCTTCAGGGCTGCTTTGAATTGGAAAAAGAAATGAAACTCCCTCTCACCTTTCCACAAATATCCCTGCTTGCACTGCATGGACAATACTTCTGAACCGTGGCTTCTCTTCTGTCCTCTTTAGCATCATCCCCATTTGCCTTGTGAAGGTGGAGGCCAGCCAGTCCCGAACCTCAGAGGGCACAGAATCTGACTGGATATCACTGAGCTCATCTTCTGTATCAAGTAGACGCCTGTGTCAGACAAGGGATAGAACAATGTTATAATGCTACTGAACAGCACAGATTTGAACAGGCGTGTACATAATGTGCATACCTTAATCTACATACTGGCATGCACTGCAAGAAAGATAAAATATAAAGTTGGATTGGTCATTAACTGTGGACAAATGCTGCAAGCATGGTATTAAAAAACACAACTGTGCTAAACAGGGTTATAATTGCTGTTCTGTATATTTAATACCCCAATTTTGAACACTTTCAAAATCTCATAATATACAAGTGATAATATACACATTTGTTATCACTCATGTATTAAAACAAGTGATTATATGTGAGTGATATTATTACATGCGTATGATGACATTTTTGTACATAAATAAACAGACTGTGATTGCTGAAGGGCCTGCCTCAGGCGCAGATGATGGATCCACTATGCCTGCAGCAGCCTGAATGCGCCCATCATGCCATGGCTAATTTTTTACATGTGGTCTGTTTACAACCATTGGCCCCACTTTTTGATACATTCCAGATGTGACTGGTACTTGTGCCGAAAGTGCTAATTAGCCAGACATGAGTGCTAGACCACCTAATGGATGGTCTAGCACTTTGTTTTGGGGTAGTGCAGAAGTCCTCATTGACAGCTGCAGCTGTTGAGAACAGAACAATGTGACATGATATAACATGGTGATGAGTCAAAAATCCACATAACCACTCACATTAATTCACGCAGAAGTGTAGCAGTGCCTTACTCATGTCTGTATATGCAGTCTCATTTAGTGGACTTGCACTGGTTGTGGTACAGTCTAAATAGGACACGTGCAGTAAACACATAATATATATACTTCATGGTTTGCAGCAGTACCCCTAACTCTGGTGATTCAACAATGTTTCTATCAGTGACTTGTACTTATTAGGGGTAGGAATTTTGTATTCAATACCATTGTTAACTACGAAACATATAACAGTTTGGTAACATACCACACATAAAGCAGGGAAGGATCTGCTGCGTTATTTGTGAGTGAACCTATACAGACCGCTGATTATAGGACAGCCAGTATGTCAGCAAGTGCCCACACCAGATGATCTGAGCCAACCAATTGATACCTGTGCCAGCCCCAGTGACAGCAGCCACCAGCCCCAAGGATCTGGCCATCACTGTAGCAATGTGACAGATAATGGTGAGAACTGCAGGTTGCCTGTCACACCTGTTGCTGAGTGAGAGAATACTGGGTCATGTGAGTGTGTGATGCATGTGTGTGTGTTAGACAGATCTCAGTGCAAATACAAGTAGTGGACTGCAGGGGACATGGTGCACATGCCTCCATTTACTGTATACTGTAAGTGCAGTGCATGTCAACTCAGACACCAGCACCAACAGTGACCCTACTGGTTATACAATAGCCAGAGGGATTGTGGGCGACCCCTCACAGTTTGCAGAACATCCTTTTCCTGTCCTCTCAATCTGATGCAATCCAAGGGTTTCTGGATAGTTATATTCCACAAACTTATCACAACCACAGGCAACGAAACTGACTATAATACCATGCATTGACTCACTACGTCACAATAGTGCAGAGACTGGAATAGTAGGAGTCGTTCTTGGCAGGGGATGGTACTCAATACAATGTCCATTGTGGTTTAGGGCTTTGAAAATGTGGTTCAGCCACAGGTTACAACTGCGACCCAGTCAGGAAGTTTCTGATAATAAAGACCACTGCAGGCAGGATGTGGGGCTTTAAGATTCCGGCCCTTTGTTTTGAAAATTCATTGTTAATATTGGAAAAAGAAACAGAATGAGACTGAATCCCAGTATGGCAATTTTATTCCGTTTTTAGCGGCCCATCTCCACATTTTTCTGTAGCCCTACTTAATCATGCTTAGAGCATGATGACATCAAACATCTAGGAGCCCTGTGAGAGCTGGCACCATTGAATGCAACAACAGACATCTGGGAGAACAAGAACTGTGTGTAACAATGTCAAAGTCATCGAGGCAACACATTTCATGGCAAACAATCTTCTAGACTCCAGCACCACCCTCATCAAATAACCACCAACAAACACAAATGCATTTGAAAAAAATAAAAGTTTAATTCATACAAAAGTGTGCTGATCTCTTACCGTGTAAAACATGAAACCAGGGAAACACCAGCTGAGCACAACTAACTCATACCGGTTTCGCAGAAGTGACTTCAAGGAGTGTCCCACCCACAGTGATGCCTCATTTTAAATCCCACACTTAAAGACATATGCACCACTGAAACATACACAAGTCATATTAGATATAACAATGTGACAAAAATGTGTAAAATGGTATCCAACTGCAATTAATAATAAAGGAACAAGCCACAATATTTCAGCAATAATTAAATACAATTTCTGATTATAGTTCAATAATTTAGAAGACCCACTAATAGGAATAGAATTATATACCGTTTGAACAAATATGTACAGTACTTCATGTTTGTACATATACAAATATTCAAATATTCAGTTTCTAATTAGGGTCAAAGTGATATGTATATTCTCAGCAGCAAATTACAACCAGAATTTAACCTGTATAAGTATAACAGACAATAATTCCAGAACACACAGATGCACGCCTGACCAGGTTCACATCTTATCACAGAAAACCAAAATAATTAACCGAGACATAAACATACTGTAAGTGACCATAAAATTAATTTAAATGGATATCAATTCCTAATCATTACAAAACCCCACAAAAATGGGCAGTATTATATAACACAAATAAACTTCTTCTTCTAAACTATTATCAAACGGTAAATAATGGTTGGCTGATCTGTGATGTCCAAGGAAAAAATCTGTATAGTGCTGTGCAGTGGAGTAATCAAAAAACCTCACAATCATAAGTCAATTATTGAAAAAAAGATTGCTTCATCAAACTAAACCAAATAAATACAGTTACCTTATTCCAGCTTAGTTTTTCAGAAAAGCTGACAGCTCAAACCCATCACTTAGTCCGATGGCTCTTAACGCACCTTGGGCAGGATTCACAAAGAAAGCCAAAAATCCTGCAGCTGTGGGAAAAAGGCCTACAGCACTGTGGAAATGCAGTTGCATGATATTCATAAAGAAATTTTGAGCAGGTGCGGAATTTTGTAAAATCCCCACAGCTGTGGAAATTCAGAAGCTTAGGAAATTACGCACGTGCTGAAAATCTGCAACTGCGGATCCACAGTTGCAGAAATAGCTTAGGCAGCACAGCAACAGTGAACTTAATTAGCTGGAATAATAGACTTTAACAGGGCTACCATAGAATGAAGATGAAAGTACCCACAAAGAGACCAGCAACCAGTCCCTCAACTGGGACCACTGCAGCACCACAGGTACTAGCAATACCATGGCACCACAGTGGCCAACTGTCACTGCTGGTCCTCCCTCCCTGGGGTGTTCCTGTTGCCTGCCTGCCTGCCTGTTGCCTGCAGGGGTAGCAGTTACTACAGGCTGGCCAGGCTCTACTGCCTGTGGGGCTCTGTCATGGGCTGCACTGTGTCTGGTGGTTGTTGCCTGTTGCCATATCATGGCAAAGTGTGCTTTTGTTGCTGTTACAGCAGCTACTGTTATACCATCTGTGATGCTATTACCTGTGCCTCACCTTCACCTTAATTGATTCCAATTGCTGGGGCACTACTGCAGTTTGCTGAGGGAGAGTTACACCTCATTCCACTGTGTGTAACATTTTTTTCTGCAACTGTGGAAAAAAACTGGTTGTGAATAGCCTTTCAGGGGCTGTGCCTTATTTATCTTACATCTTTTATCCCTCAGGGACTTCGGCAGCTGCACTTTTTTCCACAGTCCTTAGTGTTGTTTTCCGTAGCTGCTGAGGGTTTTGTGAATAGCACTCAGTGCAAATTCTTCTTTGTTTCCATAGCTACGGCAGTTATGGGGACTTAGGGAAGGTTTTGCACCTTCAGAAAGCTTTGTGAATCCAGTCCCCAATGTATAAATCCAGTATGCCTCTTTTTGGGATAGCAAAGCTTCAGCATCCCCTCTCATTGGTCCCACCCTAATCCTGTCAATACCACAGAATGAAAAGGAGTGTTCTGTACTCTCCCCAATTCGCATGAGGTGCACATAGAATGAAAAAGAGTGTTCTGTATTCTCCCCAAATTGCATGAGGTGCACACTCAAAGCACCATGTATAGCTTACATTCTTATAGAGCAGAGATGTTCACCTACCCTAATTTGAACAGGTCTACCTATGTTTTCCCACATGGAAAGACCCACAAGAGCAGGTGGCTGGATATATAACCATGGGGATGCTACAGTTTATAAACTGTTGGATGGAAAATTTTTTGTTGTTGTTGGCAGATGAAAACACCTTAGTTTAGGATATAACTTTATAGTATGTACATCTGCCACACTGAAATCACCCCTTAGGTGCCACTGGTAACCACTCTCGAGTGGGGATTTTCTGTATGGTAAAAAACTTTGGAAAAGCATGTCTCTCAAATTATGTCCCCTCCTGTACACCCCTTGAGCTGCTGTCTTGCAATTTTTTGAAGTGCAGGTCCAGTGGAAAGGATGAGCCACATTGTATTCATACTCTCTTGTACACTACCACTGTTGGTGCCATACTGTATTACAAATGCTACATCCCCCACTGCATTCCTATTTCTGTTCCTGCATTGCAGCAACCCATCCTTTGGCATGTCTTTTACAATCTGCTGTACCTAGTCAAGAAATTCCATATTACAACCCCTACCCATGAACCTCTGGTGCAGTTCCTCACTCCTTATTTCACACTTTTGTATGAATTAAACTTTTTGGTTTTTTCAAACACATTTATGTTTGTTGGTGGTTATTTAATGGAGGGTGGTGATGGAGTGATGTTCTGTTTGTCTTTCTCTCATTTTGCACACCTGGCCATGGGACAGACTTGATTTGCAGTACTAAACAATCTAGACTGTAACATAAAGCTTCTGATTGATACAAAAAGAACTATAGCAATACTTTAATGATTTAAAGAGCGCATTTCCTGGTATTAGTGCTTAAAGCCATGAAGGATCCTTCTCTGCCTAGTAGTTCAACGATATGAAAAAATATTTTTATATGGTACAGTTTTCAGGAGGGAAGGGATCATATTTTGGCTCAGAGGAGCCAAGCTGTAGATTCCTTCCACTTCCTGGTTTGGAGACATGCCCTCATGCTCTCCCATATTTTTACATCACAACATGCTATCACAGGGGCACACACCAAGCATGCTTATGGAGTGTGCCCCGCATGCTAGCATGTTGTGATGTAAGAATATGGGAGAGTATGTGGCCAAGTCTCAAAACTGGGAGGTGAAAGGGATCAGTGGCGCAGCTCCTCAGAGCCAATATACAATCCCGTTCCTCCCAAAAACATACCATATAAACATTTTTTTTCATATCTTTGAACTCCTGGGCAAGCGAGGATCCTTCATGGCCTTCGGGAGGCATTTTATGACAGAACACGGAAGATACTCTTTAAGCAGGACCTTCTCATTATTGATCTGGAATACAATGAAAGAGTGAGAAGCCACCTAAATAATGGAATAAATTTGTTATACTGTGACAAGGTCTCATTCTGTTTCTTGTTGGACTATTAGACTTGTCATACAAATAGCAGAGTCGCCCAGAGAAAATACCTACTGTATGCTTCTTTGAGAAGTGGAATGTGTCTAGATATTGCAGCATTTGAAAATTCAGATTAACCAGACAGTGTAATGCTTGAACCAGTAAGTGATTTACAATTTCAAAATAAATTTAATGGCTTTCATTTCCTACATTCCTCACTATTTTCTACCTCAATCTGCTCTTGATTATACAAGCCATTAAATTCAGTTAATGTAAAAATGTTCAGCATTTTCACTACGTTTTCATGAGCCAGCAATTAAAAAAAATAGAAATACTGTATTGGAAGGGCCATACAATGAGGTTTTTACACACTCTTGGTATGTGATGTATTTTTTAACCTCTCAAGCTTTCCTCGCAAGGTTTATGGACATTGCATAACTTGGGGGTCTATAAAACCTCATAACACACCTCTTCTCATACATTACTCTATCTATATAAAGGAGTGGCTATCTACTAAAATAAAATCATTCTCAGGCAACCCAATGGTGTAGCAGTAGCACTACTGCCCACAACACTGATGACCGAGGTTAAGGAATGGACCTGGGTCATCCTGGGGCCGGCCAACAGAGGTAGGATTTAACATCCCTTGGATGGCTGTCCCTTCATAGTGAGGGAAGTTAGCAAGTTCTATTTAGTTGTTACCTGGTAGAATCTGAGTGATAGCACAGTGGAACCACACAATGTGATAGAATCCCACAACCAGATGCTGGTGGCATCTTCTGGTAGGTGGAGCATGCCCATCCTGTCACTGCATGTAAGTGGCCACATGGGAGAAGATGGAAGAAAAACCTCTGACCATGGCTAGATGATGGCCTGGTCCTGCCCACTGTACCTGCACCAGCAAGTGGGTACCTCCTACTAGTCCTGAGGGAAAAAGACACCAAAAGTACAGGTAAAACCCATAAATGTCATGTGATAGGGCTGAGGAGACCAGTCCAAATGTGGCAGATAGGCTGACAAGAGGATAAAGAAAGGATTAAAAAATAAATTTCAAGATTAGGGAATTCGTATACATTAGTATGTGTTTGCATAACAAACTAACTGTATTTCATTCCTGCTGATGACATTTGGTGGGGGCAGATATGATTGACATAGAGACCCTTCCAACCTTAAAGCAGCAGTGCATGAATGTGGTGAAAATTTTGACCTATACTTTTTTATTCCATTTTAAATTACCCCTTATCTACTGACTTGTATGATGCCCTTCTTTCCACAATTTGAGTCCACTTTAGTACTTTTTTCACATTTGAAATAATAATAAAAGGAGCACTCCTTTTAATATGGCTAGGACTAAGTTTACATCAGTATTCTTGACTGTTTTTGTACATCAGTTGTTTAAAATCACTTCTGTTGAAACTAAAACGAACTAGCATGCAACAGGCAGTGCTCTCTGACCTTATGAAACAGTAGGTGTTCAAAAATTGCTGGAAATAGTGATGAAAACCTGGTCCAAGCCATATTTAAAAGGAATGTTCCTTTTATTACTTTAAATGTGAAATAAAGTACTAAAGTAGGCTCAATACAGAGAAAGAAGGGTATCATACAAGTCAAGTGATAAGGGTCAATCTGTAAAAGCATAAAAAGTATAGGTCAGAATTTTGACATGATTCCTGCACTGCTGCTTTAAATTACTATGTTAATACAGTATGCAAAATGATTTATTAAAAGTACAACAATTATGTTAAACATTAGGGTTCTTCCATTTCTTTTTTAATTTCTCCTGTTGTTAGTCTTTTATGTTTGATAATAAAAACTTATTTTTACAGTGACTTTCAATAAGCGTGTAACTGTCTGCAGCTGACCAAACAATTGTCATGTTTATGAAGTTTGTTGTCACAGTAAGCACTATGATATCATGAAGAATATGATGACATGATGTAAGGTGGGGACACTCAAATGTTTAGATACAGACTTTCTGGTTAGTCAAACATGATGTTGTATTAACCCCAGAAAGTAAACGTGTAGAACCATGTGTTAATCACATTAATGCCTGAACTGCATGTGGCAGTAGACAGGACTGGCAACTGTCATTGCTATGATAGGATATAGCACAGCATTTGATATGCTTGTTTACTCCCTACTGTTCTAGGTGGCAGACTTGGGAATACAGCCAGCTCTGGTAGGACTGGTGGCTGATTTCCTTAATCAAAAAAACAAGTCATAATTGGTAATGAATGGTTTGTTGGGTTATTGGGGTTGTCAGGGTGCTGCAGGGGGCAAAGGTGGGCTCCCAATTGTTTCTCCTTATCGTTATTAATTTGAAGCCTTCCTGCAACCAGGTTGCCTATGTGGAAAATATACATGGGAAACAAAATCAATAGGATCTGCAGCATGAGTTGGAGTATTTATCTAACTGGTTGGAGAACAAGAACATCTTTATTAACACTTCCAGAATGCAAATCATGAGGATTCACTATCATAAACAGAATTTAAAACAGAAATCATCAAGGGAGAAGGGTCCGAACACACACAAGATGTTTAACTAAGGGGAGTAATGATTTTGGCAACCTTCAGGCAGCATATCTACATTGGTTATAGAGTATGGAAGGCCAACAAATGTATTTATTTTTTAAATGTGTTATGAAGGACTGGATTAACAGTTGAAGATTAGATGAGAGTGCAAAGAAGTCTTATTTGACAAATTTGGATTATACTTGACTTGTGAGGCTCTTGGACATCACTAAAGGTGATGCCAATAAGTTGAAATGCTGCATTGGACAGTTTGCTGGACATCATTTTGTAGGTTATGTGTAGAGATGTGTGAAACTGGCAAAATAATTCACAAAGTTTGCCGCATTCCTGAAATGTGAAGTGCTGACTTCGCAAAGTTTCTGGAAGGTGAAGTGGCACTTGTGCAGGTGACGTTAAGGCAAAGTTTCAACTCTGCCTTATATTCAGGTTAATTTCACCCAAATTCACCTTAAAAAGTGCCATTTTCCGAGGAAAACTCAATGGAAATTGGCAAAGTGATAAAGTGGGCAATTCACAAAGTTATTTGCAAAGGCAAATTTTACAAGTTCATCAAAACTTCAGTAGCAAAGTAAAACTTCACAACATCTCTAGTTATGTGTATATAAGTTACATTTTTAACATTCAATGCCAAAAGGACAATGGGATCCTACAGTCACATATCTTTTCCTGAATAGTAGGAACTGTAACAGGGTTTCACAGGGACCCATCCTGAGGCCCTTGTTATTTAGTGTATTTAGAAACTGAATATATCCAGTGTCTGTGCCTACTCCTGAACAATATTATATGCCGTGGATCCTGTCATCTTCACAAAAAGTAAGGACTTAGGCTTGAACAATGTTTGCAACTTGATTTTAAGTTAGTTTATAATTGGCTAACTCAAAATACACTGGTTATCAATGCTAAAAAAATACAGTATGTTGTCTGGAAGTAGACCACATGGAGAGTTAATTGAACAGCTCCAAATGCTCAAATGTCTTGGAGTACATCTAGACCCTTTATTGTCCTTTTCCAAACATGTTTATTTGGTTATGAAAATCATCAGCTTATGACTTGGCATGCTTTATTGTAATAGGCATAACTCTACCAGTGATGAAAAAAAATCTCTTGGTGAACAGTCTTATAATTTCACAAAATTGATTATGCTGCAGTGGTTTACCCAGCAGCAAACAATACAATTTTGGAACATATTTGTGTTACTTATAATCCTGCATGTAGGTTTGCACTTGATTTGAAACTGGACACCAACAGGTGTATCCTTTATACTTCTTTACATTGTTTGTCTTTCCATCATAGAGCCGACTATCAGCTGGCTCTACGAAGTTCCAATTAGGCTCTTTTTAGTCAAGTGATAAACAAATATTTAACTAGAAATATGTGTGATTGGAGGTATTGTATTCCTAATAGAAATACCACTGTAGTATGGCTAAGTCTTTTTTTTTTGTAAGAGCTATAAAAGTAAGGAATTCCTTAACCATTCATTTATGTGAAATGCCCACTTGTTATGCCTTTGAGATTCATGCTCTGGTTCATTTTCAGGACACGGTGTATAAATGTGTGTAACTTTATGGTTATTATGTGTATTATTTGTGATGTTTAGAAGATCGAAGGGAAAAAACAGCTGCAGAAGTGCACCATAAGAGGCATTTTAAAATCAGATTTTCATTTTTTTAATCCTATTGTATAATTTTTTTCAGATTAAAGGGAATCTCTAGCAGACACAATATAAAAAATCTATCCTTTGTTTCAGAAATTTGTAAGGAGTAGGGTATTATAAATAACATATAATGATAAATGGGTAATGTTTGAATAATGTGTACAATTGTTAGATTGTCTGGTGAAGCAGACAATGGATTAGCCTCACATACCTTTCCTAAATACTCTGCATGACAAACACCATTGCTTCCACATTTACAATAATCAATAAAGTATCTTCAAGATAATTTATTAGATAGCAATGCAATTTCCTTCTTAGGAACTCTATTATTATTCTAGCATTCCATCATATGAAACAATGTGGAGTGGTAATCACACAAAAGTTGACTGATACCATGAGGTGTGCATTACTGTGTGGTACTGCTATACATGTTATTCAATGGGTACACTTGTGCACCGCTTGGTATGCCATGCTACTGGTCAACATTGTGCAAGTACCACTGTTCATATGGGGCATGTTATAGACTTTTGTTGTTGGATTGTCAAAGGGACATCCTGCATTTACGGTATCATTTTAATGCAACTGCACAATTTGCTGCAAAACGTTAGACTACATAAAAATAGTATAACTTTTTGGTGCAATTACCAGAGTTGGCACACTGAAAATGATGCACATATCAAAATAAATGATACATACATCATTTTGTTTTCTGCAAAGCAAGTAAACTGTTGCAAGTGTAATGAAATATTTGGAAATACCGTGGAGTACACATAGATAAATACCTGATTACAGAATAGACCAGTTATATGAATAATGTTCACAGTGTTGCACTGCACAGATTAATTTTTCTATTAGGTATTGGCAACCCCCTTTAAAAAATATCAGATAAATGAATAAACATGTTGAAAAATACAGTATGTTCATAAGGGTGGATTATAATGGTTTTCAGCTCTGTTAAAAGAATATACCTATTAAATAAATAAGACAGATGTGCACCAGTATTGCAAATGCAAATGTTTTTAGAACACCACTGAAATGAGTACCACATAAAAGAATGACCCTGAAAAAGATATGCAGTAACTTTGACCTTCATTTAGGGTATGCATTTAACAGGGCTCCATTTTAGCAATCAACATGTTGGCACATTTCTTTTGACTCAGGTGCATCCCAAAATCAGGAATCACTCCTGCATCCAGACTTTTAAAATCCAGCCATTAATGTCCCAATAAACATATAAAACTGCATTTAGTAGGCTGCCCAGGTGGTCCACCAGCAGCGTGTTGCACTGCCATGCGGATGACCTGGGTTCGAAAACAAGCCTCAAAAGTCATGTCAGGAGACAGGCCATTAACAAGACAGCTGCTACTGAGCAGTGCATCTCAATTAGGGATGGCTGCTGGTGGACTCTACCACAGTAAGCCTTGTGTCTGGGCCAGGAACCTTGCTTCTGCTGCATGGGGAAGCTGCAGTTGTACGTGGCTGGGAGAGGTGGGAGGAATAAGAAACAAGGCAGAAAATATGGTAGCCATCTGAATGATGACATAGTAAGGTGAACAGGGTATATCTCTGTGACACCTACCAGCTGTCGAGAAAAAAAGTAAATTGCATTTAGCTCAGTCAAAAACAGAATACAGCACTGTTATCGAATGTTAATGTGTCTGCCTTCAGAATTAGCAGCAGAATAAAATTATGTTGATGTTTAATGAGGAAAAAAAAACTAAATGTGTTTACAATTGAAACATTTCCACAAACTGTGCATTCTGAAACAGGCAGAATAATTAGATATGAAAAGCAGGCTTTCTACAGACAAAAAAATCGTATTCCACAGAATAATGTTACTAGAATGAATATGCTGTCTGTGATTTTTGCATGGCAGTCAAATTAAACTTGAATGAAGTAGACAGCATTGCTAAAGATGCTTGGATAATATCTGCTTAGATCCTACATGGGCCCTTTTTATGTATAAGACAGTCCAAATATATTTCTATAAAGGTTATCTTATCTGTACTGACTACTAATTTCACAGTGTGAGTAGATATTTAGTCACATAACCCCTTTTCACCTACAGTATGTAATGGCCCTCTGAATAATATAGACTATGCAGAATGAATAACAAGACTACAGTAGTTAGGTACTACCTGACCCACACAACAGCTACACTTACCAAAACAATGGAGTCTGTTCAGGTATGAGATGTGGATAGTGACATCATCAAGCAGATATTATGGCTAACAAAACAGACAAAGTATGTTCACTTCACATCCTGAATTATGCAGTCTTGTCGATACATTTCTCAAGGTTTACCATAGCACAGACAAATTTGTTATGGATTATGCTTTCTCAAGGTAAAGCAATACAAATGCCATTTGAATAGTTCCTCACTTGCATTTTCATGGTGTAACATTAGATGAGGAGGCACTTTTAAATATCTATCATTTGCTGTACATTCAATGCATCAGTGATTTTTTGAGAAATTTCATGCAAACATATAATTCTGGGAGACATAAACTAAAGAATGTTGTGTCTGAGTGAAAATCTTTATGCGGTAGTCCTCAAATAAAAAAGTAAAATGATGCCTTAATTTTGGTTCTCACTGTCCTAGTAAGGCTTATTGTTACTCCCTCAGTATAATGTCAGTATAATCTTACCTCGTCTCATCGATGTATACAGACTCCAGAACAGTAGCAGCATATTCCAAGTTCTTTTTGAGGTCTGCAACTGAAGCCTCTCCTCTTTCCAGCTGTTTTACCAAACATCTTAACCTAAAAGTAGACACAAATAATGCTTTTAGAGAAAGGTGCAGTGCTCTTGTTTTACACTGTGTGCACCAACTATGTGAATCTTCTTTATCATTATATTAAAAAATGCTTTTAGTTCCACATTCCTGCATGGTACAGTGTAGATCTCTACTAGCAATCACTATTAGACATTCTGTTAGTAAATGGAACAATATAATTCCATTGAAGTACATTTACAGTAGGAAACTGGTTTTAGTACAATATGTGTGCCAATTAATTTTTTCAAGATGTGCTTGTTAGTTTAAAATGATCTCTGCATTCAAAGGATATGCTGCTCTTCATACATTAGTTGCTGAAAGCTTCCTGGGATATCCATTCATTCATTCATTCATTCATTCATTCATAGCACAGGCTTTTAAAGTCTAACTGCTTACCACAGCAAGTAAAAAATGTGATTTAAAGCAGCAGTGCATGTAGCAGTGAAAAGTTTGACCTACAGTATACGTTTTTTTCTATTTTAGATTTCACCTTATCTCCTGACTTGTATGCTACCCTTCTTTCTGCATTTTGAATCTGCTTTAGCACTGTTTTCTCATTTAAAAGAATTAAAGGAGAGCTCCTTTTAATATGGCTCGAACCAGGTTTTCATTGGCATTTTCTGCTGTTTCTGCACACCCATTATCTCATATGGTCAAGGAACAGTACTGCATGCTAGATCATTATAGGCACAAGCGATGTGATCTTAAACAATGGCTGTTCAAAAACCAAAGAGAATAGTAATGAAAATCTGGTCTAAGCCATACTAAAAGGAGTGTTCCTTTTATTATTTCAACTGTAATAAAATAAAATGATAAATCAGACTCAAAATGGGGGAAATGGGTACGATAAAAGTCAGGAGAAAAGGGTCAATCTATAAAGTAAAAAGGTATAGGACCAACTTGTTATGACTATTATGCACCACTGCTTTGATGGAAAACTCAACATGGCAATGCACAATACTTTTAAGCATTCTTTGGTATACTTCAACAAATACTGTTCATGTTTTACTGTATATGAGGAATGAATAGAAAAGTAGGCAAACTTTCTAACCAGCATCTTTACATCTGCCTCTGGAAAAAGGAGATGTAAGGATAAACAAAACAGTGTACAAAGGGTGTTTAACCCTAGAAAGGTTCTTGACTTCTTTGTAGCTAATCCATTACTTACAATGCTGATGCCAGGGTCAAACAGTGCAAGCCTGTTTTACTAACTTGCGGTCATACATTTTATATAAACTAGCAAATTATTACATTTCTATAGATTATAGTTCAACACTTCTTATATGATCAGCTGAAAAAATCATATATTTGCCCAATTACTAAAAACTGGGGCAATCTGTTCAATGATCATTAATCCATTTGTTTGACCTCCAGACATTATTGGGATGTTCTGTGTTTGTTGTTTTATTGTACAGTGCCAAGAGTCATCTGGGATGGGAACCTAACAATCTGCCTTGCCTTCTGAATAAAGATTATTTGAACATTTTTTTTATTTATTTGATTACTGGGTAAGTACACAGGGCCAAAGATCCATTAATGTATGTTACATTATCCAGGCCATTACAGGCTCAACAATTTTAAAAGCACACTATATATTTCACAGGTACTGTATGCACAAGCAGAATAGCATAAATGCATAAAATATTATGAAATAACATTATGACTGACAGAATAAGCTGCTTAGTATATTCTGGCACAGTCAGGTATGATGCATACATGAAGTTCCTTGAGCTGTGAGTTGAACAGGAAGTGGCTGGGAGAGTTGCAGGAAACTAGGTAAGATGTTTCAAGTTGTAGGGACTGAAAGGAAAAATTCTTTTGAGCTACAGAATGTTCTAAAAGTAACAAGCATTTGTCAATGCTGAACGTTCACTTGCAGGTATTTGCAGTGGTGTTTGGCACGTATGGTGCTTTACCCTAATACCCTGTGCTATTGCTGGTATTTGCACAATAAAATTTCAGCATGACCTTTTTGTTACCCCCATTGTGCACTACATAGGCGGAAACACGTTTTGGGCAGGATGTGAAAAATGACAGCTGTACAGCTCATAAGGAAGTGTGGTAAAATAGCAATGTTGAAAATCTGGAGTGGAAATATTGAAAATTCGCAAACCTACGAGCGTGTATGGGAACTGTGCAATGCACGCTCGTAAAACAGTCATTGTTAGGAATTTTTTCACCAAATTTTCAACATTGGCATTTTAAAACCTCTGCTAATGAACAGTGTCACTGTGATTTTCTTACTGTGTCCCATACACTGATTTCGTACACCAACTGCGCCATTGTGCACTACATGGGTGGAAACACGTTTTGGGCAGGATGTGAAAAATTACAACTGTACTGCTCATAAGGAGGTGTGGTAAAATGGCAATGTTGAAAATCTGTAGTGAAAATATTGAAAATTCGCAAACTTACTAGCCTGCGTAGGAACTGCACAATGCACGCTCGTAAAACAGTTATTTTTAGGAATTTTTTCACCAAATTTTCAACATAGCCATTTTAAGATCTCTGCTCATGAACAGTGACACTGTGATTTTCTTAATGTGTCCCATACACTGAGTTCGTACAGAGACTGTGCCTTTGTGCGCTACATGGGTGGAAACACGTTTTGGGCAAGATGTGAAAAATGACAGCTGCACTGCTCATAAGGAGGTGTGGTAAAATGGCAATGTTGAAAATCTGGAGTGAAAATATTGAAAATTCGCAAACTTACGAGCGTGAATAGGAACTGTGCAATGAACACTCGTAAAACAGTCATTTTTAGGAATTTTGTCACCAAATTTTCAACACAGCCATTTTAAGACCTCTGCCCATGAACAGTGACACTGTGATTTTCTTAATGTGATCCATACACTGAGTTACTTAGCGACCTATTGCCATTGTGCGCTACATGGGCGGAAACACGTTTTGGGCAAGATGTGAAAAATGACAGCTGTACTGCTCATAAGGAGGTGTGGTAAAATGGCAATGTTGAAAATCTGGAGTGAAAATATTGAAAATTCACAAACTTTACGAAGTGCGTGAGGAACTGCGCAATGAACACTTTCGTAAAACAGTCATTTTTAGGAATTTTGTCACCAAATTTTCAACACAGCCATTTTAAGACCTCTGCTCATGACCAGTGTCACTGTGATTTTCTTAATGTGTCCCATACATTGAGTTTGCACACTGACTGCGCCATTGTGCGCTACATGGGCGGAAACACGTTTTAGGCAGGATGTGAAAATTACAGCTGTACTGCTCATGAGGAGGTGTGGTAAAATGGCAATGTTGAAAATCTGGAGTGCAAATATTGAAAATTTGCAAACATACGAATGCACGTAGGAACTGCGCAACGCAAGCTCGTAAAACAGTCATTTTTAGGAATTTTTTCACCAAATTTTCAACATAGCCATTTTAAGACCTCTGCTCATGAACAGTGTCACTGTGATTTTCTTAATGTGTCCCACACATTGATTTCACACACCAACTGCGCCATTGTGCGCTACATGGGCGAAACACGTTTTGGGTGAGATGAAAAATGACTGCTGTACTACCTATAAGAAGGTGTGGTAAAATGGCAATGTTGAAAATCTGGAGTGGAAATATTGAAATTGAGAAACCTACGAAAGCAGCATAGAACTGCGCAATGCATCGCCAGAACAGTCATTTTGTAATTTTGCACCAATTTCAACATGGGGTGGGACTTTCTCATGAATGATATACACTGTCATGGCATTATTTGGGCCCAAAGGGTGATTTCATGCAGTAACTGCGAAATCACCCTTCGTGCCTGAATAACGCCATGTCAGTGACATCATTCATGAGAAGGAGTCCCAAAAACCCCATGTTGAAAATTTGCTGCAAAAATTCCAAAAAATGCCTGAGATATGCAATAAAGTTGAAAACCCCCTATCTAGCCCATTATACAGCTTACCGGCATTTCCTCAGTTCGCGGTCGGCTTTGAAGAGTGCAGACGTGTTCCCGGTCCACCGAAGATCGTCGCGCCGAGCTCCAGAGGGAAGTATGGGGTGGGGGTGTGTGGGGAGGCAGGGTGCACAGTGGAAGGGGGCGGGTTGTGGGAGGGCGGTGGGGAGACTGCGTGGGACCGTTTTTACTTTACAGGTTTCTTTTTTTATATAATTGACAATGTGGGACATTTGCCACGCTGGGGTGGGCTCCCAGCATGGCACAAGGATGGCTGGGGGGGGCCAAGGAGCCGACGGGGATTGGGACTCCCATCAGCAAACAATAGATATTTGCCATGCTGGGGTGGGCACCCAGCGTGGCAGAAGGATGGCTTGGGGAGCCATGGAGCCAACGGGATTGGGCACCTGTCGCAAACAACGCAGATGTTTGCCATGCTGGGGTGGGCTCCCAGCGTGGCAGCAAAGATTTGGGGGCGGCTGACACGGGGGCAGTGTGACGCGATGCTCTGCATGACAGCGGTGGTTTTCTTTGAAGCGAAGACCACCGCTGTCATACACAGCTCCTGCACTCATTGGTGCAGGACTGCCATGCCTGCTTAACTGAGCAGTGGATTTAACAGGACAGGCACACCTCCAAAGTGTGCTACTCTCCCAAAACGTTTCTTGCGCATGCGTGCAAGCGAACGTAAAAATGATCAGAAGGTGTTGGCCTCAGGTCCCTATGAGAGTGCTTCATATGCAGAAGCTCAGTTAGGAGAAAGGAGCTAAGGTGATGCAGGGGTTTGTCTATTACACATGCTATAAAATAGCACCTGCAGGCAGCAGGGGGACACCACTGCAGCCTGGAGCACTGAGTGCACTGGTGTTAGCAAAAGGGTGCATATAGGGCAAAGTAGTAACACATGCTGTTTTAAGCAGTGTTGAGCCTCCCTGTACCTTTAATAAAAGCATTTAATTTTAAGGGGGCTCAAAGATAAAGAGAGGAGGGAGGGACCTTTTGGTAATTTCCAGAGAGACCTCAGGGGTAATGCATTTCTTTAATTTATGCAAGACACCCAGCTTTTGCTTGATAACTGAACAAACATGGTCACCATAAAACAAGTAGGGATCACACATGATACCAAAGTACTTAAAATAGCTATATTTACAAGTGGTATACCATCATGGCCAAGCATTTGAAATGTGATAGCAGCACATCTGAGCTTGTCTGAGCAGTCTAATAGCATATATTTCATCTTTCTAGAGTTGTGTAGCAGCTGATTATCCAGGAGGCAACACTGTAATGGCTGGAAATCTTTACTTTGAGAAAGAGAGACATAATCAAGGCACACAGAGCTTTAGTAGCTGATTATGTCATCAACATACAGCATTTTACTGCTACGGCAGACTGTGGGAAGAGAGTTGATAAAAAGGTTGTGGCACCTTGTCTAATACTGGATGAGGCTCAGACAGGGCATTACCCAGGCAACCATACTGTATGCGACTAGACATATAGTTCTGTATCTGTATCCAGTGATGTGGGGCAACTCCGACGTAAAGTGGATGGCATAGTCAATCAGGTCAAATGCTTTTGTTAGATCAATAAAGATTGCCCCCTTCCCCATAAGGTCATTGTCCATGGCTACTGATATATGTCAGTGGATTTGATTAGGTCTATGCTGGTACCATGATATTTGTGGAACCCATGCTAAATGGGGGTAAGCAGGTTATACTTTTGTAAAGTAGTCATTAAGCTGAGTAATCAACCTTCCAAACAGTTTACTTAGTTGGGAGAGGATAGAGATGGGATGAGAGTTGTCAACAATAATAGAAGTATCCCTTTTCATAACCAGGACAACAGTTCCCCTCTTTCAGACAGATGGTGTAGAGGATTTGATTAGAAATATTAAAACTCTTAAAGGGGGTGAGGCTATACAATTTGCAGTTATATTTAGGGATCTTGGGTTCAGGTCATCTCTCCCAGCACTGCTATGGGAGGGAAGAATAGGCAGCAGTTTATGGACATTGAGGGAGGATCACCTTGTAATGTAATGTGGGGGGGTCCATTGTGGTTGAAATTGTCAGGGGTAAGCTTAGTGTCAGCCCTGTTGACACTGGGAGAAAGCTTGGTAAGCTACCTATATAGGTCAGTGAATTTCCCATTTAGGGAGTTAGGGATGAGGTTTTGGTCAGTAATTAGGGTTCCTCCCATGCAGAGTCTATCAGTCTTAGCTTTTGACCTTGGGTTACTTACAGCATTCATTGCTGCACAGAAGGTTCTAGAGTTCCCCAGGTTTTTGACCTGATTATTTTTTAAGCAATTTCAGTAGCTTTATGGTGCCCTTTTCATGCCTCGCATTGATTTCCAAGTTGTCAATAAATGTGCCAATGATCAACAGATTGAGTTTGCTAAAAGGTGTTCCACTATTTGCCAAGCAATTTCATCAGGGATGCAAAACTCTTAGATTGCCATCTGTTATTAGACCCACTGAGATGCCTGGAGGTGACTGGGAATTTTTTTTTCCACACAACAGTCATATTATTAAGGAAGAAATTTAGAGCTGAGCCAACATCAGGAATAATATCCAGAAATGACTAGGAGGGAGTTTTACTCAAATTTAGAGAAGTTACAGAATGCAGTTACTTGGATGTTTGTGGGAACCCTAGGGAAAAGAAAGCAGTTCATGCTCTTGTGGACCTAAATTAATCCACCAGCCCCACCTTTTGGAGAAACATAAGCACAGCAAAGGTGCAACTCTTGCCTTGCCCATAGGTTAATTTGGTACCTAACCAGTCACAGATTGAACTACTCTTGCAGCTACTAAAGGTTTCAGCTAGGGCAAGGCCTTCTTTGTAATAAAATAGGATCCTTTCATCTCTTTTTGATCCACCTCTGTCTTGGAAAAGGAAGTTAAAGTTGGTGAGACTACATAATGAAGCAGGGATGGATGCCCTTAAGGAGGTTTTGGATAGGCCAGTTTTCTGTTGGCTGTAGAGACTGACCCAGGATTCTATTTCAGGCACTTTAGACATATCTCATTTCAAAGGGGACCACAAACATTGATGTGAACTATGTTTTAGATCATGCAGTGACTTCCATGTGTAATCATTATAGGTAGCTTAAGTAAACCCAGGGGCTGGTTTACTCTCTATGGGGCCTATTTAAAAATGGGTGGGAAGTATGCACCAAAGACATGTATCCCATCTGTTCAGCTCCACACCCCAGGAAAAGATACACAGTGGCCAGATTCAAGGCCACTGGACACTGCGCAGCTCCTTTCCATGGCCCCACCCCCTCAGCATGCAGGTTCAGGGGGTCTGTTCGGTGGACACTGGTGGGCATCCAGAGAGATACCCAGACCCAGTCCTCCACTGGATCCCTTAAACCCACAGTGCAACACAATCGGCAGGTGGCCATAGTGCACCTGTGGCACCATGGCAGGAAGATACCTAACCAGCCACCCCTGGCCCTCCATGTGGTACCTAAGGGCTGGGGCAGCATGATGAGGGGGTCTGCTGCACCCCGACATCTCCGCCGCAACTGGTGGCAGTGTCCCGGGGGGGTGCATAACAATTACAGTTGGCTGCAAAAGGCGTAGATGGTGCCCCCTATGCACCACACTCCATACCTTTGTGAATGGCGTGGAGTGCAGCCACACCCCCACACCACCCCCTGAACCAGCCCAGTGCAGAGCTCCATGTCCAGCTGAGGGATCAGGTGCATGCAGGATGCACATCCCTGTTGTGCATCCTGCGCAGTGGGTGCAATGGTTGCGGGGTAGCTACGTATTGCAAATACGTGGCACGTAAGCACGCTGTACCTTTGTGAATAGGCCCCATTGTCCCAAATTTTGAGAAAAAGTAAGAGAGAGGGTAACAAGATGGTCCTGAGAAGTGAATAGCCTTTAGTGGCATAAACTACATGGTGATGTTGAAGGGAGTCCAAGTAGAAATGTTACTTTAATTTATGTTCCCTCCCAGTCCTTTTTTTAAATTTATGTTTATTGTATTTTTAAGAATACAACACAGGCACATATTACAAGCATACAGCATGCCAACCACAGCTACACAACAGATGTTCCTAGTAAGTACAGAAAAAGATACAGACTAAGCAGTAACAATATAGCCAACCCTGATACAGTAATTTAACATCATTGCTTGAACAATTGCTTAGTTTCATGTTATATAGATATGGCACTATGGATTTAGGAGACTTTATTTTGGTTTATGGCAATATTGTGACAAAGGTTTATCTTTATTAGGGTCAGAATACTAATGATTTTAGCTGTATGCATTTCTAGCTTCTCAATTACTCTATAGAAAAATGTGTGTACTACTTTTTGGCCACCATGGGCCCTAAGGAAGTAGCTCCAGAGCCATAAAATGCTGGCAAGTATATGGCAGTGATTAAATGAATAAAATATAATACATTATTTTTTAAAAATGTAGGAGTCTGAGTCTCCCTCACCACTCTACATGACTTGTGAAATCACCACAGAGGTTTACTCCTCTGAATAAAGCCTTAGTTACCCCATACAGGAGTGAGGGCATTAGTAAACAAAACCTTATTGACCCTAGTCTACTTGGTGCATAATTCTCAGTCATTTTCACCTGCTCAACTTCCGATGGATTTTGATTGAATCATATCCAGGTTTTCTGAGGATCATGTGATTTTAAATCACTGTAAGACCAAATACAAGCTTTCTGATTCCTCTTGCGCCCTATCGAGGCAGACAGATTCTTTGTTTTATTTAAAGGGTCTCTTGTACAGGTTATTCATACTTTTAAGTATTTGGGGTTACTTTTTTGTCTATTCTTGGTAACCAGGAAAGGCCCACTACACCCAAGGCCTATTTTTGTGGCTGCACTGGGAGCACTGGGGAGGGTAACTGACTTGCTCATGGTCATACAGTATGCAAGTGGAGGTTGTGGGAATCAAACCCAGGTCTGTCAGATGTACCAAGTTAATTCACAGCTCATCACTTTAACCTCTAGACTGTATGGACAACTCCCTTTCCTTAAAGCCCCATGTTGAGGCTGTGACAAAGACGGTACATTCTTATTTACAGTAGCTTGCCCGAGGTATGCTAAAGATTTCTGATGAGACTGTAACTGTTATAAAGTGGTATTCAAAGCTGTTAGACATACTAGTGCTCGTTATCTCTCTCTATCTCTTGAAGACTCTGAGCATAAATCATGTGGAAAACCTCTAATTAGTCTTTCTAATTCCTAAATACTGCACCGATTATGGGAAAACCAACTTTTCCTACAAAGTCCCTGATCTAAGAAACTTACTACATCTTTGCATCAGAAATTATGATTCACTGAGTGTGTTTATGCAATGGACAAAGAAACAAGTTTGTAACAAATTTAATGGTTTTACATGATTACTAGTTGGTTTCACTACGGTATCTGGATGTCCTGTTGAATCTTAGCATTGTTTCAAACTTGATATGGTGACTTCTTTTACTTATCACCAGTACGTTCTTGTGAATGAGTCTTTCAGGCTCAATGAATCTATCCTGTTCGGCAACTTTTAATAAATAAAATAAACTAATAAATAAATACACAATGAGGCAATAACATACCTCAAGGATGAGGCACTTTGACCTCAACCTCGAGAACATTTGGAAGAAAGCTAACCAAATGACTATGCAGCCTAACTGTTTTTTGAATAACAGGTTTTATTTATTTATTACTTAAAGCATTTTCCACTGTTAGGGAATTACTTCAATGAGAAAATAATTCTCCATTTCATTGGGGTTCTGGGGAAGGCAGCAACAAGAAATTTTTCCACACATTACGAAAACATAAGAAATATATGGCATTTTGTAAAAGTATTACAAGGACACCATGCAATTCTTTTAACCTACAACTTTTCCAGATACTGTACATCATATAGGTGACTAACCATCCGACTTCACTCTCATGAAAAAGAAGTACAGGTCATGTTTAAATAGTGCAACAGTTTGTTTCTGTAGAGTTACAGTTATGTTACACAGCTCATTGGAGATGGAATTACATGCCTTAGTGGCCCATTTAAAGTTTGCCTTTGCCTCTGTTTTTCTTGACCAGTAGTAATTATAAAATGTTAGAACCCTGTGAACATGTATTATACAAATCAAGAGGATCAATAGGGTAAGCCTTGAGGGGGTCCTTCAGCTGAGGGAACCGGGGGCCATCAGGGGACACCCCATGAAGCTGGATGGGGGAAGCTGAGGAGGGAAACAAGGAGGCGTTACTTCACTGAGAGAGAGATGGAGCCCTGGAATGCACTGCCCATGGAACTGCTGGCTGCTACTACTGTGGAGGAGTTCAAGAAGGGCTGGGATAGGTGCAGAGGGAGGCTACATCCAGTAGCCCCGCTAGGAAATAGGGGTCCTCGTTGGGGGGGACTAAAATCAGTGCCCTGCATAGGCACTGACCATGGAGCAGACTCGTTAGACCAAAGGGTCTATTCTGCTGGCTTCATAGTATGTTAGTATATTAGTATAATTAGCTGTGGAGTAATTGAATTTTGTCAGATAGTTTGGCAGTACAATAAGTTGTATATACATTTAAATACAACTATGTGTAAATCTTATATCATTTTAATGTACAAGATCATAAATCCAAGTGATGTGAGAGAGCACAATGAACATTTTTGTTAGAACTGAGAATGAGCTGAAAGAAGCTGCTGTATAGAACAGCAGACTTGTCTAATGATGCAGTGGTAATGCATCAGGGGTGGGACAAGGTAGAAGGGAAAATCAGGAATGAAAGAGGGCAGGCTGGTGGGTTGGTGGGGGAAATTGCATTTGGGGGAGGGGGTGGGGCCCATAAAGACCCTGCAACACAGGCAGACTAGACCAACCAATAAGCCTTCTTCTGCTGGCTCAATTCATATGTTCGTATGATACGCATCATAGAAAATATGTCACTATAATCCGTCTATGGTAAAATAACCTAATTCATGATTATTTCCTCACTCTTTACATTTAAAAAGTATTTGCTTATCTAAAGGACATTCAATGTGCTATATGAATTTTTGAGGATAATATCAATGTGAATACCAGTTGATAGGGTAAAAGCAAGCCACACACCAAGATCCTTATGTTTGCCTTGATCATCTAATATATGACCTTCAAGGTTTGAGCTTAATCAAGAGCTATTCTGAGTTTAGCCAGTCTTTGCTTTGTGCCAAAAAGCACAACATTAGTCTTATATTTTTACAAAAAAAGTTTTGCACTTTCAGTAAATCATGTTGTAGATGTAGACACGTCTCTAAACTACTAAGTGGCAGGTAATTAGAATAGACAATAGTGTCAGTCCATAAAGAGGATTAAGACTGGTGACACATTCTAATGGCAAGTCATTTACTGCACAAAGAAAATAAATAATGGATCTCAGATTGATCTTTAAGGAATGCCCATGGAGACTAACTAAAGTCAGCTTCGTTAGGTGAGACAGTCACAGATTTATATCAGTTTGTCAAATAAAATTAAACACTTGGACAAAGGAATCAATTCTTTGTAGCTTCTCAGTTACAATTCTGTAATTTACTAAGTCAAAAGCTTTAGATAAGTCAGCATAGGTGGCATGTAGTTTTACTCTTACACAATTTTGAATTCAATGGTATTAATATTTTTGGTTAAGGCTGTTATAGTGGAATGAGCAGATTGAAAGCCTGATTGATGCACAGACAGTATGTTATTACTAGCAATATAACCCATTCATTTATTATGAATCAATTTCTTCAGTAGAGTAGTTTTCATCATAGATACACACAGTGGATGCATCAAATTTATCAGCAGAAAAGGACAGCTTGGCCAACCCAGTCTGCAGAGTTTTCATCCCTGCCTATTCTGCCCCAGCAGGCACTAAATGGTCTGGTAATTCTCCCCCTTTTTTTTTACTACTATTCCCCTATGTTTACCCCCATGCATGTCTGAAACCCCCACAGTTTTTGCCTCTACTACCCTTTCAGTGAAGTAGTACTTCCTTACATCCCTGTTAAACTTCTCCCTTTCAGCTTTGTTTTTTTTTTGCCCTCCTGTTCTGGTGCACTTTTTCATTTGAAACAGGCTCCTAAACATATACCTCGTTCACACTTGTGAGGTACTTGTAGGTCTCCATCATATCCCCCTGTCCCTCCTCCCGGGTGTACATATTGAGAGCCCTCAGTCCCTCATCATACAGTTTCTTATGCAACCCATGTATCATTTTAGTTGCCCTTCTCTGGACTGCCTCTATCCTGCCAATATATTTTCCGAGATGTGGCCTCCAGAACTGTACACAGTATTCCAGGTGTGGTCTCACCTATGGTCTATACAGTGCTGGCGTCACATCCTTTTTTCTGCTTTTGATACCTCTCCCTATGCACCCCAACAAACCACTGGCCCTGCCCACTGCCTTGTCACAACGCCCTGCTACTTTGAGTTCATCACATATTATAACATCTAGGTCCCTCTCCTTCTTAGCGACCAACAGTAATCCCCACCCCCAGTTCCAATCTCAGCTCCTGGGTTTCTATGCTCTAGGTGCATGATTTTAGACTTTTTGGCACTGAACTTTAGGTGCCATACCCTAGACCACTCCTCACGTTTTCTAAGGTCTCTTTTCATTCCTCCATTCCCTCCTGAGTATCCAGCCTATCACAGATCATGACATCATCTGCAAAAAGGAACACCTTCCTCTCAGGCTCTTCTGTGATGTCACTTACAGTACAAAGATGTTGAGCCGACTATCCTGACTACTAAACCCTGTGGCATCTCCCTGGTCACTCTCCCTTTATTTGCGCTGTGCCATTTACCACTACCTTCTGTTGTCTATCCATTAACTCATTTTTTTATACAGTTAATAATGTTGCCTCTCACTCCTAGACTACCCAGTTCTTTAACAGTTTCCTAGGTGGTATAATATGGAAGGATTTGCTGAAGTTCAAATAGGCCACACCCACTGCCCTTTCTTGTTTGATTTCCCAATCATCTATCTTTCATACCCATATTGGCTGATAGTTATTCCATGATGTTTAGTCATAATCTGCAGTATAGAAGCAACTTAGTTTGGAAAAACATACAAATCAGGCTTTTCAAGAGCATATGCACTTCCTGAACCAAAATAAAAAGCATATTATGGAATTCTTACACTTAAAGAGCTAATGGATTGAGCCTTTCTGTTTCCATTATTAGATCTGGAGTACTGTGTTTCTGCTGCCCATAATAGGATATTGTTAAATAAAGTTGTGTGTTTTGTGGAAGTTATTGATTTTGTCTGGTAATCAACCATGTTTGTTCAACGATTCAGTTCGCAGAGGGTGAGCACGTGCACTGTGAGCATACAGGGGATATGATGCAGTGAGGCTTAAGGTGCTCTGTGGTATGAAGACTGCACTGTTCTGACATCGTACTTTGCCTTTTTACAGAGTCAATTTCTTAATGGAGAAAAATGTGTGATCTTCCTATCCATTAATGATATTTTTTTTTGCATTTATTCCACAGAAAGAAGACTTTTAGAGCAAGTATACTGTTTTAGTATCTGATAGCATATTGCTTTACAAAGCCGCACTGATGAATGCAGATCCCACTCCAAATGACGCTTGGGTTGCATGCTGTTAAGTAAAATTTCTGTCAGACAAAAAAGTGAAACATCAGTGTTTCACTTTTTTGTCTCATTAATGGATAGGAAGATCACACATTTTTCTCCATTAAGAAATAGTAGTTCATTGTTCTAACAAACAGAATCTGAGCCATAACATATTCATTATAGCTCCCGTTACATCAAGGGACTCTTGGAAAAAAAAGTAATCAGACACTTGGTCAGTACAGCTGTAGATGCCCTCATCTCCCCACCCCCTTCCAATACTAACTCAATCCTTCTTTTAAATGCTCTATGTAAATTGTAAACTATTTGGTGGAAGTGAAGAAGTTTAATGAGGAGAGGTCATAGCATTTCCAGGAAACTGAACAACTCACATAACGCAAAGAAAAAACGGTGGCCAGTTAAAGCGGTCTCTTTGTTGTTATTTAACCTACCACATTATGTCATTGTACTGCCTATAAATGAATAGTCAGTCAGACTTGCATTTTGCAGCCTTTAAGCACATTGCACTTTTAATAAAGGAGTGCATGAGAATACCCTGTTGTTTGGTGCCAGTTTTTCTTAAAAATGTGTAGAGGTTCTTGTTGACTCACAGGCAGTGCTTCCCACTTCATCTCTGGTGTGTGCTCTTAGCAGATCAGCCCTCCCTCTCCTAGCCAATGCTGTGTCTTTCTACCTCCCTACCTTCACACTCTTCACAAAAACAGTGTTCCAGTTCATTTTGGCAATACAAGTGTTTGTTTCTCTTTTTTTAATCACTCAATCGACAGGTATTATATTTCGTACATACAAAAGCGATTGAGCGCAGTTGGTGAGACACAGATCGGACGTACAATACATAGAGAATAATATATGGGGTGGCATGTGCAACGAGATTTTACACACACCTGAGTTGTGGGATGCTACATGAACACCGAGGGTGAAGCCTAAGAGGTTTGTAAAAAGCATCCCACAACGAGGGTGAGTGTAAAATCGAGTTTTACACAGGCCACCCCATATTTTATTTTTTATAATTGCTGGCTTGCATTTTTTCACTTCAGCAATTATAGAAAATAAGCAAATAGACTGGTTTTCAGGCAGCCGTGGACCAGTCAGGATTTTGCATTCCCCATAGTCTGCCAAGTTAACAGTGCCCCACTTGTTCAGGGAAAAATATTTTGTTGTATTTGTCTTAGTTTTCTTCATTTTCTTGATTAAACTTACTACTGAGCGGCTTCTGTGGCGTCCTTCCGGCTTGAAGAGGCCTGGAGATCTGCTGGCGGCGGCGCATGTATGCGGACAGCGAAACTCCTATGGTGGTAATGTTTCCCTTTGGTTTTCGATCCTGGACATTCTTTTCTTTTTTTTCAATAAAAAAAGGAAATTAAGTTACCGTCAACAGTGAGGGGCACTGAGGTACTATGCGGCTCTACAGTTACGGAAGACCAGTGACTGGCGCCTGCGTGGTCATAGGGAAATCCGGCGTGTGTTTGCCATTATAACCAGCTGAGCTGGTTATAACGGCAAAATTATAACCGGCTTTCTCTATGAAAAAAAATGGAAGCCTGTAATTATAGCCAAATAATGTAGTGTACTGCACTTGTAAACAGCCTGAATTTTAAAAATTAGTGCAATATTACAATAAAATAAATGCAAACTTGTTTTGTTTATACAACTACAGCAGGCATAATGTGAGAGGTACAGTAACCTCTCCAATTCTAATAACAAGAAGCCACGTGACATACTGTCTCCTACTGGGGTTAGATTCAACTCCCAGTAGCACCTGCTCTTTATATTCTGCTGTTTGCACTATTTCACAATTTTATGTTTGCTAGCTTCACAGCTAATCTCTCCTTTGGTCTCATCAGTTCCTATCCTATCTTTTGTTCTTCTCTGTGCTATTATTCATAACTTTCCTGTACACTTGGACTCAAGGGATCAGCTAGTGAATTCATGCAGATACCAGTTATCAGCAACCCCATAACAAACAGATCTTTTTCTTTCGAATGCTATAAACTACCTAAATATTCCAGTCTCATACTGCCTGCATAGTTATACATATAACGAGTGCAAACGCTATGTGGTGTTGAGGCTTAACATAATCAACAACGTACTTGGCCATTTATGCACTTTGCGTGAATGAATACTCCATCATGACACAAAAAACAAAGACAAAAAGGGGTTTGAAATCAGCACTTTTTTTATTATCACTGCCATAATTTACATGTTACAGAATATCTACAGAAAGAAGGAATTGACTTTAACAGCAGTCCACGTGTTTATTTAAAAACTAATCATTCATAAGCAACAGTGCTCCTTCAGTGCACTCAACACATTCCTCAGCAAGACACTGTGAGAGTTTTCCCCCTAATCTGTTACTTCTGGTCGGAGAACTACAAATGGCACGGCACATCTTCCAGAACTTCCCACAAATGAAAATACATGAAAAAGGTAAACACAAGACAATATTATAATGCACCTAGTAGGCGTTCCAGGGTCTGAGACAATCACCTTTCCTGGATTACCCCCTGAGTTAATAGCTTGCCAGAGGGCTCGTGATCAAGCCTGGAAAAAGCACAAATCTTCTAGTAGGCCCAGCAATTACCAGTCATACCACACACTACGTTACCAATGCACTAAAGCCATCAGGTTGGCCAAGGCTGAATATTTCAGGAGCACGTTCCAAACCAACATAAATAACCCCTCTAAATTCTGGAAGGTGGTTCACTCCTTATTCTCCCCCCCCCCAAGAAAATTCCCTCCCCACTCCTCAAAATAAATAACTCTTTAATATCCAATCACTTGTCAGTTGCCACCAGATTTAACTCCTACTTCACTTCCTGTGCATCCACCTTCCTTACGTCTCTCTCATCACACTCACCCCCCCAACCCTTAAAACTCAGTTGCTCAACAGGCATCTGACCACCATCTGGGCTTCTCTTTTTCAAATGTCTCCCCTGCCAACACCTTGGCTGCCCTACTTGCTCTAAATCCCTCAAAAGGTAGCTCACCTGATGATCTGGGCCCCAAACTACTTTACCTGTCTGCCTCTCCTCTGGATGATATCATAAATGTATCCTTTTCCACTGCCACTGTCCCTTCAAGTTGGAAGCATGCGGTAGTCCTTCCACTACCTAAAGGTGGTGACCCCTCTTCCCCCAGTAACTACTGTCCAATATCCTTTCTCCATATCCTGGTCAAGTTACAAGAGCACTTGGTCCATTCTCAACTCTCCTCTTTCCTCTCTGACTCCAACTTCTTCACTCTCTTCCAATCTGGTTTCAGGAAACATCACTCAACAACTACTTCCCTCAGAAGGCTAATGGATGCCATTCTCTCAGGTATAGGCCACGGGCAAGTCACATCTACCATTGTTGTCGACCTAGCCAAGGCATTCGACACAGTCTCTCACTCCCTCCTTCTGAGCTCCCACTCCTCTGCCACCCTGTCTGACTCTGCCACAAACTGGTTCAGAGCTTACCTTGTGGGCAGGACACAATCAGTCAGGATTGTGGACTTGTTATCCCCACCTCTCCCGATAAGCACCAGTGTGCCACAGAGGTCAGTACTTGGCCCTATTCTCTTCCCCATTTTCCTCAACAACCTCCCAACCCCCTGTGAATCAGCATCCATTCACATGTATGCTGATGACACAGTCTTGTTCACATCCAGTCACTCCCCATCTGATGCAGAGACCAGACTTCAATCAGACTTTGACAACTCCAGCACTGGCTTATCTCTCATCAGCTTCTCCTAAATGCCCAAAAGACAGTCTCCATGACCTTTGGCACTAGGCAGAGACTATCTAGGCTTCACACCTTTCCCTCTTTCCACACCCTTGATGGGACTGCTCTGGAAGACACTTCCTGCCTTAGATACCTCAGGGTTTGACTTGACCAACACCTCTCCTTTTCTGGACATATTGACGCCATACTGAAAAAACTACACCCCAAGCTCGGTGCTTTATTCAGGAAGTGCAACTGTTTACCTCTTCCGACAAGGCACGAACTGATCCAGAAAATGATTCTCCCTATCTTCGCCTACTGTCACATAGTCTACAGTGTCACTCCGTAGTCCTCCTTAACCAGATTGGATACCCTCTTTAACTTCTTCTGCTGCTTTGCTCTGGACATCTCCCCACCACTCACCACTGCTATCTCTATCATGCCCTCCAGTTCTCTTCACTTGCCAACTGTCATTGCTCCCACATTGCTAAACTCACCTCAAATTCTGGTTTATTATTCTCCCTCCTTATCTCTCCTCCTTGCTGGCTATCCCCCTACCTTCTGCGCATTCCCTTAGATCCACTGATATCCGAACTTTGTCTATCCCAAGCAGATCCACTGCAACTGGTCAGGCTGCTTTTTCATACTATTTCCTTAAACTCTGGAACACGCTGCCTCCGCAGATCAGACATTCTTCCACCCTCATTCCACCTCCGCTGCCCTTCAAAATTTCTACCTCACTAACTGCACTTGTTTCTAGTGCTCAAAGTCTGTTCTTAGCTCTGTTTCTACCAAGCTTAGCATTTACTCCAACATTTGATCAAATGTCTTGTCATGTACTGGCTCCTCCAAAAGTCGCCTAACTACTACAAGTGTAGCCCTATAAAAGCAAAATATATATTGTTATACCACAGTATTATGTACCTTCGAAGATGTACTATGCTATTTTGTTATGTCTTTGCTCAGTTTGTGCCACTGTATTGTTTACTTGGCATCTTATTGTTGGTTTCAACTCTCCCCTTATCCTCTCCCCAGGATGCACCGGGAGACGAGCATGTTTTTGCTCAGTGTGCTTTTCTGGTGAAAGTTTTCAATAAATAAATACATAAAAAATAATGTATCTATGTTGTGAATCTAACAGAATACCACAACAAAATGTAGTCAATCTAAATGAAACATAATCACTGCTCAATCAATCCACTAGCTCTTTAAGGACCTATAGTATTCTTACAGGAGTTTCCTCTCATTTTATACGTACAAACATGATGCAGAGCAAACTTATTTATTAATAGGGCCAATATAGCATTTAACTGTCTTAATGAAGCAACACTTCAGTATGTAATTTAACATTTTCAATTGATATCTGGTTCTATATAGGATAGTTCTCCATATGGGTAAACTAACGCATGTGGAGTTTATGTGATTTATCAAGAGTTATATTTTGAATGAGTTTAGTTGGGTTTCAACTTGGATCTTGGGGTCATTATTCTACTCTCTAATCACTGTGTTAAGCTACAGTATAATGCGTCCTGAGCAAGCTTGAAACAGATATGAATTACTGTATTCATCACTGATCATTCAATTAAACAAAACAACTTGTATTAAATCAGGGATAGGCAGCAGGAAAGTGTCAGATAAATAATTTATCCAAATGAGTTTTGTGGATTTCATTAATCTTAGAATGGCATAGCGAAGTGTAGGCATAGGCAATGTGACAATGGGGTCAACACAATGAGTTTGGATAAATTATTTATCCAGTGCTGCCCTGCTGCATATAATTAATGCATTGTGAGTGTGTCTCTGAGGTACCTTGTGTTCTAAACTGAAGTTCTGAGATGTCATTTTTTCCTTTTATGTGCAGAATTGTTTTTATTTCATCTGTTGGTTGTTCTTCCTATCTTGTGAATGGTACAAATGGCTTATGTTAGGAGTGTCTTCAATTGGATTTCACTGGATGCCCTCAGAGACTGGAGGCTAAATTACAATTTTAAGGATAAACATCAGAATGGTGAGGGTGAGTGATTTATGCCTGCTGCAGAGTAAATAACAAGGGTTATTCAGTGCTCTAAACTCAGACACTCCCACTGCATGAATTGAAATAAACTAGAAAAAGTTGTGGTTCTCCTTCATGGACTATCATTATTATCTTCTGCATACTGTACTGTACTGTACATGACCCAGCTATTTAGGAATTGTCACTTTGCATTTTTGGCAAGGGATCATGAAAAGGTTGACCTGGCATAGCTATAGGAAAACTTCATCAGGATAAGCCCCAGAAATACAGTTTGATTGCTTCAGTAAACATTGCTGCAATATACATCAATACACTTGTAATAATAACATTATTATTAAAAGTGCATTGATGTATATGTCTGTATATCAAAGGGTATCTACACATGGAAACTACAGTATAACAACAGGACAAAACCATGTTTATGTGATTCCAACCTTTCATTTAAAAATATGTTTCTAGATCTAACAGTTCTAAAGTTAGCCCTCTTTGAAGAAATTATTTTAAGAAAGTGCCAGCTTTGAAACCATTAAGGCTAGGAACATAATTTTGTTAAAATGAAGCTTTGAGTCAGGTAAAATAGGAAGTTGTATCTATTCATTTTCCATGTGCAAAAAAAATTGTATTAAACAAAGTACTGATATACTGTACTTTTAAACTATATTAATATTATATGAATATATAATCACAGTGATGTAACTTATCTATGTCAAACTGACTCCAACCTTTCATTTAAAAGACTATTAAGTGTTAGACCATAATATTTATACAGCTTGACCTCTCTAAAGAAAATTTCCTTGAAATGGGCTAACTTTGTAACCATTTGGGCTAACAAGGTAACTTTTTTATATGAAAACCTGGAGTCAGGTTCATACAGCTAAGTTCTATTGACACTGTCCCACATATTCAAAGGAAATGAGCAGCGCATCCCTAGATGTGCCTGTGCATCTCCAGATGTGCGAGGTCCATCGGGGGCGTGGCAATATTCAGAATCCCCAATGCATTCCACAAATGCAAATGCACTGCCTTGCAGAATATTGCAATGTGGGCATGCAAATGAGGGGTCCTTCATGCATATTCCCCACTTGCAATATTCAGAACTCTGCTGGTAAAGACACAGCCAGATGCACCAGTGCAAGCATAAGTCCACCAGACCCTGCCTTAACTTTTTATGGTGCAGGGTGGTGCCCTGCGCACAATCCAGAGCCAGTCGCATGATCCTCCTCCCCAGCCCCGATCACTGATAGTAATAACAAAGCACATGTTCCCCATTTCCATAGTACAGTGGACCCACCAGCCCAGATCCCCAATAGAAGTTATAACACATGTTTCCTGTTTCCATACTGCAGTGGATCCACCTCCCCAGCCCTGATCCCCAATAGAATTAAAATACACATATTTTCCATTTCCATAGTGCAGTGGACCCCCCCCCCAGCCCTAGTCCCTGATAGAAGTAAAAACACAAGTGTTCTGTTTCCATAGTGCAGTGGAACCCCCAGCCCTGATCCCCAACAGAAGTAAAACCACACAGGTAATCAGTTTCCACAATGCAGTGGACCCCCTCTCTCCAGCCCTGATCCAAAATAGAACTAAACAACCACAAGTTCCACATTTCCATAGTGTAGGGCCCCCCACTCTCTACAACGAGCACTATATGAAATGCACATTACAGTGATTCCCTGATTTCTATAGATTAGTATCCCCCACCCCTCCACCCCAGTAGGCAGTAACCCACTACCCTGCTCCCTCCCAATCCTGTCCAATGCCGCCCACTGAGACAACCAATAAGAGCGTACTATGTACTATACATGCTTGGGTACCAATCAATCAGCGGCTGGCTATGGCAGGGTAAGGAGGGCTGAGCCAGTCACCAGCACGGGATGGGATGGGGGTTGCGCGGTGGTGGGTTACTGCCTACCGGGGTGGGGAGACACTACTCTATGGAAATCAGGGAGTCATTCTAATGTGTATTTCATACAGTGCTCAGTGCAGGGAAGGGGAGGCCACTGCACTGTGGAAACAGGAAACTCTGGGGGGCATATGCACAAAAGTACAGTCATAGTGAAAGACATGGCCAGATATTTCCTGAAATTTCTGTGATATTTCTAGAGAAATCTCCTGCTTTCTGCATTTCCACAGTAGTAGTAAAAGTTTATTTTTATACAGGTAGCAGTAGTAAACATAATTGGGTCAAGGACCCATTTTCAAGATGAATCTGTGGCAATATACATACAAAATTTACACACTTGTTACATAAACAACATACTTATGCAACACATATCATAAGAGCAGTTTACCTATTAATATCAATTTTCCCTTTGCTGCATTATTACAATCATTCAGGGATCCAAAAACAAAGTAATATACTAATATAGGGGCCGCACAGAGAAACTCTTTCGAAATTTTGCGAAATATCTGGAAATATCTGGCCATGTCTGTGGCTACTACTGAAATAATTCTAAACATTTCAATGATTTTTAAAATATAAAAGTTCATCCAATGCTGGCCCATTAGTATGGTAGTAGTGACACCATTTGAGACACCAATGATCTGGGTTCAGGAACTTGTCAGGGTTGTTAATGGGCTAGCCAGGGGCAGGAGGGTCAAACATTCCAGTGGGTGTTCTTCTCCTCCTCCAGGTGGTTGGGTACCACATCTGGCTGCTATACCACCACCTGGGTGATTACAGGTAGAGGTGCAGGAGAGTGGTGTGGAGTAGAGATTTTGGAGCACGACTGTTGTTGGGTGTGTGTCTGGTGTGCCAGTGTCTGATGATTTTACCATACTCCTAGGGGGCATGGAAGAGGCTCACAGGAGGAAAATGGGCCTGATCCAGGAGGATGAAGCCTCCGTCTGTCCTCCGTGTCCGGTCCAGACCTTAGCTGCTGCCTGGGGGGCCTCCAGGTCTTCAACTCCACTGTGAGTGACCTGATTGAACAGGTAGAAAGCCACAGCAGAAGAATGGTGACCCTAGGCCTGGGGGGCATAGCCAGAGAGGCAGCACAGTGGTGTGCCCTCGGTGGGTCATGGATTTCAAGGTAGATGGACAGGCAGGGTCTCGGAGGACAGGTAAAGGGACTTGGTTGGCTGAAAGAGTTCCTGATTGGAGATCCCGGGGACAATAAAAAAGTTCATCCTCCCAACCAAGATAGTTTCAGCACATCCCAACATTTGCATGCCATCTGAATTTTAAATATGTATGCCCAGCAAAATACTTATTTTTTTAATTACCCAAAGAGATCTCTATTTCTCCAACCCACTCCCATATACCTGTTTCCTTTTCTTCCCTCCTGCTTCTTAATATTATTTCCATCAATTCCCCATTTTTTTTATCTTTCCTACATGCAAGAGAAGGAATATTTATGATGGAATACAAGAACTCACTCTGCTCAGTTCTACTGGTAGAATGTTCACCCACACTCAAATGACAGAAGGCCTCACATGCAGCCAGAGGTTATATTTTATCTGAAGCAGTTTAAGCAGCACAGCTTTCCAAAATAAGCAAGTAAGGAGGGGCATGGCCAGCAAGGAAACACCAGAAATTAAACAGGCATAGATATGTCAGTGGGCAAAGGAGCAGGCAACACCAGGCAGGAAATGTGCATCTCAGTTATGGAAGACTCCATAGTTTAAGGGACAGAGAGGCTGGTGTGCAACTTAAACCAGGCAGAGAGATCCATTCTGTATCTTCCAGTGGTGACCATAGGAAAGATAATCTCCCAGTTGGAGAGGCTGACAATATTGGGAGAGGGGGAGATAAGCATTTTGATACACCTATAGTAGGAAGCAACGACCTCTCAAATCACAGCACAGAAGATGTTAAAGGCACTTTCAGGGACCCACCAAGTAAGTTAATGTCATTTTCAGTTATAGTAGCCTTCTCAGAGGTGCTGCTGGTGCCACTTTCAGAACCACACAGAAAGGATAAAATAATGGAATTCAACACATGGCTAATGGGTTGATGTGATAAGGAGTGGTTCCACTATTTAGGGGGCTGGGGATCCTTCTGGGACAGTAATAGGCTGTTCACAAGGTATGGCCTGTGTCTGAGTGGGGGACCAGTGCAGTAGGACAAAAGATAAATGTTATAGTTAGCAAGTTTCTAAACTAAGCAACAGGGAGAGCAGTGACTGAGAAATGGAACATCCACAAACACAAAAGAAGCCTAGCTGGTGCACCCCAGAACCCACAGGATATTGCAAAAAGGGTAGGCAGACAAGGGAAAATGTAGAAATAGTGTACTTTCAAAACTCAGCAAGGATAGGAAGCATAGAGGAGAGAGGAATGCCAAGTGGAAAGTAATGCATGTGAAAGCTTGCTAACCTTACAGGGGAGGCTATGCTACCAAGTCTGTCTCCTTGGGAGAAAAACATGTCTCGGCCTAACCCCTCCTTCCATACAGAATGTTCTAATCGTAGAACATAATCCTCACCGGACAAAAAGTATGTCCCAACACTCACTGAAAGTCACATACTTCAGAACAACGCAAGCACAGAGATCCTTTGAGTACCTTGTACTGTGCTGGCTTAAAGAAACTCCCCTCAGACATAGCCAATGATCCAAAGACAGGGCCATTCAAGAGAACACTCTGTCAACACCTTGTCTCTTTGAACAAGTGTGACTGCTTACCCAACCCCACCTAACCTTACATTTCATCCACTGTCATGCTACCCCCCTCACCCCACTCTGCCTCCACCCCAACCACCCTCCCTGACTAGCCTCTTTCTCCTTTGCCCCTTCATTGCCACTATCCTGTTCACCCACCTACATGACCCATTCTCCTTATGCACCCCCTTCCCTCTACCCCTCACCCCCTACTTCAGTGATTACTTCCAATGCCTAATTGCATGGCTGCTTCACTTCTATGTGTGTAAAACTGCATATTTAATATGTACACACCTGTAATTAAATGTTTTATCCCACCTGTCTGTAAATCTCCTTTTGTCAACCCTGTAATAATGCACCTTACTGTCTCTGTTGAATTACTCCTACTACTACTGTGTGTATCATGGTTTGAACTTGAATCTCTCCCCTGTTCGCCCTGTATTTTTTGCACTTGCTGCTCTCATTGTTTTATTCCTATTTATAATGTGTATATTTTTGGTTTTGATCATCCTGATGTGGAACCTTTGTAAACAAGCTTTCAGTTCAATGGTGTAATTCCAAGAAATGAAATAAAGAGTAAATAAATAAATAAAATAAAAGCAAGAAGCCTAGGGAAAAATGGAGTAACTGCACATGTTAATGACTGCAGAATATCTGGATATACAGTAGTGTCAATATGTGAGCCAGTCAGAACAATAGTTGAGACCTGGGCCAATCAGAACAATAGCTGAGACTTAAATGCCCCTGTTAATACTCTTTTAAAAAGGCTAGGTTGAAAGCCAAGAGGAGGAGCATGGCGGTGTATGTTCAAAAGATAATAAGAATTTCAGGGAACATATCTGTCAGGTGGGTGGAGTGACAGGTCACTATGGTTCCCTTTGACAGATAACAAAGGGAAAGATATAGAATAGGAGGACATATTGTAGACTGAGACACTCTGGTAGCAATAACCCAAGAGAGTCAAATGTTTATAGAAGTAATGCAGGACTGTTTTCTTACTCAGTGGTTGCAGGAGGCAACTGGCAGGGGGGACAATTCTGGACTAGGTACTGTCCCATTTGGACATTATCAGGAATACCTCAACTGAGGATCCAGTTGGGCAGAGTAACAAAAACACTATTACCTTCAGCCTTGTGCCAGTCTATCCGCACCTGAAATCCAGCATGGTGGGCCTCACTTCAGGAAAGCTGACTTTGGCAAAATAATACAACTAAAGGCCAGCTGATGGTTTTACAAGAAATGAAGTAGGAAAAAGTAGGTAGCAATAAAAGGACTTGTCATAGAAAGTGCTCAAGGGTGCATACAATTCGTTAGCAAAAAAAAGAAGCAAAATCTTGCTGGCTAGGCAGCCAAGTGAGGGATGTAATCAGCTAGAGAAGGACAACCTTTATGATTTAGAAAAGGAGAGGAATCAGGCCAACAGGATGACTTGTAAAGAAAAGCTACAGAAAAGTAAGGACATCATTAGAAGGGTGAATGCCAATACAGAACTAAGGATAGCAGGAGACAAAAAGAATGATACAACTTTCTTCAGTTACAGAAGGAAAAATATCAAACATGGAAGAGCATAGAAAGGGTGAGGCAAGATAGAGAAACGTGGAGGAAGATAGGAGGATAGGAAGCAGTATAGCACAGTGGTTTAAGGCTCTGAGCTGCAAACCTGGAGACCTGGGTTTGAATCCCACAGCCCCCCACTTGCATACTCTGTGACCCTGAGCAAGTCACTTAACTTCCTTGTGCTCCCAGGTCACACCTGTAAAAAACTTCAGCTTAGTGTGTCTCTCCTGGTCTAAAAAAAAAGATGGAGGGAAGGCAAACAAACTAGATGAGTACTTCAGTTCTGTGTTCACAATTGAGGCTGCAGGACCCATCACCAACAGCAGGATAAGTTTAAAGGGCAGAGTAGCCACATATTAGTGATATGATATATACCTAAGAAGTGAATGTTAAAGGGTCTGTAGAACCTGAACATAAACAAGACCCCAGGCCAGACAGGCTGCACCCACAAGTACTGCTGGAGATGAGACAGGCTCTGGCAGCAACCTTGGCAGACCAATTCAATGAGTAGAAAATGGGCATGTAAAATGCTCACTTCTGATTGGCCAGGTCCCTACCCAGAACCCTGGTCTATCTGACAACAGACAACCAGGGGAAAAAAAGTGCCAGGCTGCCATGCTCCAAGGCCAATCTGGTATCCTTGTGCCAGTTAAAAATTCAACTGCCGCCATTTTTTTCCACTCAGTGATACAGTGAGCGAGAAGCCCTTCCCCACACTCAGTTCTCAAACCAGTCCATACAACTAGCCACAATTCCAGTCTTAGTACCATAATGTTTATTTATTTTTTTATCAGCATAATAACCTTTTTTTCTCCATCCCAAACCTCATGAAAAATTCTGGCTGTGATCCATTTTCACTTATAACAGTCAGCTTGGCTCTCACAAAAAAAAATGCGAATGTGCTCCATTGGGTACCTTACTGCTGACTACACAATGACAGGGAGAGGGTGTTACAGCACAAACTGCATTTTTTTCCTTGAAACTGCTCCTCTCACAACATTCACAACAAAAAAACTATTAATTTACATACTTTAGCACTGGACACTAGTGCTACACCTCAGAGCAGGCAGCAGCCCTTTTCAAACATGCAATCATTTTGGGATCACACTCGCAATCCATGTAGCAGCTAAAAGAAATGAAATGCTGACAGCAACTCTGGGGTAGGGAGGGAGGCGATAACTGACATAATTTTTCTAGTGCTGTGTTGGCAGCACTTACTGTCCACATCACAACGGGTGACATCTGTTTTCAAACGTAAGGTCCTTTTTGCGATTGCGATCACAGTCTATGTAATAAAAAAAAACAGTGGCAGCCACTCAAGGTATAGCCTGTGACTGTGAGGGAGAACCACAAGCCATAAAATACAGTGCTCTTTACTGGTGTGAGTGTATGTGTGTGTGGGGGGGTGTGTGTGTGTGCTTTCCATTAACAAACAAAACACAAGTGCAAAAAATTAAAAACCTTCAAATGTAAATAGAAGCAGTGGCCTCTGCTGACCCTACTACAGGAACTACTTTACATCAAAAGTGACTTTCACTGCTTTTTACTTGTTTGTAATTATATTTTTTTCTTACTTTTTGACATATTTATATAACTATTACATATAGCCCATTTTCTAAGCACAATAATACCCTCCAGGGTGGGTGGTATTGTGCTATACCAGACCTTCCAGGGGCTATAAGGCACTCCAACTGCAGTGTCAGGCCTCAGTATGCCCCTGAGTTTTTCCTCCCCCTCCCTGACAAAACCTCTTGGGGGCTACCACTACCCCTGCTCTTCCTCTCACCCCAATCCCCTCATACTGTGACAAAGCCCCCTCAGGCTGCTCTCACCTTGCTATGTAGTTATTATCCGTTTGACTCCTTTTCCTGTTTTTTAATGTGACCAGTTTAGAATGTCAAATTGCACTCCTCACCATGTAACACTTCTGATACTGTTATTGGCTTATTTGCCTGCTACCTGTACAGCCTGTAACCACTTGTGTACTCTGAATGTTCTATAACCTGTTTATGTAAATGTTGTCTCTCATCCACTTGACATGGAACCTTTGTAAAACAGCCTTCCTGGCTCAAAGGTATTAATCTGCAACTGAAATAAATAAAAAATAAAAATATACTGTATACTGTCCATATATATACCATATATGTATCACATATTGCCCACTCTTATGTATTTGAAATATACAAAATAGGCAATTTTGTTTTTTAAACACATTTTGTCATATATTGAAAAAAAAAAACATTTTTATGGGCTATAATTCTAATATAGTTGTGTCAGAATACTAGTACTATAAGTAGTTGAAAACTACATTTCATTGTGCAATAACTGGTTAAAAGGTACTTTCCCCTCCTCTTCACAGGAAAGCCAGAGGGTAACCAGCTCTTGCTTCCAAGCCTTTCATAAAAATGAAAGCTCTGCCTCATAAAGTAAAGAAAGATCTTACAAGATTAAAAACGGGAAAACCAAGTGTTCCTGTCCATGTGCTGAATGTTTAAGCTGCTTAACACCAAAGAAAGCATCACTTGTATGAGAACAATAACATGACAGGACCTTCCACATCTTGATGATGAGGTACTGTGCTTAGAACAAACTGATGACATGTAAACTGTCAGGCCAACTGAACAAAATAAATAGCTTTTGATACTAGTTTCCTTTCACTTTCTTTACACTAGCAGGTGTTTAATGATGAACCATCTCCCATTCAGTTATAAAGTAATTTATAACATTATCAGATATTGTGTAATCGATGAAAAAATATGGGAAAAAGCATAATGAATGTTTGTAGCTCTCAAATATTCCACATTAAGTGAGAATACCAGCATGTTCCTGTTTTTACTTCCTGGAGTCACCATCCTGCACAATTAGATGTCTATGCAGAAATTTATTTTAATGTAGGCTAATCCATCATCGATTAACCTTCTGTAAATTATAGAAGATCAAAGGCTTCTCAGTTCTTTTTCTGTAATTTGAGAACCTACCCACTATTTCATTAGAATTACAAATTATACCTATCCCAGTTAACGGAAAACATTCTAGGAGGTATACGTATTCAAATCACCATAAAAGTTTGAAAACACTATTTGGTTACCATCCCTGTGATTTCAAACTCCAAACCCCATTTAGGTCACAAAACTCTAAGATATACACTATATCCATGTCTCTGTGGGTCTGTAAAACCATCTAAGGCAAGAGGACCTGTTACTTTTTTGGAATAAGGCCTTTTTTATTGCTCATGCAACACTTTTTGCAACAGGTGCTGCTCCTTTGCTCATCAATAGAGTACACTACTGAATGAATTGGGACTCCATATGGTTAGCATTGCAGAGACAGTGGCTAATTCTGTAAGCCTGTATCTTCTTTGATTCTTTGCTTTACATCCCAACTAACATAGGCCTTGTGTTTTTGTTACAGCAAGTTATCATTAATTTTAATAGTTTACTTGCTGGAAGTCTCATTTTGAATTAAATAGAAATGATTCATTCCTGCAAAATTGCACTTTTATTTTGTAAACTTTATTTTATATGTATGTAAGCTTCCACTTTGTATTGCTTGCTGAATGTTAAAATTGTACATATTTTTGAAAGCAAAAACATATTTAGCAAATATTTTATACTGAGATGAGAACATAGGCATCTCTAACTAGGCATTTAACAAGGATATATTGGTACTACTGTTAGTCAGACTGACTCCTTGATCAAGACTTCTTAGTACAGTAGGTCAGGTGTAACTTACTAAGGCCAGTCATGCAGACTAAAGAGACTTTCAGGTAGGCAGTTTGCAGCATACATTTGCCAAAGCCAAGGCAATAACATCTGTGTTCCAGAACTTATTGTCCTAATTTTTTCTGTAAGATGAAGGTTTATCTCACTGTTAACAAATGATATTACAGAGCAGAAAAAAAAAACAGATTTGGGAGCAGCCTCGGGTCTCCTACTGTATATCCTGGGCCAATACACAGATTGTGGAGATAATGCATTCACATTCTGGGGGATGGACAGCGCTTTTTAAGCATTGCTGAAGCAGGTACAGTACCCCTAGAAACAGTTTGCTGCCAAACCTGGCACTGATCTTAAAAAGTACTGCTTAACCACATCTGTTGTATGTAAATTATGGGGGTGGTGACAGCATGTGAAATGGGGGTGGAGTGGTCCAGAAGAGATGTCAGGTTGTAAATAATAATACTAAAAAACAGAATAGCGTGCAATAGTGTTGGCAGCTACTGTGACTTCTAACCCCTCATTACTGGCAATGATGCTCGCTTCATTCAAATTTAAATAATCATTGGTGGTAAATAAATATGCCACAGTGCTAGCAGAAACAAAAGCCTAAAGTAAGTAGCTGAATATTGAAAAGCAGTCTATGAGTGAATACTGTATTTTATTACTGCTTATTGATCATTCAAGGACATTACAGTGTTGACATAACATATGTGTAAAACAAAAGACTGTGTCAAGTGATTTAAACATATATTCTCTGGATGGCATGAAACTTTGATTTGATTCTGAATTAAAGTTTGATGGTCATATAAACAAACTTTGTCCTAAAGTTTCACAAAATTGGATGCCCTTTAGAGACACAAGTTATGTATGCCCAAAGAAACAAGAGAAAAAACTAGCATAACCAGTCATACTACCAATGTTGAAAGAGCCACTGATGCCAAAAGTGCTACATTGCAGAATCCAAATAAGCATTCTCCCAGTAAATCTCTTACCAAAAACTAGATTTTTACTTTATTTCATTTTAAAGTTATTAGCCATTTTGTAACTTTGATTGCACTACCTTTGCAATAAAAGCAGGTGTCAGTAAAGAGCTGCTGATGATGTCATGTAGGGACCTCAAAGTCTAGTAATCCTTGTCAGCAAGCTTATAGGACCCATTTCTTCAAAGTTGTAAAGATCATGTGCAATGGCTTTCACAAGTAAAACAGGCAGCACCAGTCAGTAAACATTGCAATAAAAACTATATATGTTTCAGGTTTTAAAACAAAGTTGATAAAATTGTATTATTTAATGCTGTTTTTGTGTGGTCTATTTCTCCAGGGTTGCTAGTTGCTAAGTCAGCATGCCTCCAGGCTGCTGAAGCCATTTGGAGTGCTACTCTAATGTGCCTGTTAGGAAATTGTATTTGCTACTAGTATTGTAATGTTGATACAGTAATTTCACTGTTGTTTTGTCATTGTCTGCTTTACAATATGTTTTAATAGCGGCCTTATAAATGTTAATTCCTACTATGGGTGGACATGTTAGCTCTGGTAAAATGATCATTGTAATTTAGAGTAGAACATAGATGAGTCTGCCCACCCCATTGACAAGGAGATGGGATAATTGTTTAAAATTGCCATTCTTAGAAGTTGCCTCAGTTGACTGATGGGTGTGAATGAGCTCAGCCTTTCACCACATCAGAAACTTATTCAGTCTGCAAACCTCTCAACAGTGTGCTATGACCCAGCATTCAGCAACCCAGGAAAAAAGGACCTCAATAAAAAGGCACCCAGAAAAATATTGTCAGTTTTGTTACAAAGCCTGAAACACAAAGTTTTTAAAGCAATGTTTACTAACTCTTGCTGCCTGTTTTACTTATGGAAACCAATTCACATGATCTATACAACTTTAAAAAAACAGGTCCTATAAGCTTGCTGACAGGAAATACTAGACTATAAGGTCCCTAGATGACATCAACAGCAGCTCTACACTGAAACAGGCTTTTTTTTGAACAGGTAGTGAGATCAGGGTTACAAAATGGCTAATAACTTTAAAGATTAAGTAGTGTAGAAATCTAGTTTTTGGTATGCAGTTTACTAGGGATATGCTTATTCTAATTCTGCAGTGTAGCACTTTTGGCCAGATGGTGTCAGCAGCTCTTTGAATTACAGCAGTATAGTCTATGGAATGGCTGGAAAGGGGAGCCTTTGAAAGCTGGATAGACTGCATTACCGTATCACAAGATTCATGATCGGTTTCACAGGTTCGCCAACAATGATGCACCATACACCAACTGTATAGATTAGGTGCTCATTCATAGCTCAGACTGTGGCCAGCTGTGGAGATGAGAGGAGGGCTGTGCTGGTTGTGGACCAGTAATGGGAATGGGGGAGCAGGGTGGTGGGTCATCACCTAACAAGGTGGGGTGGGTTGGGGGGCCAGTAGACCACCAGGAAAATTATTGTGGTTTCAGGGAAGGGGGACTAGGGAGAGGGAAGGGATGACCAGACTACCAGATAATTTCTATTTTTATATGGGGACAGGTACCGGACATGGTGGGGGGGAGGACCATTAGACTACCAGGCATTTTTTTTTTCATTATGGGGATGGTGATCGGACATTGGATATCGAGGGTGGGACCACTAGACTACCAGGGTGATTGGACATCAGGGGAAGGGGAGAGGGACCTCTAGACTACCACAATTTATATTTAACTTACGGGGATGGTGATCGGACATCGGAGGGAGGTGGCAGGACCACTAGAGTACAAGGGTCTTCTTTTCTTTAAGGAGATGGTGATCAGACATTGGGGGGTGGAATCACTATAGAACAAGGGACATTATCAAACTGGATTGGCACAAAATAGGATCCTGTTTCACTAAATCAGGATCTTTTATGGTGCTTTCCCATTCACTTCAATGGGATTAATTTGATTTAGGATGCTCTCTACAATAGGAAAGCAAGATACAGGATCCTTTTTTGTGAAACAGGATTCTACATCATGCTAATCCCATTGTAGTCAATGGGGAAGCATGATAAAGGATCCTTTTGTGAAACAGGATCCTATTTCATACTGTGGCATGCATTTGCTGTGGATTACAGGGTTGGCGGTGATCACCATTAAAAGGGTTAAAAAAAGGCCTGGAGGACTTTAAAGTAGATAAAGCGCCAGACCTGGATGGCTTGCACCCAAGGGTACTTGGGGAACTGACTTCAGTGCAGGCTAAGTTCTTGGATGAGCTATTTAATGATTCCCTAGAGTTGGGAGTGGTGTTGAGGGATTAGAGATTGGTGGAAGTAGCCCTGCTTCACAAGAGTGGTGGGACAAGGAGGACCCAGTCAACTATAGGCCAGCCAATCTTACCCCCATTCTAAGTAAGCTGATGGAAGCCCTAGAAAAGGAAAGCCTGGTGACCTACCTGGAGGAAAAAAGATTGCAGGGCAACAAGCAGCATGAGTTTATGAAGGTTAGGTCCCGACCTTATAGAATTTTCTGATTGGGTCACTAACGCGGTGGACACAGGACAGGTGGTAGACTTGTTCTTCTTCAATTTTATCAAAGCCTTAGATTCAGCAACATACAGGAGGTGCTGAAAACACTGAAGGACTTAGGAATAGAGAAAGGGTTAATCAGGTGGGTGGGAAATAGAAGGAGTTAGTCAGGTGGGTGGGGAACTAACCTGAAGGGAGACAGCAGAGGATGGTAGTATATAAAGTCAAATCTGGGGATAGGGGGTCATGAGTAGAATGCTGAAGGGTCACTCTTGGAACCTGTCCTGTTCAATATATTCATTAGTGACATAAGGGTAAGTATTCAGGCCAGATGTCTCATTGATGACAATACAAAACTAGGTGACAGGGTGGACAATATGGAAGAGGTGAGGGAAATACAGAGATATCTGGAAAAGCTTAAAATCTGTTTAAAATTTGGCAATTGAAATTCAGTGTCAAGACATGCAAGCTGATGCACCTAGGGAGAAAGAAGCCTGTGACAGGGAGAACCTGCCACTCTTGAGGACTGACCTTTTCTTAAATCTGTTGCAACAGTTCATCTATTTCTTAACCTAATCTATCTTTTACAATTTCTAATCCACAAGGTTAGCCACCTATGGGCACCCCCTCCCCTTTCTTGATTATGCTATAGTGTCCACTTTAATTTTCCTTTTCCCTCTCAGATCCTCGTATAGGAAGGTTATTGTGGTGACCTCAGAGCTGATGTAAAACAACAGGCTGTATTCCTTGTTGTTGGATTTAGTATGCAATAGCACTATGTCATAAAATACCTTGACGTATATGCCTTATGTGTATGAAACCTGTAAATGTTGAAAATACCATGGCACTAGGTGTTTTTGATAAAGGTAAAAAGTTACCAGGGGACTGTATTAAAAAAATTAAATTATCAGGGTAGAGATATCAGAAAATCTCTGTTGTGTTATTTAATATGCATGTAAATTACAGATTGTTTGAGAGGCCCTTTGGCATCATGCACTCCTGCTGTAAGCTGAACAAATCTAAAATTTCATGGTGATTTGCATATAGATCCCATTGCATTATGGGGGTATGTGTGATGTTGTGTTTCTTTGAAACTTGATTTTATTGCCAGTGCCCTTTGGGGTAACCCTTGCTTCAGTGCTTCTGCATTTGAGATTCTTTGTCTTTAGCTTGTTTTTTGAGTTTTTGTCTTTTTGAGCTCCCCATCACCCAAACACACAGGACAAACATAGGGAATGAAATAATTTTCTCTAAAGAGAGAGATTCGTAGATTAGTAGGTGCTGACTAAGTGCAGAGGAAGGACATGCATAATCTGTTGCTACAAACTGATGTCCTGAAGAAGGGATATGCCATTGCTTAAGGTTATCCCCTTTGTTTTAAATAAAAATCACACAGAGATTGTGTGTTGAACCTGAAGCCCTGTGTCTGGTCCATCTGTTATCCCACAACCCCTCCACAAAGCCACAAACAAAGTATTGGATGGGGGTTAGGCTGGCCACTACATCCAAGTACAGGGATGTTGGTGTCATCATCAGTGACTCCCTCAAACAAACCAGTCAGCGCAATAAGGCTTACAATTGGGCAATAAGGTTGCTTGGGTGTAATGGGGGGGGGTTGACAGTAGGAGAGAAGTGTTATTGTCCCTGTACAGGTCAGTGGTGAGGCCTCACCTGGAATACTATGTCCAGTTCTGAAGTCCACGCCTGGGAAAGAACATAGATTGGCTAGTGCTGGTTGAAGTGAAAGGTCACCAAAATGATCCCGGGTCAGCAGGGCAGCTCCACTAATGTGATGGACAGAATAAAGCATTCCTAAATATCAATACTGATAATTAATATCTGGATTAATTATCATTTTTTCATTTTTAAATTAAAGAATGCAATTTTTTAAAGAAAATAACAGAAGTTGCAGTTCACATATAGTGATCTAAAGCATTTGTTTAAAATTAAAAAAGAAACATGCATAGTTAAATCAAGAGCAAACACTTTTTATGTTGGCTTGCACGCATGTGCAAGCAAGATCTTGTGGTAGTAGCACATTTCAGAGGTGTGTCAGCGTTGTGGTGAATGCAGGGGATGCTTTAATGGGTGCATCCCTCAGCCGCCAACCACTGAGCATGCTGCCAATGACAGCAGTTTCAGAGAAAGCCACAGAGTTGAAATGAATCTGCCGCTGCAATTAGAGACAGGCTCGACGTTGCTGTGGCAGATGACATGCCTCCATTACGTGCTTTTCCTGGTGAAACATTTCAATAAATATGGCGGCTCCTGCCCCCCACAACAATCCCCAGAAAGCTGACATCAGGATGCCCAATCCCCTGTCAGCATATCCCCCCCCCCACATTATGTGGCACACCACAACATGGTGGCTCCTGCCACCTGTCACACACTCCCAAAAAGATGACATCGAGTTGCCCAATCCCCGTGTCAGCACCCCCCATCTTAGTGTGTCTTTCCCCTTGGTGTGTCTTTCCTGGTTAAACAATTTCCCCTTTACTTTCTGACATAGAGATGCCCACTCCAGGTGTCGGATATGCGTCCCCCGCTCTATATGCCTTGCCTACATAGGGGTGCTCAAGCTCCATGTCGGCATCCCCCCAGAATTGTGGCACACTAGGAGCCCACCCCAGTGTGTCTATTTTTGTGTGTGTGTGTGTGACCTGTAAATAAAGAAAACCTTCCCTCGTGTTTTTTTCCCCCTGCAAACAAGAAAATGGTCTACCGTTGTCTCCCTCGTCCCCTCCCCCATCCCCACCCTCCTCTGTGCAACCACCTCCCTGCAATCCCCACTCACCCATACATACCCTCTGGAGATCGAGAGCCATGATCTTCTCTGAACCAGGACACGTCTGCACTCTTCAAAATCGAACTGCGAACTGAAGAAATGATGGTAAGCTTTATAATGGGAGGCAAAGGGGGATTTCAACTTAGGTTGATAGCTCAGCCATTTTTTTGAATTTTGGCCCCAAATTTTCAACATGTGGTGCTTGGGACCCCACCTCATGAACATGTCACTGTCATTTAGTTTCTCAGTCCTGAAAAGCGATTTCACGGTCACTGCGTGGAATCACCTTTTGGGACTGTTTAATGAAACGACAGCCACTGTTCATGAAGGGAGGTCCCAAAAAGCACAGGTTGCAAATTTGGTGAAAAAATTCCAAAAAATGACTGCGTTACCAGTGTGCATTGTGCGGTTTAAACGCACACTCATAACTTCACCAATTTTTAATATTTTCTCTCCAGATTTTCAACATTGCATTTTTTTACACCTCCTTATGAATAGTATAGCTGTCATTTTTCACATCCTTCCTGAAATGTGTTTTCACACCTGTGGCGCAGAATGGTGCGGTCGTTTCGGGAAATCAACTTTTGGGACAGACTAACAAAATCACAGTACTACTGTTCATGAGGAGAGGTTCAAAAATGCTTATGTTGAAAATCTGGTGAAAAAATTCCAAAACATTATTGCGTTACAGATGTGTGTTGTGCAGTTTCTGTGCACTTTCGTAACTTCACCAAGTTTTAATATTTTCACTCCAGATTTTCAACATTGACATTTTTTCTCACCACCTCATGAACAGTACAGCTGTCATTTTTCACTTCCTGCCAGAAATGTGTTTTCACACCTGTGGTGCCAAATGGCGCAGTCATGGTGCAAAACCATCTTTTGGGATTCAGTAACGAAATGATAGTGCCACTGTTCATGAGGTGGGTCACAAAAATCCCATTTTGAAAATTTGGAGTGAAAATGCCAACAAATGGCTAGAGCATTAGGGTTCCAAACCATAACGCCCTAATCTGTAGAGACTGACAGGCGTCAGGGTGTGACTAGGGATCGTTGGCCATAATGCTCACACCATTTCACCCCCCACCCTGCAGCCAGTGATAGGCATTAAGGTGTGCCTTGAGGTCTTCAGCCCCAACATTCACCCCGTTCTCCTTTACAGCACCCTTCTCAGCATATTTCCTTATGGAATGGGGTGAGTATAAGGCCCGAAGACCCCAAGGCACTGTGACATCTGTAAGTGTCTACAGGGTAGGGTGAGGTGAAATAGCATGAGCGTTATGACTGATGACTCAAAGGCACACCCCCAATGCCTGTCAGTCTCTGCAGGGTGATGGTGGGGTTGGCATCAGTTCAATACTTCACCGCCATTCTTATTATGCATCTCTCCAACTCCTGCACTACTAATGTACTTGGGTTAATATCCCAGTACTGACACTGTAGTGCAGCATGAGAGGGTTGCTGCACTTCTGAGGTGCCGTCTTTCGGATGAGACGTTAAACTGAGGTCCCATCTGCCTGGATTGGTGGTAATTCAGGTGGATGTTAAAGATCCCATGGCACTTCTCGAAAAGAGTAGGGGAATTTCTCCAGTGTCCTGGCCAAATTTCCCTCATTCATTAAAAAATACCACCAAAAGCTTAATCTGGTTCAAAGCCAGTTGGCATTCATCTGTATCCCCCTCCCCCGGGTCGTGCCTGAAAATAGGCAGGATTTGTCTAGTGCACTTACCCGGGCAACAAAAACTAACTAACTAAATAAATAAATAAAATAAAATGCCAATGCCAGCAAGCCAACATTTGGTATTGACAAATGCTTGATTTATAAGGGTTATCATCAGACAAAAAGTCTAACACTGAGTGGCAAACAAAGATTAATTAACAAACATATGAAGATATTCTTCAACATCTTATTGTCATACCGCATGAAAAAATAAACACGATCTAGAACAGCTTTCTAAAGTGAAGCTCCATTATCAGCCAGCAATAGACAATTAAAAAGATAATTTACACTTATTGCTTATGATTAGCCAAGAAATTGGGCAACTTCAACCAAAACCTTGTCTGAGTTACAGGCGTTATCCAAATTCACCGATATCTGTTACTCTTCAGTGCCTTATTTTCTAGCGTCTGTATGAGAACACAGAAACCATGGAAATCTATCAACAAAAATGTGAACTTCATCTGGCCCAGTGGTGCTGAGGGTTGAGGCGCTGGAGGCCACACCTCGCGCTACTCCGGTGACCCGAGTTTGGGAACAGACTTGGGTTGTTGGGGGTCAGCGGGATGAGGGAGGATTAAGCACCCCAATGGATGCTCTCCTTCCTCTGGGGAGGGATACCAGGGGTGCCCTAAGCACCTGACGTCCCGAGAGAGTCAGTGGAAGCATGGGCTCCTGAGGGCTTGGCGACTCCGCTCGGTGGAGTCGGGGAGGGGGGATGCTGTCAGGCACTTGGCAGGAGTTGTGCAACAGCATGTCACCTGTCTGGATGTACGTCCTCATGCTGGTGTTCCAGGGGGATGGGAAAAAATAAGGGTAAAAACTACAAATACCCTGGCCCCACAAGCAGAATGAAACCTGGGCAGGGTTGCCTTGGGGATTGCCCTGGCGGACAGAGTAGGAAGAGGTACGAGGCCTCCTCTGAAAGCCGTGGGAGCCGGGCAAGTTAAAAAAAAAATGTGAACTTGATCCCTGAAAATTATTTTAACCCTAGTAGGACTTATTAATGGGAAAGTTGCAGCCAGGTCAGTCACCTCATCTTAGAACATTAGAAATCATTTGTGGCACTGATGTGTGTATCACCAGAGACCATCCTTCCCCTTGATGGACAGATGCAGTCCATCCTCACTGTACAGGGCTGCATCACTCCAGGTGGGTTCCCAGTCCCCAATGAAGCCATACCCCTTCTCACTGCACCAGCCTTTTAACCATGTGTGGAAGTTACTAATGCAGAGATTCCTCCACCCCCCCCCCCCGCCATCACACATGAAATATCAAAGTAAACTGAGTACTGTATTTAAATCCTTGCATGCAATGGATCCATGAATCCCTGCTCATTTCAAAATAAAGTTTCTGTCCATTTCAAAAGCAGACATAACAGATATGGTAGGCTTAGATCTGTTTATTTTTTCTTGATTCAAAGAGGTTGTTCTTTTATGAGTCAAAATATTTTATTTTTTGCTTCAAATCACAAAAGCCTTAATGTGTAGTTGCGGGTTATTACTGTAGGAAGTAATCTGAAGTTCTCTTGTAGTACAATACTTCTCTAAGTCTAAATCTCATGTTATTGAAAATTCAGTCTAGACAAGTAGGCAGTCCCACAAGGCAAAGACACCTATAAATCTACTAGTTCTCCAAAGCTTTAACTTTTACTTGCAGTACTTCATTTTCTCTAAATTCAGCTGAGGTCAGCATGTCTAGGGACTAGATTCTATTCTTTTTATTATTCTTCTGCAGTTGTTAAATTCTCTACTGCTTTCTTAGGAAAATCAACTTCTTTCTCTAATTACTCTAATTTTAAACAGAATCACTCCATATGAGGCCCTAAACAACTGGTTATCCATGTGTTACCAGCCTCTCTCCTCGGCCATCTCGAGGCAGGTCACCAAAGAACACTCAAAGGGTTAAGGCATACTCTCAGAGCTTCTCTGGGGGGAAACTGCTCAGAGACAGGATATCAGGATGTTCATGCTGTGAGTGACCTGATTTAGATTAGAGCAGGAAACTAGAGCAGGAATATGCATTGTTCAGCCTTTCCCTGAAAACATATATAAGGGGAAGGCATCAGGGAAGCTTGGGCTCTTCCTGGGAACAGAGAGACAGCAGAGCAGTCCAGCCTCTCTAGCTGTGACTAGGCCAAAAGGGGCCTGTGTTCCCTTGGATGGTGGCAGGGTTCTGGGAATTGGGTGGCCCTGGGCCTTTATGGCCTGGTCTCCAGAGAAGGGTTACATGGGGAGCAGCTGAAGGTATGGAGGCCCCAGGAACTCACCTCAAGAGGAGAGGGAAACCATCAGCCCCAAAAAGCATATCTGGCAGAATGGTGGGCCACCCCTCAAGGGAGGGTGCCAGAACCCTTGCAGGTTCACTCCCAGAAGTAGGGAGACCCATTAGCACCTGGATAGTAACACAACTCAGCATCCATGCAAATGAGTTGGGCCCCTCCTGCGTATAGGCACAGCAGTAATTTAAAAAGTTTGCATCAGCGGTAAATGGCACCCAAAGCACATCTACTTAACAACTCTGAAAAACTCAATTTAACTGGATGGAAATCCCACCCCCACACCCCACTGATGGTAGGACAGCTGTACTGCAGCTGCCCACTTCCCCATTCACCTGTCCCATGACATGCAGAAAGCTTCTTTGGTGTCCAGTGCCACCCTTCACCCTCTAATCAACCATCCCAGTAATACAGCATAGTCCCTGGTGTCCAGTGGTACCACCCACCCTCTGATCACCCACCACAGTAATACAATGTAGACCGTGGTGTCTAGTGGAATCCCCCACCTTCTGATCACCCATCCCAGAACATCTAATGTATTCCCTGGTGCCCCTCTCCACCCTCTGGCCACCTATATTGGTACTTCTAAAGTATTCCCAGGTGCCTAGCGGCATCCCCACCCTCTGATCACCCATCCCAGTGATACAGTGTAGTTTCTGGTGGCTAGTGGTACCATTACCCTCCGACCACCTGTTCAGGTACATCTAAAGTATGCCCTGGTATCTAGTGGCACCCCCCATCCACTGATCACCCACCCCAGTGATTCTGAAGCTTCCTTACTGGCTAGTGGCATCTTCTGTTGCATATATGGATCTGTATCCCTGGTGTCCACTGGCATCCCCTCATCGCTCAACCCATGTAGCCTAGACTATCCCTTGTGCCCAGCAGTACTCCTGCCCCCTGAATGCTGGTGTCAGAAGGATTGCTGAACACTGGCAGTTCAGTGGCCCCCACCTGCCCTGCCTGCATCCAGGATACCACCCAGTCAACCTCCCCCTTTCCAGTGATGCTGAGGACGTATGGTGAAATGTGATGCAGTGACTGACACTGTCCTCCTTTCACCTCCTCAGCCAGCTGCCATATGTGTTGACAGTGAGTACATGTATAGTATACTGAATACTGCATGTACACTCACTGTCAACACACACGTTGGCCAGCCATGGGGGTGACAGAAGGGCTGTATCAGTCACCATTTTGGGTTTCACTGCATGTTCCCAGAATCACTGGTAAGGTGGTGTTGACTGAATGGTGTTCTGGGTGTGGGAGGGGCTGGTGGAGAACTGCTGAACCTCTAATGTTTGCCAGTCCATTTGATGACTGGCATTTGTGGGGGAGAGTGGTGATACCCTTAGATGCCAGGGATAGTCTAGGTTACAGGGGCTGAAAATGACCTCAGCCCTTGGGAGGACCTAACTTTGGACACTTTAAGGAGCTGCTGGTTGGATGATCTGAGAGTTCTGCTGCTGTTTTTAGCCAATAGCATGTATGCCAGGCCTGGGGTGGCATTTTCCAGCCTAAGTTTGAAGGCCAGGCATAGTAACGGGCAGCTTAGTTTTCCTTCTAATGACGGCCAGGACCAGGTTTGAAGCACTTAGCAGTGATGTTCCCTGGATGGAGCACCCTCTGTGAACTGGCTTACCCTGTGGTATAAGGTACAGATGTGTCAGCCACAATGACATGCAATAACTTACAGTAATGACATGTCATAAAATCCTGCATGACAAAAAGGCTTAACTGCCATTGACTTACAATGGCCCCTGCAGTAAATTGCAATATTCTGTGATATTCTGCAGTGTTTCTGCACTTCATCCTGGCTTGACACATCCGTATGAAGCTTTCACATCTCTGCATTTTTAACAGAATGTAGGATCAGAGAGCCATAGAACATGATGGATAGTAGTGTACCATCATGACGTGTTATGGCCATGGAATGTCAGGAGAGTTGTGTACCATCTGGCAGCCTATAATAAAACCACTATGCTTGATCCCAGCTCTGGTTGAGGCATTCTACTTTGTGTGAGGTCTTATGTTCTTGGTGCTCCAGGGAATGGTTTTAATGTGCCCCTGATCTCCATCACCTATGTCTCATGATGGCATGGTGCCTCATATTTGTATAGAACTGGCCTGGAGTAAGGCGGTTGCTCTCCTGGAGGAGATGCCATCATATACCCCTAGAGACAGGAAGGTGACCCGGCCCTTACACATACATTCTGTTGGAGACGCTGTAGTCTTCATCCTTCCCCTCAGTCTACCCTTCCACTCCTTCATCTATCCATCAGATAACTCCTCTATTTGCATCCCATTTCCTCTTGAACCCCGATACTGTCTTTGCCTCCACAACCTTGTCAGGAGAGGACATTTTTTCCACACATCCACCACCCTTTCCGTGAAGTAGAATTTCCTAATGCCATTTTGGAATCTTCCCCCTCCAGCTTAAGCATGTGCCCCCTGAAGGACATACTGTTTCTCAGTTTAATAAACTGACCATATGCACTCTGATGAATCCTTTCATGAACTTGAAAGTCTCTGCCAAGTTTTCCCTCTCCCTTCTGTCCACCAAAGTACATGCTGAGGCTTTTAAGTCTCTTCTCATACATCTTTCCCTGCTGAATATGGACCATCTTTGTGACACTTCTTTCAGCTGGCCATATATAGGGAAAAGACCTGTCAATGAAAATGCATTGTAATAAGACACAGCATATTAAAGAGGAAGATGAGTACTTGGATAAATGACCTCGCCAATCAGACAGGTACTGTACTCTGGCTCATCTGGGTACTATTTACCGTATGCAACACAAGATAAGGGAAGATCATCGAGTTCTGATACATTATCTCAGTAACACAAAAGGTATAGTATGTAATATACAATATCTCACATGTAATTGGAACAAATGTTTGCATGATGGTGCCCAGGGTATGACTGTGAGGCAAAAGAGCTCCATGTCCACTCTATCTGAGGGTAGCAAACAGTCAAATGGCTATATCACAGAACATATTCCTCATGCCTGTCCCTATAACTTTATTTATTTATTTGTTTGCAGTTTCAGATTAACACCTTTGAGCCAGAGGTTCATTTACAAAGGATCCAAGTCAATAGATACAGGACAAAAAGACACAATAATACACACAGGTGAACAAGAAATTAACATAAAGTGATAAGTGCTAATACAGTGAGTACAGAGTATAACAATTTCAGCAGTTCAATTCAGTTCAGTTGGGATCACATGTTTTACAATAAAGAGTAATTAACACAAACAACACTGCAAGAGTGCGGTACAATACTTGGGAGAGTGCATAATGCAGTCATGGATGGAGGGTCCCAGGCTGTCGAGAGGTAGAAAGGTAGAAGCAGCCATAATGGCTTTGTCCATAGAGAGGCTGGGGGGTGAGGGGAGGTGGGGAGTAGTTAGGAGCGGGGGTGAGACTGATAGGAGTGGAAGGAGGGTGGGGTGCTATAGGGCTGTCATATGGCTAGGAGGGGGTTGGGGAGAGGTACAGGGTCAAGGGAGGGGAGAAAAAAGGGGGGAGTAGAGGGGGTTGCTGGAGGTAAATGCTGCCTGCTTGAGTATGGAAGATGCACCATATGGAAAGACCTATTGGAACAGCTCTACCTTGCTTTCAATTGCAAACATGTGCATCAGGCAACTGGGCCCCAATACTTTCATTTGGAAAAAGCTGCATTAAGCTCAAGGGTTAATATTTCTGAAATGAATGATAGGACTTGACTTTTTCAGGGACAGTAAATTATTAATATGGGTTGCCAGTGGCATGGACATTTTGAACCACCCACATCTTCATGAATGGTTTCCACCTGAGATTGTAAACGTTTTTATTCCATTGTTGTCAGTTTCAAAGTCAACTGTGATGCTGTAATGTTTGCCAAATCAAGAAAAGTAAATGACACTTGTTTTGAAATGAGCAAATAACGAGAAAGAAACTGCTCTCTGCTTAGTAGTTTGCCTAATCGAATCATAAAGTCCACAAGAACTAATTCCCGCGTTGTTTATTTCTTGCACTGTTTTGTTTATACTGAGAGAAAAAGTCTTTGCCAGCTTTTTTTCCTCCTACTCGGGTATTGTCTAGTGCAGTAATATCCCAATATTCATTTGCTTTCATTACACTCTGGAGCGTTCAAGCAATCTTTCCTTTCATTGGCTTTACTAGTACCATCTGTTGCTTGGGTTCTCTTTGGGAATTGCATTAAAACTCAATTGATTTGTTTTTTTTCCCCATGAACACCGCTGTTTACTCTGGCATGCAGGTTTACACACATTCAGGTAAATAGAATCAAAACCTGACCTGTTACCTCAGTGCTGAATTACACTGCCATACAACAGCCTGGTTGCATGATGAGCACGGTGCATGTTAATACAACCAAGGAGGAAGGGAAACCACCACATGAGCCATCTGTTCCCAGCAAGCAGGCAGTAATTATATTTTCATCTTGGAAAAAGGTTATGGGTCAAGCGTATTAGCTCAGGCGTTCTGCAAACCAATATTGACTCTATCTCTGCAAGTGGCCAGACTTTAGAATCCCCTCATTTGAGACAATTTAGGATAACAACAGGACATTGCTTTGAATTACAGTAAGCCCTGTTCGCAGTGAAGTAATTTGCAAACAAACGTATTCAGACAAAGCCATGCCTGAGCCACTGACAATAAAGAGTGCAAAATTTGCAAAGACTACAAACAACACTTGTAGTAATAAACCATCTGCTTATAATATTTTCTTTAGTTTAATCACAGATTTATTCAATTTAGGCCAAAATGTTCAAAATTAAGGATGCATACACAAAATCTTTATTAGTCTTAGGGGAGGAGTCCGCTCAACTAAGCCACAATGCAAATGATTTGGCCAGATGTTAGTGGGTACAAATGGAGTTTGCAGCTGCTAATACAGTGTATTTATTTATTTGCTTTTGGTAACTGGGTGGGTGCACTAGGCATAAGAATGCCTATTTTCAGGCACGACCGGGAGAAAACAGCTTGAAATACATAGGTATACATGTGACTCAGCACATGAGATAGCAATAGCAAGCATACATAGAAACAATACAATAAGTGCCAACGATGTGTGGTTAATGAAGCAGGGAGGAGAGGAAGGAGGAGTGGTAGGAAGCAAAGGAAGAGGGTGAGGGATGAGAGAGAAGACATATTTGGAGGGTATTAGGAGAGGTAGAGAAAGAGGTGTAAGAGAAGTGGACTCTCTATTATCCACCATTGGTGGATAATGGAGGGTGGCAGATGACAGAGGCGTGTTATGGTGCATCTGCAAAATATGGGGAAAATATTACAGGACTACATATAAGTATTAACTATTTAGTTTCTTTATTTTTGTAGAGTTTGTTAACAAAAATACTTAAAAACCAGAATACGACTTAAAATCTAGTTTAGTTCATTTCTCATCAATCAACTTTAAAGTAATCAGTGATGAACATGATTTTATTTGTCAGGATTAATTTCATTTTAACATCCAAGTCCTCCTCACTCAACAGCCTGCAGTGGTGCTCAGGGAAAGTACAGATCTGAGAGTGTGGGAAGGGAAAGGGGTGACTATAGGGAGGCTAGATAACACCCACCACCTGAATGACAGACACTGTAGACAGCATAGCATTTGGTCACTAAAATGTTGGGCAGTGATACTCAAAATGTAGGAAAATAAGGGCCACTTGCCTTCATAAAATGGGGCACATCAAGACACACATGAGGTGCTTTTACACACAGGTTTCTGTAATGAAAGTGTGGTGCCATTATAGTCTGTTTCAGTCTGTGTTCACTTAACACACAGCAAGTATGCTGGCAAACCCCTTCTTCCATTTTGTATATTTTCATTCCGGCTTCCCCACGGAGCTTGCTGGTAGACTGCCATGATCCAGAATGGCAGTTTAACACAGCAGGATGAAACAGAACACACTGGGATGAACCATGCCAAGAAGGGAATGCGGTTTGGTCAAGTGTTCTCTGAGGAAGCGCAACAGATGCACTTTACACACCAAGGGAGGTAATGATATACTGTTTCTGTAATGGTCATTCTGTTACAGACACCGTAGTGTAAAAGCACCTATGGAGACAAAACTCAGAACACTGGGAGCTAGTGACTTAACAGAACTCCCTCCCCCTACCCCTGATCACAGCTTGGACACTAGTTGGAAATCCTAACAGTGAGGTGACAATGACTCATATTGAGTCATTTGCACTGCCAGGTGCCTGGTAATTGACGCTGTTAAAGAGTTGTTAGCAATAGGTGGCCATCTGAAAGTAGGAGAGAAATTAGCATGAAGATTAGAGCCTGCTAGAATAGGGACTTTTTAACTTCATTGACTGCCACGGAAGACCTGCACTAGTTAAAATGGACAAGTAGAGGGTTAGCTGCACTAGTCCAGGCCCCCAGACAAGCAACACAATGTTAAAAACCACCATTGCTTCTAATATGAAATCTTCCTTTTCTTTACCCATGACAGTCTCAATAATCTCTTCATCAGTGATGTTGTTAAAAATCTTACAGCCATTCTCAGAGGTAACTTTTAACATGGGTTTCTCAAAGTTAGAGAAATCGTAGGATCCCATTGGTTGAGTCCCTCTGTGCGGCCATGTATTAAATTCCCTTTTTAATGCACGGTTCTGCAGAGGGACTCAGTGAGAGGTCTATCAGGACTCATTGGTGTTCTGAATCTTTTTTGGTAGCCATTTGTAATTCTGGGGAAGCAAGACACCTGCATCTCTGCTGTCTGGCCTCCCCACCCACCCACCTACCCTGCAGATCTCTGGGCACTGAATTACACAGTGCCTCTGTGGAGAAATCTGGCACTTGTGTGTGACTGTGAACAGTGCAATGTCCGTGGTGTGCTGTTGTCGGCTCCCCCTCTCCGTGACACCAACAGTGAGGTGTTGCAGGGATGGGGAGCTGCTTCACCCTTAATGGCCACAGTTTTGTTTGCTCCCTGAAGTGTCATCACCTGGCATGGTGATCATAAGCTGCCTGTCCCAAAGAGTTCTGTTTCCGAGAGCTGTGCACTTCTCATATGAGCATGTCCCCTGGTAGTTGGGCAATCCACTGCCATTGCAAACTCGCTGTCTGATTGTCACTGCATGTGCAGCCCCTGCAGGACAAAGCAACCTTTACATTCTGCTCCCCCACCTCCACTCCCTCTGTGCCAGGGAGAGCAGGAGCAGTGGTGTGGCTGTTGTGTCATCTGTGTGACAGTGATAGTTTTTGTGTTTAGTGGTAATGTTGTCCTCTGTTCGTGTTACGCCCAGCGATCTCCACTCACTGTGCTGTGGGGGGGAGAGAGAGAGACCAGCAGGTCACCGAGGCGCACAGAGCAACACACACCAAGACTGAGCACCTGTCATACTGCTGTTCATGCAGAGGGAAGTCCTGTCCCTTCCCCCTCACTGTCATCCCATGTCCCCAATTGTGGTAGCAGCATGCGGGCTGGTGGCTTCAGACAGAGCGATAGAAAGAGTCACAGCGAGCACAGTAGCATCCATTGTCCTCTATCCAGGCACTTGGGGGAAATTACTATCAGTGTATGTCTGTCGGTCGGTGTTGCTCAGCAGAACCTCCCCCCCATCTCATACTGGACTGTAACTGTGCCTAAGGAAGCAGCGCGCGACAGAGAGGAAGATCGAGCAACTACATACCAATCTGTGGTGCCACAGGGCTGTCTCTTTCTTCACTGTTGTTGTGTGTGCTCTGTACCTGCCAGTAAATGTCATAATGTTGTGCCCCTTGCAAGTGCTGTGTCCCAGTTTGTCTCCTGAGCTGCACTTCTTCTCTGCCAGCAAACACTGAAAAAAATTAACAAAAAATAATCCAAACCATTTTGCGTGCAAACAGCCAGGACAGTAAAGGGGTGCAGAATGCATTTTTCCCTTCACACTGTGGCCCAAGGTGCTGAGATGCCCCATGCTACTGAATGTGTGTGTGTGTGTTCAGTTGTGAACTGTATGGATCCCGACGGTGCTGGATGTTTGTGGGGGGGATGCAAAGTAAGGGGTGTAGCAACTGTAACACAGCATATTCAGCACAACAAATGTCACAGATCCTGTCAATACTGTGTTTGTGACATTTGTTTGTGCATAGCAGAAGTGAGAGATGCAATCTTTGTTAGGGACTATTTTGCAAGGTGGCAGGATGCAGTACCTTTTCTGCTATTTAAATAGGGCAAAAAGCTGTTTCTGTGGGGTTTTCCCTTGCTTAAACATAGCCCATGTTATAAGTGCAATAACCCACTCCAGGGAGTGGGTTTATAGGCATTTAATACATGGGGTGCTGTGAGGACACTCGGCCTGAGACCTTGTGCCTCACAATGCACTCAAGGCATGCATTAAATGCCTATAAACCCACACCCTGTCATGGGTTATAGGTTACATAGATTTCAGCAGTGCACTATAAAATAGTTCTTATTAAGACATTTACAATAGCCCAAAAATCAGAACCAGAATGCACTGTGTCAGTACCAGTGATGTGGTGGATGACAGAGGGAGAATAACATAAGACAAATACAGCCTGGACATCAGAAAGTGCTGGCAGATGGCAGAAAGAGAGGGTGTCAGATAATAGAGGGAATTTCCATAGAGAGAATAGTACAAGAAGTCAGGCCCACAGATAAGGAGGGTGGTGGATAATAGAGGGGCGGATAATAGCGGGTGCACTCTGTGCTGGTGTGTGACTAACACATCATCACAGTGTGGTATAGCACCATTCACATGTTACTTTGCCATGCTGCAACATTATGCAATGTGTGGTGTGGCCTAGAAGACATCCCTTCACTCATTCACCTTAGGGCCTCCATGTGCTGGTTACAGATCAGATTTTCCCGGGTAGTCCACTGCCCCCCCCCAACCTGCTCGCCAGCCCAAACCACATTTCCAGTCCCAGTACAGTGCAAGGCAACTAAGATGGTCCTTGGCCTAGGGAAAATGACATATGAGGAAGGGCCATACCACTTAAACAGGTACACCATTGAGAAGAGGAGGGAAGGGGTGACATAACTGAGATGTACTGTACAAGTACCTGAGTGGAACAAATAGAGTAGATGCTAAGGAACTCTTCTCTTTGAGTTCAAACACAGTGACAAGAGGGAATCCACTAAAGCTGGTGGGGATGGATTCAAAAAGGATGCCTGTAAGCACTTCTTTGCAGAAAGGGTGGTTGACAAGTGGAATAAGCTAAACCGAGGAAGAGGAAGAGGCCAAATTAGTTGGCAGCTTCAAGCAAGGATGGTATAGGCATGTGGTTTTAGTTAAAAAAAGGGGGGCAGTAACAAAGGGGAGGATTGCCACTAGGGTAAGAGAATAGTTGAGCAGCGTTGGTAAACTGGATGGGCCAAGAGCATTTTTCTGCTGCCAGCGCCGATGTGTATATGTATCTATGTATCTCATGGTTTTCTCCTCCCTATCCCTGTGCTGTGCTAAATATTCAATGGAAATGCAGTTAATCTGCTCTCTTTTCCCCTGCTGGCTCATCCTATCTTGTCACATCCTTTGTGACACCTCCACCACCCACTGGTACAGTTGGCAAGTGGCATAGTGAGGGTCATCATGCTTTCGCAGCATGAAATTCTGGGCTATTAACATGGTAACCCCTGCCCCCCTCCTAACATAACCACAATGTGAAGGGGAAGAGTTATGATTCATCATTATGCATGGCACAACTGGGATACAATGTCATGACTGTCGACTACCTAGTCTTAGTCTCTGTCTCTTGTGACTAAGTGGTCCTGAATCCCTGATCTTTACAGTTTTGTGAGACTTCCTTCTGTGTTACAGATGTGAAATGTTAGGCAAAAAAAATCCAAGACATATAAAATCCCACATGCCCCCATAATGCAAAGCAACATGCTATATATATGTAAATCACCATGAACATTCTGACTGGTTCTTCTTTGAATAGGAGGTGCCAAATTACCTCTCACACAATCTGTAAAGCAGATTATGTAAGAGGCCCATTGGCACCAAGCATTCCTGATCAAAGCAGAACCAGCCTAAATTGTTATGGTGATTTCCATATATTGCATGTTGCTTTGCATTATGGGGGTTTGTGGGATTTTGTATTTTTTTGAAACCTGGCTTTGTTGCCAATGCCCCTTTTAGGTAACCCTTTCCTCATTGCTTTTGTGCTGAGGTTCTTTGTCTTTTTAGCTTGCTTTCTTATTTTGGGCCCACCATGACCCAAATCTGTGAGACCACACTAGGGCTGGTTTGTTTTCCCCTAAAATGAGATAAAGATGAGGAACTCTAGAATGAAAAATATGCCCGTGCCTTTTGTTTTAATCTTTACAAATAGTGTGAGATGCTCTTTGGCACCATGTATTTCTGCTCAAAGTAGAACCAGCCTACGTGTTTATGATATATATATATATATATATATATATATATATATAAAATAGTGGCCCGGTACCATCATTATAGTTAGGGTTGAGGAAGCAGTTTAATATTAAACCCAAAATTTTCACCTTAATAACTTTGCAACTGTTCAAGAGATTTGCATGAAATTTGGTATGCTGTGTTCCATGGTGTAGATCTCCTGATGTACCAAGTATCGTTTTGATTGGATATGCAGATTTTGCACAGTGCATAGCTAAAAAAGTGTGTTTTTTACTTTTTCACACCAATTTTTCCTGTTTTTTTTCTGAGCGCAGTGCATGCACACCATTTGGAATTTTGGGCCTGAAATTATCAGGGCTGAAAGAGCTTGCTCACAGAACAAGACAGCATTGGTTTGGTGAAAAATATTGATCAGTTCCAAAGTTATTCAGTTTTGAAATTTTGGGTTCTGAGCATGTTCAGTTCAGCCTTTTGGATAGTTGCACAGTTGCAAACAAGGATCTGGCCTCACAAACAGGGATTTTGACAGCACATGAATGGGAATCCCTGTTCGTATGAAAAATCCCCGTTCATGAGCTGCCATCTTGTTTTTAATTTTCTTCAAAAAGAAAACGTAACTTGCCACAGGGATGTCTTCTGTAGAGATTGAATTATGGGTTTTGTTCAGAGTGACACCCTCTACAAACCCATGACTTTGGTTCTGTTTAGTTTAGTTTAGTCAAAAAACGGCCATTTTTAAGTTTGAGAATCCTTGTTCGTGACTCAATTCCGATCCTCGTTCTTGAGGTGTCAAAATCCCCATTCACGAGCCGATCCCCGTTCGTGAGCTGTCAAAATCCCCATTCATGAGATGACAATCAGATGTCCCTATCTCACTAATAGGGATCAGCTCACGAATGGGGATTTTGACAGCTCATGAACAAGGATTATAAAAAACAATCCTTATTCAGGATCTGTCAAAATTCTCATTTGTGAGGTGTCAAAATCCTTGCTCATGAGAAATCCTTGTTCATGAGCTGTCAAAATCCTTGTTCGTGAGATGACAATCAGATGGTCAAATCTCAGGAACAAGAATTTCTCATGAACGGGGATTCTGACACCTCACAAATGGGGATTCAGCTTGCAAACAAGGATTCTGACAGCTCACGAACAAGGATTATAAAATATTTGTTCGTGAGTTGTCATATCCTCGCTTGAGATGAAGACCAGATGGCCCTATCTCACAAACAGGGTCGGCTTGCGAAAGGGGATTTTGACATCTCAAGAACAGGGATTTGGCTCGCAAACAGGGATTTTGACATCTCACGAATAAGGATTTTAAAAATGTTGCCAGTTCACTGCTAAGAAACAGTTAGGACTTTTGGCTTGACATTTGCAGGGTACAAAGGGGGTGTCCCACAGATGTGATTTATGCTAGTTTGGTGTAAAAATTTGCATTGGTTCCTTAATTATGCCATTCTGAATTTGAGAAGTTTTCCATAGGATAACACTGTGGCGAACACGGCGCCTTTCAGTGCCTACTGTGTATCTCGAAAACACTTTGAGATATGAATATTTTGCTAAACGCAGCTTAGTGCACCTTTAGGAGTATTAAGCATGCATGCAGATTACCAGTCCATGATTACAACTGCAGTGTTATTTTTTCCAAGGTTGCTATGGTTACTGAGATATTGCACCATTTGCAGTACAGGGGTTACTTGGAATGTGTCTAGGCCTGTGCTACGTCTCTATAATTATAGGTAGGTGGGACCACATATGGATAACATTATGCACTAATGGGGCTGCTGGGCCATTCCTTATGCAATAATGGGAGCCAGGGCCCTCCCCACAGAGATGACAGTTCATTACAATGTCTGTGCACTTGTGGATAGATGGGAGCGCAGGGCCCATCCTAATCACTGATCTGGGCCCTGCTCTCCCAAAACTATATAAGGGTAAGATTACACTTTCTCAAAGGGATCTGTATGATATCCCGACTAGGAAAATCCCAACTGACGTTTGCCCAACTCTGAGTGCCTGATGCATTCATAAGACCACCACTTGTAATCCTGACTGTTGAAATCCCATTTCAGATTTGCGCACTCAGAATACTGATTGCAAGTTCACACACTGAACTGTACTCAAAAGTTCCGCAGTGGTTTCCACTGTTTCTGTGCCACAGAGATCTCTCACTCTCTCTTTCAGCCTCACTCTCACATTATTGCAGAAAAAAAATTTAAAAAAGTGGCACAGAAGTTTCTGTAGTTTACTCAGAATACACAAACGTAAGTTTGCACACTGCACTCAGAAGTGCCACAGCATGCTCTGTAGTTTCTGTGAGCTTGCTCAGCATCCCCCCATGACAAACAGCCTTACTGAAATTACTCCACATTGCTTTTAGCAGAAACAAATTAAATAAAACAAGCAACAGCAAAAAATCACTAGCCGTTTCTAAGACAAACTTACTGTGTACTGCTGAGCACTCGAACTGCACATAGAGCCAGAGAAATAAAGACTGCTTTTAAATGTGAAAAAGGCTCTTTACCTGGCATTCAGATTTAGGCTGCTGTTTGAAATCTGCCTTCGGGTTCCTTCTGAGTCATCCGGTGCCATCAAACAGCTGCGGTAAATTTCTGAACAATTGTACCCTTTTACTATAATCTGTAATCCACAAGGTTGAACATTGTAATAAGTTCTGTTTGTTGGGGGGGGGATGCTGAGCAAGCTCTGTGGCACAGAAACTTCTGAGTAAGCACTGCAGTGTGTGAACTTGTGCTTGTGGTTGGAGCCAATCTGAATTGTGAAATGCGATAGCAGTTGGTATTTTACTAAGAGGGATTTCAACAATTGGGATTACAAGTGGCGGTCTAATAAATGTGTTAGGCATTCAGAGTCAGGCAAACAACAACCAGGATTTTTAGAGTCGGGATTATGTGCCATACCCTTGCCAACAAGTAAGGAAATGCATTGCCAAAAACTTTGTTAATGCATCAGTTAGGGTTGATGTGACAAAAGTAGGGAAATGAGGCCTTAGGGTTGAGACCCTTACTCTACCCTACAACTCCACTTCATCATCCTTCACTCCACAGATCAACAGGGCATGGGTGTGCCTAGGGCATTGGGCCTCAACTCTCACCCCATTCTCCTACCTCTATCATGTCAGCTTTCTTGCACATGGAATGGGGTAGAGTTGGCCCAACAACCCTAAGGCACACCCCACGCCCCTGTTGACCTGTGGAGAGGTGGGGTGGGGGTGTGTGGGTCATTTCCCTACTTATGTCACTTCAACCCTAACTGATGCATTAACAATGTTTTTGGCAATGAATATATATATATATATATATATATATATATGCCATGATGCTTTGCTTTGAAATCTGGCTTTGTAGTCAATGTTCTTTCTGGGTAACCTTTGCATCAGTGCTTTTGTGCTGAGGATCTTTTTCTAAAAATCCAGATTTCACTCGCATTGCTACACAGGGTGTCACTGATACTATTAACATTAATGAGTAAAGAATATAAGCTCCAGGCAGGGTTCTAGGGCAGACAGGATGGACTTCAAGTCTTCTTTTGTTTTTACAATAATGTGTTACTATAAAACCAGGAAAACATTAGAAAAGCAGCCTTTAATTTGGGAATAAGAGAGACAGAGAGATGCTAGAAAGTGCACCACACAAATATAAAGGGGTAGAGGGCCAGATGGTTTAACTCTACTGTTTAATAGCTACATAACATTACATTATTCTCTTCAGATTCCCATTTAGTGTATTCGCTTACCATTTCTTGTTTATTGCTTGATTGTCCCATAGATACGTTATGGGTGTGTGTAGTGCAACATTAACTGCCCAATGTTCTTTAACTCTCTTTTTCAGTCTTCCTTTTCATTTAATCTATTATACTCTTGCAAGTACTATTCATTTGAAATACTGTTCTGATCTCTTTTCTCCACATTACTGTACTTTTTATTTCACTTAGGGCTGGGTTCTCAATCGGATTTACCATAGGCAAAAATGGGTGAAGCTATTTTAGAAACTGGGCTGTAGATCTGGGGAACAAATTAATTGTTTCATTGTTTGCTTTAGATACCCTCTGGCAGTTGAATCAGTCCCACGTGGTTGGTTGGTCAAAAACCTCAGTAACTTGGCTGTGGGGAACAAAATAATTTCATGAGTCAGAAACCGATTGGGAGGACCCAGAGGGTGGTCCTGAATGGGAAGCATTCAGAGATGAGGGACATCAGAAGTGGAGTGCTTCAAGGATTGGTTTTGGGACCAGTTAATTTTAACATATTGATATGTGGCATTGAGGAGGGGTCCAGGGAAAGATAATGCCTCTTTACAGACTATACTTAAATCTGTGGAAGGGTAGTCAGCAAAGAGAGAATACATGTCACAATGGAAGACCTGAAAAGGCTGGAGAGGTATTCAAAGGGGTGGCAACTGAAATGTAATGCCAGAAAGTACAATGTATTGCACATAGGGGGCACAAATGCATGAACAGAATACAGGATGGGGGAGGTGGTGGTGGAGAGAAGAATGAAGAAAAGGAACCTAGTGGTGTTAATAATGAAGCACTTAAAAGCATTGATGCAGTGTGCAAGAGTTGTGCACAGAGCAAATGGGATGCTGGGATGAACAGAGAGAGAGGATGGTAGCAGGAGAAGTGAGATGATACTGTCCTTGAACAGATCCCTGGTTAGACTGCACTTGGAGTACTGTGTGCAGTTTTGGAGCCAACACAGGGGTGGGGCATATTGGTGAACTACTGCTTGAGAAATAATATTAGGTGAGAGCGGACTAGCCTACAATAGTATCACACTGGACTGTGTCTCCTTTTCGAAGGCTAGTGTTTCTCAACTGTAACATGGACACTACTTTTTTAATTGATGAACCTGTAAGATTTATCCTGTACATTTTCAGCTGGGTCTACATACCCCTATCTGATTGTTTTATGATGTGTTATTATAATGCATAAAACTTGATCAATAAAAAGTTAAAAAAAAAGGACAGAGAGAGAGGCTGGAGGTGCTGCAAAGGAGGGTGACCAAAATGGGTTAAATGTGTATGTTAGAAAAGAGAGAAAGAGGCTGGGACATGACAGAGATGTGCAAGTACCTCCTTGAGATAAACTAGTTAGACTGCAGGGAAATATTCACAGTGAGTAAGAATGTGGATATCAGGGGAGGCTACAGGTAGCAGGTTGGGGAGAGGTTCAGAACGGACATCAGGAAGTAGTACTTCAGGGAGAGTATAGTGGAAAAATGGAACAGGCTTCCAAAAGGTGTCGTAGCTGTCAAAACAGTTGGGGGAAGGTTCAAAAGGAGATGGGAAAGACACATGGGAAGGGTACAGATAGGGCAGCTTGGGGGTTGACCACTGGGGACATTTCTTACTAATAGAAAGGTTTCAGGCAGACTGCAGGAGCCACAAGGCCCTTATCTGCTGACAACATTCATGTTTTATGTTTATCTACACCTTTAACGTTTTCCCTTGGAAATTTTGTGTCCACCCCCTAGTATAAGGTAGTATCAAGGCAATGTGATCTAGTGGTTAGAGAATCCACTTAGGAACCAGCAGATCAGCAGTTCAAACCCGACCAGAGCCAAATGTTCACTGTGTGATCATAGGTAAGTCAATTAAACACTGAGAGCTCCAGTCAACCCAACCATGAAAATGGGTAGAAGCAAGATATCACTGGAAATGAGATGATGCATCTTAGATGGGCTGTCCTGGGTAAGTAATCTGTAAAATGTAAAAATGGTGTCTAACCTCTTTTTATGCAGGAATATTCCTATCAACTGAGGCCGGACACTATCTCAGCAAATCAAAGAGGAGGGGGTCACTAACTGAGGATGAGATGCTGAACCCAAGAGCAAAGTAGACAAAAATGTATCTATAAGCTCTGCTAAGGGGCAGCAGTATGGTAATAATATGTTAACAAATGGGACATAATTGGTTTATAATTTTATAATAATTATTGGCCAATAGGAAAACTGTTTTAATTTGCTGTTATAACCAGCTGGTTATAATGGCAAACATGCATTGGGATTCCCTCAGACCACACATGTGCCAGTCGTTGATCTTTATTTACTCTGCGACCTTACTAACATACTAAAATGCCAGCAGAATAGGCCTAACAGTCTTTTGTGTCTGCTCGTTTGGTCAGCCCCCACCCTGAGTGCTGACCTTGCTGACCATCCCCCAGGCAATTCCCTAACGCAGCTTACTTCACTGCCCTTCGCAGTCAGTGGTAAGTTCATTTTTTATGTAAAAAAAAAAGTTCTCTTTCTCCACTGATGAATTAAAAAAAAAGGAAAAACAAAACAAAAATGGAAACTATTTTTTGCCACTTCCTTTGGACCACGGACTGTGCTGAAATCTGACCACAGTCCATGGCTATCTCAGCTTATTTTATATAATTGCTGTGGCAAAAAAATGCTGGGCAGCAATTATATAAAATAAAAGCTGGGTAGGTGTGTAAAACCCGTATTTTACACACACCCTCAATGTGGGATACCTTAATAAACCCCCTGAGCTTTGCTCTTATGGTTTATGTGGCATCACACACCTCAGGGAAAGGGTGTAAAATTCTCATTATAACCCCTTATCCAGCCATTATTCTCTATTTACTATACCTCAAAACACATATACCATAATGTACGGTTTTAACTACTTATTTATCAAAGAAATGACAGATTTGGATTTAGCATTAGAACAACAACAAGAAGCAGAATTCTGGATTTTGATCAGCAAAGTCAAAAAACAACAATACGAATTTTATGCATTGCTGTAATTATGCCATTATTTTTCTTGGTATGATTGATATTATAGATTTATTAACCACATATAGCGATGTCTGTCTTGGCCTATGCATTTTCTGAGATAAATAATGCCCTAGATTACATTTCCAGATAAAACTAATAGTATGTTTATTCACTGAAAAACTAGCTCTCGAAGCTCTAGGGAATGTTAAAGTGATATGTTTTTTTACCCCTGATGAAGTGTGCATGGTGAACACAAAACAATGTACTGTAACTGTGAATGCCTTGTTCTTTAGCTCTTTTGTAGTATGTTTGCTGTTCAATGGTATTGTCTATTCACAGCATATACTAACATATTAATTGCCAGCAGATTTGGCCTTACGTTCTATCGAGTCTGCTCGAACCTCAGATCCCTAGTTGGGTGCCGAGGCCCTTCCCCCCCTTGTGTTCCAGAAACCCCTATCATCCATCCCCACCCCCCTGGGCCAGGCCACCATCTGATACATCCACTTTCTGTGTCTGTCCCACCCTCTCTTGAAGCCCTCCATTGTGGATCTCTGAACCAGCTCTCCAGGTAGTGTATTCCAAGGGTCCATCACCCTCTCAGTGAAAAACCTCCTCCTCTTTTCCCCTCTCACCCTTCCACCTTCCAACTTCAAACCATGCCCTCTGGTGATACCTCCCTACTTTAGTCTACAGATCCCCTCCATGTTTACCCTATTTATTCCCTTGAGGTACTTGGAGACCTCAATCATGTCCCCCCTGTCTCTCCTCCAATGAAAACAGGCAGAGCTCCTCAAGTCTGTCCTCATACGTCAAATACCCTAGTCCTCATATCATCTTAGTTGCCCTCCTCTGTACCCTCTCCAGGAGCTGTATGTCCCTCTTCACGTGTGGTCTCCACTACTGTACACAGTACTCAAGGTGTGGTCTAACCAGTCCATTGTACAGCGGCAGAATCACTTCCTTGCTCCTAGAGGTGATCCCCCTTATGATGCATCCCAACATCCTGTTTGCCTTGCTAGCCGCTCTCCTGCACTGCTCAGAGTTATTCATACATGCATCCACCATGATCCCTAGGTCTTTTTCCCCTATTGAGGCCTCCAGCGCCTCCCCTCCCAGGGTGTACCTGTGTTTAGGGTTTCCCCACCCAAGATGTAACACCTTGTACTTGGTGATATTGAAATTTAATTTCCATGTGTGAGCCCAGCTTTCCAGGGTGTCCAGGTCCCCTTGCAGGGCCAACCTCCCCTCTTTCCCCACAACTACTGCTCCCATCTTGGAGTCATCAGCGAAGAGACTCATTTCACACCCTATACCCTCCCTGATGTCCGATATGTATGCATTAAACAGGATTGGACCCAGGACCGAGAGCTCCGCGGTACTCACTACCAACCTCTCTAGGGTTCGAGAGCTCTCACCCACCACTCACTCTCTGGGTGCATCCAGCTAGCCAATTTTCAATCCATCTGAACATCAAAGGGCCTACTCCCAACCCCATCAGTTTCTCCACAAGACCATTATTGGGGACAGAGTCAAACGCCTTGCTGAAGTCCAAGAATAATACATCCACAGGCTTTCCCCTGTCCAGTTCTGATGTTACCCATTCGTAGAACTCCACAAGATTGGTTTGACATGATCTACCTGGCACAAACCCATGTTGCCAATTATCCAGACCTCCCACCTCCTCCAAGTACACCCCCAATCATTCCTTTAGTATACTCTCCATTAATTTTCCCATCACCTAGGTCAAACTGATGGGTCTATAGTTACCTGGTACTTCCCTCAACCCCCCTTTATGGATTGGCACCACATGTGCCTCTCGCCAATCCCTAGGTACCCTCCCTGTCTCAAGTGACCTGTTGAAGAGCTCCGCCAGGGGTGCAGCCAGTATGTCTGCCAATTCCCATAGTACTCTCAGATGAATGCCATCCAGCCCAGGAGATTTGTCTTTCTTTAGGGTCTTGGGGGCTAACCACACCCTTTTGGTGGAGATAGAACCATCCATCCCCTCCACCTCACTGGCCTTTTTATCCTTATCCTGATGTGACACCCTTGGGGTACCTCTCCCTCCCTCTTGCTCCATTTCTGTTGCTCCCCTGATCCCACTCACTGCTGCTTTTATCCTCATCGTGCCTTGCTTTGTAGATATCCCATCCCCCTCCCTAGTGAACACAGAGGCGAAGTACTAGTTTAATACCTCTGCCCGGTCCCTCACCTCTTCCACCCACCCTCCTTCTGATCTCAATCTGCTGAGATGGCCCTTAGTTTTTCTCTGTTCCCCAATGTACCGGAAGAACCCCTTTTCCTCTCCGTGTATCCCCTGTGCCAGCCTCTGCTCTTTACTGGACTTTGCCCCCCTCACCATCCGGGTGACTTTTCTAGATGCAAGATGGTACATTTCCTTATCCCTATCCCCTCTTGTTGTTTTATATTTTTTGTAGGCCGCCTTCTTTTCTCTGACCACTACCTGAACCTCACTAGACCACCAGAATGGTTTATGTGCCCTTGCTCCCTTATGTTTCATCTTAGTGTAGGTCCTGACTGCTTCATGAAGTCCCCGTTTTATGACCTCCCATCTCTTTTCCACATTTGTAATTGATGTAATCCCCTTCAAGTGATCCTTGAGAATATTTCTCATGCCCACAAAGTGTGCCCCCCTGAAGTCCACTGCCAGTGTCCTAGATCTCCCCCCCTCCCCCATGCTTATTTGAAACCAGACAGTATTGTGGTCACTCCCAGTCAGGGGATCCTCTACAACCAGGTCCCTTACCAGATCCCCATCTGCCAGAACCACGTCCAGGACATGTCCCTCCCTTGTGGGCTCCATCACATGCTGTGTTAAGAACACATCCTGGAAGCCGTCCAGCAGCCTCTGCTCCTTGGACACCTTAGAGGACATGGTTCCCCAGTTTGTACCTGGCATATTAAGATCCCCCATCAACACCACTCCTTCCCCTTTTGGTCCACACTGGGCAATGATGTTGTCCAGCAAACCATCCTCCAGAACATCACCCATCAGGCCTCCACATTTCTCTCTGCCTCTTCTACCCTAGCAATTTCTATGTCATCTCTAATGAACATAGCCACTCCACCCCCTCTGCCCTCCTTTCTGTCCTTCCTAAGCATAGTGTACCCCCGCACATTTAGGTCCCAGTCATGGTTTTTGTTGGCCCATGTTTCCGTGACCAACGCCACATCCACCCTCCTCTCGAACAGCATGGCCTGTAACTCTGGCAACTTGTTTCCCAAGCTCCTGGCATTTACTAACACCACCCCCAACCCCTTATCCCTGATCCCCTTTGTCGAACCCCACCCAGGTTCCTTATACTTCCAACCTCCCTCTGCTCCTCCTGAAACCTCCTCCCCAGTCTGTTTCCCCCCCTTGGGTTTGAAGGCTACTCCCCTCATCTGGAGGAGAGGGCTTCTGGTCAGCCCCTCCCTTATCCCTTCCTCCCTCACAAGTTTAAACCCCACCTTTCTTGAATGTAGTCAGCCACCCCGTTTAAGGACTTCCTTCCCTAACGAGGCAAGATGAAGCCTGTCCTAGGCATACAGTCCCTTATCCTCCCAAACTCCTTTCCAGTTCCCTAACACCCCCAACCCACTCTCTTCACTCCACTTCCTGAGCCAGTCATTAACCTCTGTGATCTTCATTTTTTTTCTCCACTGAGGCCTTTGGTACTGGCAATATCTCCAAAAAGGAAATGTTGCATCCATTATCCCGACAGACTCTGGCAAGTTCTTTGAACCTTGCTTGGATTTCCAAAACGCTATTTCCCTCTAGATCGTTAGTTCCCAAATGCACCAGGAAATCCAGTTTCCCTCCACAATCCCTAACCAGTTCGTACACCATGAACTTTGCTCTGTGCACTGTCAGCCCAGAGATATTCACTATCTTCACCTGGCTATGGCATCCACCCCCGTCCCTTCCACTGGATACCCCTAATCATTGAGTCTCCCAATAACAGAACCTTAACACCCGCCATCATCCTTATGGTTACCTCCACTATGCACTCTCAACCCCCATCCCCCCCTTTATTCATGATCTCAATTCCATGGGAGTCTTCCTGCGTTATTAGAGACCCCCTTGTCACCCTTTCTGCCTCCCTTGTTATTTTGCCCACTTAACTCAGATCCACCCTGAATAGGTGTCCCCTTTAACCCTCTCTTATCCAAATCATTTATCCTGGCCCTGATGGTTTCCTTCCCCACACCACCATACTCCCCCCTTGTAATAGTACCCCTACCTCCAGAGGCCCTCTGTGGGTCCCCTCTACCTAGGGCCCCATCCTTGGTACAGACCCCCCTGCTGAAGTGGGGCCCTTCCCCGCCTCCTTGTCTCCCAGTTTCTCCAGTCATGCTCTCCTCCCTCATGTCTGCAATATGTTGCATCTTCCCCATCTGCTTAACATTTATGTTTCCCCTTCTCCCTCTGGGACTATTTATATCCTTTCCATTGCCATTCTGTGATGCCCTATGGGTCTCCTACTCCCTCCCCCTGGCCTCTGTATCAGTTTCCTCATTTCCAACAACCCCTTCCTCCCCCTCTAGGTTGCTTAGTAGCTCAAATTTATTGTAACACTCTATGCCAGCCTCCATCAAGTAACCTGAGTTTCCCCTGACTGCCCCTCTTCCTCCCCTCTTGCTCTGTTCTCTTTAGGAGCTCCCTTCCCACAGTCTGCTCTTTTAGGCTTCCCCACAACAGCCCCTCCCTTCTTAATGTCTGCTCTTCTAGGCTTTCCTACAACAGCCCCTCTTGACTCTTCCCCCTCCGCTCTCTTTATACTCAGAATGTTTACACCGTACGTTTTCCCCTTAGCGTCAACGTCTCTATCTAAGGGTCCTCTGTCCCTAATATCCCTCCTCCTGCTTGCTGTAACATAACGTCCTGTAATTTCTGAGCATTGCCCCAGCCTCCCCTCAGCCCCACCCTTCTGCTGTCCATATCCACACCCCTTATCCTTGGACACCCCGCAACTCACTCCTTAACCAATATATTTCACTCCTGATACAAGACAGCTGTCTACAGAGTGGGCAGCGTCCCTCTCTCCAGGCCCAATTGAGAATTATTGCCATCCCACAGCCTGTGCAGCCTACAACCCTTCCAAAGATGCCTGCCATGGTGGAATATGGCCACCATGTTTGTCCCTCTCTGTTTATAATGACACACACCCATTTTCTCAGTCCCTTCCCCCTGGAATACAGTCTCTATCTCTATTCTGACTGCAGTTATTTACAAACCCAATTTCAACCCCACCAATAAAGTTCCCAAGTCTCACAAACACATACAGTCCAGTGTGTGTCCAGTCCCACTAACAGTGTGTGTATGCAGACATCAGGTACCGTATGATGTCACAGGCCCACCAGTTCCTGTTGCTTCAAATTTCAGTCACAAACAGAAATGCACAGCCCTTCAATCCCAACCCCCAGTGGCTTTTCAGTATTTAAGAAAGCCTACAAAACAGGGTGGGTGAGAGAGCTCTACCACCACCAGGCAAACATCACATTTAAATTTCACTCTAATTATCCCTGCCAAACAAGTGTTCCTACACCCAGCACACAAGCCCCAATAGTTACAATATCACTGCCCAAGTAACAGTTCTAACTCAAAGTAGTAATTTTTTACAAACAGAACTAATTTCAAGTACAAACCTATTCAAATATTTCATTTAAAGCAGAAGATAAAACCAAACCTCTGTCCTGAACAGCCTCCTGCTTCTGTTCCCAAGTGGGCAATATAACAAAGCAATAGTTTGCAAACATTCTAGGTTGAATGTTAGTCTTTATGTATGAAATAACTCAGGACCACTACTATAAATTAAAATCTTGATGGAGTGTTTGAATCTAATAAGCAACACTCTGACTGACCATTTACCTATCATTATTCTCAAAGAAATGCACAGTAATATATTGCATATGGTTTTGTATAAGTCTAGTTTTTGATGCTACAAACAGGCGTGTAAGAAGGATAACCAGACTTACACATTCAGTTGACCTGTGGGGTTTATAATAATTAACCATTTTTGTAACTTCTAACCTAATTTTGTGTAAAGCTCTGAACAGAAAAACTGATTATCTTCCTAATTTTGGTAAAAAAATAAGAATTATGCATCCAATTTTTGTAGCAAAATTCAGTGTGTATTTTTCCTAAAAATTATCAGGTAAATTGGGTTCACTTATATGCCAGGTTGACGTATATGCAAGTAAATACAGCAAAAAATCACTTTTAAAGTACCCTGACAATACATGAGGGAAAAAAACATGTTTTAACCATATTTCAGCTTATATAATTTAAATATTCTAAATATAACTGTTTTGTTGCCCCTATCCTTTATTACTAGGGACACCAACTTAAAAACAAGATCCTTGTCCTCATCTCTTGGACTTCCTCTACTCTAGCTGCTTGGTTGCACCTGACATCATAATCCTTTCCTTGTAAGTTCACAGTCTGTTGCCATGGAAATGGTTTGGATGTCACAAAATGGATTACTATGCCAAGCATAGAAAAGTGGCCAAAGCAGATACATTTTAGGGGGACAGGGATCCTGCTTTCATAGTCACCTGCACAGGTACAATATAGAGAAAAAAGGGAAGCTACTGTAAAGGCAGATAATATGTGAAACGTAAATAAACATGTATAAAAATCAATGCTACATAGATGCATAGACAATGATGGCAGGAAAAGGTCAATCAGCCCATCCAGTCTGCCCACCCTACCTGGCTAATTACACTGCACAGGCTCAAGTGGCCATTCCACCCCTTTTTATTTCTGCTACCCCTTTTCTAACTAATCCCATATGTCTACTTGCCTACCTAAAGCTGCTCACTTATTTGGCCTGTACCACTGCCACTGCAGATTGATACACTTATCCACCAAGACAAAAAGTGTTTGCAGATGTCCTTCTTGAATATCCCGTCAGTCAAATGAGTTCCACCTTATCCTTGGATTTGTGCTCCAAGGAGAAAAGTACTGTGGTGTCCATCCTATTCAGCCAGTGCAGTTACTTGCATGTTCCTTTTCCAAATGTTCCCTTATAACATCAGTGGCATTTCAGCAGCACAAACCTGTTTTTCTTCCCTAGACAGTTCATAATAGCAATAACAACCAGCTGGGCTTGCCTTTGACTCTGGTATTTAATCACTTCCTTCCAACAAAAGGACACAATCTTGGCCATGGTACATGCTATGAATAGCTATATGATTGTGTAGGATTAAAGACCTATAATCTTTTCAGTTATGTTGCTGACAGGAACTTAAATATGACTAAATAAATTAATACAAATCTTAGAAAATGTCAGTACTTATCTGCTACTCATTTGGTTTTGTATTTTGATAAGTCACATAAAAGTATACACTAGAAACTGGCTGTACAGTACCTCACAGCAGTTGAGATCTTTATGTATGCAAGGTCTGAGAGACTGCACCTGCAGGGACATACTGTACAATGTGAGTAATAGTATCAATATACAGCATAAATTTTCAACTTTGGTGGCACTGTTTTATCGGAAAGTACTTTTTGTTTTGAAAACCGTTATAGCAGTAGGAAATAAATGTGCATAATATGATATCCACATGTATAAACCAGAGATGGAGGTCAGGCCCTTATAAATAACTTTAGAAGGGATCAGAATTGAAGATAATCACTTGTCTCATTCTCAATTATTTCTAAAGCCACTTCTGTTAAAATACAGTGCAGAAGATTGTGCATTTAATCTCCAGAGAAAGGTTCTCTAAATCCAGACAAGAGATACATTATGAAAGATGTCTGCAATTTGTGGCTGTTCATGTGAAAAGAATTACTTGTGATTTCATCTCCTTCCTAGTGGACATGACTTTATACAACAAACACAGACCAGTATAAAACAAATCTTCTTTTCAAGTAACCTATTTCAAACAAAGAAAAAGGCAAGGAATTCAACTCATCATACAACATTTGTACTGCTCGATGTAGAGCTGCAAGTTCAATTCTAACAAAATTTGAACACCTCAGATTTAGGGAGTTTGACTCTCATAGGCTCTAGTGGAACTTATGAATGTTTGGTCCCAAACATGAGTCAAATTGGTGAAGAATCAAATCATGCTTTGATATACTCTTGTAATTATATACTGGCTAGGGAGTCAGTCACATGGTGCACTGCCTAGCTCAACTCTAGTGAGAGAGCTCACTCAGGTGCTGGGCACCAGGCTGATAGGAAGCCAGATAGGGCATTTTTCATTTTATTGTTAGCTAGGTTTTAGGCTGAAAACAAACTTTGAAAACTGACCAAAACAGCAGCAGCAACCACCTAACCATTTTTATTAATACTAATCCAACCAAAAGCAGCACTATTTCTGAAAAGCTCACTGTGTGTGTGTGTGTGTGTGTGTGTGTGTGTGTGTGTGTGTCTGCGTTCAAGCTGTGTAGGCCCCTCAGGCCAGGGTGTAGAGTATGAAGAGAGCCTAGGAACTAGGCTCATAGGGTAGAAAGTGGACTTGTGGAGTTGTTGGAGGTACTGTGGGTTACCCTGGAGACAGGAGCTGGAGTCACTATTTGCACTTGCATGATCTACAGACCTCCAGCACAGGAGAGAAACTGGATAAGGCACTGGTGGAAGTCATCATCACAATGGCAGAAAAAGTGGAGATGCTGCTGGTGGGGGACTTCAATCTGCTGGATGTAGATTGGAGCCCCCCAGTCACAGATTCAGCTAGAAGCAGGGACATCCTAGACTCCTTGCAGGGGGAGTGTCTCAGGCAGCTAGTCAGGTAGCCCACTTGAGATGGGGCAACACTGGACCTGGTGTTCACTAACAGGGACTTTGTTGCAGATGTCAAGGTGGGAGGCCTCCTGGGAACCAGTGATCACCATACAGTGGGGTTCGAGATTAGGATGTTAGTGGAAGCAAACCACAGAAATATGAGGGGCCTGGACTTTAGGAGGGAAGACTAAGAAAAAAAACAAGCATTTGTCAATGCCGAAAGTTCGTCATGCATAGTGATAAGGAAGTGTGTGAGAGTGTAGTAGTGCAGGAAGAATTTTGTTGAGAATGAGCAATAGAACATTGTATGACAGCTGTACTGTTCATGAGGTGGTGTGATAAAAAAGGCTGTATAGAAAATTTGGAGTGAAAATATTGAAAATCACCAAAATTACACAAGTGCAAAGAAAATTGTGAATGACTAGGTGTAACTTGACCATTTTTGGGGTTGTGTCACAATGTTTTCAACATGGCCTTTTTGGTGCCCCACCTCATGAAGCGTGCCACTGTCATTTTGTCCACTCGTGCTGAAAGGTGATTTTGCAGAGTGACCGCATCATTCTGTGCCACAGGTGCGAAAACACATTTCAGGCAGGTTGCAAAAAGATTACAGTTGTACTGTTCATAAGGAAATATGAAAAAGTGGCAATGTTGAAAATCTGGAGTGAAAATATAAAAAATTGGCAAAGATATGAGCGCAGCGAGAACCAGCTCAATGCACGCTCATAATGCAGGCATTTTGTGGAATTTTTTCACCAAATTTTAAACATGGCCTTTTTGAGACCTCCCCTCATGAACAGTAGCACTGCGATTTTATTAATCCATCCTGAAAGTTGATTTCACACACCGACTGTGCCATTCTGGGCCACACATGTGAAAACACATTTTGGGCAGGATGTGAAAAATTACAACTGTACTGTTCATAAGGAGATGTGAAAAAATGGCAATGTTGAAAATCTGTAGTGAAAATATAAAAATGTGCAAAGTTACTTGAAGCGCATGAGAAACCGAGCAACTCACACTGGTACGTCAGGCATTTTTTGGAATTTTTCCACCAAACTTTCAACATGGGCTTTTTGGGACTCCACCTCATGGACAGTGGCACTGTCATTTCAGTAATCAGTACTGAAAGGTGATTTGGCACAGTGACCACAAAATCATCTTTCAGGGTGAGAAACGAAATGACACTGACATGTTCACGAGGGGTGATCCCAAGAATCCCATGTTGAAAACTTGGGGTCAAAAGTCCTAAAAATGGCTGAGACATCAACCTAAGCTGAAACACCACATTGAGTCCCATGATGCAGCGCTACCCGATTCCACAGTTCCTAGTTCGGCTTTGAAGAGTGCAGCTGTATCCCAGTCCAGTGAAGATCGAGGCTCCTGACCTCCAATGTGTAGGCATGGTTGAGGGGATGCAGGGAGGTGGTGCACAGAGGGAGGATTTGGGGGGAGGGGCTGGGAGACGACATTGGAAGGTTTTCTTTTACAGGTAAATAAAATTGAAAAAAGACTCCGTGGACGTTTTTATTTTTACAGGTATTTATTTTTCAATATATAGGCACACTGGGTGGGCCCCAGTGTGCCAAATAGTGTGTGTGTGTATAGGGGGGGCATGCCATTGCCGACACAGGGATTGAGCACCCCATTGTCGGCTAACACTACAGACTGGGGGGGAGCATCCGACATTGGGAGTGGGTATCCTGATGTCAGAAAGGGGAAATTGTTTAACCAGGAAAGAAACAGTAAGGGGTTGCAGGGACAGGGGAAAATGTTTAACCAGAAAAGACACACTGAGCGGCTGCATGGATGGGGGAATAGTGTTTAACCAGAAAAGACACACTGAGTGGCTGCAGGGAACGGGGAAAGTGTTTAACCAGAAAAGACACACTGACCAGTTAAAGGGATGGGGGAAAATGTTTAACCAGAAAAGACACACTGAGTGGCTGCAGGGATGGGGGACAGTGTTTAACTAGAAAAGAACACACTGAGCGGCTGCAGGGATGGGGGAAAGTGTTTAATCAGGAAAGACACACTGAGCAGCTGCAGAGACGGGGGAAAGCATTTAATCAGGAAAGACACACTGAGTGGCTGCAGGGACAGGGAAAAGTGTTTAATCTAGAAAGACACACTGGGCTGCAGCTGAAGGGATTCGCATGTCAAAGGACAGAGCCGCGTGCAGCATCAGCTCTGTCCTTTGAAATTTTTGCCGATACCAGCCCCCTCAGCAAAACAGTGTCGTCAGGACATTGCCTGCTGATTTGCTGGCCACAGACCGGCCCCTGCAGCACAGCTGGTCATTGGGCTGGCACCCCTCACACCCCTGATTAGCAGCTCTCATATCAACAAGTTTGTTCGCGCTTGCACGCTTGATGAACTTAAAAATGGGTGAACTCCTCAGAGATGACCTAGCGGGGGAGGGGGGATGGCTGGGGGGGCAGGTGGAGAAACAGTGTGCTTAGTAAAGGGAAGACATAGGGAAAGCAGCAAACCTCTGCCCAAAGAAAGTGAGCAAAATCAGGAGAAAAAAAGAGACCACTGTGGTTGTAAAAGGAAGCGGATGGCTAAAAAGGCTAAACATGTAGCATTCAGTAGGTACTGTATAAAAAAATGCAGTAGAGGAAGAGAAGAGAAGAGGACAGGGAGGTGTATCAGGAGAAGCAGAGGGAAACAAGGAAACTGGAGAGTAGTACAAAGGTCCAGCCTGAGGAAAGAATACCCAAGGGGTAATTAAGGGGACAAAACCCTTTTTAGGTAGATAAGTGAAGAGAAGAAGACTAAGGAAGGGCTTGTGAGGTTAAGAAAGGCAGGGGGACTGTGCAGAGGTGGATAAGGAAAAAGCAGATATCCTAAACAAATACTTGTGCTCAGTCTCCACATAGGAAGGGGAAGGGGATGGGCCACATAAAGCAGCAGAAGCACTGAGAGGAGGGAGGTAGACACAAGTCCATTTACAAATAAAAGAGTCCTGCTGGGGCTCACAAACCTGAAAGTGAGCAAAGCTATGGGGCCAGATGGGGTACACCCAGGGCCTCAGTGCTCTGCAGCACTTTGTCCTGATTTCTGCAGCAGGGCTCCCAGGTTTCTGCGGCATCATTTTCTGATTTCTGTGGCATGATTTTGTGGAGTACACTTAGTCATGGGGCTAATTGCTGCCCCTCTAAGGACCATCACAGCAAATTAGTCTCATGTTACATGTAACTGGCTGTAGGAGGGGCTCTCTAAAAGACCCTGTAGGCTAACTGTTAGCAGTCAGTCAGTGGCTATGCCTCATGGTGTGCAGATGTGACCTGCTGGGAATAAAGCCTTTTCTACTATTATTTTGCACATCCACCTCAGTTATTCACACAGTCCGGATAACAGTGAGAGATGTGGACGGCAGATCTGAAGAGAAGGTAAGGGTCCTTAGTGGCAGACCAACACCAAAACGTAACACTTTATTAATTTCTGTGGCAGAATATACATGCCAATGGCTAAAATATGATGTGATGTCATCAATTAAATCACATGCCAAGCATAGAGAAGGGACTTCAGGATAAATGAGATGGAGAGAGGAGACAGACACTATGGAAAAACTGTATATTTGAAAGAAAATTTACAAAGAACAGGGAATTCTGTGGCATTATATATATACTGTATATTCTGTGGCATGATGTAAATTCTGCAGAAAATTCCACAGATGCAGAACAGCAGAATTCCAGGGGCCTTAGGTACACCCAAGGGTGTATCGGGAGCTCATAGAGGTACTTACTGCACCTCTGAAAGCCCTATTCAACAACTCACTGGAAACAGAAATGGTTCCAGGGACTGGAGGAGGGCAGATGTAGCCCTGCTTCATAAAAGCAGTAGCAGGGAGGAGACTAGCAACTTTAGGCTGGTCAGTCTGACATCAGGGAAGTTAGTGGAGTCACTGCTAAAGGCAAAGACTGTGGAGTATCTTGAGACTAACAAGTTACACAATCCAAGGCAGCACAGATTCATGTGTGTGTGTGTGTGGGGGGGGGGGACTCATGTCCAACAAATCTGATAGATTTATTTGACTGGGTGACAGTGGTGGAGCAGTGGATGTGGCATATTTAGGTTTTAGTAAGGCAATTGACACCATACAAATGTACCACATTGGAGACTGTTAAGAAACTGAGCAGCTTAGGGGGTGGGTGATAAGGTGGTAAACTAGGTAAGAAATTGGTTAATGCACAGGTGACAGAGGGTGGTGGTAAATGGAGTTCACTTTGGGGAAGGGAGGGTGACCAGTGGGGTGCCTCAGGGCTCAGTACTAGGACCAGTCCACTATAACGTCTTCATTAGTGACATTGCAGATAAACTAGAAGGGAAGGTATGCCTCTTTGCAGATGACACCAAAATCTGAAATAGGGTAGACACTCCAGAGGGGGTGGAAAGAATGTGCAGAGACCTGAGAAAACTCAGAGTGGTCAAGGGCATGGCAACTGGGATTCAATGTGAAAAAGTGCTAAAATATGCACCTAGGGCACAGAAACTAGAGGCAGAATACAAGATAGGAGAAGAGGTGTTGACAGTCACCAAGAAGAAAAGGGACCTGGGAGTTATCAAATCTGATTACCTCAAGGTGGCAAGACAGTATGTCAAGGCTTTGAATAGAGCCAGTGGGATGCTGGAGTGCATATGGAGGGATATGACCAGCAGAAGGAGGGAGATGGTGTTGCAACTGTATAGATCACTGGTGAGACCCCAATTGTAGTACTGTGTCCAGTTCTTGTCAGCACATCTCAGAAAGGACATAGACAGGGTGGAGGCTGTCCAGAGGAGAGCAACTAAAATGGAGCAGGGCATCAGAAGCCATATGAGGGGAGACTGAAGACATTAATATGTACACTCTAGAAGAGAAGAGGAAGAGGGGGACATGATAGACACCTATAAACACCTTAACAGGTTGAATAAGGTACAGGAGGGGAGTATTTTTCAGAGAAATAGATGCACAAGAACACGGGGACATACATGCAATGAAGCTGGAGGGGGAAAATTTGGAAGAGATGTAAGGAAGTACTTCTTCACAGAAAGAGTGGTGGATGCTTGGAACAGTCTTCCAGCAGACGTAGTGGGGGAGAAACAGTGCTGGGCTTCAAGCATACAGGGAATAGGCAAAGGGGAATCTTAGGAAGCAAGGGGGAAGGAAGCTGGGGATCAAATAGGGTCTGCGCAGACAGTATAAGTAGGGACACATGGGCAGACTGGGTGGGACAAGCAAGTGCTCCTTATCCACTGTCATATTCTCTGTTTCTGTTTCTTTGTGAAGATTCCCAACTTTGCACAGTGCAAATTTGCGTACTGTAATTCCTCACCCAGCAAAGTGCCTATTTCACCCCATGAAACTAGGTGCATTGACACTTTGCCAGTGAAGGTGCTGGACAAGTGCGACTATACATAGTTTTCTCTGGTCAAAGTATAATTTGGTCTGTAAAGACCTATGGAAAGTTGTCTTTTTTTTGTTGTCTTAATTGTTTGTTCTTCAGATAAAAGACCCCCACCCCAACTCTCTGTGTCATACATACCCCATCCCACCACACCATGCAGCTTTATTTAGCTCTTCTCTTTATTCTCACCTGCCTGGCTGGCTCCATTCACACCACCTCCTCCTCATAGCCCCATCACCCGCCTTCATACAAACATGGAAATATAGAAGTTGATGGCAGATAAGGACCGCTAGGCCCATCCAGTCTGCCTGTATACCCAACCTGTATCAGCAGCCGCTGACCCTACTTGGTCATCGGCTTTAGCTTCTCCTTTCCACCTCTAGGATTCCCTTATACCTATCCCATGCATATTTGAATCCCGCTACTGTGCCCACTCCCACCACCTCATGGGGCAGGCAGTTCCATGCATCTATCACCCTTTCTGCGAAAAAGAACTTCCTCACTTTACCCTTATCCTGCCCCCCCTCCAATCTCATATCGTGCCCCCTTATTCTTGTACCTCTGATGTACCGAAAGATGGCTTCCACTTTCACCTTGTTTATGCCCTTAAGATACATGAAGGTTTCTATTATATTTCCCTGTTCTCACCTCTCTTCCATTATATACATATGAGGTTTTTTAATCTCTCCTCATAAGTCTTCTGTTGCAAGCCCTGCACCATCTTAGTTGCCCTCCTCTGAACCGTCTCAGCCCTGACTACATTCTTATGAACAGGCAGCCTCCAGAACTGCACAGTACTCCAAATGAGGCCTCACCAGTGTCTTATATAGTGGTATCACCACCTCACTCCTTCTGCTGGTGATACCCCTTCCTATGCACCACAATGTGCCACTGGCCCTCCCTGCAGCCTTTGTACTCTGCTTGGCCACTTTTAGGTCATCTGAGATGATAATCCCCAATTCCCTTTCCTTCCTGGTGACTGTCAGCAACTCTCTCCCCCCATCCTGTAGCTCTCTGTAGGGTTTCTGTGCCCCAGCTGCATGATTTTGCACTTCTTCGCATTGAACTTCAGTTGCCTCACTTCAAACCATTTTTCCAGCTTTTCTAGGTCCCTACTCATTTTTTCCACCCCATCTAGAGTATCTACTCTGTTGCATATCTTGGTGTTATCTGCAAACAGGCAAACTTTTCCTTCCAGCCCTTCTGCAGTGTCACTAATAAAAACAGTAAAAAGGACTGGTCCCAGGACTGATCCTTGAGGCACCCCACTGGTCACCTCTGTTTCCTCGGATTGGATCCCATTTACCACCACCCTCTGCTTCCTGTCCCCTAACCAGTTTCTAACCCAGTACACTACTTTACGGCCCATGCCCAGGCTTCTCAATTTATTTACCAGTCTTTTATGTGGAACGGTGTTGAAGGCCTTGCTGAAATCGAAGTAGATGACATCTACCACTCTCCCTGATCCACCTCCATCACCTAGTCAAAAAAATCTATCAGATTTGTTTGACATGACTTTCCTGCTATGAATCCATGCTGCCTTGAATCCAGTGCTCTATTGGATTCCAGGTGTTCCACAATTCCTTCCTTAAACAGTGCCTCCATAATTTTACCCACTACTGAGGTGATGCTGACCAGCCTATAGATTCCTGCCTCCTCCCTGCTTCCATTTTTGTAAAGAGGGACTACATGTGCCCTCCTCCAGTCCTCCAGAACTATTCCTATATTGAGTGACTCACTGAACATGGCTGCCAGTGGTGCTGCTAGCCCCATCCGTAGTTCCTTTAGTATCCTGTGATGTATGCCATCTGGTAGTACTACTGGACTTACCTGTCCTTTCTCCCATGGTTTACTCCCTGTGGCAGTTGAAGGGGAGCTGGTTTGGCTTGTCCTTGCAGGATTCAGAAGGGCAGTACCTGGGTTGCTGTGCTGGGCCTGTGGTGGGTCATTTAGTCTGACAGTGGGGGGGTGCTGTTCTGTTCCCCTATCCATCAAGACACTGGCTGATAAAAGTGCAAAAGAACCAACTCACTCACTAGCATGTGCTACTCAGCTCCAACCAGTAACTTCCCACTCTCAATAGAACTTCATCTTCACTGCCACCTGTGGTCACCCAGCTGGCAGTCTAGCAGGAGAGCTGTCAGCCTTCCTTTCCTGGAGGAGGAGAGCATTCTCTGGGATGCTTGACCCTCTTCCTTCTACTGGCCAGCCCTCGATGGCCCAGGATTGATAGTTTAAAAGACTATCCCCTCCCCATCCCCCGCTAGGCCCCCACCTCCCCCTGTGCAACCGGCAACATTTTCTAAGTTTAATTTCCCTTCCTCCAGTCTCCCAAAATCAAGTTACCATCCTATTCCAGAAAAACATGAATTGAACTCACCAGCATTCACCACGCTCTTGCCAATAAGCAGCCCTCAATGCCCCAAAGCCCCTAAATCCCAGTAAGTAGATGAAAAATTATAAAAGATAGTAAACACCTGTAGAAAAGAAAAAAAACTTCCTCCAATGGAGCAAGATAACCAGCCAGTCTGGAATTAGCACTAGGATATATGTCACTCACAATTCATTCAACTCACAGCACAGAAGAGTGAGGATGCTTTCACTCCATCAGGAATGGGTTTCTCTTTTGCAGGGTCAGGTAAACAGGCGACAGAGGGATGGATGGGACCTAGAGGGGGTAGGTAGGTGGGTAGGTATACTTTTAAACTGTGGGTTATGATGGGAGTGTGTGTGTGTGTGTGTGTGTGTGTGTGTGTGACACACACAGGGTGAGTGTGAAATTCTTTCCTTTCATTAGGATTTAAAAAAAGAACTAACCAGTAAAGTTATTTTTTTCACTGTTCTTTATTACCTCATGGAATTGTTCATTTGACTATTACACTCCTGTTGCCTAAACACTCTTGGTGTGTAGGGTAAATAATAATCATACAGATTCTTGTGTCTCAGAGTCTTCCAAGAAACATCCGTAAACAAGCAAGAGTACTAATGAATGTTTATTAGACTACTTACCCCAAGCATGTGACAAAGAAAATCACAAGGGAGATGGGTTTCTCACCACGTCTCCTAAAGAATGTACATAATCTCCAGGATTGTAGGATCTCAGGTTCTCCAAGATCTAATTCTCTCTCCGTGCTCTTCTAGAGGACGCACAGTAGGTTGCAGACAACTATATACTACAGATAACAGCATAACAACACAGACTACTTCATAGTTACATATATGAGAAACAATATGTATTGGTCCTAAGTCATTCTCTGTTGGATGATGACTTAGGAGACAGAATTACTAATGAGTATCATATGAGACAGAATATGCTTGCATTAGCGTTATAGCTTGGACAATAGAAATGCTGACCGGTTCAAACTACATGTGACATTTCTTGCTTATGTGTAATATAAGACATAACAAAGGATTTCTTTCTGTCAGCTCTCTTAGACAAAGAGAACTGCTGACAGGGCTCTGTTACACATGGCATATCTGTCTGAGTGTAAAACATATACTACGTATAATTATATGAGAATATAAGTATACAATAATCACTGATGATCCCTCAGAGTCATCTTATCAGTGATTAGGGAGATTATATATGGAATATATGTAAAAGACAAACATAATCTAGATAAATGGACCTTCTTTTGCTACTGCCTGGATGCTCATAAACATTACTGAACTTGGTCTATGGGTCAGCTTATCCTCACTCTTGCACAATGCATCACACTGGGACTGTTGCCAGGAACCTACTAACTACTCATACAAAATACAGCAATGCAAATTCTCTCTCAAGGAACTATGCTTATGCTCCATAAAGCTCTTGCTCCTCCTTCTACTGATTTTTGGTAATATCCATCCAAACCCAGGTCCAATCTGCTCCAGCTATATGAAAACTAATGGGGCTCTCATCCTCGCAACCCTCAACATTTGCAGTTTACTGCCTAAGCTTGATGTCCTTCAATCCTTTACAAGCCAATATAACCCTGACGTTCTAGCCATTGTTGAAACCTGGCTGATGCCCAAAGTCCCAGATCTGGCAATCGCCATACAGGGTTACACTGTTTTCGGGCTGGATCAAGTCTCTAAAAGAGGCGGGGCAATGCCATTTATATTAAAGACACTCTCATGGCGCACCCCATTGCAACTGTCCCTCCTGACTCCTCGGCCCAGATTCTACCTATCAAAATTCTCTATGGGGCCAATAATAAAGCCCTCACAATCATCTAAGTTTATATCCCACCCAAGGACCAAGGTCATGGCCTTAGTGATGTCCTCAACTTTATCAGCCCCTAAGCCCCTAGCTTGGAACTTATCCTGCTAGGTGATTTTAACATAAACTGGCTTGTCTCAGATGCAAGTGTTCACAAAGATGCCATTACAGCGGCTAATCTTACATAGATGGTTGCCTTCGCTACAAGGACAAACTACAAAACTGGCACCAGTACTCTCCTAGACTGGGTCCTTGCCAACCAGCCTGCCCATATCCCACTCACCACTGTTCTCTTGGACTCACTCAGTGACCATTCCCTGGTCATCTGTGAATGGTCCAACAAATTTCTCAAGCCCCCCCCCCAAAATCATCACCAGCAAAGTCCTCCCTCACACACAACTTACCCATCTCAAGCACCACCTGAAACTGCAAGACTGGCTACCCATTTACAAGGCGACAGACATTAACATGGCTCTTGACTACTTTGTCACCACCTTCAACATGGCCTGTGACTTCTTTGCTCCAGTTAAAAAATGCAAAGCAAAAGCTCTCTGTAACCCATGGCTCACTGCAGAGCTTCTTACTCAGCTCAAATCAAGGGACCACCTTTGGGCAGTGGCAAAAGCCACAGGCAAGCAATCTGACATCCAAAAATACAAGCATGCTTGAATCATCTGCACAAAATCTATCCGTCTAACGAAAAGTTCCTATTACAGGGATGCTCTCACTAATACGTGGGGCAATGGGAGAGCTTTCTGGGACAATATTAAAGAAGTCACAGGGAAGCAACCAAAAATCTCCCCGTCTATGCTAAATGTTGATAGGGATCATTACCCTTGACCCCACAGTCAATGCAAATACCTTTAATGCTACTTTCACTGACCATAGTTCCGTTCTTCTCCCTGACTTTTTCACAGTTAACGACTCCGCTTCATTTGAACCCCCCTGCACCCAGTCTAATTGCCCTCCTTTTTACTTCAAAGAGGTCAGATTGAATGATGTTCACCGCTACATTACCAACGCTATCTCCAAGTCCAGAACTAGTGGTGACTCCTTGGACCTTAAGCTGCTGTCGCTTATCCTTGAAGATGTACTATATCCATTAACCAAAATTCTTAACCTCTCCCTTAGCCACAGACAGTTCCCAGGCAGATGGAAATCTGCCAATGTTACCCTGGTCCACAAAAGTGGTGATAAGACCAATCATACTAAGTATCGACCGATCTCCATACTGCCCCTGCTCTACAAGACCCTAGAGCACATCTTTGTGGACTAGCTCACCGACTACCTGGACAAATCTAATATTCTGTGTGCACAACAACACAGCTTCAGAAAAGGACATAGCACCACCTCTGCCCTCCTGGAGTTCACTGGAGCACTGTACAGCTCACTGGACAATGGCCACCTAACTGGGGCAGTCTTTACCGACCTGTCCAAGGTATCTGATACTGTCCACCATTGGCTGCTGATAGACCAACTATTGAATGCTGGACTTGCACTTGACTCTACATTGTGGTTTAAAAGCTACCTTGAAAATCACTCGCAAAGAGTAAAAATTGCCAATGCACGCTCTGATACTTTACCAGTTTGCTCTGGTGTCGCCCAGGGATCCATACTGGGTCCACTTCTGTTTAGCCTTTTTCTAAATTCCCTTTCTCAATCCTGCTTGGAACAAATCATTCTGAATGCTGACTACACAGTTATTTTCTCCTCACACAAAGAACCTACACCACTTCAACTCAATCTACAGCATGATTTCAGCTCTGTTGAGAACTGGTTTACTTATCACAAGCTTGTCCCAAATCACAAGAAAACAAAGTCTATGCTGTTTAGCAGCTCTCACAAGCAACACAAGCTACACCCACTGACTATCTCCACCAGCCAGAGGAATACCCTTGAACAGGTCCGATCCTTCAAATACCTAGGGATACTGCTTGACTCCAATCTATCCTATGCGACCCACGTTGACAGCGTAGCTACTGTAAAGCTGCTAATACACATTTTGGGTTACTGTTCAAGCACAGGCAACACCTCACCCCGAAAGCCTTGAAGATCACTGTCCAGAGCTCTGTGGCCTCCATTCTTGATTATGGTCTTATCATTTATGGCTCAGCCATGGCAACAACCCTCAGATGCATATCAACAGCCCTTAACAAGGCCTGTCAGCTTGTCACTGGAGCCCACCATCTCACTTAAAGCCATGACTTTTATGCTCAATCCAGATGGCTTCAACTCTCCAACCATATTAATTATCTCATCTGTACCATGGCGAAAAAAATTAACCTGGGTCTCGCCACCCCCAGTGTCCAAGCTCTGCTTCACTATATCATCAACCCGTGGAGCACAAGGAGATCCAAATTACAGCTCCTGCAAGTTCCCCACTGTTGCACTACCCAGGGTCAATTTTCTTTTGCCTATAGGGTTCCCTCATGGCTGAATGGTCTCAGAACCACCATCTTCTCAGCTCCAACACTTGGCATGTTTAAAACCAGGCTCTGGCTCCATCTTACTGCCTCCAGCTCCTGTGATGGCCTCACCTAAATCAAACATACCTGCCAGCTCCAACAGCCTTACCGTGCCTCCCCCTCATAGCACTTATCTCCTCTCTTCCTCAGCTTGCCTCCCTTCCCCCTTCCAACTCCCACCCCCCTTTTTCCCCTACCCTCCACCAGCACTTCTCCCTGTTATGTCTGACAATGCCTCCGGCTGCTACTATGCCCATCCTGCTTCCTTCCTCTCCCCCTTTGTTCTGTATCCCTCTCCTAGTTGTTGCTGCTCTGGGCCAAACTATGGACAGCGCTCTCTAAGTGTATTTTTTAATTAATAACTATTCCAATTGTTCTGTATCATCTGCATTGTTGTTATTTCTGTTGTCTCCTCTATATTGTGCTTCAATTGACATGGAACCTTTGTAAAAGGGCCTTGGCTCAAAGGTATTTGTAATCCTAGAACTAAATAAATAAAATAAAAAAATAAAATGTATTATAGTGAGGTATAATGAATCATGCATGATAAATATTAGCATATATTAGCAGCAAATCACATTCCTGGCACTCGTGCTTATATGATGGGTGCCGAAATCTATATATTAGTGCAAAATAGCAGTAGCACAGTACAATAGACCAGGAATACAGTGTGAGGTGTATGTGGGATGATAGGGGGCATACCCCAGATGCAACAGTCCCCTCTTTGTTGCACTAACTGCAAAAGTGCCAACACAAAAAAAAAAAAACACTAAGGTTAGGCACCATTCGTCTACAGGCCCAAGGCATGAGCCTGATAGAGGAAATTAACTGGTCACAGTGGTGTTTCAGGGTTTTCCTTAAACAACAAAATGTAATTATAAGGGAAATGTTAGTAAACCTTGTATTACTATAAACATTTGGAATAAAACTTCACAACAGGGTTTTCCAGTATCAAAACAATCAGTAAATACTGATATATATCAGGTGTGTATCTGTCCTATTGGGAACAAATTGAAGAGACAAACTTAAGTTGCCTGTATGGATATTAAAAATAATTAAAAATCAAGATAGAGCATCAAGATAGTTAGGACTAGACTTCATGATATCTGGTTCCGGGATGGGAACAGGTGTGATTACCATATAACCTATTACTTTTCTAGGGAGTAAAAATAGAAGTTAGAAAAGTTCACTTTGCATAACTTTTAGTCCATATCAGAAGAATGTATAGTTGGTCACCACACTATGTTCCACATCAGCAGAATATACCAACTTGGAGGATGGCATTTTTCAGCTGGTAAGTCAAACAGGACATGAAATGTCAATGTCCACAAGACATAAACTACGAACAGTTCCAGGAATAAATCCAGGGTTTCTTCAAGTGCTAGATGAAGATTCATAGTTCAAATCTGATGAATTCAGACTTTCCAAAGGTAGATCCAAATGTTCAGGAGGCAGCAGTATTTTCATAGGTCTCAGCAGGGGGTGCATTAGATTGCACATTGAGTTTTACAATGGAATAGCAACAGTGTTCGGTTGAAGATGATCACATGGCTGCACAAAGTATAACATTTTATAGCACTACTCAGTTTGTATGAGGTGCCAGCCAGGCCTGGTAAACTAACAGTGAAGAAAATGGATTTCTTGATTGTAGATCAAATGAAGAAGAGTCTTCTTGCTGAAGTTAGGGGTTTGCCCCTACCCCAGACTACCTTAATAGTATTAATAACAATGAGCTTGATTGTAGAATCTTAATTGGCCGGACAGAATACAGTTTATTTGAGAGTTCACAAGTGGAAGCCTAATTTCAGTTATTAGGCCAGTATTCACAAGTTGATAAGACAAGTTGGAAGATGTCACATCTGCTTAAAAGGTAATGTTCCTTTCAGGTACGACAATCATAGTTCAGAGTCAATCATGATTCCAAGATCTCATGGCAAACAAGGAAAGGAGGTAGTTTCAACCTTTCATGATAAAAGTTCCCATCAAGATAATCAATAGAATAGACAGTTGCCAGACGATCAGAGATGGATGCTGCCAGTTGAAAAATGTGGCAATGACACTGTGAGAATCACAAACATGCCTTCTTGGATTGTGTAGGAATAAGTTTCAAAACATGGAGCAATATTGCTGTGTGTGGTGACATACCCAAGGTTCCTTGCCATTGACAAGGGAATAGTGCTAGATTCAAATAAACATTTGTTAACACATGCAATAGAAGTGCAAAATGTGGCAATGCCACTGACCCATATGTGTCATGTATGAGATCAGGGATATGTCCTAATTCCAGATCCCGGAAGAGATAACCGAAGGGTTGTAAGAACATAATAACCGTAGGCAGTGCAAAGGACTTTCCTAGCTATATGATGCTCATCTGCTTCCTTAATGTGAGTAGAAAATAATTCATTAATATGAACATTTGTCAGGTCAAACCCCTTCACAATATCCTTAATATTGTAAATGTAAATTACTCTTTAAGAGCAAAATCATGTATACCATGCAATGTGGGGGAGGGGGGATTATATTATTTTTCATACTATCATGAACCTTTAGCATATGTGCTTGAATAATGGTTATATCAGCCCTAGTTCAAATAGATATGTCAGAGCCAAGTAAGCTTGAGTATAAACCTGTGTTTTTGCTGTTGTTGTTTAAAAAAAAATAAACACCTACATAGAAACATAGAAACATAGACTTTGACGGCAGATAAGGACCGCTTGGCCCATCTAGTCTGCCCATTTCCCTACCTACAGGATAGGCCGCAGATCCTAGTTAACCAACAGCCTATTTCTTCCTACCCCTCACAAGAATTGCCTTATGCCTGTCCCATGCATTCTTGAATTCTCCCACAGTTTTAGACCCCACACCTCCTCAGAAGGCTGTTCCATGCATCCACTACCCTCTCTGTGAAATAATACTTCCTCCATTGCCCTGAACCGCCCTCCTTCTATCTTTAAATTGTGTCCCCTTGTTCTTGCAAGTCTCTTTTTGTGAAAGATGCTACCCTCTTGGACTTTGTTGATTCCACTGAGTGCCAAAGTTTCTATCATGTCCCCTCTCCCTTCTTTCCTCAAGGTAAACATATTAAGCTCCTTTAGTCTCTCCTCATACTGCTTCTCTTGCAGACCCTGCACCATTTAGTTGCCCTCCCTGGACTGCCTCTATCCTGTCTATGTCCTTTCGGAGATGGGGTCTCCAGAGACTGGACACAGTACTCAGATGGGGGTCTCACCAACTGTCTGTACAGAGGGATAACAACTTCCTGTTTTCTGCTGATGATGCCTCCCTATACATTCAGTATACCCCCAGCCCCCCTACTGCCTTCTCACATTGCTTGCTAACCTTAAGGTCATCTGATCTGATTACCCCAGGTCCCTCTCCTTTTTGTTGTTGTTACTACCTCCCCATCCATTGTGTATTCTTCCCCTGGGTTCTTGTTTCCCAGGTGCATTATTTGCACTTCTTTGCATTGAATCCTAGCTGCCATACTTCTGACCATTCCTCCAACCTTGCAGTCCTTTTCATCCTTTCCGCCTCCTTGTGTATCAACCCTGTTGCAGATCTTTGTGTCATCTGCTAAAAGGCATACTTTTCCTTCCAGTCCCTCTGCAATTTCACTGATGAAGACATTAAAAAGGACTGGACCCAATACTGAACCCTGCGGTAGCCCACTAGTAACCCCTCTTTCTTCAGAGTGGACTCCATTTACAATTACCTTCTGTGATCTGTTGTCCAGCAAATGTTTTACCCAGGCTACCACCCTGGGTCCCACTCCCAGGCTGGTTAATTTGACTATTAATCTTTTGTGTGGGACTGTTCAAATGCCTTGCTAAAGTCTAGGTAGGCCATGTCCACAGCCCCTCCCTGGTTCTACTTTGGTCACCCAGTCAAAGAAATCTATTAGATTCGTCTGACATGACCTTCCCACTGTGAACCCATGCCTTGGGTCCTGTGCTCCACTGGCCTCTAGGTGCTCGACTATTCTTTCCTTCAGAGTGACTCCATCACTTTCCCTACCACAGAGGTCAGACTGACAGGTCTGTAGTTTTCTGCCTCTGTCTTGGACCCACTTTGTGAAGGGAATCCCATCCACCTTCCTCCAGTCCTCGGTACCACACCATCCTCCCATGATTTATTAAAAGAGTAGCCAGTGGTTTCCTAGTTTCTCCTTAATTCTTTTAGAATTCTGGGTGAATTCCATCAGGACCCATTGGTTTGTCCACCTTCAGTTTTGAGGTTCTTGCAGAACCCTTTCTTCTGTGAAAGGACTGGGATCGACCCCCCTATCAAGAGTGCTTCTGTTAATTGGATTAGGCACTTCCCCTTCCTCTTTTGTGAATACTGAGCAGAAATATTCATTCAGTATTCCTGCTTTTTCACTGTCCCCCTCTGCCCACCCACCGTTCATTCTATTCAGCCTCACTATCCCTCCCTTTGTCTTTCTACGCTCGCTGATGTACCTATAAAAGGTTTTATCCCCCTTCTTAACTGAGTTGGCTATCTTTTCCTCAGTTTGGGCCTTTGCTATTCTGACTTCCCTCCTTGCTTCCTTCTGCCTTAACTGGTACAGCTCTCTGTCCTGCTCCTTCTGTTTTTCCTTATAGCTTCCAGAATGCTATCTTTTTCTTCCTGGCTTTCAGCCTACTTCTTTTGAGAACCATAGTGGCTTTTTCTTCGTTTTGATTTGTTTATTTGCTTCACACAAGGCTTGTTGCCTCTGTGATGGCAGTTTTGATAATTCCCCATTGTTGCTCCACACACTCCTTCTAGCCTGTTTTGCAGGTGCTTTTCTGAGGCACTCTCCATCTTGCCAAAGTCAGCCCTCCCTAGTCCAGTACCCTCTCACTTTTGTATGAAGCTTGACTCTGTATTTCTGGGTTTAACGTGAACCACACTGGGCGTGATGGTCACTTGTCCCCAGATAAGGCAACCCACTTCTAGATCTGAGATCCTCTCACTGCCTCACGTTTGAGAGTATGAGGTCTAGGGTTGCTCCCTCATGAGTGGGTTCCAAACTGCTGTCTAATGCTGCCACCTGTGGGCATCAAGAATGGCCCTGTTTTGTTGTGGCTGCAGCAAATGTGCTCCAGTTGACATCTGGCATGTCTATGTCTCCCATCAACAGTATTCTCCTTTCTCTGCCATTCTAAGAATGCCTTCTATCATATCCCAATTCATTCCTTCCCCTGACATGGGGGTTCGTACACAACCCTGTGCAGATTGTGGTGCCCTTTCCAGTTCCCAAGCAGACCCATGCGCCCTCTCTCCTCCCTGTTTACTCTTTTGTTCAGTTGCTTTATCCCTTCCTTTACATAGAGGCTTCTCTCCTCTTCTCTCCTGCCTGTCTCTCCTAGTAGGTTATGTACCCTGGTATGTTAACATCCCAGACATGGTTCTCTGTGTACCATGTTTCTGTGACTGCTACAATATCCAGGCATCCTCTTCCATTAAGGCATCAGCTCAGGGAGCTTGTTGCTCAGACTGTGGGCATTGTACTATTACCCTCCATTTCCTGATGGCCTTACTCCTTTGCCCCATCCCTGTCCTTCTTGCCTTTGTCTTTCTCCATTTATCCCTGCTGTTCTCCCTATCGACTACCTCTATGTTGGTGTTTGCCTTTCCTACCATGATTATTTGGGGGGCTACGATTTTCCTGCTCCTTTCAGTGCCTCCCCTTGGCTAGGTTTGACTTGCCAATGAAGCATTTATAACCATCACTCTAGGATCCTGGTTCCCCTCCCGGACAGATGCAGCCCATCATGCCAGTATAGGCTTTGCATCACTCCAGGTGGACCCCAGTCCCCAACGAAGCCAAACTTGAGCTCCACACCAGTTTTTCAACCACTGATTGAATCCCATGGTGTGGAACACCCTAGCCTCTCCTATGCTATAGATGGGTAGCACCTCCCGAGAAGGTTACCGCGGCGTGCTACTTGATTCAAGGTCCCTCCCCAATTCCACAAACTCTTCCTGCACCTAGTGCGTTTGGGTAGGTTTACAGTCAAAAGATGTACAACTAGCAGTCAGGATGTGAAAATCCTGTGTGTGTGTGTATGTGTGGTGCTATCAGTCCCTGTATAGGGAGTCTTTAATGAGTACCTGGTATGCTGCCAGGTATCCAATCACATCGTTATGAAAAGAAAAAAATATATGGCAAATGTTTGTTGTGAAACATAAAACAAATAATTTCAAGTTCTAAAGGGTGAAATTTAAAATTACTGGGTTGTGCATAAGCTGCACATTATTAACTAGATTACCTGCTTGGGAAGTGTATATTAGACCACTGGGTTTGCCAGGGTTTTATCTGGGGCACTCAGTATTAGGTGTCACAAATTATGGGGCATTATTGGGTAAAAACCTTAAGGTCTAATGGCTTTTATTACCATATAAATTTGGAAGCAAAAATTCCTGATTATAAATAAAATGTAAACAGGAGTCCAGATCAAGTCTAGCTTCTAGGATTGATCCAAAGCAATGATCATAATATTCAGTAGGGCCTCACTACCCCTCTGGATGATGAACATATCTTTTAGGACTTTGGTGTGAATTCCACAGGATGCAATTAGATCATGTGGGCTTATGAGGTACTCTGCTTCAACAATCTGTTTAGGATTAGGTCACTGGTCCTTATCTGCAATAAAATGTGCAGTTTGGGTTTTTAAGAAGACCCATACTTTTAAAGATAATAGGCATAAAAGCAAGCATCTCTCTCTCTCTCTCTGGAACCGAAAAGGAAAAGAGAAAAGAAAACATAGTTAGTTAAGTACTATTCCCCCCATTGGGGTATGGAAAAATAATTTACTCTCCTTTAAACAGGTTCATTTGATTTGCATGTAGCCATTTATCAATGACTGTTATTGTGAAGCAGTCAAACTTGGTAGACTTCTGGACTGAGTTTGTTTACAATGGGATAGGGCCTGTTGTTAGGCCTTGCCCATACAGTGTGAAGCAAACAAGTGTACCTTTTGGGATGTCTTGTTTGAGATATTTAACATATTTATCTACTGATGCCCCATCAGCAGTGGCAGTACACAGGTCCAAAATTAAGTGTTCTGGGAGTTTCATGGACCATCCGGTCATGATTTCAAAACTGGGGTACGCTGTGTACCTGCAGAGGGTGTCCCTCTTATTGCCATAAGGAATTAAGGCAATAATAAATCCCAGTCCTTTGGAGTTTTTCTGAACAAGTTTGGATAACATAACTTTGATCTGCCTGTTAGCCCACTCCGCCTGTCCTGATGACTGTGGGTTGTAAGGGATATGAAACTTTTGTTTTACCCATAACAAATCCAGAATTTCCTGCATTACTTAGGCTGTAAAGCCGTATACCTGTAATCAGAATTTACCTTAAGGGATAAACCCCCACCTGGTAAATAGCTGGTTTACCGAGACATTTGCAGTCACTTTGGTTGTGTTGCACTGTTAGGTTGGTGATCACTAGTGAAAGCTAGTTGTTCTTAGTGGTTGGCATAAGGCCAATGTAGTCAATCTGGATGTTGTCCCAGGGGCCTGATTGCCTCTGGGTTAACAGTGTATTTTTCCTAGCTGGTATAGGATTGTTCTGTTCTCAGATCAAACAGTTACTTATGTAGTGTTCTACATCATTCTTCATGTGTGGCCACAAGACAGAGGATTTTAGTCTGTCTAGTGTTTTTACTGACTCACTGGTGTCCACCAGTTGGAGTATCATGTACTTGGTAGAGTAGATAAAATCTACTCTCAGGTGTTCAGGAATTACCCGTAACTTTTCACGAGTGTTACAGCAGTGATGTTCCAAATGAGTAGGCCATCACTGGATAGGTGAATGTCATTTTTCATGTTCTTATAAGAACTATTTCTGGAAGTTATTCCTTAATTCCTTTATTAAGGAACCTATATAATGCCCTCAAATGAGGGTCCTTTTACAATATGATCGGACCTTATGAATCTAGCTTGTATTTAAACTGTTAGTGTTGTGACATACACAAGGAAGTCACTGTATTTCACAGCAATACTATAGAGTGCTGGAACAGGTTTGTTTTTCTTCTAAAAAAATTCAGTTTAGAGAGAAACAGATCCAATTAGAATCTATAATAATAACATAGTATCTGCAGTCTTTTAGATCAAGGCCATTTGGTCAGACTGCAACACTTAACCCTCTCGTGGAATGCTGGTATAATTTTACACAAGGAAAAATCTCTTTTTATTCCTCTCTTAACACAAGCTGTGTCTTTTTCAAGGAGTTTCTAGCTCTCTAAACCATCCACAAATATTTGTAGTAATTAGGAGACTCCTCTCCTCCCTGCTTTTCATTTTATTTGCCAGGTGTGTTTTAATAATGCCTGTGAATTGTACATATACGATAATGCAATTACTAGCCATGCACACTCTGTCATCACCAGAATGTACAATAAGAATTCCAAACCCTGCTATCTGACCTTTGTTGGTATGTGTGGCTGAGTTATCAGTCAAACATGACACACAGTGGTGTATTTTAACACTTTCTGAGGTTCTGTCAGAAAGGGCCCTGGGACAGGTAGGTCAGGGAGTTGAAGTGAACAATCATGGATCTCTCCTGTAAACTGTAGGCCATGGGCCAACAAGGATGGAGTTTTGATAGGAAGGACAGTGATGTCATAATCCTGTAAAATGAGAGACCAGTGTGTAAGACTGACATTGGATACAGATTCATCATTTACTCTGTCTCACAACAGAAAGTTAGTTGGTAAATGATTGGAATGCAGCACAATGTGTGCATATCCATTGATGTATATAAAGTATCTCACTGCCCAGTATGTAGCCAAAATATTCCTTTCACAAAGGTTGTATTTCAGCTCCACTGGGGCAAGTATCTGAGATGCATAATCAATGGGTCTGATTGTATTTTTCAGCTAAAACTGCTGAGATTGCTTTATCTGATGTGGAAGTTTCAACATAATGCCCTAAACTGTGTTAGGTTTAACCAATGCTGGGGCCATGGTCAGTGATACTAAAAGGAAAGACAATGATATTAGTATTAGGAGACCTTGCACCTTCTTACAAGAGGTGCCTGCTATCGTGTGTACTGGGAATAACCCAGACTGTTTCTGACTTGTGCCTGCTATTGCAGCCACAGTATGGGATAATTCAGGTGTCACTGATGGAGGGGGTTGTGCATTATGTGCTGGCAGTGCTGGCACTATCAGAGGTGCCTGCACAGTGGAGAAAAGTGGTGTGCAAGTTGCACATAGTTCTCCAGCTATAGATTGTGGTTCAGTAGCCATCGGGGTGGAGAAAGTAGTGCTGAGACAGTTGTCAGCTCAGGTTCAGAAATCAAACTTGTAACCCTCCCTCCCAAAGTGACCTGTGATGCTAAAAATATCATAGCCACTGGGCTTTCAGAATCAGGGTAGTCCCTCTCCCATCAAATGTAAAGTGGGTTTCCCAACCGGAAGGTTGCTGGATGGTAGCAACATTGTTTTTAATGTTATAGCTTAAGGTATTAATAAGCTGCATATGCCCAGTGCTGTCAGGGTTAGAAACAGTACATTTAGTCTTCTCAGGGAAAGTTGATGTTAAATTACACAGGGAATTAACTGCAATGTGTTCTTTAACCAAGGACACTCTAGCATAGCAAACGTTGCTAGCAGAAGTTTCTTCTGCAGAGTCAGACACTGGTTTCATGACTGGTTGCATATTAGTCTTATTCAAAAGTATGTCAGCATCATTTTTAATGAGAATCTTCTGTCCCTCAGAAACACTAGTCTTACTGATAACATTATTAATCACGCCAAAAAACTCTGGTATGTTTTGTTTAGTTATGGCAGCAATCACAGATCCCTGTGACTACATGATCGAACCTCCATGATGTGATGGTTGGCCATTTTGGATCACCTCATGGGCATCGTGGGTTACTGTGTTATAACCATCATCACATGACCATGAGCGGCCATCTTGGGGATGGTATGGGGATGCAATCTGATGATGTGTGTCCACCATTTTGAGACTCTAAAAATTCTCCATTTTGTGAATCACAGAAAAACAAGTGGCTAACCTTTGTTGTAGTCCATCCCACAGCATACTGTGAGTGTTCAAAATCAAACTCTTCAACATGAGAAGAGGCAAGGTCTTTGGGCATTGAGTTAGTATGCCCTGCCAATACCTCTGGCTGACGGCGCAAGTTCACCATATCTGACTTTTTGCTCCTACATTCTAACTGCTCAGATACAAGAGTTAGCATGCAATGAAGTGCATTGTTTTCAGAAATCAAGACGTTCTCATCTAGTAAAGCATGCCTATTAGCAACAGAAGCTGTGTCACAGTTTAGATTCAAAACTTTCATTTCAAGTCTGCTGTAATGAAAACATACTGAATCACACGGTTCAGTCAAAGTCTGGTGTTCTGGTGTTAAAATACCAGCACGTTAACTCTTTCAGTAATTACTTCAGACTTATCATCTCTAAGTTCCTTGTTTTCAAAACATAAGGAATCAGTGTTACTAGCCAGAACACTATTCGTTTGAAAACCTTTTTTCTAACAAGTTTTGCCTTTTCAGCTTTATCTCTTAAGGCATGCAGATCTTTGCTGCTTCTCCTCCCATTAAGAGAGGCTCATTTTCTAGATGGAGACACTGCAGCTCAGACTGCAGTCCAGCTATCCTTTTGTTATGAGAAGCATTTTTCAGACTAATTCCTTGCTTGCAGGCAGAATTCTCCATTTTGCAAGCAACATACTCAGATTCTAAAACAGATATTTCATTTAGAACATTTAAACAAAGTTGCAAATAATAATCCTTCAGGATCAACTCTTTTGATATCATTTAGCAATTCCCCATAATGGGCAATGATATCCCTTAAAGGGCTACCATTGGATTCTGCTACCTCAGCAAAATCACAAGAACCACCATAAACAGTTTGGTATGTTAAGACATCTAGCCTCAGCTCAGTACAGATATATTTAGACATGTCTTTTAAGATAAGAAACCCTTAGCTGTCTGTGGATCAAAAACTTTGTTTGCAATCAAAGTTCATGAAAGGACACAAACAACATTTGGCGTATGTGGACACCTAGATGAGTAAATAGCAATTAGGATTTGAATCCACAAAGAAAGCAGTCTATCTGCCTGTTCGGATCCCTTTACAGCTGTGTTCCCACAAAGAAAGAATAGGGGAAAAATAAATAAATAAAACAACTCATTACACAGAGATTAAATATCTGCCAAGAGATTGTCTTTCTGCACTGTAGAACACACAACAGACCGAATTTTGAACAGAAGACACTTTCAGCTGCTTGTTACTGGAGATTTCTCAACCAGTTTTAATTTACCGAGGAAATTAAAATGCAACGTGGCAAACATCCAGACTCCACTGGCAGTCGCCATTTATGTTGCCTAAACACTCTTGGTGTGTAGGGTAAATAATAATAATACAAATTCTTGTGTCTCGAGGTCTGCCAAGAAACATGCGTAAACAAGCAAGAGTACTAATGAATGTTTATTAGACTACTTACTCCAAACATGTGACAAAGAAAATCACAAGGGAGATGGGTTTCTCACCACTTCTCCTGAGGAATATACATAATCTCCAGCATTTTAGGATCTCAGGTTCTCCAATGTCTAATTCTGTCTCCCTGCTTTTCTAGGGGAGCTACAGTAGGTTGCAGACAACTATATACTACAGATAGCAGCATAGCAACACAGATTAGAGACACAAAATATGCTCCCTACAAAAATTACCTCGGACAATACAGTAATCAATGACAAAAAAGAGATACTGCAGGCATTCAACATGCACTTCGTCACAGCAGGCCTAGCCTTCGATAACTCGCTTGCATGTAGCCTGCGCACCCAACTTGGCATGACCCCACCAAATGTCGGCTCCATTAGTCAACATTTCTCATTCTCATCGGTTTCCCTCAAGGAAGTGGAAGACTTGATTCCCCACCTGGATACTAAGAAAAGTGCCAGCGCAGATGCACTTGAACCATACTTCCTAAAGATAGCATGCCAGGTATTGGCAGTGTCTATTACTCATTTATTCAACCTGTCCCTAACACAAGGTACTCTCCCTCAAATATGGAAGATCGCACACGTTATCCCGCTATTTAAATCTGGAGACCCTTGCAACCTTAATAACTATAGGCCAATTTCTCTCATACCCACACTCTCGAAGCTACTGGAAAAAAATAGTAAATGGCCAACTAAGATCCTTCATTGACAGAGAAAAATTACTAACCCCCCTTCAATCCAGATTCAGAGCCAACCACAGTACAGTCTCGGCATTAGCTAAAGTAACCAACGACTGGCAACTGGAGTTGGAGCATAAAAAGTCAGTATGTGCTGTGCTTCTTGACCTCAGCAAAGCATTTGACACAGTCGACCATGACCTGCTCCTCGACTTGCTAAAAACACTAGGACTGGATGTTACTTATCTAAACTGGTTCTCTGAATATCTGACAGACAGATACCAGCAGATGAAAGTGGATAGCAAACTATCTGCCCTAAAACTCTTACAAAGAGGTGTCCCTCAGGGATCCATATTAGGTCCCCTTTCTCTTCACAGTGTATATCAACAACATTGATGAGGGAATCAAGGATGCAAGTATTGACTTATTTGCGGATGACACAGTGCTGTACCTGAGTCGTCCCACACCAAAAGAAGCTTGTACTGACCTACAAAAAGATTTCAACCTCCTACAACTCCAACTGATCAATAAAAAACTGCTATTAAATGCTAAGAAAACTAAAGCCATGTTATTTTCCCCCGCAAACTACACAAGCGCTAGTGACTCCTTCCCCCCAATAACCACGATGCTGGGAAAGTGCTTACAGTTCATTCCGAAATTCAGATATCTTGGGGTCTGGATCGACTGTAACATCTCCTTCACTGACCACCTGGAACACTTGCTGAAAAAATTAAGGCTAGCACTTGGACTTTTTTATAGGATAAGAAGACTTCTTACAGCAGACACAAAGAAACGATGAGTCCAAGCCATGTTCCTGTCCTTAATTGACTACGCAGACTTCATATACAGTAGCTGTGCAGCTTCCTATCTTGGAAAATTGGATACACTCTACCACAGAGCTATATGCTTCATCACTGACCTCCCCTTCTCTACCCATCATTGCGCACTATATGTCACCACGGGCTGGACCTCACTTCACTATAGGTGCAACTTTAATGCAGCACTCTGGACACTTAGAACCCTCAGTGGCAAACTCCTTCAATACATCATCGACTGTTTGTCTCCTATTGTGCCCAGGAATTATTCCCTTAGAAGCTGCTCACAACTCCTGCTAAATATACCCAGGGCACTCACATGAGTCGGGAGAGCCACCTTTGAATTCTCACTCCCATCAATATGGAAAAAAAACAAAAAATACTTACGCTGAAAACCCCAGTAAGTACCCTTTTGTTCAAAAGACTTTACCATGATGGCATTACAGAAATTTGCAACTGCTTCACTAGACTCTAACTAACCTCCTTCCCTCAAATGGCAGCCCATAAATGGTGCCGCCCCCCCCAGCTGAAATGTGTGCCTTTACCTCTAGCATGCCCACCAACAGATCCAGAGGACTTATTGTCGAACTCCCATATCTTATTCTTTGATGCTCTGAACAGCTGCAGCCTGATTCTAGCACATGCTACTGCACTTGGGGATAATTATCATCTTTCACCCAAAAAATATGCGGTCCCTCGTCCATCCAACACCTCCCTCTGCCCCAGCCTCCAGGACCCTCCTAGTTATGCCCCTGCTACTATATTCCTTTTCTTGCACTTAGTACAAGGGCAGCTTTTCTCCTCCATATGTCACCGTGTTTTGAGGCAAAAATCACTTTGTCACCTTTCGTACGGTCCTCCGCCCTCCCAATCCCTTACTTTGCTCTAACAATTGGGTCCTCTTCACTTGCACCCCTATTCCCCACCTCTCCCTGCATTATGCACTTGATATCTTCTATCTGGTATACCTACCCTCTCCCTAACATTTCCCACTGCAAAATGCACAGTTTTTGGGCTTGCATCCAGCACAAGTTCATTATCCACGACTTTTGTAGTTCTATGTTCAATGTATATTACCTGTAAATGTGCATTTTTACTATAATAGAAGCTATTTTTACTGTTTGTACTATTGTAACTTGTCTTTCTGTATTATTACTGTAGGACCGCAGGTCCACCTTGTAAATGAGCTTGCTGAATGGTGCCTGCCTGGATAAATAAAGATATTGATTGATTGATTGATTGATTGATTGATTACCTCATAGTTACAGATATGAGAAACAATATGTATGGGTCCTAAGTCATTCTCCATTGGATGATGACTTAGGAGACATAATTACTAATGAGTATCATATGAGACAGAATATGCTTCCATTAGCATTATAGCTTGGACAAAAGAAATGCTGACTGGTTCAAACTACATGTGGCATTTCTTGCTGATGTATAATGTAAGATATAACAAAGGATTTCTCTCTGTCAGCTTGCTTAGACAAAGAGAACTGCTGACAGGGCTCTATTACATGTGCAATATCTGCCTGAGTGTAAAACACACTCTACGTATAATTATATGAGAATATAAGTATACAGTAATCACTGATGATCCCTCAGAGTCATCTTATCAGTGATTAGGTAGATTATATATGGAATATATGTAAAAGACAAACATAATCTAGATAAATGTATTATAGTGAGGTATAATGAATCATGCATGATAAATATTAGCCTATATTAGCAGCAAAGCACATTCATGTCACTTATGCTTATATGATGGGTGCCTAAATCTATATATTAGTACAAAATAACAGTAGCACAGTACAATAGACCAGGAATACAGCGTGAGGTGTATGTGGGATGATAAGGGGCATAACCCAGGTGCAACACTCCAATGTGTTTTTGATTATTGTACTCCCATGTCCCCCTTTCTCCAGGACGCTCCATGAGGCAAGCAATTTTATATTGTTAAGTGTGCCTTTCCTAGTAAAACTTTTTTTTTATTCAGGTGTTTATCCTCCTTTCTGCCTGCTGGCATGCTTCTGTCCTCTGTCAGCCCCCGGTCATTGCCTTGCCTCCCGGCACCCCTCAGGTCTTATATCCCTAACAGATTACCCCCCATGGCAGGGTGGACGGGCCATCCTCCCCCCTCCTGAGCACATATCCAGAGCAGTCCCAAGAGCTCTGGTGCCAGAATACTAGAAGGGCTTACATGAAGCCGGCAGCCAATTTTTCCTCTTTTCTGTGGTTCCCTCCATCACGGCCATGAACGTCCGTATATAGAGGCACACACACATCATGATACCACACTACTTGTCTCCCTGGCTCTGGTGCTACCTCCCCATCCTCCACCGGGGGGCAGCCGAGGAGAGGGGCGACATGCCCACTCTTCCCCTGGAGAGGATGGCTGTTGTTGGACACTCGATCCTCTCCCTCCCTAGCCAACCCCCAGTGGCCTGAGTTCATTCCCGAACATGGGTCGCTGGTGTGGCGCAAGGTGTGGCATCCATTGTCTCAACACTAATCACCACTGGGCCAGCCTGTGGTAAAACTTTTCTATAAATAAATAAAGTTGGGGCAATGGTGGGGAACTTCACGAAGCTTTGTGAAGTGCAGTGTTATCTCACTTTGCACTAATTGTTCTGGCAAAGTTTAGATTTACAACATCTCTTGTATGCAGTAACAAGAGAAGGCATGACTATACTGTATAAGAAACTAACAGCAAGTATATACAATACATAATGCATATTGCATTACATATCATATATACAGCAACTGGTAAAAACATGAATATAGGTGTTTATAAGGTGCAGTTACTTCAGTTTCTGTCATGTAGTTTGAAATGGGCCGAGGGTGGCAGCCTGCTAGCGTGCATTACTAGCAGTCAGCTGTGGATACATTCAATAAAATCATATAAATAATAAATATTAAAAATATACAAAAAGCTTTGCTACCAGAGTGTGTGTGTGTGTGTGTGTGTGTGTGTGTGTGTGTGCGTGTGTGTGTGTGTGTGTGTGTGTGCACTGTGCAGGTCTTAGGCCCTAGGTAGACTACTGAGGGATTCTGCTCCATGGCCTAAGAGACCAGAAAGTGAGTGTGGGTTGGCAGGGGAACTATATCTGAAAATGCTCAGATATTGACAATTTATGCTGTTGCTTCACCTGTTATCTGTGCTGTCAGCTCAGAACAATATGAAAGCATAAAGCTTACAGGACCTAGTACACTCGCACACTGTGAGGATGTTGTTGCTCTAGTCAAATGGAGCAGAGAGAAACAGATAGGGGCATGAAATATTCCTGATGCAGCAAAGACTTACCAAAGTGCAGTCAGGTTAGACATAGTTCCACAAAGTAAACCAAATGCCGAACCCATTAGTACAAACATTTTAGGTACTGACTTCAGTGGCACAACAAGTGCTGGAACTGTGGTAATCATAATTGCAAAACATAAAAAAGGGGAAACAGGCACTGGAAGTGGAGGAGGATGAGACAGTGGAGGAGGATGAGACAGTGGAGGAGGAGAAGGAGGAGGAGGAAGGAGATACTGATTTATTGGCAGTGGGAGACAGTGACACTGATCCTGAGTAAGGTATGTTGCTGGGATTGATAGTGGTAGCAGGCAGCATCAGTTCTGAGGAAGCAGAAGATGAGCAGGACAGACTAAATGCAAATGAGAATTGGAAAAAAAAAAACAGACAATGGTTCCCAAATAAAGAAAAAGAACCAAAAAAGCCCAAAGTTACCCCCCCCCCACACACACACATACACACTGGATAATGAGAAGGAAATATGAAGTACACCAGTAGACATGGTAGAGCCAGAGGAATCGGCACATGAACCTTTATATGACCCTGAAATAGGGGTAGAGGTGGATGTGGAAGTATATACAGTACGGTAGCCAGCCAACACACCAAAGAGTGCTACTAGGCAAGCTCAAAGCAGTGATGTCAGTAGTGTGGGATTTCTACAGAGTGGGCAAGAATCACAGACACATGTAGTGTACCTCACATGTAAGGACAAATTGAGCCAAAGTAAGAAGCATGCATGACTGGGAAAACCTTCCATGTGAAGACATTTGCTTATGTCACAACACATGATTGCACAACCCATAGGTAGTGATGATGATGATGATGGACAGGGAGAGAAGAATCTTGAGGGTACAGTGGAGGAGGATGGAAATCATCATAGTTCAAGTGGCAGCACAACCCCACTGTCCATTCAAGGGTTCTTTAGCACACTGACTATCACAACTTCAAGAGGCAATTCCCTATCCACTTCTACACCCAGGGACAGAAGAAATAAGAGCTGACCAGCGGGTGGGCCTCCATGAAGTGAAACTAGTCATCTGCTTGGGAAGCACATCTGGAAATTAAACATAAATATACATCTGATAGACCTGAGGTCAAAGAGATATCAAAAGCAATTGTGGAAATGAGAGCCACACTGACTTGTTGCCAGTCTCCTCTGTGAGGAGGTGCCAAGGTATCAAGTACTGTATGTTCTGCTGGACAGAAGCATTTTAGTGGGTCAGTAAAGTTTCTTCAGTGCCATGACCAACATTTACTCTGCCAATAAGACAGTTCCATATCAGAGTCCATCCCCAGGATACACCTAGAAATTAGCTAGGGGAATCATAACGAAAGGTCATAGCCGGAGGCCTGGGTCTTCATTTTAATTTGTAAGATATGAATTCTGTGCCTTATCATAGTGAGCCATGTACCCAGACCACCCCATCAACAATATTTGGGCCTTTACTTTCAAAAATCCCACTTCTTCCCCCTGAGCTAAGAAAGCCCTGTCTGCCTTTTCTGATTAAAAATGTCAATGTTTACAAAATTTTAAAAATTCCATTGTGTCAAAAACTATAAATGAAAACATAAATAAATCTGGATACATAAAATAATGTCTGTAAGGATATAGACGTACTACTTGCCCTGAAATCACCCAATGTGCCAGGAATTCACATCACCAATGACACATGGTATGGTGGTCAGACCATATACAGTATTACATGACAGTGACTACACACTGGGTCAATGTCCCTTCTCTCGCTCTCTTTTTCTCCATTCTTAGTTTAAGTGGCAGCAGTAGCAGTAGCATCAAATCATGGGGGCTTTATGATCTCTACAGGCAGGCAGCTTTCTGCATCTGTGAATTCAACCGAGATCACCATGCAGAAAACCTACTGGAGTGCCAGGATCAGCTATCTGATGAGTGAGGGACACATTTATTGACAGCAGGCTAGAAAGCGTCAAATAATGCAAAGAACATTGTAAAGGCAGACAGGATTGGGGGATACTGAATAAATAAGTTCCACGCTTTGTTCATTGCCCAAGCCTCGTACTTCAGGCTCTTTTAGAGGAGCATGACAGCACTGTAAACAACTGAGTAGGAGTGGTCCAAAAAAGTCTGTAGTCATTTTAGCCCTCCTGTTAAGGAGCAAAATCTGTTACGTGACAGTCAGCAGCAGAACAAGGTGGAATTCTACCTGTTACAGTACATGATACAGCAGCTAGAACTATGGAAGGCCATCCTGCAGCACCCAGTTTAGTAAGGTATAGGAAAAGGTGAAGTGAATATCAGCCCTAATTTGTGTTGCAGTATGCAAACTCTCTGCTGTGAACTGAAGTTACTTGAGTAAGGCACACAGTCTGTAAGTGCTGATGCAGGCGGTCTAAGCCTGGTACTGCCCTTCGTCTTCCTGATTATCCTGTGATATATTCTCATGAGTTCCCAATATAAGGAGAAGAAGGATAACACTTCAGATAATCTACTAGAAAGACTGAGAATGTGTTTACTGAGTAACACACATTTTTATTAAATACATACAGATGAACACTACATCCTGACCATCCTATTAAATACTAGCTTTGATGACATATTTGAGACATTCTTCGATACCCAAGGAAATGAGGAGGACCAGCCATAAAAGTACTTTTGAACCCATTGCCCTCTGCATGTATGGCCTGACAAAAGGATAGAGCTACAGCATAAGCAAAGCAGAGGACCAGTTACCACCTGTACTCTTAATGACAGGCTAGATAGAGGGGGTGAGGTAGCCCATGGATTTCAGTGTTGCTGCTATTGACAGACATGAAGGGGGCTTTTCATATTTGTACTTTAATTAATCCAAAACTTCTGCTGTTGCTGCCGTCATAACAATAACAAGCATTTGTCAATGCCGAACATTCACTTGCAGGTATTTGCAGTGGTGTTTGGCACGTATGGTGCTTTACCCTAATACCCTGTGCAATTGCTGGTATTTGCACAATAAATTGTCAGCATGACCTTTTTGTTACCCCCATTGTGCTACATAGGCGGAAACACGTTTTGGGCAGGATGTGAAAATGACAGCTGTACTGCTCATAAGGAAGTGTGGTAAAATGCCAATGTTGAAAATCTGGAGTGGAAATATTGAAAATTCCACAAACCCTCACAATGCGTGGGAACTATGCAATGCTGCGCTCGTAAAACAGTCATTGTTAGGAATTTTTTCACCAAATTTTCAACATTGGCATTTAAAACCTCTGCTAATGAACAGTGTCACTGTAATTGTCTTACTGTGTCCCATACATTGATTTTGCACACCGACTGCACCATTGTGCACTACATGGGCGGAAACACATTTTGAGCAGGATGTGAAAAATGACAGCAGTATTGCTCATAAGGAGGTGTGGTAAAATGGCAATGTTGAAAATCTGGGCAAAAAATATTGAAATTAGAACTTACGAAAGGCATAGGAACTGCACAATGCACGCCAGAAACAGTTATTTATAGAATTATTTCACCAAATTTTCAACATAGCCATTTTAAGATCTCTGCTCATGAACAGTGACACTGTGATTTTCTTAATGTGTCCCATACACTGAGTTCGCACAACCGACTGTGCCATTGTGCGCTACATGGGCGGAAACACGTTTTGGGCAAGATGTGAAAAATGGCAGCTGCACTGCTCATAAGGAGGTGTGGTAAAATGGCAATGTTGAAAATGTGGAGTGAAAATATTGAAAATTCGCAAACTTACTAGCGTGCGTAGGAACTGCGCAATGAACACTCGTAAAACAGTCATTTTTAGGAATTTTTTCACCAAATTGTCAACACAGCCATTTTAAGACCTCTGCTCATGAACAGTGTCACTGTGATTTTCTTAATGTGTCCCATACATTGAGTTCGCACACCGACTGCGCCATTGTGCGCTACATGGGTGGAAACATGTTTTGGGCAGGATGGAAAAAATGACAGCTGTACTGCTCATGAGGAGGTGTGGTAAAATGGCAATGTTGAAAATCTGGGTGGAAATATTGAAATATCGCAAACCCTACGTAGTGTAAAAGGAGGAACCGCGCAATGCACGCCAGAACAGTCATTTTAGGAATTTTTCACCAAATTTTCAACATAGCCATTTTAAGACCTCTGCTCATGAACAGTGTTACTGTGATTTTCTTAATGTGTCCCATACATTGATTTCACACACCGACTGCGCCATTGTGCACTACATGGGCGGAAACACGTTTTGGGCAGGATGTGAAAAATGACAGCTGTAGTGCTCATAAGGAGGTGTGGTAAAATGGCAATGTTGAAAATCCGGAGTGAAAATATTGAAAATTTGCGAACTTGCGAGCCTGCGTAGGAACTGTGCAATGCACGCTCGTAAAACAGTCATTTTTTGGAATTTTTGCACCAAATTTTCAACATGGGGTTTTTGGGACCCCTTCTCATGAATGATGTCACTATCATGGCATTATTTGGGCCCAAAGGGTGATTTTGCGCAGTGACTGTGAAATCACCCTTTGGGCCTGAATAACACCATGACAGTGACATCATTCATGAGAAGGGGTCCCAAAAACCCCATGTTGAAAATTTGGTGCAAAAATTCCAAAAAATGCCTGAGATATGCAATAAAATTGAAAAACCCCTATCTAGCCCATTATCAGCTTACCGGCATTTCCTCAGTTCTCGGTCGGCTTTGAAGAGTGCAGATGTGTTCCCGGTCCACGAAGATCGTCGCACGAGCTCCAGAGGTAAGTATGGGGTGGGGGGTGTCAGGAGAACAGGAGTGCGCAGTGGGTGAGTGCGGGTTGTGGGAGGGCGGGGAGACTGCGTGGGAACGTTTTTAATTTACAGGTTTTTACAATTGTCGATGCAGGACGTTTGCCATGCTAGGGTGGGCTCCCAGTGTGGCAGAAAATGGCTGGGGGGGCCGTGGAGCCGATGGGGGATTGGGCACCCCCGTCGGCTGACAACGTGGGACGTTTGCCATGCTGGGGTGGGCTTCCAGCATGGCAGAAGATGGCTAGGGGGGAGCCGAGGAGCCAACAGGGAGGGGCACCCCTGTCGGCAAACAACGCAGGCGTTTGCCATGCTGGTGTGGGCTCCCAGCATGGCACCAAAGTTTTGGGGGCAGCGTGATGCAGGGCGAGGCGTGATGCGGGGGTGGCGTGTGGCGGTGCTCTGTATGACAGCCGGTGGTTTTCGAGCGAAGACCACCGCTATCACAACAGCCCCGCATCCATTGCAGTGACCACGCCTGCTCAACTGAGCAGTGGATTGCAAGGGAGAGGCACACCTCCAAAGTGTGCTGCTCTCCCAAAACATTTCTTGCACATGCTCGCAAGCAAACGTAAAAATCAATAGTGTCAAATCACTGTGGGAACAACAATGCAACGATTACTTGATAACAAAATAACAAATCACAGTGTGCCATACTGGTGCCAGAGATGCCACCAGCAGATGAAATGGGCAGGATTATCTGGAGGAGAGCACAGCAGTGGCAGAAAGAGACAATACTCTATTGTACTGGTGCTGTAAAACAACATCTGTCTCTGACAGAGGTAGCAACTGAGTATTTCAGCTGCCCATCTGCAAGCATATATTCAGAGACTCTTCAGTGCTACATGCAATATAGTTGAACAATAAGACAACATCCATTTCCACTAAAAGTAAACTTGCCTTTTTTTTTGTTTTTGTTAACAAGATCTACTCTCCTCCAGGATTTTTGAAAGACTAGTCTCATACGCTGCCAGCTTAAACACATGAGGAGGATAGGGTGGATGGTGAGGCTTCTCCAACCATTAGTTTACAGTACCATGAGTCCATCATCTTCATGCTAACAATGCTGTATTGTCTCTAGAACTCTCTTGAGGAGCATTGTACGATAGTTTAGGGCACTGAGCTGCAAACCTAGAGACCTGGGTTTGAATCCCACAGCCCCCACTTGCATACTGTGTGATCCTAAGCAAGTCACTTAACTTCCTTGAACTCCCAGGCTGCACCTGGAAACAAGCTTTGGCTTAGTGTGCCTTTTCTGGTTAAACAATTTTCCTCTTTCCCTTTTGGATGCCATACTCTGTTGCCTCTCCTCCTCTTGCTGCTCAGTAAAGTCACTTCACTCCTAAGTGTCTCACCTACATGCATATCTGATCTGAGACAGACACAATTTTTTGTGGGGGGAAGATTGCCCTTTCCAGGCTGTATAACTTCAAGTCTAACTACCTGGAGACCATTTTTCTGACCAAAGAGACTGCCTCATGTTTGTTGGTCTTTTATACCATAAGCAAGGCTAGTAATTATTCATGTTTTGTACTGTGTGCAATTTTAAAAAGCCCTTCTGGGCTTGTTACAAATTCAAAGCTGAACTCCTGCCATGTAGTCAGTTTTGTATTGGCTATATAAGTCTTCTACAAATATTTTCATTTTAGCAAAGTTGACTGACTTCTCTGTATCCAACACTTCTATCACAGCACACTGTCTATCTTCTGCCTTACTTGGTGTCTTGTCCAGAAGTTTTTTCAGTGATGAATTAACATAATTTTTTAACTTGGAGCCTTTACTGTGAGCAGCTGCATCATTGTTATCTTTCTTCGGTTCTGGGGCTATATAAGTCTTATAAAAAAAATTGATGTTTTGGGGTGACACTGCTCTGTTGCCAACACTGCTTTCATAGTACCAAACCTCCTTGTCTGTGTGGCTGGCTGTTTGTGTTTGTCTGTGCCTGGTGATTAGTTTTTGTGGGTTTTTATGTTTCTACTTGGAGCTCCTGCATCATTTTGCACATGTTATGTGTGAAAGTCTCCTGGACAGAATTGCTTCAAAATATCACTGCCTGGTAACAGCATTTTTATCTAAAATCAACTTTAAGAAGCCATCCTTAGAACAACTAAGGAAAGCTGTAATTCAGCACACTGGATATCAGAAACAGGAGCTGCAAAAGCACTTAGAACCATTGACTCAAAATACACAGAGCTGTTTAATTCCTATAATGTCATAGTTCTGCTACTCTTTATGGACAAAGAACCTGGATGCATCTTTCCTGGTTCCAGCAAATAGCACCTTGGCATCACTTCTCCTGCCACACTGGTGATGAGGGTTCGGAAAAGGATGCAGGTCACTCAGGGGCAGGCCGGGGAGGGAGGATTGAGCATCCCAAGGACAGGTCTCCTCCCTCATTGAGGGGAGACAGGATGTCTCATATGGTGGCTGCCACCTAGTGGTTCTAGGTGGCAGCCCAGTGGGATGTTATAGAAGGCATTCTGCCCATTGGGATGTTGGGGGCAGCCTCCGCAGAGGCAGAGTGCGGACCATGTGTCATTGCACTTCATGCAGGCTCAGAGAGAAAGCTAAGGAGGAAACACCCCAACCATGGCAGGATGGCAGACCATCCCCTCACAGGTCCACCACCGGAGACTAGGCTATCCCAACATCCTTTGGCCAAGGACAGTGGGCAACAAGGCAAGCCCCAGGGAAATCAGGGGATGGTGCTAGGGGGATCGGTCCTGAGTGGGGCCAGGTTGGCAGTATGGAGATAAACTACTGATTAAAAAAAATGGGTCCTGTGTCCCCTCACTCTGGAAATGTTCTTACTCTTAACTACTTGAAAATCTGAATCCCAGCTGTACTAATCTGAAACCTTCATGCCTGGAACTCCTCCTTGATAATTATTTGTATTGTGCCTCTTGTGTCTATGACTGTGGAGTCAGTATTACTGTGACTCACCAAACTGTACCTGGGGCTCATCACCGGAGGATTTTTGAGCTGTAATGAAGCTGAAGGAGTCCTTCTCTTTCTTGACTGGGGTGGGGTAGCTGGGTATCCACACTCTTAGTTACCCACTAACTGAGACACCTAGGGGCTGCCTGGTGTCGGTACAGGATTGTTGCTCCTTTCTGCCAGTGCTTTGCCCTTTCTGGATCTTCTAACTTACATAGAAACATAGAATTTGATGGCAGACTTGGCCCACCTAGTCTGCCCATTTCCTTACCTAATGTATAAGTTGCAGATCCTAGTTAACCAACAGCCTACTTCCTCCTACCCCCAACTAGAATTGCCTTATGTCTGTCCCATGCATTCTTGAATTCTCCTACTGTTTCTGACTCCATGACCTGCGCAGGAAGGCTGCTCCATGCATCCACAAATACTTCCTCACATCATCTCTCAACTGTCCCCCCCTCTATCTTCAAATTGTACCCCTTGTTCTTGCACATCTCTTTTTCTGAAAGATGCTACCCTATTGGACTTTGTTGATTCCCTTGAGGTACTTGAAAGTTTCTATCATGTCCACCCTCTCCCTCCTTTCCTCGAGGGTATACATATTAAGCTCCTTTAGCCTCTCTTCGTATGTCTTCTGGTGCAGACCCTACACCATTTTGGTTGCCCTCCTCTGGACTGCTTCTATCCTGTCTATGTCCTTGTGGAGATGGGGTCTCCAGAACTGGACACAGTACTCCAGATGGGGTCTCACCAACTGTCTGTACAGAGGGATAACAACTTCCTGTTTTCCACTGGTAATGCCTTTCCCTATGCATCCCAGTATCCCCCCAGCCCTCGTTACTGTCTTCTCACATTGTTTGCCCATCTTTAGGTCATCTGCTATAACTACCCCCAGGTCCCTTTCCATTTTTGTTGTTGTCAGTATCTCATCCCCCAGTGTGTACTCTTCCCCTGGGTTTATGTTTCCCATGTGCATTACTTAGCAATTCTTTGTGCTGAATCCAAGCTGCCATACATTTGACCATTCCTCCAACCTTGCCAAGTCCCTTCTCATCCTTTCCACCCCACCTTGTCTATCAACCCTGTTGCAGATCTTTGTGTCGTCTGCAAAGAGACATACTTTTCCTTCTAGTCCCTCTGCAATGTTACTTGTAAAGACATTAAAAAGGTTCAGACCCAGTACTGAACCCCTGCGGTACCCCACTAGTAACCCCTCTTTCTTCACTGTGGACTCAGTTTACTATTAGACTCTGCGTCCTGTTGTCCAGCCAATGTTTTACCCAGGCTACCACCCTGGGACCCACTCCCAGGCTGGCTAATTTGTTTATTAATCTTTTGTGCAGGACTGTGTCAAATGCCCTGCTAAAGTCTAGGTAGGCCATGCCCACAGCCTCTCCCTGGTGTACTACTTTGGTCACCCAGTCAAAGAAATTGATTAGATTCGTCTGACATCATCTTCCTGCTGTGAATCCATGCTGCCTTGGGTCCTGTGCCCCACTGGCCTCTAGGTACTCAACAGTTCTTTCCTTCAGAAGTGATTCCATCATTTTCCCTACCACTGAGGTCAAACTGACAGGTCTGTAGTTTCCTGCCTCTATCTTACTCCCACTTTTGTGAAGGGGAATCACATCCTCCCTCCTCCAGTCCTCAGGTACCACACCATCCTCCCATGATTTGTTAAAAAAGGTAGTCAATGGTGTTACTAGTTCTCCCCTTAGTTCTTTTAGAATTCTGCAGTGTATCCCATCAGGCCCCATTGCTTTATCCACCTTCAGTTTTAGGAGTTCTTTCAGAACCCTTTCTTCTGTGAAAGGACTGATATCGACCCCCATCCAGAGTGCTTCTATTGATAGGATTTAGTACTTCCTCCTCCTCCTCTTCCTTTGTGAATACTGAGCAGAAGTATTCATTCAGTATCCCTGCTTTTTCATTGTCCCTCTCTGCTCACCCCAGCAGCGGCTCTAGCCACAAATGGTTACCAGGGCACAGCCGGGGCACAACAGATGGTAGCCAGGGCACTTATATATTGTTACTATGGGAGAATCTCTGCACCATATGGGGCACCAACTGGGGCACAGCATTTTTTTACCAGGGCACGTGCCCTGGCGGGCTCTGGTGTAGAGTCGCCACTGGCCCACCCACCCTCCTCTTTATTCAGCCTCAGTATCCCTCCCTTTGTCTTTCTTTGCTCCCTAATGTACCTATAAAAGATTTTATCACCCTTCTTAACCGAGTTGGCTATCTTTCCTTGGTTTGGGCCTTTGCTATTCTGACTGCCTTCCCCACTTTCTTCTGCTTTAACTGGTACAGTTCTCTATCCTGCTCCTTCTGTGTTTCCTTATACTTCCAGAATGCTATCTTTTTCTCCCTAACCTTCCCCACCACCTCTTTTGAGAACCATAGTGAGTTTTTCTTTTGTTTTGATTTGTTAATTTGCTTCACACAAAGGCTTGTTGTCTCTGTGATGGCAGTTTTGATGTTTCCCCATTGTTGCTCCACCCCTCCTTCTTGCATGTTTGCAAGTGCTTTTCTGAGGCAATCTCCCATTTTGACAAAATCAGCCCTCCTGAAGTCCAGTACTTTCACTTTTGTATGGCTTGACTCTACAGCTGAGTTTATCATGAACTACACTGTTTAGTGGTCACTTGTTCCCAGATGGCTGCCCACTTCTAGATCTGAGCTCCTCTCTGGTCCCCATTTGAGAGTACCCAGTCTAAGATTGCTCCCTCCTGAGTGGGTTCCAAGACTAGCTGTCTGAGACATGCCCCCTGTAGAGCATCGAGAATGGCCCTGCTCTTGGATGTGGCTGCAGCAATGGTGCTCCAGTTAACATCTGGCATATTCAAGTCCGCCATCAGCAGTATCTCCCCTTTCTCTGTCATCCTAAGGATGCCTTCTATCATTTCCTTGTCCATTTCCTCCCCCTGAGACGGGGTCTGTATACAACTCCTGTGGTGATTGCAGTGCAATTTCCAGTCTCCAGGGTGATCCACAGTGCCTCCTCTCCTCCCTGTTTATCCTTTAGTTCTGTTGCTTTGATCCCTTCCCTTACATAGAGAGCTACTCTTCCTCATCTTCTACGCTCCCTGTCCCTCCTGTAGATTGTGTACCCTGGTATGTTGATGCAATTACCTAATTGATGTAACATCTTTTTAATCCTGCTTGCAAGACACTGGGCTGTGGGCCTCTCCTACCCACCAGTAGGACTGTGATCAACCTACCTTCCTCCACAAGTACACTGCTGCTTCTACTTTCCTTTTCAGGTACCATGAAACAAATGTCTCAGTATTCAATACTGTACCTTACTGCAGTCTGTTGTATCGAACCTTCTACAGTCTGTGGCTACCTCTCTGACAAGGCACCTGCACCTGCTATATTGTTTTAGGCTCAACTCAGTATCATTCCTATAATATGGGGATTTTCATGCCATAAACTACTATGCTTGTAATTGTTTTTGACCTGTGCTATGGTTGGTAAACAAACTAGCTTGTATCATCCCTGGTATACAATGACAAGTTAACCTACTATAATAGTTGGAAGTCTAACCATTTGAACTCTACTGTGATTCATATTCAGGGGGAAAATAAACCCTATGTAAAACAGAGCATTGGTCCTGCAATACTCACAAGGCCGTTTTCATGCTTGCTAAAACAGTTGTCACTCTATTAAATAGCTGTAAGTTATAAAGCCAACAACGATGGTGGTTACTTCAATCAGGTAAAGAAGATATGACTGACCAGGCTAAACCCATAGCAGTCTTCTGGTCATAACACAGGCAAACTGGTTAAATGCTTCCTGTGTCTAGGGCTTTTTATATGTGGAACTGTACATCCCAATCGTGGACCCATTTCTGGATCCCCTCTTAACCCTCTTTTGTCAATGATACCATATCTAATCCTAGTTCCATTGTTGCCACATTCACAAACCCTAACATGGTCAATGTTGATATCCTAAATACAGCTGCAATAATTGACACACTCAGATAATTCCAGATATTTCACAGCATTTCTAAATATACTGGACTGGGTTTTCAAACGTTAATGCAGGGCTTGTGGCAAGCCTTGCATCAACCTTATTTTCTTGGACAGCTATGCAAAACACCTTTGCTGCAACTGCACCTGATTTTAGTACATTGGGTGTAGTTATGATAGTTTCACCATTTTATGGCAGCGTGCACCAAATATTTGGCTCAAGCCCCATATAAAAAGAGTATCCAGGATTGACACAAGCTAGACCAGCAAACAGCTGGTCTTTCTGCAGCAATCGGCATATGGGATGGAAAATTCTGATCAACAGCCAGGAAAATGCCCCAAACCATATGCGCCAGATAATAGGCGCACAAGGGGCTTGTGGCATTCTCAGGGCTTCGAAAATCTGGCCCATTCTCAATCAATCAAAATCTTTATTTATCCAGGCGGGTACCATTGAGCGAGGCTCATTTGCAAGGTGGACCTGGTCATGAATACATCAAAGTACAGTACAGAAGCAGGTATACAAAAAGCAATAATATACAAGGAAGAAAAAGTATATACAATGTATACAGTACAGCACAAGGGTGAAATAAATAAAAAAAAAAAACAGCATTATTTTACAATTGAAGAAGTCAGCAGATGTACAATCAACCATAGGCATACAGGGGTTATAAGCAGAGATCTTTTGAGTGAGGCAGCCGACAACTACACATATAGGGGAAAGAGGCTGTGTATGGGGTGGCAGGTTAGAGAGGTAAAGAAGAGGAGGGATATATTACTGATGACTGGGGGAAGAATTGGGCTAAAACCACAGAAAGTGACGATGGCTGTCGTGTACTTGTTTATTATGATAATGATGGAGGAGGGGTACATAATTGGGACACTACTATGGATGGGGTGGGACTTTAGCCAGGCTGGAGTGGACAGGGAAGGGTGGGTGCAGCAGGAAGAGTTAATAGGGAAAGAGTGAGAGCCAGGGGTAGAAACATGGTGAGTGTCAGGATGGAAAGGGGGAGTTGCAGAATTAGTGGGCTAGCCGTGAGGAAAACATTTGCAAGGTGCTTTCATGTAGCGATCTTAGAGCGCCTTGAAGATATTCAGGCTAAAAGAGCAGCTCAGCTTCAAGTTCCTTTGTAAACCGTTCCACAATGTGGGTAAAGAGAAGCTTAGAGCAGCTTTGCCGAAATGAATTTTGACCCTTGGAACTTGGAGGGCAATAAGGGAATAGCTCCTTAGAGCATAGGTGCCTAACACACTCCACGGAATACAGTCTGAGACATATGAGGGGAGCTTGTTGGTCACCGCTCTGAAGGCCCATAGGGCAACATTTCTATTCCTTCTATAGTGAAGGGAAGTCCAGCCTAATGATGAGTACAGGGAGCAGTGGTGTGTGGAAAGTGGAAGGCCGGTAATGAACCTGATAGCTCTGTGGTAGAGGGTGTCCAACTTAATCAGTGCAGAAGCAGTGCAGTGGCTGTAGAGCAGGTCCACATAATCTGTTAAAGATAGGAAGGTAGCTTGAACCAGTTGAATCTTGGCCTCCTTTGTGAGCAGGTGGTTAATTCTGTAGAATAATAATCTTTGCGTTAGTTTCTTCTGTAGTTCTTTGACACGGTCGGTGAAGGAAAGTTTATGATCAAGCCAAACTCCTAGATATTTGAATTTAGCTACATACTCTAGTGTTTCTCCAAGAACAGTGGCAATTTGTGGGATAGCCCCCCCCAGCAGGAATTGCCGCATGCAAGGAGGGGGAGAAGAGCATGGCTTTTGTCATTTTTGCATTGAGCAAACGCTTTTTGTTTATGAGCTGGTATTGTAGAAAGTTAAATTCAGCTTGCAGATCTTCACAGGCTGCTTCCGGCATGGGATGACTCAAGTACAATACAGTGTCGTCCGTGAATAAGTGGATGTTGGCTTTTTTGATGGGGTCATTGATGTTGTTAATGTAGACTGCAAAGAGGAGGGGACCAATGATAGAGCCTGGGGGAACGGCACTCAGCATAGTTTTTAATGGAGAAAGATCATCTTCAGCTTTAACCTGCTGTTTCCATTCTCCGAGGTAGTCTGCAAACCAGCACATAGATTTATGGTCCAGGCCTAAGGTGCTTAGGGAGGAAAGAAGCAGGCTGTGACTGACTGTGTCGAATGCCTTACTAAGATCCTAGAAAACAGCACAGACATGCTTCTTGTTGTCAAGGTCTAGGAGCCAATCATTGGTCACCTTAGCTAGGGCTGTTATGGTTTAATAGGCTTCTGCATTCTAAGTATACCCCTAGCTGGCCACACACTATTTTTTCTAGTAATTTAGACAGGATAAGGAGGAGGGAGATCGGTCCGTAATTATTTAGATCGCAGGGGTCACCTGCTTTTAATAGAGGGATGACATGGACTATTTTCCATTGAGGGGGGAGGCTACCCTGGGAGAGTGACATGTTGAATAGGTGGGTGATTGGCACCACAAGCACATGGTAGGCACATTTCAGATAGTATGGCTCTATGAAGTCGGAGCCTACTCCCTTCCTGGTGTCCAGTTGCAGCAGTAGGTCTTCCACCTCTCTCTGGTAACCTTACAATGGTACTACAGTCAGGCCTAGAATTTCTCTAAACATAGCACATAAATTTCAGGAAATATATGACCATGTCTATAGATTCAACTGTACTAAATCTATAACCTGTGTCCATTTCATTACACACAATTGTCACAAAACAATTTACAAAATGAAAGCATGGGTAAACTCATACAAGCCTGTCCATATAGCACTTATGGCATCCTGGCTAACCACAAAAACACATAACAGACTTCTAAATTAAGGATTGCAACATACGGAGGTTGATCAGAAACAAAAGTGGTGGGGATCTTAATCTATGGGAGAAATAGCTGTGGAGCCATCCTACTCCCTGATACAATCTCACTAGAGTGTATGGAAACTCTGTTTCTAGAAATTCAGATTCCACATGTTTTGCAATTTGCCTGGTGGGTTTCTACCTGATCTTAAACCATCAACCTACTGCTTGTCTTTGCAAGGTGATATCTTGAAAAGATACATTAGCAGCCATGAAGTACTATTAATTGGTGATTTAAACTTGAACTGGGGGGCTGGATATGGGTGCAGACTCTCTTGAATGCATGGCAAATGAACTGGAGCTTATTCAATTGATTAAAGAGCCTACCAGGCCAAATAATGCAGATCCCATAGCAGTCCTTACCCTAGACCTTATCTTTACTAATATATGTAGGCCAGACAAACATGGACAGGCGGCGACTCTCCCAGATGCTTTCTCTGACTATCATGTCACTTACAGTATTAGCAAGAAAAAACAAGATACAAAGCAAGCCCATATTTATAAACTATAGATAGTGTAACTATTTTAGCTACATTACTTTCACATAAGGTGTGGAATGGTTTAACTGGAACAGTTTGCTTAGATCTGAAAAATATGACAGGCAGGCAATATTTCAAAAAGGAAGTCAGCAAAATCTGTAACAGACATGCTCCATTGCAGGAAGGAAAGATTGAAGTAGAAAATGCCATATAGTTCACTGTTCAATTGTTCAAATCACAAAAAATAAGGGTCCCAGCCTAGGAAAAAAACGAAACACAACAATTTGCAGATAGACTGGCAACATCATAAAAGGCTGAACAACAACCACTTGAAAAAAATGGGAGAAGCTAAATCAGTATTTTTCAGACAGAAACACCTTAGCTCGCATGTTAAGAATCTGGTCTATTTTGGTAATGAATTAAAACTCTGGATGGTGCAACCATTAAAGCCTTACCTGACTTTTTCATGATTGATAACTGTCAGGTAAGTGACCCCTTTTCTATAGCTAACACCTTCAGTAATGACTTCATAAAGTCATTGTTTATTGTTAACTCTACAAGTGAAAAACCATCTCTCTACATTGGTATGGCAAACTCCCAAACAATGTACTCAAAAAGTAATGCAACATTTTCATTCACCACAATCAAAGCTGAGGAGGTCCTGAAATTACTGCTGCAGTTGGAACAAAGAAAAGCAGAGGTACTCAATGAGTTAAACAGTAAACTGCTAAAATACACAGCCCTCATCATCTGTCAGGTCCTAACTGCACTCTTTAACCTCTCATTGTCAGCTGTAGAGTACCCACTGAAATGGAAAACAGCCAAAGTTATTTAAGCAAAAAAACTCAACAGGGTGTGGGTTATGCTGGATTTATCCATGACTGGCATGGTTCGGTCACGAGGCCACAGGCCAAGTGATCAAACCTCATCAGAAGTAGGTAAATCCCAGTATAATCCACACCTTGAAGTGGTTTATTGCGATTATACAATGGTCCATCTTCTTTTTTGGGGAGCAAGAAAAAAAAAAGAAAATGTTCTTTTTCGCATTTTATATTATTTTCTGTGGTTTTACTGCTCTGCCATACAAAAAACAGTCCTGGGTTGCTAGGGCTGCCTTCTGTCTGTGCATGTGCAGAACTGTTTTATTTTATTCCTTGTGCACTGGCTCTGTTCTGTTTTTTCCCCCACAGTATTCGTATGCCCAGATATTCTGTTTCAATTGGCAGTGAGTTGTGGGGACCATCTGTCTCAGGAAGAGATGCAGCAGCAGACAGCTGATTTTAAACTACGGAGCATTGGCTCCATTTTTTTTTCCATGCAATATGCGCATACGCAGTACCCTGCTGATGGGAAGAGCTGGCTGGAAGGGAGTCGGGACCCGTGAAGTTCCCAACCATTCAGTTTCAAATGGCAGTGTGTTGTGGGGGTAATGCCTGTTTTGCAGCAGTGAAGGCTGCAGTTTTGGCGATAAATGGCAGTGAGTTTTTTGGGGCAATATTTGTCTCACGGCGGCAGAGGCTACAGTTTCGGTGATGTTGTGGGCAGGTCGCTGGAGAGAGGCAGTGATTCTGGTGGTGGCCTTGTTCCCTATCCTTCTTGGAGTGCTGGTCCCGTTGATATCCCTGCTTGATGAGACACTGTGTAAGTGAAACAAAATGTCTAAAAACATTTTGTATCATGTGACTCGGCTTTTGGGACTGTTATATTTCATTTGCTTTGCTGCAGTGGGACTTGTCCGAGACCACAGTTTACCAGTGGTTCAAGATGGCGGGATTACACTTTCATGATCGGGGGGGGGGGGTCAGACTGATTCCAAATATGAGGCTCACTGACACCTTTTGCGTTGATAATGCTGAATTTTACAATGCTGCAAAGGTGCCAGCCAACCAATCAGGTGTCTTCTTTTTAAAGCCCACTGTATAATCCAAATCATTAAGCTGGCAAAAAATTGTGAGATTTCTAATTATTGACCATTATCCCTCCTGTCTGGGTTGTTAAAGAGTATGGAAAAACTGGTATCAACCCAAATTATTACATATCTGACTGAAAGTGATTTACTAAATAATTGCAGGCTGTATTTAGACCTGTTCATAGCACTAATCCTAGTTTGCAATGATTTACACATGCCAGTTGAAAAAAATGTACATGCAGGTGCAATATACTGTACAGTGATCTCTTCAAGGCCTTTGACACTGTGGGCCATGGGCTATGGATACAGACACTTGTTCATTAACCCCACATCCCAAAAAGTGGGTTCAACACTACCCAGCTGAAAGTTGACACTTGGTAGCAGTGAGGGATGTGCACTCTAGCCTGCTGTAAGTGGTGAGGGATACCCCCTAGGTTCAGTGCTGAGACCATTATTCTTCTTGTTTGTAAATGACCTAGACAGAGGTTTACACATCCCTTTTATGTACATGTATGCATTTGACAGTTCTGGACGGGGTATGGTGTCCTTGCAATCACTTAACAGCAAGGGTTTGACCAAATCGAACTATTTTTGAGAACAGTTTTCTTTTTTTTCCCCTTCCCAATAGGCCTGTGCCTTCATCTAGACCAGCCCCATAGCCCTGTTACCCAGCTTCCCAAGGACCAGCCAGCTTTCTTCTCTGTCTGACCCCCAAAGCTTACTCCTCATGGTGGGATATGGTACAGGCCCCAAAGCTTACTCCTCATGGTGGGATATGGTACAGACCCCAAAGCTTACTCCTTGCGGTGGGATATGGTACAGGCCCCAAAGCTTACTCCTCACGGTGGGATATGGTACAGGCCCCAGTTGTGGCTGTCCAGGATCCATTTGGAGGGAGGACTACAATGTCAGTGGTGCAGGGTCTGTGAAGGGTCGGTCAATCACTTTTCCCCGGGCCAGCTGCACTTTGTCCATTTCTTCCCCCCTCCCCCCGAGATGCTGGTCTGGAGTGTGATGCAAGCACACACTCAAGCATGTTCGGCATTATGACCAAGCGTCTTCCTGCCCGCTGATCTGCTCCTGAGTACACTGCCACCTGTGATCACCCAGGTGGTAGTCATTCACCAGAGCAGGCTGCTCTCCCTCCCTGGAGGAGTAGAGTATCTTCTGTGATGCTCAATCCTCTGCATCCCTCTGGCCGGCACGTGATGACTTGATCTCACTTCTGAACCTGGGTCGCCAGTGTCGCATGCTATAGCTGTACTGCTGTGTCAGTGGGCTGACTTAACAAACTGGTTTTGAACTCTGCTAAAACACAAACAATGACATTTGGGACCCCCACATGTTACAATCAAACCAGTCACCATTAGAAATAATGATATGTGACAACATACCTCTAAAAAACTGTAACCTAGCAAAAATATCTGGGCGCTTGGATGGACTCCCAGTTGAAACAGTACTTTCACATAAACCAGATACTGAAAAAGATGGGGCCCAAGGCCAGGCTACTGTACAGACAAAAGTTCAGGCTAGGCTAGGCAAGGCAATTTTATTTGTATAGCGCCCCATTCCTGGGCTTGGGGCTTCACAGACAATAGTGCATCAGAAAAAGAAAATGAGTAAGTTCCTCAAACAACATCAAATAAACTGACAATAATAAGTCATTTACCATTGACTAAATAAATATCACAAACCCAGAAAAACTAAGCTCCTGAATATCAGACTTTACCAGTTTGCGCAGTACCAAGCACTTTTATAAAAGGAAGGGATTCCAGCCCCTTTGTAAATGCCTCCACCAAGGGTCAACTCCTGAAATGGTACAAATAAGAGTTACAAATGTTAGAGGCCATCATTTAGAAAGCTCCATAACCAGATTATTTAAGATGAGACATTTGAATGTCCAACAGTTTCTCCTCAGTGGAGCAAAGGGGGATAACAGACTAATTGATCTTTTAAGCAGTCAGTGTCCAGTCTATGTACTGTAAGTTTTTGTAAGTTAACAAAGCAGTCTTGAAAGTGGTGAGACACCTGACAGGCAGCCAGTGCAGGCTCTGCAACACAGGTGGAATATAATCAATGCCTGTAGCTCCCATGACCAGTCTGACTACACATTTTGCACTGGCTGAAGGCAATGCACCAATTTTCCATACAGCCCAAGGAATATTATATAGTAGTAATCGAGTCTTGAGGTAACAAAGTCATCTATGATGGTCACCGGCTCCTCATTTATATGACAGGATTAAATCCAGGAGATATTCTATAACTGGAAAAACTCAATGCAGACGTCTGCTGCCACATGGTGTTCAAATGCCAGCTTACAGACCACAGTGTCCCCCACATTCTTTACCCTATTCACTGCTGGCAGAGTGGTACCATTCAGAGATGGTAAAATTGGCACATTACTCAACCATGCCAATCCATGGGCTCCTGGTTCCACCAGCAACAACTTTGGAGACTAACAAATCAGAAATGCCTTGCAGGCACTGGTTTGGCACAGAGATTGCCTCATGCCATCAGGTGCAAATGATAGCCACGGTTGAGTAATTAACTAAGCAATAAGACATGACCAGGTGTGCATTGAACAGATCTGACCACATGCCCTGGTGTGTAGTAATTGGGAAAGTGCCTTCATCTACATAGCAGTGAAAGCACACACTGTACCATCTAATGACTCATCTCAAAGGCAACATGTATAACACAAAAAACATGAGGGATACAACTGAATGAACCTTTGGAAACTCCACAGCTGAACACAGAAGGATAAGAGGACAAGAAAGATCCCATGATGACGTAATGTGACCTTCAAGACAGGAATGATTTGAGCCATTTCATGGCTGTGCTGGTGAGACCCCCCTACTCCTCCAAGTGACCCATCAAAACCCAGTGATCTCCAGTACCAAATGCCAGTGATATGTTTAGAAGAACAAGAATTAAGCTCTCCCCTCTATTCCTCAGCATGAGCAGATAATTGAACACTTTGAATAACATGTTCTCCATGTTGTGTCAAGGCCTGAAAACAAACTAGAATAGTTCATAGATGGCAAACTTATTGAGATGAACCTCAAGCTGTGTCACCACTGCTATCTCAATAATATTCCCAAAAAAAGGAAAGGTTTCAGACTGACCTGAAGTTCTCTAGAAGATTCAGGTCCAAAGGTGGTTTCTTTAGAACGGGCTTCACCACAGCTTTCTTCAGAGCCACAGTAAAACACTCCAACATAAGGGAGCACTGGACAGTGCTGGCAAACATCAGACCCAGAAACTTCTGGCAGTTCACCAACAATCATTTAGGCCCTGTGTCAAAGTCATAGAAAGTGGGGTGCAGATCAGAAATCACTCCAAGCATTTCTTCCACCAGGATTGGGTGACACTAACTCCACAGCACTAGAGGGTCCTTGTCCCTCATCTGCAATACTTCCAGCTCCTAACATGAGGCATAGAGAGAGTCCTGCTCTAATTTAGGGTATTCTGTCCTGACAAAATTCACCAAACTCCTTGTACCTTTCTGTAGATAAGACCTCTCTGTTAGGGCTACTGCTCACCACACCAGCTACCCAGGTTAGGGGGCAAACTCAGGGCACTGGTGGACAGGTGCGGGGAGATGATTGTCACAAGGACTGCTCTCCACTTCTAGGGAGTGATGGCAAGCCGTCTGGGACTCTGACAGCCACTGGGTGAAAGCCCAGTCATAGTGCACACTGTAATTGACTCATAATGAGGAGCCACAGTTCTGTGATGCATGCATGCCTCCACACACATGCACTTATGTACCACAGTGGCAAAGGGTTAGGAGAAAAACTGAAAATGGAACCAGGTGGGTCTAATGTGGCCACACCCACTGCCTCATGGCCTGCACCTCCCCCTGGTCCCTGGGCATGTCTGTATATGTACACTGTGGGGGGGGGTCACTCTCTACTCTGGTCCCACCACTGGGGAAAATCTGTGGGAGTCTTAGCCTTACAGACCAGGAGAGATGGATATCGGTCTGGAGGAGCGAGGACGGGGCTGAGAGCCTTGACAACCTGACTCCAAGAGGAAAAAAATGTTTTGGGAAAAAAACCTCTAGACTACAGACAGGGAGGACAAATTAACCTGCCCCAAGTATGGAAAATTGAGCTGGTCTATTCTTACCTCAGGCAATTACATGTAACAGAAACACTATCTTTTTCAAGGAGATTGCCCTCTGACAGTCCTTGGAATGGGCTCCCGGATCTATTTTGTCCTCCACTGAGCCTGTCTTTTCAGGAATGCTCCATCCTCTGCCCTGTTGCTTTCAACTGTCTATGCTTATATTATACCATGGCGAGTTGTGGTAGGTCAGTAAGAGTACACAACTAGATTGTCTCCAGAGCCATCATAATTGCCATTTGTAGATATCAATAGCCACTACTGAGTCTTGTTTCCATGCTGACACCATTCCCATGATGTCCAACATTGCCTTGAGATTATCTGGCTCAAGATAAATTAAGGTTGATTTTGAACCTTCTCCATAGAGGATGAAGGTCTCAAGGTGGGGGTGGGGGTGGGGGGACCCTTGTGAGAAACTGATTGGTGTGGTGATCTGTCCATCTGACAGGACCAACCCTGACATCTGGTGTTCAGTCCCAGAGAGGATACAGGGTTCAAGGTGTGGCCAAGTTCAGGGGTCACAATGGTTACTACCAGTCTGAGGCTCAATGAATTCATTAACTGGAGGAACTGCAGAACAAATTGCAAGCCTTCATCATCAACACATGCATTGAAATCCTCCAGCACAATTAGGAGTATAGTGCTAAAGCAAGGTGACAACTGAAAACTCATGTAGGCACTCCCGTTCCTCCCCTGGAGGGCAGTAAGCCAAAATAATTCTACACCTCACACCTGCATCCCCTTTTACGGACACACATGCAAACAACCTCATCTCACTCAGAGGATATGCCAGAAACCTCAGGCAGGATCTAAAACAGAAGATTACTATGCACACCCCATGATCCTTCCTTGGAGAGTGTACCACTGAGAACCCTACAGGGATGGCCACCACCAGAACAGGCCCACAGTTATCACCAAGCTAGATCTTGTTGAGACACACCAGACCTCCTGAGAAATCAGTGATAAAATATGTTATCACTGTAGTTTTATTTTTCAGGGATATAGTATATCTTTTGAGGTCTGAGCAAAGCTGGTGGAAGCTATGTTACTCCCCCACTGGACAAGAAACATAGAAATAAAGAATTTGTTGACAGAAAAGAACTGCTTGGCCAACCCAGTCTGCCCAGATGTTCCCTGCCTAACCTGTCTCCGCAGACACTAACTTGTCTCTGGCGCCCCTTCTTCATCCCTATTTACTAATGTAGCCCTATGTCTGTCACACACATGCTTAAAGCTCCCCAGTATTTTCCCCTCCACCACTTCTCCTGAAGTCTGCTGCAGGTGTCTATCACTCTTTCAGTGAATTAATACTTCCTTGCATCCCTGTTAAATTCCACCATCTTCATCCCATATCCCCTGGTCCTGGTGCTCTTTCTCCTTTAAAAGGGGTACCCCTACTGCACCCTGTTCACCCCTGTGAGGTGTCTGTAGGTCTCTATCATGTCACTTCTCATTCTACTGTCTTTCATAGTGTACATGTTTCGATCCCTCAGTCTCTCCTCGTAAGGCCTCTCATGCAACACCTGCACCATTTAGTTGCCCTCCTCTGGACTGCCTCCACCCTGTCTATGTCCTTTCTGAGGTACAGCCTCCAAAACTGGACACAGTTCTCCAGGTGGGGTCTCACCAGTGAGCGATATAGTGTCACACCACCTCTATCCTCCTGTTGGAGATACTACTCCCTGTGCACCCCAGCATCCCATTAGCCCTACCAAATGCTTTGTCACACTGCCCTGCCTTTTTAAGGTCATCACTTATGATATCCCCAAGGTCTCTTTCATACTTAATGACTGTTACTATCTTCCCCCATCCTATTCTCCACTCCTAGATACATATGCCCTAGGTGTATGATTTTGTACTTTTTGGCACTGAAACCCCCCTGCCATGCTCCTGACTATTCCTCAAATTTGCAAAGATCCCTGCTCACTCTCTCTCTTCATCCCTGCTGAGTGTTTATCCTATTGCAGATTTTGGTATCATTTGCAAAATGGCATACCTTCCCTTCCAGTTCTTCCACAATGTCACTTATGAAACCATTGACGAGGGCCTGTCCCAGTACTGAGCCCTGCAGCACCCTGCTGGTCACTCTCCAATCATAAGAATGAGTGCTGTTAACCACTATCCTCTACTGCCTATCCATTAAGCAGTTTCCAACCCAATTCACCACTATAGATCCCACACCAGGCTGCCCAATTTCTTAATCAGTCTCCTGTGCAGCACAGTGTCAAAGGCCTTGCTAAAACCCAGATAGGCCACACCCATTGCCCTCCTCTGATCTATTTCCCTGGCCACCCAGTCAAAGAAATCAATCAGATTCATCTGGCATGACCGTCCCCCACCATGAATCCATACTGCTTGTAATAGGCGTATGCGGGGGGGGGGTGACCTTGGCCCTGACTCCCCTTGAAAAAAGTCATCAAACCAAATTTTAATAATAATTATCATTTTTTTTATTTGGGAGTCTGCTGGACTTGGCCAGAACTGTCACTCCTGAACCAGTTAGTCTTCCCTACCAGCCACCGTTGCCCAGCTACCCAACAGTTAGCGATACACAACTTGGCTTCAGTACCTCAGCAGCCAATCAGTGTGTGCCGTCTTGGGTGGTCCAATCATGGGCAGTTTTATTTTGGCGTCGACGTGCAGTCACACACCATTTCGGCGGGATATATCAAAAAACAATTTTCAGACTCTTGCCCACTCACTGCCCTGACCAAAGTTTACTACTGCTTTTGCTGCTGTGGAAGAGGATTGGGAAGATGTCATGACACTGCTACCGCTCACTGTGACAGCTGCCCACCCACTGTATTCCAACATGATGCAGCTGACCACCGCCAACTAGGGGCAAGAACCGAGGAGAAAAAGGGACACAACAGTGATGGAGCTGATCAAAATCTGTGGGCTGGATCTGGGCCCCACAGCCCGGAAGGGTGACACGCACTGTGGCCGAGATGTTGAAGCTGTCTTCAAGCAAGAGGGGGATGCCAGCAGACTGAGAAAGCCACAGGTATTCTTTTCTGTTCTCTGCTCCGTTGGTCTCCATGGTGCAGCAAGGCAATTTAACTTTGTCCACGATAGATGGCACTAAATACGGGGCATGATCTCTTATTTTGAAGCTAAGTAAGCGTCTTTTTCTTAGCTGTAAAATCCAGGAAAATGCACCATTTACATTGATGTTTTAAAAAATTTCCTTGGGGGGGCATGCCCGCAGACCCCCCTAGCTTTGATAGGATTTTGCCCCCCCCATTCACTGACTCTATGCACGCCTCTGCTGCTTGTGATTTTGCAGCCCATTGGATTCAAGATACTCTACCAGTCTTTCCATTAGCAGTGTTTTCATTAATTTCCCCACCACTGAAGTAAGACTGACTGGCCTACAGTTGCTAGCCTCTTCCCTGCTGCTGCTGTCAGGTAGAGGGACTGCATCAGCAAGCAAGTAGCTACTTCTGTCACTTTCTCAGAAGTACTACCTGTGAGAGGCAAGGGAGAGCATAGGAGTACATGCACCAGGAACTTTAACTCATGGTTGAAGAACTGGTGCTGTGAGGAAGGGTTTGGATTCATTGGTGACTGGGGACCCACCTGGAGGGATGGAGGTTTGTTCAAGCCTGACGGCCTGCATCCATCCTGGAGGGGAATCCAAGCACTCAATGATAAGTTTAAATGCTACATTGACAAGCATTTAAACTAGCAAAGGGGGGTGGCAGGCCAGCAAGGAGGGTACCTACTTGCTCACCCCCCACAGCTAGCAGTGGAACCAGTGAACCAGAGGAGTGGCTATCTCTGCAAAGCAGTGTGCAAAAGATGGAGATTAGTGCCCAAGAGGTGGATAAGCAGAAAAGGGGCAAAATGCAGCAGAAGGGCAGACAGCAAGGAGAACCAGGGATAAATGACAACCAAGGAAGGGGCTGGAGTAGAACAGTGAAACAGTCTAGGGAGGTCAAATCATGGAAAGCCATGTGTGCAAATGCCAGGAGCCTTAGCAACAAGATGGAAGATCTGGAGGCTGTCATGGTGCAGTCAGACCTGGACATTGTGGCCATCATTGAAACCTGGTGTAATGATAACCACGACTGGGAGATGGCCATACCTGGCTACAACATATTCAGAAGAGACAGAGCAGGCAGGAAGGAGGAGGAGTGGCACTGTATGTGAAAATTACATAAGGGCCACAGAGATCCAGGAGGAACAAAATGGGGAGAGATACTGTGGGGTAAGCTGGAAAGGAAAATGGGGACAGCCATCCACACAGGTGTGGTCTATAGACCACCAGCCCAGGAGGAAGAAACAGATAGGAGTTGATGCTAGCCATCCAAAGGATGGCAGACAAGAGTGAGGTAGTACTAGTTGGAGACTTCAATATTCCAGGACGTGGACTGGAGCATCCCAGCAGCAGCATCAACTAGGAGCAGATTTATCCTGGACTCCCTTCAGGGTGCCTTCCTCAAGCAACTGGTCATGGAACCAACTCGGCAGAAGGCAATACTGGACCTTGTGCTCACAAACAGGGACAGTGTGATGGGGGTAACAGTGGGGGAGCACCTCGGAAACAGTGACACCAGTCATTGTGGTTTGAAATCAGAAAGAGCAGAACCAAACCACACAAAACACGTATCCTGGATTTTAGGGGCAGACTTTGGGAAAATGGGAGATACTTGAAAGGGGCATTAAGGGAATGGGACAGGAATCAGGGGTTGAGGAACAGTGGGCAGTATTTAAAATGGGGATTACAAGAACAACAGAATTATGCATTAAGCAGGTTAGCAAGAGGAAAAGGAAGAGGAGACCATTATGGTTTTCCAAAGAGGTAGCAAAGAAAGTGAAAGCCAAAAAGATTGCATTCAGGCAATACAAAAAGACACAGGCAGAAGGGGATAGGGAGAAGTACAAGGAGAAGCAAAGGGAGGCAGGGAGGTCAGTAAGGGAAGCCAAAGCTCAGACAGAAGAACACATTGCAAAATCAGTGGGTAGAGGGGACAAAACCTTTTACAGGTACATAAGTGAAAAAAGAAAGACAAAGGGAGGGATAGTGAGACTGAAGGGGGAGGATGGGGGCCGCGTGGAGGATGACAACAGTAAAGCTGACATATTGAATGGGTATTTCTGCTCAGTCTTTACTGAGGAAGAGGAGGGTAATGGGTCTGAAGGGAGTACAAGGGCTGAGAATGGTGCAGAAATGGACACAAGTCCCTTTACACGAGAAAGGGTCCTGAAGGAACTGGAAGCAATAAGAGTTGATAAAGCAATGGGGGCAGATGGGGTGCACCCCAGGGTCCTTAAAGAACTAAGAGAGGTGGTGGCTGAACCTCTGGCTATCCTGTTTAGCCGATCACTGGAAACAGGGGGAGGTACCCAAAGACTGGAGGACAGCAGATGTAGTCCCCTTATACAAAAGTGGGAACAAAGAGGAAGCAGGGAACTACAGACCAGTCAGCCTCACCTCGGTAGTGGGGAAGATCATGGAAGCACTACTGAAGGAGAGATTGGTGGAACATCTGGTTGTCAATGGACTACAGGACCCAAGGCAGCATGGTTTCACCAGGGGGAGGTCATGTCAGACCAACCTCGTTGAATTTTTTGACTGGGTGACTAGGGAGGTGGATCAGGGAGGGCAGTGGACATGGCCTATCTGGACTTCAGCAAGGCCTTTGACACTGTGCCACATAGAAGACTATACACAAACTGGGGAATATGGGTATGGGCAGGACAGTAGTGTGGTGGGTAGGTAACTGGCGGGTGGCAGGACACAGAGGGTGGTGGTAAATGGCTGTCACTCCACAGAGGGAAGAGTGACCAGTGGGTACCACAGGGATCAGTGCTGGGACCGGTCCTATTCAACATCTTCATCAGTGACATTGCATGACCTAGAAGGCAGAATTTCACTGTTCGCTGATGACACAAAGCTCTGTAACAGAGTAGACACACCAGAGGGTGTAGACAGAATGAGAAGCGACCTGCAGAAACTTGAAGAATGGTCAGGATTTGGCAGTTGAAATTCAATGCAAAGAAGTGCAAGATAATGCATATGGGGCACAAAACCCTGGCACAATATATCAGTTGGGGGGTGAGGATATAGCATGCACCAAGCAGGAAAGGGATCTTGGGGTTATCATCTCTGATGACCTCAAGGTAGGGAAACAGTGTGACAAGGCAGTAGGTAAAGCAAATAGGATGCTGGGATTTATAGGCAGGGGCATCACCAGCCCGGAAGAGGGGTCATAATTCCGCTATACAAGACACTAGTGAGGCCCCACCTGGAGTACAGTGTACAGTTCTGGAGACCATACCTACGTAAGGACATAGACAGGGTAGAGAAGGTTCAGAGGAGCAACAAAGATGGTGCATGGATTGCATCACAAGTCCTATGAAGACAGGTTGAAGGAACTGAACATGTACTCCCTGGAGGAGAGGAGGGAGAGAGGGATATGATAGAGACATACAAGTATCTTACAGGGAGGAATGGGGTGCAGGTAAACACTATTTTTAAGCAAGAAAGATGTTCCAGGACTGAGGGCATGTGATGAAGTTGGAGGGAGACGATTCAGAGGAAACATGAGAAAGAATTTCTTCTCAGAGAATGGTGGTGGACAAGTGGAACACCCTGCCAGAGGAAGTGGTGGGGGCTGAAACAATCACGGGATTTAAGAATGCATGGGATAGACATAAAGGAATTCTGGAGGTCAGGGGTAAGGGGCAACAGACTTCTAGGAAAACAAACTGAACTTACAAGCTCAAATGGGCAGACTGGGTGGGCCATAGGCCCTTATCTGCTGACACTGTCTATGTAAGTATGTATCTATGTATCTATGTATCTATGTATCTCCAGTCCACCAGAACTTCCCCTGTTTCCACTAAACTGTTGAATAAGGCTGTTAGTGGGACAGCTAGCACCTCCCCGAGTTGTTTTAGGATTCTTGGGTTTATCCCATCCAAACCCATAGTTTTGTCCACCTTCAGAGCTGCAAGTTTCTTTTAGACTCTTTCCTCTAGAAATGGACTTATATCTACCCTGCATGTTCCTGCTAGTCCCTGGTGGTCAGTCACCCCCTGTTTCCACTGTGAAGACTGAGCAGAAGAACCTGTTCAGGATGGCAGCTTTTTTGTTGTTCTCTTTTGTGCAGTCTCCCCCTTCTGCTCTCCTAATTCTCACTGTCCCTCTCCTTGCTGTCCTCTTCTAATGATGTAAATCTTATCCCCTTTAGATGCCCTTTTTTGGCTATCCTTTCTTCTGTCTGTGGCTTTCCTCCCCTCACCTCCTTTCCTGCATCCCTCTATTGTTACTTGGTATACCACCTTGACCTTTTCCCTCTGTGTTTCCTTGTACCTCCTGAATGTCACCCTTTTTTCCTTCAGTATATTGCATATGGTAGCACAAATAAAACCCTCCTAAGAAAACTATGCCCCATTTATCATGGCCTTGGACTACTTTATTCTAAATCCCCTAAGGGAAACCCATCACTGTGATTCCCTGAATATGTTGGGGGGGGGGGCATCTCTCTGAAGAATAGGTTAAAGGCCCACATGACTGGGTCTTGTTCAAATGCACTGCAGACAATGTTTCTGCATAGCCTAACACAATGTCTGGCCCTAAGACTGCAATCTGCCTTGAGTTTGATCTTCCCAGAATGAAAAGCAGACAGGCTGACATATTTTTCTTGTTAATCCGCATACTGTATACTGTATGGAATTCCCTGCCAGCACAGTGGTACCTAAGTCATTTTAAGGCAGAATGTGATTCATGTTCAGATCACATTACCTCATAAACATTGACACAGAACTACTTAACATGAATCACAGAAACAAAGAAACATAGAAGTTGATGGCAGAAGGAGACCACTAGGTCCATCTAGTCTGCCCATATGTTTTAGACCTGTTTTGACCCTCTAGTTGCCCTTTGTAGTCAGGGCTCCCATGTGTCTATCCCATGCATTCTTGAATCCCCCCACAGTGTTGACCCCCACAACCTCTTGGGGCAGGCTGTTCCAGGTGTCCACCACTCTTTCTGTGAAGAAAAACGTACTGTTGTTGGTAGAGAATCTCCCTCCTTACAGCTTGAAGTCATGTCCCCTGGTCCTGGAGCCCTTCTTGAAGTGAAAAAGTTCCTGTGCCTGTACCTTGTTAATGCCTTTTATGTACTTGAATGTTTCAATCATGTCCCATCTCTCTCTCTTCTCTGCTCCAGAGAGTACATATTCAGTTCCCTAAATCTTTCCTCGTAGGACGTGTACTGCAGACCCTGAATCATTTTTTTGCCTTTCTCTGTACTGTTTCTACCTGGACAATGTAGTTCCTGAGGCGAAGCCTCCAGAATTGGACTCCGTATTCCAGGTGAGGCCTGACCAGCGATCTATACAGTGGTAGTACCATCTCTCTCCTCCTGCCCGTGATTCCCCTCCCAGTGCAGCTCAGCATTCTGTTGGCCTTCAATGTTGCCTACTCACACTGCTTACTAACCTTCAAGTTGTCTGAGATTATGATTCCCAGATCTCGTTCCTGGTTTGAGGCCACCAGTTTTTTGCCTCCTAGGTAATACTCCTTTCTTGGATTTTTCTTTCCTATGTGCATGAACTTGCACTTTTTGGCATTAAATCTCAGCTGCCACACTCCAGATCATTCTTCTAGTTTCCTGAGGTCAGCTTCCATTTTGCTCACTCCTTCTGAGGTGACAACCCTGTTACATATCTTGGTGTCATCTGTGAACAGACACACCTTCCCTTCCAGTCCATCAGCGATGTCTGCTATAAAAACATTGAGGAGCAGAGGACCCAGCACTGAGCCCTGGGGTACCCCGCTGGTCACCCTGCTTTATGTCGAATGCATTCCATTAACCTGTACCCTCTGGGTTCTACCTTGTAACCAGTTTTGTACCCATCTGACTACTTCTGGACCAACCCCTGTGTGGTCAAGCTTCTTTACCAGCCTTCTGTGTGGAACCAATTAGAAGGCCTAACTAAAGTCTATGTAGACCACATCTACTGCCCCATAGTTGTCCACTATTTTTGGAGCATAGGCAAAAAACTCAAGCAGATCTGTCTGGCATAACCTACATGCTGTAAAACCATGCTGTTTAGGGTCTTGTTGGCCTCTAGTTTCGAGGAATGCTATGATCCTCTGTTTGAGTAGTGTCTCCATTAGTTTCCCTACTATAGATGTGAGGTTCACCGGTCTATAATTACTAGCCTCTTCGCAACTGCCTGATTTGTGAAGTGGAACCACTATTGCCTTTTTCCAGTCTTCGGGTATTCAAGGATTTCATGAATAGAAGTGCCTGAAGGGCTTCTAATTCTGCCCCCAGTTCCTTAAGGATTCTGGGGTGCATCTCATCTGGTCCCATGGTTTTATCTGCTTTTAGTTTATTTAGCACCTCCTGTACTTGGGCTTGTAAAGGGACTCGTATCTACCCCTGGTCCTGGGTTGTTGTGATTTTTCAGGGCTGGGACATCCCCTGGGTCCTCTTTTGTAAACACTGAGCAGAAGTATTTGTTGAGGATTTTGGCATTCTCTGGGTCATGTTTGGTGCATTTCCTTTCTTCAGTAGCAATCTTTACTATCCCCCCTTTTGCCTTCCTACGTTCCCTAATGTATCTAAAAAATGATTTGTCTCCTCTCTTTGCCCCTTCTGCTATCTTTTCCTCTGTCTGGCTTTTGCCTTTCTAATCTGTTTGTCAGACTCTCTCATTTTTTCCTTGTATGACTCCCAGTCTTTCTCAGCTTTGGTTTCCTGGTATATGCTGTATGACTTCTTTTTTTCTTTGACTGTGGTAGCTACTTCCTTGGAAAACCATAGAGGACTTCTTTTTCTTTTTGCTTTGCTGACCCATCTGGCATATTGATCTGTGGCAGTCTTTATTGCTCTTTTGAGTCTCCCCCACATGACCTCCACCTCCTCCACCTCTATTTCATTTAACTGGCTACTTATGTTATTCCTCATTTTTTGGAAATCAGCCTTTCTGAAATCTAGCAACATTATCTTTGAGTGGCTGGTGTCCTGTGATTTGTTTACCTTAAAGCTTACCATGCAATGGCTGTTGCCCATATGGCATCCCACTTCAATGTCCTTGATCCTTTCTGAGTTTGTGAGGACAAGATCGAGAATAGCATCTCCCCTTGTCGGTGTTTTAACAAACTGGCACAGTCCCATGCGTTGTAGTGACAATAAGAAGTCCCTTCTTCTTTTTGTTGCTGCTGTTAGTGTGCTCCAGTTAATATCTGGTAGGTTGAAGTCCCCCACCAGTATTACTTCGCCTTTATCAGACATTTTGTGGATTTCGTCTATTAGGTCTTTGTCTCCTTTATATCCTTGATTTGGGGGCCTGTACACGATGCCAGTTCTGAAGGATTTTCCCATGCCTGTGTCTACTATTAGCCACAGTGACTCAAAGTCCCCAGGTTGCCCTTTTACTTTTGTAGCTTTTATTTCCTCCTGAATGCAAATGGCTACACCCCTCCCCTTTTTTTGCCCTGCCTATCTTTCCTGAACAGATTGTAACTGGGAATGACTGTATCCCATCTGTGGTTTTTTGTGAACCATGGTTCTGTTACAGCCACCCAGTCCAACCTTTCTGTTTCCAAGATGGCTGTGAGTTCAGAAAGTTTGTTGGTTAGGCTCCTAGTATTTGCAACCATTGCTTTCCAGGAATGAACATCCTCTTTGGAGCGAGGTTGTACCCTCTTCCTGGACTGCTCCAGCTTGCTGTTTCCGGCCAAGAGATTATGGAGGTTGCTGGTTTGGGCAGATGTTGGCTCTGCTTTGTTTCCTGAGGATTTATGAGTGCATTTTGTGTTTTGGGGTATGATGACCAGCATCATACTCCCTTTATTTAGTTTAAACTATCTGTATAGACAGCAAATTTTTGTCCAAGTGCTCGCACAAATTCTCTGTTTAGGTGCCATCTGTCGTATTTCAAAAAAGCTCTTTCCCAAAAGTTGTGCCAGTTCCCTATGTAGTGGTATCCCTTGTCTTGGCACCAATCATGCAGCCATAAGTTGAATTCATGTACTTCAGTCTCTCTGACTTGCTTGGTGCTTTTTCCTTTTTCCCACACTGGCAGCACTTCTGAGAAAGCTAATTTGGATGGAAGGGAAGAAAATTTGTTGGCCAGGTCCTCGAAGTGTTTCTTGGCCTCCTGAATTGTGTGATTTGCCAAGTCATTGGTACCAAGGTGTATTGTTATATGTGTAACTTCCCCTGATTTCTGCACAATTGTTTTTATGCGGTCAGTGTCCCTACTTGCAGAGGCTCCAGGTTGCCACTTTATGATGATGTCTCTTTTAACATTTTGTGTTCGGTGGTGTTCCAGTCCTCGGATCATGGAATCCCCCATTATGAGAATTTTGTTTTTGTTTATACCTGTGTCATTTTTATTTTGAGTTTTAGTATTTTTTGTTGTTATTGCATTTGGCTTTGGTATTGTTGTTGATTATATTTTGAGTATTAGTATTTTTGTTTTTATCATAGTTTGTATTGATTTTAATTGGTGTGTTAGCCTTTTCTGGTGGTTTGATTTCTTTACCTTCTATTACTTTGTCTGTGGTTGGTAGCAGTGGAGCAAACCTGTTTTTTGTTTGGATGGCTGGGAAATGCTCCTGGTGTTTGGCTTCCTTCCTGGGCCTCCTATGATGCCTCTTTTTCCTTACCATCTGCCAGTCTCTGGGCTCTGCCTCGAGTCCTGCCCCTGGCTGACATGCTGGTACTAATGGTGGTGGGGGTTGAGGAAGTATGCTATAGAGTTCCCAGTATTAGAGGTTGCATATTATAGTCCACACATCCTGTAGTTGGGCTGCAAGATCTGCTATGAGCAGCATGTACGACAGGGTCCTGGTTGCCATTTGTAGATCTTATTGTACAGTGCACTGCAGTTTTTGCAACTGACAAGGTCCATTTAAAAACAATTTTTTATTTAGTTGAGGGATAATGCTGATTCCTGTTTCTTGGCAAGAAGTGTGGACAAAAAAGAAAACAGAACAGTGAGTTATTTTTCTTTTGTACCTTACCTCCTATCAAGTGTTGTGGGCGGCGCTACACACCTATAAAGCAAGAGCAGTTGTGGATGGTGGGATTAGGGGAGGGTGGGTGGGCATGTCTGACTGTTCCTTGTATGCTGTGGAAAACAATCAGGTAGCTGTTGAACAGATGAGGTCTAGCTCATACTCCTGCAAGGTAAGAAGGAATCTAGCTGCTAGCTCAGTTGTTCTGCCCATTGGCTCAGAACAGCTCTGTGGAGTCTCCGCTGCTTACAGGAAAAACTCCTGCCTGTGGTCCGAGCATTCTGGCTCCCTGCTGCTGTCAGGGAGAGGGGACTGATTCACTGGCTTCAGGACAATACCCGCCCTTCTTAAATGATGGAATGCCCAGGGAACTGCTGCAGCAGAAGCCACTGATGAGAATAGAAGCCGCTGATGAGATGGAACCTGGATGTGGCTATGCTGCTGCGAGTTCCTCTTGTAGCGCTTCAGTCAGCAGACCTGCAGGCAAGAGCGTGGGAGACTTTAAATCTCCTACTTGTACTTCTCTCAGGTGAAGGTTAGTGAAGCTCAGCAGACATTAAGGCTAGGGGCTGGACTGCGCTTGGCGTATGCCTCCTAGGGTTGCCCTTTGTGTCTGAGCTGTTCTGCTGGAGAGATTTGAAAGGTGGAAAAAAACATTTCCAAAGTTTTTTTTTTGTCTTCTAGTCAGTTCAGGTAAAAAAAAATCCTGGATGCCATTTACTGACATTGTTGATATTATATAATGATGCATTGATGCACTGAGTAAATATTGTAAGTATTTCATAAGTACTGTGTAACCTTTTGTGCATAAATATCTTGAGTTCTCATGAAGGACACCATTAAAAATTATACTCTGCTCAATGATTTGTAACGTCATTCCAATAAAACATAAATGAAGCTGAGTATATTTTCTATAGTCAGCTTAATGTGAAGCCTTTTCCAGGAAGTTTTTGCATTATGAACAGGCAAGATTTGTAGAACCAGTAGACTTTACTGTGGGCATGCACCATTCTGCTGCTGTGTGTGCTTAATGGTGTCTGGCAGAAAGAAAATTCTCTCCCAGTTCAATAAACAAAGGATGACTGAATAACAAGCAATGTGTAACTGCTGTCAAGAAAGCTAGAAGAGCTGGTCCAGTTGGATTTCAGCTCTCAACGCCGATGCCCCAGGTTTGGGAATGGACCTGGAGAGTTTGAGGGCCAGCTGGGGGAAAGAGGATTGAGTGTCCCATGGACTGCTCTCCTCCTCTGGGGAGAGAGTGGGTGAGCAATCAGCACTAGATTGACCCCGGTAGAGACCATGAGCCATAGCTACTAATGTTGAGTTGTTGGGGAGACGTGTCAGTCATCTGCACCTTGGTGGTTCCACATAATTGCACACCATGCCTCCTGGGGATCACAAAATGAAAACTGGTTGCTTCCTCCATTAATGATGCCCCACTCCCTCGACTTCACGCCACCATGGCAGCCACCATGGCAGCGCTTGGCCAGTGACTGAGTGAGCAGTCTCCATCAACATAGTTCGGTCCCATGGCCCCACCCTGGGGGCTAAGCCAGGGAAGCCCTGCTGATGTTGTTCCTGCCAGGATCCATTTCAAGCATCCGTGGGGCCATGTCTGTCTGATGGCCTTACCCAGAGGTGGCAAGTCTGAGTGGATCACCACTCCTGGCATGCCTCGGTGTTGGGCAGTCATCAGGAGGGGCAGGGGTAGAGCCTTCAGGAGGTGGCAACCCAATAAAACATAGTAAATAAAAAAAAGAAAGCTAGAAGAATGCTGGAATGTTTCAAAGGGGGGGCTGCAGTACAGCAGAAGACGTAATCTTAGCACTTTACAAGGCCCTGGTTAGAACCCGCCTGGAGTGCTGTGTGCAGTTCTGGGCTCCCCAACACAAAAAAGGACATGAGACAGTCAAGAGGATGCAGTGATGGGCCACCAAAATGATCAGAGGTATGGAGGATAAAAGAAATAGTAACATGTTCACCCTGGAGTGAAGGAGGCTCGTGGGGAAACATGATCTCAGTGTTCCAGTTATTGCAGGGTATAAACAAGGATGAACAGCCATAGGTGTTTGCTCACGTGTTCTCCAGCAGGATGGGGGATGTACACTGAAGCTCAATGGTGGTAATATCAGGGGTCACATTAGAAGGCACATTCTCTCCCAGTGGTGAACCAGTGGAATAGCCTACCCATGCAGGCAGGGGACATACAGTCAGTACCGGCCTTTAAGGTAAGTCTGAACAAATTTCTGATTACCATGGAAATTAAGGGGCACCCAGGATAATAAGATGGGTAGCAAATACCTATAAATTGTTGGAACATCATATTTGTTGGTCCCTGCTTATGAAGTGTGTGTGTGGGGAGAGGGGGCACACTTACTAAATCTGTAGTTTCTGTCAACCTTAAATTACTGTTGCTGTGTTATAGCTGAAACAGAGAAAACTAGTTTGAACCCATTTTGATGACGATGAATTTTGCCTAGTTTGGTGTTTACAAATGTGAACTCTGAGTTGTTCACACAGCCCTTCCTATGGGGTTACAACTGATTTGGGAAATCAGAATTACTGTTCCCTTCTAGCTGCTGAAAGGGATTTTTTGTCTTTTTAACACAAGAGCTACCCATCTTTCTCAGAAGAACTGAAATTGAAAAAAAAAGTAACAGTGACAACTATCACTGTGTTGTGTGTTGACACTACTGCCTCTTTAGTAAGATCACTGAGCCACAACATTTAAGGAAAGCAGTCCAATGCAAGTATAATACGCTGAAATATGGCAAACTGCACACTTTAACATACAGTAAAAATCTGCCTCAAAATGTTGATATCCCATTACTTTACTTTCTTTAATGGGTGCTTCCCCAGGGAGCTGAGGGGACTAGGGCTTCTCCTAGGCTGCCTCGGGGCCAGCGGTTTGGGCTGACTTATGGGACAGCTTTAGCAGTTGGCTGTTGATTGAGTGAGGGTAATACTCCCTGCAGAAACATATTTCGCCTTCTGAAGCTCTTGCTGTCTTGGATAATTAACTGCTAGAACTGTTGACGTCTGAAGAGCAGCTGTTGGAAGATCTATTGGACATTTTCTGGGTTCCCATGTTTGCACATTTGAATAATTTGATTTCTCTCCTGAGAACTCTCTGACTTTGCCTGGATTTTATGGTTGGATTATCGGAGAATTGTTTTTCTCTGATTTTTAGTGATGTATTTTTATTTATTTTAATTTTATTACAAATTCGATTTATTTATTTAACTCCCTGCCATGTGAGAGGTGGTACTGGGAGATTATTACATAACATTTTTAGCAGTGCTGCATGTGAGAGGTGCTACACTGTTTAAAACACAAATTTGTTTAATAATTGATTAGTTATTTTATTGTGTTTTAAATTATTGTATTTTATTTTATTTTTTGCCTTTGTATTTGAGCTGGGTTTATTTTGGTTTATGTTAGTTTATTTTGTTTTACCTGTCCTCCCTCAGTGAGAGTGAGGGAGGAGAGTGTGTTATTGAGTGTGTTATTTATAGGTTTGATATTCTTAGGTTTTTATTTTTATTTAAGTAATGACGGTTGGGCACTGTTCCCCCACTAGGCTTAGGGAATTATGTCCATTCGAGTGCCCACCATTGTCGTCCGACACCTATTTTAGGCGTCGAGCATTGGGCATTTTGAAGAGGCGAGGACGAAGGTGGAAAGCTGGGCCTTGTGGGGGACAGGAGAGGGGAGGACGGATTGGGGTTCTAGGGTCCAGAAGACGTCCTGGGGTGAAATGGGGTCAGGATAGAGGTTGCTCTTATCTTGTCCCCATACCCAAGAGTCCCGAAGATTTCAGACAGGTACCGAGGTCTTCCCCGACATCTCATCCTGCCTTGGCGGTGTTGTGCAATGCCAGATCTATAAAAAACAAGACAGCTATTATAGCTGATCTTGTTGGGTCATCTGATCTGACTTGCATCACCGAGACCTGGCTGGATGAAAATCCTGGCCCTATATTGGCCTTGGCAACTCCAGCCGGGTTCTCGGTGATACACCGTCCAAGGCTGGATCGTAGGGGCGGAGGTGTGGCCATTATGTTTAAATCTGAACTGGGCCTTGTGGATGTGCCATTGGGGAACACCAGATCTTTTGAATATATCCTGGGTGAGGGTGCAGGTTGTGGGATTCTCCTCGTCTACCGTCCACCAGGTGACGGAGGCGAATTCCTACAGGAGATTGCAGACTTCATTGTCGACCTGGTGTTGAGGTTTCCCAGATTAATACTTCTGGGCAACTTCAACGCCTGGGTCGAGGATGAACTCTCTAATTTTGGTCAAAATCTCCTCCAGTTGATGAATACACTGGGCCTGACACAGGTGGTTACCACCTCTACCCATATAGGGGGGCATTCATTGGATCTGGTCTTTCTCTTGGGTATGGAGATCACTGATTTGGGGGTGGAACCAATCAGTTGGTCGGATCATTACACCATAAGGTTCAGTTTCAGGGCCCCCTCTAATAGGTCTGCCCCTACGGAGATGGTCCAATACCGCCCTTTAAGGGGTATCGGCCCCGATGACCTAATGGCGGTGCTGGATCTATCGAGTTTGTCGGGTGAATGCATGAGTCCAGATGATCTTGTCTCTGCCTATAATGAGGCTGTGAGAGATGCTCTGGACAAAATTGCTCCTGTTCGTGTTCGGCCTCTCACCATCCATCCAAGGAGCCCATGGTTTGATGGCTCCTTGAAGGAATTAAGGCAAGAAGGCCGAAGGCTGGAGAGAGCCTGGCGGAAATCGGGCCTTGATGCTGACAAGCTTAGATTGCTAGCCCATTATGAAGGCTACCAATCAGAAATCACTCAAAGAAGGCAGAATTTCTGTCCAGAGAGATTTCTGCAAGAGAATCGACTGGCTCAGCTTTTCCAGACTGTGGACAGACTGTGCAATCCAGTCTGTCTTCAGCCTAGAAAGCTTTTCTCAGCTTAGATGCGAGGAGTTCGCTCGCTTTCTTGCAGATAAGGTTGCCAGCATCAGGTCCGGTATTGGTCCGGCCTCTCCTTCGGGGGATTGTGGTGGACGACTAGTGGTATCTAATCCTCGGCCTGTTTGGTTGGATTTTCACCGCATGGAATTCATGGACATTGTGAAGATCATCCAAACAATGTGACCAATTAGTTGTAGTTTGGATCCGGGTCCTACACCGCTGTTACTAGGTTGTGTAGAAGTTATCTACCCTATCCTTGCTGACATTGTCTGGAAATCCTTGGAGATGGGGGTTTTTCCTGATCCCCTTAAGGAGGCGGTAATTCGACCACTCCTTAAAAAATCCTCCTTGGACCCAGACTGTCTAGCTAACTACCGCCTATCTCTAACCTGCCATTTGTTGGTAAGGTTATTGAAAGGCAGTTGCATTGCAATTGGATGATCATCTCACCTCTCATAATGTCTGTGATACTCTCCAGTCTGGCTTCAGGAAAGGCACAGTACTGAGACTGCCCTTGTTCGGGTATTGAGCGACCTCCTAATGGCCAGAGATCGAAAGGCTTGTACCATCTTGGTCCTTCTTGATCTTTCTGCGGCATTTGACACTGTAGACCATGGGGTGCTATTGGAGCGACTGCGGGTCTTTTGTGGGCTGTCTGGTACAGTCCACAAGTGGTTTCGTTCTTACCTCACTGGTAGCTCTCAGAGAGCTGTCACTGGAATTTATTCCTCTGACGCTTTCTCCCTACCATGTCGGGTACCACAGGGCTCCATTTTAGCTCTCATGTTGTTTGTAGTGTATATGCTGCCATTGGGAAAAATCATCAGGAGATACAGTTTGAGTTTTCACTGCTATGCAGATGATACTCAGCTGTATATGTCCTTTCTCCCCGATCAGAGTGATGCATTCTCTGTACTTAATAACTGCCTGGATGAGATCAGAACTTGGATGAGTTCGAGCTGGTTAAAACTTAACCCGGATAAGACCGAGGTATTGGTTGTGGATTTAGGTCGTCCTGGGGGGGGACTAGGTGTTGGAAAGCCATCGAGCTTATTACTTGGTGGTGTACCGCTCTCTAGTTCTTTACAGGTTCGAAATCTGGGCGTTATTTTTGATGACGGTCTGACCTTGAAATCACAAGTGTCAGCTGTTGTCAAATCCTCTTTTTACCATCTGAGGAATATCACCCGGGTGAAACATCTGATTCCCCGGGAGGACCTTCCAACTTTAGTCCACGCCTTTGTTACCACCGCGTCTGGACTACTGCAAATCCTCTACCTAGGGCTACCAGGGTTGATATCCGCCGCCTTCAGCTGGTGCAGAACGCTGCAGCCAGGCTTTGACTGGGACTTTAAGAACCAGTCATATTACGCCCAGTACCGCATGAACTGCACTGGCTGCCTGTTCGGTGGCAGATTATCTTTAAGGTTGGTTTACTAACCTTTAAAGCCCCTACATGATCAGGGACCCGGTTACCTGAAAGATCTTCTGGTTCCCTATTGCCCCCTCCGTCCTCTCCGCTCCGCCAGTGAGGGATTGCTAGAGATTCCCAGGGTTCGTTTGAAGTTATTGGGATCTTGTGCTTTTGCCTTTTCGGCTCCAACCCTGTGGAATTCTCTACCTCGCTGGTTAAGAGAATGCCCGACCATTGACAGTTTTAAAATTGCTTTAAAAACACATCTTTTTACTTTGGCTTATTCTTTATAGTTATGGTTGTTAATGTTTGGATTTTCTGTTTTTGTTTTATTTATTGTTGTACAGCGCCTTGATTTTGAAAGGCGCTTTATAAATAAATTTGACTTGACTTGACTTTAATAGAAATACTAAGCAATGAATTATAAACAACTGCAGGCTAATTCCAAAGGTGACATAATTAGAATGTTGGGGGTCTCAGAAACCAGAAAACAGGCAACAGTAAAAAAAGTACAAAAGCAACACCATGGTCAGTTTTATTAACATTTTTTTAGACAACATTTAAAAATAAATATATATTACAATAAAAATGGAAAAAAAACATATTTAAAGTTGCCATTGCTCTTTAAATCAAGGGATTGAGTCCTTTAAATGAAGGGATTACAGTATTACCTTGCACAGAACTAAAAAACAATGTGTTTATTCTTAGACAGTGCAACTACTAGTATCTTATGACCATTTCCAAAAATAATCTTTTATGACATTTTATAATGTTTGAAACTATATTTAGATAGCTGTAACATTTGAACCGGTAATCATAAAAGCATGTTTTTTTTTAAAGAAAGCTTGGTGTCCAATCAAAATGTATAAACCCTCATGATACAGTTCTCCTGTGTTGCTACATGTCTATACATGTCCATACACTATGCTGTTAAAAATGACAGGATGTTAAAAGTTTAAAGAGCTATTTTATGTTTTTTTAATATTAGATATGAAACATTTTACATTTTTCATAGCAGTATATGGTTACTGCAGTAATATATTATTCATATATCTACTTAGAAGACTCCAAACCTTCATTAAAAAATAAGTCTCTAGCCCTAATGGTTCCAAAGTTATCATATTTTAAAGAAAATATCATTTGAAGGTCGAACTTTGGAACCGTAGGGGCTAAAAAATTAAATCTTTTTAACTGAAAGCTTGGAGTCCAGCCATTTAGAGATGATGTTGTTGTTATTATATTGTTATCATACAACAGTAGTAATTATGTTAGCAATACAGAAACAACTTGTTTTCTCTTGCTATATTTATATATAGGCCCAGATATTCAAAAGGGTTGCGCATGGCGCAACAGTGTTGCACCATGCGCAACCCACTGATGCGCCCCGGCGCGATATTCAAAAGGGGAAAGTGCGCCGCACAAATCCCGATGCGCTGGAGTGCATCAGCAATGTATGCAGGCACAGGTGGGGGGGGGGTGTGCCCATGCATAACCTGCACAGCCCAATATTCAGCCCGGGATGTGCAGAGTCATGCATGCACAACCCCTACCTGTGTCTGCACAAAGTTAAGCCAATAAAAAAAGGAACATATTCACATATCTGGACTGAGTAGTATGGTATGGGCTGCACGCCCATTGGCTCATGCTGTGAACCAATTTGCATGCAGCCCTACTGAGCTGTCAGTCGGTGGGTGGCAGAGGCGGCAGAGGTGCGGTGCTGCTGCCGCCAGCCAATGAGGGGAGCAGAGGCGGTGGGTCTCCAGTGGGTGGGTGGGAGGGGTACACTAGACCACCAGGGTGGTAGGGTCTGTTATGTGTTACAGATGCCCGCGATCGGGCGGTGATCGGTCCACTGGACCACCAGGGATATTGGATGGGGGGGGACTATACTGATGCCCACGATCTGGCACATAGAGGTCCACTGGACCACCAGGGATATTGGACAGGTTTTTTTTTTTTTTATTTTACAGGAATGCCCACGATCGGGCTGCAGGGGGCGTTGGTCCCTGACGGCTGCTGCCTGTCAGGGTGCCAGGCGCAAGTCGTCAGGGATCGGTGCACCTGCATGCTAATGGCATGCAAATGGGGCAGTAATGATATGCAAATGGCCCCCTGTGCACTTTGCATAAATTATGGCCCCATTTGCATGTCCCCTTTTGTATATCGTAGGTGCTGTACATGGTGCAATGGCACTTGCGCTAGCGCATCTCCATGTTCCACTCTGGCCACTTGCGCTGGTGCAGTGCCACTGCACCATGCACAGTGGGGGTGGCCACGGTGTGATATTCAAAGCTGCTGCACCATAGCACAGCTCCGTTGAATATCACCCAGGCCACACCCCTCCGCAACACAAAGTTGAGCTGCACCCAGGCTTGCGCCACAGCCTGGCACAGTTTGAATATCTGGGCCATAGTGTATACGCACACACACACACACACACACATATATATATTATACTGGTGCAGTCATGCCAGTATATTAGGATTGAGTGCAAACTTCTATGTTAAACACAACATTTTGAACCTTAATAACTTTGGAACCACTTAACGGATTTGCATGAAATTTGGAATAATCTCCTGGGGTAGGTCCCTTGACGTGTAGAATTTCATGCAAATCCATTGTGTGGTTTGTAAGATGGAAACTGTCAAAAAATCCTAAATTTACCAGTTTATTCACATTTCTTTGTCCACCTGTATCTCAAAAATGCCTTTATGTTATGGTTTGCACTTTTCAGGGTAGAAGACCTTTGAGTCACAGATGTGCCTTTTGAGGTTTGGTGAAAAAATATTAATCAATTCTTTTTTTTTTTTTTTTTGCAGCTGCCAAGCCCCCTAACCCCATGAACGGGTTCGCCCCAGCCACAGTACCCGACCCTTACTCCGGGAAGCCCCCCCGGAGTGGGGCCGAAGAAACGTAACTGTCATGGCTAAAAGGTTGGGCACCATGCCTGGCTCATATGCGAGGGTGATGAGTTTTTCCTGGCTAGAGTCCCCTTTGGAGCTAGGATGTGCAATGACACAAGGGTACGTACGTCTGTCCTAGCTCAACCCCACATCTTGGTGTGGCATGCTTGTCCCCCAGCCTCCACTAGAGGGCAATCAATGCTGACACTCTGGACCCCCCCCATCCCGGAGAAGGAGAGCAGTCCTCTGGATGCTCGATCCTTCTCCTCTCCTGCCAACCCCGATGACCCATGCTCGTTCCCGAACACGGGTCACTGGCGTGGTGTGAGGTGTGATGTCCAGCACCTCAACCCTCAGTGCCACCAGGCTGGGCAATATTAATCCATTCTAAAGTTATTACATTTTTAGTTTCCCATTATCTCCTATGGGAAAATGCATATGTGTAATGAAAGTGAAAGTACATTTTGCACACTGTCATCCAGTTATGCATACTTTGCACCTTAATAACTTTGCAATCCTTCAATGGATTTACATGACATTTAGCATGCATAATCTCTGTTGATAGGCCTCCAGATATGTCACATTATGTGTGAATCAGATTTGTGGTTTTTGAAATACAGAGCATCAGAAAATCCTACATTTAACAGTTTTTTTTTACATTTTTGTGTCCACCTGTATCTCAGAAACAACTTTAGGTACTGATATGACATTTTCAAGGCAGAAAGTCTTTGCCTCACAAATGTGCCTTTTGAAGGCTTGGTGCAAAAATATTAATCCATTCAAAAGTTATTAAACTTTTAATTTCCCATTATTTCCTATGGGAAATCTATATGTGAGGCACGAAAGTCGCAATTTGCACAAGTTACATAACTTGCGCAAGATACTGTCAGGCACAAAAGCTGCAATTTGCACAAGTTACATAACTTGCATAAGATACTGCTGTATTTTGCACAAATTATGTAATTTGCACAAAATACAACAGTATCTTGTGCAAGTTATGTAATTTGTGCAAAAAACATGTTAAACCTGAATTTTTGAACCTTAATAACTTTGGAACTGTTTCACAGATTTGCATGACATTTGGCAGAATTCATCTCCAGGGGAAAGTCTCCTGGCATGCCAAATCTTGTGTAAATCAGAAGTGTGGTTTTAGAGAGATATAGAGCATCAACAAATCCTACATTTATCAGTTTTTATATTTATTTGTCTATCTGTATCTCACAAATGGCTTTACATAGTGGTCTGAAAGTTTCAGGGTAGAAAGCCTTTGCCTCACAGATGTGCCTTTTGAAGGTTTGGTGAAGACATATTAATCCTTTCAAAAGTTATTAAACTTTTAATTTCCCATTATTTCCGATGGGAAAATTTATATGTCAGGCAGGAAAGTTGTAATTTGAGCAAGTTACACATCTTGCACAAGAAATTGTCAGGCACGAAGGTTGTAATTTGCACAAGTTACATAACTTGCACAAGATACTGTTGTATTTATGCAAATTACGTAATCCGCACAAAATACAACAGTATCTTTCACAAGTTATGTAACTTGCGCTAATGGGAATGCAGGGTCCGAACGGCCCCGTACTCCCACCATAACATAAGCATGCTGTTACACTGTCTCAATGGAGGGAAGGGAGCACAGGGTCCAAAGGACCCTGCGGTCCCACCATAACATAAAGCAATCTTATACTGTCTCATTGGAGAGATGGTAGCACAGGGTCCAAAGGACCCTGTGCTCCCACTGTAAAATAAGGATACCGTTATAGTGCCTCAAGGATACTGATGTACTATCTCAGAGATGGGAGCACAGGATCCATAGGACCCTGCGCTCACATCGTAAAATAAGGATACTATTATATTATCTGTAAAAGTAAGGATATTCATTGCAAAGGACTTTGTTAATGCACCATTAGGGTTGAAGCGCAAAAAGTAGGGAAATGCAATCTTAGGGTTTCCAAGCATAACACCCTGCCCCCACCCTCGGCTTCCAACTTGAACACCCCACCCTCACTCTCGACTTCCACCCTAAGGCCCACCTTCAGCCTGCATGCAGGAACAGGTGTCAGGGGTGTGCCTTGGGGTTGTGAACCCTAATGTTCACTCCATTTAAATAGTTAATAACCTGACATGGGTACAGAATAAAACAATGGGGTGAGGCATTAGGGTTCACAACTAAGGCACCCTCACACCCTGTTCCTTAATGCTGGAGTGAGAGGTGGGCATTAGAGGTTAGAGCTTGAGGATGAGGGTGAGGTGTTTGGGTTAGAAACTGAGGGTGGGGATAGGGTGTTATGCTTGGGAACCCTAAAATTGCATTTCCCTACTTTTTACACTTCAACCCTAATGGTGCATTAACAAAGTTTGTTGCAATGAGATATATATATATATATATATATATATATATATATATATTTATAGGATACATAATGGCATGAGGTGTGATATGGAAAATATCTTGCTTCTATAAGTGACCTCTGAATTCTCACGAGTGGCGAAGCCACGAGTGAGGTTTCAGAGGTCATTGTACAGGACTGAACATATTTCCCATATCACACGAGTGCCCATCATGTATCTGCTATATACAATGGGGGCCTCATTGTTGCAAAATGTACCATTTGCATTGCTTTGCACGACTTTGCGCGAGTGTGATAAATGTCAGGTCTTATATTTATCACACCCTGGCAAAAATAACATAATTTATCACACTCATTTACCACTCACCCCCATTGTGTGTATGTATATATATATATATATATATATATATATATATACACATATATACACACACACACACATATTATAGCAGAGGTGTTTTTTTCATTTAAAAAAATGTTGTTGATGTGATTTTTCCATAACAACAACATATATCAACATACTGTACTTTTTAAATATTGACATGGAAAAATGCACCATGGTTTTAAAAATTTAAAAAAAAGCTGGTCCAGTGGCATGGAGGGCTGAGGCATCATGTCTTACCTTCTGCCACACTGATGGCCCATTTTAGTGGTGGAAGCGGTCACCAGGGGTCAGCTGGGGAGGGAGAGGATCAAGCATCCAGGGGACAGCTCTCCTTTCCCTGGGAGGGTGGGGCCATGGACTGGCATTGCCTGACACCTAGTGGAGGCTGGTTGTTGGCATGCTGAGTCCCACATGTTGGGTCATGGAGGAGGAGCAGCCGACCAGCATGCAGCATGTGGACACACATGCTGCATGTCATTTTCAGCATTGCATGCTCCCCATCCGCAAGAAAAGCAGAAAAAATGGACACTGGACAAGTGGCATGAAACTGTCCCTAGCAGGCACTGCCCTGAGATGGCACCTCCCAGGAGCTGGATCCATTTGCTTGGGTTGAGTTGCTCCCCACCACCCTGCCATGAAGAGTAAGTCATGGAGGCTTGAGGGGACGGGGTCTGATGCTCGGGTGACAGCTCTGGGGGAATGGTAAAGAGAGAGAGGGCTGGGTCCACATAGAGAAACAATACTGAAAACAATGACAAAAAAAATTTAATATTTTTCCTTAATTTTGGTATTAGTCCCCATAATTTAATTAGTATCTATATAAATCTAATGTCCATAAACATTCATCTTATGACCTGAATTGCAAGGGAAATATTCTAGGCCCCTCTAGCAGTACCAAGTCTTTGCCGGAGAAAGTGTTGGAAGATAATGGTTTTACACACCTGTTAATGTACTGCATTTTTGCAACTCTTTGTTTTACACTGTTTTACTTGACACAGAATATCATCGCAGCTGAACTGTTAATGTAGTTTTATTCTTGCACCGTAATGTATATTCTAGACACACATCCCGGATGCATTTAAAAATGAGCCATTGTCATAGACACCTCAGTATGTCTTTCATGGTAAAATTTTTAAAATAATTAAAGGTCTACCATCTCATCATAATGCCTTGGCCGAATAAAGTATAGTGTGTCACTAGGGCAATGCAATGGACATGGCTAGGCCAGTTCTAGCCACTGCCTTAACAATCAGCTGACACATTCAGGAGAGCTTTAGCAAAACATAATATTTAGACACAGTTCAGCTTTACTGAGCTAATTTGCATAATAAACAGGATCGTTGCTCTGAAACAGTTGATCTATTCCCATTGCTTTCTCCCTCCCTGAAGTCATAATACACTGTTTGTGACATCACGGCTACTCCCATGGTAACATATTGTGATGTGAAAACAGAGAATTATGATTTGAAGTAGGGAGTAAGCTACTGAGGCAGATGAACTCTAAGGGATAAGCATCATGCCTTTATGCAAATTTTCACAGTAACAATTAATGGTGAGCAGAAATGTACAGAATATATATGGAAAGCAAGCTGAATTGTAACTAACTTTTATGTTTTTTAAGGCTTTCTTTGAGGCATCAGCAGATATTTAAATACAGGTAAGCAGGTTATTGGCAATCTTCCAATACAGCATTCCACCATTATTATGACTCCTGCCTTTGGAATATAAAGGGAAATTATCTTAAGGACAGTAAGACTGAAGGGTGCTTTGTGTTTCAATGGCAATAAATTTCCATATCTCTCTGGATATTGTACTTGCCACACAGGAAAGGAGAAAAAAAAACTATTGGTATTAGGGAGGAACTTCTAGAACTAGGAGAAATATTTTAATTACCCTTAACTTTACAGTGCTCTATCATCTAAAGTATAAATATACAAAATACATATTCTATTGAGCAAAAGCAAGTAAAAGTTTTCCTGCAAAACAGACAAAAGAAATGTAAACTCAGAAGCATAGGGAGGAAGAGCAGCACAAGAATTCCAATATGAACTTGGAAGATATGATACTTCTTGGAACTGAGGAACCCTTTCCTGTCTCCCTTTCCAGGGTTGGAGGGCCCTATACAGACGAGCAGAACAGAGTGCCACACAGTGTCACAGATTCCTGCATGACTAAGTGAATTAACTTTATCTCAGGGCCAACCATCTTGGACATCCGCACCCCATTACAACAAGACCTACTAACAATGCAATCCAATTAAAAATAAATATCTCCAAGACTGTGTCAATGATCTTTGATTCATCCAAAAAACTGGCAAGGTCAGCCCTCCCCTCCCCCCCTCAGTTTTCAAAACCCTAGATGGTCCTCTCTAGACTATGTCACAGCTCACAAATACCTAGGGGTCTGGTCTGATACCCACCTAACTTTCCCTGATCAAATTGAAACCATCATCTCTAAGCTATGACCAAAACTCTGCACTCTGTACTGCAATAGACTCCCCTCCCCATCTCCACCTGCTGTGAGTTAGTCTCTAGGACAATTATCCCAATCTTTGACTATGCTGATGTTATTTACCACTCTGCCTCAGCCTCCTTGCTCTCCTGCCTTGACACCCTGTTAAATTCCTTCTGCCATTTTGCTTCTAATCCCCCCCCCAACTCATCACTGCCACCTCTTCTCTGCCCTAGGCCTCACACCACTGTCACATAGGTGCATTATCCATTCCCTCTCTCTTGTAGCCAAATACTGGTTCATCCTTTTTCCACCCTGCTTATGAGAAATATTATTCCCAATTGCAATCTCACTTTACAATCTATGTGATAAGGATGCCTGTACTTTTTTCCTCCCTAGCCTCTCATTATCAGCTGGAAAAGCTGCCTTCTCTTACAGGCTCCCAGCCTTGTGGAACATACAGCTACCCCAGCTTCAGACCCTTCCTTCCCACCCCTCCATCAAGCAGCACTTATGCCTTCTCCACCCCCTTGCTCATGTATCTAAACATCCCACATACCAACAGCATAACACTCAGGGTTTTGGCAGTAAGCCGTTGTAATCCCAATTACTAAGATCTTTGATATCAATGTACATTTTTGATTTCTACTTGTTCTAAGATGCCTGTTACCAACCAAGTCTGTATGCTGTGGAAATTGTATTTTTGTTTTGTACTGTACCATGTGTTCTCCTTTGTTATTCCAACCCTGGGTCACGCCTGGAAATGAGCATCAGCTCAGTGTGCTTTTCCTGGTTACCAAAATTTTAAATAAATAAAATAAAATAAAATTAACTGCCACTGAAAATGTCTTGTCTTCTGCAGTAACTCTGTTGCAGAATTTTGCAGTAGTGCATTGCATCCTGGTGGGTTCCCTGTACACAACCTGACTACTGGCGGTCAGCATACACAGTGGCACCTAAACAAGGACCAGGTTGAGTGGTATCACCAAAGTCATGAGTTGGCATTTGAACATTTTTTTGCTGGACCAAGGGAGAGTCTGTCAAGAAGGCTAGCAGAAGATTTGGAGTAAAGGATGTTTTCTTCATGCTTCCTGGTGTGTGACAGCCTGTATACAAGAATGTGACTGTCTGTAGCAGAGTATTAGTATGATGTCAAGGTATTGGTCAGTTGACATCAGTAACATCATTTCAGCCTCTGCCAAAGACTGATGTGTGAAGATTGTCTGAACTCATAGAAATGAACAGCATTTGCGTTTCCTGAAATTGAAGACACCAGGATAAGAAACCCCAAGTCTGTTGCAGCAGTGTTGAACAAGAAGAAGAAAGGGTCTGTTTCTGTCTAGATTAACACTGACATGGCCAGTATGGTTGTAATTGTCAACTCCCAGTGAGTACTGGTGCCACAGAAAGTATAAAATGCCCAAAAGGTGAGTGAAAGTTGGTACATGCATCAAACTGACAGATAGTAAGAATAGAAGGTTAGACTTACAGTGGGACCAGCCAGGATGCGATGCAATAATGCTGCAGTATATCACAAAATGCTGCAGTATATAGCACGGAACAATGTAGTTTAATGGCAATTAAACCCTTTTGTCATGCAGTACTTTGTGATTTTTGTTTACTGCCAGTTATTAATTGTATCACGGCTGACTCTGCTGTATTATAGTGGTGCGCTAGCACTACTATAGTTAGGGTTGCACAGGGGTTTCTATGTTAAAACCCAAACTTAGTACTTTAATAACTTTGCAGCTGTTCAACAGATTTGCACATAATATGGCATACACAATCTTGGGGGCAGGATCTCTTGACTTGCCAGTTTTCATTACAGTTGGAGTTGCGGATTCTGAAAATACAGATAGTGACAAATGTAAAAAAAAATTGGGGCTGTTTGCTGTTTTTTTTTTTGTTTTGTTTTGTTTTTTTGTCATAGCCTGGTGTCCAGAAAGTTTTAAATTTTGGACTGAAATTTTCAGGGTACACAGGGTATGGTCCAGATTGTTGCCTTGTACTGGTGTGGTAAAAAATATTAATCTGTTCCAATGTTATAAGGATCTGAAATGTTGGTTCTGAGCATGTGCAGTTCGTTCTTTTTGTACAGCTGCTTGGAACAAAAAAAGAATTTGGCTCATACGAAAAAAGTTTGTGTTTCATATGGGGCTAATCTTTTTTTGTGAAGAAAATTCCTTTTCCATATTGCCACCATCTTGTTTCCATTTTCTTCAAAAATCATTTTTTGAAAACTCAAAAAAATCATATTGTGTAGACACACCAACACATCTATCTTGCTAACTGGGACCCAGCTAGGTGGATTCTTCATTTAGCTTTTGTAAACATTGCCACAAAATATGTTTTTTTACACATTTTTAATTCTTTTTTTTGTGACTTGAATTTCTTTTTTCATATGGCCATATGTAAAAGGAGTTGAGCCATATGAAAAAGATCCCTTCATACAAAAATAGAGTTTGGGCTTTGTTTTTGTTTTTCACATTCTTTTTTTCTATGAAGGGATCCTTTTCATATGAATGACAACCTCACACACACAAAAAAAAAATCCCTTCATACAAAAAAAATAACTTGGACTTAGTTTTTTTCATATTCTTTTTTGGTATGAACAGATAATTTTTCATGAGGTTGTGCCATTCTTACAAAAAAAGATCCCTTTATACACAAAAATAATTGGGACTTAGTTTTTCTTCATGTTCTTTTTTCATATGAAGAAAACCTTTTTTGTCTGAATGACACAATCTCACGAAAACTGATTAATTCATGTGATAAAATAATTTGGACTAATTTTTGTTTCTACATTTTAACTTTAACAAAGCAGAACTCTGTCAATATTTGCATTTACAGGACAATCTATATATCAAAATAATGTTCTTAATGAGTGCTACCAGACTAATGCACAATACCCTCTAAAGTAATTTAGAGGTCATATAAATAACATAAAAATTACAAAAATGACAATTCCCATATGGTAACATTGAAACTTAAACAAGCCTTAACTCTGTCAATGTTTGCAGTTAAGAGACAATCTATTGCAGAGGCCACAACAACTGGCAGCAGCCATATTTAGTCTAGGGCCATCCTCGCCTGGATGCAGGAAGAGGTGTGGGAGGGAAGTGAACAGATGGTGGTCCCTAGGGGGCTTGAAGGAGTCCAGGAATTGGACAAAGGGACCATCAAGGCTTCCCACATGGGAAGGGGCATCACATCCTGTGGGGCAAAGGAGAAAGAAAATATCTGAGACTGTAGCCAGCAGTCCTGCCTCTTTCTCCTTTCACCCTCACAGGATCAGGATCGACAGCAGCTCTAGTTCCCAGATGCCAAGGAAGGGTAAGCTAGCTGGGGCCTAGGGAGGGTGGACCTCCTGGCTGGCTACATAGATCAGAGGTTAGCTGGAGGGGTGGTGAACCAGTGTGGCACATCTTGTAGAACTGTGTGCTTCCCGGGGCCTGCATTGGCCACTAGACAGGGCACCACATCCTGGGCTATTGTGCTGCATGTGGTGCTCCTCCATGGAAGGGCCTGAGGTAGTGGCCTGAAATGGGACTGCCCAGTCCCAGGTAGTCCTGAAGATGGGATGGCTTTCCTCCCAAGTCCTACCGGGGTTGTTAGTGCTTCTCCTGGTCTCAAAAAAAAAAAAAAAAAGAAAAATCCCTCCTTCCAAATAGTGGGACTGGATGGGACTACCTGGGCTTGTGGAGACCCCATAGCTTTTGGTCAGCTTTACAGCTCCTCAGCTCCTCAACCCTGTGGCAGCAAGTGAGTGGGGCTGCATCACAGAAGAAGCTATATGTTCCGGGCAGCCCCGCATTTCTCCTCTGGGTCCCTCCTTCTCGCAGTAGTGTTTCCCGAGCCCTCCCATACCTCATCTGTGCCCTCAGAGCCCAGGGGTTTTGCTGTAGACCCTCAAGCAGTTTTTGGTGCTGCAACTGCTCAGGGTCCAGGCAAGCAAGGGGTTCATCCAGCTGCTCTCTGATTGTGGCGGCAGGTAGTCACATTGCAGCGCCCGGTAGATGGCCAGGGACCAGAGTGGCTGACAGGGTACTATGGGTCCCAGTATTCTTTGGGGGCTTGTGGGAAGCAGCAAACTGGCCGTGTAGCAAGCTCATGCTGCTTTGGGCATCATGTGAGATCTGGGCCCTGAGAGGCATACAGCCATTGCAGATCTCGCGAGATGACATGAGAAGCAGGTGCCATCATGGTTGGGGCTGCAACTGGTTGGCCTGATTTGTGCATCGTTCGTTAGGCCTCCCTCCAAGGCATGGCCACAGGTCAGGCAGGGCCAGGAGGCACTGGGTGTTAACTAAGCCTGTGTTTCGCAGGCATATTAGGGCAGGCAGCAGACAGACAGCTGCAGTGCCCCCCTCCCTGGATAATCAAAATAAAAAAAACTATATAGCAAATAAATTAAATAATATTAATAAAATTATGGGGTTGGTGCACTTGGCCTCCAGGCAGAGTTGGGGCTGCAGCCAGGCCCCCAGTGTAATATGTTGGAAGCACGTCCCTGATGTCGATGGCAATTGGTTGGAGTCCCACCAGGGTCAGGCCAAGGTCCCAGGGCTAGTAGACACACAGTCCTCTCGGTCCAACTGAATAGTTGGACAAATCCGCCTGGGCCAGGCCATCAGGGGGGACACCTTAGCAGAGCTGGCATATGGGTACCTGCTCAGGGCTCAAATTTGGGGGCCAGGGCAGCCCCTCGCCATCCTTGTGATAGCCTTTGGCAGGGAGGAGACCGGGGAACAAGGGGCGTGTCCCCATCTCTCAAAAAAAATAAAAAAATAAAATACATACATATATATTTATACTGAGATCAATATAAATATTAACAAATGTGGAACAGTGAAATGGCCCGTGGAGTGAGTCAGTGCCCCCCTTTCCCTCTGATGCATGGGGCAGGGAGATGGGCGTTACAGGGCAGGGGGCCAAGAGGGGGGTTGAGGCCCGCGAAGTATGGTGGATCCTCTGGGACCATCCGTGTGCTTCTACTGGGTGGCAATACTAACCAATTTGTTTAGGGGGGCTCTTAGTGTTTTGCAGATTATGGCTACATGGCAGAGAACCCCATTACAGAAAGCCACAGAGGGCCTGGAAGGGCAGCTTCAGGAGATGCACTAGAAGAAGGGAGTCACCTGGCTCGAAGCCTGCTTGGATGGGCTGGATGGCCCATCGATGTCAAGGGCCAGGCAGGGGATGCCACCACAGAAAGGGCAAGCAAAAGGGAAGGTGGCGACTCCAACTAAGGTGCCTAGCATGCCAGGGAGAGGTAAGCAGAGCAACAGGGTGTGGGAACTGACTGATGGGGAGGTGCAGCAAGTCCTAGATGTGGCGTTAGGGGTAGGAGATCAATCACTTCACAGGCAGGAGGTCACGGGGAGGAGGGGGATCCCCACATCACAGAGGCAGAATGACAATGAGGAAGGAACAGGGCCAGTGGCTACTCCTACCGAGGTGGCGGATAACAAACTGGACAAGCTGTTGGACCTCATGGCAGCAATGGTAGAGAAGACAGGGTTACAGGACATGGCCATGGGGGTGGCTGTGGCCATGCCCTCTCCCCCTTCAGCAAGCATTTATGCCGGGTTAGACAAGAAATTGGGGTCCCACCCTATGGAGAAGGTTAGGCAGCAAATCAGGAGCAGGGAGTACGTTGACATGTTCTCCTTGTTTAATAGACCAGTGGAGCGAGAGGACAAGAAGAAGAAAATGGGGAGAAGTCTGAGAAAAAGCCTCCAAAAGTTCCCCGGACAATCAAGAATTGGATAGCAGCCTTCCCAATATTTGCAGGCACCATACTTCAGACAGAGAAGGACCAAGGTTTGCAGCTTTACACATATCAGAACAGGGTCACACTCATGCACAGGAGAAAAGGGGGGGTGGCATGGCTCGAATATGATGAGGAATTTAGAAGGCAGAAACAGGAGGATGGGTCCTTGGGCTGGGTGTCAATGGACATGACTCTGCTGGTAGATGTCATGCATGGTGGAGGAGTTATACACACCTGACAGTGGCTTGCCACTGCGGCTGACCCCACCATCGAAGCCCAATGGGGTCTCAGGGAGTGGACAGGCCTGTTATGCATACAACCAGACTAAAGGTACAAGGGCATCATGCCACTTTCTACACTCCTGCATGGCCTGAGGGTGGCAGCACCCCTTCGTCCAGTGTACATCGCCCTGGCCCTCCAGGGGGGCTTCAGAGAAGCAGTGAGGAAACCGGGGAAGCAGCAAAATGACAGGCCTGCCTATCCCGGTAAGGGTGGACAGGATTAGACAGTAGTTGGCACAGTACCCAGACAGGAAGGCTGCCAACCTACTCAGGGAGGGCTTTACAGTGGGTTTCAGGTTGCAATACACAGGGCCCGGGGGGGGGCCAGAAGACAGAGGGCATAAAATCCACTAGAGATTGTCTGCAGGTAGTCTGGGACAAACTGGAAAAGGAAAGGCGGCTGGGGAGGATTAGCAGTCCATTTACGGCCCCAAGTCCGGCTTTGAAGGTATCATCTACTGGGCTTGTGCCAAAGAAACCGCCAGGGGAGTACAGGATGATAATCACCTTTCTTACCTGGAGGGGGACTCGGTGAACGACCATATTGACCCGCAGAATACAGTCGTCCAATACGCATCTTTTGACAGGGCAGTTCAGGTGGTGCAAGAGGTGGGGCTTCGGGCACTCTTGGCAAAGGCAGACATTGAGTCTGTGTTCTGGCTGCTTCCTGTGCACCCAGAGGACAGGGAGCTGCTGGGCATGAAGTTTGAGGGCCAGTACTACATCGACAACTGCATGCCCATGGGTTGTTCTGTAGCTTGCACAGTCTTTGAGATGTTCAGCAGGTTCTTGCACTGGGTGATGGAGAGGCAGTCAGGAAATAAACTTGTGGTCCACTACCTCAACAATTTTCTGTTCACCGGGGCAGACGGCTGGGAGGATTTCAAAGAGACCCTGTCCACCTTCATGGCGATCTGCAGGGATTTTGGAGTCCCCTTAGCCACAGGTAAGGTCGAGGCACTGACCAGGGTTGTAGTGTCTCTGGGGATTGAAATTGATACCGTCAACAGGCTCTGCTGCTTAATCCAGGAGAAGGTGGGGGCGCTAAGGCGCTTGCTCGACTCCATGGAAGGGGCCAAGAAGGCAACCCTGAGGCAGCTGCAGTAGCTGGTGGTACATCTCAACTTCACTTGTTGAGTCATCCCCATGGGGTGCACATTCTTACGCCACATAGCTAAACTGGGAGGGGGGTGCACCAGGCCACACCACAGGTTGTGGGTCATGAAGGTCTTCCGCGAGGGCCTATTGGTATGGAGGGTCTTCTTGAAGCACTTCAACTGAGTGGCCCTCTGGCAGTTGGACAGTGGGGAGCTCAAGCTTCAGTTGTTCACAGATGCAGCGGGATCCTTCGGGTATGGGGCATACTTTCAGGGGGAGTGGTGTCCTGGGCAATGGCCGCCTGGATGGGAGGCAGCAGGGCTGCTTAAAAACATCACTCTGTTGGAGTTTTTCCCCCAGAGTGGTAGCCCTGCATTTATGTGCTGAGCAGCTGAAGGGTTGCAGGGTCATCTTCAGGTTGGACAACATGGGGTTTGTGCATGCCATTAACAGACAGTTGGGGCTCAAGGGCCCAGCGGGGGACTTAAGGCGCATCTTTTTTTAAAAATGCTTGCTGTTGAACATTTCCTTTAGGGCCATTCACATACTACTATAGGGTTTGATAACAGGATTTATGATGCTTTGTCTTGTTCACAGTGGCAAAGGTTTCAGGAGCTGGCTCCTGCAGTGGAGCAGCAGCCACGGGAGGTACCTCCCTTCTTGTGGAGGGTAGTGACACCTTGACTTGGAAATGGGTAGGTAACTTCATCACACCTAAGATGAGGGAAGAATATCGGAGGGGAGTAGAACATTTTTTAGGCACGAGGGTGCAGGAGGCATGGCCGGAGGATTGGCCCATTCCGGAGAAGCAGCTGTGCCGGTACATCCTACAGTCATGGTAGGCAGGAACTATGCCAGGGATTGTGGCAGGGTGCCTCACTGGCTAACCTGGGTTTCCAGGGTCTTTGGGGTCACAGACACCACAAAAGTGTTCAGGCTGAGGAAGGTCCTGGAAGGATGGGGGAAGTTGGTGGCCCAGCACCAGGACATTAGATGCTCAATCACACCGGTGACCCTTGAGAGCATTAGGGGAGCCTTGACAAAGGTTTGTTGGTCCCCATTCAAAGTGTTTTTTTCTACACCATGCTCCTGGTGGCTTTCTGTGGGGCATTCCGGGTATTAGAGGTTACTCAGCCATCCAAGAGAGCCAAGCACAGCAGGCTAAATGAAGGCGATGTGCTGACGATGGCATGAGGGACCGGGGTGAGGCTCCGGAGGAGCAAGACTGATCAAGAGCAGAAAGGCCACTGATGCCTGGCACAGGCTCCACCTGGGGTGTCTTATAGCATACAGGACAGGCTGCTGGCCTATATGGCAGCCACACCAAGGGCAGGAGGTATGTTCTTTAGGTATGCAAATGGGGCCCCAGTCACAGCTTACCAGTTCAGAGCCATATTTGGCTAAGGCAGCCCGGGAGACAGGGCTGGATCAGAAGGAGTCCGGGACACATTCTTTCAGAATAAGGATGGCCACACACGCTAGGAATCTGGGATGGGTGGATAGCCAGATTCAGGCGCTAGGGTGATGGAAGTCCCAAGTGTTCTTGCGGTATGTGTGCCCCCATTTGCAATAACAATTTTGTCTTCCAGGGTCCCCCCCCAGGATGATTCAAGCTGGTTGGTGGCTAGAACTTCATGTGACAATGAACATCGGGGCAAGAGACGGCTCTGGTGGAAGGGGTCATCCATAGGTTTGCATCTAGGCCTGGAAGGCAGAAGACCAGGGACTTGCTGAAGTGCGCTTGAAGAGGGAACCATGGACAGAGTTACTCTCGCACGCCTTGCTCACCTGGCTAAGCCCATCCAGTAGTTACCAGGCTGGAAGGGGAGAGGTGGTCCCTCTCACTCGTCGCCCACATCAGGACCAGCTTTGGGGATGAGCGGGGTGAGGCAGTGGCTTGGGGGGCATCATGGAAAGACATAGTCAGCTACAGGCTTTGGACCAGGATGTGGTAGCTGAGACAGGCCTCAGTCCCAAAGAGGTGGGAACTGAGTTAGGAGGGGCAGGCTTTCATCTTGGAGGAAGCAAGGGAGCAGTTGGCTTGGGGGGTTGGGTGTTATCCATTCTGTGGCATCTCGGGAGGATCACGATTACAGCGAATGGTCAGGAGGGGCAGTGGCGAGTCGTAGTCTTCAATAGACTCGTGGCCCCCCCCTGCTCTGGTTGGCATGGAGGTGGAACCTGAGTAGCCTGACCTAGTTGAGGAGTTGAGGTCCACCTCCAGCAGGTATAGCTATCCTACAAAGCTAATGACACCTGACGGGGGGGCAGCCAGTAAGCCTTGACCCTGGTAACCTCGGACCGATGATCCTCCCATGTGCACACATTGCTCTTAATCTGGGTGTAATCAATAAGCACATGGCTGCGGCCATTTCCTCCAAGATTGGTGTGTGTGTATGTGTGTGTTCTTTCTGGGGAAAGGGGTCTATGGATAGGTACAAGATAATGCAGAGGCTGCAACAACTGGCAACAGCCATATTTTGTCTGGGGACATCCTCCCCTGGATGCAGGAAGAGGTGTGGGAGAGAAGTGAACAGATGGTGATCCCTAGGGGGCTTGGAGAAGTCCAGGGATTGGATGAAGGGACCATCAAGGCTTCCCACATTGGAAGGAGGGGTCACACCCTGTGGGGGAAAGGGGAAAGGGGATATTTGAGACTGTAGCCAGTAGTCCTGACTCTTTCTCCTTTCACCCTGGCAAGATCACCCACCTACCCTCCCACCCTCATAAAAGCAGGGTAGTGGGGCCAGGCAGCTAGGGCCCTCCTTTTTGACCACTTTAAGGTAGCTGCAATAGGGGTCGGGGAGTGGCTTTTCCTGGTTTTTCCCTGTAAAAGGGATTTCTAGGTTTTTCACCTGCTCCAAAAAGGGTGCGAAAATCGAGTTAGTAATGGGAGAACCAAATAGGGTAGCGCAAATAGTCAGGGCATAGATGAATGTCAATTTGTCGCAGTCATGTTTATGGCATCTTGGGAGGATCATGATTACAGCAAATGGTCGGCAGGGGTGGTGACTAGCCATAGTCTTCAATAGGCTTGTGGCCCCCTGCTGTGGTTGGCATGGAAGCAGAAACTGAGTAGCCTGACCCAGGTAAGGAGTTGAGGTTCACCTCCAGCAGGTATAGCTATTCTGCAAAGCTAATGGCGCCTGACAGGGAACGGCCAGTAAGCCTTGGCCCTGGTAACCTTGGACCGATGATCCTTCCGTGTGCACACACTGCTCTTAATCTGGTTGTAATCAATAAGCACATGGCTGTGGCCATTTCCTCCAAGATTGGGGTCTGTGTGTTCTTTCTGGGGAAAGGGGTCTATGGATGGGTACCAGATAAATATCAATTGAAAGGTCTCAATGAGTACTACAAGACAAACACCCTAAGAAATACCTACTGAAAATATACATATCAAAAAATAACAATTGAACAATGAAAACTCCCATAACATAACATTGCAAAGTTAGCAACCTTAAGTCTGTCTTCACAAACAAAGAAATTAAAACAAACAACTGCTTTTGTACAGGAATGGAAGTGTAGGGCCCATAACACCCATGATAATGTGTGAATGAATGCATGGATCAAAGCACAGGGCCCATAAGGCCCTGTGATTCTGTGTTCACATGCATGTGTTAATGCAGGTTCCTTCAGGAACTGCATGAATCACAACACGATTCTACTATCTCAGAAAGTCAGAAAATTAATTGCAAAAAACCATCATTAATGCACCAGTTAGGGTTATACTGACAAAAGTAGGGAAATGTGGCGTTGGGGTTTCCAACCCTAATTACTCACCCCCGACCCCCAAGCACCAAATGGGAACCGCATTACAGTTTTTCCAGTTGTCACTCTTTCTTAATCAGGGGTGGGGTGTTCCTTGGGGTTCTTAACCCTAATGTTCAACCAATTCCATGCACAAATAAGGTCAGATGTCATCTGCTTTCTTCAACAGGGTGAGCGTTACAGTTGAGAACTCCAAGGAACACCCCACCCCTGATTTGGAAAGCGTGACAACACCAAAAAACGTAATGTTGTTCTCTTTTGGTGCTTGTGTGTGGAGGCAGGTAGTTATGGTTGGAAACTGTAACACAACATTTCCCTACTTTTGTCAGTTTAACCCTAACTGGTGCGTTAATAAAGTTTTATACAATGAATACACTTATGGATGCAGGGATTTGATGGGGTTGGACAAAATACATCCCCTTTCTTTACATGCACAGCTAGTTGCATCAACATAGTGGCATACTGGGTACGTTAACTCCACTGCCAACTGTGCATTGCACCTCAGCTTGGCTCAGCATGTGATCCCAAAGATGAGTTCAGGGAAAGGAAATACCATTAAGAAGCTAGGAACTGGGAAGATAACCTGCAGACACAGAGGCAGGTTTAAGAGACACTGTCAATCACTTTTGCATCATATCATTTCTAGTTGAAACCCCACATTTTATGATTTTAAAATTCTTCCCTTTAAAATTCATTGATGCTGCCTGTTGTTTTATCTGAACTGAAATGCATGCTAATGGTGTCATTATATCCAAACTTTTGTGTTTCAAATATTTGTTTTACTGCTGAAGCCCAGCTCTTATTTCAGCAACAGGGGATTCCTGAATTTGTAGTTATAAAAAATTTCACCTTGGAAGTCAGCAGAGTCTAATACAATTGCTATACTGCAGTCAACAGTAACTAAACAATGTTTTAGCACACAATGTACAAATTGGTATCTGCCACACACTTGGGTGGGGGACTCTTAGTGCTGACTGTTCCCCTTTAATACTTGAAAAAGCATACCTGAAAAGTTTTTTTTCCTTTTGTAACAAGCCAGCTATACAGTAGTCATGTAATTGCTAGTTTGCTGTTATTCTTTCAATGGCTTTAGTTTTGAGGACTGGTTTCTTAGGTTTCTTCACATTAACTTTGCTTCAGTAGTTCAGAGCAAGGAATTTCTTTTTCATGTTCATAATACTTAGTGGTGGTATAGTATACAGTAGCAGGGTATGTGCAGTTGTGACATGTGGCATACATCCAGTGTTGTAATTCACAATTTTCAGTCAACAATTAGCCATTTAACAGGACCAAGAATTTGAAAGAGCACCTGGTTGCTTGATTTAGTAATAGTAGTTTGAAAGGCAAAACAATATTTTTTTGTAATTAGCCAGTATCAGTAACGGCGCCCCTGCCCTCGGGACATCCTGCATCATATGTGGCAGCATGGTACACATACTGCATAGTAATTAACAATCACTGGTCAGCAATTATATAATGGTAGCAGCAGCAGCAGCAGCAGGAAGGTAAAAGAGCAATTAGTTGTTTCAATTAGGAGTGCTAGTTTGAAAGAAAAACCTTTTTTTGTGATCATCTGGTACCAGTCAAGGTATCCCATCCATATAGTAGTGGATGTTTCTATGGAAAGTTATTTTCCAAACTCTAGAGGGCTCTAAGGAGAGTTTCCTGAGGTTCACTTCATCAAAGGCAACAAAAATCTTTCCCAGAGAGTTTTTGTTCTCCAAGTATCTCCACGGAATCTCAGGAGATAACGTGCTGCATCAACTACTGCTGTATGAATTGCCTGCACCATGCATTTCAGTATGGAGTGTATGCGGTGCTTCAAGTCGCAATCCTGAGTCAGCAACTGGCCACATAGCAGAGCAACAGGAATTTAAAAGGGCAACTGGTTGTTTCATTTAGCATTAGTTGTTTAAAAGGAAACTCTTTATTTCTGTGATCAGGCAATACTGGAACAGGTGTCACATCCATAAGAATATCCTACATTGTGCATGACAGCATGTGCATACAGTGCAGTAATTCAGTCACAGGTCTGCAGTTAGCTATTAGCGATTTAGCAGCACCAGGAGTTTAAAAGGGCAACTGGCTGCTTCAATTGTTAAACGGCATCATGCTTTCTAAAATAAATAAGCAATTTTCAAGAAAGGCAGTGAGATTGTGTGTCTTTTTTATGCAATTTGAAATGCCAACTATCTATTCTAAACAGATCAGATCTGAAAGGCAGACCCAAGTGCAGCATTTTGACAATTCATTCTTCTTAAAATGCTACAATCAGCTCAAAAGAGAAACATAATGGACAGTCATCTGACCATGCAGTTACTAGCAATAGTAATAGTCATATTCACAATTTCCCCCTTTTAAGGTCCCTTCCCCACCTCTCCCCCAAATAGAAAACACAGTCAGAACACAAGAGGCAACAATAAATAAAATTACATTAATCCCCTAAGTCAGTTTAAGCCACTGTAGCTCAGTATCTCAAATGCAGTAGTGTGTCTCAGGCAATGGAAACCACACAGTGAAAGGGGCCATCTGTATGGGAATGAGGTAACCTTCACTAATAAAAACTGTGTCCTGCTTGCTCCTTCTTCCATCTTGGTGCCTGAGAGAGGGAGCAAAAGATCACATAAGTGTGTGTGACAGAGGGCTTGGGCTGATGGCAGTGAGTCTCACTGTTCCGTAATTCATGGCTATTATAAATGACTCTACAGAATATGGTGTGGGGTCCTCTCCCCTCCCGACCCCCCACAAACATGCATCCACTTCTGTCATGCCATGGACTCACACATCTTTCAGAAACACATTCACAGTACCAATTTCATGTTCCCCTCCCTGTTACATAGAAGATGGAAAAAAAAGGATACATAACAGCAGATGTAGGTGTTCAGACGCGTCAACATAAACTTGCCTTTAAAGATTGCATAACAACAATAAGATCTTACAAACTAGTGTTACTTAAGATAATTAAGTGGTCAACACAATTTGATAAATTTCTACTAGTGTAGACTCAGGAGGTTCTCTTCAAAAACTGAATGTCTTCTGTAGAAACAAAATGGTATTAAGGTCTAAAAAACTTCAATACAGATGTTATATAGTGCTGACATCATGTCAGAGATGTACAGTAACTGTAATCTTACATTTTGTCATTCCATCATCTAAAATACCCTCTAAGAATAACTCACTACATAGTGAGTGTTCAGCAACCAAATCCAATCAGGTATGTTTATAGGGGGATGCAAACACTCCTGTCAGTGATACCAACTCTATAACCATAGCAAAAAGCAACATCATCACACTGCATTGTGGGAATAGTAGTTCTCTGATCAATACTACTCCACTGTTTGCAAAGGGAGAAGAAACATAGTTCCCAGTCACATTTGTGCTGCAAATAATTACTAAGCTCTCTGACATGCAATGCTATGGATCCCTACATCTTCCCTTGAAGGAAACAAATAGGATAATTTGCCTTATTCCATTATGTCTCCACCACCTCCACTGCCCCTACTGTATATACAATAGTAGCAGAATGTCTGGGCCAGATTTTCAATGCTCTGGGAATGCTGTAAGCCCCTGTTGTGCCCAACGTATGACGCACAGGGCTTGCTGCATTCTCCTACCAGCGATTGGGATCTTCCATCCCTTGCACTGATCACCGCACCTTAGACCACAGATTTGTGGTCTAGTGTGCACCACCCCCAGGGGTTTAATTAACGGTGCTTGTGCCAGAGCATTGGTGTAAGCTGCCATACATAATGGAAACTGTTGCAACTGCACCCAAGAATGGAAATTCATGTGCAGTTGCAGCAAAGGGGGTTGGTGTCCTGTGGAATTCAAAGTCCCATGGCACAGGGCTGGACGCAAGCCCTGCACTCCCTTTTGAAAATCCAGCCCTCTGTCTTTAGCTGTGCCAAGTAGTTTTAAAAGGGGGACGGAAGTGGAGAGCTAAAAGCAGTTCAGCTGTTTCCTGCCTCCAAAAGGCTGTCTGAAAGAGAGGACAGCAAAAAAATGCATTTAAAACAGACTGCCCAGTTTGCTGCATGTTGGGACAGGGTATTATGATTTCTGTTTTCTGAGATTTTCTGGCAAGGACCCTGGATAGGGCTTATGTCTTATTGCCTGTTTTCTCACCTCCGACTTCATTCGTTATCTCAACAAACATATAGTAGTGCACAAGCCTTTTCTTGATCCTGTCTGATAATATGAATTATGAGACAAACTGTATTTTTTAACATAATTTGGAGTTTGCTATCCTCTGTGGCAGAGTCTATTAATGGAGATGGAGCACACATGCTGCAACAATGCACTAATCTATTAGGTGTGAATGATATCCTAAATCACGCAGATCCTTAATGCACAAAGACTGGGAAAGAAATCATTGCCTGCAATATAGTGTTAAGATTAGTGACACTGATTATGAAATACATAACTACAGTATATATGCAGTGTCTGTGAGCAGCCTTTTGAAATAACACCGCTTTTATCTTCCAAGGCAGTAACATGCACCAATAAGAATGACAGAAACATGCTGTGCCCTGTTATGACAAAAAAAATATCAGTATACAGTAAGTTAACATAGTGCAATCTTACATTTGAAAAAAAGAGAAAAAGCAATCACAAGAAGCATGGTCTTTATACCCCCTGAGCAGGGATCCAGTTGGCTAACTTTCCAAGAAAATGTTTCATGGCTAACAGTCTTTTCAGTATATCTAATTATGACTATCAGTCTGCTCAGTATATCTACGTTTTAATATTATCAGTTCATTTTCAGTTGTATAACTGAGATATTTGTGTTAAACTAGAGTATGCCAGTAAATTGGTAACAACTGAATATTTTCTTTCATGAAATACAGTACTCCAATGAGTCACTTTCATGTTACTCAAATTGTAGAAGTACTGCTGGATTCAGCACAATGCCTTGCAAAATATGTAATCTAATAGTCGATGATCAGTTTAGCGTTGCAGTTTGACATAGTTTTAGATGCGTTCCAGCTAAGTGGCAAAAGTAGTTTATAAAATTTGCACTTAAGCTGTCTAAGTCTTGTGAAATAATACCATCTGAGTAGCCAACACATTTCTAGCTTTAAAAGAAAACAATGCAAAAGCAACTCATTAACACAGAAGTTTAAAGAGGACTGTACTCCGACTGTACTGATTTGAGATTCTTGAGATTTTTGCAACTATGAGGAAATCCAAATAGTTGAAGGTCATACGCTGAAAGGAAAGGAGACCCCTTAATACATCAGTAAGTAGTGTAACTACAATACTTTAAAAACATTGCAACAATTCACATACCATAAAAGATTTAACTGCAACACAGTCTGAATTCCATGGTGTATTGCTTTTTCAGTAATCAGTTCATATAGATTATCATTGTTCAGTTTTCATTGTTTCTCAGATGTGTGTATCCCCTGAAAAAAAAACTACGCTCCCCAAATTAAAGGTTAGGCCACATGTATCTCACAAATGTTCAGGAAGCTGTGCCTCCCAAGCATGAAAGTCCTGTCCTTCCTTATCAGTGTGATAGAACTTGTTGGGCCATCATTATCAGTGAATGTTACTTAGGGAGACCACTGCTTGAGGGAGACTTTGCAATTGGGCCAAACTGACACAGTCGCCAGCAACAAACACTTAGACAAGGGTGGCACAGCTCCTCAGTCAGTCAACCAGGCAAAAACAAACACATCCTCTCATGAAAGACACCAGAAAGTCCACCTATATGGAAACACTGGTGCCAGTGCTATGGTCTACAAAAAAATAACATCAATGAGGAAACACAACTCTACAACAGAAATACTGAGCCACATGGAGGGAACTACAGTTCCAAGTCTGAATTGTTGCTGTGAGATTACTTGTGTGGGTACAGAGATCTAAGGCCACTGTTGGCTGAGCTCATGAGCAAGACTCCACTCCCAATGCTACAGACCACCAAATCCACAACAGTGCTACCACTAGCTGCGTACCTTAGGAAAAATGAAACAGAATACACAACATAAGATTTAATACCATTACAAATGTTTGGCAGCAGCAGCAGCTAAGCAAAGTGGTAGCATCAGGTGAGAGATAACCCTCTCTTGTACCATTTTGTCAATGAGTACAGTCAACCGTATCTTCATCTCAGCATTTTGTGCATACAGTAAATGCTGTCTTGACAGACTTGCTGAGAGTAATGTTATCTGGTATATCTGTTCTTAAAGTTTAGAATGGTAATTTTTATGTTTGCTTGCACGCATGCACAAGAAACATTATGCGGCAGCTTAGAAGAGAAGCGGGTTGTGGAGGTGCGGCTCTGTGGCAGCCAACCGCTGCACTGCATTTGGGGGCTTGGCACTGGTGGATCAATACAGGCACACTGTGCTGATGATATTGGTTTCCAAAAGTGCTACCAAGTTGAAACGATTTCGCCGCTGCAATGAGGGTCTGCCTCGTCATTGCAGCGTCAGTCATTCTGCTGCAATGAGGGAGCAACCCATCATTGCAGGGCAGTACCTTGCCTAGTCTAACATTTTTTATAAACATGGTGGCAGCTTGCCGCTGCCTCACAGCCCCATGAAAGTTGCCCCTGACCCAGTTAATTTGCCAATGGGGGAGCCCACTCCCCATCGGCATATTGTAACCCCCTCCCCCATTTGTTGTGTGCTGAGGGAGTGCCCAATCCCCCTCGGCATCATGCCCCCTCAAACAGTTGTTCTTTGGTGATGGGAGGCACAATCCCTGTTGGCTTAAGTCCCCCATTCCAAAAAAGGCAGGTGGCACACTGGGAGCCCAACCCAGTGTGCTGAAAGCAAGCCTGAAAAAAAAAAATTCCCGCAACTTCTTTTTGTTTTGTTTTTCTCCCTGAAAGAAAGGAAACGGTCCCATGCCGGTCACCATCCACTCCCCCAACCCACACCCACCCACTGCACACCCTACCTCCCAACCCCCCTCACCCCATACTTACCTCTGGAGCCTGACATGATGATCTTCGCTGGACCAGGAACACGTCTGCACTCTTCAAAGCCGACCGCGAACTGAAGAAATGCCGGTAAGCTGTATAATGGCATAAATAAAGTTTTTTTCAACTTTGGTGCATATCTCAGGCATTTTGTGGAATGTTGGCACCAAATTTTCAACATGGGGTTATTGGGACCCCCCTTCTCATGAATTCAGCCACTGTCATGGCGTCATTAGGTCCCAAAAGGTGATTTCTCAGTCACTGCACAGAATTACCTTTTGGGACTGATTAATGAAATGACAGTGCCAGTGTTCATGAGGTGGGCTCTCAAAAAGCCTATGTTGCAAATTTGGTGAAAAAATCCCAAAAAATGACTGTTTTACGAGCATGCATTGCGCAGTTTCCATGCACGCTCATAACTTCACAAATTTGTAATATTTTCACTCCAGATTTTCAACATTGGCATTTTTCCACACCTCCTTATAAACAGTACAGCTGTCATTTTTCATATCCTGGCCGAAATGTGTTATAGAATAGCACAGTCACTGTGGGAAGTCAGTGTTCGGGACACATTAAGAAAATCACAGTGACACCGTTCATGAGCAGAGGTCCTAAAATGCCTATGTTGAAAATTTGGTGATGAAAGCCCATAAAATGATTGTGTTACGAGCATGCGTTGTGCAGTTTCCATGTAAGCCCGGAAGTTCAAGTATTTTTAATATTTTCACTACAGATTTTCAACATTGCCATCTCTTCACACTTCCCTATGAATGGTATAACTGTCATTCTTCACATCCTGCCCAATCTATGTTTTCATACATCTGCCACAGAATGGCACGGTCATCGTGGGAACTCAAAGTTCGGGACACATTAACAAAATCACAGTGCCACTGTTCATGAGAAGAGGTCCCAAATGCTTCCATGAGGTGGGATCACAAAAAGGCCATGTTGAAAATTTGTAGTGCAAATACCAACAAATGCCCGGGGCATTAGGGTTTCTAACCATAACGTCCCAACCTGTACAGACTGACAGGCATCAGAGGTGTGCCTTTGGATTGCTGACTGTAATGCTGATGCCATTCCACCACCTCTCCACCACCCTGCAGCCAGTGACAGGCATCGAGGTGTGCTTTGGCTCTTCGGCCCCAGAGTTCACCCCAATCTCCCATACTGCACCCTTTTCAGTGTATGTCCTTATGGAATGGGGTGACTGTAAAGCCGAACACCCCAAGGCACACCTCAACACATGTCAGTGTCTGCAGGATAGGGTGAAGTGAAATGGCATGAACGTTATGGGCGATGACCCAAACACATACCCCAATGCCTGTCCATATCTGCAGGGTGGAGGTGGGATTGACGTGATGTTCAATACTTCACTGCCATTCCTATTCTTCATCTCTCTAACTCCTGCATTTCCAATGCTAATACCAGCAAGCAAACATTCGGCATTGACAAATGCTTGTTATATTGTGCAAGGGCTTGTTATCTACGATGGCAAATATGTAGGTAGTATAGGTTATTATAGCACAGAACTGTGAAACAGGACATCCAGGTTCTAGTCACACCAGATGCATTTAGTCACTTTGATAGTTTCAGCAAGTCATGTGTACTTCCTGTGCTTCTGAGCACCTGGATTTAAAATGGCTGGCAACAGGACCCCAATAAAAATGAGAGGCTGCATCTCAAGTGAGCCGTTGTTTTCAGATCAATGACCTACACAGTCAGATTTGGAGAAGAAGGGTCCCAATTTCTAATTATGGAAGCCCCAGACTAAAGATGAACTTTCGCATAAACCTAAGCATACAGCACAGTGTACAGATTGTCTCAGCAATGTTATAACAACCCTTGATGACTGGTATCTTGGTTTTGTGTAGAGATGTTCCAAGATGCTGCTCACCAAAAGTTTATTTTTAACAATATACACTTAATAATATAATGTCTGCTTTCTATCCCATGCCCATCGATACCTAGTTAGTTCTCTTACTTTTTCTTATGATCTCAAAACTTTCTCCAGGTTGCTTTATAAAACTGCAGAATCTAAGGACAGACTGTAGGATCACCAATGATTGGTCATTTGAAATTTCCACTTTTCAAATTTTGAAGGGTATGCCAAGTCTGTATAAATAGTCTCTCTCTCTCTCTCTCTCTCTCTCTCGCTCTCTTTCTTCTCTCTCTCTCTCTCTCTCTCTCTCTCTCTCTCTCCCTCCCTCCCTCTCTCTCTCCTCTCTCACTATCCCATATGGTTCAAATTAGATTGCTCTCTTTCCTGTAATTGGCAGATGTATTTCCTCTAGTCTCAGTAAGACAACCTTTCACTTTCTTAATAGGTTTAAACTTAAGACTCATGCTTATGCTCTCACAGCAAAGGTAAAAAGCACAGGTATATAACTATAACCAGACAACATGGAAAGAAGTCAGGTTCTGTTCCAAAGGCTTAATGTCTCTTGGCAGCATTAGGTCAAAAGGTTACAAGTATAATCTACCTTAGCGTGATATCACATTATCAGACCTTGTCAGAACCCCCCTCAGTCAATGTTACATCAGCATCCGACATTCAGTGCAAGGGAGCATGTTGTACTGTAGGCATGCTCTGACAGAAAAATAGAAAGTAATATTTTTTTTTCAGTTCATGATGATTAATGGCAAGACTCAAAAGCATCCATGTTAATGTGATGTGATAAACATCCTTGTAACAACCAGTGTTAGCTTTGTGTGAAAACCTCATAAATAAGACAACGTTTTAATTAAATGCTGATTGAAATATATGCAATATGGTCATGGCCTGTGGAAGAAGCAGCATAATTTAAGCCAAATGCTCTCTGCCCTCTTTGTTTATGTGTAGTACTCTAATCCCTGGAAGAAAAAAGAAATGCATGCACATGGCAAGAGATCTGTACAAGCTCAGTAACTGAAATAGGCACATTCGTCTTGTACCTAATTAATAGTGCCCTTGGTCTTCCATCCAAGTTAATAGATTCTGGTATCCATTCCAATAGCATTTCTCCTCTTGGAGGCCAAAGGTTCATCAGCAGTGCCATCTATTCTTGTTACAAAAAAACACATTACAAAGATGTCCCTTCTAAGTAAATTAAAAAAATGCCTGATTTATTTTTTTTACCAATTTAGTGCACAAAATGGGTCAAACATTCATTTGCTCATTTCATGGATGCACAGCATTCATGCATTTCTCCTACCTTGCTAGTTTTCAGTCAGGATTACTAAAGTAGATTAGGAGGCACTCGAGCCATTTAACAGGATTTAGGCTTTCTGACATAGCCTTTTTATGTAAACAATTGTCAATGCTCACTGTATCAAACAAGGAATTGCTTAGCTGTTGATCATATATATTAACATACATCAATGCAAGTAAACCAAAAACATACATGCACAAATGCACACACTCATAAAAAGAAACACACGCACGTACACACACAAACACATATACATATATAATACAAGGATGGCAACTTTTCCCTATAGAAAAGGCCATCATTTATTTCATTGTGTACCTGTGACTAATCTAGCAATTAAAAGTATATACAGTACCTGCACTAATTAAGCAATTACTGCTATATACATACCCTAATTACCGCTATATAGCTACACTAATCAAACAATCAAAAGTATATCTATGCTAATAGAAAGTATATATCTACATTACATTAAAACCTATAGGACAATACTACTAACACAATTAACACATCATTAGGAAGCTAGGCAAACCAACTAACAAGCTGGAAAAAAGACACAAAAAACCCTCACAAACCCAGAAACCCCCAAACTCCTACCTGCACTCACTACACACCATTCCCTCTTTGCTGTAAAAAACCTTCAGGTGCCATAACATGATCACATATGCAGTCTCCATAACAATAACCACCCTAATGTATTATACTCAACAAACAATGGGTAAAGGTAGAACACTTGGAAGTATAGCCATCTCAAGGGGCTAATTAGGGCAATAAAGCCACTTGCCCTTGGGGCCCCCTTGATGGGAAAATCTGATAAGTAAGAGTCAGATATGAGGAAAGGAAATACCACCATGTGGGGGTTGAACAAGCCATCAAGCCATAAAGTCACAAGTCTGAAGGTCAAGTGGCCTTTATGAGCTGGTCTGACCCCCGAGATGGTGATATTTCATGCATACCTGGGAGTTACCTATCGAATGTTTTATATATTACATTAGGTTGGTCACTTTTGCTTTAAGATGAAGTGTGCTAGTTTTTGTTTGTAGCTTGTTTAGTGTATTTGCTTAAGTTAGCATATTTCTATAGTGTGGTGGTGTTCCGGCTATAGTGTGCCACTTAGTGCTTCTCCGTTGAACCTCTGCTTCTGTGCAATATGGTGGACACCTCAGAGGGTGGAAAGAATGTGCAGAGACCTGAGAAAACTCAATGAGTGGTCAAGGCAGCTGGGTTTCAATGTGAAAAGGTGCAAAATAATGCATGCAGGGCACAGAAACCCAGAGGCAGAGTATAATGTGGAGAAGAGGTACTGACAGTCACCAAATAGGAAAGGAACCTGGGAGTAATCATATCGGATGATCTCAGGGTGGTGAGACAATAAGACAAGGCAGTGGGTAGGGTCAGTGGGATGTTGGGATGCATATGGGTATCACCAGCAGAAGGGAGGAAGTAGTGTTGCCACTATATAAAGTAGATCACTGGTGAGATCTCACCTAGAGTACTATGTCCAGTTCTGGAGACCATATCTCAGGAAGGACATAGACAGAGTGGAGGAAGTCCAGAGGAGGGCAACTAAAATGGTGCAGGGTCTGCATCTGAACCTCTATGATGAGAGACTGAAATACCTCAATATGTACACCCTGGAAGAGAGAAGAGTGATACAGACCTTTAAATACCTTACAAGGGTAAATAAAGTACAGGATAGGAATATTTTTCAGAGGAAAAGATGCACAAGAACAAGGGGACATGCAATGATGCTGAAAAGGATAAATTCAGGAGAGATGTTAAGCAGTACTTCTTCACTGAAAGAGTGGTGGATACCTGAAACAGTCTTCTTGCAGAGGTGGTGGGGCAAAAACAGTGGTGGGCTTCAAGGATGTATGAGATAAACACAAGGGAATCTGAGTGAAAAGTGGGGTGGGGGCCACCAGAGATCAAATAGAATCTGAGTGACAGTATAGGCAGGGGAAAGAAATGGGCAGATTGGGTGGGACAACCAGTCCTTTTCTATTGTCAAATTTTGTATTTATATGTTTCTATTTTCCTTAGTGTAATGGCATTTTTAGGGTTGACTAGTTATGGCCCTTTCAGGTTTCCATAGTGTAGTGCCCTCCAATAAAAAGAGGTGTTGTTTCAGTGCGTCTTCCCGTAGTTCTTTTTCAGGATGGCAAAGGAAGAACAGCATGGATACAGCAGCAAAAGTGGTTGGTAAGTGATTCGGGGGCTGACTTTGTGCCTTTTTATCTCAGGGACACTTTCTTTGCACAGGTTAAAGTGTTTTTAAAAGATTCTATAATTCAGGTATGTCTTAGTCGTTCTTTTAGCTGGGCTGTACATTTTATAATTTTTTGTGCAGTCTTTCTGCAAGTGGAAGTGATAGTATTTTGGCTCAGCTGAGGCAGCCAGCCAACCCCTTCCGCTTCCTGGCTGATCAATCCACCTCTGTGCTCAGGCACATTATGACATGTGCCCAGGAAGAGAGTGTGGGTATGCCCCATTAAAGTCTATGGTGGTGGGTTTTAAGAACAATTTTATAAATAATAATGGCCATTTGGAGATTAAGCAAGTGTACTGGTCAACTAACAAGTGTGTGTATATAGTACAGCATGCATGAGTACCTGTGGCTGTGGCCATGGCTGTGGCTATGGGGGGGCCTGTGCTTCTGCAGACAGAAGTGCTGTCGCAATCTGGGTATCATGATTTCAGCAGCAGATCTAGAAATTTTCCAAGGAGGTAGCAGTTTTGTTTAGGGGTGGCACTTTCTGTGAAAAAAAGTAAAATGTTACCTTTTAAAGCACAGATTAGGTTAAAACACCTACTTTTTGCTGGCCTAAGGGGGTAGCAGGTGATACCTCGCTATGCAACTAGATCCACTAGCGCATGATTTTCGATATGCAGCGTGTATGTGCAGGATCCACAGGTGCTTGTGTTTCTGCAGCCAGAAACTGGTGTGCATGTCTAACACTTATGGCTGAAGAGGTACAGTACTGACCCCTAAGGGCCTGCATTTTGCAGACAGAAGTACTGTTGCAATTTTGGTACCAGAGATTTTTTGGTGGCTGTGCTTCTGCAGCCAGAGATCAGTGTGTAAGTCTTACACCTGCAACTGCAGAACTGCAGACAGAACTGTGTGTATGTCGTATTGTGTGGTTCAATACCTATTGCTGCAGAAATATTGACCGCATAGGGACCTGTGATTCTGAAGACAGAACTCTTATGATCTGAGTGTTGTGAATATGTATCTGTGGCTGTAGAGACCTGTGCCTCTGCACAAAGAAGCAATATTATGATTTTAGTATTGTGGATTTCTACCTGCAGACATAAGTGTATATACAGTGTACAGGAAAGCTTTGTTGTATATGAAATTCTATTACTAGAATTTCCTTGTTGTGCTGCAGTAGTGGTATCACAATGCTGTTGCGCTGCACTAGCAATGCCACTACTGCAACATTAGAGACTGGAACACTTTCAAATGACACAGGATACATGAGCTGTGGCTGCCATCCTTAGTGCTGATAAGTCACATTATCAGTTTCAGTTTATGAAGCTTAGAGCGATGGCAGCTGTGGTTCACTCAAAAACAGCATCAGAAAGAGAAACGTTTATCTCTGAGCATACTATGATTGCCCATACACTATAAAAGATTGTGTGTGAGCAACTATACACACAGAAGACTGAGTTTAAATCTCAAGGTTTCCATGGTAACAAGAGGCCTCTCAAGCTTTGCTCTCAAGGTCTCTTGTTACCATAGAAACCTCTTGATTCAAACACAGTCTTGCTGTGTATGGTTGCTCACACACAATCCTTTGTGTCTTGTGGTGTGCATAGCACAGATACAGTACAAATCCATGAAAGGTAGTACATCCATGCTACTGCATCTGTGTCATCTGGAAACAGTTCTATGTTGTTTGTTTTATCTGATGATGGCTGTATGTTGTAGCTTGTGTGGTCTTGCCCTTTTGCTGCTGGGGCTGGGTGGGGAGTTACAATTGGAAACCATAATGCCACATTTCCCTATAGTCTAAAGGCGCGGTCACGCTGTATATTTGGGTTGCATAAGCACTTCTAGGTTAAATCCCAATTTTTGCACCTTAATAACTTTACCCACATTCAACCAATTTACATGACATTTGGAAAACATAGCCTCTGTGCCAGGATCTCTTGATCTTGTAAATGTCATATAGATCAGTTCAGGGAAGGCAAAGTTACTGAAATGCAAATGTCTCCATTTTTGAAAATGTTAAGACTTTTTTTGCAACTGATAACTAAAAAAATAGGAGGCTTTGAAACCTGAGACTTTCAGTATTGAAAGAGGTTGGTGTAAGGTATGTGCTTCTGTGGTTTTTAGGTCCCACTGTTAAGTAGTATTTAAATTATTTAATAAAAATGTTCCATTTCTGAGCATTTGCAGTTACAAAAATGAACGTTCTATTCATAACTGAATTTTTGTGAAAGCAGCGGTTTGCATTATACAATACAGCTGTCTTTAATAAATAACAGCTGTGTCGTATAGTGCAACCCATGCTGTTATTGCCACTCATAGGTCAGGGATGAAGCTACTGTCATTGTAGCCCCACCAGCCTGACAGTGTCTTCAACTGTATTTGCACACCAGGGACCCCAGTCCCTGGTGGCAGTGTATGTACTGTATGTATGTATGTATGAATTTATTTGTTTATTTATTAGTAGAATCTGACACCTGGATGCCCACCCCTGGTGTCGGATGCCCCCACAGCCCATTGTTTCATGTAATTAACCCCCACACACTCACACAGCTGAGTGGGACACTGGGGAGCCCACCCCAAATGCCCCAAGATAGATACATTTTATATGTATACCTGCAAAAAAGAAAACCATCCCAATGTCTTTTTTTATTTAAACCTGAAATAAAGAAAACTGTCCCTCATTATCATCGCTCCCCCCTCCCCCATCCTGATCCTCCACTGAACACCCAACTCCCTGCATCCCCCCCTTACCCTATACTTACCACTGAGGTCATCCAGTGTCATCTTCTGTGGACCGGGACAAGTCTGCACTCTTCAAGGCTGAACTTCAAATTGAGGAATAAAATCTATCCCATTAGTATGGGACACTGGGGAGCCCACCCCAGTGTCCCGATATTGTTAGTTACCTGCAAAAAAGAAAACAGTCCCCCAACATCTTTTCTTTTTTTTTTGGTAATCTGCAAAAAAGGAAAACCATCCCTCATCATCCCCGCTGTACCCCTCCCCCATCCCAATCCTCCCACTGAGCACCCATCACCCCACACTCCCCCTTACCCTATACTTACCTCCAGAGGTCGGCCGATGTGATCTTTTGTGGACCGGGATACGTCTGCACTCTTCAAAGCTGAACCACAAACTGAGGAATAAAACCTAGTGCCGTATAATGTATTAGGCAGATAGGAGCTTACTAAAGGACAGCTGTGTCATATAGTTTGCAATACACTACACGCTGTCCTTTAGTAAATGACAGCTGTGTTGTGTAGTGCAACAGGCTCTTATATGCCAAATACATTATAGGGCAGTAAGTTAAGGTGCCGTGCCCCCCCAGGCCGGTTGTTTAATAAATGATTGCCAACATCATGGGCCCCAATCCTCATGTTGGCATTTATTACATCTCACCCCGCCACATTGTGGGACACCTGGGAAGCCCACCCCCAATGTCCTGAAATAGTTTATACAAATATTTAATGTAATCCGACACCAAAATATCCACCCCTGGTGACAGACCCCTTCCCCATGCAGCCTCTCATTTAATAAGCACTTTATCAACATCAGGAGCCTCAATCCCAGTGTCAGAATTTAGTATATCCCCCCCTCCATCAGTATGGGACACTGGGGAGCCCACCCGAGTGTCCCAATATTGTTAGTTACCTGTAAAAAAGAAAACAGTCCCCCGACATCTTTTCTTTTTTTTTGGTAATCTGCAAAAAAAGAAAACCATCCCTCATCATCCCCGCCTTACCCATCCCCCATCCCAACCCTCCCACTGAGCACCCACCACCCCAACCCCCCCTTACCCTATATTTACCTCCAGAGGTTGGCTAATGTCATCTTTTGTGGACTGGGATACATCTGCACTCTTCAAAGCCAAACCGCAAAATGAGGAGTAAAGGTACTGTAAGTGCCGTATAATGTATTTCAATGGTATTTTCAACTTACGTTGATATTGTCACCATTTTTTGATATTTTTTCACCAAGTTTTCATCATGGGCTTTTTGGAACCGCACCTCATGAACACTGGCAATGTCATTTCGTTAATCGGTCCCAAAAGGTGATTTCAGGTTGCAGCATGGCATCACCTTTCAGGACTGATTAATGAAATGACAGTGTCAGTGTTCATGAGGTGGGGTCCCAAAAAGCCCATGATGAAAATCTGGTGAAAAAAATTCTTAAAATGGCAACATTACGAGTGTGCGTTGCACAGTTTTTACGCAGACACATAATTTTGGTAATTTACAATATTTTGACTCCAGATTTTCAACATACTCATTTGTTCATGCCACCTCAGGAACAGTACAGCTGTAATTTCTCACATCCTGCCCAAAATGTGTTTTTTTTTCACCTGTGGTGCAGAATGGTGCAGTTGCTGCACAGAATCACCTTTTGAGACTGAGTAACGAAATGACAGTGCCAGCATTCATGAGGAAGGGTTCCAAAAAGGGCATGATGAAATTTGGTGAAAAAAAATCCTACAAATGGCCGAGTTACAAGTGTGTGTTGAAACTTTTCTACACAGACTCGTAACTTTAGTAATTTAAAATATTTTTACTCCAGATTTTCAATATACACATTTTTTCACACCACCTCATGAACAGTACAGCTGTCATTTTTTAAATCCTGTTCAAAACATGTTTTCACACCTGTGGCATGGAATGGCGTTTCAGCATGGATTTGAACATTTTCATCTATAGGGTTTATGAGGTGGGGTCATTAGAAGACTATGTTGAAAGTCTGGGGTCAAAATATTTAAAAAAAAGAATTTATTAAGGAACATTGTTTGCAAAGATGTATGTTGCACCTCTGGGGAACACGTTGCCTTACCATGCCAGTGAGCTGAATTCAGGTGTGAACTCAGTGAACCAGCTTACTGGGACAAGGCTGATGGTGAAGGTGCTGTAGCATGCAACACCAGTCACAGCCTAGAAAGGGACATAGCAGTGTTTTGGCACAGATGACACACCCTGTCATGGGTCAGGGAAAGTCACTGAAATGGTGTTGGGGTCTGCTGGGCCCATGCACTCCAACAGGACTGTCTCCAATACTTTATTTCACTCATTTTGCACAGGTCCCCATGAGGATACAATTCCAGGACTGTCTCCAATATTGAATTTATTCTGGACCTGCACAAATGATGATATAGTTTAACTATTACAAAAAGAAGGAAAATTCTTTGCAAAAAACTATGTTAATGCAGACATTAGGGTTGTAAAAATGCAAAGCGTACAAAGATGGGAAATGAAAAAACATTAGGGATTTGGATCTCCAGAGTATTGATGAATCAGTGGTGGGGTCTTACTTGGGGTTTTCAACCCAAATGCCCACCCCTAACCTGGATCAGATGAGGTCAAATGTGATGTCTATGGGCCCTGTGTGAAGAAAACTCTGACAGATTATGTTGGCCATACTGTATCACTATGAGACACTATGTTGGAGCTGCATCTTGTGCTTCGGACAGGAGACTATGGGCTGCGGGGGTGGGCAGTATGTTTGACAACCCCAAGTAAGACCCCACTACTGATTCACCAATATTCCAGAGACCCAATTCCCTAATGTTTTTTCATTTCCTGTCTTTGTACGCTTTGCGCTTTTACAACCCTAATGTCTGCATTAATGTAGCTTTTTGCAAAGCATATATATATATATATATATATATATATATATATATATATTAGTTAGCGTCAGTTAGTTGTTGACATAGTGACAGTATGGAAATGTGATGTTAACATTTCTACCACCCAACCTCCACACATCAACAAATGTTGGGGTGTTCCATGGGGTTGTCAAGCCCAACTCACACCACATTCCATGTATAAACAAGCTGACATGATACAGTATAGGAGAATGGGGTGAAAGTTAGGTCTGACGACCCCATGGCACACCCCATCTGTTGTGTGAAGGGTGGGGGTGGGGGTGGTAGGAGTGGTAACACTAACATCACATTTCCATACTTTTGTCACTCTGCTATCAACCCTAACTGATGCATTAATGATGTTTTTTGCAGTGAATTTACCTTCTTTTTAAGAATGTGTAATGTAACTGGTAACTGGCATGTGTTTTGGGAGCGGGGCCCTCTGGGCCCTGCACTCCCTTCACATTGCCCATTTTTTGTGTAATGGTATGCATATGTGGGAGTGAGGGCCCTCTGGGCCCTGCATCCACACTTACACATAAGTACAGAGCCATACAGCAGCCCCATAGTACTGAAAAGGAACCCTTGTAACACTTATTTGGCAATATTTTAGTAACCATGGCAACTATGGAAAATATTCCACTGCAGTTGTAATCATGACTTCAAAACCTCCATACATGCTTAGTCCACCTAATGGTAGACTAAGCTATGGGTAGCAAAAAATCTGTATCTCGAATCATTTTCAAGATACGTGCATCGAAAGGTGCAGCGGGTGCTGCAATGTTATCCTATAGGAAATTTCCTCAACTTCAGAATGCTGTAACTATGAGCCCATTGAATGTTTTGGGATCAAACCACCAAAATGCACATCTGTGGCACCCAGGCTTGCTACCCTGCAAATTTCAGCCCAAAAGCACAATCCACCTTGGCACAATGAAGTAACAAAGAAAACAGCACATGGGAAATGTTTTCGAGCATTGTTTTCACAAAAACAAAAATGCTTTTACGACAACTCTATACCTTATAATGAAATCCTTTTGTGCACAAAAAAATTTTGTCAAGTCACCTTTTATTTGGTACATGCCTCTTATCACGCACACAAAAAATTTTTTCGAGAAAACAAAATGGCAAGATGATGGAAAAATGTTGAAAAACATATTTCCAGGCTACCTGCACAAAAACTGATGCCAGCGTCATGTTCCTCAGGGCTCGATTAGGTAAACACAAGTGTTGGTGTTTACCAAGGGTCAGTATTTTCCAATTTACAATGTTTTTTCTCTCTCGCTAACTGAAAACAAGATGGCGGCAGCGCAAAAACAAAAATCCTGAGCAGGAAAGCAAAAATGTTGTCGCGAAAAGTTTTTGTAGTGCGCATATAAATTTTCTCATAGGCTAAAATGGAACATGAAAAACTTGCAAAACTTTTGAACAGATTAATATTTTTTCACTAAATTTTCAAAAGGCACTAGTTTGACCCAGGCCACATATACACATGCAAATTTGAAGCCAAACAGACACATCATTCAGTATGTTAAGCCTGACCAAAAAATGCACACAAGTTGAGGATTGTTCAAATTTTTGACACTCTGCAGTTCCACAACTATACATCTGACTGGAGCGAAACTTTCCAGATCCAGAGATCTATGGTTGGATGCTGTGCATGCAAAATGTCAGGCAACTCAGACAAACTGTTGCAAAGTTATTTAAGTGCAAACTTTGGGGTTTAACATATAAGTGACCCACCAACCCTTTGCATGCGTGGTCTGGTACCATTGATCTCTGGACCTGGCAAGTTTCATTCTGGTCGAATGTGTGGTTGTGGAGCTGCGGAGTGTCAAAAAGTGTGAGAAATCCTCACTTTTTTGCAAATTCTTTGCTCATCTCTACAGCACAAATGGTTTGTGGTTCTGGTCTGACATTTGCAGGGTATATGGGGAGTGGGTCACCGATGTGCCTTTTTGAAGATTTGGTGCAAAAATATTAATCCATGCAAAAGTTATTAAACTTTTTAGTTTCCCATTATAGCCTATGGGAAAAAATATATGTGCAGCATGAAAACGTTTGCGAAAGTCCCTTTTAGTGTTGTGCTTGCGTTTTTTACTTTCGTGCTGCCGCCATCTTGTTTTCAGTTGAAGGATGTGGAAAATGATGTAACTTAATACTGCCTCCTTGGTAAACACCAGCAGTTGGTCACTTAATTAGGGCCCTAGGAACACAATCCTGCCATTGGTTATTCAATAGGATGCCCAGAAACATGATTTCTAAAATATTCCTCCATTTTAGCCATGGAAGTTTCGCGAAAGTTCTGCAGTACTTTCGTGAAAGTCCACTGTACTTTCATGAAAGTTCCATGGGTAAACAGCCCTAAAAAACAGTTTATTTGCCACTTCATAGCAAACAAAATGTTTATGACTTTTGAGATGAAATTTGCAGGGTAGCAAGGGCTTGCACCACAGATGTGCCTTTTGCTGGTTTGGTGAAAAAATTTACAGTGGTTCTTTTTTTTTTGCTTTGCTGCACCTCTACCAGATAGTCACCTGGTCATGGACACTCATGCTCCCGCATCCCACATTAGCTGCATCTCTCCGATACCCCCTGGCTTACCCCCAGGGCAAGGGCATCAGCCCCTATAGTGCCGTGAGCTCCAAATTAGGTCAGGGAGCCGGTCTGGGAGCAGTTGGAGCAGAGGGTGGGCATCATGGAGGTGGAGGCAGCAGCTAGTTTCCCCGCGTAAGAGGGCAGAGATATGCAATGACAGCCAGCGTCTGCCCTGCCCCTCTGAGTTAGCATCAGTGTGAGGATACCCAGCCTCCGCCAGGTGTCACTGTAAAGCTGAGTGCTCCTCCACCCTCCCCCCCAGAGAAGGAGAGCCATCATTGGATGCTCAATCCTTCTCCCCAGGCCTGACCTCCAATAACCCGGGTTTGCCGGTGTCACAGGTCAGTCTCCTGCTCTAGCGCCAGTGGGCCTGAACAATTTACAGTGGTTCTATAGTTACAGCACTCCAAAGTTGCACATTTTCCCATAGGATAAGACTGTGGTGACTGTGGCACCTTCCGACACCTATATCTCAAAAAAGGTTAGAGATACAGATTTTTTGCTAAGCACAGCTAAGCATGAGTGGAGGTGGCCAGGTCATGAATACAACTGTGGTGGAATTTTTTCCAAAGTTGATATTGTTACTGAGATATTGCCACATTTGCAGTTCAAGGATTACTTGGAATGTTTCTAGGCCTGCAATATATGTCTGTACTTATGGGTAGGTGGAAGGGCAGAGTCCAGAGGGCCCATGCTCCCACTTATGCATACCATTTATGCTAGACTGAGAGCACAGGGCTTGCCTGCGCTATGCCTCTACACTTATGGATGGGTGGGAGCAAAGGGTCCAGAGGGCCCACAATCCTACCTATGGATCCGATTATGCAAAACTGGGAGCTCAGGGCCCTCCTGCGCTATGTCACTATAGTTATGGGTAGGTGGGAGTGCAGGACCCAGAGGGGGCCCTCTGCTCCCACCTATGGATCATATTATGCAAAACTGGGAGCAGAGGTGTAACGTATACTTAATGTTACTAACAACTTAATATAATTACTCAACGAGACCGACAGAGAATCAAAAAGAATTTATTTAGCAGTGTTACTATAGTGCCACTTGCACTAAGCCTTTGATGTTACATGATTCCACTTGATGTTACACATGCACAGCCTATATACACAATTTGAAAATTACACCCCAAACAGGACTAATGCTATGATTTGCTCCTAGCAATCCTATTACGTAATATGGTCATTTACTGTGTGTTGGTGATACACTGCCTGGAACTGGCTACATGATCTTAGTCACGGACATGTTTGAAGAGCCCAGTTTGATACACTGCCTGGAACTGGCTACCTGACCTTAGTCACGGACATGTTTGAAGAGCCCAGTTTGATACACTGCCTGGAACTCACATTTACCTGCATAACCAGTTGCACCATACTACAATGTCTTTATTTACAGCACAAATACCTTTTATTTACAGCACAAATACCTTTGACAGGGCACCACCTGTCATGTTCTGCTTTACCTGCCTTACTTGTTTACTGCCTAGTACATTTTGTTACAGACCCTGCCTATGCTCATTATGTGACTTGTATTTTGTATGTTTTTTTGTTTAACTCAGATTGAGCATTGAGCCACACATTTGAGTCACAATTGTGGCCATTTAGCTTTTGTCTTTACAATTCCCCCTTTGGGACTGAAATTGGGTGTGGTTTTCCCAGACAGAACATGAGTGGGTAAGGCTGGAGACCTCCGATAGGAACCCTGCTCCCGGGTTCTCTGGATGACTTGCTGCCCTGTCCACCTTGCCTGCCCTATTAATAGGAGCCACCACTAACCAAGGGCTCATTGTTACAACATTTGATGTGTGGCTGCTGACATTTTGGGCATAAACATATCATGATGTAGGCTGCGTATTAGGCAGCGCAAATAACATGTACTGACTAACGAAATAAACACTGATACCAATTGTAGCATCAACAACACTTTGAATGACAATACCCCCCCCCCCAATATCCTCCCAGGTTGGCATTTATTAAGTGTTTCTTATCTGCATCATCTAACAGCACATTAATGTCTTGTTTTATTTTACAGGTAGAGTTCTGAATTTGAATAAGATGTGTGTCTTTGTGGTCTAACAACCTTTGCACATCTAATGTTAGGGGAGGTATAGGCACTCTGAAAGCAGGTGCATATTTATTAATTTTAGTTGCTTGACTGGGTACCGAAGTGTAAATTCATGACATCCTTGGGGTATACTGTATAATAGGATGGAGGGTATGCCCTCCAATTTGCACATCTCCTTTAGGGATAAAGCAAAAGTTTGGCTAGGTTATCGCACACTGTTTCTCTTGATGAGTCATTTCTCGTTCATTGGTAACTATGCAGTACTGTGTGGTGGAATTGTACACAAACACTACCTTAGGCACTGTCCATCTTTGCAGTTGAACCAGACACCAAAGTGAGGTGTTAAGGGCTTCTTGTATAGGTTCCTCCCCACAAACAAGCTGGTCCTGGGCCATAACATCACACTGGCATACCCACTGTGCACTTATCTGCTCACAGCAGTGTAGATTGGGGGCCACCCAAGACCGTTTTTGGTTAGCTACTAAAATGTCAGGTGGGCTTATTCTATATGAATAATAGTCACCTATTAATTTTCCCACTGAATGTACCTTAACAATGTGTGTGTACTCCTCCTCCTCATAATTTACCTGAGGTAATTTAACTGTAAATGACACCATCATTGTTTGACCTAGGGTGCTGTTTTTATTAAAACTGCATGGTTGTATGTATACCTTTGCTACCTTTCTTACCCATGCTATTGGGAGCGCCCTTTGTTCCCGCATGGGTTTAGGCACTTACTATCAGTAGTACCATTACACATTGGGCAGTACCATAGTTTTATTTGTGCATCTGGTACCATATCGGGTAGCCTTTGTTCGTCTAATTGATTTAGCAGTTTACTTACAGTGGTTAAAACATAGGACCCATAGGCTGCACATATTATGGACCACCCGATAGTGTGATTTGTGACTTGAACATTATGGTCTGTGATAATTTCATTGATTTTGCCTTGAACTTGTTTTAACAATTTGGCAACATCATGCATATTGTATACTGTGAAATGTTCCTCTTGTGCCAAACCTGCTTGATTTACAGCAAGAGGCAGTAACACTCTTCTTTCTAATTCTTGTTTTACAATATTTTGGTGCTCTTCTATAGCATCTAAATCTGCTCTATTCAATATACTCATCCCGGATCCAAACAGGCCAGTTATGTCCCCTAATAGGTCTCTCTTGCATCGCCTATTAGAGGTATTGTTATGGTTACTACCATTTGTGGGGACTGGGGTGCAACCCCCTTGCTTGGCCTGGAATATACTAACCATATCTAATAACATAGATGCATTAAATTTAGAAACATTAGTATTGGTGCATTGACTAGTGCTATTTAAATTCCAACTCGAAAAGTTGAAAATGACTGGTAATCTTATATACTGTACGTTATTTACAAGAGTCTGGTCCGTTGGTGTGGAAGTTAGTCCACTAGGTGGCCCTTGTGTTACACTGGGGCACTGTGGTGGTCTTACTGTTAAAGTTATATTTCTACTGGTGTGATTAGCATAACAGTTATTATCGTCACATGTCCCATTTCCAGCGGTGACCATTTCACGAGTGCATTCTCCAATAACATTATTCGGATTTCTAGTACAGTAGAAAACAGTTACTTGATATGTACTGGAGTCCTTCAGTGTGGGTTTCTCCAATATTAGTGATCCGTCTTTGGGGTACACATACCCTCTATGCGTTGAGTTGTACTGGGATGAGCAAAACCGTGGACTGGCCTTCCAATCAGCCATATAGCGCCACCATGTGGTAGTTACAATTAAATCATTATGTGTCCATGCTATTTGCCATAGACATGCAGTAGCATCTGCTTCTCCCTCATCCCAACTCCATGTGATTGGTAGGACCACGGGTTGTTTATAATCCCCGGTGACATGCGGGGTGCTGGTGTTTAGATGTACAGCCCCTGTACAACTCACTATGTTCCCCAACAGGGCCATGTACAGTGTATACTACCACATCCTTTACCTGTGAGAACAAGGGCAGTATCAGTCATCATCGTCAATACTCTGATACATTTTACATGGCAGTTTTTCCTTTTTTTTCTCCAAGAATTATTGTTTTCAAATGTTTGTTTATGACCAGATCTTTTTGTATTATGCACTATGGCTACATTTGTCACTGCCATGCGTTCTAGTGTTACCCTTTGCTCGACACATCAGGGTTACTTTATATGGGATGAGACCAATGCTGGCTTGAACAGTCCCCTGTACTGCCCTTAATATTCCTGATAGGAACATCAAGCACAACCCTCCTGGGCTTATGCAATCTAAATGGTTTTCTTAAACAATTTACACTGATCTATGTGTACCCATGCTAGTGGTCTGTTTCCCTTTCGTAGCCTAGTAACGTGTACAGTGGTGGTACTGAGGCATTAATCCACCATGTAGGGTCCCATCCAATTTGCATCCCACAAACTCTTTTTATCAAAGTTTTTTATCATTACCTGGTCACCAATTGTGTACATTGGTTGTTCCAGTGTATCTTTATCTCGATACATTTTGTTTTTCCAATGTGCTTGTGCCATATTGCTGGCAGCAAATTTAAAATATTTTCCAGTTGATTCTGTACTTGCTGTAGGAATATCTCTGCATTAACGCTATCTCTTACACTTGCACTCACTTTGGGGTCTGTGGGATAGCTCAATCGCATGTTCCATCCAGTCATAAACTGATGAGGAGTAATCCCTGTACTGGTGTGTACGGTACCTCTCACTGCCATGACGATTCCAGGTAGATGGTTCACCCATCCCTTTCCAGTATCCAACACTGCCTTTTTTAAAGCTAATTTTAGGGTCCAGTTCAGCCTTTCTACCATTCCAGAAGACTGAGGGTGATACGGTAAATGGAATTTCTGCTGTATTCCTAACAACCCACACATGTCCTGCATGATTTGCCTGATAAAGTGTGTTCCTCTGTCTGATTCCAATATCCTGGGGAATCCCCATTGAGAAAACACTTGTTCCCACAAAACTTTGGCTGTTGCTTTGGCAGTGTTAGTGGTGTGGGGAAAAGCCTCCACCCATTTAGAGAAAACATCTATTACTACTAACAAATATTTAAAAAAACCCTCGGCAGTGGGCAAGGGACCTACATAATCAATCTGCAAAGCCTGCCACAGCCCTTCAGCTACCGGCATGCATTGCAATGGTGCTCGTTTTGCCTGGGGACTAGGCTGATTTATCTGTGCACAGATTAGACATGACTCCAGACATGTCTTTACATCCTTGTTGATCTTTGGCCACCAATATTTAGATGTGACCATTTGACAAGTTTTCTGGAGACCACTGTGTCCTCTGATCCTGTGGTTCTCCATGATAATTTGTTTCCTGAGATCAGATGGTGGGACCCACTTTAACTGGCTATGGCATTCCCCAAAAAGCATGTCTTCCTGTACTGTCAGATTTCTGTAGCTACAGTGCCCCGATTCTCTCCATTTTTGTTTTTGTTGCGATAGCCAGGGATCTGTCATCTGAAGTTGTACCAAATTAACTAATGGATTTTTAACTTGGACAGCTGCCATGGAGGAGCCCCCGAGAGGTTCTCTCCATGGTTCTCCATCTCTGGCTGCATCTTTGGCTAGTTGGTCTGCCACCTGATTTTCCCTTTCATGAGCCGTGGGGCTTTTGGTGTGGGTGCGGACCTTACAAATATCAACTCTGCCTGGGGTGGCATTTGCTAAGGGCAGCAAGTGTCATAACACCTCTCTGTGCTGGACATGTTCCCCAAATGCATTAATCATCCCCCTCGATTCCCACAAATGAACCCATTCAGTGAGGGACATAACAGCAAACTGGGAGTCTGAGAAGATGGTGATTTTTCTCCCTCGGGATACCTAAGGGCTGCCTCTCAGATGGCTTCTAACTCAGCTCTTTGGGCAGAGAAGTTCACCGGCAGTTTTATTTTGATGCTTCGCTGTTGTGAGGGGATCCATACCGCGGCCCCTGTGTGGAACTAGCCATTATTCCACTGTCAGGACCCATCGACATAGATCTCCAGGGAGGTGACTGGGTGGCCTTCCATGAAAGGAGAGGACATAACCGTCCCACGGTCTATGGTCCCACAGTCATGTGGCTCCCCTTCTCGTCCTAGCTGGGATGCTATACCTCCATCTCTTACCTTTTTAACTTCAATGTTTTTTCCTTGTAAGGCTAGCATCCACCTCATTAGTCGTTGATCAGAAACCCCACTAGGTGACCCTTGTAAAAGATATTTTATCGGGGTATGTGGGGTTTCCAATATAATTCGATTAAAACCCACAATGTGTTCAGTGGCTTGTACTGCCCAATAGACTGCCAATAGGTGCTTCTCACAAGCCCCATATCCATTCTCTACAGGAGTCAATACCCATGAGAAGTATCCCACAGGTCTCAGTTTTCCCTGTTTTTCTTGCAGCAACACCGCCACTAGAGCATTTGGGCCAGCAGCAGTCTGCAGTACAAAGTCCTTTTTTATGTTTGGGGCTATCAACACGGGGGTGGTTAACAAGGCGTGTTTTAAAGTCCCAAATGCTGCCTGAGTGATGGGGGTCCACTCTAGTTGATCATTTTTTACCTGGATTACCCTTTAGGAGGTTGTACAAAGGGCGTGCTACATCAGCAAACTTGGGGATAAGTTCTCTACAAAAACCAATCATGCCTAGAAACTGCCATAGGGCCATCAATGATTTGGGCCTGGGCAACTGCTGTATCAGTCTGTCTTTGTCTGTGTCTACCCTGCGGCCCTGATCAGAGATCTCTATTCCTAAATAGGTTACCTTTTGTTTTCCCACCTGTGCTTTATCTGGGTTTAAAGTCAGCCCCGCTTTCCCAAGTACCTTTAATACATGCTCCAGAAGTTGTTGGTGTTCAGACACGTTATTAGACTAGAGCAGCAGATTATCCATGTATTGTACCACCTTCTCCACTAGCCCAAAATACAGCCATACTACGGAGCTGTTGCAACAAATACATGCATTCTTTTAGCTAATTAACCATGATTACATCATTGTCTCAGGTAGGAATACATGTGAAGCAGTTTGTGAAGAAGTTACCCTGTGACATCACCAAGACTAACTTGAAAAGTGAATGACACAGTTTTTTATTGCTCTAGATTAAAATAAACCTTAACTGATTAAACATTTAAGGCACATACCTCCAATGTATGTGGCTTAATTACAGCATGTTTCCTGTTGTAAACCAGAGCGCTTTTCACGCAACAGACATAAAGCAAACATTTCTGTTTTTTTATGACACAATTAACTTTGCTCAACTTTTAAATGAAGCAAATGTATGCAGTTTGCACTGTAATAAACCTTGCATTTAGTACTAATATGAAACAAAAGCTATCAAGCAGCATTAAGACATACTTTTCATGCAAACCAAAGGTAGTTTATGTTCTTTTATTTGGTGGGTTTGGCAGACTGTGCTCCAGCATCTTTTCTTTAAGGTTAGAAAACCTTTTTATAGCATTTGATTTTGCAACAGGTAGCATTTCTAACAAATAGTAAATACATAACACCAAGTCAATACACTTTTTGATTTACTTTATTGCTTTAAGCCATGCATGTAACTTATTGCTTAGCTGTGGATGTGTGTGTGGGGGTAGATAGGTCTGGCATGCTGTAATTCTATTGTTTTTGATTTTCAGCAAGCCAGTGTGTACCTGTTATTGTCTAACCATTATCACCATGCTGTTGCATTTTTACTTTGAAGTGAGTTACCTCCTTTTGGAGTTGTTCTATTTGCTGTCCCTTTATTTTTAGTTCAAAGTAATATTTTTCCTTCCATTTACTCATTTCTAAAGTTAGGGCACTGCCCTCCCCTGCTTTCTCACTATACTCCCATTCCTGTTCTGTTTGCTTGCCCTGGAGATCCTCCTCCAGTCTAACGATCTTATCCTGTAGCTCCCATCTGTTCTTTTGGTGTCTCAGAACCAGGGATTTATTAATACCCAACAAAAACACTACACTGTTAGCTACTTTTTCCTTTTCATTCTTACATGTCTTATTTCTCTCACAGCACTGAGTTTCACAGTGACAGCAGACATCTTGCCCATCCACTAGGACTTCATAGAAGCCTTTTCTTAGATGTTTTTCTAACCATTTCCTAATTGTCTCCATACTTACGTTATTCTTCCGACTCAATCATCCACGTCTGGTTTCTTTTGAGTCAGACCGAGCCTTTGCCCTCTCCCCGCCAAAGGTGATCAGTCTCCTGGCGAGTGAGGTCTCTTTCCCATTGCTCTCTTGCTGCTGGCCCGCAGTGATCTCAGTTCGATTTTACTCACTCAAATCGGTAGGTATACTCTACACGCTGAGGATCCGAGTCATTGCACCAAAAATGTAACGTATACTTAATGTTACTAACAAATTAATATAATTACTCAACGAGACCGACAGAGAATCAAAAAAGAATTTATTTAGCAGTGTTACTATAGTGCCACTTACACTAAGCCTTTGATGTTACATGATTCTACTTGATGTTACACATGCACAGCTTATATATACAATTTGAAAGCTACACCCCAAACAGGACTAACGCTATGATTTGCTCCTAGCAATCCTATTATGTAATATGGTAATTTACTGTGTGTAGGTGATACGCTGCCTGGAACTGGCTACATGATCTTAGTCACGGACATGTTTGAAGAGCCCAATTTGATACACTGCCTGGAACTCGCATTTACCTGCATAACCAGTTGCACCAGACTACAATGCCTTCATTTACAGCACAAATACCTTTGACAAGGCACTGCCTGTCACGTTCTGTTTTACCTGCCTTACTTGTTTACTACCTAGTACATTTTATTGCAGACCCTGCCTATGCTCATTATGTAACTTCTGTTTTGTATTTTTTTTGTTTAACTCAAGTTTGAGCATTGAGCCACACATTTCAGTCACAACTGTGGCCATTTAGCTTTTGCCCTTACAAGAGGGTCCTCCTGCGCTATGCCTCTACACTTATGGGTGGGTGGGAGTGCAGGACCCAGAGGGCCCATGCTCCCACCTATGGATACCATTTTGCAAACCTGGGAGCATAGGGCCCTCCTACGCTTTGTCTCTATATTTATTGGTGAGTGAGAGCGCAGGGTCCAGAGGGCCCATGCTCCCACATATGGATACCATTATGCAAAACTGGGAGCATAGGGCCCTACTGCACTATGTCTCTAGGCTTATGGGTAGTTGTAAGTGCAGGTGACAGAGGGCCCATGCTCCCACCTATGGATACTAATTTGCAAAAATGGCAGTACAGGGCCCTCCTGCACTATGTCTCTGTACTTATGGGTAGGTTAGAGCGGATGGCCAGAGGGCCCATGCTCCCACATACAGTATGGAAAAGAGTAACATTATACTTTCTCAGAAAGAAGGGAAATTTATTGCAAAAAATACTGTTAATAAATCAGTTAGGGTTGATTTCACACTGACAAAAGTCTGGAAATTTGATGTTAGGGTTACCAACTCTACCACCCCATCCCCCACCATCCACACATCAACAGGCATCAGGGTGTGCCTTGGGTTCATCAGGCATAAATCTCACTCCATTCTCCTATACTGTACCATCTCAGCTTGTTTACATATGGAATGGGGTGAGAGGTTGGCCGACGACCCCAAGGCACACCCCGACGGCTGTTGGTGTGTGGAGAGTGGGGTGATGGGGGTGGGGTGGTAGGGATGATAACCCTAACATCGAATTTATAGACTTTTGTCGGTGTAAAATCAACCCTAACTGATGCATTAATGGAGATTTTTGCAATGATATATAGATATAGATAAAACACATATATCATTTTTATGTCCCCATGACAAAAGCCATCATATATTTCCCAATAGATGATTGTAGTCAATTAGAAGATACACAGCCAATTAAGTATTATAGGGGTGCAGTAGTGCCCTTATATTTAGGGTTGAGCAGGAGGTTCAATGATAAACCTCAAATTTTGCACTTTAATAACTGCAAAACTGTTCAACAGATTTGCACACAATTTTACATGCGTGGTCTGGTGGGGGTAGGTCTCTTGACATTCCATGTTTTTTCCAGTCAGATGTGCAGATTTCGAGATGCAGATAGAGCAAAAAAGTAGAGTTATGTAAGAACTTACTGTAACAGTAGATCTTTGAGAAAGGCTCTTGCAGTAGGCAATAACACTTACGACTGAACTGCCAGGAGCTAGGACCACATGGAAAACTTAGCTATCAATGTCTGGCAGAGGACCACCCACCTGATGTCACATGACAGATGTCAGCCCGACGCTATATAGTGGGCACCTCCCATGCTTGCCTCCAGTTCTCCCACCAGAGACCTAAGAAAATGTGTGACAGAAGAAGGAGAGGGCTCCTGGAGCCAATAGAATAGGCTGAAAAAGCAACAGCGGCAGGAGGAAGGAAAGAAGGAAGGAAGGAGGGAAAAAGCTTGCCTCCTGCAAGAGGCTCTCTCGAAGATCCACCGTTATGGTAAGTTCTTATGTAACTGTACTATCTTACTTTGAGAGGGCTCTTGCAGTAGGCACTAACACTTAGGACTAAGTCCCAAGCAGTGTAATTCAGGCAAAGACTGAACACTGGAGGCAGGATAACGTCTTCAAAAGAAAGGAGCAGGGAACTAAGACAGAAGGCCCTGAAGGACGACTAGTCCAAAGCCTGCCCTGCATCTAGAGGCAATGTCTGTACTGTAATGCTTAGTGAAGGTGTGGACAGAGCTCCATGAGGCTGCCACATGGATTTCCATGGCAGAAACACTTCTGAAGCAGGCAGTAGATGCAGCCATGCCTCTGGCTGAATGCCCTTTAACTTACCCAGAAGGGGTTTGTTACACTTCTGATAACAGAACAAAATGCAGTCTGCCAGCCATTTGGATAAACATTGTTTTGAAACTGCAACTCCCTCTCTTTTGGGCATAAATGGAATGAAAAGCTGATCCATTTTGCAGACTGACCTTGATTTGTGTAGCAATGAAAAATTCTGTGCACATCCAGTGTGTGCAGAATGGCCTCTCCTTGGTTAGAGTGCTCAGGATAATACTCTGGTAAGTGTATAGTCTGATTCAATGTAAACTTAGAACCTACCTTTGGTAGGAAATTAGGATTTGTATGCAGATCCACCCAGTCTCTGGGGAAAATCAAATAAAGCTCCTTACACATGAGGGTCTGAAGCTCAGAAATCCTCTGAGCTGAAGTAATAGCAACTAAAAACAGCGTTGTCCAAGACAGATAGCACAGGTCGCAACTCTCAGCCAGTTTAAAGGGAGGCAAAGTGAGTTTCTGAAGGATAAAGTTCAGATCCCACGAGAGAACAGGGTTCCTTACCAGGGTTTTATGTGGAGGATTCCCTTTAGAAAGGTATGGGAAACCTCCAATGGAGCCAAGGTTTTGCCCTCCACTGGAGTGTGGGAAGCGGTAACAGCAGATGAGTGAACCTTCAGCGAGGAATAACTAAGACTTAGGTGTGAGAGATGCAGGAGATACTCCAAGACCTGAAGAACAGGGCCCAAAAAAGGGGTCCCAACCGTTGGAGGTCACCCAGATCGAGAATCTCTTTCATCGCATAGGTGGTTCTTGTAGATGGTTTTCTTGCCTCTATAAGGAATTCAGCGACTCTGGAGGAGACTTCAAAGTGAGATACTGCTATGTCTGAAGGCACCACGCATGCACATGAAGGGACTTGAGGTCCAGAAGGACCAATCTGCCTTGGTCCTAAGCCAGAAGGTCCTGGCACAAGGGAAGAGGAAACAGAGGTTCCACCGCTAACTGCTGGAGCAAAGGGAACCATATTTGGCAAGACCACTATAGGGCAATGAGAACCATCTGAGCTCTTTTCACTTGCAGTTTTAGGAGCACCCTCTGCAAGAGCAGGAGGGAAGGGGAGGGGAGGCAAGGCATACTGTGACCTAACCATCCAGCAAGGAGACAGTGTGTCTCACCAAAAGACTCCAGGCCCTGGAATGAGTAAGCAAGACCTGGGTAGTTTGCGTTGTATGGGGAGGTGAACAGATCGAGATCTGGGAGACCCCAAAGATTGATTAAGCTGTTTGCCACCAACTGCTGCAGTTCCCACTCATGAGTCTGTGCCTGAATATGGCTGAGACTGTCCGTCAGGACATTTTGGACACCTGGGACATGTACCTCTGACAGCTGGAGCTGGTGTTGGACTGCACAGTACCACACTCGCATTGCCTCCCTGCACAAGAGGTACGACTGAGTGCTTCCCTGTTTGTTCAGATGCCAGACCACACACATGTTGTCTGACTGGATCAAGAGTGGTCCTGGGAGAAGGAGGGTCTGGAAGGCCTGGAGAGCGTACAGCACTGCATGCACCTCTAGCACATTTATGTGTAGTGAGAGCTCCCCATTGAGACCAGGATCCCTGGGTTCTGCAATTTCCCCAGATGCTCTCCCCTGCCCTGACCCGAGGCTTCCATGGTCAGGGATTGGACTGGAGGGGGAGGCTGAAAAGGGACCCCCTGGCAGAGATTGTCCAGATCCTGCCACCAAAGAAGATTCTTCCTCATCAGGTTGGACATGAGAACCCTGTGGTCTAGGTTGTCTGACCTCTGGTTCCATTGAACCCTGAGGGTCCATTGCATGACTTCCATGTGGAGCCAAGCCAAGAGTACTGTGGAGATAGCCACCGCCATAAGGACTAGGAGGCGGAGGACTGTTCTGGCCATAATTGAGCAGCTGGAGGCCACAAGGTGAGCATGTCTCTGCAGTGTTTCTGCCCTGTCTAAGTTAAGGAAGGACTCACCCTGTGTAGCATCCAGAATTGCTCCAATAAATTGGAGGCACTGGTAAGAAGTAAGGTGAGACTTGGGGTAGTTCACCGTGATCCCTATCCTGTGGAACAGGTCCAGGGTAGCTGCTAGAGAAGCCTCCAGGCCATGCCTCCATGGGGCTGACAGGAGCCAGTCATCAAGGTACAGGAACACATAGTGACCCTGGTGCTGCAAATCCGCTGCCACTACCGCTAGGCACTTGGTAAAATCCCTGGGTGCCAAGGAAAGGCCAAAGGGGAGGGCCTTGAATTGGAAATGTTCCCCCTGGAAGGAAAACATGAGGAAGTGATGATAGGCATGGAAAACTGGGACATACAGGTAAGCATCCTGCATGTCCAATGTGCAGAGCCAGTGCCCCTGATGGAGTAGTGGCAACAGTCCTGGGAGGGTCAAAATGAGAAACCTTTTGTACTCCCCATACACATTGAGCATGCTGAGGTCCAGTATTGGTCAGAGGTCTCCTATCTTTTTGGGGACCAGAAAGGAGTGGGAGTAATACCTACTTCCTTCTTGCCTCCAAGGAATGTTCACTATGGTGGATTTCTGTAGTAGAGCCAGAATTTCCTCTCTGATGAGCAGAATATGACCCTTCAGGTAATGAGAGTGACCTGGAGGATTTTCTGGAGGTCACTCCAAGAATTCCAGCATGTAACCTTGAGCTATGAGCTGAAGCACCCAATAGTCTGTCATGATCGCCTCCCACCCAGACAGGTGAATGGTGAATCTGCCCACTACTGGCTCCTCTGGAACCATTGGTGGAGGACAGGGGAGCCAGGCAATGAGTCTCGATGTGGAGGGAGGGTGGCAGAGCACCACCCCGGAAGCTCTTTGAGAATTGGCAGGGGAGTTGGAGCCCAAAGAGGAAACCCGATGTTTGCCCTGACATTTGGCAGGCTGTTGCTTCTGCTGGTGCCTCTGCTGGCTGTGAAAGGGCTGCTTAGGCTTTGGGTTGGTATGGTAGAGGGAGTGCACCAACCAAAGACCTTCCCTCACTCCTGCAGATCAGTCATGATGTCCTGAACTTCCCCTCCAAAGAGCACCGAGCCCTTGAAGGGAGCATCCAGGATGGATGCTTGGACATCCTAAGTGAATCTGGACACCCACAACCAGGAATGTCTGTGTAGGCAAACTGCCATTGTCGTGTTTCTCACAGAGGTATCGATGGCATCATAAGTCACACGCAGGGTGTGATGACAGGTGATCTCTGCAGCCTTGACAGTTTGTTCAATTTTGGGCTTAGCCTCAGAGTCTGGCAAGGCCTGGAATTGAGCCTTCAGTCGGCCCAATATGGACTTCTGGTAACAGACCATGTGGGCAATGTAATTCAGTGCTCGCAAGGCCAAAGTACAGAATAAATAGACCTTATGGCCAAACTGGTCCAGTTGCCTCAACTCCTTATCTGGAGGGGAGGTACTCATGTGCTTCGGCTGCTTGGAGAGGTTGTAAGCCACATTGATGACCACCGAATTAGTCTTTGGATGGTTTGCTAGGTGGTCTTTCCCCTCCGGGGCATAATACAATCTATCTACCTTCCTTGCAAAGGCTGCGACGGACGACAGCTGCTGCCAAATAGTGGTGGCAAGGTCACCATGGAGCCCTGTACAAGGAGGGGATGAGAAGAGGATTGAGCTCTGGGAGGTCGAGATGCTCTGGCAACCTCTGATGCTGGTGATTCTGCTCCTCAGTCCTCCAACTACTGGCCTCCTGGATCTTCCGGAGGATATCCATAAAGGAGGGATCCTCCAGGGGAGACTTAGGGGTCTCCTTGGGTTTAGGCTCTTCTAGCATTTGGGACTCTGAGCTGAAGGAGAGAATGAAGAGTCTGACTCCAAGTTAGATGAAGGGCTCCTGTCAGGAGACTGAGATCTTTGATAGGGGACCTCTCTCCCTGAGGTTCCTCCCACCCACAACCCTGAACCTCCATCATGACTGCACCAGCTGTGTGGTCCATGGTAGAGTGGTGAGAATCCATGGGTGATAAAGACAGTGGCATAGGGGTAGGCCAGACCGGCATGGGAGTCACAACTGGCTCATGTCAGTCCAGGCCTGAGACCAACTGGTTCTTCGCCCTGTGCCACCAGGAGTCAAAGAGGGCCTCATAATCCACCTGAGGCTGTGGAGGGGTGGTGGAGGAGGCTGGAATACCAGCGGTGTGTAGACCAGCGGATAACCCAATGTTGGTTACCCCAGCATTGGGTACCATGGCGTTGGGTACCAGGGCATCAGATACCCCGGCGTTGGATAACCCGCCATTGGGTGACCCAGTGTTTGGTAACCCAGCATTGGGTTTGGGTTGCCTGGTGTCGGGTACCCTGGCATTGGGTAACCCAGTGCAGGATAGCCCAGCATGGGGTAGCCCAGTGAAGGCCCTGATGGCAGAGCAAAAGGACCCAGCTGCGGTCCCGAAGGGCCTGGCTAAGGTCATGAAGGGATTGGCTGGGGCCCCAAAGTGAGGGCTGTGGGCCCAGGCTGAGGGTTATCTGGCATGGGACCCACAGGAGGGACTGGCATTGGCTTAGGGGGCCAACTGGCACCTCTGGAGTAGGGGGTGGAAGAGAAGTCCCAGATGGGCTGGCAGGCTGGGAGTCCGGGGGGCCCCCTGGCGGGTCCAATATGGGGCATGCCGGTGTTGGCCATTCAATGGGGTCAACAGGTGGAGCGTCCTCTGGCTCCGAGTGGGCAGGAGACTCAGAAGGGCCCACAGGGAGTGAAGAAGTGTCCGAAAGGTGGGATTCCCCTCAAGAGTGCTGCAGCTGCAGTGGCAGCCGATGTTGGTCCTGAGACCCCATGTCAAACCTCTAGTCGGAGTCTGACAGGAGTGCCGAAACTGTGTAGACATCAGCAGAACTATCGTCTGACATACCAGCTGTTTCATCTGAATCAGACCCAGGCAAAGCTTTGATGGGCCTGAGGGTGACCATCTCCAAATTCCTGGAGGCATCCGCCTGAACCGTTACCAACCCAGGCTGGGGCCCAAAGGCTGCTCCCAAGGGAGCGAAGCAGTTTTGGCTGAGGGGTGCTCTCCTTTCCGGAAGAGGGATACTTATCAGCTGCAGTCTCTGAAGAGAGCTGCAGCCTGGATAGAGACGAATCTTGTTTGTGCTTCTTCGGTTTCGGGGAAGAAGAGGAACTCTGCACCTGCTGCAGCTGCTTTTCCACGGAAGCTAACTTTTTCTTCAGAAGATGATCTTCCAGGGCTTGCTGCCCACATTTTCGTGTGGCCTGGTTGAATTTCTGGCAGGTCTCACAGCCCTTGGTATTGTGGTCAGGCCCTAGGCAGATTAGACATGCTGTATGGCCGTCTTTCTCTGGTATCTGCTTGCCACAGGTACACTTGTTTTTGTGGGACTTGGGTGGAGCTGGTGAAGACATGCAATTCAATGTCAAAATTTACTCAAAATTGAAGAAAATACAATAAATTCGAAAGAATATACTTATAGAAAATGACGGTCAACTGAAGCAGTATTCCATGAGGTCTGATATGCAGAGGTCGACAGTGGGAAAGAGCTAGAGGAGGGTGTGGGGACCACCCACTATATAGCGCAGGGCCAACATCAGTCACATGACACCGGATGGGTGGTCCCCCACCAGACATACTAGCTAAGTCTTCTGTGTGATCCTAGTGCCTGGTGGCTCAGTCCTAAGAGTTATTGCCTACTGCAAGAGCCCTCTCTAGGTAAGATTTTAAAATTTTCAGGGAAGAAAGGGCTTGGCCCGATGTGCCTTTGGCTGGTTTGGTGAAAAAATATCAATCCATTCCAAAGTTGTTTATTTTGAAATTTCAGTTCTGAGTATGCTCTGCAAACACTTCAAAACTGCTGTATGAAATGATTATATGGGGCCAATCCTTTTTTGTGAGGGAAAATCCTTTTTAGTATTCCACCAGCTTGTTTCTGTTTTTCATTAAAAAAAAAAAAAATGTTCAAAACCCCCAAAAGTGACATCCTGCAGAGAGACCAACACATGAATCTTGTTCATCCGTACCTCGTTAGGTAGATTCTCCACATAACTGTTGGAGAAATGACCCAGAAATTTTTTAAAAAAATATTTCAAATCCTGACTCGCTTCTGCTTTTTTCATTTGGACTCAGTATGAACATTTTCATATGAATGAAAATATTACATGAAAATGTTTGCATAATATTTGCATTCATAGGAAAATGTTCATATATTTTCATTCAAATGGAAATTATTTTCATATAGTAATCATGTGGGTTCATATGAACATTTTCATAGGAAGTCCAAAAGACAATATTGTATGAAAATGTTTAGTATTATATTTTTGCTTCTTTTCCTGGCATCTAGTGGCTCCCACCCCCCTTAGATAGCTGTCCCTATCATTGTTAGATATTTCCCTGGTGTCTAATGGCACCCCCACCCTGCGATCACTATCCCTGGTATTACTGAATCTTTCCCTGATGTCCAGTGGTGCCCACCATCCTATAATTTCCATCCCCTTCATTACTAAATCTTTCCCTGGTGTCTAGTGGTGCCCCCCCCCACCCTCCAATCACTGTCCCCTTCATTATTGAATCTTTCCTTGGTATCTAGTGGTGCTTCCACCCTACAATGGGTGGAAAGCTACCTTTCAGGTCGCACCCAAAGAGTCAGGTGTCAAGATAAACTTTCTAAACCACAGTCCCTAAAGGAGGGCATCCCACAAGGGTCGATACTAGGGCCTTAAATGTTCTCACTATTTATTAATGAAATGCACAACCACTGTGGGAACAGCAAGGTAATCCAATATGCAGATGATGCTGTTATTTATAAAGTCTCTGACAACCTGAACGACCTAGGCCCATCCCTCCAAAAGGATATCCGTGTCATGGAGGAATGGCTCACTATGAACAAAATGGTCTTGAATACCAATAAGACTAAGGCCATGTTGTTTGGCCCAAAAACCCTTGGACTAGATAGATCACAATCACTCCAAATTATGTCCCTGGAGGGCAACAAACTGGAAGTAGTTTCCTCAACAAAGTACCTTGGCCTTACCCTCGACCAAGGTCTCACTTTCAAGCAACACGTAGACCAAGTTACCAAAGTAATCCATGCCAAACTCAGATTACTGTATTGGCTCAAGGGACAGCTGACCCCCGAAGCTAGGACTGCAGTAGCTACTAGTGTCCTACTCCCCACGCTAACGTATGCTGCCCCCGTCCTGTAGGGAGTCGCTAAACTGGAATATGGTAGACTACAGACTCTATACCATAAGGTAGTCCGCTTTGCCTCCTCATCCCACTTAAGGAGCCACCACTGTGAGGCCCTAGCGAGGCTCAATTGGCCATCCTTTGAAACTCGGCTCAGGTACCCTGTACTCTGTCTGGCAAAAAACTAATCAGACCAATGCCCCACCCCCGAGCCTCGATGGACTCCTCACAGAAAAACGAAGTGTGCGGAACCTCAGGTCCTCTGGTCAGATGCTACTAGAGGTCCCTAAGGTCAGGACCAAGGCAGGTTGTAAATCCTTCATTGCTGCCCCCTCCCTTTGGAACAACCTTCCTTTGGAGGTGCGGGAAACCCCATCGATACCGAGCTTCCGCACTAGACTCAAGACCTACCTGCTGTCAATGAGTAATTGCCTATGCTACGGTACCCAACTCTCAAATAATGACCTGCATCAGCTTTCTCTACTATACTTAAGCTCTACCCACTGCACAGTCTGCACTTACCCCGTCTCACGCTCATAGAAAAATATCCTATGTATCTCAGAGGAATGTTACCTAGCGAACTCACTGTACTGTCTCATCAATTGTACGTCGCTGTAGCATGAGCAAATGCACAATAGGATAAGCAGTTAGACATTTATGACACATAGATATGAAAGCTATACCTCATGGATCTGAAAGCTGTTGCTTACTGTAAACCCTCAGCCTGTATATTGCTCCATTGTCTTGTATGTCATATACTGTTGCTTCCTGGGTCGCCCCTGAAAAAGGGACCTCCGGAGCCCAGTGGGCCAACCCAGTCATCAAAATTCAATAAATAAATAAATAAATAAATAAATAAATTGCCATCACCATCATTATTGAATCTTTCCCGGGTGTCTAGTGGTGCCCTCCACCCTCCAATCGCCATCTCCATCATTATTAAATCAACCCTAAAGCTCACCCTATTAGGTGTGTACGGTTCTGGAGTGTATAGAATGGGGTGAACTTTAGGGTTGACAACTCCAAGGAGGATTGCACCCTGATTTGTTTTAGAGGTGGGGTGGGGTTTTAGGGTTGGAAACCCTAAAATCACACTTCCCTACTTTTTTCACTTTAGGCTGAACCCTAAATGTTGCATTAGCCCAGTATTTTGCAAATAATTTCCACTGCTCTAGTCCGAACTCCGTTCACACACCCAACCCATCCCTCCAGCATGCTTACCAAACAGTCATATTCCTCGATACTGTAGGTCTCTCTCACCCAAGTCCCCCATGCTGATGCTGGTCTTCTCTCAACTCTACTTCAGACTCCCACACTGCTGTTGTCTACAAACAGCATGTCTCTCCTGCTGCCACACTGGACTGTGCTACCAACCACACTCCACTCCGAACTGCCACTACTGAAGGAACGCTTAATGCCACTGCCAACCAAATGCTGCACTCTCCTGAAGACACTAAAGGAAAGACCACCAGAACCATGTATCCTTTTACAGAAGACCCGTGCATAATGAAAATACTACAGGGACAAAACCATGATAGTGTATATTAGAGCATTGTTCTGTATTGAATTCCTTTTCTTTCAAAATGTTGTTGTATCACAGTTCAGAAGTCATGGAATGTGACTGTACCCTTCTGTGGAAAACTGCATTCTGAAGCATCTAGAGACTGTGCAAGTCAGTTTCATTCTGAAAGAGAAGACTTGCCGCACGCACATTTCATGTAATACTATATAAAAAAATACAAGATGAGCAACTTTATGCACAACCAGTGTGTTCTGCCACTTCAGGGTTCTGATTCTCTTTGACCTTGAGATCGAACCATTATAGTTTCACAGACACCACTACACTACTCAGACAAGTTGCCATACTATGGGATGGATCCATGTGATTACAGCGATCACTGTTAGGGCAACGGCACATCGCTGAAAAAATATTTCGGTGATGTACTCCCCGGTGCACACCAAAACAGCACCTGGGAGTTGGGATTTATTGTTTTATGCAGGGGCTGTGCCCCCCACACCCATGGGGGCTTCACCCCACACCACCCTACTCCAGGATTCTCAACTCGAGGGGTGCATGTAAAGATGGTGCAAATGCGACAAAACGCTTTTGAACGAGCTAATAAAAAGTACCCAGTGCTCAGACCCAACCCAGCACCATTCCTCTGCAGCCTTGAACCCACCTCACACGCTATGGCAGCAGCTCGGCAGCTCACTGTGGCACCACCCATACAACCCCTCCGTCCCTCCCACACCATGCTCGGCATGCTTGCTCCCCACACACATAGGCATGTAGCGACAGGATGTCACTATTTTGCACATCCCTCCATCTGGTCGCACATCTTCCCCAGTTGCCCTGATGACAGGTGCCGCAATTGAGTCGCCCTTTCGGTAGGCACCCAATCGCAGTCACCAAAGTCACTGGATACCCTATGGGATAATACTAAGGGAAAACACTAAACTACTGAAAATCACTACCCTTAAAACACTACAACAAACAGAAAAACCATAGAACTCAGAACAAATTGTAAATCCCCACCCACTTCCCACCCGCTCACTCTATGTGGGCGTTTACTTATATAGGATTAACAGGTCAGCTGACCTGACTGAGTTTTTTTATAAGTGTCCAGTTTCTTGCCTGGCCACACACTTCCCTGGCAGCACTTTTTTCATTAATCCTGAAAGGATCTTGTGTTGCACCCCTACCAATTACTGCCACCGAAGCAATGGATCCACATTTAATTAGTCTTCTACTAGTACTCCTACTCACTATCCTTGGTCATTACTTAGCTCATGAAATACTGCAACACCACCAAGGAATAACTCTCCACTACAACATCCACTATGTCAATGGCTTTGTAACCAGTAACCTGTCTCTCTCACCTAAGGACACACTGACTCCACCATGGCCCACACGTTATGCACAAGCCTACACAAAACCCCTGCACTGCCTACCAGTGGCTTTGTCACCCTCCATCACAGTACTGCATATCAAAAGAAAGAGAAACTCAAACTAGCATCAGCTTCACAAACTTAACCTCAAACTGATAAAAGGACTCTCACTAAGGCTCATCTTAATGCTATTGCTAGTATCAGGTAACGTGCACCCCCACCCTGGCCCGGCAAGGGCTACCTCATCTGCCAAACCCTATAAGACTGGCTCACTTAAGATGGCCTTCATCAACATCTGCAGTTTACTGTGTAAATTAGATAGGCTCCAAGCCTGGGTATCGCAGGAAAACCCTGACATCCTGACTGTAGTGGAAACATGGCTCTCTACGAAGATCCCAGACTCGGCAGTGGCCTTGCCTGAATATGCCATTTTCAGGCAGGACAGACTTGCAAAATGCAGGGGTAGCTGTGCCATTTACGTTACGGAAACCCTCACTGGTTATGCATTACCTATAGACTGCCTAGGAAATGTCATCCAGGCACTAGCTGTTAATGTTCTGCTTGGTGCACACAATAAAATGCTAACAATTGTATCTGTCTACATACCACCTAAGGACCCTGACACAAGCTTCCATATGTTGATGGAAAACATCAGGAACTTGCCCCATAACTCTGAGACAATTCTAATGGGCGACTTCAATGTCAACTGGCAAGACCCTGGTGTAGGTTCATTTAAGAATGCAATCTCTGCACTCAATCTTACTCAGCTAGTCTTGTCACCAACCAGGATCAACTATGAAATGGGTATTTGCACCCAACTTGACTGGATCCTGTCCAACCGCCCAGATCGAATCTCCAACATGAATGTGCTCCCAGATGCCTTAAGTGACCACTCGCCCATTACCTGTCTCTGGACAAACAAATTTAATTAACCTCCTCCCAAAACTATTCTCACCAGGGTGCTAAAGCTGGGTCACCTCGAGCATTTGAAACAGTACCTCTGTGGCATAGACTGGGCACTATTTATTTTTATTTATTTATTTATTTAGTTTTTGTTGACCGGGTAAGCGCACTAGACAAATCCTGCCTATTTTCAGGCACGACCCGGGGGAGGGAGATACAGATGAATGCCAACCGACCTTGAACCAGATTAAGCTGTTGGTGGTGGTATTTTTTTAGTGAATGAGGGAAATTTGGCCAGGACACCAGGGAAATTCCCCTACTCTTTTCGATAAGTGCCATGGGATCTTTAACATCCACCTGAACTACCACCAATCCAGGCAGATGGGACCTAGGTTTAACGTCTCATCCAAAAGACGGCACCTCAGAAGTGCAGCACCCCTCTCATGCTGCACTACAGTGTCAGTACTGGGATATTAACCCAAGTGCCAGATGTGGGAACTGAACTCACAGCCCTCTGATCTCCCAACCTCAGAGGTGAGTGTGTTACCTACTGAGCCACTGACACTGCTAAATGACACTAAAAATGATATACTGTAAATACAGCTCTTGACTACTTTCTGGACATTTCAACGAAGCCTGTGATATCCATGCCTCTATGAAAAATATGAAAATCCAAGGCACAACAAACCCCTGATTTCCTTGGACCTTATCAGGCAGATGAATCACAGAAATCACCTCTGGCACCATGCAAGGGCAACTGGCAAGCCAGCTGATGTCCAGAAATACAAAGCAGCCAGGAACAAGTGCACCCAGTCTATACATGCGCAAAAAGAATGTATCACAGGGAGCAGCTCACTACCACTTGGGGAGACGGAAAAAGTTTTTGGAACAATATAAAAGAGGCAACTGGTAAAGACCCCAAGGCTACTACCACAATGCTCAGCATTAATGGAACTCTGACGATTGACCTATTGACCATAGCCAATGCATTCGATAATGTGTTTATGGACCTTGCCAGTGTCCTTCCCCATGATTTCTTTGAGGACAGTGAGGATTCCCCCAAAGACACTGAAAAACGACTCAATGTCTAGGGCCCAGCACCACCTTCTTTCTACTTCAAAGAGGTCCCACAGTACATGGTCAAGAAATACCTTGCAAAGGTGCTAGGTAAATCCAGGCACAGCAGCGATTCACTAGATCTCAAACTAGTTGCACTTACCCTTGATGTTACTCTGGGTCCCATCACAAAGATTATGAATCTCTCCCTTAGACTGGCACAATTCCCCCTGCTCTGGAAGACAGCCCTTGTTACACCTATTCACAAAAGTGGAGACCGTTCCCTACACACAAACTACAGACCTATCTCTATCCTCCCACCCCTATCCACGGTACTTGAGCGCATAGTTGCTGACCAGTTGGTTGATTATTTGGACAAATACTCGATCCAGTGCCCCCAACAGCATGGATTTAGAAAGGGACACAGCACCACCACCGCAGCACTGACTGAGTCCACTGGTTTCATTCACAAATCCCTGGATCAAGGTATCTTGGTGGGTGTGGCCTTCATAGACCTCACTAAGGCCTTTGATACAGTTAACCACACCCTCCTCCTTAAGCAGCTATCCTCCATTGGACTCTCTACAGACACTGTGTCCTGTTTCAGAAGCTTTTTTTTTTTTATTCTTTCTTTACTCCCCTGCCGTCAGCCACCCTTAACCTCTGCCTGGTTATGGACCACAGGCTTCAACCCCCCACAATGGCTGCAACTCTCCGATACCCCCTGGATTACCCCCCAGGGTGTGGTTGCAGCGCCAGACTTTCCCAGAGCTACAGACAATGGGATAGGTCGGAGGGCTGTCCTGGGAGGCTAATTGAAGCCATGGCAGGCTTCATCTAGGGTGACTGGCAGCTGCTCTTTTTCCTGGTTTGCTGGGGGTGGGGACGTGCAATGACGTCCTATGGCTGCCCAACCCCCTGGACATGCTAGGCACTAGTGCGTTGCCAACCCCGGCCTCTGCCAGGGGTCCATTGAGCACCAGACACCTCCCCACCCTCCTCCCCCAGAGAAAGAGAGCAGTCCTCGACACTCCATCCTTCTCCCCCAGTTGAGCCCAGCGCACCGGTCCATTCCCGAACCCGGGTCGCCAGCGTCTCAAGTGGAAATCCAACCGCTGCATTGACAGACTGGTGGTTCAGAAGCTATCTATCTGAATGAACGCAGTGGTAACTCATCAGGCATCCCACTTGAAGAAATTCAAATTTTAAGTATCTAGGGGTAACCCTGGATAGCTCTCTGTCCTTCGCTCAGCATATCTATAATGTTACCAGTTCTGTGAATATCAAAATAGGGTTATTACACAGACATAAATATAGTCTAATGCCAGAAGCCCTTAGACTGGCGATCCACAGCTCCATTCTATCCATTGTTGATTAGGGATAGGTCATTTATGGCTCAGCCACTAACACATCCCTCTGCAGAACAGAAGTGGCACTTAATAAAGCCACATATCTTCTCACTGGAGCAACGCTCCATACCCACATGTGTGGACTCTATAAGCAAACAGGTTGGCTTCAGCTTACTGAAAGGATCCAATATCAAACCTGTCTGCTTATTGAGAAAGCTATTCTCGGGCTCCTTCCTCCTGGAACTACAAATCTACTCAACCCATATTGCAGCACTCAGCACACTCAGAGCTCTGCTAAGCAACTACTCTCTGTTCCAGGATGCCGGACCACCCAAGGACAATGCTCATTTGCATAGAGAGCACCCCTCTGGTTTAATGCACTACCAAATGATATCACAGCCCTTCCTAAATTGGGTCCTTTTAAAAGCACTCTTTGTCAATATCTCACATCGATCAGTTACTGTGACTGTGTCCGCTGACAATGGTTTTGCAGCAGTCTTGTCAACCCCTAGGGTGGCCACCCTCACCCCCTCCACCTCTACTGTCCACTGCCTACCAATGCCTTCTCCTTCCCCTTCCTTCTCCATTCCTTCCTCCCAGCCTTAACTTCGTATTACCCTTAACTACCTCTCCTCCTTGACAAAGGAGGGCTGTGCTGGTCTGCCCGCTGGGGTTTACAATGTGAGTGGGAGCAGGGTGGTGGGTCACCTGCTAGGGTGGGGGGCACTAAACCACCAGGGAATAAAAATTGATTTGGGGACTGAGGATTGGGATGGGGATGGGGTCGAATGAAACCACTAGACCACCAGGAATTTATTTAAAACAGTACCGACGGAGATGGGGATGGGGGGATTACTGTACACTTTGGGGGGTTACCGGGTGGAGGGGAGGAATCACTAGCCACCAGGGCATTTGTCGGGCTCTGAGCACTGTTGGACAGAGGATGGGGGGAGGGATCACTATTGAAAACCAGGGGAATTTATTTTTAAAGTTGGGCAAGTGATCCAGTGGGGAAGGGACTGCTAGCCACCAAGGATATGTTGTTTTCATGTAGGGCAGGTGGAGGGAGGGACCACTAGCCACCAGGGCTTATTTTTAGGGGATTTCTCCCAAAACATTTGTGGAAGTTTTCTGATCCGCCACAGGCAGAAGTTCGGAAACATCCACAAAAGTTCCTAGATTTTCATGGTGTCATGGACCACTAATAAAATATAAAGCACATTTTTATTAGGCCCATGCCACATTCTGTCAGTCTGTCTATATGTGCATATGGAGAAAAATATTAAAGTATGTTCTGCTTCACACAGAAGCTAGTACAGTATTATCTGTGAGTGCTGTAACATTGATTACTAATGAAGCAGCCTGCTGTGTTACCTTTGTGTCCTTTATGTCTTGCAGGCACATAGACAGCCAGTTGGTTAACCACTCATACAAGTCAAACCCAAGCAATTAAGGTGTCATCTAGCCTTTGGACATGTAGCCAAGCCACCCTCATTTCTGTGGTTGCTACTCTCTTAATTAAAAATTACTGCCTGAGGCACCTAAACAGACTTCAAAATGTGCCACAGTTATTTTACCTTTGTTACATTAGCATTTTAATACAATTTTCATGGCACATCAGTTTTATATCTCATATCCAAAGTTTTTCTCTATAGAACTTTCAAGAACTATTCTGTTGCTGATGTCCGCAGCTGTATCCACCTAACTGTTAACATTTGTCCTCTGCATGATTGGCTAGATACAAATATGTCATTTTTAATAAGTGAGGGCTCAAACAAGCTGATTACATGCTGTTAATATGTGTCACTTCTGGTTTGTCAAAATATGACATGTAATACTACACTTATACTGCCAATGCTATATTTACATTTTGCATCGATGAAGATGCCATCAGTTCTTAACAGCCAGCTGAAAAATTCAGCCTTTGTCATACCCTGCCAGTGTCTCAATGCGTAACGGTCACCTTCTCTTACAAATATGCCAAAGGCTGTTAGACACACGTATCAGTTCTGGCAATATCTATATTTTTATTAATGAGCTGTTTGGCTAGGCCTGCCTTCTGAAAAGATGTATAAATCAGAAGGGGTTCTGGCTGTCTTTACGAATGTATTTATTTTCCAAAGTTAAACTTTCTGGAACAGAACCCTTGTGATTCAATTGCTGCTCAGCCTTCCACCATCCTAATCTGGGAAGCTCTCCTTCAAAATGTGGGACACATCATCAAATGTTAGAGACAGAGCCTCTCAGTACTACTCACTGGTGCTTTCATGTTAATGCCTTTTGCTGTATAGTATATAGAATGGAACCTCCAACAGTTCAAGAAAATGGATACATAACCAGTGCCCTGACCATGCACCCCAAACCATCTGATCGAGAGTCAAGAGTATTACCAAATGAGGCATGGTGACGCATTTTCAGTCCTTGATGTATTTGTTGCGGTGTGATAAGCCAAACTGGATTTACTGCCTATTCCATCCCAGAAATAATGTTATAATTGCTTTTTGATTTATTTTAAAAAGGTACTGTAGTTTACTTATTAAACATAGGGCCAGTCAGGGTACCAAAGCATTTTACACACACACATGCAACAAACTATTAAATAGACAAGGCAATACAATAACTAAATAAATAATTAAATATATATATAGAGAAACAAAAGCAACAACATACAGATGCTCAGATGATAGTGCCTTGGAAGACCACAACAAAGACCCAGTTCTGACCCTCTGCTCTAAAGTGTTTCCCTCGTGTTATTAGTAGGACATTGGGGAGAGGCAGTCTTAAATGCCTGGAGCTGCTACAGAGAACACCTTGTCCTCACAGACATCAAGCTGCAATGGGGGACATCCAGCACCATGATGTCCTGGAACAAAGGGGTCTACTTGCATATTAAAAGATTTGCTTATGCTGAAAGGTTCATTGAGACAGAAAGCCTTATTTACAAGAATGTGCAAGCTGCAAAAGGCCACAATAATATCATTAATGTGACGATCATCATGTTATTTCGTATTACATCACTATAAGCCATATGACTGATTCTTGGTAGCATTACTTTTCCATATGTTCCTATTCTTAAACATTATTAAAGTCCACATCAGAACTCAAGACTAATTAAACAACTTTATAACATGGATTGGCAGCAGATAGTGTGACTGGGTTAGCAGCAGCAGCTGACTGTGCATTAAACTCACTCTTTAATGCACGGTTCAGTGGAGGGAGTCAGCAAAATGTCGTTGGAACTCATTCCCTCCTGGAACTTGTCAAAACAGAGCGGCGGCCATGAAAAGTTTGCAAACAGTGAGCACAGGGGAAAAATTGTCACTCTGTTTAATTAATAGTGGGAAAATGTGTAGAGAGAGAGAGGCAGCGGCCCAACAGTACCTTACTGAGCACCATCTGTGTATATGGGCAGTGCGGTCCTCAGCTGCTGCTCCTATTTAGTAAACATGTGTGTTTAGTGTTCTGGCTCACTTGTCAGTGGATGTAATAGTGAGTTGCAGTGGTATTTCTTAACAGTCTGGTCTTGCAGGGCAACCTGGTGACTGAAGTGTCAGCCACAAATTAAACAGACACACAGTCCTCATAGCCAATCTGCTAATGTTGTCACCTGGGCTGTGTATCGCTGGCAGACATCTCTATTGGGAAAGGAAGGGTATGCCCTCTGTGAAGTTGTGCTGTGTCCTCAGCAGCACTGGAGTGGTAGGTGAGCCCTCCCCCACCTCCATGGATGACATGCCACATAGTGTCAGATGCCAAGTGTTACCCACAGACAGGCTCCATCAGTGGTACCTGTACAGTCCCCCCTCCAACAGTGTCCCATGACAGCACCAGTGAGCAATGGGAGTGGCACTTGGTCTGGAGAGTCATTAGGATGAGACACACCATACAATTGCTGTCTGTGTAGCTCTTCGCGTGTCATCACAGGCCGCTTTTGATGGCTCCATGTATCACATCCCTGCCTGTGTTCATCAGTAGCAGGCAGGCTCCACAGTAGCAGATGAGAAAGACAGGACTGGCAGTAGTGTCTAAAAGTCACCTTTGTCCCCTACTCAGCAATGCACCATCAGGAAGTGTGGTAGGTCTGCAGAGGCAAGAGGGCAAGAGGGCAACAGTCGGCACAGACTGCCTTGCTCTCTGTGGCTCTGTTAGTGTCAGTGATCACCACTTGCCCCGGTCCTATCTGGGACATCCTTGTTCTTCTTCAACACTGCTAGGCAACATGCACCACTGCTGCCCAGAAAAACACCGTGACCGCAGCACTGAGTGATATTCACCTGCTTCCCCCACCCAGCAATGCAAGGAATAGCAGCACAACCCTGGCTCCTAGCCAAACAATACAGTCAGTGCCATTGCAATCCTGACTGATATAATGAGTCAGGTCACAGACAGGGCAAAGTCTATCTCACTATGTGTGCTTTTATGTTGTGAAATAAATTATGAAGCCGTGTAAGTGAGAGTAGCATATACCTGTGTGGGGAGAAGTCCATCTCAGTATGTGTCTTTGTATGTTGGGGGGGTGGCTGACATCAGACAGACATCGTTGAAACAGTACAGACATGTCTCAGACACAAGAAATGTGACACATAACATCAGTAGTGTATGTGTCACATTTCTGTATGCACACCAGCCTTGCAGTGTCATCATTTTCTGTGGGACTGCTTTGGAAAGTGGCAGGATACACTTCTTTTTTCTGTCTTTCCACATTGGAAAAACATGTTTGTCTGGCTATATTTGGATGTTTATGTACACCCATGTTATAAGTGCAATAACCCACTCCAGGGCGTGGGTTTTTAGGCATTTAATGCACTCCAGGGGTACCGTGAGGACACCTGGCCTGCAGCCTTGTGCTTCATAATGCACCCCATGCGTACATTAAATACCTATAAACTCACACCCTGTCATGGGTTATTGCTAATGTAGTGGTTTTGTGTTAAATCTACCGCAATGGCATAGTGTTGACAGACCTCATATACAGTAACAATATGCTCTTAACTCATCTCTAGAAGCAATATGTTTCTTCATTATTATTTTGGTTATTCACTACACTCACTTGACCATGTTTCTTGTTATTTTTGTATATGAAAACATGTTTATTCTCTGAAAGCATGGAAATTGATCACATATCATTAAGCTGTTTCCCTGTTCTAAGGTTGTGCAGAATTGCTTGTTACACTCCCTATGTAAAGTAATAGTGCATGTTATAGTGAAAATGTTGTACCTATTCTTTGTATGCTCTTTTACACCTTTCTAATATCAATTGATCTGTTAATCACTCAGTAAATGAATCAATCCACTATCACTTTTTATTTATACAGTTTCTTATCCCAGCTGCTCAAGGTGCTGCACAAAACAATATAAACAGTAACAGTATAAAATGACAGAAAAACATTACCTAGCAGATATAAAAACAGTATAAACAGCAAAAATCTTGGACAGCATGGATTATTTTTTTTTATAATTAAATATACTTTATTGAAATTTTAAATCCAACACAACATACATTCCAAACAACTTGCAAACACTACAAACAATAAAAACAAAACATAAGCAATACAACACATATGTTCCCACCTACCCATCCAAAGAACAACCCCCTCCCTACAACCCAACCCTACCACCCCCTTCCAGAGCACTGTCAGGAAAAGTCAAGCACTTCCTAGCGTTTGCATCCCAAAGATTCAACAAATATGATGGGGGTCAACTAGAATACCTCTGTGAAAGGCCCCACCAGCTGTGGGGCTTACTAGCAGGCCACGCTCCCCCACAGCAGCACATACTGAGACATTCTAAAAGCCAGATCTTAGAGGCTGGGAAGGAGCCTGACTCCAATCCTCCCCCGACTAAGTCCCTGCAAACATCAACATTAGTGTGTACAAGGATTCCCACCTCCGAGTGAAGTTCTCCACTCTCTGGTACATCCTTGCAATTTGCTTCTCTACCACTAGAGCCTGTATTACCTCCTTACACCACTCCTCAAAAAAGGACAATTATCTTCGCTGTAATAGATATTAAAGCCATATGCGCCCTGTGCTGGCTAATCATAGAGGAGGAAAAATCCCCTACAAGACAAACTTCTGTAGTGAAAGGTTCTTCCAGTCCCAGTAAGGGATCCAAGGATGATTTAATGTTAGTCCAAAATGGCGTTATCTGGGGGCAGTCCCATAACATGTGCTTTAAATCCCCGTCTAAGAGACCACACTGGGAGCAAGCTGTCATCAGATACTTTCCCATCCTAAATAATTTAACAGGCGTATAATGTAAATCATGTAATATTCTAAACTGGGTCCATCTATATTTGTCCCGTTTCACAAATTTATAGAGGTTACCCCAGATAGTTTGCCATTGATTGGAGTAGTAAGTCAGTTCTAATTTCTGCTGCCAATAAAACCCGATCCCCATTAAGGAATTGGGATTCACCAACTGGAAGTGGGAATATAAACCTGAGACCACATGAGATTGCGAGGCTGTGGACAAAAGACTGAGTAGCATTCCATTATCTGGGTTCTGCCATGGTCCAGGCCCAAGAAAGGCTTTCAGGGCCCCAGCTAACTGCAGGTACTTAAAGCTATGTAACAGGGGAATCAAGTAGGTGTCTTGTAACGCTCCCCAAGTCAGCAATCAGCCATCAATAAGAAGGGACTGTACCGTGGTCTCTCTTATCTTTGGGCAAAAAGCTATCGGTATAGGCCAGCCCACAATCCGGAAGTGTGGATTGCCCCATACCGGCTGAGAGAGTGCTTTGGACCAATCCAGCTTCAGGTGTTGCCTTAACTGTTCACAAGTTTTCAAGGACCATACAAAGGGAGGATATTTAAGATCGGATGGCAAACTGGAGGGCCTAAGATGTAACATGCTACCAAGCTGTAACCCCACTTTCCTACACATGCTGGCTTCCACCTGAAACGAGATTGGATAGTATTTGCCCAGCAATGCTTCAGCAGCCTGTCTCCCACACTGCAATCATTTCAAGCCACGGAGGGCCAGGTAATATAAGAAGAAGTTGGGAAGCTGAATCCCATCCATCTCTCGTGGCTGCGCAAGTTTGAAATAGGTGCAGTGAACCGCTCCCCTCCTCCAGAGGAACTGATTTAAAATCTGCTGGAGCTGGGAGAACCATAATTTTGGCAAGTGCACCTTCATCATCCCCAGAGGGTACAAATGTTTCAGGAGAATATTCATTTTAACAGTACTGACCTGATCCCATAGGGAGAGCGGTAATGACACCCATCGTTGAAGGTCCTACTTGATAACCTGTAGAAGGGGAGACAGATTCAGCCTGCAGGGCCCTGAGACAAAGTGGGGAACCCAGATTCCCAAATATAATAACTCTTTCTGAGCCCAGGATAGACCTAGGTCTTGTATCTCCTGCCTAGTTACCAAGCCATTCAGTGGCATAACCCGTGTCTTCTCTACATTCAGTTTATATCCTTCTATGGCAGTGAACTTATGCATCTCAGCCAATGCCGCTGGGATCAAAGTCGAAGGGTCTTTCATGTGCAACAGCAAATTGTCTGTGTAGGCTGAGAGTTTATATCTATCTCTCCCAAGGGAGATCTTCTGTATGGAAAGATTATTGATCAAATTAAAAAGGAGGGGCTCTACATACCAATTAAACAGGAGAAGGGAAAGGGGACATCCCTGTCGAGTGCCCTTCTGGAGCTGGAAGGGAGCCGATGAGAGGCCATTGCAGTGAATCTGGGCTAAGGGGTTGCTATATAGCACTTGTATCCATTTACAAAAATTAGAAGGGAGTCTGAACTTTCTCAACACCGCAAACAGAAATGGCCAAGACACCCAATCAAAATTTTTTTCTGCATTTAGGGAGACCAAAACCACAAGGTTCTTGCTCTCCCCAGATGCACAAACCAGATGGAGGAGCTTCCTCAGGTGTTACTGGAGAGATGACCTATCATAAAACCCACTTGAACCAGAGAAATCAGGCCCGCTCACATGGATTTCAGTCTGTTTGCCAAGATCTTGGCCAACAGCTTCACATCTGAATTAAGTAAGGACACCGGACGGTAACTAGTAGGGAGCAGCTCATCTCTTACCTCCTTAAGAATTAAGGAAATCCATGCCCTGGTGAGTGAAAAATCCTCTAGGCCCTCTGCTAGTAAAAATTAAATAGTTGGGTAAGAAAGGGAGCAAGTTCTGCCATAAAAAGTTTGTAAAGTTCATTACAGAACCCATCTGGCCCGGGAGACTTGGTCAGTGGAAGCTGGGCAATTGCCTCCCGTACTTCTGAGAGACATATCAGCCCATCTAAAATATCCTGCTGGTCTTGGATATGTCAAGGGACAGGAAGATCATCCAGGTACTCTGAAATCTGGGCTGAAAGCTCTGGAATAATTGGCCTGTCCTCATATTGACTATTATAAAATGCCCCGAAGGCCTTTACAATATCCCGGAGGTGCATGAGAGGCTCTTCTAATGGGTTCGACTTGAGCCTAGAAATAACTCTTATGGTCTCAAGGTGTCTGAATCTCCAGGCCAACAGCCTCCCCCCTCTCTTCCTAGATTCCAGGTACCTGAATTTTGTACGAAAAAGAGCGAGGTCCGCCTTTTCCGCTAATAGTTCGTAATATTTCACTCGGAGACAGTTGAGTTGTCTCTGATATTCCGGGGGAGAGGCATATGATAGCCAACTCTCTATTCATCTGATTTTGGATAAAAGGCGATCTTCCTCCCTAGCCCACTGCTTCTTTCGGATGGCTGCCAGTCGGACACATTCCCTCCTGGACTCCAAACTTCACTGCCCCCCACAGAAAGTCCAAAGTAGAAACTGTCCCCTCATTCTCTACTCCTTTAATTTTTGCTTAATGGGTGTCTCCTTGAGAAGCTGGGAATTTAACCTCCAAATCCCATCCCTTTTCTCAGTGATGTTTAAGCTCAGTGTTAACAATGCCAGAGCATGGTCGGATACAACTGAGAGTAAAATATCACTGGCCACAAGTCCTGGGAGGGAGGTCTTACTAAAAGGAAAAAAATCTATGCGAGACAAAGTTCCATGCAAGGGAGAGTAAAATGTGATTTGCCTTACTGTAGAGTGCAGAGTCCACCAGGGATCTATCAAACCAGACTGATCCATGAGTTCTCTGAGCCCTCCTTGGGCCAGGGGGAAAGTTCCTCCCATTGGGGCCTCACTCTATCCATCTCATTTTGAAAAAAACAGTCTCCACCCAATATGATTGACAAATTCGGGAAAGAGGCCAGTTGTAACCCCAGTGCCAAGAAAAACCCAGAAGAGTCAATATTCGGGTCATATATTGACCCGACTATGACCTCGGAGATCCCCAACTGGGCGTGAATGAGAATATATCATCCCTCCGTGTCCAAGTGTTCTCATATAAGCTGAAAAGGCAGACCCCTCACCACTAGTATAACCCCTGCACCTTTCTCCACGCTAGATCCTGGCCCAAAGGTCCAGCCAACCCAGCTCCTCCTAAACAAAGTAATGTAGTCTTTCTGGATGTGAGATTCCTGGAGTAGAGCCACAATCAGCCGAAACTTATGGAGATGCTTGAGGACCATGTGACACTTTGGTTTGCATTGTGCCCCCCTGGTATTCAACTAAATGAATTTGTATAGCACCTTACCCATCCTTTAGCTAGATCTTGGCAACCCCGCAGACACCTTGGCAACTATAGTCCCAATAACCTTGTGCTCTGGGATGCCCCCCCACCCCCCAAAATTCCCCATAGCAAAAGAAAAACCCCAATAAACCAGAAGCCATCTTCTCCCCCAGTCCTACCTACTGCACTCCACAAATCCACCTGTCCATGATACCATATTATGTGCCCTTCGCCCCCGTCATTAAATGCAAAGTGACCAAACATCCGATACAACCTAACAACTGTATGCATCCACAGATCAGTACCCACTTCAAAAAAAAACCTCAGTTAATAAAACTAGATTTCTCTTGTCCCCCTGCATCAATCAATTAATAGCCCTCCTGAATAACAATATACAGTAGAAGCAAAAAATACAGCAAAATATGTCACTAACTTTGTTTTTTTCTCTTTTAGATATTTCCTGAAGAAGACCTAAGGTCGAAACATAGATTTTTAACTCTATTTTCTATTTTTAGCGTGCATTTAATATAACGAAATATGTTACAAATAACAAAGACAGTATGAACCTCCACAAGCATGCATAAAGAACAGGGAATATGAAAGGTGTCGCTCCTTCTAAATACTGGAAAATCATAGTAATACAGTGGGGTTGTTGTCCCAATAAATCAACAGAGCCCAGTTGCAATCATTACCTAACACACAGGGCATTCCCAAAATATCTTGGATATATAGAGTATCTATAAAGAAAAACAAATTATCCATTCAGGGAAACTTCTATTATAATCCAGCATAAGAGTCCATGGTCTATTACTAGTAACACTCAAGTGTCCTGTGGCCCAAAGTCCACTCTTGTAAAATGAGTTTATTCCAGCCCCTTTGCAAAGATCTCCAGGAAAGTTTCTCGCCCCCCCCTCAGTAACTCATAATCCGGTAACCATCAGGGGCATAATGTGATAGAAGGGGCTCACAAAAGCATGACCACAAGGCAAAGAGACCATCCTTATAGACTGTAGTTGTGAGAGCACCTCAGAGAGACTACAGGAACTGCGAGAGGTCTGTTCTGTCCTGCAGAACATCTTCAGTCCACTCAAAACACTCTCTGACAGTCACATACCATCGTATTGCCAAACCCATGAACATGTAATAGTGTATATAAGGGAGCCACGGAATATAACCTGTGGGAAGCATTGTTGATCATGTTGCATTGCTATCGGGGGAGTCGAACTCTTTCCACTGCAGCCACACCATAAGTCGGTCCTACCGTGTCCAGCAGGGCACCCACATGGTAATACTTGATCAGCCAAACTAAGAGAGCTTCAAAATAAAAGCCCCGTACTCAGCCAGGAAAATGTCTCATAATGGACTGCATCACTTCCCCATGCTTATTTCCTACACAATTGTATACCTTGGGATTTCCACAATACAGCAAGCAGAGCACAGTTTGATGTGATAACAAAATGTGTGGACCAGCTAATTAATAGTTCCAGTACCCCAGCAAGAATGAAAAGCACTGAGCCAAGACTTACATGTCAGTTTTTCAGTCCCAAAAGTTCCCATCTAGAGGTGTAGAAGCCCAGGGGTAGACTCCAGATTGCACTGCGTCACGCCGGTTTGAATAAATCCAGGCACAGCTCTTTGGAGGCTTGACTTGCTGTCTCAAAGCCGTGCCAATCTCTCTTATGCTGGATCTGTAGAACCTCGGGGTAGCAGACATGAAATTGAATCCCAGCCACTATCAGCTTCGAGACCACTGGGTGGAGCTCCCTTCACTGCTGTCTCACATTAAATGGCAGATCCTGCATGATTCTAATACAGTGGCCCTCCCAAAGCTCCTCCTTTAATAACTTGGACAAGATGAATTGTTTATCCAAGTAGTTCAAACATTTGAAGATTAATTGCCTTGGTGGTGTCCCTTCCGACGGCATTGGGCGCAAGGATCAGTGCGCTCATTCGATGACATAGGCTGGCCCATTAGGCGAGGGCCACAACGCTTTTTCACAAAATTTCTGGACAAATTGGAGAGTATTGGGGGCCCTCTACCTTTTCGGGCAAGCTCAACACCACCACCACACTGTTTCTCCTGCTCCTTGCCTTAAAATCTTCTAGGTGCTCTTCCATCTTCTTGTACTTCTGCTGGAGGGAGCTCAGCTCTGGGTCCACCTTGTTGCGCCATTCCTCTAATGACAAGGTGCATACTTCACTACATAGAAATTGTCATCAGATAAGGACCGCTAGGCCCATCCAATCTGCCCGTAGGCCCTATACATTGTATGTGGCCACTGACCCTATGTGATCAATGACTTTTCATCACTCCCTCCCCTCTCAAATTTCCCTTGTGACTGTCCCAGGCATGCTTAAACACCTTCACTGTGCTTGCCCCCACTACCTTCTGTGGCAGACTATTACAAGAGTCAACTACCCTTTCTGTGTAGAAAAACTTCCTCACATTACCTCTTAATCTACCCACTTCCAATTTCATATTGTGCCCCCTTGTTCTAATATTTTTTCTACATTGGAAAAGGTCCCCCACCTGCACCTTGTTTATGCCCTTGAGGTACTTGAAAGTTTTAATCATGTCCCCCCGCTGTCTCCTCTCCTCCAGTGAGTACGTATTGAGGTCCCTTAGTCTCTCCTCATATGTTTTGTGGTGCAAGCCCTGCACCATCTTTGTTGCTCTTCTCTGGATAGTCTCCCTTGTGTAGGTGTGGCTTCCAGAACTGCATACAGTACTCCAGGTGAGGCCTTACCAATGTTTTATACAATGGCATCACCACCTCCCACTTCCTGCTAGTGATACCCCTGCCTATGCACCCCAGCATGCCACTGGCCCTCCCTGCTGCCTTTGTGCACTGCTTTGATACCTTCAGGTCATCAGAGATGATAACCCTTAGGTTCCTTTCCTCTTTGTTGACAGTCAGCTTCTGCCCCACCAACCTGTAGCTCTCCCCAGGGTTTCCTCTACCCAGGTACATTATTTTGCACTTCTTTGCACTGAACCTCAGTTGCCACATCTCCAACCGTCTTTCAAGCTTCTCCAGGTCCCTCTTCATTTTCTGCACCCCTTCTGGAGTATCCACCCTGTTGCAGATCTTGGTGTCATCTGCAAACAGGCAGACCTTTCCTTCCAGCCCCTCTGCAATGTCATTAATGAAGACATTGGACAGGACTGGCCCTAGTACTGATCCCTGTGGTACCCCACTGGTCACCCCCCTTTCCCCATATTGTACCCCATTTACCACCACCCTCTGCCTCCTGTCTGTTAACCAGTTCCTAACCCAGTTCACCACCTTGTCTCCCATGCCCAGACTACCCATCTTGTTAATCAGCCCTCTATGTGGGGCGGTGTTGAAGGCTTTGCTGAAATCTAGGTAGGCGACGTCTATTGCCCCTCCCTGGTTTATTTCCCTTGTCACCCAATCAAAAAAATCTATTAGATTAGTTTGACATGACCTTCCTGCCGTGAATCCATGTTGCCTCAGATCCTGAGCACCTCTGGATTCCATATGTGCCACTATCCTTCCTTTCAGCAGTGTCTCCATGATCTTTCCCACCACTGAGGTTAGGCTGACTGGTCTGTAGTTCCCTGCCTCCTCCCTACTGCTGTTTTTGTGCAGTGGGACTACATGTCCCCTTCTCCAGTCCTCTGAAAAGACACCCCTGTTGAGTGACTCTATGAACAGGGCTGCCAGCGGCAATGCTAGTTCCCTTCGCAGCTCCTTAAATATCCTCAGGTGGATGCCGTCTGGCCACATGGCCTTATCCACCTTCAGCTTTGTGAGTTCTTCCAGAACTCTCTCCACTATGAATGGACTGGTGTCCACTTCTTCCCCCCCCCACCACATTGCCTCTGCAACTCAACTGTGATCCTTGACCCTCCCGCTCCTTTAGTGAATACTGAGCAGAAGTATTTGTTCAGTATTTCTGCCTTGTTCAGCTCCCCCTCCTTACACTCTTCCTTCTCCCCTTTGAGCCTCACAATCCCCCCCAGATTTTTCTTCTTTTACTGATGTACCTATAAAATGCCTTATCCCCTTTGCTTACAGACTGTGCTAAACACTGTTCTGTCTGCACCTTCGCCCTCCTAACAGCCTTCCCTGCTTCCCTTAGACATTCATGGTACATCTCCCTGTCTTCCTCCCTTTGGCTCCCCTTATATTTCCTGAAACTCAGCCTTTTAGCCCTAACTTCAAGGGCACCATTTCAGATTTCAACGGGGGGGGGGCAACCGCTGGTCTGAGTGGCTGTGAGGGCAGGGCCAGGGGCTGAGTGGGGGGCAGGGCCAAGGTCTGAGTGGGTGCGAGGCCACCACAAACTAAGCTGGCTGGAATAGATCTGAACTGGCCAGGCAAAAGTTATGCATCCATTGTGCTGTCGATTTTAGCCTTAATTAAAACAAAAATAAAATGAGAATGCATTACTAAGACACTAGCACTGTCAGGCAGCAACTTTTTGAAATGATTAAATATAAAGATAGGAACACAATCCAGCACAGGACCAACTCTCAATAGATTATAGAAATCAGTATTTATTACTAGGACCATCATTACAGAGGAGAGGGTCCAGGCAGGGAAAAAAACAGTGGAGGTAACCTCTGGGAAACCAAGGCTTAGGTCACCATCCTTGAGCCTGGGCTCTTTTATGATGGCTCCCTCCCTGTATCATAATCTAAGAGTTCATAAAAGTAAATATTTTAGGATATGAACCAAATAGGATAATTTTGCCACTGTTCCTCAGCCCTGTGCTTTGCATCTTATTGTGTTTACCTGCTTGACATCTCCTGCCAGTTTGTTTGGCAACTAATCTTTGTGTTCTCTAGCTTTAGTCCTTTTTCACTTATTTCTTTTGTGTCTGTCCGCATGCCTACCCAACACTGCTATTGCCTAATCCTAAGCACCTCTCATATGTGTCCCATTAGATCTAAAGTTTCTTAAGGATAAGTGGTTATTTATTATGCTCTCCTCTGTCCATGAGCTTTGAAGACACAAATGCAACAGTGCTTTGCAACCCCTACTGCTTTAATTTGGAATTCAGACATCACAGGTCAGAGGGTGTTTGAATGTGAAAGCCAGGCCCAGGGCTGTTACATACTGTAGTGTAATGTAAAATGTGAAAGAAGCAGCAGCTCTGCTCCTCCTTTTTTTTCCTCCATTTAAATTTACCCCAAAAGGAAAAAGTGGTAACAGACACTCACTCACCCTATCAGTCCACTTGACTTTTCTACTGCTCCTCCAAGTCTGCAGCTGCAGTTTGTAATGAGTGCCACTGTCTTTCTTCAAGATCGGATCCTTGACCTTCCTCCTCCGGTCTTACAGCCTGCAGCTGCTGCAAATAATTGAGAGGCTGCCCATGTCCCCCGGTGCCCAACTGCCCGCCCCATGACTCTGACCAGGGTGACCGTTATGCTCTGAAAGACCGACCAACTGGAGACTGCCGTTGTGCTCTGTGTGCTGTTCTTACTTCTACCGATGTCATCCACCACACGAGTCTGTCCCAGACAGAGAGAACTGACAGACATTAAATTAAATTGATAAGTTCATTCTGTGCTCTCCCCTCCTCATTGATCACTCGACTCAACGACAACAACAAAAAACGCAGGCTGGCTCACTCTTCAATCACCACAAGACACACCACTAGGATCTTCTGCTTACATGCAATGTCAGTTTGACATTGTCCCATCCCCTGGCAGTTTTCCTAGCGGGGTCCCACTTCCGCATATGCACATTGTGGTGCAGCTAGTGCTATGGACACTAGGACTTTGAGTTTAGTAGAAGGAGGAGGAGAATGGATAGTCTGCAGCCTGTGCTGCTAAGATATTGTTGCCTCGAGAGGGGCTGTGGGGGGGCACCGCAGCGGGGAGTGGGTGGCTGGCTGGGTAAAAAAAAAAAAAAACAGCCTGGCTACAAAATGTATTGGGGGGGGGCAGCAATGAGCATTTTTTCCAAAAAAAAAGCAATAGCCTGGCTGCAATGTGGGGGGCACTAAATGGTGCCCTGCCTGGCTTTGTCCCCCATCTCTTTGGAGAACCATAGTGGATTCCTTCTTCTTTTCCCTTTGGCCACTATCCTATGGCTCCTTTCAGTTTCTACCATTGTTCTTCCACCATCTCTATTACCCCTCCCTTCCCCAGGACTGCTCATATACATCTACCCATTTCAGTCAAATCCGCCCCTCCTGAAATCTAATACTCTTGCCCTTGTGTGGCTTAATTGAGTCCATGTCGCCATGCTGAATCACACCATGTGTTGGTCACTGGACCCCAACTGCCCTTCCACCTGTATTTCTTCGACTCTGTTTCCATTGGCCCATACCAGGTCCAGAACTAACTTGTCCCTGATTGGCTCATGCACCAGCTGCTTGAGTCCAACCCCTTGCAGGGATTCTAGAATGGCTGTGCTTCTGGCTGAAGCAGCCACCTGGGTGGCCCAATCCATGTCCGGGATATTGAAATTCCCTAGTAGCAGGATTTCGCCTTTAGCTGCCATGTCATGTATGTTCTCCAGTAGTTCCCTGTCATCTTTCTACCTCTGTGCTGCAGGTCTGTAGATCACCCCTGTGCATATTGCTGTTCCATTCCCTGGCTCTAGGGTGACCCACATTACCTCAGCCTCCCCGTCTTCCCTGAACTTCTGTAGCCTTTATACCATCTCTGATGTACAGGGCCACTCCCTCACCCTTTTTACCCTCCCTGTCCCACCTGAACAGTGTATAGCCTGGTACACTGACTTCCCAGCCATGATTAGCAGAGTACCATATCTCTATTATTGCTTCTATGTCAAGGTCTGCATCTACCAACAAGGCCTCCAGGTCTGGAACCTTATTTTCTAGGCTATGGGCATTCATTAGCATGATCTTCCATGTTTTATAGTCTTCCCTCCCTCCCTCTGCTCTTGTTCTCCCTCTCCAATGTCTTCTCCCCACCCCAGTTTCTTTTCCTATGTGCTCTCGCCCCCCCCCGGTATCACTCGTTATACATTCTTCGCCTGCCTGCCCCTCCCTGCCTGCTTTAGCTGTTCCTGTAGTCAACCTATGTTCCTGAATGTTCCCATGGTGGGGGTCTTCCTAAGCCTCCTGATCCTCCTTGCTGTCCCCCCTTGGCCAGTTTAAATGCTCACAGCTGAAGCATTTAAACTTCTCACAAAGAACCAAGGTCCCCTTCTTGGACGTATGCAGGCTATCCTCCTTATATAAACTCGCACCTGCCTAAGTCAGGCTGCAGTCCCTTATGAAGCCAAAACCCTCCCTTCCACACCAATCCTTCAACCAGGAGTTGTAGGTATGGATGCGGAGTGCCTTAGCTTCCCCTGTGCCCTGGACAGGTAGCACCACCGAGAATGAGATGGAGCATGCTATCTGTTTCAGGTTTCCCACCAGCTTCCTAAAATCCTCCTGGACTCTGGCTAACTCTGCCCTTCTCCTGGACAGGTCATTAGTCCCCAGGTGGACAATGACATCCAGCTGCTCCCTCCTAGCTATTGCTGTAGCGATCCTATGGATTCGCTTCCCATCCCTCCATGCAGTGCTTCCTGGAAGGCATTTGAACTCCCTCACTCCCCTGCAAGGTGTCCCTAACTCCACTCTCCAGACAATAGGTCCCCACTAGGAGAAGCTGCCCCCTTCTCTGGGGTCCCCTGCCCCCATTTTCCCTGGTCCCAACCTCGGGTTCCTGAGTGGGGCTTTCCTGTTCCTCCAAAACAGTGTAGGATTTACTAAGCGGGACTGATTGGGGGATGTGCTTTTGACTCTCCTCCCTCACCCTCCCTGATCCCACGGTAGTCCAATCACTCCTCTTCCCCGGCATCCTTTGAGGTACAAGTTGTGAACCCCGGTGGTCTCTAGGTGTGGGATGGATGCGGCCTTCAGCTTGGTCAACTCTACTTGGAGATAGGCAACCTCCTCTCTCAGCCCAGAGAGGTGCCTGCAGATAGGGCAGCATCACAGCCTCCAGAATGTTTCCCTGAAGACAGTTGCTCCACAACCACTGCACTACACCACTCCCATCATGTCTGTTTCCCTTCTCAATCTACTGCCTGCTTAAGATGGCTATTTGTTATCTCCCAAATATTTGTGTTTTTCTTTTGTTTGTTTTTTTATGCTTTCTCTCTTCGCTACTTCCAGTATGGCTGCAGGATGTTGCAAGGCCCAATAGTACCCACCCTATAAATGTAGGGTGAGCTCTGGGTGGGAGGGTGGACTATACCTCACAGGCTGTGTCCAAAACAGTCAGTCAAGGAGTCCCTCTGGCAGTGGCTCCTCACTCCACTCACTGTGGTCCAGACACAGCCAATTACAAACACACAGTCACAAACTTATCAGCTAGAATCCCTCAATCCTGCCCAAACAAAATGGAAAAGCACACTGAAATGGCAGTTAAGAAAATACCTCAAATTCAGTTACAAACACACAGTCACAAACTCACCAGCTAGAATCCCTCAATCCTGCCCACACAGCATGCCACTGAGTCCACTGACAAGCACATTTGCTGAATGGCATCCATTAATGTCTGGATTGCTGTTTTCAAAGGCCCCAGCTCCTCAAGAAATTTTTCTTCCATGAGGGCCCTTGCAGTGCAGGATTTTTACCCAAATTAGAGGCCTGAGATCTCGTTCACTTAGAGGCCTTGTCAGAAGTGGAGGGTGGAGTGTGCTGAAGTAAAGGATCCTTCATTTCCAAAGCCATATTCCTCAAAATGTCTTGGCAAAGAGCCACGGCAATGGTAGAAGGACCATTCTTACCACAAATAAGGTGCTAGTAACCCTGGTTGACTTGGTTAAAGTAAAAAAAAATGAAGGAGGTTTGGGAGGGGGAGAAAGCGTGACCGATCAGGCAGCCATCATATAACGCTCCCAACATAGATGATTTAACCTGGGTCATAAAAATCCAAGAAGAAAGGTATGATTTCAGTGACTTTTTAAAAGACTCCACTGAGGAGATACAATGAAAATTAAGAGGAAGGGCGTTCCACTGCCTAGAGGCCTCCACCAAAAATGTTCTATCTCCAGATGACTTCAGGCAGGCAGAGAGAACCTCCAGAAGATTCTCCCCAGCAGATGGGAGGAGGTGTTCCGAGGCATATGGATTCAGGAGGTATTTCATGTAGCCAGGACCCACCCCATGCAGGACCTTGAACAGAGATGCAGAAAATTTAAACTTTGCTGTTGAAGTTGGTGCAAAGTCAGGAATTTCACCCAATGCATAGCTGGGTACAGTTTCTCAACTTCACACCAACTATGTGCGGCAAAGTTTTTTTTGTTTTTTTTAATGAGTAACCTACCCCACCCAATGTTATACAAAAAGTTTTCACCACCTCTCACCACCTAGATCCTTCAGAACACAGTACCCCCATGCTCTATCAACCACATCCTTCCTCCCCATGTCCCGGTGAAGTTTTTACCACAATGAGTTCATATCCTTGCCACTCACCGGTGCCACATCATTATGACACATCATCCACTTCCCTCCATGCCCGTTCCCCTATTGTGTCATAGAAATAATAAGCGAGGGAACACCCCACCCTAACACCCCAGCATCAAACTTCCTTCTTTAAGCTCCACATTAGGCAAAAGCTAGCATCATCAATCTGTGAAAATGCCCATTGCTGAACAAGACAGTTTTACTCTTCTGGATCCTGCTGTAGAGTGAATGAACGATAATTGCCTCACCTATATTTACACTGTACTGGTCACCTGTCAGACAATCAGCTGTTACTATAGATGAAGATATAATCATTATTCATTCTACAGCAGGAAATGGAAGAGTAAGGTTATCTCTCCAGCACTGGACAGTTTTCTTTTTTTTTAATAGATTGATGATGTATCCTTTGCTTAATTTGGGGCTTGGGAGAAAAGGGGAGGTTGGGTACAAAAGAGTGATAGGGTTAAGGGGATTGCATGCTAAATAATTTGGTGACTCATTCAGGGGAACAGGCACAGGTTGAGGGATGTGCATTGCATGTTACACAGACATGGTGCAGGTTGGTGAAACAGATATATATTTATTATAGTAGAAATTTTGCTGGGACGGTGGAGAGTAGCAGAGAAGTGGGTGTTACAGTGTGGAGTGGGGGTACTGTGTTCTATAGGACCTGTGAGATGAAAGGGGAGGGAACTGTATATCATATGGCTATGAGATTTGTATGAGGTGGGACAGCATGCCTGCTGCATCCCTGGAATGGCAGTGGAGCCCTACCCTGCCCCCGCAGAGACTGAGCCTCGGGTGTGGGCCTCACATGCAGCCCTTTTGGCAGCCCAGATATTTCTGCTTTTCAAACTTGGCACCTGTTTTGGCCAGGGAAAGGAGACTGAGCTTAATCCTGGACTCTTTGGTATGCTGCCAACCAGAGAGGACCAGAGTGGGTCTGGCTGTTGGTTTCAGTGGGACCAGATCCTAATTTGGGGTGCTTTCTGCTGGTTTGGGTTGGTTGTGAAACACAGTGGGGCCAGAAATGAATTTTGCTGTGATTTTCTGCATTTTATTATTATTCTCTGCAGTTTTCTGGTCATAGTCTTACAGGAGCAGTCCTTGCTTAGGACACTTTATTTGATTTTTTTTTTTTAGACCCGATTTCTTCTTTTTAGGCTGCATATTTACTCCTGCTTGTCTTAATTAGGGTGGCCTTAATCAAATTTACTGTCCATTTCTCAGGCTAACAAACTCCCCTCCCTGCAGCCTGAAACCCAAGCCCTTATCCACCTTTTAATTAATCCCTCCCATTTTCTCTCTTTTTCTGTCTCCCCAGGGATTTAAGACAGCATACCTTCTGCATCCCTGGAATGGTGATGGAGCTCCAACACCCCACCACAGAAATTCAACCTCAGGGATTTAAGACAGAATACCTGCTGCATCTAGAATGGTGACGGAGCTCTGACCTGCCCCCACAGAATTTGAACCTCTGGGATTTAAGACAGCATATCTGCTGCATCCCTGGAATAGCGACAGAGCTCTGACCCTCCCCCACAGAAATTGAACCTCAGGGATTTAAGACAGCATACCTGCTGCATCCCCATTACGACAACGGAGCTCCGACCCACCTCCATAGAAATTGAACCTCAGGGATTTAAGACAGTATACCTGCTGCATCCCTGGAATGACAATGGAGCTCCAACCTGCCCCCACAGAAATTGAACCTCAGGGATTTAAGACAGCATACCTGCTGCATCCCTGTTATGGTGACAGAGCTCTGACCCAGCCCCTCAGAAACTGAACCTCAGGTACGGACCTCACATGGAGCACTTTCAGCAGACCAGATACTTCTACTTTTCAAACTTGGCACCTTTTTTAGCCAGAGAAAGGAGACCGAGCTTAATCCTGAACTCTTTAATATACTGACAGTTTTTCTGCCTGCCCACCCCAGCCCCATCCTCTAGTAAGTCAGCGCTAGTTCCGCCCAGCCACACTCTGATTGGTGACAAGGCAGGTCCTTAGGCAGCTAGCAGAAACCCACAAAAGAGTAAACAGATACCATCATTTGTCACTTTCTCCAAGACAGTAGTCCCTTCTTAGGCAAAGACCCCAGCTAATACTTCTACTCAGTCAGTCTAACACTTGTCACTGTTTGCTATCCCAGGCCTACTTTGCTAGCATTCTTTACAATTGTCAGTTCTATCCCTCCATTACTGCTCACTTGGAAGCCTCAATACTGAAGTACTTAATCTGGCTAGAATCCTTCTTAACCCCTAGCACCTTGTCTGCCTTTAAGACTTCTATAATAAAAAATACGAACCTGTTACTGGGGTTACTGAGCAAAAAAGCTTGTACTGACCAATAAGCAAGCGTACATTTCTAATATTGGTGACACTACAGTAGTCTCTCCCCCTGCTCAACTGGCTCTGATATAGGCTTATTCTTTCTGAAGGGTTGTTAACTTATCCTGTTGACTCTTAACTTTTTCTCACTAAATGGTAGGCTTACTGTATCCCTATAAACCAGGTGGGTATCCTATGAACATGGTGACTGCGACTGAGCAACTGCAAAAATGGTGACTCAATCACGGCATCTGTGTTCTGGGCTACCTGGCAGGGTAGTGACAGGATACCATGGTGGGTGAAGGAGGGCAACAGGATGTACACACGTGTGCGGAGGGGAGGGACCACACCTCGTGAGGGGCAGAAGGGAAGGGAGAGTATGTGGGAGGTGGTGTGGTGGTCGGCTGCTCAGTTGGCCATGTGGTGTGGTGGTGAGGGTGGCCAGCTCGGATTGGGAGGGTGCTGGGTCCGGTTCTGGGGCAGGCATCACTTTTTGCATTGGGGCCAAGTTTTTGTTTTTTTTTGTAAGTTTTACACATATACACACCCGACATGCACCCCCCTGGAATTGAGAATCTTTAGTTGTGGGGGTGCAGGCTCCTGCATATGTTAGAGTCCCATTGCCGCATTTGGAGTCACCGTAAGTGTACTTCACCATTATTTATTTTCGGTAATGTACACTCGCCCAAATTGCAATCGCCATTCAGTGATCGCCATTATGACATGGAACCATCTAGGTGCACTACAGTCAGCTCTGCCCTCTTTCCAGCATCAAGTCTAAGATGGCACGGGGAATTATCATTGCAGCAATGTACTGTACATCACAGTGGTCTTGGGCTCTGACCACTTTGTGCACCAGGTTCACCAGGACCCAGCTCATGTAGTGGACGTCCCCCATCACAAATGCCCTGATGTATATCCCCAAACTGGGATTAACACCTCCCTTATCTATATGCAGGGTCTTAAACAAAAAAGCATCCTTTACAATCTAATGTTCTATCTCAGTGAATTAAAGAAGAGGGCCCCAATCCTGATGCTATAGTCCTTGATCTGTTTCTTGATCAAGCTAAAACTCCTACTTGGAGGTGATATAGAGATGAACCTCGGCCCCCATGGCACAAATGTACCCATTACCTCCTCTACCCTATCCACCTGGATCAATTCAGAAGGGTTAAAGATCATGTGCAACGGTTTTTAGGTATTTTTTTATAAAAGCTTGAAAAACTGACATTCAAGTCCCTGTATCATGATTAGTGTTTCCTGAAAATTTCATGCTGTTTGGTTTTGTGGTTTTCTTTAAATCAGCATTTGTTAATTTGCTCTACAGTGGCTGAAAACAGTGGAGTTATGTCTGCCCTCTCAGTCAAACTTAGAGTGCAATGACATCATTTTGGAGTAGCTTACTGTTTCAGATTCCCAATCAGAGCAATACTTTGTAGAGTTAATGGTTTGCTGAGCTCTCCAGGTTTCTTACAAACCCAGTCTCTGGTTTGTGTTTAGATAGATCAACTTAAAACATATCATTATCTTCTGACAAAAAGCTGATCATTTCAGTTTCAATGCTGAATTGAAATAGTGGAAATATTTCTCTGTGAGAAATCAGCTTGTCTGTATCACAGCTTTCAGTTCTTTCTAATCAAAAATCTGATTTTTTTTTTCTAACTGTATAGCACAGGGCTGTTTAATGAATATAAAATAAATCTAAATTTTGTTCATTCACAGAAACACTTTGTCTTTGATGTAGCCTTCATAAATATGTTCATGTAAGAAAATTTTTTTATGTCACATTGACAAACAGTACATGTGCTTGAAATACTGCAGCAGAGTGTGACAGGCACCTGTCTGAACTCACAAATTTCAGTTCTTTGGTGGTTGCTGTGTGAAAATATATCATGTACACGTACAACTAGAAAAACTATGCAGCATCCTGATGCACCGTGTCTCTGCCCCACAGTTGAGGCAGCTGCAGTCTACTGCCACCTGTCCCTGCCCCACAAGCCCCCCTGCCTTCTGCTCCACATGTGAGACTGCTGCATCCTGCTGCCCACTGTCTTCTCCCACACAGTCAGGGATTGTGCATCCTGCTGTCTCCATCCCCTGCCTAACGAACCAGGACTGCTGCACCCTGCCACCCCCTGTCCAAACAGTTGGGGATGTGCACCCTGCTGCCCTCTCTCCCTCACCCTCACAGTTAGGGAAGCTGCACCTATTGACCCCTGTTCCTGTCTCCACAGTCAGGGCTGCAGTGCCATGCTAAGCTCTAGTGTGCCAGGTCCCCTGCCTCCACAGCTGGGGCTACTGTACCATGCTGCCCTAGCTACCAGAGGTGGGACTTTTGCTACACCTTGCTACCCACTTCCATTGCCCCAAATGGGCAGGGCTGTGGCACCATCTGTACCACATCTCATAGTCAGGACTGCTGTACCCTGATGCCCCATGTGTTCTGCACCGCAGTCGAGACTTCTGCATCATGCTGTCCTCTATCCCTTGTCACCAGAGACAGGGCTGCTGCACCCTGCTCCTTTCTACACAGTCGGGGCTGCCATGGCCTGCTGTACTCTAGTTCCCCATGCTGCTGCAGTTTGGGCTGCTGCACCATGCTGCCACTTGTCACAAGATGCAGTGCTTTTTCTGCACCCTGTTGCATGCCTCCACAGTTGAGGCAGTTGCACCCTGCTGTCCCCCTGCCACCAGGGTCAGATCCTTTGCTATACTCTGCTGCCCACATCCCTTGTCCCAGACAGGCATGGCTGCTGCACCCTGTACCACAGTTTGGGCTGCTGTATCCTGATCCTACCCCTATCTCCTGCCTGAACATTCAGAGCTGCTACACCCTGCTGCCCTCTGTCCCCACCCTCACAGTCAGGGCCATGGCATCCAGTTGCCCCATGTCCCTGTCGCCACAGTCAGAGCAGCTGTGCTGTGCTACACCCTAGAATCTCATGCCACCTTCATCCACATTTGGGGCTGCTAAGCCCTGCTACACATTTCCATTTCCCCAAATGGGCTGGGCTGCTGCACAATGAGGCAGTATAGCGCAGTGGTCTAAGGCTCTGAGCTGCAAATCTGGTGACATCCAGCAGACCAGACCTGGGTTTGAATCCCACAGCTTCCACCTGCATACTGTGTGACCCTGAGCAAGTCACTTAAACTCCTTGTGTTCCCAGGTCGCTCCTGTAAAAAAGCTTTCAGCTTAGTGTGCTATACCAGGTTAAACAACTAAATAAATAAAAAAATAAATAAATAAAAATAAACAATGTACTCCCTGTACCACTGTCAGGGCTGCTGTATCCTGATGCCCACCAGTGTCCTGCCCCACAGTCAAGGCTTCTGTACCATGTTGTCCTTTGTCCCCTGCCAACGTTGTGTCCTGCTGCACCACACAGCCCCTTGCCTCCTCAGGCAGGGGATAGGGTGCAACAAATGCCCTTATTCTTGTGCTGCACCCTTCCCAAACAGTTGGGGTTGCTGCACCCTGCTACTCTCTCGCTCACCTTCACAGGCAGGGACACTGCACATGTTGCCCCCTATTCCTGTCTCAGCAGAGTGCAGCAAAGGATCTGACTCTGATGGCAGGGGGACAGCAGGGTGCAACTGCCTCAACTGTGGAGCCATGCAACAGGGTGCAGCAAATGCCCTGAATCTTGTGGCAAATGGCAGCATGGTGCAGTAGCCCTAACTGCAGAGGCATGGGGATCTAGGGTACAGCAGGCCACAGCAACCACAACTGTGTAGAAAGGAGTGGGGTGCAGCAGCCCTGCCTGTGGTGATAGGTGATAGAAAACAGCATGGTGCAGAAGCCTCGACTGTGGGGCAGGACACATGGGGCATCAGGGTATAGCAGCCCTGACTGTGAGATGGGGTACATGTGGTGCAGCAGCTCTGCCCATTTGGAGCAATGAAAGTGGGTAGCATGGTGCGCAAAAGCCCCACCTCTGGTGGCTAGGAAAACATGGTGCAGCAGCCCCAGCTTTGGAGTCAGGGAACATGGCACTCTAAGACTTAGCACAGCACAGCAACCTTGACTGTTGAAACAGGAACAGGGGGCAGCAGTTGCAGCTTCCCTAACTGTGAGGGCAGGGGAGATAGGGCAGCAGGGTGCAGCAACCCCAATTGTTTGGGCAGGGAGCAACAGGGTGCAGTAGTCCTGATTCTTTAGGCAGGGAATGGAAGCAGCATGGTGCACAATCCATGAATGTGTGGGAGAAGACAGCGGGCAGCAGGGTGCAGCAGCCTCGAATGTGGAGCAGAAGGCAGGGGGGCTTGTGGGACAGGGACAGGTGGCAGTAGACTGAAGCTGCCTCAACTGTGGGGTAGAGACACAGTGCATCAGGATGCCACATAGTGGTTCTAGTTGTACACGTACATGATGTATTTTCACACAGAAACTACCAAAGAGCTTAAATTTGTGAGTTCTGACAGTACATGTGTTTGAAATACTATAGCAGAGTGTGACGAGCACCTGTTTGTCAATCTGACATGGAAAAAAAATGTTCTTACATGATTGTATTTATGAAGGCTACATTAAAGACAAACTGTTTCTGTGAATGAACAAAATTTAGATTTATTTTATATTTATTAAACAGCCCTGTGTTATATAGTTAGAAACAAATTGAGGTATGATTAGAAAGAACAGAGCTGTGATACAGACAAGCTAATTTCTCACAGAAAAAGATTTTTACTACTTCAATTCAGCATTGGAACTGAAATGATCAGCTTTGTAAAGGAAGAGAATTATATATTTTAAGCTGATCTATCTAAACACAGACCAGAGACTGGGTTTGTAAGGAACCTGGAGAGCTCAGCAAACCATAAACTCAACAGAGTGCTGCTCTGATTGGGAATCTGAAACAGCAAGCTACTCCAAAATGATGTCATCACTCTCTAAGCTTGACTGAGAGGACAGAAATAACTCCACTGTTTTCAGCCACTGTAGAGCAAGTTAACAAATGCTGATTTAAAGAAAACCACAAAACCAAACAGCATGAAATTTTCAGGAAACACTAATCACAACACAAGGACTTGAATTTCAGCTTTTAAAGCTTTTATTAAAAATATGAAAAAACCGTTGCACATGATCTTTAAGGATAACCCATATGAACATCAATAGCCTGAGGCCAAAGATTTATGAACAGGAAGCATGGGTGAATTTTTACTCCCCAGACGTAGCTGCAATCTCAGACACCTGGCTCAAACCACATTCACTAAACAATGAGATTAAGCCAAAAAGGTTTTAAGATATTCAGGCAAGACAGACTGGGCAAAAAGGGAGAAGAAGAAGTCCTGATCTATGTAACATTTTCCTTAACTGCTTCAAAGGTGATAACCCCTGCCCTAAAAAATACCAGTTGTGAAATGGTATTCACAACATTGGTGATGGGAGGTACCAAATCCCTGACAATCGGATGCATGTATAACCCCCCAAAGCAGCTGACGCTGCCCTAAACTATCTTCTCATGGTGCTAACCGACCTCCCCAAGGGTGAGAAGGTGATACTGGGTGATTTTAATATACATTGGGGGCCTCAAACAAATGGAGAACTAAAGAACTTACTACTAGAAGCTGATCTAACTCAGTTAATTCATGAGCACACCAGACTGAACACTAAAACAGGAAACCACTCTACACTAGACTGGATCCGGGCCTCAAAGCCAGAGAGCATTAGACTGGCAGGTACTTTTGCAGATGCCCTAAGTGACCACTCACCAGTGTTCGCAATATGGAAAAATAATTTCCAAGCCCCCCCCCAAGAATACTCTGAGCCTGGAACTTCTTCATCTAGACCTACATCAAACAGGCCCCAAACCTAGATGCTGCCCTAGATTTCTTCATAAATAACTTCCTATATGGAGGAAACAAGCATGCCCCACTGAAGAAAATCGGGGTAAAAGGTCAGGATGTTAGGTGGCTGTCCCGGGATCTGAAAAAACTCATGCAGTAAAGAGACAGGGCATGGGGGAACTTTAAAACCACCAGTCAACCCAAGGCCTGGCAGAACTACAGGCAATTATGAAACAAATGTAAAGGACAGTTAGCAACAGCAAAAAAATGATACAGTACATCAGAGATCTCCAGAAAAAAATCTCTATGACCCAAGAAAATTCTGGTCACAGATCAACACCCTCATCAAGGGTAGTCCCACCCAGGGTGACTGTGCTATAATAGCCAGTGGCGCCCACCTAAAAAACCCTGTGGACACCACCAATGCAATCAACTCTTACTTCATGGATTTAAATAACTTCAAGACTCCCCACACAGGGGCTCTCCTACCCACCCTACCCAACTCTAATAACACTCACCCCTCCCCAAACTTCTATTTTAAGTTGTTGTCAGAAAACAAGATCCTAAAACTGCTTATGAACATAAAACCCCATGGTTCAGCTGGGCACATCAAGCTGGAACCAAGACTGCTCAAGATTGCAGCCCCAGCCATAGCTACTCCAGTCTCATGGCTGCTCAAGAGAGCCCTCCTTGAAGACAAAGTCCCAACACTCTGGAAAATGGCACTGGTTACACCAATTCACAAATGTGGATCACATGAACATGTCCCATATCTATCCTCTCCATCCTAAGTAAGATACTAGAGAGGGCCATCTATAACCAAATAACAGATTATATTGAGAGGAACAGGATATTTATACCTAGACAACATGGTTTTAGAAAAAATCATGGCACGGACACTGCCCTTGTCTGCCTCACTGATCACATCTTCACAACTCTCGACAAAGGCCAGCCCACTGGTTCAGTCTTCATATACCTCACCAAAGCCTTTGACCTGGTGGACCATCAGTTGCTCCTAGCAAAACTCAAACTCATAGGCCTAGACTGTGTGACAGTTTGGTGGTTTACTGACTACCTTCAGGGGAGATCCCAATTTGTCCAATGGCAAGGTGCACAATCTGAAAATTGCCAAAATTCTCAATGGGGCTCTCAAGGGATCCATCATGGGGGCCCTTACTATTCTCTATTTTCATAAATGACATGCCAAATCACTGTGATGAGGTGAACATAATCCTATTTACAGATGATGTAGTGCTCTATGGGACCTCCAAGGACTTGAGCTCTCTGAATGATTCTTTGACAAGTGACCTGCAACTCCTGGTTAGCAAAAGACTTGTATTAAATAGTAAAAAAACTAAGGCTATTCTATTCAGCCATACAAGCCTGGGGCCAAATAGAGCTTTAATTCTAACTCCCAGCCTCTCGAATGGCACAAGGATTGAGGTAGTAGATACAATAAAGTGCTTAGGCATTACCTTAGACCAGAACTGTACTTTCAAGATGCATATCAAACTATTGACCAAAACAGTGAATCAGAGTCTTGGACTACTATGCTGCCTTAGCCCTTCCCTCACACAGGACTCCCAGCTAAGGATTGCAACTGGAACCCTACTACCCACTCGCTGTATGGATTACCTGTGCTGCTCATGGTAAAAGGTGGGGAAATGCAAAAACTACCATATATCACAGGGTGTGCCAGTTTGCTATGTGGGCTCAGCCAAGGAAGCACCAATGCCAGGTGCTCCAAGCCCTGTCTTGGCTGACATTGAAAGGGCAACTTGAGTAGCCATCTTTATGCATAGCCTTCAAGCTAAGGTCAGATAATGCACCACCAAGCCTAGCTAAAATGTTATCTTCTAAACAAAACAGCAGGCTCCTTAGACCCTCTAGCCATCAGTTCATCAATGTGCCTAAAGTCAGGTCATCCCAGTGACAGAGGTCATTCTCGGCCAGCATCCTGCGTCTCTGGAATGCTCTTCCACAAATTTATAGATACGTAATTCCCTCAGTGGGTTTAAAAAAGGACTTAAGGCTGATCTGTTAGAGCTTAACCAATGCACTTGCAACCGTTGAAAACTGAAAGTCCTTATTTGCTACCTGTATTTCCCTATTGCAATTTTTGTCTGTTACCATGAATGTCACCTAATTATTAACTTATGTTGAGTGTTGAAAATTGTCTAAATGTGAACAGGAATTTGTAATATGAACATTGTAATGTCTGATGTACACCAATCTATGCTCACTGTAATACTGTCTGTTATAAACTGTGAAAACTTACGAAATGTCAACCTATAATTGTTGTGTAACTTTATGGAATTTTTACCTGTTATTAATCCCCTATCACCCCTGAAAAAGAGACTGTTATGGTCTCAGTGGGTCTACCCAGTTACCAAAATTAAAATAAATAAATAATGTTTTAAAACCTTTTAAAAAATGCGGCATAATGTTCACCCTCAAAATGCTTCTTCACATGGCAAAAAGTACATGATTGGCACTTCGCTGAAAGTTTGGCTGGAAAAATGCCACTATGCATAGTCTTTGCTGGCAAAGGTAGGTACTTCGCCAGGTAAAAACTGTGTGAAGTGTGGCCAGGGGTAAAACAGAGTTGGGAAACTTTGTGAAGTTCTTTGCAAAGTGAATTTCCTTGACTTCAATCATCTCCAGCCTCAAACATCACTAGGCAAAATTAAGGTGGTATGCCACCTTACCAGGAGCCAGTGTAGTTCAAGCAGCATGAACATAATATGAATATAAATGTTTCTACCAGATATCAGCCTGGCTGCAGCATTCTGTACCTGCTGCTGATGATGACAAAAAAAAAACAAACAACAAACCCCCCCCAAAAAAAACAAGAAAGCCCTAGATAAAGAGCAATACAGTAATTAAAGTGGGAGTTATGAAGGCATGTACCAGTCACCAGGTTATCATGTTTTAGATTGAGCTTCAGCTGGATGGTATTTCCTAGATGGGAAAAAATAGCATATAACCCCACCATGTGATGTTATAGAGACAGCTTGTCATCAATATGCCCCCCAGGTTTTTAGCATTGTCCATGTCTTGGAGGCTGGAGCCACCTTAATAGGGAAGGGTGATATTACCCCTCTTCATTGCTGACTTCTGAGATCCTGGTTCTATCAGTAACAGCTCTATGATGTATGGTGGAATGCTGCTCTGTATGGGAATCCATGCCTGGAATAGGCTTATAGTATATGGTTAGGGGTTATTGTTAATAGAAAACGGTGGCTTTTGAAATCCTGTTGTAGGACAGTTCAAAGGTCAAAAAAAGTTGTTGTACTATCATTTTGACGTCACATAGATAGTACAACAACTTTTTTCCTTGAGCTGCCACCCGATTGGTGGAAACTCTGCACCTCACAAAAAAATGCAAACAACAATGGCAGCGCCACATAGCGGGCTGTCCTGCGAGCAGTTCAAAGCAAGTTTGTACATGAACTGCCATAGTTGGCTCCGTGTATTCAAGCTTTCAATTTGTCAGTTTTTTTTTTAAATCTGGTGTTTATCTTCATGGTTGGGATTGGGAACAGAGAGAACGTCAGTGAGGACTGGGATTATTGGGTTTGGGAGAGGAGTGCGTCTGTAGCGAGGACTAGGATGAAGCGGGGATATGAACACACAAGGTATGAAACCTTGTGAAATGAATGCTTTAAACATTAGGGGAACCATATACTTTATAAAATAGTGGATGGGTGACCATCCACTACTAAGGCAGTGTTTCCCATCTCAGGAGTTGAAGACATCATGGAGACCTCTCAAGCTTCGCTTCTCAAGATCTCTATGATGTCATCAACACCCTTGATGGAAACACAGCCTTGTTATAGATGGTCGACCATCCACTATTCTATATATTGTGCTGCAGTAGTGACATCCATATGTTGTTGTGCTGCAGTTATGATGTCACTTCTGCAGCACAACTTAGAATGCCACTGCACAGCTGCTTTCCTCTAGCCAATCAAGCTGGAAGCTGTTTTTTTCTTCTAACTTGAATTTAAAGAAACAGCTGCAGTTGCTAGCCACACTTTGAATCAGTAAATGGAGCCACCAAGCCTGAAGTGACACCCCCCCAACTGTCTGTTCACTAAAAGGAAGTGGAGCATCTGAAATGGACATGGATGTCCGTACACTATAAAAGATTATGTATGGGCACCCATACACAGACAAGCCGGAGTCTTCATTTCAAGATTTCTATGGCAGCCAGGAAACCTCTTGATACAGACACAGGCTTGTTATGTATGGCTGTTCATACATTTTCCTCTATGTTTTACCTGGATTGAAGATCATCTAGCTGGCAGCTATCCTATTGCTCCATTCAGACAAACATTAGTTGAGCCCAACCATGGAATTCTCTCAGTCTGGTGAAAAAGAGAGGTACAGATGGTATCTTATGTATAGCACTGCCCTATGTCGCAGTCTCCCCCAAGAGCAGCATGTACACCGAAAACAACATAGTAATGCATCAGATGGACCTCCAGTTGCCAATCGTCCACCTTCTCATGGAACTTCCCTAGAAAGGTGCTGTTTTCACCCATTTTTAGCCTCCTTTAACATTTCTGTTTAAGATTTGAAATGCTCCTTTTAATACAGCATGGACCAGGTTTTCATCAGTATTCTCAGCTGTTTTTGTGGATCAATTGCATAAAATCACTTCTGTTGTGACTAAAATGAACTAGAATGCAGCAAGCAGTGTTCCCTGACCTTATGGAACAGTAAGTGTTCAAAAACAGCTGGAAATAGTAATGAACACCTGGTCTGAGCCATATTAAAAGGAGTGATTCTTTTATTATTTCAGATGTAAAAAAAGTACTAGAGTGAAATCAAATCAAATCAGTCTTTATTTGTTTAAAAGGCACCTTTCCAGTAATCAAACGCCTGTACATAAATTATAATCCATCAACATTTAACACGCTAAAACCATAAAAAAAAATGTAAAATAACAGTTGATTCATAAACAAATGATGATGCACACTAACATTAACCTCTTCTGAAAATGCCAGACTAAAAAGGTATGTCTTGAGTCCTGTCTTAAATGTTTGGACGGTCGGGTAGTCCCTGATCCGATGAGGTAGAGAATTCCACTGCGTTAGGGACATAAATGCAAAGGAAGGGGCCCCAGATGTTTGAAGTCGCACCCTGGGAATCTCTAGCAATCCCTCGTCGGTGGATCGGAGTGGTTGGGAGGAGCAATAGGGAGTAAGGAGATCTTGCAAGTAACGGGGTCCCTGATCATGTTGGGCTTTGTAGGTCAGTAAACCGACCTTGAAGGTGATACGCCATCACCCTGGCAGCCAATGCAGTCCAAAGAGCACAGGCATTATATGACTGGTCCTAGATGTACCAGTCAAAAGCCTGGCAGCCACATTCTGCACCAGCTGCAGGCCCTAGGTACAGGGCATTGCAGTAGTCAAGGCAAGTGGTCACGAACACATGGACCAATGTAGGAAGATCATCCAAAGGAACCAGGTGTTTAACCTAGGCTATTGTCCTCAGGTGGTAAAATGAGGTCTTGACAATGGCTGACACCTGTGACTTGAGGGTCAGACCATCTTCAAAAATAACACCCAGGTTCCTCACCCATTATGGGTGATAAGCTGGACACCACTGAGCCAAAGACCAGAGAGCTGTCCAGCCAACATACCCACCTTCTGATGATCAGGGTCCACTATCAACACCTCAATCTTATCTGGGTTCAACCTCAGCCAACTAGCACTCATCCAGTCTTGGATCTCGGATAGGCAGTTGTTAAACACCAAGAGAACATCTCCCTGTTCGGGTACAAAGGATATGTACAGCTGAGTATCATCTGCATGGCAGTGAAAACTATGGCCGTACCACCTAATAATGTCCCCCAATGGCAGCATATACACAGCGAACAACATGGGTGCCAAAATAGAGCTCTGCGGCAACCCACAGGATAGGGAGAGCGGATCAGGGGAATCAATTCCTGAGACCAATCTCTGTGTCCTACCATTGAGGTAAGATTGAAACCACCTGAGGATGGTACCCGACAGTCCACAGATGAACTACAGGTGCTCCAATAGCACATCATGGTCCACAGTGTCAAGTGCTGCCGAGGGATCAAGGAGAACCAAGATGGAATGAGTCCTCCGATCTCTCGCTATTAGGAGATCATTAAGCACCCGAACAAAGGCCATCTCGATGCTATGCCTCTTCCTAAATCCAGACTGGAGAAAATCATAGACATTGTGCAGAGACAAATGATCATCCAGCTGCTGCGCAACCACCTTCTCAATAACCTTACCCACAAAGGGCAGGTTAGAGACTGGTCTGTAGTTAGCAAGATTATCTGAATCATGGGAGTTTTTTTTCAGGAGCGGTCATACAACTGCCTCCTTTAGGGGATCTGAAAAAATCCTCCTCTCCAATGATTGCCAGACCATCTGAGCCAGGACTGGGCTGATTTCCTCAATGCATCCCACAAGGAGCTGTGTTGGGTCCAGGTCCTAACTACAGCTGGTTGGCTGCAGAGTCTGAATGATCCTCACAATGTCCATGATGTCTGGTTGGCCAAAGTCAGACCAGATAAGCTGGGTGCTCGCAACCTCCCACCAACCTCTGCCACACCCCATAGAGGGGGGGCTGGATGGATACCAGACCTGATGGTGACAACCTTATCTGCGAAAAATCAAGCAAACTTGTCACATCTTTCTTGTGACAATGCTCCACCAGACTGCAGACAATCTGTCTACAGTCTGGAAGAGCTGAGCTGGTTGATTTTGTGTGGCAGCAATCTCCCTGGACAGGAATTCTGCCTTCTTAATGGTGATTGTCGATTGATAGACAGTATAATGATCTATCAGTCTAAGCCTGTCAACCTCCAGGCCGGACTTCCACCAAGCCCTCTCTAACCTTTGACCCACTCTCCTCAACTCCTTCAAGGCCCCATCAAACCATGTGGGCCTTGGGTGAAGGGTGAGTGGTTGAACATGAGCAGGAGCAATGGAATCCTGGGGCACCCATTATCGCCCTATTATAGGCGATAAACAGAAATGTTAAAGCAGACTCAGATTGTGGAATGAAGGGTATCATATAAGTCAGTAGATAAAGGGCAATCTAAAATAGAATAAAAAAGTATCGGTCAAAATTTTCACCAAATTCTTGCACTGTTGCTTTAACCCTTTGAGTTCTGAATATATTTGGAATGTATTTAAATTTTGACCATACAGTTACGTACTGTATATGCCTGCTGGATATGGATCTCCCAGATTTTCAGCAGTATGTTCAGAAGTTTACACTGCTGGCCCCTGCAAAGCTGTAGCTATCGCCTCCTGCAATACCTTGCATGTGGAGCTATTTAAGGCAGGACAGAAGGGAGCTGCAGTACTGCAACAGGAAACAATAGGAAGGGGAAGGCCTGTGAGACACCGAAGATCAGGCAGCAGACATAACTGGGGATAGGGAACGGGTACCACTGGACACAAGGGAGTTACACAGAACTGCAGAGCGAGAGAGGGAGCACTAACTCACCAGTACAGTTGAGCCATCAGACCCTAGAACTCCGAAACAACTATTCCAATAGGCCATTAGTTAAGGGTGCTAGGGATGGAGTAGATTTCTAGTCACTATATCACTGAACCAGCCAAAAACAGGCAATTATTTAAAATGAAGAGGTGTTGGTTTTTTTTTTGTTTGTTTAATGTGAGTACAAGCTGGCCCAGTGTTAGCGCAGGCAGCATGTTGTACTATCACCTCGGAGATTTTGGTTCAAGTGCTAGCCCCAGAATCCCATGTTGGAGCATGCTGGGGATGAGTGTTTCATGCATGTGAGGCATTTGGCTCTCAGGGAGGAAGAGTGATTTGTACGCCCCCTGCTGGGCAATGCAGGAGTGGAATTTGCAACAGCTACAAAGGTAGTTCCTTGCTCACCTTCTTATCTAGAGGAAGTATGCATCCATGGTAAACCTGACAATGAACAGGAGTAAAGGGGGGGAAATAATATTATATTTGACTAGCCCTGGGAATAATGGCATTCTATTACAAAGCTGCATGAAAGTAATATTACAGTAGGGTTTGTGGACAACATCAATACACTAAGTTCAAAAGTTAGGGTTTAACGACTTTTGTTCCATGTTCATACCACTTCTTTTGAACCAAACTCCACATGTTATAGCATGCCTATGTGATATTTCTGTAATAATTGTATAAAAGTATTGTCAATCAATCAAGCAATCAAAACTTTATTTAACCAGGCATAACACCATTGAGCAAGCTCATTTTCAAAGTAGTCCTGGACAGTAAGGACAAACACACAGTAAAACAAGGGATAGTACACAACAATCAATGAGCATAACTTAAGTGCATCAACTATAATATCAATCGAATTCAACAATCTAAAACACGGACATATCTGGAACAATAGCACACATGGATAATTAAGTCTACAAGGGCCTCAGTGCTGTTCCCTGGAATGACTGTATGACATAACTTGCTAACATGTAGTTATGTTAATAAGCAGTGGTGTGCATCTGGATTATACAGTATGTAAACCATGCCACAGAGTAGACAGACAGACAGATAGATAGACAAATAGATAGGTTATACTATATTCCATTCTTACATAGTTTAAGTGGGCCAATAAGGGCAAGATAGGTTTGGAAAGCTGCAGCTGGAAAAAGCTAATACTCGCAAAATACTTACTCTGACAAGGACAGTCAGTGGAGGATGAAGGAAGCAGAACACTTCAATAACCAGCTTAGTCACACTGCAGCTGCTAATGCATTCCCCAATGACAGCAGTGACTGAAAAGGTCATCTTAGACTATCATTAGACAACCCGACTGTAATCATTAGAATATTTGTGCTTTTGTGAGACACAACAAATCAAAAAGGACTCAGCAAAAGAGATGCGAGAGAAGCAATTGTGTCAATCACCCTTTACACTCTATAGGGAAAAGGTATTGTATCATTTTACAGTAAGACCAAAAAGCAATGGACATCAGAGCAGACTGACAGCTATAATAAACCACTCTTTGCTTTCTAAGTCATGCACAAAATAGACACTGAGAAGCAATTTGAAGGTGTCTTTGTATAGGATCTGAAAGCAGGTAAAGCAGAATCATCTCTTAAAGTCATCCACAACAGACTGTGAATCATACAGCTGTGTCCCCACACCATGGGTTCTCAGTAGGGATGAGTTGGGCCAGACAAACCATCTGGGCTCAGGGCCAGTCAGTAACCACAATTTGACTAGACAAATGTTTTATCCGGTCGGGTATGGTATAACATCCTATCATCCCATCATGCATGTTTTTCATTTTAGTACTCCAAACTGAAAACATAACACTCCTTCAGTGGAAGCCTTTTAGAGGGTGCTCAAGACATTTCTTTTTGAAAAAGCATTTAACCTGTTATAATATGAAATCTTCCTATCATTTACTCATTTATTCATTTATTCACTATTACTGGGATTAGAACTAGATTTCTGTTTAAGCGCTGTAATGTGGCTTTTATATATGCTGAGATGTATGTTTTTTATTGTTTTAAATGTAATATATTGTACAGCATTCCGAGCCCTTGGGAAGGGGTGCTTTATAAATAAAGTTTAACTAACTAACAAACTATGTAACTAACTAACTAACTGACTATAACACCATTTCCTGTCCAACCAAGTCTTTTTTTTTTGAATAACCCTCAAGAGTTCTGGATAAGGGTTATTCTCTGAGTATAGTATAATTGCCTAATGTTAGTTCAGAAGTTGGTATTTGTAATCTGCTTATTACAGCATTACATGCTGTGGCCCTCTTGTCTAAAGCTGATGTTTAGTACATGTAGTAGGTCATTGTCTGGGTGCATTTTGTAAAATAAGAGAAGATCCCCTCTGATTCTTCTACTACAGTGGCAATCGTGCAAAAGTTGACTGGTACCACATGGTGCACGTCATTGCATGGTACTGCTGTCCATGTTATTCAATGGGTACCACTCAGTATACCACACTACCAGTCAACATTTTGTGTGACTACCACTCTATCTAAGCTACTGTATGCAGCAATTGTTTGTTAGGTCTGTTTTTGTAAGGCTTATTATCCAAGCCCTTCACTATTTTGGTGTCCTTTTGATGAATTCTCTTTATATTTATGTTTTCCACCAGTGTTCAGCCTCCCCAAAACTGTGAACAATAATCTACTTGCAGCCTTATGTATGATCTATAAATTGGTAATAATACTTCTTTTGACTTATGGCTAAAGTGTCTTTTGATTGCATTTTGTAGATAGTTTGTTTTGATAAAGACGTCATTGAGCTATTTCTTATTCGTAACACTGGATGATATCCTTATGCCCTGGTCTTCTTCTAATGTTACTGGCATCAGCTGTATTCCATCTAGGTAAAGAAGCTTGCTCAGATTTCTCCTTCCCATATGTGTTACTGTGCATTTATTCTCACTTAATCTAATTCTCCACAAGTTGGCCCATATTGCCACATTATTTCAGTCTCTTTGTAAACTGGTATATTCTTCCGGGGTGTTAACTATGGCTCCAAGTTCAGTGTCATCTGCCAATTTATTGTAGCAGTTACTGCACTCCCTTCCCAGATCCCATATAGATAAACCAAACAGCACTGGTCCCAGCACAGACCCATGCAGGACTTCACTGGTCACTCTACCTTCACCAGACATGAAACAGTTTAGCCTGATCTTTGGGTTCTTTCCATTAGCGAGTTTGAAATCTAGTGAGCTATGATTTGATGAATATTATAGTAATCTGGTTGCATCTTCTATATTAGCTTATCATGTGGCACATCATCAAAAGCCTTACTCAGGTCTAAATAAATAATATCCACCATACTGATGTCATCTAATGCTTTGCTAATGGGTTCATAAAAACTGATTAAGTTGGTATTACATTATCACCCATTAGCAAAACCATGCTGTGATTCGTCTTTATTATTTTGCTTATTATTTGTCATTGTTATTATATATTTAATGAATGACTCTATTATATTGCCCACCACAGATATAATGCTAATCGGCCTGTAGTTCTGCGTTTTCTGTATAGTGCATTTTTTGTAAATAGGCACAACCTCTGCTCTTCTGGGCCATCTCTGGAATTCATTACCATCTTCCGTCCAGGAGGCTCCCTCAGTTGAAGTGTTTAAGCAGATGTTGAAGGACAACTTCTTTGGCCTGGCTTTTCCAGTTTTTTAGTACTCTCTGTGCTAGTCCCTGCTGTGATAGTCTGAATCCCTTTTTAATTTATTTTAAATTGTTATATTTTTATTTAAGCATTACTATTGTATTGTTTATTTATGTTGTTTCTTATTATGTTTTGTTTTAATATTGTTAGGCACCCAGAGCCCTTGGGATTGGGTGCCCTATAAATAAAATTGCCTTGCCTTGCCTTCTCCAATTCCTCAGCACCACTCCAGAGTCTAGTGGTTTGTTGACTATAAATGGCAGGGGGAAGCAATATCATCCACCAGTTCCTTCAGTACATTTAGGGATATTCCATCAGGTCTCAATGTTTTGTTGATATGTAATGTTTTTAGCTCTTGTTTGACATAATTTTCCTTAATAAGGTTAATGATTTTAGTACTTTTTATTTCTTTTTCTATCTTGCCATTATTATGAAATACTGTACAGAAGTAATTATTAAGTGAGTCTGCTATTTCCCTTTCATCTGTTTTTCATTTTACTATCAATCTGTAAGGGTCCCACTTGGACTTTGTTTTTCTTCCTTGAATTTAAATGGTTATAGAAAGCTTTTGGGATGGCTTCTTCTGTGGCTACTTTGACCTCAGAATTCCTTTTTGTCCTGTGTATTTCCTGCTTTAATGTTTCTTAACCATTGTCCTATAGGTCATGTAAGTAAAAAGCATAAGAATCTGCCTTTAAAAGAAATAAATAGATTTATAAAACATACATCAAGCTAAAAAAGTGTAAATAAGAATGTTTTTTTTTTTTTACCAGGAGAGACACACACTAAGCTGAAAGCTTATTTACAGGTGCGACCTGGGAGCACAAGGAAGTTAGGTGACTTGCTCAGGGTCACATAGTATGCGAGTGGGAGCTGTGGGATTCAAACCCAGGTCTCCAGGTTTGCAGATCAGAGCCTTAAACCACTGCGCTATACTGCCTCCTATGTTAACTTGCACATAGAGCCCTGACTAGACAGATACATTTTTTATCTAGCTACCAAGTATGTCATTGCATTTATTTTTACATGAGGGTACCTCACACACACATGCTGACCTAGACCAGACCTTAGCATATGTGCACTGTAGCCACGTGGTAAAGAGTTATAGAAACAGATTCTTGTTTAAAAAATGCTTTAAAAAACAGTAGTTCAGTTACCATGATCCCCAAACCCAGAAACATAAGCAAATGGTTAATCTCTGCTTTGTTGAGCCGGCCAAGAAAAAAAATGCAGGACTGTTTATATTTCAAACAGAAAAAAAAATATTGTGGTTTGTTGTACAAACAACACATTTGATGCGTGATAATGAGATAACATTTTAATCTTCATTGGTGGTTAGTGACCTCTTGTAACCTCACTTGTGGCTTCACAACTCATGAGGGTCAAAAGGTCACTGAACCCTCATAAAGATAAAAATTATATCTCATAGCCACCAAGCACATATCCCCTATGTATCTACTATAAACATCCTCTTTCCTAATATGCACAGGTCACATTTTGAAAAAAAAAAATATATATCATTCTATCTAAAGTTATAGCCCCGAAACATAACCTTCCCCATGTGGAAAACCACAAAATGTAATATATGACTTTACTAAATATTATGCATTATGTGAGATTTTCCCACTAATGCAACATATTACATTTTTAATGTGCATACTCAAATTGTAATTTTGAATTCTAAATATCATAAAAACCTAAACCTACAGTATATCAAACTTCTTAACCCTGAAATGTACTACTACGGCAAACCCTCTATAACTCTGGCCAATTTCCGAATTTAAGCTTATGTGGTTTTTGTTGTAACCTCAGGCAAAGAAACTGCAACAACAACAAAAAAAAAGGCAAAAAACACCAAAGCACTATTTGTTTTCTAACCTCTGCCATTCAGAAATAATTAAATTGCTGAAATTTAACTTTGTAGGATTTCTAGATCCTGGCATTCGCACAACATCCTCAGACTTTCAGCCCAAGATATTAATCAATCCATGAATATCATATGATCAACAAATTAAAACCTTTCTGGCCCAGTGGTGCTGAGGGTTGAGGCACTGGATGCCACACGTCTCACCATGCCAGCGACCCAGGTTCGGGAACGGACTCGGGCCACTGGGGATTCGCAGGGGAGAAGAGGATTGAGCATCTGAAGGACTGCTCTCCTGTCCTGGGCTGGGGTAGGGTGGGTTGGGGATGTCTCATCATTCCTTAGTGGCCCTGGGTGAAGATTGGGGGCTCTACATGAAGCGATGCAGCTAAGGAGTGGAGCGGTGGCGGACATCAGCACTCACGTGCACAGATGTCATTGTACATTTGAGCACCAGGGGAAACTGCCTAAAGTAGAAAACTCTGGCCCCAGTGATAGGCGACAGCAGCCCCTTAAAGCCTTGTGCCTCATGCCCAACGTTGGGTCCAGTTTCCGGCTCTCCGGCTCTCCCGATCCCTCACCCAGCCCTGGCTCAGTGCACACTGGATTGCAAAAAGAGCACAAGGGTGGTTGGCGGGGGTTCAGAGCCAGGGGGTCAGTCGGGTCAGGCTGGAATGGGAGTATCTGTCTCAGATTTCCTGGAGATCAGACTTCAGGCAGGGAGGTAGAACAGCAGCGGTGTGTGGTATGCCCGAGAGAGTTCCCTGATAAGCCGGTGGCAAATAGAGTTGAAAAAAAAAGCATAGAACCTTGGCGGGACCCCCTAACTATACTGGTACTACTACTATGCCAGTGTAATCAACACAAAGACATTTTAAGAAAATTGAAGACATGTTTTAAACATTTTTAGAATTGTGACTTGTATAGAAGTAAAGCAAATAGCAATGGCACTGTATAATTTTTGTTATGAAAATGTGTTTCCAAAGACATCTATTTGCATTACACAAAATCTTTATTCTCCCCTCCCAGGTAGCCCCAAATCTACCTATGGTTTCGTAGACTATGCCTGGTCCAGTCACTAACAATACAGAGGCATCCTCATAGCCCTTTGGGCTAACAGCGCCTCAGACGGGTGTCTACATGCCTCCATGGTGAATAGAGCCTGCTGCCACACTCCCCGAGCCCTTGCTAGCAGGCATCCTCATAGCTCTTTGGGCTAACAGCACCTCAGACGGGTGTCTACACGCCTCCATGGTGAGAAGAGCCTGCTGCCACATTCCTCGAGCCCTTGCTGGCAGGCATTCTCATAGCCCTTTGGGCTAACAGCGCCTCAGACGGGTGTCTACACGCCTCCATGGTGAGAAAAGCCTGCTGCCACACTCTCCGAGCCCTTGCTAGCAGGCATCCTCATAGCCCTTTGGGCTAACAGTGCCTCAGAAGGGTGTCTACACGCCTCCATGGTGAGAAGAGCCTGCTGCCACACTCCCCGAGTCCTTGCTAGCAGGCATCCTCATAGCCCTTTGGGCTAACAGAGCCTCAGATGGGTGTCTACATGCCTCCATGGTGAGAAGAGCCTGCTGCCACACTCCCCGAGCCCTTGCTAGCAGGCAGCCTCATAGCCCTTTGGGCTAACAGCGCCTCAGACGGGTGTCTACACACCTCCATGGTGAGAAGAGCCTGCTGCCACACTCCCCGAGCCCTTGCTAGCAGGCATCCTCATAGTCCTTTGGGCTAACAGCACCTCAGACGGGGGTCTACACGCCTCCACTGTGAGAAGAGCCTGCTGACACACTCCCTGAGCCCTTGCTAGCAGGTATCCTCATGGCCCTTTGGGCTAACAGCACCTCAGATGGGGGTCTACATGCCTCCACGGTGAGAAGAGCCTGCTGTCACACTCCCCGAGCCCTTGATAGCAGGTACAGCTTGGACAGCATTCCAGGAATCCAAGGCTGCGTGGCTGTCTCTGTAAATTTCCTAAGGACAATTGCCTTTCTCTTGGGACAGCTCTTATTGGCTGTCCATGGAACATGAGCTCCTTGTCTGGTTCCTCATCCTGCCAGGCATTTCCAAATTCCTCCTGACTGGACTATGTCACTACCATCGGCAAGCTTATTTAACCTTTTTTCCCCCCTAATCTAGTATTGCCTCTGATATCTGGTCTGTTTTAATACTCAGTGCTGAATTTCTTCAGTGTAAAGAGGTTTTTTTTTGTTTGTTTGTTTTTTAAGTGTCTACTTTTCCATTTACAGATTATACTGTAAAGCCACTAGAGGACAACAAGATGTGTAGGTTGCAGTCCTCTTGCCACTGCTCCCTCCTAACAATTCTGTCCTGTGTCATTCACACCTAAATTCTCTGCCTTTTGCCCCTCTCTGTAGTGTCTCTTGCACCATCTCCCAGGCTATCAGTAGGCATACAAAGTGGCATCCAAACCAAGGTTTGAAAAAGGTATCTTTGACTCCAAAGGCAGCAACCCTACCACTGCGCCACTGTGTCTGCCACAATATTAGGTGTCAGCAAGACCCACTCATACCTGCCCATGGTCACATCCACCACCAATGTACTCCCTCACAACACCCACCCACACAAACTAACCATACTACTGTTGCTAACCACGTTTACCCTGCACAGCAACAGACCCCCAGTTGCCTCTGGTATGTACACTCCTTTGCTGCTGGGGGAGCACCTCACCCCTCATAGCCTCTCTGTCACCCTGTCTCTCTCTCCATAGCTCCCCCGCACCCCTCCTCTCTTCCCCTCTGCCCATCTCTCTGTGCCTTGAGCCCTCCTTGTCTGTTCCTCCACCTGGCCATCCCAGCCCTCACACAACTGCCCATTCCCTGCTCATCACTTTCTAAGCTTGCCAGCCACTGCTACCCAGCAAAACGCCACAAATTCATGGCCCTTGTCAGGATCTTCCACTTGCTTCTTCTACTATCTGGCAATGTTCATCCAAATCCTGGCCCAGCAGCACCCCCCCCACCAGCTGCAGTCACCCACAGGGCTTTGAATAGCCACTATGAATATCTGCAGCCTGCCTAAAAAATGGCACCCCTGCAATGCTGGACAGTACAGCACCAACCAGATATTCTGGTTTTAACAGAAACCTGGCTGTCAGCCAAGACCCCAGACTCATTTGTCTCTATTCCTGGCTACTCTCTTATTAGGCTTGATCGTAATGGCAAGAGAGGTGGTGGCTGTGCCTTCTATGTAAATGACTCACTGCATTACCAAGCCCTTCCTGTGCCCTCCCTAGACCATGGTGCCCAAGCCCTCTCAATAAAACTCTCCCCTGACCCAAACCATGCTCCTTTTACTCTCACTGTCACCTATATCCCACTATGCAGCCCATCCCCTGCCTGTAAAGCGCTCTCTGACTATCTAGTCAGCCACCCCCACAAAATGGAACAAATCCTAGTTGGGGATCTCAACATAAACTGGCTGGTGAGTTCATCAACACATGCCAAAGATACCTTTGCTGCATTAGATATGACCCATTTGGTATCCCAGCCTACCAGGGCCAACCCCACTAATGGAACCCACACCCTGCTAGATATCCTGCTCACTAATCGTCCCCCACCATATTACCGACCTGGATGTCCTACCCAATGCCTTAAGTGACCACTCCCCAATCATCTTCAGCTGGTCCTGTCAGCTACCGAAACCACCACCAAATATCACCTTTCGTCATTGACTACACCCGAGAGGCATAGCCAAGCTCAAACAATATCTAATTAACTAGGACTGGTCCCCCATTTCCCAAGTCCAGCACATAGATGATGCACTGCACTACTTCACCACCACCTTTAATACCACCTGTGATGCTTTTGCACCAACCATCAAAGTGACCACTAAGAAACATAGTTCTCCTGGATCACTCCAGAACTCCTACAACAGTTCAAAATGTGTGACAACCTCTAGCATTGTGCCACTGCATCTGGTTTGCTAAGCGACAGGCAGGTCTATAATGCTGCCCGCAATAAGTGTACCTAGGCAATCAACAAGGCCAAGGCAGATCATTACAGAACTGCTCTAGCCACCTCCTGGGATAGCACAAGAAAGTTCTGGGATAACATCAAGGAGCTTAATGGTAAATCACGCTCCCCCCCACAACTTAGTGTTAATGGTACTACCACCACAGACACACTTCAGATAGCTAACTGCCTCAACTCCACCTTCTCAGACCTCAGCTCAGTCCTCCCTAGCAATTTTTTTGATTCAATTCAGCCTACCCCACCCCCTGAGCTCCTCCACCCCCCTTCAAACTCAGAGTCATTACCTCTACAGAAGTGAAAGCCTATCTGTCCTAAGCCCTCCAGAGCTCCAATTACTGCAAAGATGCCTTTGATATGCTTATCCTATACCTTACACTAGACTCAGTTATCTCCCCACTCACGGATCTTCTAAATCTGTCCCTGCACCTGGGCCAGTTCCCCAACCTCATGGAAAATGGCAGTAATAACACCAATATTGAAATGTGGTGACAGCGCCCTCCCAAACAACTACCAGCCCATCTCGATTCTCCCCCCACTCTCTAATGCCCTTGAAAAGATCATGGCCAATCAGCTCACTGACTACTTCCTCGCATACAACCTTTTATGTAGGGAGCAGCATGGTTTCGGAGCTGGTCATAGCACTACGACCACCCTCACAGAATTCTCTAACTCTCTGCACTCCACGCTTAACAAGGGGCATCTCTCAGGGGTCATATTTATAGACCTCTCAAAGGCCTTCGACATGGTTTCTCATCCCCTCCTTAACACATTACAACAATTTGGGGTCTCTCATTGTCCACTCTCATGGTTATCCAGCTATCTTTCATCTAGAACCCAATGTGTCAAAATTAATAATACCATATCTACTATGCTGCCTGTGCACTCATGAGTTCCCCCGGGATCTATCCTGGGTCCCTTGCTATTCAACATCTACCTCAATGCCCTGCCTAAATCCTGCCCCAGCAACCGTCTCCTCTACGCGGATGATGCTGTTCTTTATGCCGCACATCCTGATCCTCTCTCTCTCCAGCATACCTTACAAAACTCCTTCTCTCAGACTGAATACTGGTTTGCTCAACACAGATTGGTGGTCAACATTAAAAAAAAACTAAGACGGTGCTCTATGCCCACCACCAAAACAGATCAAAGGATTTCCCCTTGAAACAGTCTCCGCCTCTCTCATCCCACTGGAACAGGTCCAAAAGTATAAGTATCTAGGTATTACATTTGACTCTTCCCTCTCATTCCACAATCATATAAAAATCCTCACCTCCGCCACCAACACCCGCATTGGTCTCATCTACAGACATAAAGACTACCTGCCATCTGAAGCACTTCACCTAACCATTACCTCCTCAGTCTTATCGCAGGTGGACTATGGCCTCACAATTTATGCTGCCGCCGACCCTACAGCACTTCATCAAATACAAGTAGTCATCAATAAGGCCTGCCGGCTCCTCTCTAGTGCTGACAGAAATACACATACCTGCACCCTATACGTGCTCACCAATATCCTATCCCTTGAGGAAAGACTATTATACCAGACCTGTCTCATCACCAAAAAAATCCACCTGGGTTTAACCCCAATAGGTGTCATGGTTTCTCTTCAGGCAGCCACCATCTCAGTATCCACATGGGCTGCCCAAAAACTATCTGGAAGGTGCCTAGGGTCAGGACCACCCTGGCCCAGCGATCCTTCCCCCTTAGAACTCCATCCTGGTACAATGCCTTCCCTCCAGCTGTCACACCAATCACCAGTCTAGGTCCTTTTCAAGCTGCCTTAAGGGCCCATATCCTCTCTTCACGTCAATGTCAGTGTACTGGTAACCTGTGGATCCTGTACCATGCTGCTAGGCCACACACCTGCCCTTGGCCAGGCAGTGGAGAGCCCTCACTATTTCTAGCCTACAGGCTCCTCACCTACCTCGGTTACCATATAGTTGCACTGGACTATGAATGTATTGTATTATGTATAAGACAAGGCCTCTCTGAGGCAGCTTACTACCAACTCATATCATGCATTGCTTTAGCTACCAATTGTATAGGTCTTAACCGCTCATTAGGTAAATATGTCGGTAGCTCTGCCCTGTTTTAGCTATCAAATGTATAGGCATTAACCCATGCTCATTGTACTTATACTCTGTATGATTGCCCACCCACATTTATTCTATGTATGTACATACTGTATGAATGTCTACATTTTATTCTGACGTGGAACCTTAGGAAATGAGTCTATGACTCAAAGGGTTGTAATTCTGATTTCCTAAATAAATAAATAAATAAAAATAAGCTCTAGTTAAACCAATATTAACTAGGTGCAAGACTCAGCCTGTGGTTTTTTTTTTTCAGCCATATTAAAAATAAGTACATCGGGTCTATGTACCGTCTCAACTTGGAACAGTATTGAACTTGGGAAACATGTGACAAAGGCAACAGATGGTACTGATGCAAAAAAACTTGGATTTTCAAGACTAAAGGAGAGGCAGCAGCAAAAGATAAAGTATTCAAGAAAAGGCAGTGGTTAGCCAAGGGAACCATGTACTCGCAATGCATGAAGTATCCCAGCACTTATGTTCCTATACCAAGGGAACCATGAACTCACAATGTATGAAGTATCCCAGCACTTATGTCCCTATACCAAGGGAACCATGTACTCACAATGTATGAAGTATCCCAGCACTTATGTCCCTATACCAAGGGAACCATGGACTCGCAATGCATGAAGTATCCCAGCACTTATGTCCCTATACCAAAGGAACCATGTACTTACAATGTATGAAGTATCCCAGCACTTATGTCCCTATACCAAAGGAACCATGTACTCACAATGTATGAAGTATCCCATCACTTATGTTCTTGTATCCCTGGGGAGGAGCTTACTGTGGATACAAAAGACAGCAAACATATGGCTTCCAGTTGGTAAGAGGATGTTTGGTGCTTTGTTACTTGAATTCAGGATCCTCTCCATGCTTGTATATCTCTTGGGTGTCTACTCCCCTCACTGTGAGTAGCTGAGTAGCTGAATGGTTTGGGGGGACATGCCTCCTGTGGCACTATAAATAGGATCCCACACTACAAGATAATTATGGGGCAGTAGTGCAAGTACAGCCCAGCTCTGCTTTCTGGGTTCAGGAACATGTGGGAACTGCTCCTCTGTTGGACAGAAGGATCTGGGGATGGTTGAAGGAGGCCCTGAGTGGTATAATTCAACAGGTGTAACAAATTGAAGTTTAAAAAAACCTATGTAAGAACAAGATGCTTTGCTTCTTCCCTCCCCCCATCAACACAACTGGTGCCCATGCTCAGATGCAAATGGTTTTGCAAAGTGGTAGCTTTGTGTTGTGCCTGCCTGTGATGTGTTACCCAGAACAAAGTGCTTTGCTTATCTGGAAATGCTCAAAGAGGTGTCAGTTCTTCCCACTGCATTTCTAATCAGTTAGCATATCTGTAGGGAAACACATGGGGGCTGCCTTACAAAAGACCTGCAGGACCATGCAAAGAGCATGGTGACTCAACAATCACTGTAACAGCTGCTAGCGAATTTCTCCCACACCTGTTACAACTGTGGCATACAGGTAACAGATCACAAAACTGTGATCAGGAGTGTTTAATCAGTAGGAGATAGGGAAGAGATGGGGACATTGTCCATGGGATCACATTACGGTAGGACTGAAGCATAAAGAAGGGGTACCTTTGGATGCTAGATAGTATATTTATCTTGGGACATTAGTTGGGACTGGTAGACTACCAAGGATATGGTCAGTGGTCCACAAAAATTCAAGATTCACTGTGCCCAGAAGCAGGTCTCCAGGTAAGCAGTGATAGGGTGGGGCTCACCTCTTGGTGGCAGAGATTGCAAACTTGGCATCCCAGCATGGCATGTCATATACAGGAATATGCCATGCTAAAAGACCTTGAGAGGCACACAACAGCATATTAGCATATTAGTGAGTACAAACTCCATTTTTACCCACTAAAATTTGGTTAGATTATTTATAATGCAGTTCCTCCAACCAAGCAGCTAAGAAAACTGTTTGTGTGTGGCTTCGAAGGGTGGTGGTGCAATGGGACAACTGCCACTGTTCTGTGCCACCACCTTGTGTGTTGGACTCCAAAAAATCTGGAAAACCATGTCTGGCAGGGTATGTATTATGTAAGGGTTTTAACACATATATTGATTCAATAACTACAATATTCACACATAATGTAGAATTTAATTCTGTGAAAGAGGACAGCATTCCAATAAGCAGAGCCTATATGTCAGAATCACCAATAATCCCATCTTAGTACATTACACAGTGCAAGAAAGGACATACAGCTGAAGACAGGTATTAAGATATAGTCAGAGGGTTCACCAAAAATTAAGGCAGCATAAAATACAAGAATTTTATGGAAATCTAAGGCTAAGCTGACACAAATGAAGAGTTTTATACAGAGGGATAATGTGATTATGATGAGATGCACCATTGATCACACAAGCAGCAGCATTAGGAGTAAGTTGTAAAGGAAAATTTGTAGAAAGAGACACGCCAATCAGAAGATCATTACAACAGTGATGTCTAGAAATGACTAAACTGTGTGTGATTATTTTTGCTGACTCAAAGGTCAAATACTTCCTAATGCGCATAATGTTAATTAAATGGAACTGACATGATTTGGCTAATGCCTCAATCTGACATTTATAAGAAAAAGCATCATCTACAAATATCAAGGTTTTTTACAGACTCATGGGGAGAGAGTTGGAAAGTAGAACCATGCTATCCGAGTTCAGCTTACATAGTAGCACAAGACTCTGTAGAAACCAAAGGAGAAGGAATAAGTAAAACTTTTGTTTTGTCAGAGTCAGTTTTTAAGACATTTTGAGAGAAACAAGAAAAAACTACAGCAAGATACTGTAAGTTATGAAAGAATCAATTTTGCAAAATAAATATTTATCTGGGCATCATCAGCATTATAACTGTGCAAGTACATTTTTCCAAATATTTGTCCGAATATTCATTATTCGTTGTTGAAATATTTGAGTAGTAAGTATTCGTTATTTGTATTTGACTATGAAAATGCATTTTGGTAACAACCTTTTTGCTCCTCCGCAGGAGGCTAGGACTAGTCTCTGGCCACCCTACCTCCACCTTTGCAATAATTGGATGTATCACACCTACGACCCCCTTCCCCCATGTCACAGATCCCGCAACATTTTATATTTTCAAATCCCAGCTCCTGGCACACTGCCAGGAGCTAACATCATCTTTAAAAAGCTCACATACTAAGCACTGCTCCCGTGGCCACTGAAAACTATAATACAATGCATATTGCCCACCATCAAAATATATTCAAACACTCCCCTCTTTATGTCAACACTTTCCTCTCACTTCCTCTTGAACAAGTTTATACCTTTAAGTACCTAGGAGTCATCTTCGACCCTGCCCTTTCCTTCCATGACCACATCCACCTCCTCTGTACCTCTGTTAACTCCCATATCAGCCTACTCCATTGTCATTAGAACTGCCCTCTCCCCCCGAAGCCTTCCAACTCGCCATCAAATTCTCAGTTTTATCTATCATAGACTATGACATTCTGATTTACAGTGCTGCTGATAATACTGCCCTTCTAAGAGTAAAGATTGCCCTGAACAAGGACTGCTGCCTTTGCCCTAGGCTGCCCAAAATCCACCAACACCCACACTTTTTACAGCCAAACAAACTGGCTAGACTTCGATGGCAGGCTAAAATGCCAAACCTGCCTCTTAGCTAGAAAGATATCCACTGGTCTAACTGCCCCCAGCCTCTCCCCCCTCCTACTACCTGTGCCCGCCACCAAGATCACCCGGAACTCACTCAAACCTACTCTCCTAGTACCGCAGCAAAAACCCTCCCTTGGCCAATGCTCTTTCTACTATTGATCCCCCACCTGGTTCAACTCCCTCTCTCCCCACATAACCCTGAAAATAAGCTTGGCTGGTTTAAATCCCTGTTCCAATCCCACCTCCTCTCCTCTCACTCCTGTAACTGTTCCTAACCCCCCCCCCCGAACAACAGACTCTGTCCTGCCTAGTTCTCTATCAGTTACCCTCTGTCTCATAATAACTCCCACCTTGCTCTCTATCCAAGTCTGACAACGGACCTCGTCCTACCTAATCTCCACTACCTATCCCTATTCTGTCCCAAATCTCCCTGTACCTCCATCTGTGCAATATCTACTAAGTTGTTATAATGCCAGTCACTTTTCTAACTTCATTCTTTTTATACATTCTGGCATTTACCTACTTGTGTGTAAATTGTATATATTCTTATCTTATCCATTTTGTAATATCCCCGCTATCATGTTTTGTTCAAAATGTTTTTTATTCCATTACTGTATCTCCCACTACATATTGTCAAAATGTTGTCTTCTTGACTTGGAGCCTTTGAAAAGGAGTCTCTGACTCAAAGGATTGTAATCCTGACACCTTTCAATAAATAAATAAATAAAATAAATGTTCTGCCCCCTTGCCCCAATTCTTGATTTGGGGGTGGGAATGGCAAAACAAAATCCAGTTAACTAAGCAGATCGCCCCACTGAGCACCCTCACTAAACTTGTACAAGTTCCGCTACAACTTTACAGTATATAATGCTGCCTGAAAAAATGAATGAATGTGTAAGGAATTAGCTGAGTATGGAGGCATGATTGAGAGGAAGGAGAAGTACGGGAGGAGCATCGTTAGTGAGACTGGGTAGCCTGAAGCCAATCAAGCTGCTAAGTATAACTAATGATGCTCCTCCTGCCTGCCCCCTTCCTTGTGACTGAACCTCTGAACTGGGCTAGTTCTTCTCCATTCATTCATTTCTCCAGGCAGCACTATATTGTGGACTCAGAGCTATATTGTATAAGTTTATTAAAGGTGCTTAGTGGGAAGGGTAGCCAGTTGACTAGCCAGATATAGTTTTGCCATTCACATCCCTCAAATAAAGGACCAGGGCAAGGGGGACAGAATGCACATGTACTGTATTTTTTGTGGCCATATGAGGAATGGGGCTCAGCTGGTGAGCTTTCACAAAATGGAATTGGCTCCTGGCAATGTGCCAGGAGCTGGGACTTGAAAATATAAAATGTTGTAGGATCATGGACATGAGAAAAGGGGGGAGGTGGGCTGGATATATCTGATTATTGCAGGTATGGAGGAAGGGTGGCCAGGAGACTAGCTCTGGTCTCCTGGGAATGGAGGAAAGGGTTTTATTTTGTAATTTATTTCCTGAATATGAACACCTCATGAATAGTGGGCTATTTGTTTTTCAGTCCTGAATATTCAGACAACCCACTATTCAAGGTATTCAGGAAACAATATGTGTCCCTTCACAGCCCTAATCAGCATAACAGTGATATGAAAAACCAAATAATTTAGCAAGCTTACTAAATGGAGCAATGTATAAACAAAACAGTGGCCCGACATGGTGTACTGATGCAAGAGCAAAACCCCATCAGCGAAATCCCCCACAGCGATGTTTTCGACAGGTTTTGAAAATGTTGCTGTGGGGGATCTGCCGGCAAAATTTTGCCCTTGCACCGAGTGTCGCCCCCCCCTTCACATTAACTCTGACTCAGAGTTAACAATCAATAGAAGGTGGGGGGTTTCATGGGCACAGCCCCCCGATGGAAACACAGATCAATGTCTGACAGGCGAAATTTCGCCTGTCGACTTGGGGGCTGTCACTGTGCCGTACGTTGACAACATTGTTGTCACGTTGACATAGGTAAACCCCCCCAACATGCACCCTTGGGGGGGATATCTGAGGCAAGATAATGTGACTCATAACACATAACCAAATACTACTCAGAAAGGGAAATTAGAAAAGTTTGACTAAAACCAAGGCAAAGCCCCCCCAATCTCAGAGAAAAGACTCTTACAAATCAACTGTTGACTGACAGCAGCAAAGGTAGCTGTAAAGGTCAAAAAAATCAGGACAGTAAATAATCCTTGACTCCATGCAAAGAACTTTAATGACCCTTCCTAAACTCTGATTGTAGTGGCTCAAGAAGGGATAATGATTTTAAATAATCCAAGTACTCTATGACAACAGAATGACACAATTTCATGGAAATAAATGGCAATACGGAACTTGGATGGGAACTAGAGTAGACCAAATATCAAGAGAAGATATTTTAAGAAGTGGCTTTTTTAAAATTATCAGGAAACCCACTATTGTTCAAGGAAAGATTAATAATCAGTAATTATATGAGCAACAATGGGTAGGACATTTTTTTAACTGTTTTGTTGACAGGGGATCAAGGGAACAAGTGGTCAGATTGAGAAAAGTGTTCATCCTAACCACTCAAGTTTCCTCAGCTGGCAAAACAAGTAAGACTAGATACCATAGTAGCTAAAACCTTGTATCAACCACAGGACTGGGAGAGAAATCAATAGACCTCTGAATGCAAAAAAGCAGCTTGCATCCCAGCAGTAAGGGACAGGTTTGGGGAAAGCAAAGCACACTGCAGACATTATCAGTGTCAGTCAATATATAATTGCACAGGTCAATAACTTAACTATTGTACAACCATCACAAAAATTAAATGAAGATAGTGTAGGATTCCTTAGAGGCTTTTAAAATGTGAAGCCAACAAAAAGGCCAAACAGAAGTGCAGAAGTACCAGCTATATGTATTTAAGAAGAATATAATGAAGTGGCTTTGGGAAGAATAGGTAAAAGTCAGTGAAATGCAAAAAAAAAAAACTCTAAGCTTACCAGCCTGTATTTTATTTGATTTTTGTTATCATCTGAAGCTGTCACAGGCATAAGCATACAAAAGTAAGAACAAGTTTGTTATCATGAATCATAAAATAAAGATTTTTGCAATTTTGAGTGTACATTAGGTACTTTGTATTGCAAGTACCTAATAAGTACATAAATTAATAGAAACACAGAATTGGGTCATCGGGAAAGTACCACTTGGCCCACCCAGTCTGCCTAGATGTTTCCTACCTAGTCTATCTCCACAGACACTAACTGATTTCCAGTGATCCTAGACATCAATAACTGTTTCAGTAAAATAGTACTTCCTCACAACCCTCTTAACCCCCAGCATCACTGCGTGCTCTTAGGGCCTGGTGCTCTTTCTCATTTAAAAGAGACTCCTCTCCTGCACCTTGTTCACCCCTGTGAGGTACTTGTATGTCTGTATTATGTCTCTTCTCACACTTCTCTCTTCCAGGGTGTACATGTTGAGAACTCTCATTCTCTCCTTGTAGGGCTTTAGATGCAACCCTGCACCATTTTAATTGCCCTCCTCTGGACTGCCTTCACCCTACCTGCGTCCTTTACGAGGTGTAGCTTCCAGAACTGGGCATAATACTCCAGGTGGGGTTCACCAGTAAGTGATACAGTGGTAACACCATCCCCCACCTCCTGCAAGTGATATCTCTCCCAGTACATATCTCTCTCTGTGCGTCCCAGAAGAAGTGTCAGAAAGTTTTTGATTTTAATTGAATATAAACCAACAATATTAAAAAGTAAAGAAAGTGTTTAATAAAAAAAAAAAAACAGCCTTGAAACAATATAACATTGACTTGGTTTTTATGTCAACATTATTTCTAGTATGTTGGCATAAGAGATATGACTTGGCACTGTTCAAATCTTTTGTTTAAAAAAAACTTAAGTTTCTAACCATAACACTTTGAATGTTGGCCCTTATTTTTTAATTTTCTGTACTTTCTCTCCTGTTTTTGCAGACAGCTTTATTTCAGCAGTACATCCACCCCAGCTCATCACAAACCTTCTCTGTTATTTACCCTCACTTCATGGTCCACCATACCTTACCCCCCCCCCCCAAGGTGGGGCCAGCAGGGGTGGGAGGAGTCCTCCAATGGAACTAGAGCATGGTGCAGAGGTGGGTGCCTCAGTTGGCTGTGCAGGGCTGGTAAAGTGATTGGTTTCATGCTGCCATGTCCAGGGGGGATCCATTTTCTCCATGTTTGCCATAAGATTCCAGCAGTGAGCATCCTCTTGTTTATGCTGATGCACTGACAGCAGCTCTAAATAAAACAGCTTACCAAGGCCAAAACAAACAAACAGTAAATGAAAAAATCAACTAGGGGCCCCCCAATGGCCTGGCAGGTCACATTCCACACATCCATGCTGGCCAGCCTGGTTCAGGAGTGATCTCGGGAGATGGGTTAGAATGGCCAGAGTGCTGGTAAGACATTGCATCTTGACAGTGCTCCCAGCTTGGGGAGGAAACGCTGAGATCCATCGCTCTCATGACCCCTGTGAAGGGGTGGGGAGCTTCCTCCTCCCCAGTGGCAGGTCAGCAGTGTGTGAGGCTGGCTGTGGGCTATACATGATGTTGGAGAAGTGGGAAGGGCAAAAACAGAAAAGGGAGCTATCGACTGAAGCCTGGCCCATTTCTTGGCCCACAGTGCCACCCAGGTCTGTTGATTCTGGATGAGTGTACTGGGTGGGGGAGGTTGGACCTTCCCTTCCTGGCCCTGCCATAGGATGGAAATCAATGGGGGATTGATGCAGGTAAATCCTGAGGGAGGCATGTACCAGTTAGAGGTGAGTAGGGACTGAAACCAAGCCAGCTTCACAGGTAGAAAAAGCTTTGTGGAAAATAAGAAAAAGTTAACTAACGTTTATTTAGATTTAACATCTTAATAGTGTGAAGCCTAAATCGTAACGTTTGTTCAGACTCTCCTGTGCCATTATCTCTCTGACAAATCAGCAAAAGAAAGGGGTAGCTCTTTCCCATTCACAGCCTCACAGATTTTTTGAATAACTCCCCCAGCAATTGAGCTTGTCGGTTCAACTTTTCAGATGCAGCTGGAGTGTCAGGATATTGCCATGAGTCACACAGCCTGCTGAACAGTCATCACTTCAGCGTGCACATAATGAAAGAGTCCAGATACCAAGGCGGTTCCTGGAAACATCCTCCACTACTTATGCACCAACAGAACCAGAATTTCTGGCAGATGATAGGGACCATGTTCAATTTAGAAACAGCAGAGAGATTAGTGTCAGAAAATCTATTCCAAGTAAAGCAACCTGTCCAAATGTGTGCAGATGACATTAGGCTGAATCCCATCCCTTTTCAGAAAAAATAACAAGCATTTGTCAATGCCGAATGTTGTCTTGCTGGCATTGGCATTGGTAGTGCAGGAGTAAGAGAGTTATATAATAGGAATGGCAGTGAAGTATTGAACTGACGTCAGCCCCACCCCCACCCTGCAGAGACTGACAAGCATTGGGGTGTACCTTTGCATCACTGGCCATAACGCTCATTCCATTTCATCCCACCCTACCCTACAGACACCAACAAGTGTCACAGTATGCCTTGGGGTCTTCGGGCCTTATGCTCACCCCATTCCATAAGGAAATATGCAGAGATGGGTGAAGTATAGGAGAATGGGGTGAACTTTGGGGCCGAAGAGTTCAAGGCACATCTCGATGCCTGTCACTGGCTACAAGGTGGGGGTGGGGGTGGAATGGCTTGAGCATTACAGCCGGCAATCCCAAGTCACACCCCTGACACCTGTCAGTCTCTACAAGGTAGGGTGTTACAGTTGGAAACCCTAACACCCCGGGTGTTTGTTGGTATTTTCACTTCAAAGTTTCAACATGGGCTTTTTGTGACCCCACCTCATGAACAGTGGCACTATCAATTAGTTAGCTGAAAGGTGATTTTGCATAGTGACTGTGCCATTTGGCACCACAAGTGTGAAAACACATTTTGGGCAGGATGCAAAAAATGACAGCTGCACTGTTCATGAGGAGGTGTAAATAAATGGCAATGCTGAAAATCTGGAGTGAAAATATGAAAAATTGATGAAGTCATGAGTGTGTGTAGAAACTGCACAATGCTCGCATGTAATGCAATTATTTTGGGAATTTTTTTTAACCAAATTTTCAACATAGGCCTTTGAGGCCTCCGCTCATGAACAGTGGCACTGTGATTTTGTTAATCTGTCCTGAATGTTGATTTCCACAGCGACCAGAGCCATTGTGTGCCAGATGTGTGAAAACACATTTTGGTAGGATGTGAACAATGACAGCAGTACTGTTCATAAGGAAGTATGAAAAATGGCAATGTTGAAAATCTGGGTGAAAATATTAAAAATTGTCGAAGTTATGAGCGTGCATGGAAACTGCACAATGCACACTCATAACACAGTAATTTTTTTGGAATTTTCTCACCAAATTTGCAACATAAGCTTTTTGGGACTCCACCTCATGAACAGTGGCACTGTAATTTCATTAATAGGTCCCAAAAGGTGATTCTGCACAGTGACTGTAAAATCACTTTTCGGGACTGAATAATGAGATGACAGTGCATGTGTTCATGAGGTGGGGTCCCATGAACCCCATGTTGAAAATTTTGAGCCAAAATTCAAAAAAATGGCTGAGATATCCACCTAAGTTGAACCCCCCCCCCATTAATGCCATTATACAGGTTACCAGCATTTCTTCATTTTGCAGTTTGGCTTTGAAGAGTCCAAACATGTTCTCGCTCAACCGAAGATCGCAGTGCCAGACCTCCGGAGGTAAGTATGGGGTTGGGGGGTGAGGGGAGGTGGGGTGCACAGAGGGTGAGTGTGAGTTGGGGGAGGGGGCACCATGCACAATGAAGGTCCATTTTCTTTTTTTCAGGTCCAAAAAGAGAAAACGGACACCACAGGACTGTTTTCTTTCTTTACAGGTGAACTGAAACAAATGTTGGGCACACCTGGGTGGGCTCCCAGTGTGCCCCATGACTTTCGGGGAGATGTGGCCACACTGGAGTGGGCTCCCAGTGTGCCACACCTGGGGGTGGAGGAGAACGCCGACACAGTTGGCTTTCAATGAGCATCGGCACACTAGGGTGGGCTCCCAATGTGCCACACCATGTGTGGAGGTGGGGGACATACCAACACAGGGATTGCACCCCTGATGTTGGCTGTGGTTGGGGATTCTGTGGTGACAGCTGCTGCCGCCATGGTTATTGAAACATTTCACCAGGAAAGGCATGTACGGGAGGTGTGTCATCTGTGTCACTGCATGACAAGCTTGTTTCTGATTGCAGCGGCACATTTCTTTCAAGTTGGTGGCACTTTACAAAATTCTTGCATCAATGCTAGCATGCTTACTAATTGGGAATGAGGGACGCACCTACTAAAATGTGCCCTGCATTCGTCAACACTGACACACCTCTCACTGTGCTAGTACTACTGCAAGATGTTGCTTGCGCTTGCATAAGACAACATAAAAACTGTTCTGCTGTTTTCTGTTTTCAGCTACAAATGGAATCCCATTGCCATTTTAACTGTTGATTTCAACATCATTGTTGCTTTTTTATTTTATAATTTATTTACACTTGATAATCCAGCTAAGACAGAAACACAGAAAAGGAGAATTTGTCAGCAGAGAAGGACCATTTGGCCCACCCAGTCTGCCCAGATGTTCCCTGCCTAATCTGTCTCTGCAGACCTTATCTGGTTTCCAGTGACCCTGCCCCTTCCCAGCCTATTTGCTAACATTCCCCTATGTCTATCCCATGCATGCTTAAAGCACCCCACTGTTTTCTCCTCCACCACTTCTGTTGGCAGTCTGTTCTGGGCATCTACCACCCTTTCAGTTAAGCAATACTTCCTCACACCCCTCTTAAACTCCCCCTTCCTGCTTTTTTGCATGCCTATTGGTCCTGGTGCTCTCATTTGAAAGGGACTCCCCTCCAGCTCCCTGTTCAACCATGTGAGGTGCTTGTAAGTACCTATCAAATCCCCTCTCATTCTCCTCTCTTCAAGGGTGTATATGTTGAGATGTACAGGGGAGTCGGTTTGGATGCAACGTTCTTATCACAGTTGCTGCCAGTGACGTGCTACAGAATAGTGCACATATGCTATATAGTCCAATGGATATTATTCCAATTTGTCACACAGGAAGTGTGACATTCTTATCACAGAGTGTTGTATTTCACCTCACTCCACTGTACCATCTTTTTCAGTGGGAATTTCTTCCTAGTTTTATAACTGGTAAGTGCAAGGAGGTCAACTGACTTATTTAAATTCACACAGTGTGCCTGTGGGTGAAGCTGTGTTGCAATTTGAACAAGGAACCTCTTGTTTCACAGTTTTACTGTGTACTCCAGCCATTAGACCACACTACTTTAATTTTAATTGCCCCAAAAAACCATCATGGCAATCCACAATGTAACAACATGCAGTTCTATCTACAGTACAATTCAAATTAAACCGTTAAGTCAATGTGTTGATTTACAGGTTTTTTAAGTTTGCAATGCATTGGCAACAGTTATTAAATGTGTTTGCAACTCAGCTGGAATGCATATGCTCAGGGGTACTCCAGGGTTTTTGACAAAAAGAATGGATGGTGTGGTACATCTATGAGACCTGTCTTATGTACATAAGAAAGTGCCTTGTGCAGCATTTCCTGACCTGCTGAATGCCCAGCAGGAATTCTTTTGATTTTTAATGTTACTGTATACACATTTCTGGATGGCTAACACTGAAGTAGCACACTCCAAAGTTTTTGTTTTTCTCTCCCAATCATATGTAGCCACTAATGTGCCAAAGAGAGTGCAATGCATGACTGAGTGACAAAAAAGTTTATTTTTATCTAAGAAAATGCCCTTAGAATAAAGTTCGATTTACAAAAGTATCTCTGTAGTGCATTAACTTAGTTTGATTTCCAGCATAAAAAATACCTACAATAGGACAGTCAATATCACAACAAAACTTAAAAGCAATCACAAAAATGTTCAAGTTCCTTCCCTACAGTTTTATGCATTTCACTGTATGAAGTTACTGATCTTGCCTTTACTGAGATTGAATTCAGTGAGCCTGCAGTGCTCACCCTGAGGATCATGGAGCCAAATCTATTAATCCCCTTAGGGGAAACCAGCTCTCCATACCTCTTGTCCCTCTGATGGTACCTGGATCCCAAAGATACGCTTTGATTTAGTAGGCCATTTAGGAGACGAAAGGTGTCTGGCCTTAAAACTTTAAAATGACTATTTAGCCAAAGAAGCTCTGTAAGGACTAGCAAAGTTTGCCAGTTTAGACTTTGACAGTGATTAACTGTTGGTTTGCTCTTTAGTGCAAATCTTCCTATTTTGTTGTATAATTTAACTAGTTTTACCAGACTGAAGTTGACTAGCATAGCACAATACACAGGCTCTATAGACCAGATTTGGAATGAGCAATTGCTGGGCTATTTTATTACAAGTGTTTCCAGGCATAAAAAATTAGTCAGTCTTCTCATTGCTCCCAATTTCTCATTTTTTTACCAAAATAGAGGCCATATGAGATGTATAGTTTACGTTCCGATCATAAATAATCCCCAAATATTTATATTCTAAGTATTTTAAAACAGAATCCCTTCCAAAAATTTAATTTGGAGATCTCTGAGATCATATCCTGACCTCTGGGGTCTTCCATGGGGTCATTAAGAGTCCTGACCTAGTGAATCACCCCTGAATGGCACAAACATCTGCCTGGAACCCCTACTGAAGCTCACAGAATGTGCCAGCAGATGCTACCATTACAGTATCATCTGTGTGCATTCTTTATGTTGGTCTCAGGCAAAGCAGCAGGCAAGCTGTTCTCAAAGCTTAAGAATAACAAAGGGTCAAGAGCTGACCACTGGGGCACACCTCTCAAAATTGGTTATGGGTCTGGGTGGCCTGCTAACACAGCTGTAGTGCTATCTTATGCAGCACCGGCGACAGGGTTCGGGAGTGAACTTGGGGTGTCAGAGGGCAAGTGGGGGGGATAAGAATTGATCATCCAAAGCATTGCTCTCCCTCTCCAGGAGAGAGGGTTTGCAGAGCCCAGTGAATGCCTGGTCCCTAGCGGAAGCTGGAGAAAGGTAGGTTAGGATCGCTTGAGTACAAGGGTGTACAATAGACATTGACGAACACAGAAGGACGATCATGACGTCATTGCATGCCACTCCCACTTGGGGACAAACGGGGGAGAAAATGCCAGCAGTAGGATGATGTCAGACACCTGCAGACCACGCACCCAACTAGCCAGGCCTGCCAGCAGAACCTGGTCTGATTCGATGGCAGAGGTTGAGGTACTCTACCAGGGGCTGGGTAAGCTCTGGAGGAAGACAGCTAATAGCATGTCCAAGTGAACATTGGGTGACAGGGCTGGAGTGTCCAGGGGATGAGGGCTAACCAGAGGGGAGAAAAAGGAAAAAGAACCAAAGTAACTGTTCTGATATTACATTTACCACTGCAACCCTGTGAATCCTATCAGTTAAGTAAGATGCAAACCAGTTTATGGGGCCTCCCATCACTCCCGCTTATTGAAACCTCTCAATGAGTAAGGGATGGTGCACCAGATCAAAGGCCTTTGTTGGGTGCATGAACACCACCCCTGTTTCCCTCTGTTTTTCCAGGGATTCAGTTACTAAGTTGTTAAAGTCAATTAGGGCTTCTGTGAAATAACCGGCCTGAAATCCTCACTGTTTGAGAGTTAATAATGAGTAGTTTTGCAAATGATCCCTTTACTGCAAGTGTACTTATTTTTTTCTGACACTTTAGAGAGTAATGACAACAAGGCAATGCATTTAAAATTGGAAGAGCCAACAGAGCTACCCCCTTTTGGGGACTGGAATGGTCCTTCTGGTTTTCCATCTTGAGGGAAGAACACCTTACTCCAAACTTCAGTTAAATAAAACACAGGTGCAATCACCTCTGCACCAGTCTTTAAAAAGCTGACTTCCAACTTGTCAAAGCCGTGAGATTTATTTATGTGCGAGGACTTTAAAGCTTTAAAATTTCATCCACCTTTATTAACCTAAATTTGAAAGGGGGTGCACCATATTGTAATATCTAGCTGTATGTAAATCCATGTGTAGAGCAGGATGACAAGTGTTTATTTTTCTTTATGGCCCGATTATAGAACTCTAGGTATAATTCACTGAATCACTGGCTGGTCTACAGATTGAGGTCAGGGTTTTCAAAAGGTCTAATGAGGATGCAAATGTTTGTTGCAACTACAACTGCAACAGCAGTCACCCAAATGTGTCTAAATGGATTCACGGATATTTTCAGTAGATATATCTGGACCAAAACTGGCAGGATTTTCATAAGAATCCATCTGAGGTGCATCTGCTACAATTTTTAAAAAGGAAATACATCCAGACTATAAGACCATCTATTAGATTGTCTGACAGTGTTTGAATTTAGCATTGGAAACAGAGGCAATTATGGCAAAGAAAATGAACCAAACCTCACGTTTGTCATTTTTCTTTTTACCACACATTATGACTTTTGTTATAACTGGGTGCATCTTTTGAAAATAGCAGCATGGTAGCTCAGATACATTTGGGTGAATCTAGACACAGGCACAACAGGCATATACTGTAGGTGCGTGTTCACCCTTTTGAACATACTGCACAAGGTCATCGTTTGTGGTAAAAAAAATGACGCAATTGCAGCTTGCATTATTTTTTGCTGCAACTGTGTTTTTTCTAGTTGCAAAATTTAATGCTGTTACCCTGTCCAACATATGACCATCTAATAGATAATCCAACAGTTTTGAACACATTTCCATTTTGAAAATAGTGGTAGATGCATCTTGGATGGATCCTTTCAAAAATAAGGCCCATTATCCTTAAATTAACAGAATTAAACCATGTAAACCATGACTAAGCACCTGCGTCCAACCCATTTCGAAAATGTGGTCAAAAGAGTCAAGATATGCTTTTTATCCTCATCAGTGATTTCTTCCTTCATAGTCTAATTAGAGAATCTCATTAAAAAGCTGCAAACATATTAGCTACTGTATAGCTACAGGAGCTATTTAAAGATCTCAAGTATTGTGATTTGTGGGGCTGCCCAATGGCCCATGTCAGTAGCCTTTGTTTGGTAGTGAGCTTAAGGGCTCAAACCCAGCAGCTGGGAAATACTTTACATACTTTGCATATGCCAGCATATCCCAGCATGGCGAGAGCTGATAGTTATGAAGAATGCTACTTATGTCAGTGTGTCCTGCCTGGGGAGGGCTTGTGGTATGATCCACCACAACAGCATCCCCTGATGGTGAACCAGGGGAGCTTGCTGCAGCCATTAGGGGACATCTATGTGCATGAGAGCCAGCCTTAAGAGCAGCGCATTGCCATGTGGTACAATGTGGGCTGGGCAAATGGGAGGAAAACTGCAGGAGGTAAATGGCAACCACTGAATATGACAGCACTAGCAAACTCAGTTCTCATGGCACCTTCTGAGCCCACATAACAGATCCTGTCCCAACAAAGGGACAGTCCCTCCATTGTCCCTACCTTGGGGGTAAACCAAAGGGGCCAAGGGACCAGTAGGTTCAGCCAGTAAGACTGGGTGGTAGCCAAATCCAAAAGGAGGCATCTGGCTGGAGAATAATCATTTACAGTATATGGAGAATAAAAACAGTACTGTGATTTTTCACTTTTCGTACTGGTGACTTTGATTTGCATTTTTTTTAATTCTACAAGCCATTATCTTATTGCTCTTGGATGGAGCCATTAAGCATGCGTTTTTGAAAGCAGGTGCAAAATATGCATACTCTGGTGTATCCCTAGACATTGGTACTGTCAGTACACCTATATAATGGGACTTACCTGCCGCGGTTTTCCATCCAGGGGCACATTTACAGCACTTGGACATGCTTTGCACTAGTTAAGTGTAGACACAGGCAGCCCCAAGATGCATGCAAGCGAACTCAAAAGTGATACATGCTAGACCAAGGAAATGTGATCAAGTGGCTGTTCATTCCCACAAGGACAGAGAATCCTGAGTTATTGCCACAAGTTTAATGACTGGGGACTTGCATTCCTTGCAAAGTTATGAAAATAATACCAATATTATTTTCATTTAAAGAAATTATGGCTGTATCCTGTTTATCTTGGAGTTATTTTTTCAGCTGGGCCCTAACATCCTTCAAGGTCCTGAGATAAGCCAAGTTGTATTTAATTTCATGTTCCTGCTATAGTTCTTTTGATTCAGTTTATAGCTCTCATTCCTGTTTTGCTTTTAATTACTTCTTTTAGAATGTGTATAAAATCACGTTCCCTGATTGCAGATATCTCCGTTCCAGTAAATGGTGACATCTCCTCCTCATAATTTAATTTGAGAAACGTTTCTATATCTTTTTACTTCATTCTGAGATCATTTCTCTGATGTTCATGCAAAGACATATTCATTCTTTATGTTCTCATTTCCTTTTTCATTTCTAAACTTAAAGTAGAAAAGATGGCGATAGTGATGTGCAAAGTCCACCCACTACAATTTGAGTAGTCGTAGCTGCAAAGGCCAGAATATTGCATAGTTTTCCCTTCATTAAGTTCTTACTTCATGGGGAAAACTATCTGTGACTCAAGTAGTGCATGAAGGAAAAATGTGAAGTGCTTCACTTCTCTAGTGAAGTCTATGTGAAGTGTAAATTAAAAAAGAAAAAAACTCCTTCTTACCCCAACACACATACAGTGTAACCTGCCAGGATAAATCACAGTATCACAGTTTCAGACAGTGATATCTTTCAGGATAACGCAGGAATCAATGTAATAAATATAATGGTAATTAAACAAATTTGTCATGCAGGAAACTGTGACATCTAATTACCGAGTGCTTTGTCCTGGCTGGCAAATCTTCAGTACCCCATCCTGCACACCCTTCCCCCAAAAATCCAGTAAATATCACCTTCCCTGCCACACAAAATCCTATCACTCACCCTCCTATCCCCAGGAATCCTGTAAATATGTTACAATAATAACTCTCCTTTTCCAAACCTTGTTGTGCCCCATTTGTCATCTTCCTCAATCCCAAGAATCCATTAATAATCCCCTTCCCCAACCCAAATAGCACTCTATCTCCCAACCTCCCCTGCAGAATTCAGTAAATAATCTATTTCCACTAACTCACATAGTACCCATCACCCCAGTGCAGGTTTGAAAGAAAAACTTCAGTTTTCTAATAATTAAACAGGTGATCTGCTCAAAACTTTCTCACACCACCTCAATCAGCCACAGTATGAATAAATGAGAGAAACAGCATGGTGAAATATTACTTTTTCAGAATGCTATCCTTCTTCTTCATTCTGGCAATGATAATATGGGGTGTGTTTGTTCAGGTCTGAATTATTAGTAAACTAAAAAGATTTTTTTTAATTTACACCCATGGGATGAGGGGTGAGACACGGTGCTACATGGGTTAGACAGGTGGTGAGTTATTTTACTGACTCTTAGTGAGGAGGAGTGGGAAGATGGGTTGTGGAAAGGGATTATAACTTATTTACTGGATTCTCAGGGAAGGAGGGTGGGAGATGGGGGGGCTACATGGGTTGACAAGGTTTGTTAATGCTACTATTGCTTGTTCAAAGTTTCAATGTGCCTACGCAGCTTGGTATGATGTATGCTTCTGTGACTTAGATACATTGTGGCTGTTTGCCTCTCTATCCATGGGATATACCACCCTGTAGAGGAACGATGGTAAGGAACCCTAGAGGAGGGTTCCACCCCATAGGTGCCATGACAATGATTTCCTTGGCTAAAGGTAGCTTAGGAAGGAGCCCACGGAAAAGAGAGATGAGCCGCTGGATGAGCACGGGAGGATGGTGGAGCAATGAAAAGAATGATCCTGGACCAGCCAGGAGAAGCAGCCTTTTAAGATCTGATTGGGGGTGTGATTTGTTGCTCCGCCCATTGAACTACAGGCCTAGCCTTGCAATTCAAAGTGCTTACACAACTTGGTATGATGTATGCTTACTCAAATAGATACATTGTGGCTGTTCACCTCTCTATCCATGGGATATACCACCCTGTAGGGGTACGATGGCAAGGAACCCTAGAGGAGGGTTCCACCTCTATAGGTGCCAGAAGAATGATTCCCTTGGGTAAAGGTAGCTTAGGAAGGAGCCCAAAAAGAGTACCCAAAAGGGTAGTGAGTATCAAAGGAGGAGAGGAGTCAGAATGATATCGAGGGCGGGAATGGAGGTTGAAAGGTGTTGATGGGTAGGACAGGAGAGGAACAGGAGACAATAAGGAATAATTCGTGGATTGGAAGCTGACAAGAGTCAGGAGGGCAAGACTTCCTAAGGAGAGAGAGAACAGCCAGGCCCACCATCTGACTCCATCCAACAGTGGAACCTAACTATGGAACCTATGAAATAACATACCCTTTCTAATATTATGACCATTGGCACAGAGGAGAGGAAAAAAACCCTTTGAGGAGGAAACCTCTGGGGATCCAAGGCCTAGGTCACCTTCTTTCCAGGCTAAAGGACATTTTTGGTTAGTGATGGCTTAGCTACTGCAATTTAGAGTCAATATCAAGGGAAGAGGAAAAGATTCCAATTTGGAGGAAGCTCTCACTCTGTCTTTCTAACAGAAATGCTGTTGAGGGTTGCAAGTGACGTCTCTGCAACTAGGTGCCCAAAAGCAAAGGAGGAGAGACATGGCCGCTGAGGCACTCAGCCAACCAACATGAGTCTATGAAAAAGACCAGGTGAACCAGAGGTGGTCAGAGGGAGAACAGCATAAAGGGTGCCCCCGAACCCACTTGGGCAGCTAAAGGGGACCTGCTGAGGAGAACCCCACCCCTTGCAGCTTGAAGTTATAAATTCTACATCCAGAGGTGTCACCAGAATAAGGGATGACTGAAGGTTCACCCAGAGTGAAGACATTCTCACTATGGGCCAGGGAGAAGGATCCCACTACAAGCTTCTCATGCTCTAGATGCAGACTTTGGGAGTGCAGAGGGAGACCGTCAGCTACAGTCTATCCCCGAGCCATGGAGCAATGGATATGGAAGGCACATCTCTGGGTGGAGAGCAGGTTGATTCGAGGTAGCATGAGACCCATACGAGGGGTATGCTCAGTTAGTTGATGTGAATGAGTAGACCTACACAGAGGTCAGACAGAGGGAAATATGTGGGTCAATGTGGGTCTGGAGATGGAGATTGCAAGTAGCAACCACAGGAGTGCATGCCAACTGGGTCCATTAATAAGTCAAAATAGGAGTGGATTGAATTGCATGACTGGGAGAGGTGAGAATGGCTGGGTGAAGCACACAGCTGATGGTTAAGGTACAAAGTACTAGGAGTAAACAAGGTATAATGGTAGGTAGGAGGAACTGCAAAATCTGTATAGGAAGGATGAGGTTCAAGATGAATGGAGTCTGACAGAAAGGAGGATGATATGAGCTGAATGACGGGGAGCAGGAGAAGGTAGATAAGGTGAGGGTCAGGAAAATGGAGGTATGGGTACAAGTGGAAGAGATGAACTAGGTACAATGATAGGTAAGAGGAGACATGGAGTGGAGGGATATACAAGGTGAGCAGTCTGAGACATAGGATTAGGAGAAAATATGCAATTAGGTAAGATAATGGTAGGACAAAACAGCTCCCAAAAGAAAGTATGAAGCAATCCGAGCAGGGCTGACAGAACAAGAATGACGAAGAGGCGAGGTTGGATGAAACAGCAGAGAAAGCCAGGTGTGCCAGTGACTAGATATACTAAACTAAACAAATGAGGTGCTCCTGCTACTTGGAGTCATGGCGCCAGCTGGTGCAGCACAGTCCCCCACTGTGGGATACACAGAGAAGCCACCAATCAGGCATCAGGACAACAGACATCTAGGGAAACAAGAAAGAGAACATAGATTGGTTTAATTAAACTAGTAGATGAAATGAAGGAAGTAAATACCTGAGGCTGGAGCTGGGCGAGGTAGGAGACACTAAAAGAGCCGAGGGAACATACAACCAGAGTATTGCAGTGAAAGGGGTGGCAGGCTGAGATGGAAGCCCAAAAATAAAGGGGGACTGCAGCAAGCTGTAAGAGGCAGAGTGAAAGCCAGGATATAAATATGTAAGAAAGAATGCAGATAGGATGGAATAAAGCTAGGTAGAATGGCAGCCATGATGAAGAATGTAGACCCCAAGTATGAAAGGTGCTAGCAGGCCAAAGCTATGAAGAGCAAGACACGCTGTAATGGTGCCTATCTAAGTAGTAGCGGTGGATTTCAAGAAATACAAGCATATGAGACTGGCAGGAAGGACAGGGATAGCAGAAATGCGGGAGTCAAGAGGGTCTGAAGGTAGGCAGAGAAATGGCAAGCAAGCATGAAGGACTGCAGAGAAGCCTTATCATAGGAATTGGTCTTGGGGGGTGGCAACTGCACACCAGAAAGAGAGGAATGGACAGCCAAGAAAAGGGTGCTCTGGGTGAGGTGGCTGCCAAATCTGAGTGTGGCCGGTAACGTCACACCCTGAAGTGCTGGGAAGGAATTGGGGTTACGGCCAGCAAGAAAAACCCAAAAGAAAAGAGAGAAGAGAAAGGAATGATAAGAAGAGAAGGTACAGGGGTAGAGCAGACGGGGAAGAAGCAGTGGGGAGAAAATGGAGGCAGTGGGCCAAGAACAAAGATGGGAAGGAGGAAAAGGATTGGGGGGGGGAGAATCACCAACCAGAGAACGAGAGCCAGAGGGGAAAGAGGTGGAAGGAGGGACAGCAGAACAGCCACAGATGAGCAACCAACAGGAGAAAATGCGAACAGGTGAAGGGATCAGTGGCTGGAGGTGCAGGGAAGGGGGCCAGGAGTGAGGAAGGGTGGTGCCTCTGGCCGCAACGAAAAGAATGATCTTGAATCAACCAGCAGGAGTGGCCTTTTAAGGCCTGATTGGGGGCGTGATTTGTTACTCCACCCATTGAACTACAGGCATAGCCTTGCAAATGTGTTTTCTTTTGGATTATAACTGGTTTTTGCTTAGAATGCACTTGTCCTCATTAGAGATTAACTAGATTGTAATGGTATGTACAGTATGTTGAATTTCTTGCAGCTTGTTGACACTTGTTAAGGTGTTTGGAAGTTATGTATTACTCTTTTATTCTACCTATGTAATTGTATACATGCTTTTGTTTCTCTGGTTAATAAAGTTGTTATTATAAAATTAAAAAACAAAATAAAATAATTGTGGCTATTATGATATGTTAGACTCTTACTTACAAAAAAACAAAACGATAATCCAAGAACACCCATAGATGAAAACTATTATTCTAAGGAAGCTACCAAAAAGAACTGTTAATTGGGATTTGAAGATTGGTCCAATTAAAAACATACCTTTTTTTTGACAGGTTCACAGTTTGTATATATTTTACATTGGGCTGACGATCAGCAATGGGTGTGGGGGGGGGGACTAGATAATAATGGAAAGATTAGGCTGGCAATCAGAGAATTTGCCATTTCGAACTTGGCCTCTTTTTTTTTAAGTGCAATTTGTAATTAAAAAAAAACTCAAAAGCAAGGTAAAGTTTCAAATGGTAAATTTCCTATAAAACAGGAAAACTTTGCAAAACAATCCACAGAGACAGATTTGGCGACTTTGCCAGAAATTTTCTGCTGAATTAAAACTTTATTACATCTCTGTTCATGTCCTAAGTCTGGGGGTCCCATTTAGGCTGAAAGAAGGAGAGATTCAGTCCAATCAAATGAGGTTGTCCTCTGTGGAGAGAAAGTGTCATATTGCATGGCATGGCTTTTCCATGGTGGTTCAGAGAAATATAGTTGTGCTCAAAAAGTGTTTCTTTGGCTACCTGAAGGGTTATAGGAGCTGGGCATGTGAATCTGATTGCAGCAGCATCTTGTTGTCTACCCATAAGGCGGGCATCACTTCTTACACTTGCTCTACTGAGGAAGATCTGCTGCAGTGGAGGTAAACCATGGCAGCTGCTCAGGGATACAGAAGGAGGGCCTACAGAGTATCAAACTGATGAATGGTACAGGAGGAAACTATTTTTCACAAAAACAGGTGCTCAACAACAAGGTGACATGTTGCTAATCTAGGGGGGTGTAGATTCAGGAGAGATGTGAGGAAGTACTTCTACACAGACAGAGTGGTGGATTTCTGGAGGTATCCTGTCAATAGGGCACAAGAAAGAGGGCTCCATAATGTGGGTACCGGCAACAGTGCATGACGATGTGGTGCAGGTTTTAGGGGCGTGCTGTACTACTGTGACTTGCTGTTTGTGCCTCTCCTCCCCAATACATGGCAGGTGGAGGTGATTATATCAATTCTGAGGGGTGTGCAGGGGGCAAAGCCCCCCCACATTAAAGTTTTTATTTATTTAAGAGAGAAATCGGAATTACAGTGCTTTGAGTCAAAGACTCCTTTGCAAAGGCTCCATGTTAGATAGACACACACATATAATAACAGGATATTAATGTAGTACAATACAGGGGATATATACAATTGTCAAGTTACAGCTGTAGTGGTCATTAGCAGTATACCCCAAGTCATAGATATTACATATGTTAGGTTTCAGTTTCAGGGGGTCTTATGTGGACCCTGAGTCATAATATATATATATATATATATATATATATATATATACACAGTGTGAGAGGAGTAATGAGGGAGTTAATCAAGATACAGATATGGTTCCCCTTTTCAGTGTGTATCCTAGTGAGTAAACTAACAAGTTAAGAAAATATTCCTCCTAGAGATTAGGAAATGCAACCTATAGAGATGAAAAGTAGGAAGATGGGGTATTGTGTGCAGTCATAGGCTGTGGAGGCAAGGAGAAGGGTCTTGAGGCCAGTTTTAAATTGGCCAATGCTGGGTGCAATGGAGATGGAGGGTGGAAGGTTGTTTAACTACAGCGGAGCCCGATACCAGAAGGATCGTTGTCCGAGGGAGGTCCTACAGTGAGGGACCAAGAGGGTGGTATTGGGGGGAAAGCCTGGGGGCTCTTCTGTTAGGGACTATTTGGATGAGGGGTGAAGGCCTTGAGGGTCTAGCTTCTGGAGTATCTTTTTTGCAAGAAGGCAAGTGTGATTCTTGAGCCTGCCTTCGAAGTTTAGCCAGTTCGCGAGATTGTACAGCTCACAAGTGTGAGTAAAACATTCACATCCAGTGATCAAGCCGCATGCTTTATTGAGAGTTAAGTTAATGCGTCGTAAGGCTGTTTGGTCTTCAGTCCCATAAATCACTATGCCGTAATCCACCAAGGAAAGGACTGAGGAGGACACTGCTAGACGGAGGGCCTGGGTGGGAGGGTAGGCAGTGTTTATGTTGGAATAGGATCCCTAGCCTGGTGTTAATGGAGGATAAGGTGTGTTGGATATGTGTGTGGTAGGTGAGTGAAGTGTCAAGGTTGATACCAAGGTACTTGAAGGAGGAGACCTGTTCAAGTTTGGTGCCTAGTGAGTTCATGATTGTTAGTGGGGTGTGACAGAGAAGACTCTGACGGTGAGCGAAGATCATAGACTTTGTCTTGTGGTAGTTGAGCAATAGGCGATGCTTAGAGAACCAGGCTTCAAGTTCCCCAAAGAAGGCCTGCAGGGCATTTTGGAGGGAGTTAGAAAGGGGGTGTTTCCAGAAAACCACAGCGTCATCAGCATAGAGCAGTAGTTTACCATTGCAGGATTGGGGAAGGCAGTTTAGGAAGAGGGTGAAGACAAGTGGACCAAGAATGGATCCTTGTGGGACGCCGGCAAGGACTAGTCTACTGGAGGAGAGTGTGGTATCTATTTTGACCTGTTGAGTGCGTCCAGATAGATAGTCCTTGAACCAGGAGGTGGCTTCCAGGGAGAAGTTTAGGGCACTAAGGGAGTAGAGAAGGAGTGAGTGAGTGAGTGGTTGACAGTATTGAATGCTTTTGATAAAACATAGATTGCACCAACAAGGGAGCCCTGTTCTAGTGCCTCGTGAATGTATTATGTGTATTCGACAAGGGCAGTGGTAGTACTGTGGCCCCTCTGGAAGCTGTGTTGTTCATGGCTGAGTAAGTTATGTTTGTTCAGTACTCTGTAAGTTGGTCTGATACGATTTTCCGAGTGCCTTGGAGAGCGGGGGCAGGATCGAAATGGGCCAATAATTGCTAGTGGAGGTGCGGTCACCATTCTTCAGAATAGGGGTTATAACTGCTTTTTTCCAGGGCGTGAGGAATTGGTTGAGACACAAGGAGAGGTTAATTATTTTGGTGAGCTGGGGTAGGGTCACATCCAGGGTGAGCCGGAGGAGTTTGAGGTCCAGTGAGTCGTTGCTATGGCGGGCATTCATCAATAATTTGGTTGCACCTGTCTGTAATTTGAGGCGCAACCCTCTGTGCCCTGACAATGCCCACTGGGCAGCATCCTTATCGCACCTCTTTAAATTATACCCCTTTTCTGTTTGTACTGCCATTATTCCTGTTGCTTGCCCTTTCTCCGTGCAAGTATGTACCACTTCTGATTAAACTGCTACTACTCTGTTGACTGCTCATACTGTCGTACTAATATGCGCCACTGTAACCAAACTGGCGTCTCTGTATAATTGTCTTCATCACATGTGCCTGCTATCTGTGTAACCCATATCCTGGAACCTAAAATGCTTGTATCTGTATTTGTCATGTTCTTTATCACATGTGCTTGCAAACTATGTAACCTATATCCTGGAACCGAGAATGCTTGTATTTGTGTTTGTCCTCTATGTGACGAGGTACCTTTGGAAATGAGCCTCTGGCTCAAAGGCTGTAAACCAATGTGCAAATAAATAAATAAAAGATAGCATTTTGCTTCACTGCAAGTGAGGACCCATAGCCAGAAAGGGGGGTAGTCAGGGGTTGCCGAATTGTTAGTAGTGGAACTTGGAAACTGTCTGAAGAAGTTATGGGGGAGGATGTCACTAAGGTCTGAGAAGGCCAGACTGAGAGCGTTGGAGATAGCTGCAGAGTCCTGGGAGATGACTCCATCAATTAGTAGCTGATCAGTGTTAGGGGATACAGTTTTCCTGCAGAGTTCTTTTATATTGACCCAGAATTTTTTCCCAGAGCCCCAGGAGGAGGTTAGGGTTTGCCTGTAGTAATCAGCTTTAGCTTGCCGTAGTGCCCAGTTACATTTGTTCCTAGCCTCTCTGTATAGCTGTCTGTCATGGGGGAGTTTGAGCCCAGAGCCCTGTGCCAGAGGTTATCTCTGTGGTCCAGTTGGTCCAGCAATGATTGGGAGATCCAGGGTGTATCCCATTGTTTAACAATGTGCTTGGTGATGGGGCGAAGATGTCACAGGCCAAGTTAAAGGTAGAGATAAAATAGGTGAGAGCAGCATCAGCAGATGGAACAATGTGGCTAGGGGTCCAGTCACAGGAAGCAAGGTAAGATCTGAGATGGGGAAGGAATCCTTTTTTGAGGCACCTATGGGCATGAACTTTAGGCATGATAGGGATCTGTTTATTTGACCACCAACAGATAACTGGATAGTAGTCACTTAGTGAGTCTGAGAGCACTTTGACCTTAATGAGGTTGTTTGGGCAGTTTGTCAAGATGAGGTCAATAAAAGAGGAGGTCCCATGTTTAGGGTCTACTTTGGTTGCCGTACAGACCATTTGGATGAGGTCGTAAGCTAGAACGGATTCCTTGTAGAGGGTGGACACAGTGGTTAGCCAATTGACATTGAAATCTCCTAGAATAATTATTTCACTCTTGGAGGGGAGTTGAGTGATGCTAGACAGAAATTATTTTGGTTACCTGGAGAGATGTAGACAGCCATAATATATAGTGTCTTACCAGTAATGCCCAGTCTTAGTTTGATGGTTAGGACTTGGGCACCAGGCGTAGAGCAAGGTAGAGAGACTTGGGTGGCATGTAGTGAGTTTCTTACATAGATGGTGCATCCACCTCCATGCTTGCTCAATCTGTCAGCATGAAAAATGGTGAAGTCACTTAAGGTGACAGATCCATCAGGGATGTTTTTGGACAGCCAGGTCTCAGTTAGTGCTATGATGTCCAGAGATTATTGTGCGATCCAGCCTTGGAGGGGAGTAAAATTCCTCAGGAGACTGCGGATGTTGAGGAAGACCAGGAGAAGGCTCCCAGGTCTTGTTTCCATGGTGGGACCAGGTCCAGACAGCCTCGGGTTGGGGTGCACATCACCTGACAGGAGGAGGAGAAGGAAGAGGGCATGCCGGAGCAATGTTAGCCTCAGCAATCTTGGTTTGGGGTGAGAGGATAACAATGTATAGACATTTTTGCAGGGGTGACTGGTATAGGGAGATTGCACATGTGGTGTGGTAGCAGACTGGAAGATACAGACGGATAGGGACCGAAGGGGTGGTGATTGACAGGGATGAGGGGGTGCTGACCAGGGAAGGTAGGGATAGTTGAGTAACACAGGCAATGAGTATAATGGTTCTTCACCGTGTCAGGGTCATAATGTAGGTGGATGTGATGGAGTCATAATGGGGAGGAGGGATGTTAAGGTCTGGTAGGGAAGTGGCATGCCAGTGATCAGTGAACAAGTAGTATGATCTATCATGTGACAGGCTGGATGGAGGTAGAGAATGTGATGGGAGGAGGGAGATGACTGTGAGAAACACCAGGAAGTGGAGATCCATGTTATACTTTTTTTTTCTCTCTTTAATATTTTTAGAGAAGTGGATAAGCTACTGACCACCAGTGGCAAGAGTGTATAATCTGCAAGTGGGAAAGTGGGCTGATAGTTTCCAGCCAATCAAAGACACTGGCCTCTCCTATAAAAGGCAATGCTCACCAAGGGTGGTGGTGGGGCAGCTGACACTCTGCATCAGCAGGGTAAACAGCGTTCTGAGTATCAGCCGCCAGGTCGCTACTTCCACCGCCTCCACACACGAGAGAAACGCTGGCCGACTGGGTTTCACGGTTTAGTGGGAAAGATGTACCTGCCTTGCAATCAGCTGCTAATTCGGGGGGAGGGCAGCTCCATCTGGACACTCGCGACCTCCTGTCCTGTGAAGGACATAGAGCAACTGTAGATAGAGAAAGGAGAAAGGAAGCAGGGTTAAATGCAGGTAGGGGAGAATGAGATTCTGGGGAAGGGTCTAAGGTTTACTCTGGATTCTGCTTACACTACTTTACAATGCACTAACTGGCAGAAAAATTAAAGTACCTGTCTAAGCAGCAACTGCCATGCACAGATTAATTTAAATGGCACACTCCCTGAACAGGTAGCAAAATTAAAGTAACTGTATAAGCAGCAAACAGTATTTAAAGTAGCATCCAGTTCAACTAAATTAATTAAAGTGATATTTCAGGACAGTTAAAATCCATATGTTCTGAGAGGACAGTCATGGAATAAAATCTATCTCCATTTCTACACCGAATTTATTTGAACTGAAAAAGGCACCAAAACAGTCTCTGTTCAAACAGCATTCTAAGTATCAGCCGCCAGGTCACTACTTCTACGGCCTCCACACACAAGAGAAACGCTGGCCGACTGGGTTCCGTGGTTTAGTGGGAAAGATTACCTGCCTTGCAATCAACTGCTAATTCGAGGGGGGGAGGGCAGTTCCGTCTGGACCCTCCCAACCTCCTGCGTTGGATGAAAGGTGCAAGCTGGACTTTGGGACATGATCTGATGTGCTATCCTTTGTGTCCCACTTGGGCTGCTTGCTGACAGAGGGTTGATGAAGTGCTGTATGCACACTGTGTGTCTGCTGCCAGTGTTGTCTGATGGTATTTTTCCTGGTGGCCTTTTGGTTGCACTCTAATTTTCTGGGCTCCAGTTGTTTTCTCCCTAAAGTGGGTGAACCATTCTTGGAACAGCATACCAGCAGAGGTGGTGGAGGCAAAAACAGTGGTGGAGTTCAAGAATGCATAGGATAGGCATAAGTGAATCTTGTTAGAAAGGAAGGGAGGGAGGGAGGGAGAATGAGCTGGAGATCAAGTAGGCTCTGTTGTGATACTGTTCGTAGGGAAAAATGGGCAGACTGGGTGGGCCAATTGGTCCTTATCTGCTGCCAAATTTTGTGTTTCTATGAAGGTACAAGCAAGGTTGGGTGAACCATTGAGAACTGGGAGGGGATGAGGGCACAAGGAGGAAAAATAAAAATGAAATTAAATAAATTCTAATTGGTCTAGCTACACCTCAAAAAAATCTTTTCAAATTACTGTATTTCACACCTCCGGTATGGGGCAGAGACTAATAACACTTAAAGAGCTCCTGCCACCACTGAGGCAACTTTGGAAAAATGTAATATTCAGCTTTTATTTCACATTTTATTCTGTAATTCTCATCCTTATTTCCTTATTTCTAATGGTATTTGCATCAATACAGAATATCTGCCCTTGTAGCTCTGGCTGCCTGGCTACACCTGACATCATAATTCTGTTTATGACATCAATGTATGTTGCTGTTGAGATAATTATAATGTCATAAACAGGGGATTGTGATGTCATGTGTAGAGAAACAGTCAGAGTAGATATAGTCTAGGAGACAGGAATCTTGTTTTCATGCAGCTGTTTTCAGTAGTAAAGAAAATGGGGAATGAATTACTGAAAATATATGAATTATTAAAGAAAATAGGAGCTGAATATAAATCCTACTTTTTTTTTCAAAGGTTTCCTAACGCCATCAGGAGCTCTTTAACAAACATTTGTGTGCCAGTGAATTACCATAATACCTCAGGGTGTTTATTCCAAATTACCTATTTCTGGCTTGCCTCTTCTGAGGCCGGAAGATCAGAAGGCTATGGGTTCTATCCCCACACCAGGCCCTTTGATTAAATCCCAATACTGACACTGTAGTGCAGCATGAAGAGGGTGCTGCACTCCTGAGGTGCCATCTTTTGGATGAGATGTTAAACCGAGGTCCCACTTGCCTGTTTTGGTGGTAGTTCAGGTGGATGCTAAAGATCCCTGGGCACTTCTCGAAAAAGGGCAGGGGAATGTCCCCTGTGTTCTGGCCAAATTTCCCCTGTTCACTAAAAAATACCACTAACAGCTTAAAATCTTGTTCAATTTCAATTGGCATCCATCTGCATCTCCCTCCCCGGGACAAGGCTGAAAATAGGCAAAAAATTGTCTAGTCCTCCTTCCCGGTCAACAAAAATGAACTAAAACTAAACTAAACTAAACTCTTCTGTTTAAAATCTTTTGGGAAAAACCCTTTCTTGCCCAGAGAAACAGGATCCTTTTCTCTGACTGAGAATCGGATACCGGAAAAGGAAGAGAAACTGATCCCCTCATGCCCCCTTGTGCCTGCTAGTGCTTCCACAAGTGACTATGAGACCTTGGAGGAATCTGTCATAGTCCAGAAGGATTTAGCTGGCGCCATGCCAAGAGACAGCTTTTGTACAGCCTTTATTCTGATGTCTCTGGGGCTGATGTGCATTGCTCCAAATCTCTCACCACATCCAACTCTATGCCATACCATTTAAAAATAATCTTAAGACTCTTATATCCATATCCACACCCTAAAGGGGCACTGTCAGCCTTCCAGTATAATTTTAAAGAGTAAAAATGAAGGTGTCAGGAAAAAGCCTTGCTGGTGCAAAATACATATATATATATTACCAAAAGCTCAAGGAAGTTCATTACATGTAACATATTTGTAAACTTTACTTTCCTGTCCGGTCGGTCCGTAATGCCAGCTGTGTGCGTCCACGAACTAGAATGGCGTGGAGCAGCGAGGAAGCTCGTCCATGGTCATATTGCTTATTTCGGTCCAGTATGCAGAAAAGGTCTGGTCTATTGCAATTGACTGCACTGAGCAGCACAATTATATTCATATATCCAAACAAGCACTGCAAGTTATTTTATTTTGTGTGCAAAATCTGAAATGTTTTGCCAGTCCTGTGTATTACCGAATGAAGCAGTGTTTCCTGTCATGCGCATTACTGGAGCTGGCAATGCGCATGTCCAGCAAAAAGGTTTCAGGTTTTGCACAGGTGATGTTTTCAGTGATTCAGTGTAGCACTATTTAATGCTGTGCTGCTGTTGCTCTTTGCTTTGTTCAGCCAATTTTTTGCATTAAATAAGTATATTTTAGCTAGATGTGAAGAAGAACAGATTAGGGAGTGGATGTGGGCATGAGTCTGACTTATTGTGATTATGTGAGAGGGGCAAGTAAAGGGCTGTGCTTGGCATTTGTGGTGCAGCAGCATCAGTGTCTGTTGTGTGTGCTGCCCAGCCTATCATGCAGTAATTCAGGTTTTGCCAGTGGCTCCTGGAATAGCGATGGCTCCTGTATTTCCATCTGAAGTTGGGGAAGGAAAGTCATGACAGGAGTGGGACTGTGCAACCTAGTCGCCGAGGGAAAATAACTGCTTCTGTTGTAGCAGCAATGTAAATAATGTCACAATCAGAGAGTGGGTCATCAGTACTGGAGGATTCCCAGGATACTATTGAGTATGAGACACAGGAAGTATTGGTGGACTAATCTCAGCATGAGGTGGAAGGAGTATGAGTCATTGAGAAATGCCAGGTTAAGAAGTCAAGCAGGGGGGAGATGGGAAATATCGATGTGGGTAGCAATGTGTTTTGTTCAGATTTGGATGCTCCGGTGCTGGATGTTAATTGGGAGCCAGAGACAGAGGCCCCAGACCAGTTTATAATTGGAAAACACCTTTTCTATATAAACAGATGCTGCATTTGAGGAGGGGAATAAGGAGAAGGAGGGTAACAATGATCAGGAACCTTTATGCAACAAATTATTGACAATGAAATGTCAGGGCAATGCACAGGAAAAGCAAAAGGATTGTGACAGGCAGTTTGTGGTTATACTGATAATATAGTTACAGGTGCAAGCACAGTCAAACCCCTTCAACATGGCCAAACAGCAGTGAAGCAACCATGGTCCCAAACATCCTTAGTATGAGTTTTTTTTATTCTTGATTCAAAATATAAGAGCTTTGCCATATGCCAGATCTGCAAACCTAGACTCAGGCATGGAAAAGTTGGATCAGCTTTTGGGACTATTGGTCAGCAGAGGCACATAAAAACAAATATCTATTTATGGTATATATAATCTTATCAGGTGATAGAAGCACCAAAGGGATGCATAACTTGGTTTGAATATTTTATTTATTTATTTATGTATGTCTTTGGTAACCGGATAAGTGAACTGATCTAATGGACCATTGTCAGTCACAACCCGGGCCACATGGTGGCAATTACACGAGTAAAAAAAAACAACAATATATACAGAAACATGGGATAAACACACCTCAAGATGAGGTGATGAGACAGGAATGTACAGTAATAGCTGGTTACTCAAACAATAATAGCAATGGTGCCGTCATGAACACAAACTCTTTTAAGTACCGTGGGGTGACGCTGGATCTGGCCCTTGACTTCGCTGCTCATATCAACAAAGTATGTCATCCATAAACATAAAAATTGGGGCAGCATACTGTGTGTGCCATTCATTAACCCCTGCAGCTAGAGTTTCAGTTGCTAGAGGTGTCCTTCTCCCAAGGCTTCTTTACGCCCTTCCTATCCTTTCTCATGCTGCCGCTGCTATTCTTCATATGTGGGACACTATCTACAACAATATTTGCAGATTTGCTCTGTCTGCCCCTCGCCTTACCCGCCATTGTCTACTCTACTCAGCCCTGCACTGGCTATCACCTTGAATTGCATCGCTTTTTTTCACTGAACTGCTTCATTGATTCTATGACTAGAACTCCCTGCCCTTCAGCTTTAGCAGCCATCTTTAAACCAGTGCGACTCTCCCGTCCCCTAAGGTCCTCCCATCTGCCTTTGCTCGCTGTCCCACGTTGCACTACAAAAATGGGAGAACAAGCATTCGCCCACTTTGCTCCCAAAACCTGGAATACTCTCCCCCACTGCCTAAAGGACAACTTGTCCCACTCTTCCTTTAAACAGCACTCACCTCCTAGTACTTGATACTTGTGTCTGTCCCCGTCCTGCCTCATCCAAGCTGACTTGATTACTGTTTTGCCTTACATTGGTATGTCTTTTAATTGTGCCTGACCTCATAATACATCCCTGTGTGGATGGTCTTGTTGTCATAATATTTTATGTCTATTCCTGTGAGGATATCTGATGCAATTGTTCTGAATGCCTGAATGTTCTAGTGTATGTTTTACTATACTGTATCTTGTACTCTCCCGGGTCGTGTTTGAAAATAGGCAGGTATATTGCCTAATGCACTTACCCGGTCATCAAAAGCTAATAAATAAATAAATAAATGGTACAAGTAATTAAACATTAGCTACATGTGATTATAACAAAAGCAATAGTACAAGTAACAGACAGTGGCTATGTGTGATTACATGAAGCAATTACAAGTTAACATCAAGGTACCCAGCCAGATAAAAGGCTGTGCAGGCTCCATCAATCAAACTTCATGCACAGCTTGGAGGTCAAAGCAGGACCAGGGAACAACTGTGCAAAAGTACAAATAAGATTCTAGGAAGCTTAGTATTTATCCCTCTGGGTATCTTCCCCCCTCCGCTGGGACATGAGCATGATAGGACACGCTGTCTGTTACTCCTTTTACCTCCCCTTCCAGCTTTCTGGTGTCCCACAATTGCCTTTCCCCATTAAGCCTCTGGCAGCTCCACCACCAATCACACACCTGACTCACAGAGCTTTCATAATCTACTTATCTCCAAGATGAGTTTCCTGAGCTAGGTTCCCCAGAGTATCTGCTACAAATTTAATCAAAGTTTTAAAGTGCCCCAGACACCAACAAAAAATCTCTTTTCTTAATCTAGCCATTTACACTGTTACTTTAAGTACTGAGAAAAGATATATTATATATACATGTAATATATAGATCTTAACAATAATATTATTAAAAGTCATAAAGAAAAATTCCTGTAATAATATTGTTGGAATCCATTGATAGTACTTTATTATGAGATTTCATAATACTATCCATGCAGCTTTAATGATAGTGTTACAAACAAGAACACTGAGCTTGTGCCGTGTTCATTGCTCTCAGCTGAGCAGAAACCAGCTTTTACTGTAACAGTCACACACAGTAAAAGCAGACCACTTCTTCAGCAAAGGAAAATGGCACCTTCCCAAGTCCTGTCCTCAAGTGCAACCTCCTCCAGCAGAGTCAATATCTGTGGTTCCCACAGTGTTGTCTATGGTGATATCACCATTAGCATTGCAAGCACGCCACCACCAAAAAGACACTATCATGTCATCTACTGTGGCTCAGAAGCTGAATAATGCAATGAAATGTAAAAAAAACTCCAAACTACTTTTTTCATGTTCTGTTCCTGTTACAACATTTTCCTGTCCCAGTTGTACAGACTGAGCAGAAGTACCTGTTCAGGATGGCAGTTTTTTCTTAGTCCTCTTCTGCACAGTTGGTGCTCCCATTTTAACAGCCCAGAAACATTAGCTTCAGTCAGCATGGTGAGAACAAATCTTAAAACTGAAAATGTAAAACTTGCATATATACTGTATATTAAAAAATAAAACATAGGGGACTGAGATTTCTTGGCTATAATACCATCTTGAGATTCTGGGGACATGTTGGAACTTCTCGAGTTCACAACATTTCCCCAACCCAGTCCTGATAAAGTTCCATTAAAAGTAGTAGGTGAGGAAGAAACCCTTCACTTTCTGCAAACGGCACATAAACAAAGTGATAGTTCAGTGCTCCCACAACTTAAACAAGTCAAGCTAGACCTAAATAAGTTGTCTCAGCAACAGACAGAAAGTGCCCTAACTTTCCTCCGACAGCGGTATTATGAGGTTGGGCCCAGGCTACTAGCCTATCAAATCAGGAAGCAGAAGAAAGCTGCTGCTATCACTACCATTCATCATCCAGTTGACGGCAGGCCCCTGCACAAACTCGATGATATAACAGATGCATTCACTGCATACTATTCTGCTCTCTACACTCCAGAGCACCCTGTAGCAGCGGAAACGGTAAAAGACTTTTTACAACCCCTTAACCTCCTGGGAATCACTCCAGAACAGGGAAATCAACTGGTTAGCCCTATTATGATGCAGGAACTGGTCAGCGCTCTAGCCCAGGCTAAGACCATGAAGGCGCCGGGGCCTGATGGCTATGGAACTGAATTTTATAAAGCAGCAAAAGAACAGCTCTTTCCTACCCTCCTTCGTACCTTTAACTTGGTACTAGAGGGAGACCCTCCCCCACCCACCTGGTCTTATGCCAATATTTCGGTCATACCCAAGCCACGCAAAAACCCTCAACTCTGTGAGTCATACCGCCCGATATCAGTCTTAAATTCTGACTATAAATTATTTATGGAGATAATTGCCCGTAGACTGGAAACTGTGCTACCGCAAATAGTACACAGAGACCAAACTGGCTTTGTTGGTGGCCGAACAACTACAGATACTGTAATATCAAGAGGACATACCACATAATACGTAAGATGCACACCTGTGATTACCCGGCAGCTCTAGTAAGCCTAGATGTGGAAAAGGCTTTTGCCAGGGTGCTCTGGCCATTTCTATAGTCAGTTATGGAAGGTGCGGGGCTCCCTCTGTCATTGATCCAAGTGATTAAAAACATTTACTCTGCCCCGAGGGCATGGGTTCGGGTTTCAGGTCACCACTCAAGATGCTTTCCCCTTTACAGGGGCACCAGGCAGGGATGCCTTTTATCCCCTTTCCTATTTGCCCTGTTCATGGAACCCTTAGCACAGCTTATCAGGCAATCTCAAGACCTCCAGAGGACTGAGGTGGATGGGGAGGAGCACTGTATAGCCCTTTATGCGGATGATGTTCTCCTATACCTCTGAAACCCAGTGATTACCCTCCTGAAAGTTAATGAGCTGCTAGTAGCTTTTGGACTAGTCTCGGGTTATAAGGTTAACATCTCGAAAACCGAGATCTTGACCTTCCAATATTCCCCTGATTGGAATATTCGGGAGCAATTTCCCTGCAAATGGGACCTGGGGAAAATAAAATACCTAGGGATAAACCTAACTAAGGATCTGCAGGACGCCTACAAGCAGAACTATAGCCCCTTTACCAATTCCTTTAAGGATGATTTAGCTAGTTGGAGTACACTCCCACTGAGTCTGTCCAGAAAAATAGATGTCATCAGAATGGTAACTTTGCCCAGGGCCCTGTATCTCTTTAATAATATTCCTATTAGTCTGCCACGCTCTGTGTTTTTGGATTGGGAGAAGGCTATTTCTCATTTTATCTGGGCGGGCTGCAGGCCGAGAGTTAGATTAAAACTCCTTACCAAACCTAGGGGTTTGGGTGGACTTGCCGTCCCAGATCTCCATCAGTATTATCAAGCTGCGCACCTGACGCATGTTGTCGCTAGGCAGCTGACTGTAAACGAGGTGCACTGGGCAGATATTGAACAGGCAATCATTACCGACCCAGAGTATTATGCCATACTCTACCAAGGCCATATAACCCTAGAAGCAAACCTTAACTTAACCCCAGAGTTACAGCATAGAGTGACAACCTGGAGATAGATTAAGAGGCAATTTTTGATTTCCCCTTTTATACCATTAATTTGTCCAATAGCTGTCCTCCCAGATTTTCAGCCCAGTAAAACGGACCATGCCTACCGCCAGTGGAGCAGACATGGTTTGAAATACCTGTTCCAAATTGCTACAAGAGGGATACTGTGGTCATTTCGGGATATACAGATAAAATTCTGCCTGCCAAATACACACCATTACAGATACTTACAATTAAGACACTACTACGAAGCATTACCATTAGAGGTACGAAACCCTGAGCAATGGCCTCCCCTGATCACCAAGCTGCAATCTTTGTTTATTTCTCCAGATTGAAGTCATTTGATATCTGCCCTCTGTTAAGCTCTAATGTTAAATCCCTCGGCAAATCTTGTAGATATCCGTGGGAAATGGCAACAGGAATTGGGCACACACATAGAGGACAAGCAATGGGAGCAGGCATGCCGCCAGGCGGCTTGCACTTCTAGTTCACACCAATGGAGGGAATTTGCATGGAAATTCCTGGTTCGTTATTTTAAGACCCCAGAGATTACAAGTCACTACACTCCAGGACATTCTGCCTCCTGCTGGCATAACTGTGGTGAAAGAAAGGCCCACCTCACACATGTAATGTTCGCCTGCCCTAAGCTGGAACCATTTACTCATTCACTGCAGACGGAGCTTCAAGAACTATTTGATAGGCCATCCAGTTAACCCCTCAAATATTCATTCTGTTAATTCTCCCCGATGGCCTTAGGGACCGGGATACTCGCTGCCTCCTGGCTATTCTGCTTACAACATGCAGGAAGGCTATCACTAAAATGTGGTTATCTCCTAAGATTCCAACATTGCAGGATTGGGGGGCAATATCATAACAGACCTACCAGCTTGAGAAGATAACTCATAGTTTAAATGGTAGGGAGGAAAGATTTAGCTCTAGATGGAATAGATGGCTTTTATACTATATGTTGAAGGACACAACCTTTGTACCATAAGGAAATAATAATTCCAACCCCTTCCCCCTCATCCTCACTTATTATGGGGCTGTTGTGCGTGGATCCCGGGGGGCTTCCTATGGCCACCCAAGATTGGGTACACTAGATTTGATAAGATACTGTAGTATACTTGTTGTTCACTTCGTGAATTTGAACTCCCAATCTTTTGTCTGACACTCAGGACCTTAATGAACAGCATTCAAGGAAGTGAAGGTATTCCGAGTCCGGGGTCCCTCTGAAACACCCAGGCCCGCCATAGACAATGAAGTCTAACCTCCCTGGTATTAAGCCTTAACAGTATTTTGAGCATTCTGTGTACTGTGACCAAATGGACTTCTGTAAGTACCTCTTCTTGATTTCTTTTGCTCCTATTGCTGGACACAATTGACTGTAAGTGAAAATGGAATAAAGATGATATTAACAAAAAAAAGTATTAGGTGACTGTGAAGATAAAAAATCCAAATTCCCCATCTGCTCCAAACAATAACCACCCACTCCTCCACACAATCAACACTCTCAACCTTATTATTCATGAGACTGCCCCCATCCAAGTAGGTGTCATCATTCAACAATTGAAGCACTGAATAGTGGAAACAGCTGACGTTTCATATGAGGGAGAGTATTTCCAAACTCTTCTTTGATGCTGAATATCTAAATTTCATGGGAGCCCATGAGAGAAGTAGGGAGTTGGGTGGTAGATCAGGTCAGAATGGGGGGGGGTGCTGAAATAGAGGAACAGAAGTCTTTTGGGGTGAGGAACTGGTTACTTTTTGGAGCTGGTGGGGAGTGTTTTTTTACCTTCACCGGCTCCTATTACTTTTAAAAGAACCTCGCCAGGACTCTGTGTGTGTGTGCGCACGGTGGTGAGGGGGATTGCTAGTGGGGAGATAAATGTGGGAATATGTGTTTGAAGTATCTGGGAGGTGGGGGGATGGGTGATGTTTGTACAGTGGATGGGGGCAGGTTCGGCAATTTAAAAAACGTTTTTTTTTAGTTTACACTTTTCATAGTTCTTTACTGGGGAAGTGCTATTATGCCCAGTGAAAACTACGCATACTGGCACTTCGCCATCACTTTCATTGGTAAACTGCCACTGCTCATAGATTTCACTAGGTAAAGTAGGCACTTCACCAGGGAAATCTACATGAGGTGCACCACCCAGCAAGGTAAAGTCAGAGAAACTTTGTAAAGTACTTTTCTCAAAATAATGTTGCCTGACATAGCCAATCACTACAGCAATGCTGCTACCAGTCAAGCAATACTATACCACACTTTCATGACCTGCAGCAGGCACTTTTGAGTGTTTGGGAGTAGTCTGAATAAAATGGTGACATAGCAGGCCACGATCTGATAGAGAAGACAATTCAATGTGTGTTTACAGCACAGCATTCTGGAGCATGAATGGAGTCTAAGATGTGTGTTATGGTGATTGTTTTATCTACCCAATACAAGGATGAGATCATGTCTCTTCTAGATAGGGGAAGTCAGAGGTGGATAGGCACACTAGGATATTGACACGGCTTGTACACAAACATATGGTGACAATCCAGCAAGAAAAGGAAAGCAAGAATGCAGAAACATGCTACAAGAAATGCCTTGTTTGCAGCATCATCCAGCACTACAAACACAAAGGCATCCTCATCCTCCATGCCTTGCATGGTACTACCCAATAACCAACCACTGGCACTGGTTTAAATCCTCTATGGGCTGTTCTTTCTCAGAATGGATGGACCAGTGACTAGATGATAGCCATATAATCAAGGACAAGATTCAAATCTCACAATATAGCTAAAACATTTCCAAACTTCAGCTTTAAGGAAGGTTTGCAACCATAAGTACAGTACAAGTCACATTAAACTGTTCCTCCAGATCACTGCTCTGGCATTGTTTCATATGCTGACAATGCAGTGGCAACTCTAACAGCTTAAAATACAAACTCTGTTTCAGCCACCCATCAGCTCAGAAGCAGCTCACATGCAATGCACTTTCAGCTGACTTATACAGTCCCCCAGTGCAGCAGTAAACTACGTCCTACAGTACAGTGCTTGTCATTTTATATTGGAATTAATGAATTCCAATACCATTTTGCACAGTACCTTGTATGTTTTTTCCTCATTTTTTTACTTTTTGTCCTGAATACAGTAAATGGCAGCAGTTTTCTTCAGCTGCTATAGTATAGTGCTAATCGTGCAAAAGTTGCCATTTGTGCGATAGACATGTATTGCGCAATTGCGCAAATGGCAACTTTTGCGCAGCAGTACTTCGGAGCAGATAAACAACTGCAGTCAGTGAAGCCAGAAATAGTGTCATTTTGGGGGATAAAGGAATAAAAGGGCAGAAATAACATGTAATATGCTAGACTGAATGTAAAAAAGAGCAGTGAGTAGAGTCCTCAGAAGTGGGGAAAACAACATGGTGGTGGGGCGGGGTTTTCAATCTGAATGCAGGATAGCTATTAGCTCAAACTTGGTGAGAGCTTCTTCATGGGACTGGGTAGAACGACATGTCAATCAAGTTGTACTGAACACTACACTAGTGAAATTGGGTACCAACTCAGTGGTTACATTTTTTATGGGTTGCTTAATGAGTTGTACTGCATTAATAAGTAAGATGAAACTGAATATCAGCTAGAAGCAAACCATCATGAAACTTTTATTAATTTATTGCAGTGCAAAGTGCACACATTCAGCAACTCATTGAAAAATGATAAACTAGTGAGTTGGAGGAACAGTTTAATGTGACTTGTACTGTAGTCCGTAACTCTGGCCCTAATGATCTTCACCAACTGTGTTAAGCTAATATCCCATACAAGGACATTTCACAGAATGGGAACCACAATTGCAAAGGCCAACTTCCTCTAGGTTTTAAGCATGAGGGGAAACTCTGTGCACTGCAGTCCCTGCCCTGTGGACCTAGTTGTCCATCAGGGGTATTGGAGGTCAGAAGCTCATAGGGCTACAAGGGCCCAGGCTGGTTTGGGGCTCTATAAGTTAATAAAATGACCATATAGTTAATCCACCACCTTACTTACAACCAACCCAGAGTGTGTAGCAATGGTGTAACATGTTCTGATCTCTGAACAGAGGACAGAAGCCTCACTGCTACATTCTGTATTAGTTGCATCTTACACATTTGGCCTCAAGGCAAGCTCTTGTAAGTGCATTGCAGTACTCTAAACTTGAGAAGACAAAGGCATCCACCAGTAGCTGCAAATCAGCAGAGTCAAGGAAACTGTGTAGCCTTTTGCTGGTAATCAGATGATAAAGATAATTTTTGATGGTTGCTGACACATGATACTGAAGCAAAAGGTTTTTCATCAAGAACTACCTCCTGGAATGTAAACTCCTCTCACTACCTCAAGCTGCAACCCATCAACCATGGACAGTTTGAGGCCACAACTTACTGCTGATACCTACCTATCTGATGTTGGATGTCATACAGACTCAGATCTATTCTCAGCATCTCCCTAACAATGGTATGATGAGCTCTGAACTACTGTATACGTATAATATTATAACTAAGCTATTGCAGAAACAGAGTCTGTGACTTCAGGCTTTATATTGGCTTAGATTAAGATGTGTAAAAATGATCATGAGTCTTGGCTATATAATTTCCAAACAATGTATTAGGGGATTCTATGCATGTTCAAAAGAGAACTGTCACACCCTGCTATCTAACATAATGATGGCACACAGGAAGTGCAGTTCCATGCAGGTTTATGATGAATGACACATGAGGCCCAATATAATATTTACTCCAAACTATTTGCCAACTAGCAGAGTTCATGAATTTGAATATATTTATTTATCCTGAGCAATAGTAACCAGTAAAGTTAGGTTAAAGGTAGGAAAGCAATGTGAGAAAGCAGCACAGAAAGTGGGTGGCATCCTCTGATGTATAAGTAGAGGTATTTCTAGTGGAAAGAGGGAGGTTATTATGCCCCTCTACAGGTCCTTGGTGAGGTCACACTTGGAGTACTGTGTTCAATTCTGGAGACCTCACCTCAAAAAGGACTCTGACCATTCAGAAACGGTGCAGAGAAGGGCTACTAAGATGGTGCATGGACTGCATCACAGGTCATATGAAGCAAGACTCAGGGAGCTGAACCTATACTCCTTTGAGCAGAGAAGAAACAGAGGGGACAGGATTGAAACATTTAAGTATGTGGAGGGATTTAACACAGCTCAGACAGGCAATCTATTTCAACAGAACATGGCAGCATGCACGAGAGGGCATTATATGAGACCGGTAGGAGGAAGGTTCAGAAGCAACCTCAGGAAGTACTTCTTCATAGAGAGAGTGATAGACCCGTGGAACAGCTTGCCTCAGGAGGTGGCAGCATCAAATTCAATCAGGGAGTTCAAACTCGCATGAGACAGACATAAAGGACAAGTTAAGATGAAGGTTGCATAGGGAGGAGGGTAGTTTCTAGGGCAGACTAGATGGATCACATGGTCCCCATTTGCCAACACTTTTCTTATGTTCTTATAGGTGAAATAACTAAACTCTGCTTTTATGGAATTTTTGCAAAATTACACAAATTTTATGAAATTTCATGGAGTTTTTTAAATACTTTAATTGGTCATAACTCAGTCACTTTTACAGCTAGGGACATACATTTTGGCATGCCTACTTTTTGTACGGGATCCGCAAGGAATGCTAAATGTCATGATGTTTGGATGAGGGGTGTGGGACCTACAGGGACTCAAATCTGGCAATTTAATATTTTTCTGAAAATGTCTGAAAATATTTCTATGCTTACAATTTAGCCACCTTCAAATCTAGATACTTAAAAATATATAGGCATACTTTTTTGGAAGAGTCTTAGAAACTGCTAAATCGGGAGTAGTTGGTTAGGTAAATTGTAAGTTACAGAAATTTGTAATTTCACAGTTCAATCATTTGCTATATTGTGTGACATTTTTCAAAACATTTGCATGTTTGTAGCCCTGCTGCTATTCCAGGTATACACCCAAATGTATGGCATTCCTACCCAATGTAAATAGGTCCTGGAATCTAATAAAGCTAAAGAAACATGATTTGGAAGGTTAAAACTAACTGTGGGAATTTCAGAAATTACTAATTGGCAAAATTTACTAAAAAATTAATGGATGCATAATAGATAATGCTACTAGAATTACACTTGTGGAATTTAACTTTCATGAAGGACTTATAACCACTGAATCCATTTAGCTTTGCTGTGCTATTTGCAGTCATGTAGTTCCTTTCTGGGTGACTATTTTGTCCAATCTACTTTTTTCCTATGAGCTTGACCAGATGGACTCTGTGGAGTTGCTTGTCTCACTGACTTCCTCCTTGTTTTTCGCAGACAAGCTCACTTCAAAAGACAGCCACCCACTCCTTTTCCTGTAGGACCTATCCATGTGGAATAGTCAGAATTTCTCCTTCTTGGTTTCCTAGTAATTTTCTTCCCCAACAGGTCTCTGTGAGTTCTTCTAAGTTCTAGACTTTCAAGTGTATTTGATGCTCAGATCAATTAATTTTATGGGGTGTGATTTTCTTATATGTCCTGCTTTCAAGTGAGAAGTGACCATCTGGTGATCTACTGTTCTTTTGTTACTTAGCTCAGCACCATTTCCTTGGTAAACCTATGCATCTAATTCCTGCAACTAGTAGCCTCTGCATTAGCTATCTCCCATATCCTATAGCTCAAATCCACCCAGACATCCCTTTCCATTAATGTGACCATATCCCCTCCCTCTAGGCAGCACTTCAGTCCATCTTGGGTTGGCTATTGATCACATTCATTTGACTTGTACTTCAGGCAGGCAAGTCACCTCACCTGCACTAGCATCATGACCCTGCAATGCTTCTCAAACACTCCTGTGACAGTGATGCCCAGCTTCTTGCTCCATCATGACTAAATGTATACAGAGAGATCTGTCACAATGGCCTCAGTCGAAACGACATTAGTTACAATGCTTGGCATCACTTGGTGCCACTGTTTTCAATTGCTTAAAATATGCATTTTTATCTGCAGGTTTGTTAAAGAGTTATCCATTGGCATTGTACAGAAACACTGCTGCACACACATGTGCTTCCACATGTCATTTAATCAGCAAGCACTAGTGGTTAGCTGGCATATTGCAAGAAGACAGGCTAGTGCACTTTGATGTTCATGACTATTCTTCATGGTTCTTCACTCAAGAACTGACCTGATGCTTGGCACTACTATACTTCAAGTATGAAGCCTCATATGAATGCTGTCTTATTGCCATTCTATCCAGCCTTTTCCTTCCTCAAGTCTGACAGCAGAGTGGGTTCGCCCTCCAGGAGGAGACCAGGTGCTCTGTAAAATATCAGTACAGCAGCAAAGAGGCAGGCACGTCACCAGATCTTTTGTCATTATTCATTTTATTCTTGTGTCATAAAGATGTGAAAGTACCGGGAAAAAGCTGCCTGCCTGGCCAACTGGATGATGGCTGCCAGTCCCTCCACATGCCTGAAGCCTAGACAGGAGTGTCCGTGCCGACCCCTGCCATACCCAGGATACATTGGAAGCCCTCCAGGGTGATTCTCCTCCTCCGGTAGCCTCCCACAGGGGTAGGGGCCCACCTGATGAAGGGTTATGCCAAGTTACCCGGGGACACAGCGATTAGGGGTGGTGGATGGTGTTTAGGACTCCGCAGCAGTGGTATGGGCCTTGGCTGGCCTGAAGGAGTTGATGGCCAGGGGTTCAGAGGAGCAAAAAAAAAGATGTGAAAGCACAAAAGCTCCAACAGACACCCTAGTGAGCCCTGATGATTCTAGGATTCACATCCTCTTTGTCAGACAGCCCCCTCCACAATGGCAGTGCAAGTGTATGGCTGGGCAAAATGAATGGATATGGCCTTGACAAAAGTATCATGAAATTCCACAATTTTCACACAGCCTCATGAAATTCAACTTAGTTACTGATGTTATTTTGCAATCTTTGGCTGCTTATAACTTTGCCAGCCTTTGAGCAAGTGATTAGAGAGCTGACACAATTAGTTAGAACAATCAACCTAACAAAACTGATGATGTTCCATTCCCTAGTTTTAAAGTTATAGGGGTTTCTGCAGTTTACATACTTGTGAAATGTAATTTTAAAATGACAAAGGTCTGGAGGTTTTTAACTCAGTCACCTGTAAAGACAGAGAGCTCAAACTTGGTACACTTCTCCATGAGGAATAGCAAATTCACTATACCAGTTTGGTGCAATTTGGACAAATATTTTTAAATTAGGTGGAAATAACTCAAATTACAATTTTTTGAAACTTTGCAAAATTATTGCAGAAATTTCACAGACTTTCACAGACACAAAATCAGAGTTTTGTCACAATTCTGCTGGCAGAAGATGCATTTTGTCCAGCTCTGGTAACTGGGGGAGGTGCACTTAGCGAAGGCTACAGTAGTTTCTAGGTGAGACACAGGAACATAAGATACAGTACACATATACTGTATATATATGCAGCTTGTTCCATTCCCTGACGATGTCTTGTCTGCAAATAACAGATGACTGGCAGCTCAGTTCACACTTATTATTCACTGAAGGGGTGTCACCACTTTAAAAAAACAAGCATTCTGCCTGTAAGACCAAGCAAAATCCACCCCCAATGTAGCACAACAAAACTACTTTGTACAAAAGAAAGAAATTATGGGAAAAAAAACAGCATTACAAAAATAAAGCTAAAATGAAAATGTACCTGCACCTGCTACAAAACCCATTCAAGGAAATTAAATAACTAGAGAAACTGGTAGTACAGCTTAAAGGTTAGAGGAATTAGCTTGATACATCAAGCAGACCTGAGTTTGATTCTCACAACCTCTGCTTGCATACTGTGTGACCCAAAGCAAGTTACTTAACCTCCCCAGTGCTCCCATGTTGTCCCTGAAAACAGGCATTGTTACGAAATAAAAATAATCTACTAATTACCTGTGCCTGAAACATCTGCTCCATTTAGTGTTCAAGCATGAAACAGCCTTTTGGGAAACACACCAACCAGTTTAAGCACAAGCTTGGTACATAAAAAAATATAGCTAAATGTACACTACTAGACCTTAAGCTAAGATGTGTTGGCAGTTTTAAAATCAATAGTTGCATTTATAGTGCTCCCTCGATATAACAAACTCCATTAGGCTGGAAATTCAGTTATAATGAATGATTGTCTTGGCTTCCATTTAAAGTCTTGTAACTGCAGCTTGTCTGTGAAATCCTGTGTGCAAGTGACAGCTCTTGTCAGTGTTCAGTATGGTATGTCAGCTGGTCAGCTAGTTGTCAGGTAAGTTTGGTCAGCTGATTTATGACTGAGTACACAATGCTGTCATCAGCAGTGTATGTTAGTGCTTCTGTGCCTGCAACTCGACATATTGATCCTCTGCCCCACCAAAGAAAAACAATGAAATGCTCTGGGTACTCAATTGAATCTATGCAGAGGATTCTCAATTGCATGGACACTGGGCAGAGTCTCACTAAAATCAGTATGGAGACTGGGTACTCCATAAGCACCATTTGCACATGGAAAAAGCAGGAGGGTGCTTTGTGGAACTTTGTTTCTGAGTGCTCTGAGTCTTATGGTCTGCACCACAAGAAGCTGAAGCATGGTGATGAGGATGTCATGGACCGTGCAATGCAGCTGTGGTTCAATAAACAACAGGCAAATGTTGTTCCCATGTCTGGTTGCCTGGTGCATGAGAAACATAGAAACATAGAAATGTTGAACAGTTTGACAAAGAAATCCACAGAGAGGATACCCAGTTCAAGTCATCTTCAGGGTAGCTCTGGTTGTTCCAGCACCACCATGGGATCCACAAAATCACCATAACGAGTCAGTAGCAGTCTAGATATGGACGCATCAAAGTGATATTTTTGCCTAAGAATGCCACATCATGTGCTCAGCCACTGGTTGGAGAAATAATCTCCACTTTCAAAAAGAATTATAGGAAACAGATTATTTGCAATCTGGTCTCTAAAAAGACTAAGGGAAGTATAACACAATAAACACTCACAGTTAAAGATGCCATTCACCTGTCTTGGGAGTCTGGGGAGGCATGGGCAAAGGTTTCCTCTGCTACAGCATTACACTGCTGGGTCTTGGCTCTTGAGCCCAATGGCACTAAAGACATCGCAGCCATAGCCCTGCCTGATCTCTAACTCTAATCCCTCTTCTCCTTTCCTCTCCACCCTGCTGAACCTGATCTCTCTCTTCCCTCCCTTTCATCCATACTCTCTCTGAACTATCCTTGCCCCAAACACAGACACCCACCACCAGGCTGCCCTTTGTGTGCCATCAACCCCCCTTCACTCTCTGCCTGCCTATTGTTCCCTTGACTCACTGACCGATAAAGTCCCTGGCCTATTCCTCGGCCATCCTCGTTAAGTTGCTAATCTCTCCCACTTTTCTCTCCCTTCAGACCTTTGTCTCTGACAGGGCACCAGCTGCTGTTCCTGCAGTCACAGCTCGGCATCTGCCACTGACCACGCTCTCCTGATCACCTGCCGGAGCCCTAGCAAGGTGTGCTGCAAGACCCGTGCCACTGTTTTGCATTCAAAGCCACTATTTCCATTGGGTGACTCCACTCCAGCTGTACCTTCTCATTGGCTATCTCCTGCTGAACCCTCCTTTCATTGGCCTGTGGCTGAAACTGTAAGCTTTGTCCCTCTAAACTTTTCTACTCTGTCTCTCCTCTATTCTGGTGTTGTTGAATTTTTTTCCACTCACCTTCCCCCGCTCCAGCACTCTTTAAATGACTTCCTCTCCCTACTATCTAGATAAACGTAACACAGACCAGACTGCTACCCTTTCAGTTTTTCTCTGCTCCCTGGTCCAACTGACTAGCCTTACTACCACATTCTGATCCTAGCTTCCTCTTGCTCTCACCACATAACCCCTCTAGCTATTAAAACCCCTCTTTTTATCCTCTGCTCGACAGCCTCATTTCTTCCATCAGCCAAATGGCACTGTTAGCTCTCTGCATCCTCATACTCCTACCTATCTGCTATGTTCTTCCCAACTCCTGACTGCAACCCCCTCCTATCTCTGAGTTTATCATGCCCCGTGGTATGAATACTTACATAGCCCTCCTCCCCTTGTCTGAGGAGACCCAACTAACACACTACCACCGTAAATTGGCACCCCATACTCTTTGCATACCCCTAGCTTCACCCTACTGTCAATCTTTAACCCTGCTTGTAATCCGTCCAACCCCTGCTATAAGCACCCCTCTCCTTACAAACTACTCAGGCAATACTTAGCCAGGTGCCCTGCTTCTTCTAATCCTCTCGGGCTATGTCAACCCTAACCCTGGCCCACTACATAACCCACCTCAGCACCACCACAAAAACAAGCCCTTAACACTTGCCTCTATTACCGTCAGGAGCCTACTACCCAAACTAGCTGAACTTCAAGTCTGGCTGACACAGCATACCCCTGATGTTCTCTCCATCAGTGAGACATGGCTTTCCCCCAAGGGTCCCAGACAATGTAATCTCCCTGCCTGGATGTAACCTATATAGACAAGACAGGTCTAGTAAACAAGGTGGTGGCTGTGTATTTTACATCAAGGACCACCTAAAAGTTTTGCCCTCTCGCATGGTTCCCAGTGTAATAACCCCCAGCTACTTGCTGTCAAAACATTATTGGAGCAACATGGGAAATCTCTTACTATTCTTTCAGTCTATATCCCCCCTCAGGAACAGACACCTGGGTTCAGAATGGTCACTGACTACTTTGAAACCCTTCCTCACCAGTCCAAGGCTGTGATAATGGGTGATTTCAACATAAACTGGCTAGCTCCAGAAGCAACTCCATTTATGCATTCACATCTATTGGCATCTCCCAGACGGTCACCGCCCCCACAAGATTCAACCCGAGGACCAGCTCCAGCTCCTTCCTGAACCTAATCCTCACCACACATCTGAAAAAGATTACAAGTACTCTGGTCCTCCCTGACTCTATGAGTGACCATGCCCCGTTTATGTGTTTCTGGACAAATAAGGCCAACAAACCTTCAGCAAAAATTGTATACCACAGGGTCCTCAAAAAAGGACATCTCACCAATATTATAGTCTATCTAGCTCAGTGTGACTGGTCTCCCCTCAGTAGTCTCACCAACATGGGTGATGCTCTTTCCTACTTTATCTCAGAATTTAACAAAGCCTGTGATCTCTTCGCCCCCTTCCATAAATCTAAGATTAAGGGTCCATCTAACCTCTGGATCACTGCCTCCTTAATTAACCTAATGAAACATGGAGACAATCTATGGCAGTGGGCTAAGGCCATCAGGAAACCTAATGATATGCAGCTCTACAGGGCTGCTAGAAACCTCTGCACCTGCAAAATCTGAGAGACAAAAAAAGAATACTTCAAAGGTGAGCTCAGTAACTTGTGGGCTGCAGCCGTAACTTCTGGGAAAAACTCAAGGACCTCACTGGCAAGCCCAATAATGTTCCCCCCTCTCTGCTCCAAGTAAATGGTGTTAACACACAAGACCACATTCTTATAGTGAATGCTTTTAATGACACATTCACAGACCCAATCGGAATATTCCTACCAGAATTCTATTACTCTCCTAGCTCTGCCCAAGTGGCTGCCTCCTCTATCTCCTCTCCAAATATCCCGCCCGTTTACTTTAGACGTGTAACACAGTCTGAAGCCATAAAATACATACAAAGGATCATTGGAAAGTCCAGGTTCAGTGGTGACACCTTGGACCTTAAACTCCTCCACCTCTCCTTTGAGGCCGTCATTGCCCCCCTCACCAGGATCCTTAACTTATCTCTCTCTCCCTTAAACAATTCCACAGTCACTGGAAAGCTGTAATAGTCACACCAGTCCACAAAAGTGGGGACAAGACACTATGTAATAATTACCGCCCTATATCCATCCTTCTTCTACTCTCCAAAGCCCTCGAATGCATTGTTGCCAACCAGCTCATGGAGTATCTTACCAAATATAACCTACAATGCCCACAGCAGCACAGCTTTAGAAAGTCGCACAGCAACACCACTGCCCTACTGGCTTATACCAATTACATCCATAAGGCCTTGGACAATGGCCACTTAGTTGGATCAATCTACATTGCTCTAACTAAGGCATTCGATACAGTGAACTACTCCCTCCTGCTCCACTCTTTTCCCTCGCTTGGGCTCTCCACAGAGGTTACTTGCTGGTTCAGAAGCTACCTTGATGGATGCACTCAGCAAGTTAAGATCTGTGACACTCTCTCAGTCTTCCCGTATGATCTGGAGTCCCACAAGGCTCCATCCTTGGCCCCCTACTCTTCAGCTTGTTCATCAATAGTCTCCCCACTGCATGTAACAACAACATGGTCCTATATGCGGGTGATGCCGTCCTTTTCTCTCGCAGCCCTGAACCACACTCGCTTATGGCTGAACTTCAGTCTAACTTCAAAATGTTGGAGACCTGGTTTGAGCAACACAAACTGCTCATGAATTACAAAAAGATCAAGGTCATGCTCTTAGCTAACCCCATAACACTCACAAAGCAGCTAGCCTAGTCCTCTGCAAAAACCAAAGCCAACCCCCTAGAGCATGTTCAAGCATTTAAATACCTTGATATAATGCTGGACACTGATCTCTCTTACAATCTCCATATTAATCAAATTGCCAAGGTCATTAACTCTAGGATCAGGATTCTATATCGGCATCAACACTATGTGCCCACTGAGGCTCTGAGACTGGCAGTTACCAGTTCAGTCCTTTCGCTTGTCAACAATGGCTTAATTATCTACAGTGCTGCCTCAGACACCTCCCATAAGAGAATTTCACTTTCACTGAATAAGTCCTATAGATTGGTCTCTAGTTCGGACTTGTGGACCCATACCTGTGAACGCTATGAAAGAACCAGTTGGCTTCCTCTCAAGGCACGGGTCACTTACTATACGTGCCTAATCACAAAAAAGATCAACCTTGGCCTGACTCCCCCTTTCACTAAGACTTTAATCTTGCCAGCACCTAAAACAAGGTATACAAGGAGCTCCTCTAAGCAATCCCACCTTGTCCCTTTCTGCAGGACCTCTCTCACCCAGTGGACATTTGCTTATAGAGCACCCGTTCTTCTTACCAGTCTTTCCTCAGATGTCTATGCTGAAACTAAACTTGTCACTTTCAAACTTAAGCTTCATCAGCACCTTCTTGCTCAAAGTTGCTGTGACTGCATTACCTAGGCTGGCTTCCTGCCCTGCCTTCCTTCTACTGTACCTCCTCTCTTACCTTCCTCCCTCCGGTTCTCATACCTCCATGCTCCCCCCACATCTCCTCCTCCACTCTCTCCTCTCTCCCACACACCTCTCTCTCTCTCTGTCCACCTGCCCACAGCCTCAGTCCCTGTTATACACCCCTCCCCACCCTTACTCCTCCTCCTCCTCCTCCTGACTTCTCTCTCTCCTCTTCACCCTCCCTGACTCCTCAAGTCCACTAGATCTCCACACACCCTCTTTTCTGCAGCTTTCTCCCTCTCTCCCCTCTACCGGCCCCTCCTTGCTCACCGTCATTTTGCACTTACTACCCGACCCTTTGCACTTATCTTGACTAGGTCATACTTCTGACTGCTTAATGAATTTGCAACTTGTTTAGTCCTTGTAACATTGTGATTTTGTAACTGCAACTACCTCGTATGTATTCTTATTTTGTTTTTCCACTATTGTTCAATGTGGAACTGTTATAAAAGAACCCCTGGTTCATAGGTTATTGTAATCCTTGTTCTCAATAAATAAAAAAATAAAATAAATAGCAACTGAACTCCACCTCCTAGACTCTGTCGATGCCAGTGACATCAACGATTTGCTGTGGGTGACACTGCCCCCACCTTTTATCATCTGTCTGATGCAGAAGTTGTGCACACAGTGAGAGTGGCGGCAGTATTATCAAAAATGAAGCTGTAGATGGTCAGGAGAAAGCACTGGAATTCCAAGCAGCAGACCTACTTAAACCAATCCAGGTACACCAGCTAATCTTGTTCATAGGAAACCTACCACTAAAAATGTCAACCCACCAAACAAAGATCAAAGAGCTTTAAAAACAAACAGAAGCACAGCAGCAGTGAACATGAGCTTGTTTGTTTGATACGGTATTTTAGCTGTTTTTATCTGTTTTTAACTTGCCTTAAACCAACTTTCAACTATTTGTTTTCAACCAGATATTAATTGATTTTACATATTAAAGATTTGAGTTTTTCTACATTTGTGTCATGCTTATGTTTACTGATTGTACCTCGATTCAAACAAACCAGCCACTATAACAAACAATCAGGATGGACCCAGTTTTGTTCATTATAGTGAGTGGGCACTGTACTTAAGAAACTTATAAAACTTACATCTTTGCATATGGATATACAAGCTGCCTTTCACTTTGACTAGTTCAGTAATACAGAAATCTTGGGCTGGAGTAACAATCAGTATGGAATTAAATATATTGAATGCTCTACGTAAAACATGGAATGGATTCTGTTAAACAACTAAATATCTGTTACCTTAAACTAACCTCCTCCACTCTGTAATCCGAATATATTGCCTCCTAACCATATGATATACAATACAGTAGCTCATGAAATATAGCTATCAATGTAACAAACTCAGTGGTCATTTCATTCTGTGGCTTATTTTACCCTCAACTTCACCCAATGAAATTATCACCTTGTTATTTTTATGCACCCAAGAATTAACCCTATAGCACAGTATATGTGTTTTGCCATTATTATTTTTTAAATGAGAGTGATGGAAAACCATGCATTTACATGCTTGCATTACCATTAGAATAAGGCAATATTTTATTTATGCCAAATTATACAGTATACATAGGGTGGGATATTCAGAAGGGTTGCGCATGGCGCAACTGATGCGCCCCCATGGGATATTCAAAAGGGGAATGTGTGTGGCACAAATCCCAATGCGCCAGAGCACATCAGTAATGTATGCAGCGCACGTAGGGGGGCGTTCCCATGCATACACCGCACATCCTGATATTCAGCGCGGGATGTGCTGAGCAGATGCAGGTGCAACCCATACCTGCGCCGCACACAGTTGAGTGAAAAATAAAAGGAGCAACAGCTGGCCACCCACAGGTAAGCTGCCATATTGTAGGGTGCAACACGGCAGCTATCAGCTGTGGGTGGCCACCAGAGCTCCGGTGGCACCTTCGTGGTAGCACTCCCCCATGCCCGATCACGGGCATTAGTAATGTATTAATGGTCCAATAACCCTGGTGGTCCAGTGGACCGCTCGCAGCCCAATTGCAGGCAGAAGTATAATTAAGTATGCCTCCTATACCCCTGGTGGTCCAGTGGACCACTCGCAGCCAGATCGCTGGCAGAAGTATAATTAAGTGTGCCTCCTATATCCCTGGTGGTCCAGTGGACTGCGCGCAGCCCCATCACAGGCAGAAGTATAATTAAAATGTCTCCTATATCCCTGGTGGTTCAGTGGACCGCTCACAGCCCGATTGCGGGTGTCAGTTATAATATATTATAAACCAATCCATCCCTGGTGGTCCAGCGGTACCCCCTGTCCCCACCCACACACTGAGCCCCACCACCTGCTCCCCCCTGGTCAGCAGCGGGTGGCAGCTCCCCACCCGCATGCCGCCCTGCAGCCCACCGACTGACTCCGTACAGTAGGGCTATACGCCCATTGGTCCACAGTGTGGGCCAATGGGGCATGCAGCCCCTACCGTACTACACAGTCCAGAAATGTGAATGGATCCATTCACAATTGTGGACTGTGTAGTCTGTAGAGAACTACATATATGGCCCATGCTTTGGACCAATAGGCGTCTCCTATGGCGGCGATAGCGAGGCTATAGTGAGCTTTCCATCACTGACTTGGAGAGCGGTGGTGGGGTGAAAGAGTGGAAGGAGAAGGCCTGCTGAACCTCCAGGGATGGCTTCGGTGTTAATGTTATAACTGGCGCCGGGTCGAGCTGCGAGCAGTCCACTGGACACCAGGGATATAGGAGGCAATTTAATTATACCTCTGCCCGCAATCGGGCTGTGAGCGGTCCACTGGACCACCAGGAATATAGGAGGCAATTTAATTATACTTCTGTCCGCGATCAGGCTGTGAGCGGTCCACTGGATCACCAGGGATATAGGAGGCAATTTAATTATACTTCTGCCCACGATCAGGCTGCAAGCGGTCCAACTGGATCACCAGGGATATAGAACATTTTACATCTAGTACATATGCCTGTGATCAGGCAGTGGGGCACTTTTGCCGCTTGTGCAGGGGGCATTGGTCCCTGACGGCTGCAGCCTGGCAGGGTGCCAGGTGCAAGTCGCCGGGGATGGGCGCACCTGCATGCAAATGGGGCCATAATGACATGTAAATGGCCCCATTTGTGCCTTGCATGCATTATGACCCCATTTGCATGTGTACTTTTGAATATCGCGGGTGATGTGCCTAGCGTAACGGCACTTGTGCTAGCGCATCCCCCTGCACCTCTCTAGCCACTTATGCTGGTGCAGTGCCACTGCGCCATGCACTTTTCAGGTGGCCACAGTGTGATATTCAATGGTGCTGAGCCATGGCGCAGCACTGTTGAATATTACCCTGTCAGCACCCTGGCACATCCCAGTTGCGCTGCGCCCAGGCTTGCGCCACAGCCTGGTGCATTCTGAATATCCCACCCAGAATGTAAAAAGGATCAGTGATACAGTTCTTTTGTGTTTTTTCTTCATCTCCAGTACTTTCTCATTTACTTGAGAAGTTGACTCTATAGACAGAGAGACATACAGCTATAGCCATACTGTATACATCACACTAATGGTATTATTCAACAAATCAACTAATTCACAAGAGAAGCACAGCTAATTCATCATGCTATTGTACTGATGCTTGTATGTGAAATTATGCTTTAAAATGTTCAAAAACAACATTAAATCAAACCGTACAAGGATAAACTAAACAGATGTAGACTAATGTAAAAACCTAAGGAAAAGGCTTTATTAAATGTATGAGCAGAGTGACCTATAAGAACAATGCATATTTTTAGCATGGCAGGAAGAGTACCTGTGTGGGTGGGTGATCTCATGTGTCTGTGTGCCAGGGGAAATCCTCTTTAAACCCTTGCTTGTCTTTTGCTTTGAGGATTAACCCTGCTGTGCAAAATTAAAAACAAAGACAAATCTCTTCCTGTCTGTATGTCACACCATGCAGCTTTTTCACAGCTGACAATCCAAAGAAGATTTGAATCTGTTCAGCACTCATATTCTGACAACTTCCTCAAAATGTAGTCAATAATCTTTAGTTGCTGTGACCTTTTCTTCCCACAAAACTGTTCTTCACAGGAACTCTAAAATATGTGGCCTGTTTTGGTCCGGAAATGTCTACACAGGCAAAACCTGTGTCTCCTCTGAGCTGTGACAATTAATAAACCTGATGATTTTTGATGGTGTGATGATAAAATGCTTGTAAAATCCAAATAAGCTATTAATTTTAATCTTGCTCCTATAGTACTGAAGTTAAAAGCTAAAGACAGCATCACCAGCATACAATGCAGTGGTTCAGAATTGGTCCACTCATTGACTGGGTAACAAGAATACATAGAAACATAGATGATGATGGCGGAAAAAGACCCATGGTCCATCCAGTCTGCTCAAGTTCCTTATTTAGCCCTGGGACCTACTGTCCCTCCAGGGCCCTAGCGCTCCCCATCCTTCCTCCAATTTTCCTCCCAGTTTCTGCCATCAGAGCAACCACTATTTCCTTCCTTCTGTCCCAGCACTGCTTGAAATTACTAATGACCACTTTGGCTGTGTAACAATTTGCTATGTATACCTATAACTGTATTTTCTTTTTTTGTTATTTGTATTCAGTTCTTTCTGCATGGGTATCAGTTGCAATGTAGCAGATACAAAGACAATCCTAGGAAAAAGTCAAGATTTTTATCAGAGAGAGAGGTCCACTGGCTCTGAAGGCAATTTAGTATCTGTGCTGTCCATTATCATATCAAGACCTCTGGATGATTTAAGGGTAGGCTTAGAAAGTGTCTTTTTATGCCAGAAAGTGGCTAGCTAAACCAAACAATCCTTATGGGCCCAGGTCTTGGGAGACAAAACAGATATATTTGTCTGAAGTCCAGATCAGACCGGTTTTCCAGCCTAGCTTTCATGACACAAAATGTTAACTGTATATATCATAGTGGCATGGGGGAGAGGAAGGTGAAGGGTCTTAAGGTCTGGCAGAGCCTGAAAGAGATAGTCAGGTTTGGGACTAGGAGCAAGCTACCATCTAAGGGTTTGAGTATGTCCTGATTCACCAAAATGTCTTGTGTGGTAAGCCATTCTACCTTACTAAAGAGAGAGAGAGTGAGGGGTTTCTTTGTGTGTAACCTATTGTTCAAACATTTTCTTTTCCATTTCAATAGAATTACTGTTTCCCATAGTCTTTGTGTAATATCCTGTATTAGCTATGCAAATATCTAAAAGTACTAAAATACATTTTTATATACTTCATGTTTCTGCGACTAAGTCCTTTGAGGTAAGCTAACCAATTTTTAATTGAAAAAACTGTTTTCACCTCTAAAGAAAAGGCTACCATTATTGTATTCTGTTTCTAGTAAGAAGTTCTCAGCTATGACACAGAGGGGTGGGTCAGCTGCCCTTGAGCAAGGAGCACTGTACTGTGTGAACAATGGCTCTGGAAGTATCAAGACCTGGAGAGTCCCCAGAAGAGTGTCTGTGCTGAGTGGTAGCAGCTACTGAGCACTCTTGCAGGTTCCTAAAGGGTTTGAGCAAACTGGTAACACTGGAAAGCTGAGTCTGGTTGAGACTAGTTTGCCACAGGCTGGTAGACTGTTCTATGACTCCACCATGCTTTCTCTAAAATAATACATCCTCATGTCCTTGCTGAACCTCCCTCCTGCCAGTTTCTACACATGCCCATGTGATTGTGAACCAATATTTAAGCTAAATAGTTCCTGACAGTTCACCTTGTTAATGCATTTTAGGAACTTGAATGTCTCTATCATATCTCTCCTCTCCCTTCTGGTCTCCAGTGAGTACATGTTCAGTTCCTTGAGGTACTCCTCATAGGACCTGCCCTGTTGGTCCTGAATCATAATTGTTACCCTGCACTCCACCATCTCCAGCCTATCCCCATCCTACCTGAGGTGAGGACTCCAGAACTGGGCGCAGTGCTCCAGGTGTGGACTCACTAAGGATCTATACAGGGGAACAATTACCTCTTCCCTTCTGCTATCAATACCCCCTCCTAATACATCCCAGCATCCTAATCATTTTACTATATGCCTTGTTGCACTGATTTAATTGTTTAAGGGAGTCACTGATGATAGCTCCAAGGTCCAATTCCTCAGCCATGATGCTAAGTCTAACCCTAGCCATCCAGTGCTCTGTCCTGGGGATCTTGTTCCCTAGGTGCATTACCTTGCACTTTTTGGTGTTGAATTTCAAATGCCAAACCTTATACCACCCCCCAGCCTTTGTAAGTCACTTGGCAATTTCCCTGATTCACTCCTCACAATCCACCCTCCCTAAAAGCTTGGTGTCATCTGTGAATAGATACAACCTGCCCTGGATTTCCTCACCAATGTCACTGATGAACATATTGAAGAATGGATATCAGGGAAGGGATGGAAGGGAAAGGGGACAGGGGACAGCAGTAGTTAACAAGTTATGAGCTGCATCTCAAGAAGACACAATAGACCTCAAGGTCTAATCTGCTGGCATTTTTGTATTTTCATAAGACTTGTCCCAGGACAGATCCATGTGGTACCTTAATTGTGATCTCCCTCTCTTCTGATTTGACCCATTGACTACAATCCTCTGCTGCCTCTCCATTATCCAGTCACATACCCAGTTTACTATGACCTTAGCTGCACCCAGATCCTCCATCTTTTTCATCAAGCATCTGTGAGGCACCGAGTCAAACACCTTGCTGAACTTGAATTAGAGCAAATCCACAGCATGGCTACTATCTAATTCCCTCATCAACTGGTCAAAGAAAACTATCAGGTTAGTCTGACAAAATATCCCTGTCATGATCCTATGCTGTTTACTATCCTGGAGACCATTGCTCTCCAAGTGGTACGCAAGGTTCTTTTTGTCCAGTGACTCCATCAGCTTCCCTACAATAGATGTAAGAATGACAGGTCTGTAGTTCTCCACTTGTTCCTGTCCCCACTTATGGAATGGAATGATGCCCACTACCTTTGATTTATTTGGAATTTGAGATGTTACAAAGTTTTAATTCGCAAGCAAAGTTAAGGTGAAGTTGCCAAATTCACTGCCACAGATCATTTCACAAAGTTTTTCTGTTTATTAGGAAATTCATCATTGATAACATCACCTTGCATCTTCATCTGTAACCTCTCCTTGGGGTACACCAAGGTGAAGTTGAGTCAGTTCATCTTACAACTTCACCTGTAACTTCTCCTTGGGGTACACCAAAAAAAAAGTTGGGTCAAAATAAAGCTGTTCCTGAGTTAGAGATTTTGCTACCTCTCATACTAATCCTCCTGTTGCCACCACTCCCAGCATCCACCCACATGGGTGCCACAGATTGTCAGAGAATTATTTGGCAACAGAAATGTCACCACCCCACTTCCACTAACTACTCCTTTTGGTGTTTTTAGGCATAACTCGGTCAATTTGTGCTGAATGTGTCTGATGCTTGGTATAGTTGTAGTCCAAAAGCAGATGCATATTTGGAGCATGTTTGATGATTATCAGACTTAAGTTGTGGATTTGGTACAATGGTCATGTTGGGAGATGATATTGGGGTGCTGTGCATACCTCCTGAATATTTCAAGGGGGATTATGTTTGACTATTGTAGTACTCATCAAGACCCTTTTTTGGATATATAGAGTGTTCCTTAACTTCAAAGATTGGTGGAGTTATAGCTAAATAAAGTTACAATGTTGTCCTATGGGACATTAGGGTTAGGGTTGGGACCCACATGGTTACTGGAGGCCAGAGGACCCATCTTCACTGGGCTGAGTGGAAAGAAAAGTAGAGGGAAGTAACAAATGGGAGCAGTCGAGGTGGTGGTCCTTCCATGCTGGCAGCAGCTCAAGGAGGGTGTAAGGGAAGTTCTCGGGGAACTGTGGCGCAGTGGCACATCCTGTGGAAGCAGCAGTATCCTCTGTTGAAGTTCAAGCTCCTCATGAGCCAGCATCACCAGCGGCACCCAAACTGCCACCAGTTTCTTTTTCTTTTTTTGTTTTTTTCTACACAAACAATACACAACAGGGATTCCAGGGACTAATGGACACACACAAGATGCAACAACTCCGGTAATTTTGACAACGTTACTGTATACATAAAAAAACACTAACTTCAATTAATAAACAAAAATGAAATGTATTTATTTATTTAAAATTTATAGCTGGGAAAGGCACACTGAACCGAGACTCATTTCCAGGTGTGACCTGGGGAAAGATGAATATAATACAAACAATGGGAAGAGACAAACTTATAACATAGTAACAAAAGGCAGAATGAACAAGCATTTGTCAATGCCGAATGTTTGCTTGCTGGCATTGGCAGTGGTAGTGTAGAAGTTACAGAGCTGCGTAATAGGAATGGCAGTGAAGTATTGAACTGAAGCCAACCCAACAACCACACTGCAAAGAGTGACAGGCATTGGGATGTGCCTTTGGGTCGTCAGGCATAGCGGTCATGCCATTTCGCCACACCCTACCCTGCAGGCACTAACAAGTTTCACGGTGTTCCTTGAGGTCTTTGGCCCTTATGCGCACCCCATTCCATTAGAAAACACGGTTAGATGAGCGCAATATAGGAGAATAGGGTGAACTTTGGGGCCGAAGAGTCCAAGGCATACCTTGATGCCTCTCACTGGCTGCAGGGTGTGGAATGGTATGAGCATTACAGGCAAGAATCCCAAGTCACACCCCTAATGCCTGTCATTCTCTACAGGGTTGGGCATTATGGTTGGAAACCCTAATACCTCAGGCATTCGTTGGTATTTTCACTCAAAATTTTCAACATGGTTTTTGTGACCCCACCTCATGAACAGTGGCAATATCAGTTTGTTGCGAGCTGCTTATGCACAGTGACTATGGCATTTAGCACCACAGGTGCAAAAACATTCGAACAGGATGTAAAAAATGACAGTTGTACTGTTCATGGGGAGGTGTAAAAAATGGCAATGTTGCAAATCTGCAGTAAAAATATTAAAAAAACTGGTGAAGTCACGAGCGTACATAGAAACTGTGCAATGCACACCCATAATATAATTAGGTTGGGGATTTTTTACAGCAGATTGTCAACTCAGGCATTTTGGTGCCTCCAATCATGAACAGTGTCACTGTGATTTTCTTTATCTGTCCCAAACAATGATTTCCCACAGCAACCACGCATCTCTGCACTGAAAGTGTGAAAACACACTTTGGCCACGTTGTGAAAAATGACAGCTGTACTGTTCATAAGGAAGTGTGGAAAAATGCCACTGGTGAAAATCTGGACTGAAAATATTACAAAGTCATGAACTTAAGACGGTGCATGGAAACTGCGCAATGCTCACTTGTAACGCAGTCATTTTATGGACTTTTGTCACCAGATTTTCAACATAGCCATTTTAAGACTTCTGCTTATGAACAGTGTAACTGTGATTTTCGTAATCTGTCCCAAACATTGCTTTTGCACACCAACAGCACCATTGTGTGCTACATGTACGAAAACACATTTTGAGTGACATATGAAAAATGGCAGCTGTACTGTTCAGAAGGAAGTGTAATAAAATGGCAATGTTGAAAATCTGCAGTGAAAATATTAAATTCGCAAACTTACGAGCATGCATAGGAACTGCGCAACGCACGCTCGTAAAACAGTCATTTTTAGGAATTTTTTCACCAAATTTTCAACATAGCCATTTTAAGACCTCTGCTCATGAACAGCATCACTGTGATTTTATTAATCTGTCCCATACATTGATTTCACACATAGACTGCGCCATTGTGCGCTACATGGGCGCAAACACATTTTGGGCAAGATGTGAAAACTGACAGCTGTACTACTCATAATGAGGTGTGGTAAAATGGCAATGTTGACAATCTGGAGTGAAAATATTGAAAATTCGTCAACTTACAAGCGTGCGTAGGAACTGTGGAACGCATGCTCGTAAAACAGTCATTTTAAGGAATTTTTTCACCAAATTTGAAACATAGTCATTTTAAGACCTCTGCTCATGAACAGTGTCATTGTGATTTTCTTAATTTGTCCCGTACATTGATTTCGCATACCAACTGCACCATTGTGCGCTACATGGGCGGAAACACATTTTGGGCAAGATGTGAAAAATGACAGCTATACTACTCATAAGAAGGTGTGGTAAAATGGCAATGTTGAAAATCTGGAGTGAAAACATTGAAAATACGCGAACTTACGAGCGTATGTAGGAACTGTACAACGCACGCTCATAGAACGGTCATTTTTGGGAATTTTTTCACCAAATTTTCAACATAGCCATTTTAAGACCTCTGCTCATGAACAGTGTCACTGTGGTTTTCTTAATTTGTCCCGTACATTGATTTCGTACACTGACTAAGCCATTGTGCGCTACATGGGCAGAAACATGTTTTGGGTGAGATGTAAAAAATGACAGCTGTACTACTCATAAGAAGGTGTGGTAAAATGGCAATGTTGAAAATCTGGAGTGAAAATATTGAAATTTCGTGAACTTAAGAGCGTGCGTAGGAACTGCGCAACGCGCGATCGTAAAACAGTCATTTTTAAGAATTTTTTCACCACATTTTCAACATAGCCATTTTAAGATCTCTGCTCATGAACAGTGTCACTGTGATTTTCTTAATTTGCCCTGTACATTGATTTCGCACACCGACTGTGCCATTGTGCGCTACATGGGTGGAAACACGTTTTGGGTGAGATGTGAAAATGACAGCTGTACTACTCATAAGAAGGTGTGGTAAAATGGCAATGTTGAAAATCTGGAGTGAAAATATTGAAAATTGTGGAACTTATGAGCGTGCGTGAGAATTCACATTGCACTCACGCTAGAACAGTCATTTTTGGAATTCTTCTACAAATTTTCAAAACAGGCTTGAGAGCCCACTTTATGAACACTGGCAGTGTTGTTTGGTTAATCAATCGCGAAAGGTGATTTTGTGCAGTGACTGCAAAATTACCCTTCGGGCCCGAATAACACCATGACAGTGACAGCATTCATAAGAAGGGGTCCCAAAAACCCCATGTTGAAAATTTGGTGCAAAAATTCCAAAAAATGCCTGAGATATGCAACAAAGTTGAAAAAATCCTATCTATCCCATTATACAGCTTACCAGCATTTCCTCAGTTCACGGTCGGCTTTGAAGAGTGCAGACGTGTTCCCAGTCCACCGAAGATCGTCACGCCGAGGTCCGGAGGTAGTATGGGGTGAGGGGGGTGTGAGGAGGCAGGGTGCGAGTGGTGGGTGCGGGTTGTGGGAGGGGGCCAGGGAGAAGCCGAGGACAGTTTTTATTTACAGGATTTTATTTTTAAATGAGGACGAGGGACGTTTGCCACGCTGGGGTGGGCTCCCAGCATGGCACAAGGACGGCGGGGGGGCATGGAGCTGACAGGGGATTGGGCAACCCCATCGGCCATAGTATCTATTGCCACGCTGGGGTGGGCTCCCAGCGTGGCACCCTGTACTCTGGGGGGTAAGGACAGTGGAGCCGATGGGGGATTGGGCACCCCCGTCGGTTATACCATGACTTGCTATGCTGGGGTGGGCACCCAGCATGGCATGAGGAAGGCTTTGGAGGGGAGCGCAGCACCGCCGACACAGTGTGTGTGTGTGTGGGGGGGGCAGCACGCAGTATGTGTGCATGTGTTTGTGTGTGTGTGTAGGGGGAGCTGCGCATGAGCAGGCGATATCTGATCGCTGCTCACTGAAGCGTAGCTCCCCCTTTCAACTGTACGCCACTGCATTTTGGAGCTGTCATAGACAGCTCCAGCATGCATTGGCAGACTGGGGCCGTGCCTGCAAACACACTGACTGAATTGGAAGAGGGGGTGACACATCTCTGAAAGCTCGGATGATGGCACTATGTTTCTTGCACATGCGTGCAAGCAAACATAAAAATGACACTAAATAAGTGCAACGTTACAAATAATGAGAAACTTTAAACATAGATTGTATGAGTCAGGAGGCTGTTTACAGGATGACAAGGAGGCTAGGTGGGTTGAGGCAGGGAGGCAAGGAAGGTAGAGGGGCAGTAGCTAGGGGAAATGAGAGTAAATTGGAGCTGGCACCTGAGGACAAAGAGCGAGGGGGAAAGGAGAATGTCAGAGGAGAGCTGAATCCAGAGGAAAGGGAAGCAGTAGGAAGAAGCAGACTGTCCAGAAGTTCCATGGGGATAAGAAAGGGAGAAGGAGCTGGAGTCCCTGGAGCACATAGTGTAGGAGGATGGGTTAACAGGGGATACTAGGGAGAAGAAATAGGAAGGAAGGATCCCAAACCAGTATTTGCCAGTAAGGGCCAAACAGTGGGTCAGTCACCAGTGGGGAAGGGGAGTGATAGAGAAATAGGAGTAGAGAAAGCAACAGTGTGTGTTAATAGGGGAGTCGGTAGCAAAGTGACAGAAGGAGTTTAGGACAGTGTTGAACCTGGCAAGGGACACTGATGGGGCAGTGCCATAGACTACATCAGCATAGTGAATTACCAGAAATATCATTTTAGTTACTAGCTCATGACAGACAGGATGGAAGGGGCTGTCTTTGTTCCAATATAGGATTCCTAACTTGGGGCACAGTTTAGAGTACACTGCATCAATATGAGTGAAAAAGTCTAGATGGTTATCCAGCCAGACACCTAGGTATTTAAAAGCGGGAACCACATCTGGGGGCACTGGGGAAGGTGAACATTGGGAGAGTCGGAAATCTTGCTAGCTTTTGCCTGGCAATGAAAGAAATGGAGGCAGTTTTTTTTTTGTGTTTAGTCTGAGTTGGTTGGCACGGAACCAGCTGAGAACTTTGTTAAAGTGTTGCTGGAGAGGGGCTTGCACATCTGTGGAAGATGGTTTATTTTATTTATTTATTTTTGAAAGTCAGATTTACAACCTTTGAGTCAGGGACTCAGTTACAAAAGCACCTCTTCGCAGGGAGGGTAGACATGGTCACAGTGTGAGATACAACAGTAGTAACATACAGGTGTGATACAAATAACAAAAAGAACACAATATAACAGTGGTTTATGGGATAAAGTTACATGCAGTAAATAGCAATCGCATAAAGTATAAAAATAGTAGAAGTCACAACCCTGGTTGTACCGGGTTAATACCTAAGTGGAAGGGTGGGGGGAACAGGGGTGAGGAAAAGAGAAAAAAAAAGGGGGGGGGGGGGAAGCAGTCCAACGGACATTGTCAAGGCTATGAGCAAGAAATGGGAAGGGACCCCAACATTAGGTTGATTAAGGGCAACTGCAGCTTTGGGCGCTAAAGAGGTGGTTACAGAGAGCGACTTTAAAGGGACCAATTTTGATAGACTTGGTGACAGAGAGTGGGAGAGAGTTGAACCATGTGGGGGCACAGTAGTGGAAGGACTTTTGGGCTAGGGAGGTCTTGGTATGGGGCACCAGAAAGGTGGCCTTAACTGAGCTATGGGTGGCAAAGGATAGGAATGCAAGCCACAGGGACGCAGTGACCCCTGGGAGGATAGTCCTAGCAGGTATTTTTTGGCAAGTAAGCAGGTTTGGTAGTGCAGGCGCTCCTCCAAGGTGAGCAGGTTAGCGGTGGAATAGAGCAGGCAAGTGTGGGTGCGGAGGGATGCACCGGTCAGGAGCCTGCAGGCCTCCCTTATCTATTTCTGTGGTCACCCAGTCAAAGAAATTGATCAGATTTGTTTGATATGCCCCCCTCTGCCGTGAATCTGCTCTGCCTTGGGTCTTGCTACCTGCTGGATTCAAGACACTCCACTAGCCTTTCATTTAAAAATGTCTCCATTAGCTTCCTCACCACTGATGTTAGACTGACCGGCCTATAGTTGCCAGTCTTCTCCCTCCTGCCACTTTTATGAAGCAGGACTACAGCTGGCCTCTTCCAGGCCTCTGGAACCACTCCTGTTTCCAGTGCATTGGTAAATAGGGCTTTCAGTGGTGCAGCCAGTACCTCTCTGAACTCCATAAACACTCTTGGGTGTACCCTGTCCAGCTCCATATCCTTATCCACTTCCAGATTCGCAAGTCCTCTCTGGACTCTTTCCTTTGTGAATGGACTTGTGTCTGCGTCCCTTCCCCCAGTGTTCCAGCGGCTTTTACATGGTCCATCCCCCTCTCCATCTACTGTGAAGACTGAGCAAAAGCATGTCTTCAGGACATCTGCTTTTTCCTGATCCTTCTCTGCACAGTCTCCCCCTGCCCTTCTTGATCTTTCAATCCCTCTCCTTGCCGCCCTCTTCTAGATTATGTATCTAAAAAAGGTCCTGTCCTCTTTAGTTACCCTTTGGCTATCATTTCCTCAGTTTATGCCTTTGTGTACCTCACAGGCTTCCCTGTTTCCTTCTGCTTGCCCTGGTACACATCCCTATCCACTTCCCTCTGTGTCTCCTTGTACCTCCTGAATGCTACTCCTGTAGCCTTCACCTTTGCAGCCACTTCCCTCGAGAACCATACTTTTTTTTTTTTTTGAAATTCTCTTTTTATTAAATTTCAACTGTAGTTACAGCAATATACCAATAACATCTGGATATAATACAAATGTCCAATATAGCCCAGAGTAGAGTATACTTCAGTAGTCGGATAAAGAAAGGAAAAGAAAGAAAACTAAATGCATCAAGAGAAGCTAGAAAACATTAAACAGGATAAACCAGTTCAACAATCCCCCCCCCATGAGGGCGTCACCACAAGGAGAGAGAGATGATAAACTAACCTTCGTAGTTAGGTGTTATAAAAATTCTTAACCTAGGAAACTGGCCAGGAGACTGATTTCTACAAACTGACATGGTGAGAGGTTATAACTTAATATAGGAGAAAAACAGAGGGAAGCCAGGAAAGTCCAAGACAGGAGGGGTGTACTTCTTCGGCTCAGTTTCCTTATATATCATGGTCACTATCAATGAAGATACAGAGCATATAATCTTGCCCCATTTCTTCTGAAAGGTCAATGGGAGATCTAAAATTAGCAATCAACTTCTCCACTTTGAAGCATTGGGACATTTCTTCCACCCAGTCTAGGTATGAAATTTCCAAACTATCTGTCCAGTGTCGGAGGACCAGCCTCTTCACCGCCATAGAGATGAGTGCCATATGTATTTCTCTCCCTAACTCTGATATTTGCATAATCCCCATGATACAAATCTCTGGAGTGAAGAGGTCTTTCAAACCTAGTATGGGGTCTAGTTTATCCTCAATTATCTTCCAGAGTGGAGCAATTTTAGAGCAATGCCAGAAAATGTGAGGGAGGTCACCTTGCTCTATCCACACCTGAAACATTTTGGGGGACAGAGGAGTCAAATTTTGATTTCGGACTGGTGTGAATACATATTATTAATTATGAAATATTGAATCATCCTATTTCTATCTAGAGTGTTGTAAATGTATAAATCTTTCCAGATTTGACCCCATGGGAATGGAGAACCAGAAGGAGATAACACCAGTATTTGGAACCAGTTAGAGGAGTGGGTGAACCAATTTCAAGAGATAAGTGTACAGCTTAGACACTCTATGGGGTTTAGCCGACAGCCTTAACCTCCACTAATAGTGGTTTAACAGTTGAGGGGGCACTGCTATGCCAAACTCTTTATCTACCAGATGCTTTAATTGATATATCTTGAAGATGGCATTGGTGTGGATATTCAAGACCAGTAATAAATCAGCTGTTGAGCCCTGCCTACCTTGCACATAAAAATCTTCCACTGAGAGCCCCTGTATTTGGGGAAGCCAATTAGGAACTAACATTTTGTTCCCTATCCTAATGTTAGGGTTACCCATCAGTGGTTGGCCAGGGTCTCTAATATATCTGACTTTAGTGGAGGAGAATAGTTGGTTAAGTACTCTAACTGTGATACCCACTGGAGACTCTTGAATCTCTTGGGAAAGAGATGTGAAACAGCAATAAAAAAGACTGGTGGGGTTTATATTATAGTGTTTAATAAGGTCAAGATCCATATTTAGCCATATAGGAGAATAAGCATCCTTCGATTCCCCCAACCATTTACCTGCTTTGGCAAGGTGACTAGACCAGTAATAGAATTCGAAATTCAGTAATCTAAGACCCCCCATTTCTTTGGGAAGGCATAGTTTATCGAAGGCTCGCCTCGGAGATTTGTGATTTCAAATAAAATCAGTTAAGGTCGAATTAATTTTTTTGAAGAAGGACCTAGGTAACCAGATGTCCAGGAGGTTTAGGGGGTAGAAGAGCTGAGGAAGAATGTTCATTTTGATGATGCTGATCCGGGCCCCCACTGCTAATGGCAGTTTCCCCCATCTTTGCAGGTCAGACTTAATTCTGTCCAACAAATCCTCTAAATTGAGCTTTTTAGTTAGGGAGAAGTCCCGTGTCAGATAAATGCCAAGGTATTTCAAATAGGATGGGGTCCACTTCATGCCCAGGTGGGACACAGAAGCCCGGGTGAGATGTACGTTAAGTGGGAAGATCTCCGTCTTTGCCAGATTAAGTTTATAATTGGATAATTCTCCAAATTGTGTAATTATCTCCATTACCACCCGCAGGGAATCGGCCGGATTAGTTAACTGTAGGAGAATATCATCCGCAAACACTGAGATCTTAGGAGTTTGGTTAAAGACGGGGCATCCCTGGATCCCTGGGGCAGCTTTGAGGCTGAGCAGCAAAGGTTCCAAATAGAGATTAAATAGGAACGGGGATAAGGGGCAGCCTTGTCGGGTCCTGGAATGTAATTGAATGGAGGGTGAGAGGATCCCATTACAGTAGATCTTTGCCGTGGGGGCTCTATATAGAGTTTTGACCCAACCCAAGAAATCCCCCGGGAAGCCGAACCTGGACATAGTATGCCATAAGAACTCCCAGTTAACTTGGTCGAACGCTTTCTCCGTGTCCAGGGCTACCAACGCCATAGGGACCAAAGAAGTTTGAGCAGCCCTAAAAACATGAGAGAGCGATCTGATATGATCCATCGCTGACCTTCCCTGTACAAATCCTACTTGCTCACTACTCAATAATGGGGTCCACACTTGTTTAATACGGGAAGCTAGAATCTTGGACAAAATTTTAATATCACAATTGAGCAGCGAGATTGGCCTGTAATTGGCCGGGTTCCGGGAGGGTTCAGCCGTCTTGGGGATCAGGATAATAATAGCCTCCAGTAAAGAAGAATCTAGGATATCTGCTGACAGCAAATAATTATATAGGTCCAGGAGCAGGGGGGCCAAGTCCTGGCAGAAGGCCTTATAAAAGTTGGCCGGAAACCCATCTGGACCAGGGGCTTTATCTGACGAGAGACTATGAATGGCCTGTTCTACTTCCTCCTGGGAAAGAGGTGAGGAGAGGAAGGCCACTTGATCCTCCGAAAGGCGAGGAAGTGTCAGTGACCAGAAAAACTCCTCTAACCTTGAGTGTGGGAAGGGGGATACTTTAGTGCTGTATAGATTTTGATAAAACTCTTTAAAGATTGCTGCTATGTCTTGGGGCTCTGTTTTGATGGATCCTTCTTGGTCTTCCAGTGCAGGAATCAGCCTGGAATTCTCCACCTCCTTAAGTTTCAGTGCCAGGAGTCTACTCGGTTTTTCCCCCTGATCTAGATACTTGGCCCTGGTTCTCAGCAGAGCAAACTCCGTCTTTTCCCGTATCAGTCCTTCATATTCATTTTTAAGTTTGTGAAGTTGCTCTAGATTATTCAGCGAGTTAGAAGTAGCCAATATATTCTCTGCTATTTTAATCTGGTTTGAGAGGTAGAGGAGATTCTGAGACCTGAGTTTCTTTCTTCTAGAGGAAATTTTGATGAGTTCCCCTCTCAGCACTTTAAAGAGCACCAAAGGATATCCATCCTGGTCACTGAGCCTCGATTAGTTTCCAGATAATCACTAATAAGAGACCTAATCTGAGTGAGAGAGTGTTCTACCTTTAATAACTGGGTATTAAGTTTCCAGATCGTGTCACGGGGCGTTAAGGACTGTGGGGAGAATTTAAACCAGACTAGCGCATGATCCGAAATTACTATAGGCTCTATACCTGCCGAGAAGACTTTAGTCATGAGGGAAGTGGAAATTAGGAAATAATCTAATCTCGACCAGGAATTATGGAGTGGAGAGAAAAAAGTGTAGCTTTTATTGAGGGGGTAGAAGGTTCTCCAGGGGTCTACCAGACCTAACATATTATTCATATCATTCAGCGCCAGTTGTGGTGGAAGCAATGGTCTTACTGGTCTAAAGGTTTTATCCAGTTCTTGGGTTGGAGCTATATTCCAATCCCCTCCTAGGATCAAAGAAGCTGGTAAAAGGGAGCTGAGCTTGTCAATTAGCTGCATAATAAATGTCACGTTCCCTCCCACTGGACCATATATTGAGCCTAAAACAATAGGAGAGTTAAAAAGAGATCCAGACACCAATATATATCTACCTTCTGAGTCTCGGGTAACCTTCGTCGGGTTAAAAGGTATATTTTTCTTAATCATGACAGCTACTCCCCTGGCTTCCGATGAGTCACCAGCCACAAAAATTTGGGAAAAGCCTCTGACTTTTAACATATTACTTTCGGCTACTGTGATATGGGTTTCTTGCAAACATAAGATGTCAGCTCCCAGTATCGAGCAGTTAACCAAAATACGGGATCTCTTCTTAACATCTCTAATCCCTCTCACATTCCAGCTGATCAATTTAACAGTACGGCTAGCCATATTCTAAAACATAATGTAGTAAGACACCAATTAACCTTTGCGATCTCATCCTACTCCAAACAGTGGTGACACCCTCAAACCTTTCCCCAACACACCCCAAAATTACTCCTCTGATAAAAAGTAAAGACCCGGAACAAGTGGCATTAATAGGCTGCCAAACTCTAGCATTGAACATCAATAGACTGCAATCAACAAAATTAAGTGGCAGCACCCACAAAAAGCAGTTATTATCTCTGTAAGCAGTATCCCAACCCCCATAACATTACCAGAAAAACCTTACAAACATCAGCCCGAATATTCATCATCCAGACATCAAAAACAGTATAAGCAAAACCCCGCCCTCCCACAATTACAAGGTAAACATTATCTACCCAGTACCACGTATCCAACACCATGACCCCTAAAACAGTACTGATTACCCCCGTACATCTTCCCTCCCCAGGGTACCCCAGGATGTCTCTTATAATAATAAAATCCCCCAAAGCATCGAGACTAGGGATTACGACCCACATCAACAGCATTCCGATCATAAAATAAACCGTATCTATTATATTGCCACATCTGAGGGGTACCCAACTACTCCCTACCTGGTCGCAAGGCCTGGCACAACTTTGACCTGCCTATAAGCCCCCCCGTCCCTCCCCAAAGAAGAGGCGCTGCCTCTAGAAAAGAAATTGTTGAGACCGCTCCCCAGCTCAAAGAAAATGTAACAGGTAGTATTACCTGGGGGCAGCTCTGGTAGCCTTATCCTCTCGATTCCATTCCAATGGGAGCCTGGAAGTGAAGGGGAAGACGCATAGGGGCCGAAAATGCTGTCGGACCAAATCGGTCTGACCGCAAATAGGTCCTCCGGAAACTGCACCCTCCACATTAGTTCCCTCTAGTGGATCGAGAGGCCAGGACACGATGGGAGATAGAGACAGGCCGACTAGGCCGCGTGGCCTACTACCACCCTATCCATTACCACGCTGGGTCCCAGGAGGAGTCCCCACTGGAAGCAGAGGTCACACCCCAGGGTTATCCACCGCTTAACAGAGCATTGCAATTACCCAGTAAGTAACAAAAACTGACCAACCAAACACAGAAATAGCAAGACTAGGAGGTTAGCTTGCAGAAATGTTTAACGTCAGATAGTGATCTGCTCAAGCCTGTGCCTGCCCAAGACTAGGGTCAGTCATTTTATTAATTGACCTTTAAAAAGGTCAGGCAGCAGTTTTGATAATTCAGTTAACGCTTCCTCGGGAGTTTCGTAGGAATGCCAGACACTTTCCACTTGGACAGAGAGTTTAGCGGGGTAGATCATCCGGAAAGCCTTTCCAGCAGCAATCAGTTTGCTCACTATTGGGTGGAAGGCAGCACGCTTCAAACGGACCTCTCTGGACAAGTCTTGAGTTATCCTGAACTTGATTCCATTCCATAAAACTGCCTCCAACTGCTTAACTTTGTCAAGAACATGTTGTCTGTCCAGGTAGCTTAAAATTTTATGATTAAAGGTCTGGGGCGCTTGGGGAGGCCCTGGTTTTGAGGGATCTGTGGGCTCGTTCCACATGGTATTGCTGGTGGACAGGTGAGGGGCCCACGAATTTTATTCAGGAATTGTTGGACTAACTTGATGGTGTCTCCTCCTTCCTCCAGTTCTGGGAGACCTAAAATTAAAACATTATTTTGTCTACCATGCTCTTCTAAGTCTTCAGATTTCAGTTGGAGTTTTGTACTTGCTGGCTAAGCTTCACTATCTCCGGTCTATTTTCTGTTGCCATCTTTCCACTGACCCTATTCTGGCTTCTGAGTCACCTATCCTTCTTGAGAGGTCAGTTAGTCTTGCCTCATTGATTTAATTGTTGAGATCTCTTGCAGGTATCTTTAAATGGTGAAAGCTCCTCCAAAAACGCTCCTCTGTTAAGGTAGTACCCATTGCAACATTAAGACCTCCACTGGAAGAAGTTTTGCTGGTTGAAGAGAGGTTAGAGCCAGAGTTTTTGGCTTTCTTTGAGGCTTTTCTGGTGTTGTAGGTGGGGTGTGCCTGACTCCTGAGGCCTTCATTTCTGCATCTGTCATCGCGATGTTCCAGCAGGCAATATAAACCCTCAACTAGTTCCACTGTCGACTCCAAGTGTAGTAAAGGGGTTTAGACAGCGTTTGGTAGTGGATTGGTAGTTTTGGCTCAACAAAAATTAGAGTTTGAAAGAGGAGAAACGGGAGCTCCAAAGCAGGCAGCCACTCAGCACCACTGCATCACGTGACCTCTCGAGAACCATACTTGTCTCTTTTCTGGTCTGACTCTATGAACAAATTTGCAACTTTCCTAGCATATTTGTGTTTGTTTTGTTGTTACAGTATTTCAAGCAAACTGCAACTGCAAGTCCTGTGTTTTCTTGTTACCTTCTTGGGATTTCAGCCCATCTGTTGGCACCGACCTTAACTGCAACCCTGTGCATCCCCTATTTTGTGCTACTGTAGTTGAAAGCACAAGGCTCCCAGCTGACCCAGAATATGCAATTTCACAGCATAAAGTACAGTTAAGTAAGAACTTACCATAATAGTAGATCTTCGAGAGGACCTCTTGCAGCAAGCCATCAGGGGTAGGACTTAGCCACCAGGCACTAGGACCACACGGAAACCTGTCTAGCTAGCAGTCTCCCAAAGGGGGCCTCCCACCTCTGATATCAGCTCCTGATGTCTGCCAGTCCTATAAAGGCAGATGGCCCCACACCGTCCTCAGTTCTCCCACCAGAGACCATAAGCAGGATGCCCAGAAGGGGGCACCAAGGAGGACTCTGAAGTATCCCAGAAGTGTAGAAAAAAATAAAAGCAGAAGGCTTGTCCCTATGGAAGGGGAGAGAGATACAGAAGAAGGGGGAAGGAGGGAGAGAAAGCAGGGCTTGCTGCAAAAGATCCTCTCGAAGATCTACTGTTAAGGTAAGTTCTTATGCAACTATACTATTTTACTTTGAGGGTATCTCTCGCAGCAGGCCATCACTGGTAGGACTGAGTCCCAAGCAGTTCTAACACTACAGACAGACAGTCCAGGTGGTAGGCAAAAAGAATAATAGTCTATGAAAGGAGGTCTTGAAGAATGGCTAGGCCAAAGTTGGCCCTACTCCTAGAGACGATGTCCAGACTGCAGTGCTTGGTGAGAGTGTGGATAGTTTTCCAGGTGGCAGCAGTGCAAATGTCAGCAGCTGAAAAGTTTCTGAAATAAGGTAGTGAGGTGGCCATACCACTAATGGAATGGTCTTTAACCTCTTCAGGACGTTCCTTGCTGTACTTCTTGTAACAATAGGCAATGCAATAGGCTAACCTATTAGACAAACACTGTTTGGACACCAGGGCTCCCTCTTTCCCATGGGCGAATGAAACAAATACCTGATTGCATTTCTGGGAGTCCTTAGCCCAGTGTGTATAGTACCTCAGGAGTCAATGCACAGCTAAAGCATGGAGCAATGCCTCCCCTTGATTGGAATGCTCCAGATAATAAACAGGCAGGTGGATGGATTGATTCAAAGTAACTCCAACACCCCCTTAGGAAGAAACTTATGACTGATATGCAAAGGCACCCTGTCTCTGTGTGAAAAACTAAATTAGGCTTCTTTCACATCAGGGCCTGAGGCTCGGAAATCCTTTGAGCAGAAGTAATGGCAACTAAAAATAACACTTTCCATGACAGAAATTGTAGGTCGTAAGACATGACTGGTTCAAAGGGAGGCAGCGTAAGCTTTTCCAACCCTAAATTAAGGTCCAAGGCAGGACCGGGTCCCGAATTGGGGAGTTCAAATGCAGAATGCCCCACAAGAACATGCAGCACACATTGAGTTGGGCCACTGAGCACCCAGCCACAGGCACATGATACGCAGTGATGGCAGAGAGATGTACCTTGATAGAGGAGTACAGCAATCCCGAGTCTGAGAGGGACAGAAGTTACTCTAAAACCTGATCCACTGGAGAGATGAAAGGATCTAAATGGTGCGATGCAGCCTAAAGAGCAAAGTGCTTCCATTTCATAAATTAATTGGCTCTAGTGGAGGGCTTTCTGGCTGCCACCAGGATGTCTGCCACTCTGGGAGACACCCCAGATCTGGCAATGACTATGTCCTCAGGAGCCACACATGGAGATGGAGAGACTTGAGGTCCGGGTGAACCAGGGTGCCTGTTCCTGGGAGAGCAAGCCTGTGCACAGGGGTAGGGATAGCGGAGTTTCCACTGCCAGTTGTTGCAGCAAGGGAAACCAGATTTGATGAGGCCAGAAATGTGCTATAAGGATTATTGTAGCCCTCTCCATCTGGAGTTTGATCAGAACTCACTGAAGGAGTGGGAAGGGAGGGAAGGCATATGGAAACCTCCCTGTCCAAGAAAGAGACAACAACTCCAGGATCTGGATCTAGTGAGCAGAAAAGTGGCAGTTTTGCATTGTACGGGTATGCAAAAAGGTCCACGATCCAAGGAGGATGGGTCTGTCTGCGGGAAGAGTGATGAAAAGGAGCCTGCTGGCCCAACTTTGGTTGGGTGTGGTACATAGAGTGGATGGATTTGAGAGCCTGTCCTGATGTCTGGAGTTTGGAGATGATATCTTGAACATCTCCTCCCAAACATTTGAAACTCCTGAAGGGTGTGTCCATTATGTTAGAATGGACATCCTGTGAAAACCCAGAAACCCGAAGCCAGGAGTGGCACCTCATGCAGCTGCTGCCCAGCCTGAGGCATCTGCAACATCATAGGCAGCTCTGAGGACATGGGTACAAATGTCTGAGCCCATCTTGAAGGCCTGAAGGGTCTGCTGCTTGTAAGGGTCATCTGGCATGACTAGGACAGCCTCCCTATCCTGGTCCCATAGCAGGTTCTGGCATTGTATCACATGGGCAAAATATTTGATTGCTCGAATGACAAGAGTGGCAGATGTGAAGGTACACTTACCCATCTAGTCCAGCTGATGAGACTCCCTGTCTGGGGGAAAGGAGCTTAGGTGCTTCAGTCTCTTGGTGCAGTCATGCACCACATTAATAACAACTGAATTGGCCTTGGGCTATTCATCAAAGTACGGCTTGCTGGCCAGGGCATGGTATAGCCTGTCAGCCTTTTTGGACACTGCTGGGACTGTATGTAGGTGGTTCCAATCAGCCCGGGTAATGTCCTCCTAAGATTATTCAGTAATCAGAGGGACTACCAGAGGGGGTGTGTCTGTTTGACACAGGTAGATTGCCAGCTGATGCCTCTCTGGATCCTGCTTCTCTGTCTCCTGTCCCATAGTGGCCTGAATGTTCCTTATGATTTCCATAAACGTGTGGTCATCTGAGGGGATTTGGGGATGTTGCTTGGTGCCTCTTCTCCTTCAGAGGATTCTGGGCCCAAGGAGGATGACTCATTGCTGAAGGTCTGGTCAGCATCATCTGCATCATTGACCCTGCTATCCTTGGGCTGACAATCATCCAAGTACTCAGCTGACCCGGCATCAGGCCTATCCCTGGGTGTGTGAGAAGCACTAGTGCCTGGCTGAACAAGGGCCAGGGAAATTGGTCTCAAGGGAGGCCCTAGAGGGGTGGCTGGGGCTTGTGTCCTTGGGTCAGGGACCTGTGTCTGCATAAAGGACCATAAAGCTGAAATCAGACCATGATAATCCAAAGGGGCCAGCCTCAGTCCTCCCGGCGTTGGGTAAGAGGGGACCAGTGAAGGTCCTACAGGTGCCCGGTATCGGTAGCCTGGCATAGATCCTGCCAACACAGGGTAGGGGTATACAGGTACTAGACCAGCAGGAGCCGGTGTGCAGTACCCTGGCTGAGATTCTGTGGGTGCAGATTGTGGCAAACCAATGCCTGACCCACTGGAGTGGGTGGCAGAAGGATGGGTGATGTACCCACTGGCACAAGTTGAGAGGATAGGGCTGTTGTCTGTCCTACAGGCTGTGACAGAGGGAGGACAGGGGCAGGTCCGGTGGGCGTTGGCCAAGGTAATGGCAAAGGGTGGGGTCCTCAGGTGCCGGCTGTGGGGAAACAGGTGCCAGAGTGGAGAGCAACCCCCTGGGTGAAAGCTGTGAAGAAACCAGGCCCAGGGAGGCACCAGTGTCCTGCAGTGTCTGCCCCTGAGAATGAGGGGCAGAACCAGCGGTGATCCCAGAAGATGAGACCAGCGTTGGTGGCGCACGTATCGGGGAGGCGGCAGCTGGGAGACTGGTGCTAGCTGCACCCGTGCCAGCCAGAGACTCCGGCCAAGCCACCTGACTGTGAGCCTACCAAGATCAAGGGCTGGAACAGCAGGATCTGGGGGCAGGATGCAGAGTACCCTGTCCTGAAGAGATGCCACCAATGAGGGAGACACGGGCATGCAGCAGGGCCACCATTAGCCCTGTGAAAGCTAGGGTATGCGTGGCAAGGAGGTCAACCCCCAAGAGAGGAAGACTTTTTCGTGGTCGAAGACTGTTTGTGTGGGGACCACGAGTGAGAGACAGACCAGAGTCAGTCCCCGGTCCTTGTCCCTATACTTATGTTGCCTGCTAGATTTGTCTGGGGACTTCGAAGAAGAAGACCCTGAGGACTGGGCCAGGGAAACTGAGGTGCTCCTGGCCTACAGCTCCTGTTCCATCGAGGCACCTTTTACTTTAGGAGGTGGTTCTCCAGGATCTTATGGTGATATCTCCTGGCGGCTGGGTTGAACTTCTGGCAGGCCTCGCAGGCTTAGATGTCATGGCCTGGGTCTAGGCACAAGACGCAGGCAAAGTGACTATCCTTGTCTGGGACCTGTTTGCCGCAGGCACACTTCATGGAGTGACTAGAAGATAAGGATGGTTTTGAAGACATAAGCCATCAGGTGAGAACACCAAAATTTCTATGTTAAACTAACTAAAAATCAAAAAATAATAAAGCATGGTTAAACAACAGAAAATGGCAGTCGATTGTAGCTGCAGCAGTAGCAATAGTCCAACATGAATTGGTTGACAGTGGGAAAGAACTAAGGAGGATGTGGGGGCCGCCCACCTTTATAGGATTGACATCAGCCACTGATGTCGGAGGTGACCGGACCCCTCTACTAGACTGCTAGTTAGAAAGGTTTCCAGTGCTCCTAGTGCCTGGCAGCTAAGTTCTATCGGTAACGGCCTGCTACAAGAGATACCCATGAAGTAAGATATGCATGGTCTGTCATGAATTATTGCTCACTTAGGAAACTGCAGTTCCTTAATCTCAGTGACTGGTCATTAAAACAGAGTTTGCAGGGTTTAAAAAATTTACTATTTATTTAGCAATTCTTTTTAAAGCAACTAGACAAAGAAATAAAAAGAAAAAAAGAGAGACATTATGTTAGAGTAATGAGTACAATATCTAATGACTCCTGCTTTATTAGTTGTGCTACAGTTGAGGATAGGATTGTGTTTTGTTCTGACTAAGTTGCATCTTTTTCTTAAAGTGAGAATATAAACTTTTGAAAAGCCTTTGGAAAACATAATTTGCATTATAAAATGGGCTTCAAAATCATTTGGAATCCTACCAGCTTGATAGGTCCAAACACGTCATCTGACTATTCTTTAGTTCCCAGTAAACACACGGTTACTCGTTAATCTACCTAGCAATAACCTCCTTGCCAAACGAAAATCACACCACCACTATGCTCCTAGACCAGCACTGCCTGCTGTTACTACTGTAAGTATAGAACTCATGTCTGTTTAAGCAATGAGGCACAACAGGGTGTTGGTTATTAGGGATTTACCCACTCCTTGTGTGGTGTGTCATGAGGCGCAGCCAAGTAACTTCACCACACAAGAAGTGGGTAAATCACCCAATAACTCACACCCTGGAGTGCCTTATTGCGATTATACAATGGACCTATTTGTAAAATAAATTTAAAGTGTGTTTCAATATGTTTTTTAGAAATGCCATTCCTCAGCCATGGGTTACGCAGGATTTACCCACAGTCATGTGACATATTTTGACCAATGAGATTACAGGATTTTCACACACCATTGGATAATGTTCTTTTTATGATTGCTTGAAATATATCTGCCTCTTGTGTGATCTTAGGTTGAATTTCCTATCACAAAATTTGATACTTAGCTCTGCTATTAAATCATTGTCACTCAGAATTTTACAAAGTTGAAGTAAATCCCCTCTTTTTCTTCTCACCTCCAGGGAAAATAATCCTAGGGTGCCTAACATTTCTTCATACGGTCTGCTTCAGTCTTGATTTTAGCTTAGCTGCTTTATGTTGTATATTTGCTATGAGTGGGATATCACTCCTTAGGTGGGGCTCCACAGTGGAGAACAGTAGTCCTGGTGGGGTCTAATATAAGTTCTATGTAGTAGGAGTATACACTGCTCAGTTCTATTAGTACATGACCTTTTTATACAACTATTAGTAGATTAGCTGTTAATGCAACCTTGCTGCAGATTTTCAAATCTGAAATCATTGCTTATTAGTATTTCCAAATCCCTCTGTTTTACCTTGCTTAAGTTTTGTGTTATATAGTATTTATGTGGAGGTGGGCAAAGTTAGAAAACTTCACTTCACGGAGAAATTTGCGAATTTTCCTAATTCATGAAATTCTCCTTTAAGTCGAAGTTCTACTTCACCATAAATGAGAACTTTTAGAATGGTGAAATTGTGAACTTCGCTTGTGAATTTTGTCTCTAAAGTGAAGTTTGCAAGGATCCATGGGATTGGAGGTCACATGGTGCTGCAACAAGCTATATTCATAGGTTTCATAGGTTGTTTCTAGCATATATGGATAACTTGCCCTTTTCTGCTTATTCCTCGTTATTGATTGTAACCCATCTTATTTCTGTTTAGTAAATGATTATCCAGTTTTATCTTACAATCTTGCATACTGTACTTTCACTTCCCACAACCTCCAATGGTAGAGCATTCCAAACACTCACCACCCTCCGTAAGAACCACATTCCCCTCTTTTTTGTTCTGTTAATTTCCCCGTGTAACATAAGACTATGAGATCCTGCCATGCGTAGGCTGAATTCAGTGCAGTGTGAGGAGGAGACAGTTGGAGTTCAATGTGTTCTGTATCTTTGTGCCTAAAAACCTTTGGAAAGCATTTAAAACAGGCAATTTCTTCAAATAAATCACTCCATTAAGTGTCTACTGTGGCTTGTGCCTCTAGATCACCAATTATTTGTGGCATGTTTTGTGATTTATTTAGTTTAAGATTGTAGCTTCATTTTCTGTATTGTGTAGTGAGGCAGTACTGTTGGAGTGGGGAGAGCTTAGCTGCAGCAACTTCCAGAAAATAAAAAGCAGCTTAGGCAGCCTTTTCTGTCTTAGCAGCACTAGTGCTATTGTAGTCATTGTTTTGTGTGATTTCTTTCCTGTTTTCTTTTATTTGTAATTTTAGCTACTGTATATAGAACAGCTAATGTTTTACTGCATTATTTTTGTCACCATGGTTTGATTGTAATACTGGCATCTATTCTTTGGGACTGAAAGTCAGTTATTCCCCTTACCCCCCCAAATGGAAATAGCAATGGTCACCATGGCTATCACACTCAGCCTACTCATGGTTACCTTTCTTGCTCTGCCCACGTCCCATCCTGCCCCTCTACCCTCCACCCTGAGCCCCACCCCCCTCTACCACCTCACAGCAGCCAACCTCCCCACCCTGGACACCCCTACTTTTCCATGGCACCCACCTCCAACCAATACCCCCTCCCCCCAGGACATCCTGGGCCCACCCCTTCCTTGCCATACCTACCCTCTGCACCCTAACCATCCCTTGCACCCCCACTAGTAGGGCCTCGCATCGGTACCTGGCTAAGGGTCCTGGTCGCCACAGACTGCTCACCAGATTAACTGCTGTACTCCTTCTGCTCTCCGGGAACATACACCCCAACCCCGGGCCACTGTCAACTAGCCACCCCCACACCCCACTCTAGTACTAGCCTCAGCATTGCATCCATGAATATTTGCAGCCTCCTAAAAAAATCCACCGCTCTCCAGTGCTGGGCTGTACAACACCATGCTGATGTTATAGCACTAGTTGAGACCTGGCTTTCGAGAAAAACTCCCGACTCAGTTATCTCCCTCCCTAGCTACACTCTATTCAGGGAAGACTGTATAGGCAAACGTGGCAGCGGGTGTGCAGTCTTTATGCATGACACACTTTTAGGCCATGCTTTTCCTGCCCCAAGCTCTGTTTTAGTGCCCAAACACTCACCCTCAAGGTTACCCTTGACTCAGCCAGGGGCCCTCTTTTTCTCACAGTCTCTTACATACCCCCGAGGGACCAGGGACCAGCTCTCCACTACCTCATTGATTACCTCATCACACTCCCACACAAGGCGGAGCAGCTCATCCTAGGTGACCTTAATGTCAATTGGCTGAGTACCACTGCTCCCCATATCAGGGACTCCTTCACTGCCCTAGATTTGACCCAACTAGTTACCTCACCCACTAGGTTTAACCAGTCAGGCGGCTCCAGCACCCTCCTAGATGTAATTCTGTTGAACCTCCCCCATAAAATCAGGGATATTAATGTACTACCAGACTCTCTTAGTGACCACTCTCCTGTCCTCTGCCACTGGTCATCCCCCACACCAAAACCAGTGTCCCAGGTCACCTCGCACTGGTGCTTTCACCCCAGGGGTCTCAGAAAGCTAAAAACTCACCTAGTGCAGCTTGACTGGTCCCCTATCCTACTGGCAAAGGATATTGACTCTGCCCTAGCCTATTTCTCCAGTGCCTTCAGCAAGGCCTGCAACCTTTTCACCCCGCTGGCCAGAATCCGTACCAAGAAACACAACGCCCCATGGATCTCCCCATCCCTCATCCAAACACTGAAACAAAGAGATAATCTCTGGCATATTGCTGTCGAGACAGGCAAACTAGCTGACAGACAAGCCTATAATGCAGCACGTAACAAGTGCACCTGGGCTATAAGGCAGACTAAAGCCAAATATTATCAAGCCACCTTTGAATCCACTTGGGGCTCATCCCATGCCTTCTGGGACAATATGAAAGAGCTCAATGGAAAGACCCACTCCCCCCACCATCACTAATCTCCATAGACGGTACCGTCACTACTGATCTTCCCCACATAGCTGAGTTCCTCAATACGGTTTTCTCAGATCTAAGCTCTGTCCTCCCCAACTACTTTTTCAACCCTATCCCTGCCTCCACCCCCCCACCTCAGATTGCCCACCTTTCTACCTGAGTGCCATATCACCCCTTGAAGCCAGGTCTCATCTGCAAAAAGCCTTAGCTAGCAACAACCCCAGCTGTGATCCCCTGGACTCCAGGGTTCTCTGTTTAGTCCTAGATACTGTAGTAGCCCCTCTCACCAACCTTTTAAACTGGTCACTATGTCTTGGTCATTTTCCCAGTGCCTGGAAAATTGCAGAAATCACCCCTATCCATAAGAGTGGAGCTAGAACCTCCCATAACAATTTCAGGCCCATTTCCATTCTCCCCCCCTCTCTCCAAAGCACTAGAAAAAATAGTGGCCATTCATCTCTCCGAGTATCTGGCCAAATACGACCTGCTGTATCCAGAACAACATGGATTCTGCCCTGGACACAGCACCACTACAGTCCTCCTGGAGTTCTCCCAGCACCTCCACTCTGCTGTCGACTCTGGTCATGTTGCGGGTGCAGTCTTCATTGACCTCTCTAAGGCCTTTGACACTGTCTGTCACCCCCTCCTACTTGACTCCCTCCAACAGCTTGGCTTCTCCCCTGGCCCACTGGCTTGGTTCACCAGTTACCTGTCTGCCAGATCACAGCACATGAAGGTAAATGGCACCCTGTGCAATACCCTGCCCATTAGCTCGGGGGTCCCCAGAGTTCCATCCTGGGCCCCACTCTGTTCAGCCTATTTCTCAATACCCTCCCCCAGCTCCTGCTTGGGCAATATGGTACTCTATGCCGATAATGTGGTTCTCCTTGTCTCCCACCCTGACCCTGCATCTCTATAGGAATTCCTGCAGCACACATTCAACCAAGTCAAAAAGTGGTTCCTTGACCACCGGCTGGTCATTAACCTCAAATAAAACAAATCTGTGCTTTTTTCACATCACCAGAATAAGGCCAAAAATGCCCCCCTCTGCATTCTCCCCAGTAATGCTCACCCCCTCGAGCAGGTGTCATCCTACAAATACCTGGGCATCACCTTCGACTCAGCTTTTACATTCCACACCCACATTAATATCCTGTCCTCGGCCATAAACTCAAAGATTGGCCTTCTCTATCACCACAGAGATTGCCTCCCCCAAACCGCTCTCCGACTGGCCATCAACTCCTCCGTCCTGTCCCTAGTGGACTACGGCCTATCTATCTATGCTGCGGCCAGCAATACCACCCTCACCAGAATCCAGAACTTGATAAACAAGGCTTATGGCCTACTTAGACTTAACCAAGGACTTCAACACTGTACAACATGGGAGATTTATAAGGAAACTGAGCAGTTTCGGGTGGATCCAAGGTGGTGAACTAGGTATAGAATTGGTTGCTGGAAAGGTGATAGAAGGTGGTGGTAAATGGCACTCACTCAAATGAGGGGAAAGTGACCAGAGGGGTGTCTCAGGGCTCAGTATTAGGGCCGTTCCTCTTCAATGTCTTTATAAGTGATATTGCAGAAGATCTGTAAGGGAAGTTCTGCCTCTTTGAAGATGACACCAAAATCTGAAATAGGGTTCTGTAGATACTCCAGAGAAGATGGAGACAATGAGTAGAGCCCTGAGAAAACTCAAGGAGTGGTCAAGGTATGGCAGCTGGGTTTCAATGCAAAATAGAACAAAATTATGCACCAAGTGCACAGAAGCCCAGAGGCAGTATACAGAATTGGGGAAAATGTACTGACATTAACTAAACAGGAAAGGAACCTGGGGGTAATCAGATATGATGATCCCAAGGTGGTGAGGCAGTGCAAGAAGACAGTAAGCAGCAAAAGGGGAGAGGAGGTAGTGGTGTTACCACTATATCTGTCTCTGGTGAGACACCACCAAAAGTACTGTGTCCAGTTCTGGAGACCAAATCTCAGAAAGGACATAGACAGGGTGGGACTGTCCAGAGGAGGGCAACTAAAATGGTGCCGGGGCTGCATCATAAGCCCTATGAGAAGAGACTGAGGGATCACATTATATCCTGGAAGAGAGGAGATAGACTGGGGACATGATAGAGATGTATAAATACCTCACAGGGGGTGAATAAGGTACAGAAGGGGAGTATTTTTCATAACAGAAGGTGCACAAGAGCAAGGGGGCATGCAGTACAGCTGGAAGGGGAGAATTTAGGAGGGATGTAAGAACGTACTTCTTCACTGAAAAAGTGGTGCTGCCTGGAGTACTGTGTTAATTTCCTCAGGCTTCACCATATAAGGAAGAGGGATAAACTGGGGGAAGTGCAGCAGAGAGCAATTAAAACTACCGTAGGGCACCAGGGGAAAATGCACAGGGAGAAGCTGTGTAGTCTGAACATGTACCCTCTGGAGAATAGGAGAAAAAGGTGTTACATGTTTGAAAACTTCAGGTTTATGGAGGGCATAAACAAAGCAGACAATTAGTATTTGTTCAAGTACAGTGTAGGTTCGCCATCAGAGGGCAGGAATACAAACTCAAGAGATGCGGGATTTCAGAAGGAATGTGAGGAAGCATTTCCTCATAGAAATAGAGTGGTGGAGGGGGAATCAGTTTCCTGGGAGAGATGGTTGTATTACAACTATTAACTATGGAGAGCTTCAAGACAGGGTGAGACAAATATAAGAGACTACTCAAAATGAAACACGGTCAAAAGGGAGGGGGGTCGGTACTACCACTAGGTGATATGTGCATAGCCTGGTGCTCAATGGGTAATAACAAATTTCCCTGTTTCTATGTTGGTATCTCCCCATGAACCAAAAGGCAGCAATATTACACATTGCTGGTTCAGTGGTACATCATCATTACTCCATGCTGTCTCCATGGTGTAGGGGTGAGTCAATGCTAAAATCACCAAAAACTGTCATTTTACAGTCGTGTGAGGAATAGTATGCTCAAAGTTTTCAGAACACGTATGCCAATGAACTAAAATGCCAAGCCCTCCTCAAGTAGCCTGGGATTGTCCCCTGGCCCTGCTTCCCACTCCAGTAATTTTCCACCCACCTACCCTGTTATCCAACACAGGTTTCTATAAAACAAAATGGTGACTCATCACCAACACCGCCTTACAGTGTGCCTGCTCCCTTTCAGTACAACCATCTGACTGTAAAAAGAGGGTGTTAAATGGGGGTGGGATGGTTGGGTTGTGGTTGTGACTGTGCAATTGATGATACCAGGCTGACTGACTAAGTTTAAAAAAAGGATTTTATTTTCACAACGAGCACTGGTGACAGCATACAAAAGTGAAAAACTGGGATATCTACCAGGCCTCCACTGATCTGACAGTTCACTTTATCAGTTCTTCTTTAGAGTTATCTGAAAAGCACTGATAGTATCAAACATCAGGCCAGTGGATGCCAGGTAGGCAGCCTGGGTTTTCACTATTCAATGCTGTGTCTTTAATATGGTTCATTGCACAAACAAAAGGCATTTTTGAGATCATGTTTAGAACTGGAAGTATTTAATTTGGGTTTCATGTGCTACCTTTTTTCTTCAGTTTACTCTTGTGCTTTGGGGACAGCAGTTCACTACTTTGGAGCAATTCTTTGTTGTTTTTCATTTGTACAATCAGTCCATCTAGTGTGATCAATGACACTGGGCACTTTGCCCCTCTGCAGTCATATGCCCCACTTGTGCAGCCAGACAACTATATTGAAAGGAAGCTGGTAACTGAGCTTGGCTGGATTGTGAAACAATTATGCCTCCCCCCGACACCAATTATGGATCAGAGAGCAGGAGAGTGGCACTGTCAATCAAATATATTTTGGGGACGGCGGTGCCTGTCTAAGGAGGGAGGGTCTTTGAAAAGGCATAGTCAGCTCCTGGAAAAACAATACCAGGAAACAGAATTTTTTGTAACCTGTATGTAAGAATAGGGGAGGAGGTGGAGGGCAGAAAATTAGTAGGGTGGGGAGATGAGGAATAGTATACATTGGGGGCTGGATTCTCAAAATACTCTGAAGGTGAAAAACCATCAACAAATCCCCAAGTGTTCAGCAGTTGTGGAAAAAAATGGAAAATTGTGCTGAGTGGTGTACATAAAACATCCGCAGCTGCGGAAAAAATTCACTGCAGGCTACAGAAAAAAGTGCAGCTGTGGAAGTTCCTGAGGAAAAAAAAGCCATTGAAAAGTATGATATATTCCTTTAAAGGTGATTCTCACCCAGTGTTTTTTCACAGTTACAGAAAAAATGTTGCACACATGCTGAACCACAGAGAGTGAAGCGTACCTCTCCCTGAGCAAAATGCAGTGTACCAACAATTGAGATACAAGTACAGTGGAGGTTCAGGCACCAAGCAACAGCAAACCAGTGGGTGTATAGTAGTGTCAGTTGCTACAACAAAAATAGCACACATTTTCATTAAAAGGCAACAAACCACAAACACTAGACCCAGTGCAGCCCATAAAGGAGCCCCACAGGCAGTAGAAACAGAGCTGGTAACAGCCTGCACTGAGTGCTGCTGAAGCAGGCATCATAAACACTCCAGAGAGAGAGACACAATCATCAGTTCCACCATCAGTTACAGACAGCCACTGTGGTGCATGGTCCTGCTGGTACCAGAGGTGCTGCAGTGGTCCCAGCTGAGGGCCTAGCTGCTGGTCTCTCTGTGAATACTTTCTGCTGCATCTATGGCAAGACTGTCAAAGTCTGCTGCTCAATTTAATGTGGATCACCTGTTGTGCCTGCTGAGTCTTTTCCTCAGCTGCGGTTCTGCACTTGCGAATTTTGAGTAGCTGGGCAAAAATATTACAGATTTTCAGCACTTGTGCAATTCTGCAACTTGCCTGTTTTGTGATTTTCCGCAACTGAGGAAATTTTCTTTGTGAATTTGCCGCAACTAAATTTCTGCAGTGCTACAAGCCATTTTTCCACAACTACAGAATTTTTGTCTCTCTTTGAGAATCCAGCCTAATCTGCAGTCTGCTTCTTTTCCATACCATTTCCATACCATTTTCCATACTACATTGTAAGCGGAAGTTTTTCCAGAAAAATTCTCAAAGTAGAACCAGAGAAAATGGTCCAAAATTGAATCAGAACTGAATTTGTCACTGATCTTCCTTCTCTCACTACTACCTGGGAGACCTGTGTTAAATAGATTCTGATATTCCAGCCAGAAATTAACAGGAGGGCCAGGTATGCCTTGAGGTGAGGCATCAGACTCCTGGGGCGAGAAGGTGTGGCATGCCCTGTATGCATGAAATCCCTGAAAGTTAATCATGGAGCAATTTGGCCATTGACTGTACTGTAGCAGTAAAGATCCCTTCTTAGCTGGAGAATAACCTGTGTCCACAGCAAACCTGTAGGGAAGGTTGGGCGAAGGGACAAACCAATGGAAAAGAGCCTTAGGCACTCCCAAATCTTTACATTTATAGTATTTTTAATTCTGCCTCTGTATTGTTCTTCCCATTTAAGCAAACTTTGGTCTGAATTAGTTGTGGACTTGGGTCACTGGGGTGGTGAGAGGGAGAGGATTGAGTGTCTGGAGAACTGCTCTCCTGTCCTGAGGAGGGATGGTTTCAGTGCACAGTTCTCTCTTGGCCCTTAGTGTCAGCCGTGGGTTACACAGGCGGGGACTGATGGCATGCGGGAGAGAGTAGCAGCTGCAAATGCACCATGCATGGAAGTGTCCATGGGATGTCTAGGTGGCATTGCAAACCACCTCTCCTAGATAGAAATTGATAAATGACAGTAGTCTGAGACACTGCTGACCCCAATCATCCAGTAGCCCTGCACTCTATCAAATACCCGGGCCATGCTGTATGCATGCTAAGGTAAGTCCTGGAGGAAAATTGTGGGAACGATGCTGGGGTGGCCAGCATCCAGAGGGTGGCTTGGGCTCTGGAGAAGGAAAGCATTACCTGCACAAATAAAATAGAAATATGTACCAACAGGAACCCACCACAAAATGAGATTTTTGCATCTCTGATGGGTTATCCTTGGTAAATAAGGCCAGAGAGCTGCTGTTGTCTAAGTAAGCATTAACCCACTCGAGAGCATAGATCTGCTTAAGAATTAATCCATGCCTGCGGGTGGAGGGTGTGAGTGCCTCCAAACACCCAGGTGTGAATTAATTCTCAAATAGACCCACTCTCTTGAGTGGGTTAATGTGCTTGTAACATGACTAAACAGTGGTATTGCAAACATGCTGGCCATGTTACAAGTAGCACAAAATGACTCAGAGCATAACACCGGTGACTTGCAATGCTGAGGACCTGTCTTGGTGAGCTGAGTGGGGGATTGCATGCCAACTGCCGCCTGCACATCTTTCATTCACCCTCTGTCTCCTGCCATGCTGTAGGGACTTTCATGTCTCTTGCTGACTCTCTCGCTCCCTCAGCCAAAATAGACACACACAGAGTCAAATGCTACCAATAGTCCTGCCTGCCCCCCCCAGGTTTACTCCAGAGACACAGTGCAAACACCCCTCCATTCCCCTGGGTTTCAGACCACTTTCTACCGTGTTGTGCCACTGTCGCTCAAAGACACAAGTGCTCCCAAGTGTCGGTCTACTCTCTGCCCCCTGCGACTAGCTGCTGCCACTGTTCTTCACAACCCCATTTGTGGCCAACACAGAAACTGTTCAAAATGACAGTGGTGGCACAGACTTTGACATATCCTGTCAGCTCTGCTCCCTCTGTGTTTGTGTCTCCCTATCTCTGTCTCGCTTGACTTTCTGCCATCTGCGGCTAACTGCTGCCACCGTTCCCAATGACCATGCTTGCAGCCAACACAGGTACTGTTCCACAGAGACAGACACACACACTAACACACACAGTGGCACTTTTCAACAGTGAGATGCGCATTGCATCCTGTGTGTCTGTGTCTCGCTCCCCTTCTCGCTCTCTCTCTGCCCTCTCCTGTTACTCCCTCCAACATGCACCTCTATGTAAGGGCTCCATCCATCTGGCAGTGATTCTGGGGGAAAAGGTCAGGTGCCTGTAGGCCACAGCCAGAAATGTGAAGTGCAGTCTCCATATTCCTTCTGGCAGCACACTGTGCTCACTCAGGAGACCAAGCATGGATTAATTCTCAAGCCTTGAACACACTCCCCCAATACATAGGTGCAGTCTGGAAGGCAACTGTGGATTAATTGAGAATTATTCCATGGTCAAGTGATGTCTTTTGCTCAATAAGAAGGGGACAATGCTCTTTGCCATGGTACAAGTTTTATTATCTTACCCTATAGCTGTTTTACAGTACCAGAGCTTGTATGGTCCATCCACCACATTAGAGACTAATCTAAAGTGATTCTGGATGTAGTCAGAAAAACAGCACATTATATCAAACCATTTTTTTTATTTACTGTACTTCCCATCGAAAACATTTTAGTTATTCCAGCCAAATAATATATTATCATAATTATTACAGACTACTGTAGTTGTGTCTCTAAAAGTAATTTTTTTTTTATTGCAGTTCTCTTAAATATCAAAACACTTTTGGAGATTTTAACATGTTTTTTTAATGAATCAAGCACTACAACTTGTTTAACAAATTGGGTGAGTTTCACATTATAGTATTTTCTTCTCAGGCTAAGAAACCAGACACTGGCTACAGATGGAGGAACTCACCCACCTTGCTGTTCTACTCTAAACATCTTTCAAAGGTCTACAATTTGGTTAGATATTTGAGGTCAGATTTTCAAAAGGCTTGAATGTGGACCCAAAAGCTTGCTGTGCCAGCCTCTCCCTCCTCCAGTTGCATCCTAGCAGCCCTGTTATTTCTGACAAAAAAGTAATATGCAATAAAAAAACTTGATGCAAATGCCATTTGTGTGATTTATTTTACTGACATTGTTATCTGTTTGCAAGGCAACATTTGGATGCAGATGGATATTTTTGAAAATGGTGCCCCTGTGATTCAAACAGCTGATTTTGCCATCATTTTATTTTCTGGTCTTTTTGAGTTTTATCTGCCTTTCTTATAATGTATGTTGTGCTACAACACTTTTAATTTGCTTTTAAAGTCTTCTATAATTTGTTTTGTTTTCTATTTTTTCTGTATCTCTTAAATTACGCACAACATTCATTGGATTCCTCACTCACAGACTCATACCTGGGTGTATCAGCAGTTGAGGTAATTAGGCTACTTGACAATCACTAGCCTCAGATTGTTCAGTTTGGCCCTCAGCCTCCTGATCCTTGCCCTGGCACCAGTCTTGACCTTCTCTATCCAAGCACAGTAACCCTTTAATCTGCTATGTTTTTGGCCACAAAAGAGGCCCTGACAACAACAGATCTACCATATGTTACAATTATGGAGGCGTTTGGGCAGTGGGCCTGGCCATGTACACCCATCATATTCCTGGTCAGCAAGATCAGGCACTGAGCCCACTGGTGGCACAGTAAGCAGTGAAATGCCATGGTGCATTCTGGTACAGACAGAAGCAGCATAAGTGGCCTAGCTCTCTTTCCCTGTTCACAAGTAGAAATATAGGAACATAGAATTTGTCAGCAGAAAAGGACCAGTGGGCCCATCTAGACTGCCCTATTTTTCCAACCTCTTTCTACACCCTGGACCCAATCTGGTCACAGGTGCCCCTCCCTCCTCCTTTTCCTCTGCATATTATGCTCATGTGTATATCCCATGCATGCTTGAATCTCCCCACTGTCTTTGCCCCCCTCCACCTCTTCTGGAAGGCTGTACCAGGCATCCACCACCATTTCTGTGAAGAAGTATTTTCTCACATCATTCTTAAATCTCCCCCAAAGTATCACAGCATGCTCTTGTGTTCTGGTACTCCTCCTCCACTGAAACAGACTTCCCTCTTGCACATTGTTCACCCCCATGAGGTACTTATAAGTCTCAATCATATTCCCTCTCACTCTTTTCTCCTCCAGGGATTAAATGTTGAGCTCATGCAGCCTCTACTCATATGGTTTCTCGTGCAACCCCCACATCATTTTAGTAGCCCTCCTCTGGATCACTTCCATCCTGTCAATGTGCTTGTGGAGATGCAGCCTAAAGAACTGGACAACATACTCTAGGTGGGATCTCAGAGAGCAATATAGTGACAATACTACATCCCTTCTTCTGTTATAAATCCCCCTCCCTATGCAGCCCAGCATCCAGCTAGCTTTGCTGACTGCCTTGTAACACTGCCCTGCCACTTTGAGATCATCAGATATGATTACTGCAAGGTCCCTTTCTTGCTTGCTGACTGTAATGCAGTTTCTTCCCCCCAAGTAGTCACTGACTACTCAGTTGTAGCCAGACTCTTCTGACCCTGGTACACCTGGAGAGATAGTGTCCTGCAACCCAGATCATCAAATTTCCTAGCTTGGGAGCAGCAAGGGTGGAGGACTTGCAGATCTCCCCATTTAATTCTTCCCTGCTGCCTCTCAACACCAAGCTCCATTGTGAGTTCTTTCTCACTCTCTTCCCCTCAGTCATTGTCTGGTTCTCTTTTGACTTTAATTCACAAGTTGACCATTTATCAAATACTGTGTGACAAACTATTTTATGAAACATAGAAACATAGAATTTGACAGCAGATAAGGACCGCTTGGCCCACCCAGTCTGCCCATTTCCCTACCTAATGGATAAGCTGCAGATCCTAGTTAACCAGCAGCCTACTTCTTCCTAAACCCACCCCCTAGAATTGCCTTATGACTGTCCCATGCATGCTTGAATTTCACCACTGTTTTTGACTCCACAACCTCCTCTGGAAGGCTGTTCCATGCATCCACAACCGTCTCTGTGAAAAAATACTTCCTTAAATTACCTCTAGCGCCGCCCCTTCTATCTTCAAATTGTGCCCCCTTGCTCTTGCACACCTCTTTTTTTGAAAGATGCTACCCTCTTGGACTTTGTTGATTCCCTTGAGGTACTTGAAAGTTTCTATCATGTCCCAACTCTCCCTCCTTTCCTCGAGGCTATACATATTAAGCTCCTTAAGTCTCACTTCATATGTCTTCTGGTGCAGACCCTGCACCATTTTAGTTGCCCTCCTCTGGACAGCTTCCATCCTGTCTATGTCTTTGCGGGGATTGAGTCTCCAGAACTGCATGCAGTACTCCAGATGTGGTCTCACCAGCTGTCTGTACAGAGGGATAATAACTTCTTGTTTTCTGCTGGTGATACCTCCCCTATGCATCCCAGTATCCCCCAGCCCTCCTTGCTGCCCTCTCACATTGCTTGCCACCTTTAGGTCATCTGATATGACTACCCCCAGGTCCCTTTCCATTTTTGTTGTTGTTAGTATCTCACCCCCATTGTGTACTCTTCCCTGGGTTTCTGTTTCCCAGGTGCATTACCTGCACTTCTTAGCATTGAATCTAAGCTGCCATACATTTGACCATTCCTCTAACCTTGCAAGTCCCTTCTCATCCTTTCCACCCTTGTGCATCAACTCTGTTGCAGATCTTTGTGTCATCTGCAAAGAGACATACTTTTCTTCCAGTCCTCTGCAATGTCACTTATAAAGACATTGAAGAGGACCAGTCCTAATACTGAACCCTGTGGTACCCCACTGCTAACCCCCTTTTTCAGAGTGGACTCCATTTACTATTACTCTCTGTGTCCCATTCTCCAGCCAATTCTTTACCCAGGGCTGTCATCTTGGGACCCACTCCCAGGCTGGCTAACTTGTATATTAATCTTTGTGTGGGACTGTGTCAAATGCCTGCTAAAGTCTAGGTAGGCCATGTCCACAGCCCCTCCCTGATCTACTACTTTGGTCACCCAGTCAAAGAAATCTATCAGATTTGTCTGGCATGACCTTCCCGCTGTGAATCCATGCTGCCTTGGGTCCTGTGCCCTCTGGCCTCTAGATATGCAACAATTCTTTCCTTCAGAAGTGATTCCATCATTTTCCCTACCACTGAGGTTAAACTAACAGGTCTGTAGTTTCCTGCTTCTGCCTTGCTCCCACTTTTGTGAAGGGGATCACATCTGCCCTCCTCCAGTCCTCAGGTACCACCCCATCCTCCCATGATTTGTTAAAGAGGGTAATCAGTGGTGTCACTAGTTCTATCCTTAGTTCTTTAGAATTCTGGGATGAATCCCATCAGGCCCCATTGCTTTGTCCACCTTTCAGTTTTAAGCTCTTTCAGAACTCTTTCTTCTGTAATGGGCTGGTATCAACTTCTGTATCCAGAGTGTTTCTACTGTTTGTTTTAGGTACCTCCCTCTTCCTTTGTAAATACTGAGCAAAATATTTGTTTAGTATCTGCCTTTTCACAGTCACCCTCTGCCCACCCTCCCTCCCCTTTATTAAGCCTCACTATCCCTCCTCTTGGTCTTCCTTTGCTCCCTGATGTACCTATAAAGGTTTATCCCCTTCTTAACTGAGTTGGCTATCTTTTCCTCGGTTTGGGCCTTTGCTGTTCTGACTGCCTTTCTAGCTTCCTTTTGCTTTAACTGATACAGTTATCTGTCCTGCTCCTTCTGTGATTCCTTGTACTTCCTGAATGCTTTCTTTTCTCTTGAACCTTCACTGCCACTTCCTTTGAGAACCATAGTGGTTTCTTACCTCGTTTCATTTGTTTTTTGCTTTACACAAAGGCTTGTTACCTCTGTGATGGCAGTTTTATTATTCCTAGAGTTCTTCCACCCTCCTTCCTGCCCATTTGCTAGTGCATTCTTAGGCACTCACCCATTTGGCAAAGTCAGCCCCCTAAAATCCAGTACCTTTGTCTTTGTATGGCTTGACTCTATTGCTGTGTTTGTTGTGAACCATACTGTTCGATGTTCGCTAGTTCCCAGATGGCTACCCACTTCTGCATCTGTGATCCTCTCTTCATCTCCGTTTGAGAGAACCAGGTCTAAGATTGCTCTCTCTCGAGTGGGCTCCAATACTAGTTGTCTATGGCATGCCCCCTGTAGGGCATCCAGAATGACCCCACTCTTAGAAGTGGCTGCTGCAACTGCACTCCAGTTAACATCTGGCATATTCAGATCACCCATCAGCAATATCTCCCCTTTATCTGCCATTCTAAGTATACTTTCTATCATTTCCTTGTCCATTTCCTCCCCCTGAGAGGGGTCTGCATACAACCCCTGTGCGGATTGTGGTGCCATTGCCTGCCTCCAAATTGACCCACAGTGCTTCTTCTCCTCCCTGTTTACCCTTTTGTTCTGTTGCTTTGATTTCTTCTCTTATGTGAGAGCTACTCCTCCTCCTCTTTTACCCTCCCTGTCCCTCCTGTAAATAGTGTATCCTGGTATGTTTCGTCCCAGTCATGGTTCTGTGTACCATGTTTCTGTGACTGCCACAATATCCAGATCTTCCTCCTCCATCAAGGCCACTAATTCAGGAAGCTTGTTACCAGACTACGGGCATTGGTACTCATTGCTCTCCATTTTTGATGGCTTTACCTTCTGTAGGCCCCCACTGACCTTTCTACCTTGGTCTTTTTCTCATTTAGTACCCTGTTTTGTGGGGAGGCTGGGATTTTCCTTCTGCTTATCAGTGCCTCCCCTTGACTAGTTTAAAGGCTTGCCAATGAAGCATTAAACCGATTGCCCAAAAACTTGTTCCTTCCTGGACAGATGCAGACCATCCTGCCAGTATAGGCTGGTGTCCCTCCAGGCAGAACCCCAGTCCCAATGAAGCCAAACCCCTGTGCTCCACACCATTTTTTTTTAACCATTTGTTAAACTGCATGGTGCAAAGTACACCTCGCCTCACTCATGCCACTGACAGGCAGCACCTCTGAGAAGGATACTGTGTGTGCTACTTGTCTTAAGCCCTCCCCAACTCTACAAAGTCCTTTGCACTGCTCTAATCTCATGATGGAGGCCAAGTCATTTGTCCCTAGGTGTACAATGATGTCCAGCTCAGACTCCCGTGCAACTGTTCTCGTGATCCTAAGGATCGCTTCCTGTCCCTCCAAGCCATGGCACCAGGCAGGCACCTTACTCAGTTTTCCCTGCTCCCCAGTTCCTATCCCTAATAATTGGGTCCCCACCAGGAGCTGCTTTCTTTCCTGGTGCCCTCTGCCTCCTTCCTGAGGGCCTCCCTTGTGCAGTGCACCTCCCTAGTCTCCTCTCAAGGGGTGCATCCATAGGGGAACTATGCTCCCCCAGAATGGTGTATGGATTGTGGAGTGTAACAAGTGACTGGGTGTGCCTCTGTTCCACCACCCTTACCCTCCCTGAGCCCACTGTGGTCCAACTACTGTGCTTTCTTCACAACCTCTGAGGTAGTGGTGGTGGCTGTGGTGCTCCCTGGATGGGGGAGGTTCCCTTGCCACTGTCCAGTGCGGCCTGAAGGTGGGCAACTTCCTCCCTCAGGGCAGATAGTTGTCTGCAAACAGGGCAGCATCTCAGCCTCCAGAAAGACTCCCGGAAGACTGCTGCCCCACAGCCATTACATTGTACTACTCCCCACATAAGTGTCTACCTTGTTTAGTTTTTTTTTGTGTGTGTGTGTGATTGGTGCATTATATAGAAATAAATGTATTTATATAATGTGTATGCTTATATTGTCAGTGCAGTGTGCTAGACAGGATATGACAGTGATGTGTACCTTGCACTCTTGAGGAAATGCTTTCTTATCTAACTGGATGCTGCTGCTACCTGGCACATCAGTCATTACTTGCCCCACATAGTCCTATATACATAGTCATTCTAATTGTCAATCAGAACCCATATCTTAAAAGTACCACTATCTGGGTCTGTGCTCCTATTTGTCTCCCATACTCATGCCTGAGTTTGGCATAATTCCTACCTGTTGCAGTCAGAGACAGTGAATTCAAATCCAAGTACCACTATTCCGGTCTCTGGTGGAGTTTAAAATCTCAACAAAACAGGAAGCCTCTATGTGTCAGGGGTCATCCAAAAACTTTGCTCCTTGGTAGTACAGTACTGGCTGATGCAGTTGAAATTATAGACAAGATTGTTAGACAAACACTGAAGATACAGTAATATTGCATTCCTCCCAGTGTTACTTCCAGTAAATGGCATGTGCACTACTAGTCAATGGGTGGGCAACAAAGAAAAGTGGGGATTAAAATATGAACAAAAGACAAAGACACATGGCTTTGTTGTTGTTTTTACTGTCACAGTAGCTAAGAGCCAGACTAAATTGGCATTTCATTATCCTTTTTTCAGGATGATGCAAAGATACAGTATTCCCGCATCCTTCACTGACAGGCAGCAGGTTTAAAACCTTACATAGTGCCCTTTAACAGGCTGTGACAGCCTCCTAGAAAGAGTTCATCACTACTGCGGCAGGCTAAATAGACAATTTAAAGAAGTGGAAGAGTGATTGCTTGGTGAATAGCATTGCCTAACAGAAAGCCAATTAATTATCAACCATTTCTTTTTTTCTACAGGCAGCTTTTTAAGTGTTGTCATGTTCCTGTTTCAAATGTTTTTATCCTTGCCTTCTGTACTTAAATCGCATGATGCAAGCTACTACAGTACGTCTCCAAATGCATCTTGTTAAAATCAGGGATGTATACAGAGACCAGAGCAGGTTACAAACATTTGATTTGCATCCTAGGCTTGAAAGCACAACCCCAGCTGTCAAACGTTCCTTTAGTCTTATTAAGCAACGCAAACTGAGTTTGTTAAAATAATTTCTTCACACATCATTTTCAAAATAACTAAAATGTGAAAATGGCAAATTCAAGGCATACTGGAAGGTTGAATTGCACTGATCAGTCTGTAGAAGGTGCCAGTATCTGCAGGAGCTCAAAGGTATATATCCATTTAAACAAGACCACAAAGGATAACACAAATTCAAACGTGTAGACGATATGTTGTTAATATTTGTTACCACAGTGCACAAGTTACAAGTATTATATTTCATACTGATGAACAGCCTTTTATCATATACTAACTGAGATATGCACAGGGGAAGTGTAGTGGAAGTAGTAATAATAATAATAATTTTATATAAACACTTCTCATTACATTTCAGAGCAATGTAAACAGAAAAACAGCTGGTAGAGTAGAATTGAAACAGACAAGTGAATGGTCATGCACCATCAGAAGCCAAGCAATACATGAATGTTTTTAGTTTTCATTTCAATGTATAAATATTAATACATGGACTAATGTCCAAGGGAGGAAGAGTCTGTAGAGAAGGACTGTAAAAGGAAAAAAACATGGCCACTGAAAGTGACAAGTCTGGTGGAAGGTACAGCAAAAACTATTGAGGAGGGCAAGTGAAGTCACTAAACAGCAGAAAGCTTATGCAGGAGCTCACACAAATACGTAGGAAGTAGACATTGGGGCATTTAAAAGCTCATTCATAATAAAGTAAAATCAATATGTTACTGCACAAGTAGCCAATAGAGGCTAACCAAGAAAGGAATATGTGGTCAGATTTTTTGAAGCCAGTTAGTAATCTAGCAGCAGCATTTTGAATATTTTGAGTACTGTGACTGTTCAGAGGTACCCATTACAATACAGAATGGAAGGGGAAGAATTTGGATCAATTTAAAAACTGGTACAGGATTCAAACATTGCCTTTTATGCCCATCATGAAACTACATTCATACCATTGGTTGGAGAATGTGAAGATCTAACATTTAATGATTTTAGGCATGTGAAAATGTCCTCTCTATCTAGCTTACCCTATGCAAGGCATTATCCGCTTCCTGATTGTCAGGGTGATCCAGATGTCTTTCTGATCTTTCTTGGTCACGGAGCATGTGAAGAAAACAGCATTGCTTTGAACAGAGCTACTACACGTAGTGGGAATTTCATGCCAACCAGTGCATTACAGTTCATGCTGGTGGAACAGAGGCACATCCAGTCAATTGTTTCACTCCACAATCCATACACCATTCTGGGGGAGCATAGCTCCCCTATGGATGCACCCTCAGAGAAGACTGATGACAACTGTCACAAGGGAGGCCCACAGGAAGGATGCAGAGGACACCACAGGGAAAGGAAGCAACTCCTGGTGGAGGACTCAATTTTTAGGGGGATAGAACTGGGGGGAACTGGGAAAACTGAAGTAAGGTGCCTGCCTGGTGCCATGGCTTGGAGGGACAGGAAGCGCATCCTCAGGATCATGAGAACAGCTGCAAGGAAGTCTGAGCTGGACGGAATTGTCCACCTAGGGACAAATGACTTGGCTCATTATGAGATTAGAGCAGTGCAGGAGGACATTGCAGAGTTGGGAGGGGCCTAAGACAAGTAGCACATACAGTATCCTTCTCAGAGGTGCTGCCTGTCAATGGCATGGGGAGGCGAGGGTAATCTCTATGCAGTTTAATGAATGGTTGAAAAATGGTGTGGAGCACAGGGTTTGGCTTCATTGGGGACTGGGGTTCCACCTGAGGACACCAGCCTATACTGGCAGGATGGTCTGCATCTGTCTAGGAAGGGAACAAGTCTTTTGAGCAATCGGTTAAATGCTTCATTGGCAAGCTTTTAAACTAGTCAAAGGGGGAGGCACTGATAAGCAGCAGGAAAATGCCAGCCTCTCCCTACAAAACAGGGTACTAAATGAGAAAAAGACCAAGGTAGAAAGGTCAGTGGGGGTTGCCGCTACAGAAGGTAAAGCCATCAAAAAATGGAGAGCAATGAGTACCAATGCCCGTAGTCTGGGTAACAAGGCTTAATAAAGGGAAGGGAGGGTGGACAGAGGGAGACTGTGAAAAGGCAGAGATACTAAACAAATATTTTTGCTCAGTATTTACAAATGAAGAGGGGGAGGTACATAAAACAAACAATAGAAACACTCTGGATACAGAAGTTGATACCAGCCCATTTACAGAAGAAAGGGTTCTGAAAGAACTCTAAAACTGAAGGTGGACAAAGCAATGAGGCCTGATGGGATTCATCCCAGAATTTAAAGAACTAAGGGTAGAACTAGTGACACCACTGAATACCCTTTTAACACATCATGGGAGGATGGGGTGGTACCCGTGACTGGAGGAGGGCAGATGTGATTCTCTTCACAAAAGTGGGAGCAAGGCAGAAGCAGGAAACTACAGACCTGTTAGTTTAACCTCAGTGATAGGGAAAATGATGGAATCACTTCTGAAGGAAAGAATTGTCGAGTATCTAGAGGCCAGAGGGAACAGGACCTAGGCAGCATGGATTCACAGGGAAGGTCATGCCAGACAAATCTGATAGATTTCTTTGACTGGGTGACCAAAGTAGTAGATCAGGGAGGGGCTGTGGACATGGCCTACCTAGACTTTAGCAAGGCATTTAACACAGTCCCACACAAAAGATTAATACAAGTTAGCCAGCCTGGGAGTGGGTCCCAAGATGACAGCCTGGGTAAAGAATTGGCTGGAGAATAGGACACAGAGAGTAATAGTAAATGGAGTCCACTCAGAAGAAAGGAGGGTTACTAGTGGGTACCACAGGGTTCAGTATTAGACTGGTCCTCTCAATGTCTTTATAAGCGACATTGCAGAGGTACTGAAGGAAAAGTATGTCTCTTTGCAGATGACACAAAGATCTGCAACAGAGTTGATGCACAAGGTGGGGTGGAAAGGATGAGAAGGACTTGGCAAGGTTAGAGGAATGGTCAAATGTATGGCAGCTAGATTCAATGCTAAGAAGTGCAAGGTAATGCACCTGGGAAACAAAAACCCAGGGGAAGAGTACACAATGGGGTGAGATACTTACAACAACAAAAATGGAAAGGGACCTGGGGGTAGTCATATCAGATGACCTAAAGGTGGGCAAGCAATGTGAGAGGGCAGCAAGGAGGGCTGGGGGGATACTGGGATGCATAGGGAGAGGTATCACCAGTAGAAAACAGGAAGTTATTATCCCTCTGTACAGACAGCTGGTGAGACCCCATCTGGAGTACTGTGTGCAGTTCTGGAGACCCAATCTCTGCAAAGACATAGACAGGATGGAAGTTGTCCAGAGGTGAGGGCAACTAAAATGGTGCAGGGTCTGCACCAGAAGACATATTAAGAGAGACGAAAGGAGCTTAATATGTATAGCCTCGAGGAAAGGAGGGAGAGGGGGGACATGATAGAAACGTTCAAGTACCTCAAGGGAATCAACAAAGTCCAAGAGGGTAGCATCTTTCAAAAAAGAGGTGTGCAAGAACAAGAGGGCACAATTTGAAGATGGGAAGTGTCTCAGAGGTAATTTAAGGAAGTATTTTTCACAGAGAGGGTTGTGGATGCATGGAACGTTTCCGAGGAGGTTGTGGAGTCAAAATCAGTGGTGGAATTCAAGCATGCATGGGACAGTCATAAGGCCATTCTAGGGGTTGGGGGTAGGAAGAAGTAGGCTGCTGGTTAACTAGGATCTGCAGCTTATCCAGTAGGTAGGGAAATGGGCAGATTGGGTGGGCCAAGCGGTCCTTATCTGCCGTCAAATTCTATGTTTCTATTTTCTATGTTTCTATGCTGCTTCAATGTTTTGAAGCCGCTGTCTACAGTACATCTTATCTGAAACAACATTGGCAGGTAATTAGGTAAAATGGATTGTCCAATGTTGGCTGTTTGTATTCAGTCCATGAGTGGTTTGGAATGGTACTGGGCCCTAATGTGTACAGTATATACTTTCCTAGTCCAACACCTAGAGTAACACATGTAACACGTCTCTAACCTCCCTTTTTGGGGTAAGGTTATTGAGAAAGAGGTGGCACTTCATTTGAGTAGACATTTGGAGGAACATAAATTCTGCAAGCCATTCCAGTTCAGTTATCATTCTCTTCACAGTATGAAAAAAAATGTTGTGGTGGGTAGGAATGATCTGCTTCTAGCCAAGTACTGGGAAGAACTGTCAGTTATGATTCTTCTTGCTTGACCTGTCATCAACATTTGATATGGACCACTGGCAACTAGTTGAGCACTGAGAAGATCATGTGACTTGGCAGTTACTGTTCTTGGATGGTTTAGGTCTTGCCTAGAATATTGACAGACCATGGTTTAAGAAAATTGCTAATCTTCTAAGAATCCATACTGCTGGGTCTAGGGCCAGAGGCACTGGGACCCCACAAGAGATTTTTTCCTACAGGGAGGGAACCAATGTCAGCTACTGATGTCACATGTGCACCTGATGTGGTGCTGCAGGTGCTAGCCAATAACTGTTGTAGGCTCCTTCACACACCTCAGTTGTGTTCTTCTCGCCGTTGAGTGCACATCGTGGGAGAGACAGCACCTCAGTTTCACCACTGTCAAAATTTCTTCTGTGTCACCACCAAGAAGTCTACTGTTCATGATGTTGCCTTCCATTTTATTATTTTTCCATGATGTTGAAGTCTGAAAAAAAGAAAAAGAGGCCCTAAACAGGACCGCATTGTGCGTCGTTGCCCTTGTGGAAAGCTAATCAGGTCAAATGACCAACATCACATCTGCTGAACCTGCCTTTGGCCTTCACATGATATGGACTTGTGTGACACCTGTTTCTCCATGGACTTCCACACCATGGAGTTTCACATTCTAAAGTGGAGTTGTGCCTAATCCCCTCTTTTGGAGCGGAGGCAAGCAACAAACCTATGTAAAAAAGGTCGGGTCGCTGGGCCCTTCCCCTGGGTTTCTTCACAGCAACTCTGGTACTGATGATGTACAGGGTTCTCCTTGATCTCACCTTTCTAAGGAATCGGAGACCCAGAGGGGCCTGGGGGACAGTCACCTCCTTCTGGGTGACTGGCTGTGCAACCACTGTCTATATGACTACCCTCAGCAGCAGATGTCACTGGTGGTGAGGCCAAAGCTATACATTTGGTCTACACTGATGGACATCTCAGTGTCATGGTCTGGTGCCTCCTATGCTCCTGACATTGTCTGTGGTGTCGGTGAATGGGGTGGTGCCAAGCATGACGTTGGATCCCTACCTACATTGTTTGCAAGACCAGGAGAGGGACTGGCACTGAGGTTGTGTGACAGCCAGTTGCAGAGGTGCTTGTGTTGGTTTCTCCTCCATGTAGCCCTCACTGCTGTAGGTTGGGGTTGACGCCAGAGCTGGTAATGAGTGTGGCACAGCCTATGATTTCAGCTGGGGGCTTGATGCTGAGTGTGGTGCTGGTGGCAGTACCACCTCTAAGACTCTGCCCAGTCCCAATTTAGTTCATGACACCAGGCCAGCATCCAGCACCACTTGCAGTATTGAGGGGCATTGAAACAGGTACTGGGCCAGGCACCGAGGATGTTGCTTGCAGTGGGGCTGGGGAAAGCCTTATGTCTAGACCAGTCTCTGACCCTGAGCTTAGTGCCAGAGGTGGCACCTTCTTAGCGTTGGAGGTCAAATGGGACATGGTGCCTTCTCCATAATCGCTGGTTCAGCCTGTCTCCAGTGAGGACCGGAGCTGTCCTGAAGGGACTGAATGGCTCCACTCTCCTCCCCTGGAAGGTCCCCCCACAGGTGCTGAACTGGTTGTTCCTTCTCCATAGGTCAACTTGTTCAGGTAGGTTCATCATGGCCTCCCCTCAGTCGAGGTCCACTGAGCATTTCTGCTGCCCAGGTGTAAACCTTTGGGCCACTACTCTTCTTTCCCTCCCAGGTCTATTCCATCTCTTTCTGAGCTTCTAGTGATTTCGGGACCTCTCGGGCATATCACCTGGAGTAAACATGGAAGCATAGCTGCTGTGCTGTTCCAGTATCACACCAATGCCAACTGAGTCCACTTCCATCCTGGTCCTCTGGCACCACCTGTTTACAGCTCCAACACCTACTCTCCGTCAATGTCCTCCTCTGAGGGTACGGATTCCTTTCTCCACACATCCTGAGCCTTTGAGTTCTCCCTGTACTGGAGATTCCTGATGGACATGCTGCAGTCACTGGACATTTGCACCATTGCCACATGCAATACCCTCTCAATGCATCTGGGACTCCTTGGAGCTTTCAGCTACACCCATTGCATTATCCCTCCCCGGCCTTAAGCCTTTGAGGAGTGTTCATGGACAGTTTGGAGACATCCTTTTGCTTTCCCTTCAGCCCCAGTGATGTCACCAGCAGTACTGTGCATCCACCGGCTCTGCAGGCAAAATACCTCACTCTACCTCAGGGTTTCAGGTAATGCAGACCCCAGCAGAGCCTCATGTCCTAGTGTGTGTAACCAGCCTGCTGAAACTGATTATGCAGAGACAGATGCTTTGAGTAGGAAGGTTTTCTCCTCAACTCACACCATGATGTGCATTTCTGCACATCAGGCACACTTGGTAGCCTACAACAAGCTCCTGTGTGCACAGCTGGGACAACTCCTAACTGCTATACCACATTCAGAGTTAGTCTAGCAAGCCATTTGCCTTTCCACTAAGGGCCTAGAGTTCGCAAGACACCAGACAAGAGCATTGTGTGATGTCAATGAGGTGGCTTCCAGGCTGATGAGAACTGGAGTCTGCATTCAGTGGACAGCATGGCTTTGCCTCTCTCAACTAGCACCTACTGTATGGCATGACAAAAGGTGCTTAACTTCCAGTTCCATGAGTCTCACTTTTTCCCTGTAGGGTCAGACAAGAGCTTTCACTGCACTTTCCTGCTAATCCGTCTGAAATAGAACATTCTCAGGTTTCACCAGACTTATGAAAAGCTTTCATCCTCAGGTGTTCTCCCCCACGCAGAGGGCTGAGGGTATCAGCTACCTTTGGGCTGAGCCAGCTCCTCCCTTATTGGGAAGCTTGGTACTTGGAACTGTAAGTATGAATCAATGACAACTGATTCTTTGAAGATAAGAAAATTACATACCATAATTGTTGGTCTTCCAGAATATCTTCATCATTGATTCAGAAGCCAACCCACCATGTCTGCTGAAAGCCAGGGCCGTTGGCAGCGCATTCTGTGGGTACTGACAGTATTTTTTATTTGCTTATGTCCTCTGCCATGGCCCTTATTGCTGGTCATTTTCTTGTTGTAAATTAAAAAAAAAAAGATTTGAACACTGGTGCTAAAAGAAAGGGAGTTGGGGTCAATATAGCTCCCCTACCAACCAGTAGGTGGCCACTTTCCTTTCAGGTTTTTCCTCCCTACATTTCCCTGCCCATGGTATATCCCCTGTAGAGTGTATCCCTGTTAGTTCCTATATGCAACAGGTGACCTGGGCACCATCCAGTCTAACTCCATTGAGCAAATCTCTGTCAGTGGAAGGGTGCAATGTACTTCCTTGTAGCAGTGTACTAGCTTCAGAAAGGACACATCCCTGTGGTCACAAGGAAAAGCAGGGCATGTTCTTCTTCATTTTGGAATTTTTGGTTGGTATCCCTTGTCACTTCTTTCTGAGGTCTGGGCTTTCCCCTATCTGCATGGAACATGCCAGAGAAGATGTCCACATCTTGCATCCCAAGGACTACTAGTCCTGCAACTCCTATGCTCTCACCCCTTCTCTTATTGTTTTTTACACAGAAAAAAGGATTATGGGTTCACTCTTCTACTCAAATTCTATCAAGAAACACAGAGTTATTCTTTCTTGAAGTCCAGATGTTATTTTTTTTGTCCATTTTTGCCATTTCTGCCATCTCGTTTTGCAAGGGAGTCCCAAGTGGACTTCCCTTTTTGCTGCTTCTGCTGGAGTCATTTGATCAGGGCTGCTGCTGCTCCTTCTCTTCCTATCACTACCCACAGTCTGTGTGGCTAGTTGTAAGAGGCTCTGTTTCATTTTTAGATCCACTACCTTTGTGCCACCTAGTAGGCCCAACTCTCTTGTGGTGAACAAAACTGAGGATCATGGAGGAGCCGACAATGGTTATTGACTAGCATGTGTGGCACCACACCACATGCATGTGTGACATCAATAGCTAGCGACAGCTTCTTTCCTGTAGGACAAAAGCTCCTGTAGGGTCCTAATGCTTACAGCCATTGACCTATAAGTGTGAATCAATGGTGAAGATATTCTGGAAGATCAACAACTATGGTAAGTATGTAATTTTTATTTCTTCACATTCACGGTGACGTGGAACATCCCTTAGGGCTCTAGCCTTTCCTTTTTGTTGTTCATGGTTTACATGTTGCCACTGGGGGCTATGATCCAGAAGTATATCTTGAATTTTCACTGCTATGCAGATGACATCATCTTTACTTTTTGTTTAACCCCAGGCAGGGTGATCCAGTGTCCATAACTGAGAATGCTACCACAGAGATCAGGAACTTGATGGCTACTGGATAGTTTAGACTCAATTCCAGCAACACTGAGTTGTTTCTGGAAGGCTCATATTACCTGGCACCACCAAGTAGAGACAACCTCCATCTTTCCGTCATTGATGGGTTCCTATTAGAAGTGATAGAGGAGGTTCACAAACATGGTGTCATTTTGGATGTTGAGCTGACCCTATCTTTCCAGGTGATAGCCATTGTCCAAAATGGCTTTTATCATTTAAAGGATACAACAAAGTTGCACCCTACCTTGATCATGCTGATATGTGCACTCTTGTACAAACTTTCATCACCTTGTGAATTGACTGCTGAAACATGTTTTACTATGGTCTTTCAGATAATCAGCTTTCGCAACTTCAGTTGGTTTAAAATGTGGAAAGCTGGCCTGGTGGGGCTGAGGGTTGAGGTGCTGGACACCACACCTTGCACTGCGCCAATCACCCAAGTTTGGAAATGAGTCTGGGTTGTTGGGGGTCAGCTGGGGGAAGGGGGAGGAACAAAAGTGATCTACTGCAAGGCAGATGTCTCCTCCTGGGAGGGTTTGGAGGCTCCTCAGTCACTGACCAAGTTTGGAGGCTCTCTGGTCACTGTCCACCACCTGGTGGAGGACAGATGGTGGTGCCAACCCAAGGGACCTCTGGCAGTAGCCACGGGGAGGTATAGAAGGGGCTGTGCTGGCATTATAGGGTGTGTGTGCACCTCCACACTCGTACAATGCCTGTGTGCTGGGGCCCTGGGGACCAGGGGAGAAAAACAGCAAAAAACCCCAGAAAATATCAATATTAAAAAAAAAAAGTGTCAGTTTTATGGACCAGCATATCAAAATTTAAGTGCATTACACTAGCACTGTGCAACTTGCACTGGCTGTCGGTTAAATGGTAGGCTGAGATAAATATTCTCTTGCTGGTTGGCAAGGCCATGAATGGACTGGGCCCCCTTTACATTGAGAATCAACTTGTAACCTGCCAGGAAGATCTTGGCAGCAGCAAAGATTTTGCTCAGTCTCTCAGGGACTCTTGATGGTCCCCTTTTCAAGGCAAAAATTTGCTGGGGACCAAGCATTTGTTGTTCCCACTCCTAAGCTCTGGAATCCTGTCCCCAAATCCATCTGTACTGCTTCTCCCCAATGAAAGTATTAAATCCAGATTAAAGACCAGGCTTTTTAGAATTGCATTTTAGGTGACTAATCAATTAGCATTGAGAAGTCAGGGGGCCGGATATTCAAACTGCGCTATTTTGTGGCACAAGCCCTTGTGCTGCACAAAATAGTTGTGCAGGGGTATGGCCGGGGCAATATTCAAAGGAGTTGCGCTATTGAGCAACTCCTTTGAATATCACCCCTGGCCACAGCCACTGTGCATGGCGCAGTGGAACTTGCGCCACCGCAAGTGGTCAGAGTGGAGCATTCAAGTTGTGGTGGCGCAAGTACCATTGCGCCATGCGCAAATTTCTGATATTCAAAAGGTGACATGCAAATGGGGCCATAATTCATGCAAGGCACGGGGGGGGGAGCATTTGCATCTGTTTATGGCCCCATTTGCATGCCATTAGCATGCAGGTGCGCCGATCCCCGAGGACTTGCACCTGGCGCCCTATCAATTCATTCACATATCTGGACTGCCTTGTACAGTATGGGCTGCATGCCCTTTGGATCTTGCTCTGCACCAATGTGTGCAGCCCCTACGAACTGATCAGTCGATTCAAGCGGCCAGGGGTGGCTGGCGGGTGGGATGCTGCCACCGCCCCGGCTGCGGGGAGCAGGTGGTGGGGCTCGTGGGTGGGTGGGGTGGGGAGAAAATAGATCACCAGGGATATGTTCGGGGGTTTAAACATCTACAGCCCGCGATCGGGCTTAGCGTCCACTGGACCACCAGGGATATGTTCGAAGGTTAAACATCTTCAGCCCGTGATCGGGCTTAGCAGTCCACTGGACCAGCAGGGATATGTTTGGGGGACTTTGCTGCCCGCGATCGGGCTGGTGGGGGGTTATTTAAGCATTTACCCGATCGGGCCAGTTGGGGAGGGGATTTTTGCACTTTTGCCCGCGATCGGGCTGCAGGGGGGCACAGGGAGTAGGTTGAGGACCAGCCGCAGCTGGCAGTTGCTGTGTTGTGCCCTGCAATGTGGCAACTCACCTGTGGGTGGCCCTCAACTTACTCCTTTTTTTTGGGCTCAAAGTTGTGCAGGCGCAGGTTGGGGGTTGCGCCTGCACACCTGTGCACAGCCCGGCTGAATATCGGGCTGTGCAGTTTATGCATGGTTCCTCACCCTCCAGTTCAGCATGCATTCATTAGCATTGCACTGTTGCTCAGCATGTTTTCAGTGGCGCAACTGCCTTCTGCTGAATATCGCAGAATGGCGCAATTTTGGACTTGCGCAGGCACAACCCTATTGCGCATGGTGCAACCCTTTTGAATATCCCACCCAGGATATTTTAGCAACAATATTTTAATTTTTCAAACGTTTGAATTTTTTATGATTATTTATTTTTACTTTATATTATTTTTACTTTGTGTTATTTGTATTATATTAAAGTGATTTAACTCAGGAAAGGCATTACATATCTCACTATCTGTCTATATGTGTGTGTGTGTATGTGTGTGTGTAGGTAGATAGACAGACATACAGACAGACAAGCAGACAGACAAGCAGACAGACAGACAGACAGACAGACAGACAGACAGACAGACAGATAGATAGATAGATAGATAGATAGATAGATAGATAGATAGATAGATAGATATATAGATAGATGGATGGATTGATGTTTACAGTGGGAGCAGGTAAAAATCAGCCAAGATAAAAAAGATATCTGCATTGGTGATGACAGTAACGGAGATATCTTGCAAAGATAACTCAATTACTATTGTCACAGTTGCTGTTAGCTGTCGCTGCTGTCATAAAACAGTTGTTCTATGAAAGACAGACCCTGAATAAAATAGAGTGTTTCGGGCTTTAGCGTGAGCTCTGTTTAAAGGGAGGCTCCATTGTCACTTTTTCTTTCTTTACTTTATAATTGAACCACAGTGCCAGTGATTATGCCTGAACAGTGTTAAACTACATATTTCAATAATCTCAGCAGAACAAATCTTTTTTCAAATAGTGATCTCACCAACAGTCATGAAAAATAAATGAATTAAGCCAGCAAAGGAAGCTCAGTTAAAGCCATGACTTTGCGGAACTGATTTTTTTAATTACCTAAAGCAGTTTCCCTCATATGTCATTGTGCCCTATAGTGATTGCAATTGTAATCCTGTTGAAGCACAGTATCACCCTGTCAAAACTATAGATCTCTGGCTTGAAGATGCACTATTGTTCTGAGGCCACCAGCATTCTCCATTTCACCTGACAGTTCCATGATGAAGAGATGTTTTGTGAGAGGTACTCCCATCCATTGGAGATTGAGGGAAATGTAATGCAACCAGTGGTCTCACAGTGTGCAAATTAACCTGCACAACACACAACCATGGCAACCTTTGAAGCCGAGACCAATCAGATTACATTAAACAAGCATGTGTAGCCAACTGTGGGAAGGCAGTACTTCCGAATGACAGCTCAGTACCAAGGCAAACTCGGCGAGTCAGCTTACTGCTGATGTTTAAAAAACATAACAAGTAGTTCAGATTGCTGAAAGCTTAAAAATCCTATGGCACTGCAAAATAGTAAACCAGTATCATTAATTTTTGCCCACTCCTGTTGTACACAACATATATATGATGGGCTGCTTCGACAGATCAGAAATATCTTTACTCATTGTCTTTAACTCCGGTACCAGCTCACTCATGGCTCCATCACTCATGAGGTCACCACAGTCAAAGCCAACTCATAAAGATATTTATGATATGCTGAAGCAGCCCATCATATATCCCTTATATATACATGTACTGTATACAGGCGCAGTAGCACCTATATACAGTATTATGGTTGAGTAAGCACTCTACTGCTACACCTCAACATTTGTACCTTAATAACTCTGCCCCTGTTCAACCGAGTTACCCAAAAGTTGGCAGGCATGGAGTATGTACCAGCATCTCTGGATCCTAAAAGTATTGCATCAGTCAGTTCAGGGAGAGCAAAGTAACAGTGGAGTAAAAATGCCAAAGTTCACTGAAACTGAGTGTTTATGTTGGCTCACGCTTGAGCAGCCAACATATTGCATTAGTAGCAGATTTGGAGGTGCGGTCACTGTGGGTGAATACAGGGCATGCATCAGTAGGTGCATCCCTCATTCCCCAATAAGGCAGCTGCAGGCACTGACACCAGCAACACATAAACTGGACACTAGATCAAAGAAAAGGTCCACTGCAATGACAGCCAAGCTTCTCACGCAGCAGCATGCCTTTCCTGGTGAACCAGTTTACAAAACATGGCATCATGTCACTGCAGAGTGCCCTAACCCACTTCATTTGCTGATAGGGGAGACCACTCCCCGTCGGCATAATGCAAACTCCCTCCCATTTAAGGTGTGTGCTAAGGGGATGCCCAATCCCCCTTGGCATCATGTCCACTCTTCCCAGTTTAATTTGCCGATGGGGGAGCCCACTCCCCATCGGCATAATGCCCCCCCATTTGTTGTGTACCAATGGGGATGCCCACTCCCCTGTCGACTACAAACCCCCCCAAAAAAAACCTCAGGTGGCATGCTGGGAGCCCACCCCAGTGTGCCAAATGCCCTTGTAAAAGCAAAATGGCCCAGTGATTTTTTTTTCCTTTTTTTTAAACCTGCAAAGCAGAAAAGGTCCCTCGTCGATTCTGGTGGCCCTGCCCACAACCCGCACCCACCCTCTGTGCACCCTGTCTCCCCACACACCCCTCACCCCATACTTACCTCTGGAGCATGGCGCGATGATCTTCGGTGGCCCGGGAACACGTCTGCACTCTTCAAAGCCGACCACGAACTGAAAAAATGCTGGTAAGCTGCATAATGGCATAAATAGGGGGTTTTCAACTTTGGTGCATATCTCGGGCATTTCTGGGAATTTTTGCACCAAATTTTCAACTTGGGGTTATTGGGACCCCTCCTCATGAATTCAGTCACTGTCATGGTGTTATTCAGTCCTGAAAGGTGATTTTGCTGTCACAGTGTGGAATTACCTTTTGGGACCGAGTAACAAAACGGCAGTGCCACTGTTCATGAGGGGGGCTCTCAAAAAAGCTATTTTGCAAATTTGGTGAAAAAAATAAAAAAATGGCTATTTTACGAGCGTGCGTTTCGCAGTTTCCACGCATGCTCATAATTTCATGAATTTGTAATATTTTCACTCCAGATTTTCAAAATTGACATTTTTCCACACCTCCTTATGATTAGTACAGCTGTCATTTTACATATCCTGGCTGAAATGTGTTTTCGCACATCCGGCGCAGAATAGTGCGGCCACTGCGCAAAATCTGTTTTCAGGACAGTTTGAGATAATGACTGTGACACTGTTCATGAGCAGAGGTCCTAAAATCCTATGTTGAAAATTTGGTGGCAAAAGTCCATAAAATTACTGTGTTACAAGCGTGTGTTGCGCAGTTTCCACGCACCCTTGTAACTTTGCAAATCTGCAATAGTTTCATGCCAGATTTTCAACACTGGCATTTTTTCAAATCTCCTTATGAACAGTACAGCTGTCATTTTTCACATCCTGCCCAAAATGTGTTTTCACACCTGTGGCGCAAAATGGCGTGGTCGCGGTGGGAAATCAACTTTTGGGACAGATTAACAAAATCACAGTGCCACTGTTCATGAGTGGAGGTCCCAAAATGCCTATGTTGAAAATGTGGTTAAAAAAATTCAAAAAATAATTGGGTTACGGGCATGTGTTGTGCAGTTTCTATGCATGCTCATGGCTTTACCAATTTTTCATATTTTCACTCCAGATTTTCAGTTTTGCCATTTTTTTACACCTCCTCATAAACAATACAGTTGTCATTTTTCATATCCTGTCCAAAATGTGTTTTCATGCCTGTGTCACCAAATGGCATAGTCACTGTGCAAAACCACTTTTCAGCTAACAAACTGATAGTGCCGCTCTTCATGAGCTGGGGTCACAACATAGAAATATAGAAACATAGACTTTGATGGCTGATAAGGACCGCTTGGCCCATCTAGTCTGCCCATTTCCCTACCTACAGGATACACAAAAAGCACATGTTGAAAATTTGGAGTGAAAATACCAACAAACGCCAATGGCGTTAGGGTTTCCAACTGCAACATCCCACCCTGTAGAGACTGACAGACGTCAGGGGTGATCATTGGCTGTAATGCTCATGCCATTCCACCCCCACCCTGCAGCCACTGTCAGGAATTGAGGTGTGCCTTGGAGTGTTCAGCCCTAAAGTTCACCCCATTCTCCTATACTGCACCCATCTCAGTGTATTTTCTTATGGAATGGGGAAGTATAAGGCCCAAAGACCCCAAAGCACACTATGATACTTGTCAGTGTCTACAGGGTAGGGTGAGGTAAAATGGCATGAGTGTTATAGCTGATGATCCAAAGGCATGCCCCAATGCCTGTCAGTCTCTGCAGGGTGGGGGTGGGGTTGGCATCAGGTCAATACTTCACTACCATTCCTATTATGCATCTCTAACTTCTGCATTACCAGTGCCAGCTAGACTACATTTGGCATTGACTAATGCTTGTTTTCTTTGCTGTCCTGTTGCTAAAAAAAGGCTATTTTTTATTTAGACCTGAAACTTATTGGTTTTGATAGAGTCTAATCCATTGCATAAACTTTAAAGTTTCAACATTACATAGTTTTTAAAATATTAGTTAAAAACTGTCCCATTTTCTCAGCATGTTCTGTTAAAAATAAATCAACATTCTAAGAATAGCCAGATTTTTACACTAGTGAAAACCAAGGAACAAAAAACCACTATCTTAACTCTAAAATCACTTTTGAATCTATTCATTAATGAATGAGTTCACTTTTGTGAAACTCATCTTCCTAAAAATCAGTTTCATAATGTGGTGAAACACATGAAAGTGAAAAATTTAGTGGAGAAAAATACTAACGTGAAAATAACATTACTGAAATATAATATTACTTTGAAATGTCAAACTTGTATAAGCATGTACAGTACCTTGGCTGACCCTGGGCCCTGCACTTCTGTGCAACTTCAGATACTGTACTGATGAGTAGGGCCGCAAGCCAAGAATCTGTGGGGCTCCCCATGGGGCCTCTGGGCCCTGCACTTCCATGCAACTACAGATGCAGACAGACATGGCATGCAGGCCCTGCACCAAGAAAAAAGTTCATCTGGGCCCTGCACTTCCATGCAGCTATGGATGCAGACACATAGGGCTCTCTGGGCCCTGTACCAAAAGAAGAATCCTCTTCACTATATGGTTACTTTTTTACCACCAACATACTTTCTAGTAACATTATTTTTACTTTCGTGTTTTTCACTACTCAATTTTTCGCCTTCAAGCATTTTCATTAATAAATGTTTTCACTTTCATGAAAATCGCTTTTGTAAGACTCACTTTGGCAATGCAGTAGTGAAAAATACAAAAGTGAAAAATTCAAAAAATACAAGAGTAAAAATACTGTTACTGAAAAGCACATTAGTGGAAAATAACAAGTATGAAAGGAATTCTTCTCTTGGCACAGGGCCCCGTGCATCTATATACAGATGGACACTTCCTTATGTGCAGGCCAGTATGGCCCTGCTTGTCCACATCTGTAATTGCATGGAAGCCTAGAGGGCTTTGTGCTTCTGAAGCCACACAAACAGCGCAACAGACAGCCCCACTGATTCTTGTCTTGGGGTCCTGCAAATCTACAGCTGTAGCTGCACTACAGCCAGATGGACTCTTCTCTTGGTGCAGGATCATGTGGCACCCACCACTCTTGGTGGGAAAGAATGGTGCAGCGTTGGCTGCATGGGCAACAAGTGACCATATAGTGAAGAGAACTCTTTTCTTGGAATACTGTCAGAGGGCCTTGCACCTCTGCTCCCACAAATAGAAGGCCAGTTGGCCTTGCGCATGTTCATCTGTAGCCACATGGAAGCAGCTCCCCTCACACTTCCTCATGGATTCTTTACATTCATAGCCACATAGAAGTTGAGAGCACTAGGTTCTGTACTTATACAAGCAGACAGTCTCTTCCCTTGGTTCAAGACCCAGAAGACTTTCTGCTTCAGGATCTGTTTACACAGGTCCCAAAAGGACCTGTGTCAATGAGGATATAAGTCCACTATCACAAAAAGAAAGGAAATTTATTGCAAAAAGCAACATTAATGCAGACATTAGGGCTTAAGAATATGGATAAAGGAAATGAAAAACATGTTGCATGACACATATACTAACAATACATAAGATGCAAGACATTTATTTATGTTGTCATGCTTAAAACCATTTCCGTCACATGTCATCTACATTAAACATGCTTGTTGCATTAGAATATGGTATTGACCATGGTAACTTGAATGAAACTTAAGGGTTGCCATGATGTTTTGGATCTGTATCTGTTGTCACAGCTGCAGGTTCAAAGCTAATTGAGTCAAGATAGTTAAACAAAAGTAAAAAAGCAGAATGTTTTCAAACAATACAAAGATATATACAAAATCACAACAAAAACCTTACCATAAAAAGCTGCACATGGCTGACAAGCAAGTATTTATAGTTAGTGATGCGCGAAGTGGCCCCAATTCACTCTGCGGAGTGATTTGCGGAGTGAAGGCAAATTCTCTGAGTGCTTTGCAACGTGAAGTGGAGTATTTTGCGTTGTTAATGAGTAACGCGAAGTCCATTTAAAACAATGACTTAGCATTACTCCGCCTTCCCAAACCACTACACCACCAATTCTTAAGGTGAAGTACATTGAAAACAATGTACTTCACCTTACTTTGCCTTGTTTTTGAGCTCCAAAGGCGAATTTTGCAGTGTTTCATGGGATTTAAGGTCACATCGGTTCTAGATTGTTCTGCACAGCCTCAGTTTGGGGTAGTGTGTGTAGGAAGCTGTAGGAGACAATCTGCTCTGAGAGTTCTCTGCAATTCAAACCTTCAAAAAGCTGTTAAAAAAGCCTTTTTGAGTCATTTTTTTTGCTGAAACTTTAGTTCATCGATTATAGGAAACCCTCCTGTGCTCATATCATCGAGCGTTTATTGTTTGTGTATGGATTTTGAATGTTAATGTACAACACTCAGTCTGTGTACTGAGAGACAGTGGAAGTGTGCTTTGGGGGAGGGGTGTATCTGTGGTGTAGGTAGATTAACTTGGAGAAAAAGACAGTGTTTTCTGTTTTGGTGATATTTTTCTTGTATAACTGTGTTAATGTACACACAGTAATATTTTTCAAAATTTCTTGCCATTTTTTTTTTGCTGATTGTTGTGGTGCAGCAGTGCATAATTTTAGTTTGTTTAAAATATGTGGTTACATTACTGAAGTTTTCAATTTGCATGCATTACTTAGTGTGTGTGTGAATATGTGTGTGACGTGTGTCATCAAATCAGACACCTTTTATTGTGCCACATAATAATTTCAGCAATGTGAAGCTGCTATTTTTATTTTATTTAAACAGCAGTTTGGAAAACCTTTGAGCCATAGGCTCATTTACAAAGGTACCTTGTCACAGTAAGACAAACGAAAATACACAGTATAGCAGTACAACACATAAGTATAACAGTGCTATCCACTGCAGCTGTGTGATTTTTGTACTTCTTTGGGGTATCTTTACTGGTTCTAGTACTAGTAACTGTTACTGCCGCAGTGCATAATTTTAGTCTGTTTAAAATATGTGGTTATATTACTGAAGTTTTCAATTTGCTATACATTACTTGGTGTGTGTGTGAGTATGTGTGTGATGCGTGTCATCAAATCAGACACCTTTTATTGTGCCACATAATAATTTCAGCAGTGTGAAGCTGCTATCCACTGCAGCTGTGTGATTTTTGTACTTCTTTGTGGTATCTTTACTGGTGCTAGTACTAGTGACTGTTACTGCAGCAGTGCATTACACTGCCCCCCCCGCACGCCCCAACCAGCAAAGGTATTCTTTTCCAGATTTGAAATTCTGATGGTGAGCACTGGTTAGGTGTTGTGCCTTTGTGTCTGCATCTGTTCAGTGCACAGTGTAATCTTAATCTGTCTGTGCATTTGCATCTCTTTAGGGCCCAATCTCCATCTGTAACTTAAGTCACAGTTGTTTCTTTGACTTCCCTTCAGAGTACTGGACAGGTGTGGTGCTTAAGTCTGCATGAACATTGTACTCATTAATATGCATTTTTAAGTCAGGACCATCATCACGTGCCACTCGTGATACAAATCATGTTCATCATCACGGTCACAAATGCAGTCACAAATCACGATTCACGATCATTCACATTACGAATCACAACATAAATTTTTTTTCTAGTTATTTGGATGTATTGTAAGCCTGTTTTGTAGTATCTCTCCAGGCTTCACCACCACACCATTGTACTCATTGATACGTGTTTTTAAGTCTGGGAGTTTTAAGCAACAGCTCATTGGGGAAGTACAGCCGTAGTCAGTAGGCATTCACGTTTCTTCATCATCACAGTCACAAATGCAGTCACAAATCTGATTCACGATCACATTACGAATCACAACATTAATTTTTTTTAATAGTTACTTGCATGTATTGTAAGCCTGTTTTGTAGTATCTCTCCATGCTTCACCGCCCCACCATTGTACTCATTAATGTTTGTTTTTAAGTCAGGGAGTTGGACAGTGTCTGCAGCACATAGACAGACTGGGAAGAAGACTGAATGCACACATGCAGTTTAGTACAGTATACTTGCACTGCTCAGAATACAAAGTGTCACACATGTGGAAGACAACATAAAAAGGGCATAATTACATACAAGGATCGGGGATGGTGGAGGAATACATTTTATAACACAGCAAGGAAGGTGTGGGGGGGAACATGGTGTGAGGGGAAAAATAATGTGGGATCCCATGGTGATCCAGCAGCAGTTCCAGCATGGACATAATTTGCAACTGATGTTCCTCTATGTGATCCAGCCACTGCTCCACAGCACTCACCCTCTCATTGTTATCCTCAACAGCACTCCAGAGAACTGCCAAGTCAGCCTGTGTTACATGCAGTTCTCTGGGGTCCACACATTCTACAGGCTGACCTGCTGGTGGTGGTGGTGGTGGTGGGGGTGGGGGTGCTGGTGGAGCAGCAGGTACTGCTGTGGCCCTCCTCTTCTTAGGGATGCCACAATGCACAGCTGCACCCTCTGCTGCAGAATGGCCAGCAGGTGCAGGCATGGTCCGTTCTGTGGCAGCCTGCCACTCCAACTGCTGGTGATTGAGCATATGGGTGTGCAGGCTCCCAGTCCCCAGGTGAGTCCCCCGGGGGCCACGGCACACCTCCACCCAACATAGGTGGCACTTGACCACACTGCTGTCCCCCCCGACACAGTCAAAAAACTGTCAAACAACAGAGGTGCGGGGAGGACCAAGCACAGGCAGGGCCAGATGAACTGGCAGCCAGCTGGTCATGGTGCTGAACAGGGTTGGGATCCACACCTGGGCCTGGGGGAACAGGCACATCCTGCTCCAGAGGATCTGGTGCTGGACTTGGTGGTGGTGGTGGTGGTAGTTCAACTGCCTCAGAGTCAGGACAGGAGGCGGTGCTGGTCCTGCTTTGGGGGGGGCACTCACAAGTTTTGAGCAGTCCAACAGGAATGGGTGCCCATGTCCTCCACACATGCGCATGGTACAATGCTCACCATTACTACGCTCTCCCAGAGCTGCCCCCACCTCAGACATTCCCTCACCATGGTTCATCTCTCCTACTGAGCTCCCTCAGTCTGAGCAATCACTACTCACACTGTCACACAACACACACACACAGTCACACAGACACAGACAAACAACTAACTACTTATAAAGGTAAGAAAAAAAATTTACAGAAAGAACAAATTAAGTAAAAAAGAGTACAGAAAAGACAAAAAAATGTAGCTTTTAAAAAAGCTGTTGGGTCCAAATTAAAGTTTAAATCCCCTCCTCGCTGTGATCTCAAAGTATCAGCAGTCACAAAACACACTACTGTCTCTCCATCTGCACAGGAGAAAGTAAAAGTGTCTGCTTGTATGACTCACTTTCTTCCTGCCTAGCTAAAGAGCACGTGACTTGCAGAACTGTAAGCCATGTGATGTGGGGGGGGGCTGCCAAATCTGAAACACCAGATGGATCACTTAGAATCGTAATGAGGAAAGCGAAGTCCATTAAAAACAATGACTTCACCTTACTTCGCATTGCCATTCCACCTTAACACAAAGTGGTAATGACAAGGCGGAGTGAGCACTTTGCATTGCCCACTCCGCATAGTGGAGTGGCAACTGAGAAGTGCCCACTTCGCATTCACTTCGCCAGTGGAATTTAAATTCGCTGCATCTCTATTTATAGTATCTTGTAAGATGCCAGTGACAGTTATTTGTTAATTGGTTCAGTGACAACATAAAATTCACTAATCTAGTAATGAGTTCAAACATGTATGCCATATAGTATAGGAATGTGTCTGCACCAGTACACAGCACTGAAAACATATAGTATAGGAATGTGTCTGCACCAGTACACAGCACTGAAAACTATTCAGGCTGCATCTGAAATATGTGATATCTGAAACACCAGTAACTAGCTATTCTATTTCAGTGTGTACAGTATGTCTCCTATCAAATTTATGTTGTCCAATGAATAGGAAAATAGGAGGGTGGTTAAATGTATGTGATGCTATACTATGCTATTTACTTATTTCATTTATTTAGAAACTGCTGAATACACAGGGGAAAATCACTGAGATAAGATCTTGTTTAGAATAATTCCCCACAAAAAGTACAATACAGCAATGAACACACAAGTTTATTTATTTTGATAACTGCCTAAGCATACTGAAACTCATATTCTTTTTCAGAAGTGACCCATGGTCAATGTAATTAACATCACATTACATTACAATACAATCAGTGATTTACGAAAATCAAAGGGCATGTACAGTATAATTATTAAATATAAGTCAATTTGCCCATTACTATACAAACTTGTACAGTGACATGGAGCATTCCCCTTGCCCTGGGAGTACGGAGAGTTACCTGAAAGATTCCCATTTTCCCCCTCTCTCTGACCGACACAAGGATTTTCTGGTTGCTCCTATTTCTCAGGAGGAAATTGCTGGTGTTATTAGTGAATTGCCAGCAGACAAGGTCCCAGGCCCCGATGTTTTTTCCTCCTTATTTTATAAAGTTTTTCAGGACCTTCTATTACCAGTACTTTGCCATTTATTTCAGCATATTTTAGCTGGGGTGGAGGCCGACTCTCATCTCTTTGAGGCCTTGATTGTTCTGCTCCCCGAACCAGATAAAGATCTTGAGCTGGTTCAGAGTTACAGACCAATCTCACTTTTAAATCAGGATATTAAAATTCTCTCCAAAATATTAGCCAATAGGTTAACGGTAGTTCTTCCTGAGTTGATAGGTATAAATCAGGTAGGATTTATGAAAGGGCGTTAATCTTCTAATCACTTACGTACCTTGTCACATGTCTTCTCGGCTACCAGGGATGCCGAGTTACCTGCGGGACTGCTCTCCCTGGATGCCGAGAAGGCATTTGAGCGAGTGAACTGGAACTTTTTGTTCCAAGTTCTGGAAGCATTTCATTTTCCCTCTTTGTTCATTTACTGGATTGCCACACTTTATAAAAACCCACCTCAAGAATTTCTGTGAATGGAGCATTCTCTAAGCCCTTTTCACTTCACTCAGGAACTAGGCAAGGATGCCCCTTATCTCCTTTGTTATTTAACTTATATTTGGAACCTCTCATTCAAAATGTTCTCAATAATGTTTCTATACAGGGTGTTAGAGTTGGGCGGCATGAAATTAAAGTCACTGCATATGCTGATGACCTGCTGATATACTTATCTCACCCTGTATCCTCTGTTCCGGCTTTGCTAAAGGAAATAGCAAGATTTAGCGACCTGTCCAATTACAAACTGAATGCTAGTAAATCCCTATTTTCCCCACTAAACCATAAAGTTTTCAAAAATGACATTAGTCCTTTTGGTTTGTGTTGGACCTCCAGGTCATTTAAATATTTGGGTATTAAGCTTTCTTGTAACCCTCTAACATGGTTTAAGGAGAACCTGGATTCTGTCTTGCAGTTGATAGCTCATGACCTCGAGAGGTGGTCCAAACTTCCTTTTTCATTATGGGGCCAGATCAACATAATTAAGATGAATATATTTCCTAGAATTTTCTACCCATTATCTCCTCTTAACACTTTTATTCCTTTACTCTGGTTTAAAAAGACACATGGTGTATTCACCAGATTTATCTGGGCCGACAGATATCCTCGGCTGGCTTATCACAAGTTGGCAGCCCCAAAATTGAAGGGGGGTTTAAGAATTCCCCATCTGACATCACTGGGCTAGTCACTTAGCAAAATGTCTGAGATGGGTATCCCCCGGCCCAGAAAAAGAGCAACCAGCTTGGCTTAGAATAGAACTGGATACAATCAAGTCCACAAATTTGGACCCTCTTACACTATTTTTCCTTAAGTTTCCCCAGGTACGTATGACCGAAGATTCCCCCTTAATAACGACTTCTTTAAAGATTTATTCTCAAATGTGTTCATTTTTACAATATTCCCCTCATCGGAACCTGGCCCAGTCTATTTGAAATTTCCCATCTTTCACTATTAACAAGAACCAGATTTCCCATCAATGGTTGTCCCAATTGGGGGATGGGAAGCTTCTTTCTTTTATGGATGGAGAGGGGCATTGGTTATCAGTGGAAGATATTAAGAAATGTCTCATCCTGGTTTTCTTTCATTTCAAAGTTATGCAATTAAGGCATTTACTTGCAATTAATTTTGGTAGTACTCCTCCCTCCCAGACCACCACTTCTCTGATACCTGAGGTTTCCTCACTTTCTGGATCTTCAGGTGTAATCTCTAAGCTATATCAGGTTTTGTTTCACAAAAAATATGGGGGTCCCTTTGGACCTACAAAATTCTGGAATAATTTTTTCCCTCAACATTATTTGGATTGGCATTCTTTGTGGAGATCATGTCATAAATATATTTCTCAAGACAGATTGAGTCACATGCAATATCATATTTTACATAATTTGTACTACACCCCAGTTAAATTACAGAAATGGGGCTACCTGAATTCCGATATATGCAATAAATGTTTGCAGGAAGAAGGAACACTTCTCCACATGTTTTGGTCCTGTCCTAAAATCTCCCCCTTATGGGATTCAATTAAAATTTTCTTGGACCCTCTGCTGGGCCTTCAGGAACACTTTACTCCCGAGATCTGTCTGTTAGGGGACTTATAATCTATTAGAGTTAAGGTATGAAAGTTTCACATTTCCACGATTGCCTTATCAGCTAAGAAGCTTATTCTATGCCACTGGAAAGATAAGTCCTCTCCATCTGTCCAGGAATGGGTAAAAGAAATTCTGTCCAATCTGCACACAGGAAAAGCGATTGCCAGTCTCCACAATAGAATGGCAGTATATACCAAAATCTGGGATCCCGTTCCCGCTCTAATTTCTCTGGTTCAAGTCTAAGTATATCTCAGACTATATTGTCATTTAAGACCTTAAGTAAAGTGCTTGGCATTCGACGGGCATTAGGTTGGGTTACTGCAGTAAGGGGATGGAAGGGTGGGTCAGGCAGTTTTTCCTCTACATTGTATCAGAATGTCAATGTCACAGTCACTTAAACTGCCTTTTGTTGTGGAAAATGTATTAATCAACTTTAAATTGAAAAAAAAATAGAAGCCGATTTTATTTAAGAATATATTAAAAAAACATGAACGCACCTTGCACAATTTTAAATGTATGGTTTTGGAAAAAGAATTCAGACTCTTGCAGTTTCTCAAATCATGATCAAGAGAGCAGTGCAAGTTGTCATAAATTGGGGGCACTGTCACAACAATGGCATCCAGGGTTCTAAAATCAGGAGAAATTTGCTTCAGACCCTTGGACGCAGGTGCCGCAAACTTTGTGGGGATGCAGGGCAATGGCACATGCCCTGTGTCCCCATTTGAAAATTGGTTCCACTGTGTCTATGTACGTGCTTGGGCCCAGGGAGAAAATAGAGGAAATAAACCACAGATCATGACTGGATGATGTTTTTGTCCCCCACAGGCCCCACGCCAAATGAATAAGCACCTCTGACATGGGGCACTGGAGCAAGGTAAGACCCAGGGATGCTAAGGAACGGCAATGAAGCCACAAAATCCAAACTGCAACAAGCAGCGCTCGAACAAAAGAGAGGTTAACAACCAAAGGGAGACAACCCTCAAAGTACAACAGAATAACTAAAAAGGTAACACTCTCAAAAGAAAATGACGGAGTTCAGTTATGAACTAATGTTCACATTAATTAAACTGCTTGTGGAAGCCCCTAGTGCCTCGGCAAAGTGCCTTTCGGGGTGGTCATTTTCTTTTGTGAGTGCTACCTTTTCGGTTATTATGCTAAGGAATGGGGCTGCAGAGACTTATCCAGATGACAGCAGGTAGGTAGAGAACAAGAAGAGAAATAACAGATTAAACTAATTGCAATGATCAGCAAATTTCAACAAATAAATCAGTAGTTATTAGGGGTTTACACTTTGTTGGCATTCAGTGATAACTGGTATTAATATTTTTGTAAAGATCAATAAAGTATACAGCAGTTGACGAAAACATTGACTGTGACTACGTTTGTAAACCCGTATCAATATGAACAAACAAAATGGAGAAACAGTGCCATTGTAAAGGTTTTCTAGAATATATGGTTGCCTTTTTGTGGAATATATCAATTACATGTAAACTCTGCAGTATAGCATGGTGTAGCATAGTTTAGTATCATCTACATGTGAACTTCCTCAGTGTTCATGCCCGTGTTGGTACTTGTAAAGTCATAATCATTGAATACTACATTTCCTTTTACTGGATCATCATCAGTATTGTATATGGATGTTTTCAGGCATTTAGTACACTATCAAGAGGACTATCAGTGAGGCAGAATGGAAAAAGAGCAGGATGTGGAATCAACAAATGATAAAAGGAGAGCACAAATTCCCAAATTGTTAGAAAACTGTTTATTTCTCTAAGCCATTCACACGCACACCAAAGCCTCAAACATAAATGTTCTACACATGTTTTTTCATCAAATGTTTTGCAAACAGAAGATCCAGGTCATACGCAATCTACATTTATATTGTAGAGACATGAAGACAACTCAGTTCCTACAGTATAACCTGCTTCCTCTGACAGTGCTAGGGGACCTTCATAGCCCTGTAAGTGACATTCTGGTACAATCACCTATAGTTATTAACCTCTGATATTTGTTAAGCACTTAGACTCCATATTCAACTGGGTTAGCACCATGCTAACCATAAACAGTGCCAGCTGACAGGCAAACGCTATAAAGGCCCTTCCAGTACTGAGTTGATACAGCAGCAAGACCATGCATAAATATACCACTATGCCTATGCAAATGAGGGATCTCCATGCATACTGGGTGCAGCAATATAGTCAGCAGCTTCAGCAACGATAAACAGCCTCTGTTGCAGCACTGTTTGATGCTGCCAAAACCCTGCCCTTATCCTTGCACAACAGTGCGCTTCCTCCCGATCATCCAACTGTTCACTTTATTTTACCAAGTCTGGTGGTCTAGTAGTCCTCCCTGATTACCCAGTCCCAAAAAGTAGCTGTGATCTGCAAAGTCAGACTGGTGCTCACTAGTCCAGAGTTGCCAACCCTAAACATATGAATGAACCTTCAAAAGCCAGTAGTGATATTCAAAGCACTCTGGACCCAGACAAAGTTACCAACAAGGTAAAAGTAATGCAAGAAGATTTTATTGCACTGTGGCAAACAATATGTTGGGGTTTTCAGCAAGTATTGCTCCTTTCAAACCACCCAGCGCTTTGACTCCTCGGGAGTCTTCCTCAGAAGCGTGGTTTAGGATGGGAGTACATGACTTTTAAATACAAAAACATGAATATTAAGTAACAAATTAACATTAATTTAAACATAAATTGCAGCCTTTTCTAATAGAAATATAAGAATTACAGGTAGAAATGTCCCCGACTTTGATGCCTTGCCATTGTCTGGTGTCCAGAGATAAAACTTCTCTTTTTTGACTCTTATTTCTACCTGTAATTCTTATACTTCTATTATTGATAAGCACTTGATTAGTAAATACTTGATTTACAAAATAAAATTAATGTAAAGCAATGCAGGTACTAGAGTCTCTTTAAGTTAAGATTTTGAACCAAAATGAAGGCACCAATAATTTTTGCTTGTCTGGTCTATTCTATTTTCATATGTGTTATTTTAGCTGAGATAAAATGTTATATAAATTATACAAATAATGGAAAAGCTGCAATTTATGTTAAATTTATTTTAATTTGCTCATTAATATTTATGTTTTGTATTTTAAAAAGTGAAGCACTCCCATCCTAAACCACACCCCTGAGGAAGACTCAGGAGGAGTCGAACCGCTGGGTGGTTTGGAAGGAGCAGTACTTGCTGCAGATCCCAAAATATTGTTTGCCACACTACAATAAAGTCTTTTTGCTTTACTTTTACCTTGTTGGTAACTTTATCTGGGTCCACAGTGCTTTGAATGCCACTACAGGCTTTTAGAGGTTCCTCCCTGGTTACCCAACTCTATGTGTTATATTTATTAAATCCCTATCCAGGTGGTCTAGTAGCCCTCTGTCCCCCCAAAGGTCAACTGCCCCTGTCCCAACCTGCCCACTCAGGACCCTAATCTCTACACTCCCTACCCTGTTTGCTAGTGCCATACTATGGCATTTGAGATGGCAGCCAGCTCAGCCTTCCATTCACGGTACCAGGTCAATATAGCATGGACAAAACCGAGCATAGAAAAATGCACTGTAGGATGTGCAAATGGCTCTACAGCAACAGGGGTTGTTTTAGCATGTGATAAGAACCACTCCCCTATCACTGTAGGTTGCCATAGCGCAACATGAAGGATGCTGCCATGGTGGTGCTTGGCCGAGCTGCTGTCATGGTGGAGTGGCTAGAGCACCTGCCTCCAGCAGCATTGGGACAGAAAGACAGTTGCTATACTTTTAACAGCATGCACTCTTGTTTTTTTGGTCAGGATTGTGTCCCAACGCTGTTAGAGTGCACACTGTTGTGTCTACACCATTGTTTGTATGAGCGGTTATGTCCACAACATTATGACCCCATGCCTCCATTCACCACTTCAGCCAGCTGCCATTTCATTGCCATTACACAGTCATGCATACTGTAAAATCAGCTGCATTTACAGTACTTGAGATCATGTAATAACAGTCAGATGGTAGACAGCCGAAGGGGTGAGTGAAAGGCTATGCCAGTCACCATCTCAAATTCTAAATACGGTGCTGTCAACAGGGGTGGAGTTTGGGGAGGAGGGTTCTGGGTGGGTGGGCTGGGAGGGGGCAGTTGACCTGTGGGGGTTGGGTCATCAGACAACCAGGATAGGTATATTTAAAAATAACATGTATGGTTGGGCAATTGGGGAAAGGGGCATCACTAGACCACCAGGACAGCATTGTACCATGACAGGATGGGCACTTGGGAGGATGTGCATTCATGGTAATGAGCCTATAATGGGCATGCTAATGGACTCTTAGCATCTTGTATGCTCAATGGGCACATTAGCATGACAGGGCTAAATGCAGCACATAGGATCCATAGCACTATCCCATTTGAGATGTGGTATCTCCGCTGGGCTCCTGGGGGACATCATCAGTATAATGCTATGTCAGTGCAATAGAGCATAGTCACTATACGCTGCACTAGCACAACCCCATCTTCAGTTACTACCTTCTGGTTGGAGTGTGCTAATTGTCTAAATACTGCCTTGAGTCAGCCATTTGCTACTTGCTGCACAATACTCCTGCCTGTTCTATGCACACAACTTGCTCTAACTATGGCGGTCTTAGTATTTTAGCTTTACTTTACCTCACACTGTACGTAAAGCACTCTAGTTACTTTTACTTTGTTTGGTGATTCTTTTACTCTTGTGGTTTTACTCTGCTCCTAAATGGCAGTACTGAATCAGGATTGGAGTAAAACTACAAGATGAATGCAAAAAAACAATCAATAAATAAATAAATAAAATTAACAAAATACTTCCAGAACAGAGTGATAAATTACAACTATTAATGCCCAGAAAAATTGCTTCATAAATACAGGCTAAGATTTATTTTGCCCCAGCTATGTCAAACATTTGGAATATCAACAAATATTAAGAACTTGGATGGCACATCAATGAACACCTTGAGAATAATGGACAATTTTTTTTTTTGATTTTTAGAATGTGGTGAAAGTGTTTCTTTACAGTTCAAAACAGTTCAGTATCTAGTCTAGTCCATTTAAAAACATTCAGAAACAATTTCTTATAGCATCAAACATGAGAGAACTTTGATGTTTTGCCAGCGGGAACAGGAGACCTTTTTTGTTATAAACAGATAAACTTAAAATTGTGGGATGAAACAACAGGTTCACATTGTTGTATAACTGGACAGAAAGAAGAGTCCAGCACTTATACCCATCTTGACACACCTAAATATAACAAGCAGGCACCTTAATGTAAGTATCATAAAAAAAACCAAAAAAAAAAACTTTATTCTGGGCAAACTGGTAAAAGCATAAAACAAACTCTGGTCAGAGCTGATATGGCTGTGCAGAGCTTTTACAAGTGCCAGATTCTGAAGTGCTCAAGATGGCAACAATGACAGAATTGTGTATGTATGGTACTCGCATATGTGCAATCTGACTTGGTGGCCATCTTGTGCATGGTGGCTGTCACTTCCACATTAGCGGAAGAAAAAGAAGTGATCCACAAAATGGGTTTGTTTATGTGGCCAGTGGAGTGGAAGGGTTGCATAAACCAACCACTAGAAACTGTGCCAGAGCACTGTGGACGCACAACGGACAGCGGCCTGGTCACGTGCTTACACAGTGCTACTACACAGAATTGTAGCAATACATCTGTGGAGCTCTGCCATAGCAGCCGTAAAAAAGAATAGAAGGAAGCAACTCTGGTACTCAATATTTCATGTGCAACTGTACTTTGTTAAAAGTGGACTTCCGGTCCAGCTGTAGCTACAGTATTTAAATATCCATCATAAAGTCATGTGATTGCTTACAAAACCATTGCATATGGGGGGTTTATGAGATTGTGAATCACATTTACAATAAGTTGCATGTAATAATGCAAGGTGCTTATAACATTTTAAAGTGAAAAACAACATGAAATGTATCGAGTGATAAAAATTAAAGTCAGAAGACATTCAGTCCCTCAGTCTTTGAGAACAAGTGCCATACTCTTCACTTTTCTCAGTTATACTTGTTTTATACTGAGCACCATGAACCACAGGTGCTGCCCCATTCTGTTTTCTCCCATCACATTGTATGTATGCAATTGTTCATGCCCAAACCTGGTGCCTTAGGGCTGATGTGGTGGTCCAGTAGCTGTGCAAAACACTGCTACTTGGGAGACTGGGGTTTGGGTTTAAGACACAGAATGTCATGCTGGGACTGGCTGGGAGCTGAGTATATCACAAAAATGAGGTACTCAGCTCCAGTGAGGGTAGGATGTAACAACCCCCCCCCCCCGCATTCACATACCTTCTGCTGGCCAATCAAGGAGTAAAATTTACTTTGACTGCCCTCCTAGCTAGGGGATGGACACAGCCATGGAGACTTTGATCATCAGGGTGGGGGATGAGGGGGTGAAGGGGTCAAAATCAGAGGATAACAAAAATAAAAAAATGTGCACTAAATATTTACATTGTTTAGATTCCCAACACTCTTTAAATATCATATAATTGTAACAGTATATTAATGGTCTTACTTCATAAACTGGACATTAAACAGCACTGGCATGGTTCCACTCTGAAACACTGATGAATGTATGCTATTAAAGTATATTCCCCAGTTATACACTGTCTTTCATATTAAAGTATATTTGATTTTCTGTCTGCTATTACCAAATAAATATGGCAAAAGAAACATTAATAAGAGAGTAACCTTTTAATCAAAACATCTCCATGTAGGCGGGCTCCAAGCTAACCATGTCTGCTAATACAAATTGCAAAAATTAGGGTGGAAATTAGCTGTCAGTTGCCAGAAAAATCTAGATATATTGTTGATCTAAATCAAATCTTCACTGTTGTCCTATGCACATAAGATTAATAAGGTCTCTAAGAGCTGCAAATTGTTGAAGTAAGATGTTGCTTAAGGATATGACAACTGTCTGGTCTTATTAACCTTCATGTGTTTACAAACTGTGACTGTACTGATGTCCACGTAACCTAAATTTGCACAACTTTAAAAATGTTCCCAAGGGACTACTCTAGGTAAACCAATAAAAAAAATATCTACTGTACTGTTATGCTACTTTAAAAAGTATATTAGGATTCTACAGTACCTTTACATCTCTACAAATACACCCTTATACAGTGATGTGTAAGCAATAAGATGTGACAGGGTGTGAGTTAGAACTGTCTAATGCACATTCATTGAGTGGCATATTGTGCTTATAAAAAAGGTCTATGTATTCTACTGTATATGGGGCGTCTAGTTTTAGCCATGCATTAGACATTTCTACTGCACGGCTAACAACCAGTCAGACTGCTTGAAATCCTTCACCCATTTTATAAATATGCAATAAACATATAATAAACAATGGAGGGCAGTGCTACATGCCATAGTATATCTGCAGCCCAGAAAGTTTTGGAGTTAGATGCATGCCTACACATCATCCTAAGCTGTGCATACAGTATGCTGGAGCATATGACACAGAATACACAGTTGTTTATCATACTCATAGCATGGTTGTACAGTCCCGAAAATATTAGCACAGAACAGCATTCCCAAGTGCTGACTGGGAAAAATACAGGGCACTGAGGAACCACTGTAAGAAAACCTCCAAACAGGCAAAGTCCACATACCTGTGTGACCTCCAGACTAGTCACTTATGGGATCCCAAGAAATTTTGGGGCCATATAAACTTGCTACTTAAGGGAACCCCCAGTGCCTAGGACAGAGCATTACTGGTTGGGATTACCTTGACCAATGACCCCTCCACAATAGCTGAGACATTCAATGCCTCCTTTTCAAACCCAGATGGACTATCTCCCCTGTCCTGCCTGGTGCTCCCCAATGCAACAGTCACAACTGGGAGCATGTTCGGCCCCAGTTTCACCAGAAACTTGTTAAACCCTCAGAAGTACTCCCACTCCTACTCAAAATTAAGCCCGATTCCTCCCTTAGACATGACCTGCTCGAACCTAGGCTGCTGAGGGCTGCTGCCACTGCCATTTCCCTCCCTGTCACCTGGCTTATCAACAGATCCCTCCTTGAGGGAACAGTTCCAAGCAAATAGAAAGTAGCGAATAGTCCCAGTCCACAAAAAAGGGCCCCGAGATAAAGTAGGGAACTACAAGCCCATCTCCATTCTCTGTCCCCTAGGGAAGGTGCAGGAGAGGTTAGTCTACAACCAATTGCAAGACTACATTGAGAAGCACTCTCTCCTAGCCAACATACAACATGGCTTTAGGGAAGGCCATGGCACAGACACAGCCCTTTTCCGGCTCATGTCTGATGTCCTTGATGCTATGGACAGGGGATCTCTTATGGGAGCTACATTTATTGACCAGTCTAAAGCCTTTGACCTGGTCTGCCATAAACTTCTTCTCTCCAAACTTCACCTCTTTGGATTAGAAGGGATCTCCCTCTCCTGGTTTAAGAACTACCTGCTCAATCAAAGCCAAAAAGTTCTCTGGAGAGGAATCCAATCTAGTATCTGACCGGTGGTCTCTGGGGTTCCTCAGGGCTCAATCCTGGACCCCCTGCTCTTCACCCTCTTTGTCAATGACATTGAGAGGGTTTGTGAGCCGAGCAAACTCATCCTCTATGCAGACGACACCACTGTCTATGGCAGTGACCCGCTACCTAGTGTTATCACTGCCAAATTGCAAGCCAGCCTCTCAGCACTCAAAGCCTGGTTCTCCACTAACTCCTTAGTACTGAATGAGGAGAAGACTAAAGCTGTACTGTTTGGAACCAGGCATCTGGGCATGACCAGATGTGACCTGCTCCAACTCCAAACAGCCCAGGGGAAGAGGGTTGAGGTCCTTGACAAGATCAAACACCTTGGAATCCTCCTTGGCCAGGAGCTGTCCTACAAGCCTCACATTGACTCTCTAACTAAGACCATCCACCAGAGGATTGGACTCCTTTACCATCTTGGACACTCCCTCTCTGATGAGGCTCGGCGAGCTATCGCCAACTGCACCCTACTCCCCATCCTCCTCTATGAGGCCCCCCTCCTCCAGTCCCTTAGAGAAGGGGAATTATATAATCTCTCTGTGCTTTACCACCAAGTGGCATGCTTTGCCACCAATGACCCCTCAAGGAGGCATCACTGTGAGGTCCTAGCAGACCTCCATTGGCCCACCTTATGGCACAAATTGGCCTACTCCTCCATCTGCCTGACCTACAAATTTTCCACTGCAGGCCCCCCTCCTCACTTTTGAGGCCTGCTTATCCCTAGAGTGCACTGCCATGATACAAGATCCTCATCTGGCTGTCCCCTGGACATCCCATGGGTACGCACCAACTCAGGCAAGTGTTCCTTTAAATACTCTGCCCCGCACTTATGGAACATTCACCCAGCAAACCTGGTCAACAGGCCTTCTCTCCAAGGCTTCAAGCTGGGCCTTAATGTTTACCTCCTTGAACTCAGCCACTGTGGCTGTAATCATTAGCCCCCGCTCTTTCCTCTTCCTACATAGGTCTCAATTGTGACTACGGTATTCCATGTTTATTCCTATGAATGTGTCCGCTGTGACTACAGTTACCCCAATGTATTGTGCCAAATGTACAAATCATAATGTCAATTGTAATTACTGTCACTCCAATGTATGTAACAATCTTAATCACTGTATCTTGTCCAATGTATGTAACCATTGCTTTATATAACTAATCCTGGGTCGCCCCTGAAAAAGAGACCTCTGGTCTCAGTGGGTTTACCCGGTTACCAAAATTTAAATAAATAAATAAAATGCAATAAACAAATCTATCCCAAATTAAATTTATTCAGCAAATGATGCATTTGCAAATGAAATGTAAACATGTCACTGCTTTTACTCTTTTTCCATTCAACAGCAAATACAAACACCATGATAGCTTTAACAAATATACCTACAAAACATTTAAGCAAACTGTGCAACATCTCATTTAAAGATGTGTAAATACCTTTTTCGAATGCTCCATTGGTAAGAAAGTCTCCGAAGTGGGTTTATGGTCCCCAAACCTTTTTTCCCACTGCAGAGACTGTCCACTTTAGAGCCTGGGGAGGCACAACCCTGAAATTTTTCGGGGGGCTATGGACGTCTCTGGCATTAAATGGCTGCCTCCACTAGTAGCATTTCTGAGGTAATTGAATTTTTTAATAGTAACATCCTTTCTATAACCAATGCTGTAATGTCACTCAATTGCCACCCTGTATGCAAGAGCAGGTCTGCTGCATTGCGTAATGCAGCTCTCTGTGCTCTTAGGGCTCAGAGTTGGCAATTAGAGCTCAAGTGGAGGAAGTCCGACTTAGAAGCTGATAATCTTGTCCTCACGGTCCACTCTCATGAGTATCTGGAGCTGATAATAACAGCCAGAAGAACTTTTTTGTTTGGTGTCATCACAGCTAAAAGAAATAGATCCTCTGCTCTCTTTAGCGTTGGTGATGGGATTCTCCACCCTAAGTGTTTCTCCCCAAATATGGGAGAGATTACTCAAAAGAGATGCAAGGGTTCTGCTTGGTTCTTTGCAGACCAAACTGCATACATCAGGGTCAAGATTTCCTCCGCAGTGAATTGTCATGATTACAGTGGTCATGTGGTTGGAATGATGTAAAGTCAGCCTGCCTGGGACAGTTTCCTCCCATCAGAAAAGTCTGGAAATCTGCCAGGTGCTCTTGAACCTGTTTCCAAATAACTGTCTGCTGCATTCTGCTCCTGTGGCCGTAATGAAGAAAGGAATGCCAGTGCTTGGTCTGGTGCTCAGCGAAGTCATCAATGCCTCTGTAAGGGAGGGGATGTTTCCAACATCACTGAAAGAGGCTGTGGTGCAGCCCCTTGTTAAGAAGACAGTATTTGATCCTGATGACTTAGTGAGTTGTAGATCTAACTCTAACTTGCCATTCTTGGAAAGGGTTAAAGAGAAAGTGGTGGTAACATGGCTAAGAGAGCATCTGGAAGAGTATTCCATCTATGAGCCATTCCAATCAGGACTTTGTCCTCAGCAAAACACTGAGACGGCCCTCCTGAGGTTTTGAGTAATCAGCTCCTGGCATGGGATCATGGAGAGGTTTCTTGCCTGGTCCTCTTGGATTTATCCTCAGCATTTAACTCTGTAATACAAATGGAGGGTGGTCAGTGATGTGGGTGAAAACAAAAAAGCCGACACCCGTAATCACACTGCAAAAAGGGCGAAACCAGAATGGCAACAAATGTTTTACCCCATCCCCGAGGTGTTATGACCTCAGAGATAGTTATATTAATAAAGGGTGGGGGGAAAAGCTCACTGCAATGGGGTGTGTGGAGGTGAAGCCCCCCACACAAAAAGAAAAAGTCAGTATTCCGGTTTTGCCCTTTGTGCCTCATGATTCCGGGTTCACAGTTTCACTCTTATCTCATAAAACCCATGTGGAGCTAGTGGAAAGGCTGAGGAGGATTTCTGTGGTGGCAATGTCCATGCTTGATTGGTTCTGGTGTTTTATCATTGATCACTGTCAGTCTGTGCTGTTAGCAAATTCTCAATCTTCACCTGTAAGCATGGTGTGTGGTATCCCTTAGGGTTCCATCTTGCCTCCATTATTGTTCATGGAGTTCATGCTTCTGCTAGGAGAAGTGAACTAGAAGTATGGCTTGGGTTTCCATCATTATGCTGATAACACCTAGCTGTACCTTTAATTTTATCTGAACAGGCCTTTACAACAGCTATGCTTTAGACAGCACTGTCTGAGATCAATTTGTGATTGCCTCACAGTGGGTTGAAGCCAAATTCTGGCAAAACTGAGCTGCTACTCTGAGACCAGATTGCCTGAGGTCATCCATAATGGAGAGCCTGAGCCTCCCTATTTTTAGAGGTGAAAGGCTTCATGTTAGGCAGGTTGTGTGCAATCTAGGGGTCACTTTTGATCCTGAGCTGTCACTGTTATCCCAGATGTCAGCTGTGGTCAGGAGTGGGTTTTATCACCTGATGAACATCATTGGCATGCACCCTACCTAGACCCAGATGATGTTTTAACTCTGGGGCACATTTTCATCATTTTTATGTTGGCTCGTGCATACGCAGCCAACATATTGTGGTAGCAGCAGATTTGGAGGTGCAGTCGCTGTTGGGCGAATGCAGGGCATGCATCAGCAGGTGCATTCCTCATTCCTCAATCAGCCAGCAGCAGGGGCCAACACCCTGCATATCTAATGTGGCCACCAGATCAGAGAAAAGGTCCACTGCAATGAGAGTGAAGCTGTCATGCAGCGGGACCACAACACGCCTCCCGCCGTGCAGACAACATGGAGGCAGTGACAGGCCACCGCTGTCTGTCACAATGCTGATGGGGAAGCCCACTCCCCATCAGCATAATCCCCCCCCATTTCCACTGTGTTCTGAAGGGGCACCCAATCCTCCTCGGCATCATGTGCCCCCCCAAAATGCCTTTCTTTGCTGAAGGGGGGGCCCAATCCCTGTCGGCTTCAGTCCCCCCTTTTCCCAGTTCAGTCTGCTGACAGTGGAGCCCACTCCCCATCAGCATGATGTCTCCCCCCTTTGTTGTGTGCCAAGGGGGGTGCCCAACCTCATCCTGTATCCCCTCACCTTCCATGTGTGCTGACGGGTGTGCCCAATCCCCATCAGCTACTGCACCCTCAAAAAACATTGGGTGGCACCCTGGGAGCCCACCCCAGTATGCCAAATACCCTGTAAAAAAACACCCCGCGATGCTTTTTTTTTGTTTTGTTTCGTTGTACCTGTAAAAAAGAAAATGGTCCCTCGGTCTCCCTGCCCCCTCCCACAACCAGCACCCACCCTCTGTGCACCCTGCCTCCCCACACACACCTTCACCCCATACTTACCTCCAGAGCCCGGCGTGATGATCTTCGGTGAACCAGGAACATGTCTGCACTCTTCAAAGCTGACAGTGAACTGAAGAAATGCCGGTAAGCTGTATAATGGCATAAATAGTGTTTTTTCAACTGTGGTGCATATCTCGGTCATTTTTTGGAATTTTGACACCAAATTTTCAACATGGGGTTTTTGGGACCCCTCCTCATGAATTTAGGCACTGTCATAGCATTATTCAGTCCTGAAAAGAGATTTCGCGGTCAAGGTGCAGAATCACCTTTTGGGACTGATTAACGAAACGACAGTGCCACTGTTCATGAGGGGGGCAGTCAAAAAGCCTATGTTGCAAATTTGGTGAAAAAAATCCAAGAAATTACTGTTTCACGGGTGTGCATTGCGCAGTTTTCACGCATGCTCATAACTTTGTGAATTTGTAATACTTTCACTCCAGATTTTCAGAATTGGCATTTTCCCACACCTCCTTATGAACAGTACAGCTGTCATTTTATATATCCTGCCCGAAATGTGTTTTTGCACGTCCGGTGCAGAATAGCGTGGTCGCAGTGCGAAATCAGTTTTTGGGACAGTTTGAGGAAATGACGGTGACACTGCTCATGAACAGAAGTCCTAAAATGCCTATGTTGAAAATCTGGTGACGAAATTCCATAAAATGACTGTGTTACAAGTGTGCATTGCGCAGTTTCCACGCATCCTTGTAACTTCGCAAATTTGCAATATTTTCATGCCAGATTTTCAACACTGGCATTTTTTCACACCTTCTTATGAACAGTACAGCTGTCATTTTTCACATCCTGCTCTAAATGTGTTTTCGCACCTGTGGCGCACAATGGCGTGGTCACTGTGCGAAATCAACATATCGGACACATTAACAAAATCACAGCGCCACTGTTCAAGAGGAGAGGTCCCCAAATGCCTGTGCTAAACATGTGGTTAAAAAATTCCCCCAAATAACTGGGTTACAGACATGTGTTGCACAGTTTCTATGCATGCTCATGACTTCACCAATGTTTTATATTTTCACTCCAGATTTTCAACCTTGCCATTTTTTTACGCCTCCTTATGAACAATACAGTTGTCATTTTCCACATCCTGCCCACAATGTGTTTTCATCCCTGCGTCGCCAAATGGCATAGCCGCTGTGCAAAACCATCTTTCAGCTAACAAACTGATTGTGCCGCTTTTCATGAGGTGGGCTCACAAATAGCCCGTGTTGAAAATTTGAGTGAAAATACCAACACAGGCCTACGGTGTTAGGGTTTCCAACTGTAGCACCCCACCCTATAGAGACCAACAGGCATTGGGGTGTGACTTGGGATCATCGGCTGTAATGCTCATGCCATTCCACCCCCACCGCCACCCCCACCCTGCAGCCAGTGACAGCATTGTGGTGTGCCTTGCACTGTTCAGCCACACAGTTCACTCCATTCTCCTATACTGCACCCACCTCAGCATATTTCCTTATGGAATGGGGTAAGTATAATGCCCAAAGACCCCAAAACACACCACAACACTTGTCAGTGTCTACAGGGTAGGGTGAGGTACAATGGCATGAGCGTTATAGCTGACGACCCAAAGGCACACCCCAATGCCTGTCAGTCTCTACAGGGTGGGGTGGGTTACGTCACTTCAGTACTTCATTGCCATTCCTATTATGCATCTCTAACTCCGGCACTGCCAGTGCCAAGGCCAGCGAGACAACATTCAGCACTGACAAATGCTTGTTTGCCTTTGATACTTAATGCACTTTATTGGAGCCTTCCGTTAGGTCATATCTGCCATCAACAATTAGTCCAGAATGCAGTAGCTAGACTTACTATCTCCACCAGGAAATTACAGCATATCACAGCTATTCTCTATTCTCTGCACTGACTTCCTGTAAGATAGTGGATCAATTTTAAGAGTCTTCCTTTGGCCTATAAGGCCCTCAATGGAACGGATTACCTGTACCTTAATGCGCTGCTTGTTACATGAAGAGATATCTATTAACCTACTAGTATGTGTCTCTTGACTATTCTAAAGTCAAGATTAAAGTCAGCTATGGGCAAAGCTTTTTCTGTTTCTGCCCCATTTCATTCAAACAGCCTTCTCATGGATAATTGGTCTGACACCTGGATCTCTACTTTTAAGTCTAAACTAAAAATTGGGGAAATGGGCTCAGAAGGAGCCGAATTCAAGAAGGGAGGGTGCAAGCTGCTGACTGCTTCAGCCTGCTGCAGGGAAATGGGCTCAGAAGGAGCCGAATTCAAAAAGGGAGGGTGCAAGCTGCTGACAGCTTCAGGTGCAGAAGGTACCTGTGAAATACCAGGAAAAGCAACTTTTGTATCTACTTTACTGCCACCAATCAGCATCTTGTGTGCACCACTGCAGTTTCAATATATTTTCTCCGGCAAACAGTTTAGATTCTTTTCATATGGTCTGTTGCACCAAAGAACTGCATTAGTTTGGGGCAATTTCTAGAGTTATTTAAGGAGTGTAAGGGTCACTGAATCTTTGCATTTACTGACTCCTTATGACTTCTTGTGACCACCTTTGGCATGTGGCACATGCCACTGGCAAATCCAGCAACTGGCAGTGTTACAAGCAGGCTTGGAATGCATGCACCTATGATGTCCACCTTGCTAAAATTGCCCACTTTCAGAGTATGTTCTCTAGCTCTTGGGGCAACAGCAAACAAATTCTGGGAGAATATCAAAAACCTCACTGGGAAATCCAGCAAGTCCACGCCCACAATGCTTAATTTCAATGGCACAACCATGCAGAACTATAAAGAAACAGCCGACATCTTCAATAGTGCTTTCACAAATCCTAGTGGGGTACTCCCTCTCAGCTTCTTTACTGATCCACCCAGCCATCTCAGTTACCAAACTGCGGCTCAGTCTACCAGTCCCCTCCTTTATATTTTCAGACAATCACTCCTGATGTTGCCAAAAAATACCTTCCGCAGGTCCTTGGCAAATCAAGGTATAGCAGCAACACCCTTGAACTCAGACTGCTCCACCTCACCCTAACACAGTACTTACACCTCTCACCAAGATTCTTAACCTATCTCTCTGCCTTGGCCAATTCTCCGTGCTATGGAAAGCAGCAGTGGTGACTCCGGTCCACAAGAGTGGGGATAGGGCCTTACATTCAAACTACCATCCTAATTCCATCCCGCCACCCCTCTTGAAAGCATTCGAGTGTATTGTAGTGGACCAACTGACAGAGTACCTAGCCACTTACAATATACAATGCCCACAGCAACACGGCTTTAGGAAGGGACATAGTAAGTACCACCTCAGCCCTACTACTCAGTGTGGCTCAGTTGGTAGCACATTCGCCTCTGGACCAGAAGGTCGTGGATTCTCGTCCCACACCAGGATGGACTTGCACCTAAAAATCACTGGCATCCGAGTGCAGTATTGGGGGTTGCTGTACTGCTGGGTGTGCCGTCCTTCGGATGAGATGTTAAACCAAGGTCCCTTCTGCCCATCCTGGTGTTGTCTGGTGGGTGTCCAGGTGGAAGTAAAAGAACCAGGGTACTCTTCATAAAGAGCAGGGAACATTCCCGGTGTCCTGGCCAACATTCCCCTTCCCATAAACCGGTTCATGCAATTATCCAGGCTGTGTGTGGGTGATGATGTGTGATATGGCCGCCACCACACATTCAGTCACTTCACTACCAGTCTAGCATTGCTTGTAAAGTGCTTTGGGATACTGTGTATGAAAAGTGCTATATAAATGCTGATTCTTCTTCTTCTTCTTCTTCTACTACAGTACTTTGATTTTACTCATAAATCATTAGATCATTAGATTGTGGATACCCTGTGGGATCAATTTACATTGGTCTCACAAAGGTGTTTGACACTGTTAATCACTCACTGTTACTTAAGTCCTTACCTACCCTTGGCCTTTCACACAGTCACTTCATGGTTTAAAAGCTACATTGAAGGTAGAACCAATGAGAAAAAATTCAGGACACTCTCTCAACCAGTCATCCAGTATGGTTGGGGTTCCCCAAAGCTCAATCTTAGGTCCTCTCCTATTTATTCTATTCCTAAATGTCCTACCACAAGTCTGTTCCACCAACCTACTCCTATATGCAGATGATGCTGTACTTTTCACTAGCCCATTAGATCCCCTACCCCTTGAAAAACAACCTGCAACAATGCTTCACTGCAGTTGAGAGCTGGTTCACCAATCAAAAACTTATCATGAGCTACAAAAAAAACAAAGTGATGCTCTTTGCCAGACCCCACGACAAGCATAAATCTACCCAACTAACTATCCTTAACAACCTCAGTCAGACCCTGGAACAAGTCAGCAGCTTTAAATACTAGGTATTACCCTGGACAGTACCTTATCCTACAATGAACACGTCACCTTAATATTAAAAGTGGCAAACATCAGAATAGGGATCCTCTATAGGCACAGTGTCAGTATGACCAAAGAAGCACTTCGCCTTGCTGTCACCAGTTCTATTCTTTTGATCATTGACTATGGTCTAATCATTTATGGCTCTGCCACAGACACCACGCACCTAGATACACTCACACAAGCGACCTTTATGCCAACACTATTTTGTTGAACCTCCAAGGCAGGATCTCCTACCAAACCTGCCTGATCACAAAGAAAATTAGCCTTGAGCTCACCCCCCATGCATTACAGAAGCTCCTCACTAGAGGACTTAACCCCCATCACATAAGAAGCACATTCAATCCCCCATCCTTGTCCCTTTCTGCCGTACTGCCCAAACCCAATGAGCATTTATGTTTAGAGCACCCAGTCTGCTAAACAGGCTCTCATCTAACCTCCAGTATGAATCTAAATTAGGACCCTACAAAAACAAACTTTGTCTTCACCTATCTGAACTCAGCAGCTGTGACCGCTCTCGCCCAGCTTACAGTAAGCTGGGCCATAACACTTATGCTCAATTTCCAACCCTTGCCACCTACTGTCTCTAGGGTTGTTGTTTCCTCTCTTTCACCTCTGTTCCCTAGCTTCTCCTTCAACAAGGTCATTTACTTGAGTGCTTGTAATGAACAAATTGAGGACCTGTAACCCTGTAATAACTTTGTACCTTTTGTAGCACTTACACTGTGGTATGCCTATTTTGTTAATTCATTCAATCTTTTGTACCATGCTTGCTTGTTTAATTTTATTCAGTCTTTTGTACCATGTATTGTGCTGTTGTTCCTTTCATCTATGATGTGGAGCCTTTGTAAAAGAGCCCCTAGCTAAAATATTTTGTAATTCCAAGATTTTAATAAGTAAAAAATAAAAATAAAAGAAAACTAGCTTTTGATGGCATTTGAAGGCATCTGATCTAGTGCTAGATACACTGTAAATGTTTATAATATTTTAATCTTTTTGTCTATTTTTTATATTTGTAATGTATTTTTTGTAAATGTTGAACTTAAGTATTACTTGTTTGTACAGTGCCTTAGTTTCTTAGTCTCATTTATCATTTTCATCCTCATGGATTTAAACTCTAGGCTTGCAAATACTTTCTGAACATTATAATATATGAAAACATGTAGTTACAAACTGATACAGACTCTGAAGAGGCAGATAAATATTCCTGTAGCATAAACTGGAAACAACATTCCCCTACTCCCACACACTTATGTGAATTGCAGCTCTTAGTTTACAAGTACTTTCTGAAATTTATAATACATGAAATGTAATAACTAGTTAGATATATTTCTAGCCAGCTTTCAGAAGCTATACATTGCTATTGCACGTGGGAATTATATCACAAATCCTGTTATATACAGTTATGGCAACTGTACAGTATATATTGGGATTTTTGGAATGTTGGAAAAAGTGTTCACTGGCATTTTCTTTTTTCTGACCCACTCTTCAACCCATTCTTCAACAAATTCAACATTAAATGGGCCCCATCAAATTATTCCATCCAGCTGTAACTCCAAAGTCCACTTGTTGTCTTTGAAGTTGTTTTGCAATACATGTTGTACTTTAAAAGCAGTCATTATATAAAATGTGGGGCTGTGTAACTCTTACGCTGCTTGGTTTATAATAACCTTGGAAATTACTTAGCTTCACTTACAGTATGTGTTTTTGAGATCATCACAAACCAAGAGTGTATTAAAATACCTTGTTATGCACAGTGCCCTATCGTACAATATTCTATATACAGTACAAAATTCCCAAATAGTACCTGAAAATAAACAGACAGCTTCTTCTTGATGTGCACGCTCTCCACAGAGTATGGCTGAGCCCCCCATCCCTGGTTAGAGGGCAGATTCTGTGATCAGTTACTGATAGGATTGCAGTACTAAATTAAGCCAATGAAGGTACAGGTTTATTAGTCAGTTGGGATTGAAGGGAGCTGTGATATACAGATTAAAAACTATATATAAAATAATACATGGGGTGGTGTGCTTAATGAGATTTTACATGCGCCCCCAAGGTGTTGGATGCTACATAAACCCCAAGAGTGAAGCCTGTGTTTTTTTTAAGCATCCAACACCAAAAGGTGTATATAAAATCTAAGTTTTACACACCACCCCATGTTTTATTTTATATAATTGCTGGGGAGCGTTTTCTCTCCAAAGAAGCTATATAAAATAAAAATACATTGCTGTTCAGCCATGGCGGGTTGAAGTGCTGTCCATCCGTGCCCCAGGCCATGCTCATTAAAAACTCCTAGTTTTTTGTAACTGATTCCCCAAGTAAATGAAAAAAATACAGTGAATGGGATTTTTGAACTTGATGCCTTTACAACTTATGTTCTGTGGAGTCAGTTCAGGAAGTGCAGCCGTGGTCCTCGGGTTTAGGCAAGGATAGGAAGTCTGCAGGTGGCGCATGAGTGGAGCGAGAGAAACCCAGTGCATGTGGGCCATTGTAAACTGCAGGCTATAATGGTCAATTATAACTGAGTTTTTCTATGGGAGAAAATTATCCCCAGTTATTATAATGGAATAATTCCTACTTGGGGCTATTGTAAAGTATGGCCTCCTATTCTAGTTCCCTCCAAGTATACTAACCAAAAGAACTGCACTTCTCTGTAACTTTAAATCAAAGTAGCAACAACATTGAAAGACATCAAGATGTCCTAAGCAGAAGCAGGATCACACTGGAAATGAGATGTAGCACCTCAGCTATGCTATCACGAGTAAATAAATTGCTTGTAAACACTGTGGAATGCAGTGCATGAGCATTGCTTCATAAATATAAGTTCTATACTATTTTTCAGCCCAGACACTACCTGTAGTTAATCAAAGTACCAATGCCACTGGTATGTGCCAAGGACCGTGTCATTATGCAGACCTCAGCATGGTCAGGTGTTGCTTACCTTCCTTAATTGTACAATCATCTCTTCTACTGTACTAAAACTGATCAGAATTCACATCTTCAGCTTCAAAACTAGGAGTGAAATTTGGCAATGGCATAAACAGCTCAGTATGACAGCCAGTATCTGGGATTCCAGGGTTAGACTTTATTAGAATTATACCCAAATTGCTAACAGTTCCCTTTCCCTGTAAGATGGGATTCATAAGGATGGGCAGATGTTGTATCTTTAGTTCCCCGAATGCAGATAAAGTACATTTGAACTCTTCTCCTTAAGAAAGAACCTTATAAAATGGGCAAAGGATTTCAAGCAATCTGATTGGTTGTTAGCCGTGCATTAGATGTGTCTAATGCACAGCTAAAACTAGAACCCCCATTAGAATACACAGGCCCATTTTATAAGTGCAATAAGCCACTCTGGGGATGCGTATTAGACAGTTCTAATACACAGCTAGGGGACTGGACGCACTTGGCCTGTGGCCTCGTACCTCACTACATCCCCTAGCCATGCACTAGAACTGTCTAATGCACACACCCTCGTGTCTTATTGCTTATATATATATAGGATGCATAAATGACAAGAAGGCAGATACTTTCCAGTTTGAGTGGTTTCTGTCACCACACATACAGTACAATCAAATGCTTCTAACACAGTGCAAACCATTATGGGCGTGTAAATCTATATGTGGTTGAAGGATGGTAGGCTGACCAGAAAAAGGATTTAACTGGTATTAAATTCTGTTTGACATGTCACTACTCAGACTTTATCGCAGTCAATTTTCACACACTAAAAGTAACAATAATCTTTAAAAAGTGCACAAAAGAGTACATATGATGACAACAGACAGAAGCTATTGCTTGCTGCCTAAAAATGGTATCTAAATGATTATTTCAGGACACAACCAACTAAGGTGCATGTACACCAACCTAAAAGGATTTGGACCAAACTTAAAGATGAGACTTTAAACTATCACCGTAACTAAGAGATAATGATATCTCTGATGATATAACTGCAATTAGAGCACAACTTATAGAGTACATAAAGCATTAAAATCATCAAAAAAGACTATTTTTAAATCTTTTGCCCAGGGTTCCCTCTCCCCCACTCCCACTAACTGCTGCAGCGGCAGTGCCTATATTATATGGTACAGTCTAGGCATGGCTGTGAAAGTATGCTCAACACTCGTTCCATACCAATCAGCTTACCTTGAATGCCAAAAATGTAGTATCCATGACATTTGGCACCAAGCAGCATCTGGATGGGTGTGCTGCTGAGCGTTAATCAAGTCAGATGCACATTGGAAGTGCTCCATAGTTTAAAAGACCAATTAAAGTTACAAAAAGAGTCTTTTTTCACTTTCAACATGGCTTTATAGCAGCTTTATTGACTTCACATCAGTCCTTTTTGTGTTCCTTGCATGCATGTGCAAGAAACACATTACGTTCAGCATTTAGGGAAAATGCCTAATTGTGTCAGGAAATTTGAGCCACGTCACCACGCAATCAGCTGTTTTGGTGCATTACAAGCTACCAAAATAGCTGACTGGGTGGTGTCCCCATGGCGACGGCTTCTCTGTCGGCCTCTCACAGTCCCCAGGAAGCCGATGGAAAGCTGCCACCCACCATTCAGTGTGCCTTCCTGTTGAAACATTTCAATAAATAAACAGAAAGCTAACTGGGAGTGCCCAATCCTCCTGTCAGCATGCACCCTACCCAGTTCGCCGATGGAGAAGCCCAATCCCTGTCGGCTTGATGCCCCCCCATTTGTTGTGTGCCTAGGAGGTGCGCAATCCCCTTCTACTAATGCACACTCCCTCCCAAGCACAACCACAGTGCATGGCCGACGTGGTGCCCAATCCCCGTCAGCTCCAGCACCCCCCAAAAGAAGAAGCACCAGGTGTGCCGGTATGCTGGGAGGCCACCTCAGTGTGCAAAAAAGCATCCCACATCATCTATTTATTTGTAAAACTTGTAAAAACAGAAAATGGTCCCTTGCAGTCTTTAGTGCCCCCTCCCTCAACCCACATCCACCCACAGTGCACCCACCTCCCCCCACCCCATACTTACCTCCGGAGCCCAGTGCAATGACCTTCAATGGACTGGGAACACATTTGCACTCTTCAAAGCTAACCATGAACTGAAGAAATGCTAGTAAGCTGTATAATGGCATAAATGTTTTTTTTTTCAACTTTGGTGCAATTCTCGGCCATTTGGAGGAATTGTTTTGCAACATTTTCAACATGGGGTTCTTGAGACCCCACCTCATGAACTCAGTCACTGTCATTTTGTTATTCATTCTCAAAAGGTGATTTTGCAATCACCGACTGGAACCACCTTTTGGGACTGATTAATGAAACAACAGTGTCACAGTTCATGAGGTAGGCCCCCAAAATCCGTATGTTGAAAATTTGGTGAAAAAATTCCCAAAAATGACTGTTTTATGAGCATGTGTTTCGCAGTTCCTATGCACACTCACAACTTCAAGCATTTTTAATATTTTCACTCAGGATTTTCAACGTTGCCATTTTACCACACCTTCTTATGAACAGTACAGCTATCATTTTTTCGCCTGAAATGTATTTTCACATATGTAGCACACAATGGTGCAGTCAGTGTGCGAAATCAATGTTCAGGACAGATTAAGAATATCACAGTGACACTGTTCATGATGTAGGCCCCCAAAAACCCTATGTTGAAAATTTGGTGAAAAAATTCCCCAAAATGACTGTTTTACGAGAGTGTATTGTGCAGTTCCTATGCACGCTCATAACTTCGAGCATTTTTAATATTTTCACTCCAGATTTTCAGCATTGCCATTTTACGACACCTCCTTATGAACAGTGCAACTGTCATTTTTCACATCTTACTTGAAATATGTTTTTGCACATGTAGCGTGCAGTGGCATTGTCGGTGTGCAAAATCAATGTTCAGGACAGATTAAGAAAATCACAGTGACACTGTTCATGAGCAGAGGTCTTAAACTGGCTATGTTGAAAATTTGGTGACAAAAGTCTGTAAAATGACTGTGTTGTGGGCATGCATTGTGCAATTTCCATGCACCTTCATAAGTTCACAAATTTGTAATCTTTTCAGTCCAGGTTTTCAATATTGGTATTTTTCCACACCTCCTTATGAACAGTATAGCTGCCATTTTTCATACCCTGGCCGAAATGTGTTTTCGCACTTCCAGTGCAGAATAGCACGGTTGCTGTAGGAAATCAGTGTTCAGGATAGATTAAGAAAATCACTGTGACGCTGTTCATGAGCAGATGTCCCAAAATGCCTATGTTGAAAATCTGCTGTAAAAAATCCCCAAACTAATTACAGTATGGGTGTGTGTTGCACAGTTTCAATGACACTCGTGACTTCACCAGTTTTTTTATATTTTCACTCCAAATTTTCAACATTACAATTTTTTACACCTCTGCTCATTAAAAGTACAACTGTCATTTTTCACATCCTGTTCAAAATGTGTTTTTGCACCTGTGGCGCCAAATGGTGCTGTTGCTGTGCAAAATCACCTTTCGGCTAACAAACTGATAGTGCCACTGTTCATGTGGTGGGATCACAAAAAGTCCATGTTGAGAACTTGGAGTAAAAATACCAAGAAATGCCCAGGGTGTTAGGGTTTTTGACCATAACAAGTGTATTTCCTTATGGAATGAGGTGAGTGTAAGGCCCGAACACTTCAAAGCACACCTCAACACTTGTAAGTGTCTGCAGGGTAGGGTGAGGTGAAATGTTGTGACCGTTATGGGCAATGACCCAAAGGCACACCCCAATGCCTGTCCATCTCTGCAGAGTGGGGGTGGAGTTAGCGTCAGTTCAATACTTCACTGCCATTCCTACACTGCATCTGTCTAACTCCTGCACTTCCACTGCTAATGACAGCAAGCAACACTTGGCATTGACAAATGCTTGTTATTGACCCAATGAAAAGTATCAATTTCCCTTAAAACTGTCGGGAGAGGATTTCTGACCTGGGGACCAATAGACCCCTCAAAATGGTGAGAGCAGAGGTCTCACTGGCTGAACCTCACCAAGATGTGGGCACCAAGCCTAAACTGATTAAACCAATTATTGTATCCATACAGAAACTCCTGGCAGAGTTCCTAGTACAAATATGACAATCAGCCCAGAGAATGGAAACAATATTGGATGATATATTTAATAGATGTGTTGCAATGGAGGGGAGGACTGAAACTTTGGAGAAGGTTGTAAAAGGCAATGACATGGAGATTAAAGCTTTGAATGCACATATGTTAATGGTAGAAGGTGCCATCAATGCAACCCTGCATGAACAAATCTCACAAGCTGCAAAGGTGAAGCGACTGGAGAACGTGATGTTATTGAGGAATGTGAGGCTTATTAGTTTCCCAGCTCAAACCCAAGATATGGATTTAAAAACAGAGATAGAAGCCACCGTGAACACTATTTTCGTTGGAGCCTATAATTCAACTGGATTTGGTCTGTTGGCCAAAAGCAAAGAAATAAGATTAGGGAGATGTGCAATTAACTGCAGAGACAGCGGTTCATGTTGATGGTGCAAGATGTGGGATAAAAACATTTAAATCTCTGCCTGAAAGAAATAAAGTCCTTCTGTTATTTAGGCAGTAAAACAAGAGTTTCTGTACGAGAGCTCATTTGCATCTTTACCCTAATTTTTCTCTGCCCGCACAACACAGCAGGAAAATATTTCTAACAATTATGTCAGAATTTAAAGAAGCATGTTCTAGTAGTGTTGCTTGTACCTGCCAGGCTGAAAATAACTTTTCAAGGCAAAGACTTTTTACAATGATCCTGAACCTCCTTTTTTAAAACCAGTGTGCAGTGTTCCATGGACTAAGGTTTAGACTTTGAGGAAGATGAAGCTGATGTAATATACTACAATGGAGCCCTCTTAAGTGCACACTCTAAGGATTAAAGACTTTTATGTACTTAAGCGGGTTGTGCATTTAACCAGAAAATCACTTCCAGGCACATTTCACTGTTTCTATAATGTGCTATAGTATATGGTTACCCTTTGTTATGTTTAAAAATCAGCCTGCTCAAAATCCTTGTTAAGCACATTCAAAACAGTTATGCACATTCTAAAGTGTTGCTATGTGCATTCCGAATAGTTGTTATGCACAGTTCAAAGGTCATACAATTTTAAATTTCTCATTTATTCTACACCTAGCTACTTACTAACCACCCAGTGCACAAAGTCATACCCTTTACCATTCAAATGTCTGGAAATTTGATTTTGATAAGAGAGTAGAACAAAGAAATGGCAAGATTTTTTGTTTTCACTTCAGTGGGAGTCTGTCACTCTAGTGTAAAAAAAAACACATACTATAAAAAATAAAATATGGTCAACCACGCACAACTCAGCATGTGTTTCCATCTCAAGGGTTGCAATGACAGCATGGACCTCTAGAGCTTCGCTCTCGAGGTTCATATGCTGTCATCTCAACCCCTCAATGGAAAGACAGCCTTGTCGTGTATGGTTGCCCATTCATTATTCTCCATTTATTAAATACCAGGCACTCAAGTGAAAATGACATTACTGCACTGTCCTACTACTCAGTTCTACTTAACAAAATCAGTAATCTTCTTTTGCTTTATGTGTTTCAGTGTAGGATTCAAAATTAAACAGAAGGCTAAAGTCAGACTTTTTTTTTGACAAAATTAATTTTCTTACTGTGGTCATGCTAGACAGCACCACAGCTGCAGTTAAGATGTTAAGGTGGACTGTTTAAGGTGGTACTGCACAAAATGTGCACTTAAAAGCTGGGTTGGACTGGAAATCAATAAGAAAAGTAACAAAAATATGTATGTGCATTTAACCGAAATGCGCATTTACATGTAATAGTAAGTAGTAACTAAGTAAGTAAAATATTTTTATTCATTGTTTCATATGATTATGGATTAACTCAGCTGAGTAAAACTCATTTTCAACTAGGTCCACAGCTGAGTAAAATGTTTCATAACACTGAACACAGAATTATGCAATACATACAATTTGGTTAAATATAAAAGATGTTAAAACAAAAGAATACATATCAAAAAGTTGTTAATTTACTATCTTCAAGAGAGACTTGTAATTCATTAAATGATCTCTGGAGCTTCATTCATATCTTTTCTAGAGTAAAATCTGATGTATAAATAACAGTGCCATCTGCAAAAAGATGAAACACCTTTAGATCTGAAAAGCACAGTCCATTTACATGTATATTAAACAACAGAGGTCCCAAGATGGAGCCCTGGGGGACACCCAATCCAACAGGAAGCAAGCTAGAGACCCGTTCACCCATTGATACAATCTGGCTCCTTCCTACAAGGTATGCTGCCAGTCACCTCTGTGCCATGCCCACAAATCCCAATGATGCCACCATAGACAGGAGAACACCATGGTCCAAGGAATCAAAAGCCTTGGATAGATCTACAAATACAGTACCCACCTGTGTCCTCCTGTCCAGGGCTGCCTACACATCCCCCACCACTTTAACAAGAGCCGAAGTGGTGCCATGGAACTTTTGGAAGCCACACTACATAGCATTGATTAAGCATTGGGAATCCAGATGTTCCCTCAAATTAAGCACCACTAATTTTTGAAATATTTTGGCTGTCTGGGACAAAAGTGAAATTGGGCGATAATTACTCATCTCACTTTTGTTACCCCCCTTAAAAATAGGTATCACGTTTGACTGTTTCCATTCTAAGAGATATTCTTCTATACTCAGTGATAAGTTAAATATATAAGCCAGGGGATAGGCTATAACTGATGTTTACTAAGAGTCATACTAAGATACTTTATGAAGCAAAAGGCTAAAAATGCCCATAGTGCTTCAGGCCTACACATAGTGTTGTAATAATTTATTGTATTTCATATAGATGTCAAGTCTATTTTTAAAAGTAACCTTATTGTCACTAATAATGACTTCCAAGGGAAGCATATTCCAGGGCCTTACGATCCTTTGCGAAAAAAAGTAAGATCTTTTTTTGGTTTTACTTTTGTTCACAGCAAGTTGAAGTGGGTGACCTCTGGTATTCACCCTAATTTGTTTAAAATCCACACCAAATTCCACAAATGGGTGTTGATCATTTATAATATCCCATGTGAGCAGAAGATTACCCCTTGCCCTTCTGTCTTCAATGGACATTAAATCATATTTGTAAAATCTGTCTGAATATGAAAGTGATTTGGAGGACACAAAATATTTCGTCACTCTGCTCTGAACTCTCTCTATTCTAGCTATATCCTTCTTTTTATATGGATTCCACAATTGTGAGACAAAGTCAAAATGAGATCTCACATATGCTCTATAGAGAGGCAAAAGGATATCAGGATATTTTGATGTTATATTATGGAGGATTGACCACCATATCCTGTTAGCTCTGCTAATAATGTTAGCGATATGGGAGTCAAATGATAAACATGAGTCGACTGTAACCCCCAAATCCCTTCCACTGTCCTTACTTGCTAAAATACTATCATAGAAAAAGTGTTGGTAGTTGGGATTGTTTTTTTCCAAAATGCATGACGCAACACTTAGCGAGGTTAAAGTGCAGATTCCATTTAATGCACCAAGACTGTAATGACTTCAGATCTTCTTGAACTACCAAGTAATCAGTTTCATTTTTGCAGATGTTTCCTATTTTGCAATCATCTGCATATTTAATTATCTTACTTTGAATATTTATTGATAGGTCGGATATAAAAATCTGGAAAATAAGTGGGGAAAAACTGATCCTTCTGGTACACCGCTCTTGACTACATTTCAACTACTTACATGGCCTTCAATTATAACTCTCTGCTTCCTATCTGACAGCCAATTAGTGAGCCATCTAATATATATTGGTTCTATATTATGGAGTTGTAGTTTCTGGATTAAGGCCCAATGAGGGGCAGAATCAAAAGCTTTTTTAAAGTCCAAAAAAATTATGTTGCAGGGAGTACCTCTATCCAGATTTTCACTGATAAAATTATAGAAACTTATTAAGTTTGTTGTGCATGAATGGCTTTTTAGAAATCCATGTTGAGTTGGATCTAAACTTGTAACAGCTGGTGTTAACTCATCTTTAATGATCTGTTCTAATATTTTACAAAAGATAGGTGTTAAACTGATAGGTCTGTAGTTATCTGAAATACTTTTAGATCCCTTTTTAAACAGGGAAATAACATTTGCATGTTTCCATTCAGATAGAATTTGACCTGTATTTAGGCTTTTGTCAAAAAGTATTTTTAAAGACACACTGAGATGGTCCTTCATTAAATTAATTAAATCACCTGAGATGACATCAGGGCCTGCAGAAGGGCATTTTTTTATAGATAATAATTTTGTTTTAATGGTTTCAATAGGTATATCTACATTCTGAAAACAGTGATCACCCTTAGCAGCAGAACATGGGACAGTATTTTCTGGAAAAAACTTTGCGAAAGTGTGTACTGAAATGTTCAGCCATGTCTTTAGGATGGTATAAAACTTTATTGTCAGTACTGATTGGACCAACCTTACATTCTTTTTTTTAAGGAATTTATATAACTGAACATTAATTTGCAGTTTCCTTTTTTGTCCTTGTTGAGCCAATGATTTTTCCATTGATATTTGTGCTTTTTTTATCTCCTTTTTGCATAGTTTTTGTATCCTTTTAAATGCATATAAGGTTCTTTAACATTTATTTGAATGATATTTTTATAAAATTTGTTTTTCTTTTTTGTTAATTTCCACAATTTATAATTTAGCCATTTTGGTTGGGAATTTAACTTCTTTTTGAGTACTTTGGGAATAAATCTGTTACCAGCATTCATAATTGTAGTAGTTAAAGATTTCCACATATCATCAATACTGCCACTATTTAGCTGGGTGGACCAATCAATATCTGCCAGATGTTTATTAAGTGGCATAATATCTGTTTTGTGGAAAGTAAATACTTCTATTGTATTTTCAGATTCTAAATGAGTATTATGTAGTTTAAAGCTAGTAGTACAGTGATCACTATTTCCCAGTAGAGTGGATGGTATACATTCATTAATATTTATGGATTTGCTGCCTAGAACAATATCCAAGATATTTGATCCTCGAGTTGGAAAATAAATATGTTGAGTTAGATTAAGTTCAACACATGTATTCAAAAAGTCTTTGGACAGGCTGCATCTAAATGATTTATTTGACCAGTTTATATCACCTAGATTTAGATCACCCATAAAAAGAATATTTCCTAACTCAGCAGCTGAAGCCTTTTCTAGGATGATATCATTTAAAATCACCTGGTTCGAATCCGGTGGCCTGTAACAAAGTCCCAGTACAAAGTTTATTTTATTAAGATGTTTGATGTGAAGCCATACTGATTCCACTGAAGAAGGATTTTTTTTTATCTTAAGGGAAATATCAGATATAGTAAATGAAGAAGAAATAAAGAAAGCCACTCCACCTCCTCTATGATTTGACCTACTGTTATGAAATAAAGCATAACCTGGGATACATAGTTCCCAAGCCTGTTCACTTGACCACCATGTTTCTGTTATGCCAATGACATTAGGTTTATCAATACTTGTTCTTAGGATTAATTTGTCGATTTCATTTCCTACACTATAAACATTTAGCAGCATGAACTTTATTTCTTGATTTTTTTTTTGTTTATTTTGATTTGACTCAGTCAAATGAGACAAGGAGAGGACACTGGATTTTATTTTTCCCCTTTCTTGCTAGTTTAAATTTATATTTATTGCAGGTACTCTAGAACTAGAAATGTTGCATAGATTAATGGCACCCAATCGATTTAAATGCAAACCATCTTTAGCAAATCCTTTAGGGTCACTGATGAAGTGTTTCCAATGATCAATAAAGATAAAACTACTTATGGGACACCAATTTGATAGTCTGGCATTAATTCTTTCAATAGTAAGATTCTTCTCTTTCCTAGCTCTTGGAATGGGAAGAATACCAGAAATGAAAACACTGCAATTCTTAGATTTAATTTTTTTCACCTAACTGAATTAGTTCATAACAGATGTCTTCTTGAGAGTATAGTCCACATTGTTAGTACCTACATGAATGATTACATTAGATGGGCCAGTAATAAAAGAATCTACCCAAGCTGCTATGTCTTCAATTCTGGAACCTGGAAAGCAAAATGCAGTAACTTTGTTATTACAGTTTGTCAAATAAGAATTTAAATATTTCACAATTCAGTCTCCACTAATTCTGGTAGGAAGATTTTCAGTCAGATATGTAGCAGATGAAGCTGAATCAATTTCTTCATGTGGTAAACTAGCATATCTATTATTGGTAATGGAGTCTTTTCTACTTAAATTAGCATTGGGAGAATTGTTAGATGATATAGAGTGGATATAATCTGCTCATCTTCCCTTTTTGAATTTCCATTTAGGGACTACTTCCCATCCTTCCTCATGTGAGTCAATATATAAATCTCTCCTTCTTTTATTGGAAGCTGATAGTTCTAAACTATTGTTAACATGAGAAGTCAAAGGATGACTGAGACCAAGTTGTGATATATCACTATGTTTTGAAATTTCTGGTGTTCTTGAATTTACCTCCGGAGTATGGAGATTTGTATCAGTGCTGTCAACTAATACTTCTGGATGTATTATAGTTTGAATTAAATCCTGAGATGGTTGTGAGCTAGGAAGATTTCTGACCATTTTGTCTAAGACATTTTCCAGCTCTTTAATCTCTTTAGCTGCTTGCAATTCTCGTGTTAAAATTGCTAGGTCTTTTTTCATAATATCCAATTGTATGCAATTTGAACAATTTATAGTAGTTAGCAAATGTGTGATATCAGGCACATTACACAACACATGCCTACAGACAGAATACACTTGTAAAGGGAGGTCACGTGATGCAGAGCAGGAGTTAGCTGCAGCCTCCGGGTGCTCCCTCTATCCGATCCATAAATCGCGGTTTTTCCAGGTCCCAAGAACCCCCTTCCCACCTCAAAAGGCATCGGATCGCTTCCGTGTTGTCCAGCGCCAAGAGAATGGAGGCAGAGTTTAAAGACCCCTGCCTAGACACACGCCCCCGGCGACTCGAAGGCCTCAAAAAGCCCGGCCTAGGGTACTCAGCAATATCTATCGGTTGCTCTGGGGTCTCTCAAGCAGAGCCGCTTACCCTGTCCAAATTCCTGTCAGAATTCCAGCCATTCCGAGAAGAAATGAAAGATCTGGCTGTGGAGGTGAAAATGTATCCCGTGCTCTTGAAGACTTGACACGCAGAACCTCCGATACGGAAGCTCGTATAACCTCTGTGGAGTGGAGGCAGGATAAGCTGGCCCCTGATTTATCAACGATGAAACAACGCATCGCCAAACTTGAGAGTAAAGTCAAGGACCTTGAAGGGCGATCCCGCCGCAACAATATCATGCTCATTGGTCTACCAGAGAGGGAGGAAGGCGTAGAACCGATCAAGTTTGCTCAACGGTTCGTCTTAAAAATAGCTGGTCCCTCACCCTTCAGGCAGGCCTATATTATAGAAAGAGCGCACAGGGCACTGAGAGCCATGCTGCCAGTTGGAGCACCACCTCGCACATTTATCTTCAAGTTCCTAAACTACTTAGAGCGGCAGCACTTTCTTTATAAGGCCAGACAATTAAAAGAAATTTCCTGGGAAGGGGCGAGATTAAGGGTGGTACAAGATCTGCCTTTATCTATCCGGCAGAGAAGGGCATCATTCCACACCCTCATCTCTAAATTGATTGCAGCTAATATTCGATTCCGGATGAGGTACCCAGCCCGATTTCAAGTGTAGGCAAATGAAACATGGCATACCTTTGAAAACGCGGAAGTTGCTCTGTTGATGCTCAAACAGCTGTTCCCAGATTTATTTCGGGATCCATGACAGGGTGCTTTGGGGATTGCTGGTAGTTCCGTTTGATGGGAGGACCCTTTTTAAATGCTGAGTCTACAGAGACACTTAGTTCGTTGCAGATTTCCTGGGAAGCCCTTGTTTGTTGATGAGCTGTTCTTATTCAGGGTTTGGGTATCCCAGGTTACCGCCTACGTTTCGTTTACATGTTCCTTCCTGGTGTTTTTTGTGGACACTATTTCAGACTCCCCCCTGAGAGGGGTGGCTCTTACCTGTGTTGGAATCTATCTGTGCATTCGCTTGGGTCCTACCGCAACAAAGTTTGAGGGTTGTTGACCTCCACCCCTTCCCTATCTTAATAGCAGCTGCTCTCACGGCATATTCATGGCTCCTCTTCAAGCCTTCTCTGACAGATTTGCCCATTGCCGCCAGGTGGAGATCTTACCGCATTGCATAGCAAGCTTACCGGTTTATTCAGTTTGGTGAAGCGCCACTCCCTGCAAGGTTGACACATGATGGCCATAGCAAAAAACCCTCTGCCATGGGAATACAGCTGGTGGGTAGTGGTCCGACCTTCCCGGTGCCAGTTCCTGTCTCTTTTCTCTCTGAAATGGCCTGTTATTCAGGAGAGGTTATAATGCTGTTGGACCAGAGGGAACATAGGGCTGAAGCCCAAGGCGTGGATCCAGAGAAGAGTCGCATATTTGCAGCCATGAAGGAACTTGAAAAGACAAAAGGCTTTTACTCATCATCCTTACAACTAAGGGGATTTATTTACTCTCTTGTTATCTCAATCTGTGGACATTTGACGGAGTGTTTTTTTTTTTTTTTTGTAGTATCAGCTCACTTAATGTTTCCTTTTTTTATAATTTTTGTCAGAGTACCGTGGGACCAATTAATCTGAGTAACGAATACAGAAAGGGCATTTTCTTATTGGAATTTCTTGTATTGGTGAAGCCCAAATCTAAACAAATTACTGCACGGTCTATTTTGTTGATTGTTAATATGTACTGTCTAGGTAGTTTATTACGAACCCCCCCCTTTTTTTTTTCTAAAGGGATTGATCAAATCAGAACCTGAATGGGGAAAGTTTAAAATTAAACTATGTTAACAGTGTATTTCTCAACTGTTGAAGGACCTTATCATGGACATATTAGTATCGTGGGGGGCGGAGGTATAGTTTCGTTGTTCTGGTATCATGTTCATTGGTAGCTCGGGTGGGTTAGGGTGAGGGTTGTTGGGGTTTTGGTTTTGGTATTGTTGGGGGTTCATTGGGGATTTTGGGATGGGGACCTTTACACAGCACTTTTATCTTTCTAGGTTCATTAGAACAGGGTTGGTTTTTGGTTCACTCAGGCTTAGGCCTTAGTTTACTGTATGGCGGGACACATTAATGTGGTGACCTGGAACGTGCATGGACTTCGCCATAAATCTAAACAATACAAAATTTTAAAACATCTTGACTATGTAAGAGCAGATATTATGTTTTTACAAGAGACCCATTTGATGAAAACTGAAAGCAACCAGCTAAGCAGACCTTATATTGGCCAGATTTTTTCTGCAGAAGGCAGTTCCCAAAGTAAGGGGGTGATGATCTTGATATGTAAATCAGTCCCATTTCGTCCTGCCTCAAGTAATTGAAGATAAATGTGGGAGGTATCTTTTGTAAAGGGAACTTTGTTCACACACTAGATATTGTTTTGGGTTCGGTTTATGGCCCTAATATTGATACCCGTTTTTTTGTCCAGATTACGGAGTTACTTTCCTCCTGAGTAATCTCCCATTATGATGGGAGGTGACTTTAATTTGGTTATGGACCCGTCACTGGACAGATCTTGCTCGGTTAAGAAGAATCTAACTCCGGGTCAGAGGTCTGTTAGGGAGATGATGGACAGTTTAGTCTCTCTGATGTGGAGAGTGCTCCATCCCACCATACGGGATTTTTACGTCATGTCGCAGGTGCATAAACATCTATCCAGGTTAGACTACATCCCACTTCCAATACTCTCTTGGCTGGGGTATTAGACACAACTATTATCTCCGGGCCTTTATCGGATCACTCCTTAGTTAACTGCCTCCTTGTTTTTTCATCTTTACCCAAGCCGGGGAGTAGATGGAAAGTTAACAATCAGATATTAAAGGACTCTAAATCGGTCGATTATCTTTCAGCACAAATCAAAGAATTTATTTCCTGTAATTTAAATTCCACCGACAAACCAGATATGGAGTGGGGGGCCTTTAAGGCTTTTATTCGGGGTATTTTGATTGGCCTGGCCTCTCGTAGAAAGAAAGAAAGGCTGCACCGTGTATCCGATTTATTAACCAAAATCCATGACAAAGAGCGGGGCCTTTCCGATTCTTCTTCAGAGGCCTATAGACAAGAGTTAGCCTGGTTAAGAGACTCCTATCTCAAGATATTAAATGAGCAAGCCGAGTGGGCGTTCATAAGATCCAAAGCTGTTTTTACAGACCAAGGGGAGAAAGCTGGCCGATTATTAGCTAGACGAATTAAGCAGTTAGAGTCTTCTAGGTGGGTGCCAGCTATTCGTCCTTTAAAGGGAGGCCCAATTAAAACCCTTCCTGAAGATATTCTAGAGGAGTTTGTTAATTATTTTAAAGGGATTTATGGACCCATTAAGGACCCTCCATCCGACGATAAGATCGATCACTTTTAAGAGGCCTAAATTTCCTCACTATGAACTGATCGACTTCAGCTTCTGGCCCCATTTCTGAGAAGGAAGTCGACAGGATTATTAAGTCCTTCCTTGGACAGAACTCCCGTCCAGATGGCCTCTCCGTCAATTTTATAAAACTTTTTAAGGAAGTTATTCTTCCTTGGTACGACTGTTTCAATGTATTTTGGAAGGTGAGGCCACCGATAGCTCTCTTCGAGGCTTTGATTGTGCTTCTACCTAAGCCGGTAAGGCCTCTGATCTTGTTGCTAATTATAGACCCATTTCCTTCTCAATCAGGACTTTAAAATTCTCACTAAGTTGTTGGCCGATAGATTAAGTAAGGTCCTCCCCGGTTTAATTGGACCTGAACAGGTGGGTTTTATGAAGGGTAGATCCTCTGCAGACCACTTAAGGGTTTTGGCTCATGTCTTCCCGGCCTCTAGGGATTCCGATCAGCCCATGGTCTTGGTCTCTCTGGATGCCGAAAAGGCCTTCGATAGGGTATATGGTAATTTCCTTATAAAAGTGATGGATTATTTCGGTTTTCCCCAACAATTTTCTGGTTGGATCAGAGCCATCTATAAGATATCTTCAGCAAGAATTACATGTAATGGAATTACCTCACCCTTATTTAGACTTTTCCTTGGTACTAGGCAAGGGTGCCCTCTTTCTCCGCTCCTCTTTAATTTATATATTGAACCCCTCATTTTACGGATTAAACAAGAGCGGGAAATTCAGGGTATCCAGATAGGGGGACATACGTTGAAAGTTCTGGCATATGCAGATGATCTCCTGCTGCAAATTTCACATCCATCCTCCTCCATTCCAATTTTGCTGGATACTATTGATAAGTTTGGTTATGTGGCCAATTATAAGCTCAATGTTAGCAAGTCAGTGGTCTTTCCTTTAAACTTTAGGACAGACTCACATGAGATTGCCTCTTAGGCTGGCTTGGAACGCTAGGCTTATCAGATATTTAGGTTTAACTTTAACTAGAGACGTATTCTCTTAGGCAAAGCAATTTAGATTCGGTGTTGCATGACATTGAAACCGATTTACGGAGGTGGGCGACTAGTCCCCTGTCCATTTGGGGTAGAATTAATTTGGTAAAGATGAATGTTTTCCCTCGGTTGTTCTACCCCATCAGTATGTTAAATATTTGGCTCCCTTTAAATTGGTTCAAAGGTGTGCATAGAATTATTTCCGGATTCATTTGAAATTATAAAAGGCCTAGATTGTCTTATCTTAAATTGTCTGCCCCTAAATTGCAGGGTGGTCTGAGACTACCACACTTTGCTTTATATTACTGGGCCAGTAACGCATCGAAATATCTCTATTGGCTTAAAAAAATAGATGACCTACAAGTTGATACCTATATGCCCCTATGGGTAAATTTAGAATTATCCCGGATTAAAAACTCTGGACTCAGGCCTGAAGCTTTGTTATACTGTCATTTGAAAGCTCTCCTGCTTTATGTGAAGTCACCCATCGAAACCTCAGTTAGAATACATATACAACTATGCTCTTTCCTAAAATATCGTCATACCGGGGACCCGTTCCAACCGTTAGTAGGGAATCCTAATTTTTTGATAGATGGCAAACCTATTCAAATTACCTGGTTACCTTCACTGGGTAAAGCGATGGTCAAAGATTTTTTTGATGAGGGGGGTAAGTTACTTTCTTCGTTGGATATCTTGAACAAGTTTCAAATCCCTCAACGCCTGATATTCAGAGTTTTTCAGCTTTGTCATATGTTAATGCGGAAGTCGAGTATCTTGTCCGGGGAATGTGGTGTCTATGACTTTGAGGACACTTTGACTCCTTTGGTTGGAAAGCTTCATGCCATTTCGCGAGTGTATAAGGTACTGATTGGCTGGCTGCATTCCAATATTTATGCCCCCAAACAATATTGGCAACAATTGTTCCCAGCGATAATTTCGATTGAGGGCAATCTGGGGAGCATGTCATAACTTCCTAATGCAGGATAGGCTCAGACTAATGCAGTTTAAACTACTACATAATTCCTACTACTCCCCTGTTAAACTGGTTGAGAGGGGCATGGTCTCCTCATCCTCATGTTTTAGATGTCAGCTAGGAGACGGAGACTTACTACATCTTTTGGGACTGCTCGAAAGTAACAGGGCTATGGGAAACTATTAAGAACAATCTTGATCCCCTCTTGGGTCTCGAAAATTTATTTACCCCTGAAGTCTGTATTTTAGGGGATATGTCTCTGGTTGATGTCCGGTGCAGGAAATACCACATGGGGTTAATTTCGGCTTCAGTTAAAAAAGTAGTTCTGAGGCATTGGAAAGATAACACAGAGATTTCCTATGGCGAATGGTTGCAGGAATTTCTAGCCAATCTTAGGACGGATAGAACTATTGCAAGCTTGCAGTACAGACTTCTTAAATTTAATCAGACCTGGAGCTCGTTGTATGCTTTCTTTTCTGTTCCACAGTAAGCAGTAGGGTTTTTTTAACTAGTTCCCTATGTTCTTTTATTTTTTTTAGTGCTGTGTAAAGGAGGGTGAGGGGGAAGGGACTTAAGGGAGGGGTGGGGTGAGGTCTACATCTCGATTATCTGTTTTTCTTAATGCAGATACTTCTCGTTGTTAGTTCGTTTTCCTTCTTGATGTACTCCTTACCATTGTTATTACTGTTAAAATTTCAATAAAAGTTGAATTGAAAAAAGAAAAAGAATACACTTGTAAAATATGTCATGCATGAAATGTATAAACTTCAGTCTGTGAGGAGACGATATTCATTTTACACAAGTTTAAGTGACAATTTGTGTATCTTATACTATAGATGTATCAAACTTGCCTCAATACTAATTCAAACTGACCTGGTATCCTATCAGACCTGCTAGACAGACTTGCCACAGAAAAGCTCACTCCACTCGCTACCACGAGCATTTTGTAGTCGGGACCTTGGAGTCACAGGTCACGTGACTAGCAACCAGGCATCCCTGACTATAATTGCTGTACCAGGAACTAATAAAGTTAAAAAGGAGTTTGCCCCTAAAACTTTCAAAAATCAGACTATATTAACACTTCTACAGTTCCTAAAGCTCTATAGCTCAAGTCTGTTCAGTCGCTATTTAGACAGCCCTTAAAAGGACTTGCATAAAGCACTGATATTTACAGCTACACTCTTTGCCCCTAAGGCTATTCAAAGATGTATACTTGCCCTCTCCTGCAACTGTTGCCTGTCACACAGCTTTAGGCTGTCTCACAGGTCAGTTACAGGTTTGGGTGTTAGCGGTGTTTAGTGGTCTAGAGTGTAGCATACTTTATCATCCTGGTTGGAATATTGTCTAAACCAGTAGCCTTTGATGTATTCAAATTTAATAGTTCTTTAGACACTGATTCAACCTTTATTTTTGAAAATTTACATGGTTTTATGTGTCCTTGCTCTTCAACCTGGTGAGCACATGTAATGCATTTAAGAGGTACATTTACAGTAACATTGGATGAATAGGAAAAAACTGGGATATGAAAAAATGTATATTTAATCAGGATGTGCACTTATTCAATGTGCACTTAAATGGGCTCCACTGTAGTACCCCATGATTCCTGGACAATCTGCTTGTTTAAGCTGTTCAAGTTTTAATTGTGTCTGAGCTTTTCCCCTTCCTTTCTGTGTTGCATTTTCCTGCCTTGCTGAGCTCATATACAGGGAGAATCTGTAAGATGGTATTTTCATTTAAATAGTTTTTTTTAATTATGATTTTGTCTGTATTAAGTTAGAGATGTTACTTAAGCATCCTTACAGTTGGATTAATAAGCTTGGCGCTCTTCCATTGTTTTTAATGATTTAATTACTTGGGAGAGCTAGTAAATATAGCTTTAACTATTTATTTTTTTAATTCCACTAAAAAAATATTAGTTTTTCTACTCTGTTTAGTTTAATGAAGTTATTGAACCCTTAATTGCAAAAGAATGTAACTTTTCTCTTAACTGTACTAGCTGTAACTTTTTTTTGCTGTCTCTATGAATAAAGTATAAAAACAAAACAAATAAAAAGCAGCACCAGGCAGGAATCCAGGCTGTTACAGTATTCATAACTCTAGATGGTGCTGACTTAGAGGTGTTGTCCACTTTCAATTATAAAATGGGGAAGGGAATTTGAGTATTCTGATTGGTTGTTAGCCATGCGTTAGAAGTGTCTAACACATGGCTAAAAAGCTAGTCCTCACAACCTGGACAGAGAAAATGTTTCTAAAACCTTAAGCATCAGAGTTTTGAAATGCAAAAGCCGCCAGTTGTTCCCCTGCTAAGGGAAACAGCACAGTTTTTTCTCTTTCAACTTCACAGTTGCTGCCTGTTACCCTGACTAATACAATCTGACAAAACAAAGTCATAGATAAACAAACCTAAACTCCATTATTTTCACTTTTTGTTTTCTATAGTGTAGCAAAGTTGAGATCACCAGCCTCCCTCCCTCCATGGCACCAGCTCAAGATGTCCATTTGCTTGCTTTTACATGTACAACTTCTTCTTAAGCTCTTTTCAGGATGAGCCTGCATCAGCAAAACAAAACTGCTGAATACACTTGAAATAATAAAGATTTTTTAAGTCACTCGCACTTCAAAACCGAGATTGCTTAACGAGTTCTGAGCTAGCTTGTTTCTTCCCACCCATCCACTCGATCCTGTCATAATGCCTCCAGCACACAGAAGTCCAGCTTTTCCACTACAGAACTTTCTGAAAATATCTTTATTTAATGTTTCAAACATAATGCCAAATATGGGGAGGGGAGGCTGAATATCCACAGCAACCAAATAAATTCTGCTTGAATCCAGATGACTCTGCCTGCCACAACTTACCAAAGCCATTACCGCAGTTCCCTTCCGAATAAGCAATTTTGCCCCATGCCTGATCTGGCTGTCACTGCTGTGATTTTTAAATGTAACAGGAAGCATGGCCAAAATGTAAGCAGTTCCAGCTTAGCTGTAGCACCACACTTTCCCAATGTCAAGCCAGCTTGTCCACCTGCTCACTGACTCACCGCTTAAACTGTCAAAGTACTCTGGACCTGCTCACTCACTCTGTCAATGTAATTTGATTTAAAACTAAACAAACTAAACTAATACAACAAAAGCCACCTTTTTAAAAAGTATGTGGGTGTCTGTGTTTTTCGAAGGATAGCATGGGACAAAAGGGGATGTTAAATGTCAAAACTACAACTATGAAAGCCTACTTAGAACAAGTATCTTTAGGTAAAAAGGAAATGCATTAGGTGGAGGAGCTGTTTTACCTAAAAATACTTCAAGAATATGACTTTTTTGTGTGTTTAAGCCTTTTAAGTTTTAAACATAAACTAATTAAATGCACAGTCCCATTTTATAAGTGCAATAAGCCACTCTGGGGTGTGCGTTAGGCAGTTCTAACTCACAGTTGGGGGCTAGATGCACTCAGCCTGTGGCCTCATGCCTCACTATGCCCCCTAGTTGTGCATTAGAACTGTCTAATGTACACCCCAGAGTGGCTTATTGCTTATGTATCTGGGTGTTTGATCTAACAATTTACTTGCCCTGTCTGTCCACATTGATGCCAGCTATAGAAAACTTCTCCCAATGTTTTGATTGCTGAATAGAAATAAAGGCTGTTTTGTCTTTTTCCCTCTCTTTTTTGGAACACCACCATCTCTTTCTCACTGCCTCATCATACCTAGTGTATGTTCTGGTTTGGGCCCCTTCCTAGCTACCTCTCCTCATTCTTGTCTTGCCCTCCTCTTCTACCTACTCACGCTGCTCCACTGACCCCCACACATTCTCTGCCCCTCAGGACAAAATCTCTGCTGGTTGGTCAGCCTTCTTACATTAACCATGTCATCTATGGCTCAGCCTCCAGCCCCATTTCTATCGACTCTGCTACTTCCTCCCCTGTTCTGAAAAGAATGCTCCAGTCTCAAAACAGTACTGCCCACATCTGCTTCTATTCCTAGCTGCTCCATTGATAATAGCAACTAGTTTAAGTCTATTGTCTTCTATAAATTGCTGTTAAAATGTGACTGCATATATTTTACTCCTTCATGTACCCTTCCCCCAGGATTCACCTGGAAATGAGCTGGTCACAGTTCAGTAGGCCATTTCTGGTAATATTTTTAATAAATAAATGCACTACTATTGTTCCAGCAGCATGGGTGAGTTTAAAAGTAGAGATACTCTGAACCCTCTGCTTTCCTTTGCCTGTTCCTGGACAGCACCTCCATGGAAAAATAACCTACTGGCCAAGAATCTTGAAATCTGTAACATTACTGAGTACCAGTAATTTTAAATAAATAACCTTCACTCATTATTCCATTAGAGTGGACAGAGAATCTGAAGGACTGACAAACTTGCAGTCAAAGGCATAGGGTTTGGATTATTTATGGTTAAATACTACATAGATGCTTAAGAAACAGAAATCTAAACAATGATGGCAGAAAAAGACCAAAGGTCCAGCCAATCTGCCAAAGTTACCTATTTAGCCCTGGAGCAAACTTTTCCTCCAGGGTTCTAGCCCTCCCCCCAATATTATCCTTCCCTATTCTGATGCTCTGAGCAACCACTGTGCCCTTCATTCTGTCTCAGCCATGCTTAAAACCACTAATGGTCTTTGCACCCACCACCTCAGCTGCTAGCCTGTTTCACAGCTCCACTGCCCTTTCTATAAAATAATATTTCTTCATGTCCCTCCTGAGTCTCCCTCTTGTTAGCTTCCACTCATGACCATGTGACCGCAAGTTGGTATTCAAATTAAATAGTTCCCTGCAGCTCGCCCTGTTAGCTCCTCTTAGGAATTTGAAGGACTTTATTATATCTCCCTTCTCCTTTCTGATCTCCGGTAAGTACTTACTCAGTGCCTTGAGATGCTCCTCGTGGGACATGCCCTGCTGGTCCTGAATCATTTTTGTTACCCTGTGCTGCACCATTTCAAGCCTGTCCCTATCCTTCCTGAAGTGAGGACCCCAGAACTGGGCACAGTACTCAGGTGTGGCCTCACCAATGATCTATACTGGGGGAAGTATTATCTCCCTTTTTCTGCTATCCATACCCCTCCCGTTACATCCAGGCATCCTATGTGCCTTGCTATAAGCCTTGTTGCACTGACTCGATTGCTTTAGGGAGTCACTGAAAGGTCTCATTCCTCAGCCGTGGTACTAAGTATTACCCCTCCCATCCAGCACACCATCCTGGGGTTCTTGTTCCCTAGGTGCATCACCTTGCACTTATGGTGCTGAATTTCAACTGCCAAACCCTTGACCACCCTTCCAGCTTTTTCAAGTCACTCTGTATTTCATTTATTCCCTCATCACTATCCACTCTCCCTTTATTCCCTTGTCACAATCCATCCTGCTTCACGCAAGAAGCAGTATGATCTTCTTGGTTGAGCACAGGTATAAGAACCAGGAGACCCAGATTCATATCTTAACAGAGTCACTTGCTCATTTTGTGATCCTGAGCAGTTCATTTCATGTCTCAGTGATTCAGTCATCCTAGCTGTAAAGAGTGGGTAAATGTAAGACCCCACTGAAGGTGATATATTGCATCCCAGGCAGTCTGTGGTGAGTAAATAAATTGTTAAAGGAAAATGCTTTAGTGTAAGAGAAGAAGAATGTACAGTAGTTGCTGCAGATTGACACAACACACCCCTTTTATTACACAAGATCAGGAACTCAGCAGTTAAATGGGATTGTTCACACTTTAGCCGATGAAATAAATGCCAAACTGCAGCACCACATCAGTATCACAGTCATACTATTGCTGTGTGAAGTGAGAATTTGCACATTTTTCCTTTGCTTGATAAGAACTCAGCTAAATTCCTTAATTACGCTGATAAATGAGGCATAGTTTCCCTGTATTGCAGCAGACTGAACAAAGGGCATAATTCAGAACAGGGTGATTCTTTACCTGAAAATATGTTTTCTTTGTGCTTTGCATGCTCTAATCTGGGTACCGTATTTTCACTTTTCAGTAATCTTGCCCATCGGCGGTCATTAAAACAGCACCCCAACCAAGTTGAAATGGTGCCACTTGCTCTTATATAAAGTAATTTCAAACCTTGAGGTGCCTTAAGACAACACCATCAGAAGTAAAAGCTATTCAAGGAGAACTGTGCCGAACCTACAGTAGAAGTCATTTTGCCCAGGAGAAGTTTTCTTTTCCTTAATATTGGTTCAAATTCTGTTATTGCTCTAGCTACACAGGTTTTTCAGTTATCCTAGTGGGTGTTTGTGACATACATGCTACTAGTGAGAACCATTTTGGAACTAAATGATGTTGTTTATTTATTTAGTTTTTATTTACCAGGTAGGGTGCACTAGACAAACATTGCCTATTTTTAGGCATGACTCGGGAGAGTACAACAAGTGGGACAATTTAGTGTATGATGACAATTCAGTGTATGACAACAATTTAGTGTATGACAATAAATCAATGTATGATGACAATTCAGTATATGACGACAATTCAGTGTATGACAACAACACATGAGAATAATGATACAGCAAGTTTGATTATCCAGGATGCAAACTAATATGCAAAAAACTATGGAGCATATATGCAAAAGAGATATCCAAAGGCAATTATTATACTCTGATGTGACTGAGTTGGTGAAAGTATGTCAGAATATGAAGCTAGGAACATTTACATACAGCATTCAGTAGTAACTGTGGAGCATACATATACAAGAGAAGTGTAGCAACAACTTTTGTACACCGAGTTGGCAAAAGTATGACAGCGTATGAAGCTAGGAACAAGTACATACAGAATTCAGAAGTAAGTGAGAGTGATACTGGTGTACTGTAGTGTCAGTGGCTCAGCAGGTTGCACAATCACCTCTGAGGATGGAAGATCAGAAGGCTGTGGGTTCTAGCCCTACAGCAGGCACTTGGGGTAAATCCCAATGTTGACACTGTGGTGCAGCATGAAGGGGGTGCTGCAATCCTGAGGTGCTGTCTTTCAGATGAGAAGTTAAACCGAAGTCCCATCTGCCTGTTCTGGTGGTAGTTCAGGTGGATGTTAAAGATCCTATGGTACTTCTCGAAAAGTGTAGAGGAATTTTTATTGAAAAAAGAGGGCTGCAGACAGATTTTGTATAATAATACAAGCAAAAACCAAGAAAAAAAAACTATCACTAATACTTACACAAAATAAAAGAAATCCAAAACAATAGGTATCTCATTAAATGTTGACAGGCATGTAACCTTACATTTTCTATCCAAAAATCCACTTTATACAGTGCACCTATAAGTGTTTCACTTTCTCAGCTGTAAAACATTTAATATCCTTTTGATATACTGCCTGAAATGATAATTGTACATTTCTCAATATTTCAACATTAGATACTGCCCTTGACTGTGTGACCCAAATGCATCTGGACTGCCAGATGTAGTACCTGAGAACTGTGAACACCACATAGGTAATAATAGCCCCAGTCACTTGGTAAGGCACCATACAGTAATCCTGGGTACGTTAGGGAGGAATACAAAGGGTCTCTCCATTCTCTGGACAAATGGGCCCAGAACAACTGTACATATGGGCATTCCGGAATAAGGTGTTCTTGTGTTTCAAGCTTTGGTACACAAGATTCTTTGAGGCAGTACCTATCAGTGAGCTGTTTGTGCTTATTGTTATTTTTTACACTCAGCCTGCCATAATTACCCAGCCAAACAGTGTCCCAAACAAATGCTGGCAAACATGGGTTTGATAGTTGTCTGATAACCACTGCTTGTTGGCGTGACGGGCACTGTGGGAAGGATATCTCCATACTTCTTTCTGCCTGAATAATTGTATTATATATTACCTTTCTTGTCCATTGTTTGTATCTGAGCAATGGTGAAACCCCATTTGATAATGCATTTCAATTGATCTATGCCATATCTTGGTATCTAAGGGATTTTTTTGCAGCAATTGTGTTTTTTTCTGAGTCCAAGGGCCTATGCTGGGTGAGAACCAGGTAAGTAAAAAAGGCTTCCATATTTTGTCCCCTGCTTTTAAAGCTGGTACAAAATAATTATAGATAAAAATGCTGCAATAAAATGCCACTGGATTAATCATTCCGATTCCAGCCTCCTGAATGTTCCTATATGTGTGCTCTCTTTTAATTGAGTTCAGCTGACTGTCCCACAGGGCTTGAAAGAAGACACTGCATAGGGCAATGCGCATTAACTGGGGAGGAGGGGGACACATAACTAATATATAGAAAGAGTGGTATGAGTAATGTTTTGATCAGTGGAACTCTCTTTCTTTTTGAGATCTGCTGACCTTTCCAAGAGACCACTAACCTCTTTGCCCTCTTCAAACCCACTTCCCAGTTTATGGAAGCCATGTCTCTTGGCCCATATTCTATACCTAGTATTGTAATAGGTTCTTGCTTAATTTGAATAACAGCAAAGGTTTCTCTAACTCAGTGTTACTCACTCCGTGGCTCGCAAGCTGCAAGCAGCTCTTTACAGTTTTGGCTGCAGCTCATTAACACTGCTAATTTTTTTAATGATTTTGTGGCTCTTTACATGCCACAGTAAGGATCACTGTCACCTGCTTAGCACGCCGTGCTACAGATTAAGGGAGCACATTAGCAGAGGAGAAAGCTTAGAAAGCAAAAGAAATCTGGTGGAGACAGTACCTTCTTAGTGCTTCGATCAACATTGTCAATGAGCACATGGAATAGAATTTTTTATTTTATGTTTTGTTTTATTTTAACTTTTGTTTATCAGGTAAACATATGGGGCTGAGGCCCTTTTTCATATGTGACCTGAGACCGTTCCTTTTACAGTCAAGATAGTAAATATGCACATTTAAGTTCAAACATGTTACAAAATGTTATAAAAGTTTAGATTGGATTGACAGACATGTTACAATACAAATAAAACACAGCATAGCAATGTATAAACATATATCAGTTATGATAACAAGAACATTGTAATTGATTAAAAAGATGGCATTTCAAATTAGTTTTGAACAGATCATGACTTATACCTGTTTTTAAATCAGAAGGAAAAACATTCCACTGTTTGGGGGCCTGGATGGAAAATGCTCGGTCACCCATCTTAGTCTTTGTTTTGTTTATTATTAAGCCATCAGTTGATCTTAAGTCTCAGTTTATTGTTCTAATTTTTAGCAGTGGAAAAAGTGGTGATTTTTCATTTTGCCATAAAATATTATCAGTTAGACTACACAGAAAGTAAATACTACTCAGATTAGGAGGGAGCCATTGGGTTATTTGTAAAGTTTACAGTGATGAGTGCTGTAGGATCATTTATAAGTTAATCTGCAGATGCTGTGAAAAGTTGCTGTTAGGTTTAATATTGCTTGTTCTGATATTGCTGTAAACAAGAAGGAATTATAGTTCAATTGAGACAGTAATATACTTTGGTATGCACTCTGCCATTTGCCTTCAGAGGATGCAAGGGGCAGTGGTTGCATGAAGGTAGGCAAGGAAAACATCACCCTCTTAACACTCCCATCCACATTGTTTCTTGTGGTAATTATATATCAATTACTTTATTACCCATTGGATCAAAATGTGAGTAAAGATAATAAACTTAACACATCACCTCAGCAGCAATATAAATTTAGGTGAACTGATTACTTGTGGATAAGCTTTTCCTATGCTGACTGCTTCCAGCCCTCTGTTCGGATGTGCAGAGAAGGGAGCATAACTTCATTGCAGGTGCATTATTTTTTTTAGTTAATCTGAGAGTTTTCACTTTGGGGTACAGTGATAGTTGTTCTGTCTTGGCTGCATGTGTGTGTGTGTTTGTGACTTCACATTTTACTCATTCATAAATATAAACCAGCTACCAGTGACAGTTGATCTGTTTGGGCTGTGCTGTGTGTGGGTGTTAAAGTGCTGTTAGTATGAGTGTGGAATTCTCTTAAATGTAATGATGTTGTGAGTTCCACACATTAATACCCATGATGTCTTTTATGTGTTGCAGGCAACTGGGCTGAAAAAACTGCATTTGGGCTGTGCTGTGAACTCACTTTCAATAATTGTGCTTATTTCAAGAGATCTAATCTTGAGAGATGTTGCTTCACAATTCACAGTACATTTGATATCTAACTGACTGCCATTATAGTAAATCAGTGTTTTAAAATAAACCGTGTGTTATTATAAGTTTAAGTAAATGCACGAAAATGCAATAAAATTAAATAAAGTGTGTTTTAAAGTATACTTTTGAAGTGCATGAGTCGTATTTCATATGATGTGTATCACGTGTATGACTGTTGTGGTCCCTTCGCAAAGGCCCCAAACTCATGTGGCTCCCAAGCCAGACATGACCGAGTACCACTGCTCTAATTGGTATGGGAGTATTTCCCAGTGTTACACCCTTGCTTTTACTGTAGTTAATCTAAGATCCAGACATGTTAGCAACATTTCTCAAAGTGTTTGTCAATGTCTCTTCACATGTGCTTATGGCCAAGGTTAATACTAGGGCTGTGCGAATACCTTTTTTTGAATATTCAGCTGAATATTTGATATTCGGTTGCCAAATATTAATTATTCAGCCAAATATTTGCATTTGGCACAGTCCTGATTAAAAAAAACAAAATCTGTTCCCCAGCCCCCCAAAAAACAGTACTGTCCTCCCTACCCTCTACCAGTCAGCAAATCTCACTCTCATACCCACCCAGCACCCACAGTTTTGTTTTTCTGCAGAAAATGGTTTTAAAGGGGACTGGCACAACCTGCCCACCTCCAGGGCCGGCCCCCATCTCATACACTGACAGGACAGGCACTCACCATTGGGAAGTTAAGGAGCAATCCTAATCCTAGTCCCCCATCAGCAACAAGTAGTGCCAGTGCTTGCCAGACACTGTGCCCTTTGCCCTATAGACACAGCAGTGCCCCACTACTCTGTCCCTGCCCCTACACTACACACTCATTTCTCCTTATTGCTCCACATCAACAGGTAGGCACTCCAGTACCCAAGCCACTAGTCCACCCCCCCCACCCCCAGCACCCAATCCTTATTCCGAGAAAATTCTCCTTATTTGAAGAATACAATGAAGAATTGAAGCAGCCGCGGTCCAGAACAACCCTCATTCCTCCACTGCTAAGCTCCTTCTAATGAATGAAATGGTGCTCTTTCTTGTTGCTATAGTAAGTCAAGCCAGAAGATCCGTGATCTGCTGGCTTGCCTTACTATAGCAACAAACACCATTCATTAGAAAGTGCTGTGAACAGGAGGAAGGAAGGTTGTTCCATTGCCTCCAAATAAGGAGAATTGGGTGCTGCTGGGTGCAGGAGTTGGGGGGGATGGACTAGTGGCTGGGGCACTGGAGTGTCTGATGGGGGAAGGGAAGGATTAGGATTACTCTTGTGCCTGACTGTCAGTTTATAAGATGGGGTCGGCCATGGAGGCAGGTGGGTAGTGCCGGTCCCCTTTAAAATTATTTCTGCACAAAAAAAATACAAAATTGAGGGTGCTGGGTGGGTAGAAAGGTGGGATTTGCTGGCTGTTAGAGGGTGGGGAGGACACTACTGTTTCTTGGGGGGCTGGGGAGAAGATTTTGTTTCTTTCCTTTTAGGGCTGTACAGGTGCATGGATGCCGAATACAAATACCACCGAATAGCCCTCAATTTGGGAAGGGCTTCCGAGTATTCGGAAGCCCTGATATTTGTGGTATTCAGAAATTAATATTCAGCCCCTGCACAGCTCTAGTTAATACTACATTGTCTGTGTAAGCGATTATTCTGACTGGAGTTTGCCCAGGGATGGAGGGAAACCCTGTATTCTGTCTTTATGAGCAATACTTCGTATCAGTATATCAATACCAAAGGAATATAAAAGAGGGCAGAGTGGACATCCCTGTCTTACAGATCAAAATTTGTTTTCCCCACCACCCATCAACATCTGGAATCAAAATCGTTGATTTATACATATTGATGATCCAATTTATAAATGTTTCTGGTAGGTTGTATGCTTTGAGAACAAAGAATAAAAAACTGTGTGCCAGCTTGTCAAAAGCTTTTCCTTGGTCTAATCCCAACACATACCCTTGTGTGTCATTATTATCACTTTTTTTGAAATAATTCCCTTATTAAAATGAGGTCATCCTGTTGATGTCTAGTAGGGATGGCACAGGTCTGAAAAGGACTTATTAACTTTTCTGCCAATTTTGACAGCCTGTTCAATAAGACTTTACTTAATATTTTAAAATCCATATTTAACAGGCTTAAGGGCCTTTAGTTTTTTTGTTCTTCCCTAGCTCCTTTATACAATAAGATAAGTATTGCATGATTCAAAGAATCTGTGGATGTAACTGTTTGTAACATGTGATTATATAAAACTGCCAGTGAAGGGTCCAGTTGGTCTATAAAGGTTTTGTATAATTCAGATCCTATTCTGTCCATGCCAGGTGCAGTATAATTTGTAAGGGACTTAATTGCTAGCTTCACCTCATCTACTGAGATGTCATGGGACAATTGCTGTGCCTCCTGTGTCAAGGCATGAGGTAGACTTAGATGCTCAAAACTTTGGTGGTCCCAAGTAGTCAGTGGTGAAACCCCAAAAAGAGACTGGACATACTGCTCAACTAATTCTAGGATCCCTGTTGGGGTGGTGGCCAGATGGTCGGAATCTGAGGTCACTTCTGTTATCACCCTATGCCCGACTCAAGCTTTACATTCTTTGAAAGGATCAAATGACCCTTTTGTTGTCTGAGTGCCAAATCTGAGCTTTGGCTTGGTCATACTGAATGTCTACCATTTACTGCTTAATTATTTTAATTTGAGAGCTATAATCTAGATTGCTGACTTCTGATTGTGAAATGAGGTTCTGTAACTGTCACCTAAATTGTAAATATTTTAAATATTCCCTATTGGCTGAATTTTTGGCCCTGGTTTGAAAAAATGTTTGCTGGAACTTTTTAGTGTCTTCCCACCAGGATGCCATGCCCTCGTATAGGCCAGTAACTGATAATCTGGACTTCCAGTCTTGCTTTCATGCTTTCTGTGTGGCCTCTTGTTTTAATACTGACCCATTTAATGTCCCCATATTTTTTTTGCATCTGGGGGAGTTATCCCAGTCTACCTGCATGGATTTATGGTCCGTAAATTCTCAGACCTGCATTTGTAACCCTAAAATATGCAAAGTGGGAGAAATAAAGATAAACTCAATCCTAGTAGATAGTGGCCCCTTAAAGAAAGTGTTACTCCCCCCGTAGGAAACTTGGAAACATAGACCTATAAGCATCTACTAACCCTGCAGTGGAGACAATGTTTTGAAGTGCCTGGGAATTGTAAAATAAGTTATTCATTTTTAAACCTCTGTTTGTTTTAGACCACAGTTATAGTCCCCTGCCCATATATGGCAAGAGATGTGAAGATATGATTGAATTTCTTTAAATAATTTTATTTATTTATTGAAATAGTTTCACCAGGGAAGGCACACTGAGCAACAAGATGCTCATCTCCCGATGCGACTTGGGCTAACCTTTGAGCTTCTTGTTTGGGGAGCATAAACTAATATTAACCAAAATCTTTCTCTTGTGTAGTTTATATCTAGTAGTAATGCTCTGCCTGGATAAATGTCTAATAATTTGGAAACTTTTAGGTTTGGGTTTGTGAATAAGATGCCAATGCCATCACATGTCTCATCTCCTACTGACCAGAAAGTGGGCCCCTTTGTCAATATGCAAGTAGCTTGCCTTAATTCCACCTGTGTCTTGAGTCTAGTATCTTGTAGACAGTAAATGTCACTGGATCCTCCCATTAGGGTATGTAATGTCACCAACTGTTTCCTATGGCTCTTAATGCTGTAAACATTGAGAGTTGTAATAGATAGGTAGCTCATTGGGGGAGTTATACAGGATGCAGCATTTTAGTACATCTTAACTAAGGATTTTTGAAAGGGTTCTGTGTCTGGTGCATTTAGCTATGCAATCTTGGCCCCCCCCTTCTGTATCTGATGTAATATCAGGGGTCAAGGAAATCACTGAGGAGGAATCTGAATCCGAATCCCCAGATTCGCCCCATTGTTTGTCTGAAGATAGAGCTGCAAACATGTTCCCTGTTTTACAAGAGGGGTGTGTCTTATCCCTCCCTTTTTTACTTTGTGGTGTTGGGGTGGCCAAAGATTTCCCAGGCCTGGACCTTTTCTTGGGGCCCACTACCTTACAGACTGCCTTTGGTTTGGGGGAGGTGGCATAGCCTCTGCGTTAGAGCTTGAGGGCGGTGGTAGGGGGTCATAAGGACTTTCAGAGTTTGCACTGGTAATTGGGATCTCTTCTGGTCTATCTTCAGGAGCTGGATTAGGTATGTGTGTCTCTAAATCCTTTTCCATAAGGGTTATTGTTTCCTGATTGGCTTTAGGGACTGCCTGAGTCTCTGGTGCCTGGTTCTCTAGTGCTTGGTTCTGATCTTGTTCTACTACCTTCTTAGCATGTACTTGTTGTGCCCTGTTAATAAGTCCTTCATGTGAGGGGCAATCATCCCCATTGTATAAGGCCCAGGGATGTCTACCATATGTGGGCCTAGTTTTTTGAATAAATTACATTTGAACAGATTCACACATTTTGCTGAAACGTGCCCTTATTCTAGACAGTGGCTACTCCTTGGAGTGTCATAGGCTGAACTTTGGTGAGACCAGGCTCCACACTTGAAACTTGAACAAGGTTGACCTAGGTAGAATAACATCCCTCTATCCTTCCCTAAAAAGAAACTATTAGGTAGGTGAACTGGGTCATTGTTTGATGAAAATAACTTGACCTTAATCTTCCAACCCCCCATTCCAAATCTGTTCACTATCCTGGATGGGGGAGAACCTATCTAGAACCTCACATCTCTGACAAAGCCAAATGAGAATATCCTCAACATTTACCCCCTCATTTTGAAACACAACCGTTATATTCTTAACTGAGTGTTTTGTGAAAGGTACTGCATAAAAAAGGACCCAAAGCAGGGTGTCCATAAGAGTTTGGTATTGTGATCAAAATCTCTCCAAACCTGCAACATTTTTAAAACTTATATCATAATTCCCATTACCCAGGTGTATTAGGGCAAAAATCTCTGAAGAAAAAAACTTCACAGAACCTTTAAGTAGTTGTTTAGCTAAGTAGTCTATCAAGCTTTTTTTCCAGACCTCCCTTGTAAATTAGGAGGACCACATTCCTCTGAGGGGTTGGTTCTCCCCTGTTCTGAAATAAGTCTGACAACCTAAACATAAGTTTTAACCATTGCTCTTCTTATCAGGTCTTGCATGGTCTCTTCTGTAGGGTCCAATCAGTTGGAATCAGTTTCTATGGGCTGCAGAGACACAATATTTAGGTCATGCTCTGATACCTCTGCTGGAGGTGGTTCTTACCTGGTAATCATGCTTGTTGCTGGGTTAGATATATTGCTAGTATTTGTTGTATTACCTCGGGGTATAGTAACTGTTGTAACTGTTTGTACAACACTGCTATTAGTACTGGTGGCCACCACTGTTTTATTAAATTCTTTTTCAAATTGCTGTATCTTAGCATCTGAGGGGTCTGGTATCCACTGTCCTTCATCTGTTTGTATCCATCCTGTGTTCTTCAATGCATGGACTGGAGACCAGTTTCCCGCTTCGATGTCTGTGTTTCTTATAGTTACATTATTAATAACTATACCTTCTGTAATATTGTTTGTGACAGTGTCTACATTCAGAAGAGGTTCCTTGCTAGTCGGAGGGTTTTCGGAAATTGTTTCTGGATTTTCCTCCATTAAAGTGCACACTGTATGTTTTTCCTTTGTCAGTACTGCAGTACTCATACTGGGACTGGTAGCTGAGACTGGGGGCTGCTGTAGGCCGAGTCACCAATGGGTCATATGTTCCATTCCAAGCTGAACCCCTGGAACATGCTCACGCACCTCTTGGCATTCAGGCTGTATATGCGTTTTACTGCCAGCCACACTCTTACTTGTTGTAGACTTCTGCTCAGAAAAAGTTTCTATTGCTGGTTTGACAGCAGGCAGGGCGGAGGCCTGCTTTGATGATGCCACATCATGACTCAGCTGGGGCTCTTAGTGAATGGGAGGAGCGCTGTCTTTGACAAGTATAGGCTGCTGTTTTAGCTTCAATATTTTAGTTTGCAGTGCTTTTTTCTTTGCTAAATATTGTAGTTCTTCAGCTTGCAAATGTGAGAAAAGAATCTGTTCTTGACTTACAATTTGATCTTTTTGAGCATTCTCCGTGCTGGTCTTAATGATAGCAGTGTTCGTCACTTCTTTTGTTAAATCCTCTATGGAAAAAATGTTTCTGGTTCTGTTCCTTCTTCCATAAATTCTACAATGGCAATGGTGTTGTCCACAGCCTCTTGGGTGTTAAGGGCCACCCTTGGCAGCTTGGCAGAAGACACCAGGAGAAAGGACTGCTGTGTGACTGAACTTCTCTACTGGGACTATATTGCCCTCCTTCCCTCCCCACCCAAAAGTTAGTTCTATTTTTATAGGCACAGAATTTGACTGACAACAGGAACTTCCTGTTTAGGGGCAGGAAGTGAGTGATCACAGAACCACCAAGGACCCACCATCCTAGAAGGGCAAGAGTAGCTCTCCGGCCCCCTCTAGCTGCTGGAGGTCTGCCTCTGAACAAGTAAGTGGTCTACTGAGAAATATAGGATATTCTTGTCTCAGAACAGGACAATCAGGAGCTTAAAGGGCACACAGGCAGAAAGTAAGGAGAGAGAGAAAAAAAGCAGAGGAAAGAGTAAGGATTGCAAACAGTTAAGGGGCCAGAAATAAGACATGATTGGAGTGGTGCAGTGCAGTGGCTGTGGAGCAGCAGTCTTCCGGGAGATGTTCTGGAGGATGCGGTGTTGTCCCATCTGCAGGCACCTCTCTGGGCTGAGGGAGGAGGTTGCTCATCTCCAGGCTGAGTTGGCCAGGATTTGTGGGACCTCCTCTTCCATCCAGGGACCACCAGTGCCACTGCCGTTGCCTCAGAGGTTGCCAAGAAAGAGGTGGTTGGACCACAGTGGGCTCAGGAGGGTGAGGTGGTGGAACAGAGGCACATCCCTCCAGTTGTACCTCCACAATTCCTATGCCATTCTGGCAAAGTGTGGTTCCTCTATGGAGGCACCTCAGTGGAGACCAAGGAGGATGCTGGGAACCTCCACAAAGGAGACCCACAGGAGGGTGGCAGGGACCCTGCAGGGAAGAAACAACTCTGGTGGGGACTCCATTGTTAGGAAGGTAGAACTGGGCAAGGAAGGGAGAGGAGGTAAGGTGCCTGCCTGGCACCATGGCTTGGAGGACAGGGAGTGAATCCTCAGGATTGCCAGAGCAGCTGCACAGGGGAGGGAGCTGGATGTCATTGTCCACTTAGGGACAAATGACCTGGCTAAGAAAGGTAGAGAAGTGCAGGAAGAGTTTGTGGAATTGGGGAGGGCCTTAGTCAAGTGCATGCACAGTAACCTTCTCGGAGGTGCTACCCATCTCACGCATAGGAGAGGCTAGGGTGTTCCATTACATGGGATTGAATCAGTGGTTGAAAAACTGGTGTGGAGCTCAGGGATTTGGCTTCATTGGGGACTCGGGGTCCACCTGGAGTGATGAGAGCTATACTGGTATGATGGGCTGCATCTGTCCGGGAGGGGAACCAGGATCCTAGGTGATAGTTTAAATGCTTCGTTGTGGAAGCTTTTAAACTAGCCAAGGGAGGCACTGGAAAGGAGCATGAAAATCCTAGCCCCCCCAAACAATCACGGTAGTAAGTGTGGCAAACACCAACATGGAGGTGTCGATAGGGAGAAGGGCAGGGGTAAATGGAGAAAGTAACAAAGGCAAGAAGGACAGGGTTGGGGAAAAAGGGGGTAAGGCCATCAGGAAATGGAGGGTAATGAGTACCAATGTCCGTAGTCTGGGCAATAAGCTCCCTGAGCTGGTGGCCTTAATGGAAGAGGGATGCCTGGATATCATAGCAGTCACAGAAACATGGTACACAGAGAACCATGACTGGGATGTTAACATACCAGGGTACATAACCTACAGGAGAGCAGGCAGGGGAGAAGAGGGAGGAGTAGCTCTCTATGTAAAGGAAGGGATAAAAGCAACCGAACAAAAGAGTAAACAGGAGGAGAGGACGCACTGTGGGTCACTTGGAGACTGGAAAGACACCACAATCTGCACAGGGTTGTGTACAGACCCCCATGTCAGGGGAAGGAATGGACAAGGATATGATGGAAGGCATTCTTAGAATGGCAGAGAAAGGAGATACTGTTGATGGGAGACCTGAATATGCCAGATGTTAACTGGAGCACATTTGCTGCAGCCACATCCAGAGTAGGGCCATTCTTGACACCACAGGTAGCAGACATTAGACAGCTAGTTTTGGAACCCACTCGTGAGGGCAATCTTAGACCTCATACTCTCAAATGGGGGCAGTGAGAGGATCTCAGATCTAGAAGTGGGTTGCCATCTGGGGACAACTGACCATCAAACAGTGTGGTTCATGTTAAACTCAGCTACAGAGTCAAGCCATACAAAGTGCGGGTACTGGACTTTAGGAGGGCTGACTTTGGAAAGATGGGAGAGTGCCTCGAAAAGCACTAGCAAACAGGCTTGAAGGAGGGTGGAGCAACAATGGAGAATTATCAAAACTGCCATCACAGAGGCAACAAGCCTTTGTGAGCAAATAAACAAATCAAAATGAAAAAAGCCACTATGGTTCTCAAGAGAGGTGGCTGTGAAAGTCAGGAAGAAAAAGATAATATTCCGGAAGTATAAGGAAACACAGAAGGAGCAGGACAGAGAGCTGTACCAGCTAAGGCAGAAAGAAGCAGGGAGGGAAGTCAGAATAGCAAAGGCCCAAACTGAGGAAAAGATAGCCAACTCAGTTAAGCAGGGGGATAAAACCTTTTATAGGTACATCAGCAAGCATAGAAAGACAAAGGGAGGGATAGTGAGGCTGAATAGAATGAGCGATTGGATGGGCAGAGGGGACAGTGAAAAGCAGGAATACTGAGCGAATATTTCTGCTCAGTATTCACAAAGAGGAGGGAGGTGCCTAATCCAAGTAACAGAAGCACTCTTGATAGGGGGTCGATCCCAGTCCTTTCACAGAAGAAAGGTTCTGCAAGAACTCCTAAAACTGAAGGTGGACAAAGCAATGGGTCCTGATGGAATTCACCCCAGAATTCTAAAAGAATTAGGAAGGAACTAGTGAAATCACTGGCTACTTTTTAATAAATCATGGGAGGATGGTGTGGTACCCGAGGACTGGAGGAAGGCGGATGTGATTCCCTTCACAAAAGTGGGACCAAGACAGAGGCAGGAAACTACAGACCTGTCAGTCTGACCTCTGTGGTAGGGAAAGTGATGGAGTCACTTCTGAAGGAAAGAATAGTTGAGTACCTAGAGGTCAGTGGAGCACAAGATCCAAGGCAGCATGGGTTCACAGCGGGAAGGTCATGTCAGACGAATCTAATAGATTTCTTTGACTGGGTGACCAAAGTAGTAGTAGACCAGGGAGGGGCTGTGGACATGGCCTACCTAGACTTTAGCAAGGCATTTGACACAGTCCCACACAAAAGATTATTAGTCAAATTAACCAGCCTGGGAGTGGGTCCCAGGGCGGTAGCCTGGGTAAAACATTGGCTGGACAACAGGATACAGAAGGTAATTGTAAATGGAGTCCACTCTGAAGAAAGAGGGGTTACTAGTGGGGTACCGCAGGCTTCAGTACTGGGTCCAGTCCTTTTAATGTCTTCATCAGTGGCATTGCAGAGGACTGGAAGGAAAGTATGCCTTTTGCAGATGACACAAAGATCTGCAACAGGGTTGATACACAAGGAGGCATGGAAAGGATGAAAGGGACTTGGCAAGGTTGGAGGAATGGTCAGACGTATGGCAGCTAGGATTCAGTGCAAAAAGGCAAGTAATGCACCTGGGAAACAAGAACCCAGGGGAAGAATACACAATGGGTGGGAGGTAGTAACAACAACAAAACAGGAAAGGGACCTGGGGGTAATCATATCAGATGACCTTAAGGTTAGCAAGCAATGTGAGAAGGCAGTAGGGAGGGCCGGGGTATACTGGGATGTATAGGAAGAGGCATCAGCAGCAGAAAACAGGAAGTTGTTATCCCTCTGTACAGACAGTTGGTGAGACCCCATCTGGAATACTGTGTCCAGTTCTGGAGACCCCATCTCCGCAAGGACATAGACAGAATAGAGGCAGTCCAGAGGAGGCAACTAAAATGGTGCAGGGTCTGCAAGAGAAGCCGTATGAGGAGAGACTAAAGGGCTTAATATGTATACCCTGAGGAAAGAGGAGAGGGGGACATGATAGAAACTTTCAAGTACCTCAACGGAATCAACAAAGTCCAAGAGGGTAGCATCTTTCAGAAAAAGAGACTTGCAAGAACAAGGGGACACAATTTAAAGATAGAAGGAGGGCAGTTCTGGGGCAATGTGAGGAAGTATTATTTCACAGAGAGGGTAGTGGATGCATGGAACAGCCTTCCTGAGGAAGTTGTGGGGTCTAAAACTGCGGGAGAATTCAAGAATGCATGGGACAGACATAAGGCAATTCTTGTGGGGGGCAGGAAGATATAGGCTGTTGGTTAACTAGGATCTGCAGCCTATCCTGTAGGTAGGGAAATGGGCAGACTAGATGGGCCTAGCGGTCCTTATCTGCCATCAAAGTCTATGTTTCTAAGGGCAGGGGAGGAAGCTGACCCCTCACTTCAAAGACATCCATCCTCTCTGCTGTCTCCTCCAAAGTGGCCATCTTGAAAAGACAGCCAAGGGTTTCACCAACTGGAAAAGTAATGGAATTTTTCTGGTGTCCAGGAAAAATTTTCCCCCATTCACTAAAAATACCACTAACAGCTTAATCTGGTTCAATGTCAGTTGGTTTCCATCTGTACCCACCTCCCCGGGGACATGGCTGAAAATAGGTAGAATAGCCTAGTCCTCCTTTCCCAGTAAACAAAAACTAAATGAATAAATAAATACTGGTTTCTAAAAGTGCAGGTAGCAGGGCTATGCCTATTGTTAGCTGCTGTAATATTCCAGAGTTTGGGGCCAGAGACAGAGGAGGCACTCATCAAGTTTGGTCCTTGTCCTCCTGGGCACAACTAAGAGGTCATGGTCAGAGAATCAGAGGTGGTAGTCATTAATACAAGGCACAAGGGGGGAGGCAAGTGATTAGGGAACTTGGTTTTGAAGGACACAATGTATGATACCTCCCAGAGAGAGGTCAACTAAGGCATATGGAGGGAGCCAGTGGAGTTTAGCATAAAGTGAGCAGTAGTAGGATTGACGGTTGCATGCTAGGGCAAAACAGTATAAATGGTTGTATGTTAAATCCCATTTGTGCATTATTGCATTAGAGGCTCTAACAAAGACAGGCAGACCATAGGATAATTTGGAGAGCAGTATTCCTTGGGCGATGAATATTCGGGCACTAGGGGAGAGGTTTGGGCTGGCTCTGTAGGCAAGTCCTAAATGCACTTGCTGTCCCTTGTTCATCTGTTCCATTACTGGCACAATGTATTCATGTACTACTACAGACCTATGTGGCTGTTAGGAACATAAACTATATCATACCATTGTAAAAGAACACTTAGCACCAGACTGTAAAGCAGAAACACCCAATGTGGTTATTAAAAGGCCTGTATAGATGGAAGAATAACAGAATATGAACTAGTGCTTAAAAACAGATTCTATTTGGAAACATGAACTACAGGTTCAGTGCAGTTTGCCTTAAAGATAAACAACATGGGATGCAGCAGACTGATATATTTAAATAAATTGCTTTCCCAATACCACATTCACTGATCTGTGGACCATACTGTTATGAAACAATCATTCATATTTCATACTAAGGTTGTCTGGGGCTTAAAGGAAAACTGATGAATTGTGTGATCTATTCTTTTTTAAAGAGGATGTCTTTCCAGGGCTTCTGAGCCTTACTGGCTTAATTTGTTTTGAATGTTTTTTTTGTTATATTGGGCTGGCAGTGTAGCCTAGAGGTTAGAGTAACAAGTTGTGAATGGGCTTGGTACATCCAGCAGACGTGGGTTTGATTTCAACAACCTCCACATGCATACTGTGTGTCTCTGAGCAAGTCACTTAACCTCCCCAGTGCTCCAAGGTTGCCCCTGAAAACAGGCATTTGAGCCTAGTGGGCCTTAGCTGGTTACCAAAAGACGAGTGATAATGTATCTATTTAATTGTTTTGATGATGATGTAACATGATATTCTCCTATATGCCTGGTATGAACTTCAGCTGGCTTGTTCTTCAGAGGTTGTAATGGTTCTGATAAACCTAACTTCACAATAACCAAAGTACAGTGGAGTCAGCCAGGATGAAACACAATAAAAGATACCTCACAAATTAATGCATTACGAAAGAGCTTAATTGCCACTGAATAGTACTCTTCTCAACAGCAAGTGCAGCTGTTTGCAGCAATACAGCAAGGTACTATACTGCATCCTGCCAGACTCCGCAGTAAATAGAAAATAATGGGGAAAAAAGGAAATAACCAGGCAAAGCCAGAGATAATTCCTTGCCCAGGAAAGCTAGGACAGAGAAAAAGAGGGAGATACAGAAGAGATTCCCAAGGGAAAATGGTCGCTAGAGACACCATTCTGATAGATTATAAAGTGATATGACATTGTAGTTGTGTATTCACTGAAAAGAAGGAAGGCTAACCTGAAAATTTGATGGAACATTTGTACTTAATAGTCTCCTTATAACTCTGATTTCTTTCATTTCCTAAATGTTTGAAACTAAAGTGGCTTTCATCATGGTCCATTCTGATTATACCATTTACACACGTTTCCATGCTAAGGATGCTTGCATTTGAGGTAAGTCACATCAGTGGAGGTCCTAGTAGGAGTCTTTCTTCTAACAAGATTCTTTCAGGATTTTCACCAGAGATAATATCATTAGGGAAGCTCATCCAGTGTCCCTCTGGAATCTTGTACTGATTTTGTAGGCTAAGGGGACAGAGATGACATTTCACCCAAAGAACCACCTTTCTAGGATTCATCCCTAGCCTTGCATAATGTAATTTCTGTAAACAAAGAAACGCATTTTTGAATATTTTCCCCATAATGGAAGTCAAGTACCACTTATAGCCAGCAGTTTGCTCGTGAACTGTGCACATGCATCTTTTGGCCACTTTTGGCAAAACACAGCTCCATTTCCCACCTAAATAAAACCCCGAGGGTTAGTAGGGGCACGTTTACACATGCCTAAATGAGATCTGTTCATTTGTTTTACAGTGCACACTTTTAGTACCCTTTTGGTACTTGTGGTAAGCTAACCTACAGTAGATGAAATCACAGAGGTGATAAGTTCAGCAACCCAGAAGAGGGGCTATCAAACATATAAAACTGTGACACCACTAAGGATGAGAGATGTTTGCCATTGGCTACTTCAGTTGAGCTTTGATGGGGGCCCTATTAATTCAGTTCAGCACTGATAATTCAGCCAAAATTTTTTGACTCCCAATGCAGCAATTTCCATGGGGTAAAGCAAACTACAAATAGTGGTAAACATATTTTAATATTATATTTTAAGTAAGATTTTCCTTGTATTTCCTATACATATTGACAGCACATGCATGACAGATGATGACACAATGCAGCTGCTTTCAGACGCTGACTATGACAACTCACAAAAGTCAACAATGATTTTTAAATGCTCACATGATAGCACACCCATACAGTAGTGACGCATGCCTTGTAAGGCAGCAGGAGAATGAGGTGGTGATTGAGAGTAATATCACCAGGCTGAATGACCACAACCCACTGACACGCCCTTATGTCACCCCAACTAGAGACTCTGGGAGACCTATTGTCTCACACAGCAGTCTACTTCCCTTTTCACTCAGTGACTGACTGGCAGGCTAACACACACGCAGGCAAAAAATAAAAAGATGGATTTATGTGCCTGCTCCCATCAGCAGTCAGTAAAATAAAAACTATTTATCAATTAAATCCTTCATCCCCCCATCACAACTTTCCAGGTCTGCTAAATTCACCAAGTACCCTTCTGCAGGCTTGCAGCAAGCCTTCGCTCTCCTCTACTCTGGAAAAGCACATGACTTCACTGGCCCACCTGCCTAAAACTACAGTTAAAGGATGTGATGACAAGGCAAGTCAATTTTCTTTTTAGGCTCCCTTTCCTCAGGGTGCCATGCATATCACAACACACAATGGCAACAAAAGAAAATCAGAACTAGATAAACACAGACATAAAGTAGCTAAATACATAAATCCATAGCTCCAAAGAACAGAACAATCATTAGGGGCTCTTCTTTCATGTTATTCAAGGCACACACTACTGCTTTCTTTCTCCAGAAACCTAAATGTGGCTGCTCATAGTTCAAAGCTTAAATGTGGTTCTGTCCTGCAGCTGAACTTGCTTACTGCTCGACTATGTATTTTGATTCATGCTGTTTTTTTTCTCTTGTTGCTGGTGCTATGTTACCCCCCCCCCCCGACATAGACACCTTTGCAAAAAGGATCTTGAGCTCAGAGGTGTTCTGAACAGAATCAATCAATCAATCAAGCAATCAATCAATCAGGGCAGCAAGTTTATAATCATAAAATCAGAATAAATCAGGACAGGCAGTATACCAGGTTGAATAAATTAAAACTGAGGGTTCCTTTAAAGCCCTCCACTGTGCTGGCAGATCACATACAATGAGGCACAGAGTTCCATAACAGGACAGCCACCACAAATGCCCTGTCCCCAGACAACTTCAGCTTTGACCAGGTGACTATTAGTTGGCCAGCATCAGAGGCCTGAAAAGGGCTAATGGAGGTATGCGAGTCACAAGTTCTTTCTGATAACTAGGTTCTGTATAATGTAGGACCTTGTAACTCAGCAAGCATATCTTACAGCTGATGCACCACCACATTGACAGCCAGTGCAGATCGTGCTGCACCAGGTTGATATGATCGCTCCGAGAGGTAGCAGACATCGAACAGGCAGCCATGTTCCAGACCAGCTGCATGTGATGCATCAGACTCCTAGATGATCCTAAATGAACTAGCTAACTAGAATTATAATGCATGATTGTCTAATGATTTATAATGTTTTCTATTCAAAAATTACTGTTCCTGCAAAGAAATGAAGAGCTCTCAAAGACAAGTCCTTCTCCGATGAGAGAGAGCTGATCATAGTACTGAGACCTGAACGGTGCTAGGAGTTCTCCATTTCCAGCTTAGCTGGCAGACTGCTGCAGGTCATGTGGCTTTCTAACAACTTACAGATATTCAGTGTGCTCTCCCTATAAAAAAACAGTGTATCACAACATCAAACAGCCAAAATTCTGAAAAGAAACCGTCCTTTCAAATACACTTTGCTGTGTCAAAAGTGTTGGATTTTGACACATCCACTGAACTCTAATTCAACTTAGGCTAACCTTAGGCACCACTTCCAGCCAACCAATGGAGCATTAACAGTTTTAGGGAGCTGAGGATATTCCTCTTTTCCCCAAGAAAGTGATGGAGCAAACGGCATGGGGTCATATAACGGTTCATAGAATAATAGCGCAACAACAAATGTTGCAAACAAACCAGCGTGCACTGTAATAAGGTCAGGAAATACACCGATCTACAGAAAGAGCACACACCATTGAAATAAATGGGCTACTCTGTTCTTTGTGGAGGGCTTTGCCCCTCCACACCCCCCCATCCCCCAGAATTAAAATAACTAACTCCAGGGGTGGGTGGACTCAGGAGATGGGGAGAAAGTTAGGAGGAAGGAATCTTGTTTTTTTTTTTTTTTTAAATGACAGCAAAAGTAGTAGCATGGGAGGACCCGTGGGGAATCGAACTACAGCCCCAGTTCTCCCGAGTATGCCGTGTGCTGGTGCCTTAACCGCTCCACCATGGGAGCAACCAGACCAGGTACCCAGCACACGGTAACTTGACGCCTTCCTAGGAATTCATACAGTTGCAATTTGTAGTGAGCTCTTCACAGCACAGTTAATACCACACTATATTCCATGCACGGTATTGGCTCCGTAGGGGAGCAAACAGATTAAATGGACAGATGTGATGGAGATCTTCCAGAACATATGGTAAGACTAGAACATGGACACTGAAGTCTACCTCTCAAATTGTTCAGATCATCTCTGATGAATCACCTTATTAGATGTGTAAGGCCAGTAACACAGGTATCTCCAGCATCAGGTGGGTTAGTCTAAGTAGATGAGAGGTACATTCAGAAGAGAAAATTACAAAAGAAAAAAAAAACAAGAGCTGACTAAATGCAACAAAGACTGCACATGATCTGCATGTTTTGCTTTTATTGGGAATGCTGCCGTTCTTCACATTTTAGAAGTGCAGCAAACTGTCTAAAATAAACAACTGGGATTATCTGCATGTTAATCTGTTTAAAATAACAGATGGGAAAGAGTAGCTGACACCATTAGCATAGGCAAGTCACTCCAAAGTGCTCCCTGTTCCTGGGTTTTGCTAATGTCAAACAATAAGTCTGACTTTAGTTTCTGGAGGTTGTACAATAATGCAATGCTATCATACCTTCAAAAGTGAAAGGTGAGTTAAAGGTTACAAAACTTACCCCAAATAATTCCCTACTTGTCCTGTCCTGGCATCACTGGTTCACACAGTAAGCATTACTCCTTCAACTATAAAAAATCCTTATGAAATGGGCTTCAAAAATCTTCAGATTGCTAGCAACTTCATTGTTCTAATGCATCGCCTGACAATTCATAAGTATCAAGTATATGCACATTCTGAAACAAATGTGCCTTAGTCTACCTATCAACAGCCAATGAAAATCAATTATTTTACTATTTAAAATAAAAAAAAATCCTACCTGTTAAACACAAAACCCCACAACAGGGCATAGGTTTATTCAAAATAAATTTGATTCTTTGGTTCATTTTTAGGCTCTATTACCAGACTCACATATTCTACCTACCACCAACCTAGCCTAACTACACAGAAAGTGATGGCAGCAAACTAAAACCAAAGGAAAATAAACATTTTTTCCAATAAATTTGTGTTCCTATAAATGAAAACCCCACTCCAAGGCATGGGTTTCTTGAGAATTACTGCAATTCCTGGTGCGTTGCAAATCACTCAGTTGTCGGCCTCGTGCATTCCAGTTCAGCTGGGGTGTGCATTAATTCTCCAGAAATACATGTGCTGCTGTGGGTTATTGCTTACATGTCATATGTCAGTTTCTCTATATTCCAAATTATTTTCAGGTTCAGGTTCTTTCAAACTACCCAGTTTCATCACATTACACATTACCACTGATGACTGCCTTGCACAATTATGTTAGCCATTTTGTACATTGTTGCACCTGACCTTTATTTGCTTATTTAGTGTAAATATTATTTTTGTACTCTTTTATTACTTCAGCTCTCATACAGTACACTCACATGCTCATCTTGCCACTGCAAAGTGTCAACATGGATCAGTTGGTAGCACATCTGCCTCTGGACCAGTAGGGCGTGGATTCCAGTTCCACACTGGTTTGGGTTCATAGCATCTTTGCTGGTTTCTGAGTGCCATACTGTGGGGTGCTAAGCTGTGGGAGTGTGCTATCCTTCAGATGAGACATTAAACTGATGTCCTTTCTGCCCATCTTTGATGCTGTCCTGGTAGGTGGTCAGGTGGAAGTGAAAGAATCCAAGGCACTTTTTGCAAGACTAGGGGATTTCTCCGGTGTTCTGGTCAAAATTCCCCTTCCCATAAAACCAATTTATGCAACTCTCCAAGGCTGCGTGTGGGTGCTGATGTGTGAAATGGTTGCAACTACTCATTACAGTTACTGTACTTCACTACTGGTCTTTCATTGCTTCTAAAGTGGTTTGGAATACAATGTATATGAAAAGCTCTCTTTAAATGCCAATTCTTTTTTTTTCCTTGTTCTTCTTTTGCATATCCTGCTCAGTACATATTTGCACAAGTTACTTTATAGTAAGATATTACTTTTTCTGTTTGTACCTGCCCTGTATTTATTTAATTTATTGCTGTGATGTTTAATGGAGAACTGCACAAAGCAGAATCTGCCCAACCCCCCAAAGCCTTAACCCCCGATTAGGTTTTTCGAAAGCTGAATCTTTTTTTTTTTCTTTATTTTAGTCTTTGGTAACCGGGTAAGGCCCACTAGGCACAAGTGCCTGTTTTCAGGGGTGACCTGGGAGCACTGGGCGATTAAGTGACTTGCTCAGAGTCACACAGTGTGCAAGTGGTGGTTGTGAGAATCAAACTCAGGTCTGGTCTGCTGCATGTATCAAGCTCGTTCACACCCCATTCTTCTAACCTCTAGGCTATACTGCCAGCACAGTGTGTTCACTTACTTTATTTAGTTGTTGAAAAGTTTGGGATGCCACAACATCTTGCATGCTGTGCAGTCCCATTTCAAATGAATGTGAGGCACCGCACCGCTTGCTTATACAGTAGAAGCCACTTAATTGGGATGGCCTCGTGGTGGAGTTTTCATCCCAATGAAGCGGCCATCCCAATTATCAGAAATAAGCATTTCCCCATACCTTGCGGTAAACTGCTGAGATTTGTAAATCCATCCATGCATTTCCCCATACCTTGCATAAATTGCTGAGCTCTGTAAATCCATCCATGCACTGATCCCTTCCTCCCTCCCTCATGTCTTGCCACCCACTACAACAAAAACTGTGCTGCAGGACCCTCTCTATTTTCATTTAGCAGGTGTTGTTTGTGGTGGAGTCACTCATGGACGGAGCTTACATTTCCCTCATTAACTGCAGCATGGAGTCTCCAGTCTGAAAAAAAACCTGTGATCTGCTAGGTGGAGTCTTTAACTGATGGAGCTAGATCTCCCTTTGTTTAGAGTAGCAGCACGGAGTCTCTGGTAGTAATAAAAAAAACCTGCGATCTGCGAGGTGCAAGGTGGAGTCTTTAACTGATGGACCTAGAACTCCTTTTGTTTAGAGTTACGGCACGTAGTCTCCAGTTGGCAAAAAACCCTGCAATCTGAGAGGTACAGTGGGCATTTAAATTGGAGATACGTAAGTAAAGTAAAGTGCCGCAACAAAAAGGAGTTTCTTTAACTGATGCAGCTGGAGTCTTCTGGTAGGCTGCAAAGGAAGGCTTCTTGCTTTATTGAATTTTTTTTCTGAGAAAACAACTGCAATTTCTGAGAAAAAAACTGCGATCTGCTAGGTGCAGAGGTCACTGAAATTAGCGACCGTGCATGGAGTAGGTGGAGTTGAAGTAAAGCAGAAACAAAACTAAGGATTGTAACATAGAAACATAGAAACATAGAAGTTGACGGCAGATAAGGACCGCAAGGCCCATCCAGTCTGCCCATTTCTTTTTCTACCTTATAAATGTGCCATTGGCCTTTGCTCTGTCAGTGACCTATCTATTCATAGTCATTTGTATTGCTCCCTTATGCCTATCCCATGCCTGTTTGAAGCCCTGCATTGTATTCACACCACTTCTTGTGGTAAGCCATTCCATGCATCTACCACCCTTTCTGTGAAAAGATTTCCTCACATTCCCTCTTAATCGGCCTCCCTCTAATCTCATGCTGTCCTCTTGTCCTGCTATTTTCTTATATTTAAACATGTTAGACTCTTTCACCTTGTTTATGCCCTTAAGGTGCTTGAATGCCTCGATCATATCCTCTCTCTCCTCCTTTGCTCAAGGGTATACATATTGAGCTCCGTTAATCTGTCCTCATATGTCTTCTGATGCAGTCCTGCACCATTTTAGTTGCCCTTCTCTGGACTGCCTCAATTTGGTTAATGTCCTTTTGAAGGTGTGGCCTCCAATACTGCACGCAGTACTCAGATGGGGCCTAACCAATGTTCTAGTACAGAGGGATTATTACCTCCTCTTACGACTTGTGATGCCCCTACTAATACACCCCACACCCCCTAGCCTTACCAACTGCTTTAGAAGTCTGCTTGGATGATTTCAGGTCATCAGTGATGATGATGCCCAAGTCTCTTTCTTCCTTTGTGACTGCTAGCAACTCCCTCCCAGCCTATAAGTGGCTTCAGGGTTTCTCTTCCCTATGTGCATGATTTTGCACTTCTTTGCATTAAATCAGTTGCCACTCTTTGACCATTCTTCTGCTAGTTCAGATCTCTTCTCATTCTGCCCACCCCATCTGGATCATCTACTCTGTTGCAGATCTTGGTGTCATCTGCAAACAGACAAGCCTTACCCTCTAGTCCATCTGAGGTCACTAATGAAGATGTTGAATAGGACTGGCCCCAGGACTGATCCCTGAGTACCCACTTGTGACTTGCATCTCTTCTGACTGTATACCATTTACCACCACTCTCTGTTTTCTGCCCGTCAACCAGTTTGCCACCCAGTTGACCAACTTCTGACCCACCCCGAGCCTACCTAGCTTATTTATCAATCTTCTATGTGGAACAGTGTCAAAAGCTTTGCTGAAGTCAAGGTAGGTGACATCAACTGCTCCCCCTTGGTCCACCACTCTGGTTACCCAGTCAAAGAAATCTATGAGATTAGTTTGACAGGACCTTCCTTTTGTAAACCCATGCTGTCTTGGATCCTGTGAAAACATTTTGGGCATCAGCATGCTTGGTTTTGTGTTTTGTAGAGGGTGGCAAGTCTGAGGAGGTAGCTAAGGTTAAAGGAAGGCTGTTAGCACCTAGCAAGCATGAAATCTGAAGAGGCGGCTGAGTTCAGGGGTGTGAAATTAACACCTGCTCATCAGCTTATCAGTGTGTGACAGTGTGAAATTGGAGCATTTAATCAAGAGTTGAGGGACTAAATTGTCCCATTAAACAGGCACCACAGTCCCTATTAAAAGGACATTGGATACATTGAGTTGAATGGCCACTTAATCGGTTCCTGGCAGGACGTCCCAATAAAGTGGACGTCCAGTTAATCCACATCCTGATTAAGTGGCTTTGACTGTATTGAAGCGAGCAGTACAGCAGGAGCACAGGGGTGTTGGAGTGGCCTTCTTTGTAGGGATGGATTAAGCTGTGTGGTGTCTCCTGTTGGGGAACTGGGTTCTTCTATGTGCCTGGCCATGGGCAGACTGACTGGCTTGAGTTGCAGGGGGTCCTTATCTATCAGCCTGCTTATAATGGGGGCACTTCCTGCAGGTGTTTGCGAGAGTTTCCTTGCAATGGTGTTGGAATTATAGAGATTTCTGGTTCTCCATGATTTTAACACTTGTGTAGATGACACCTCACCTACTGTAAATTAGCTTTCAAATTCTTCCAGCTTACGAATGAGCTTGAATTCAAGCAAGATATTTTTGCAGCTATGCATGAAAGAGGTCATATACTGAACTGCGTTTTCTCAACAGGTATGGGAGACAAATAATATCGCAGTGGAGCCTGTCATGTGGTGGGACCATTGCACTATTTAGTTCAATACTGGGGGCCGTGGTTATGCCACCTCTGATCATGGAGGCAATACAAATCCAAGCTTAATGTGACCTGGATCCAGTTAGGTTTCTTAGTTTATTGAATACCTTGGGTTTGGCAGGTGCCTTCTCTGCGGAATGCACTACCACAGATGAGGTATATAACTGAACCTTGTCTGGCACAGGAAGCTCCCTAGTACCAGTTTGTTCACATCTAGAAACTTCACGGTAAAGTGCTCCTTAGTTTATACCTGAGCTTCAGCAGTTGAAGGTCCTGGAGCACAGATTAGTGTGCATGTGGAGAAAAGGGAGGAGGCCTTGCTGGCCTATTAGGAGAGACATTAGGAGGAAATTTGTGCAGAGTGAAATAAATTCTTCCCTGGGATGATTACAGCTGATAGGAACATGGTTTTCACAAACTTTGGAAAGTCTTCAACTGCCTGACTGTTTGTGAAGCAATGTGCTTGTCTCCTTGGAGTGGTGGGAGTGGTTTGCTTTGTTCTTAAAGGCCAAGACTGTCAGCATCTGGCATTGAATTTCCTCTACTGCTGGTAGGAAAAGATGCACATAGTCGGGAGGAGTCAGAGGGCTGTTGGGTCTTGGATGGAGTTTCTGTAGTTGTATGATAAGGTCGTTGAAGGCAGTCATTGATTTGAATTGTGCCACATGTAGACTGGTCCAGGCTCTGACCCAGTAGCTCAAAGCTGATGTGGGGCCCTTCACTCTGGTCTTTGCAAGGAACATCAATTCCTGTTTGCATCAGGGCCTTGTCCTAGCTACTCTAAACGGGAAAGTGGTGAGGCCCTTATTCATGAAGTCATGTTTAGATTCTTACGTCCTCGTTAATTATAAGTCTGTCTTCAACCTTCATTTTTTGACAACATTTGTGGAGAAAGTTATCATGGAGCAGCTGGTGGAACACCTGGAGGTTAGTAACATCCTGCTACCATTCCAGTCTAGTTTTTGTAGGTACCACTGCATATAGGCAGCTCATCTGAATATGTAATGAGCTCTGCCTGGTCAGGATCAGGGAGTTTTTCAATCTTAATTCTATTCATCCTTTCCTGAGCTTTTGACACCCTTAATCATTGGGTGATGGTTGACAGACTGGATGTGTATAGAGGATTATCTGATACTGTTCAGAAATAGTTCCAGTCATTCCTTGCAGTAAGTGAGCAGTCCATAGCTATTGGTTCTTACCAGTCATACCTGAATGGTCAGGAGCACTGCAGTGTACGTCAAGGATCACCCCATTGCTCATGTTGTTTGCAGTGTATATACTGCCAATCAATAAGATGAAAAAGCAATACAGCATGGGAATTTGCTATGATGCAGATGATAGCCAGCTATATCAAGGCTGGTTCCATGATGTAATGGTTAGCATTCTGGACTTCAAATCCAGTGATCCAAGTTCAAATCTCAATGGAATATAATCTCTTCTTGAGGCAGTATAGCACTGTGGTTTAGGGCTCTGAGCTACAAACTTGGAAACCTGGGTTTGAATTCCACAGCCCCCACTTGCATACTGTGTGACCATGAGCAAGTCACTTAACTTCCTTGTGCTCCCAGGTCACACCTGGAAACAAGCTTCAACTTAGTGTGCCTTTCCTGGTTAAATAATTTCTCCTTTCCCTTTTCCCATATCAGACCTTTGCTCCTGACAGGGCTTCTTATGTGCTGTTATTACATAAGTGTCTTGCAGATATCAGAACCTAAATAGCCTCCAGCTGGTTAGTGCTCAATCTGGGCAAGTCAGAATTGATTTTAGTTGGATCAGAAATACAGGTTTTAGCTCATAGGTGTAACCTGAAGCTACCATACTTGCTTGAGGTTGTCATAGAAGTACACAGCCTGGACTAGTCCTAGATGGATACTCAGGCACTGGCGTGGTCAAAGGCTGCTCTGTTATCTAAGAAACACTCCCATGCTGTACCCCTACCTATAGTCTACTGATTTGTGTATACTGCTGCATGCCTTTGTTTCCTTTAGACCGCACTACTGCAATTCTCTCTATGAGAGTTTGCCTGGAGGTTAGACTCACTTGCTAAAGCTAGTCAATAATGTAGCAGCAAGGCTTCTGACTTCTGTATGGAAGTCAGAAGATATTATACCTTCATTACAAGTTCTGGGCTGGATGCCATTTAGATGATGGGTGTATGTCAGAGTACTTTTGTTGACTCATAAAGCTCTGAATGACCTAATCCTTGTATACCTCCACAAGCTCTTGAGACCATACGTGCCTCATAGGGTGATGGGGTCCATAGAAAAGGGACTTCTCATACCACCATCATGTCTGAAGTCTGCAGATGAATAGTCTGTTTCACTGGCTGATCCTATTCTGTGGAATGCACTTCCTGTCATCATCTGTCTTTCTCCCTTAAAAAACATCTGCTATGTCTGGCCTTTTTAGGCCATGCATAAACTAGAAATCCTGTCTTTGTATAAATCATTTACTATTGGTTTTAGAAAGAAGGGAATGAGAGGTCATAAAAGAGACTTTCAAATACCTCAAGGGTGTCAACAAGGTCAACCCTGGGGTTCTCGTTAGGTTCAACAAGAACAGGAACAAAAGGGAAAACAATTGTAACTTGCAGGTGGAAGTTTCATGAAGAAAGCCACAAAGCACTTCTTCACAGAGAGAATGGTCACAGGGTGGAATAGACTGCCATAGGAGGTAGCAAGCCAGAAAATGCTTAGAGGTGTTAGAAGGGGTTGGGATAAGGTGAAAGGATGGCTAAAGGTGACGGGGGGGATTGGAGTGCAAGGTAACAAAAATTGCATGAACTTCATATCAAGCAACATCGATTGACCGTAAGGAATTTTTTCTGCTGGGTTTTGGTATGTTTGTATATTATTTTTCAATGTTATGCACTTCACAATTTAGTACAGTGTTTGATGTGTTGCATGTCTTACTCTGAACATTTTCTCCATCCAATGGAATCTGTCTTGTCAGTGCTCTGAGCCCTGGAAAGGCAATGAACAAATAAAATGCTAATACAGTATGTCTAGTACTACTACTACTGTACTACTATTCCTATCACTACTAAAATTACTGTTATTTCTACTACTGCTACTGCTATTACTACTGCTGCTGCTACTACTTCTACTACTGCTGTTGCTAGTACTACTACTGTTATTACTATTACTGATGCTACTACTACTAATGTTATTACTACTACTGCTGCTATTACAACAGTAGTACTATTTTATTTTACAGCTTATTTGCCCAGGATACCTAGCTAAGATGCAACATCTCTTTTCCAGTGAGGCCCAGCTTCTGTCCATTTCCACAGCTGGGTGGGCTGATACACGGGGAGGTTAACTGACTTGCTTAAGGTCACATAGTGGGTATTTGGCTCTAGTGGGGTTGGAACCTGTGATTACAGTAGGAAACAAATTCAAATGGTTTGTCCCCCCGTTCTTTTTACCATCAGTGGCCACATATTTACTCTGTATGTTCAAAAGGGGGCCTTGCTGGCCAGAAACAGTTATCTACTGTGCAGAGGTACGACAACAGTAATAAAAAAAATTCAACCCTAAAGAATCAATCAAGGCTATCGCAACCAGTTTGAGGCACCCATATATCACTGATGTGAACAGAATCCAGTATTGTACAAAGGACAGTGTTAGAATGAACGGGTGCTGCTACACCTCTTAACTTGTCAGCATTCAAATGCATAGTACTGCTCACAAAATGCAGATCAAACAGACAGAATGTGTAGCAAGTAATATGTTTAAATAAGTAGTATTGCCTGGAAGAGCAGACAGAAAGTGTTATAAAGGTTTGACTGTACCCAGCAGTGACTTTTTCTGAAGTACTTTTCTTTCTCTGTGTGCCAGTCAGTAGACCTTACACCCGACAATGCATGGGGAGATGTCTTGAGCAGCACTGCACCTGACAAATGACACATCCAATGCAATCCCCCTTCATACCTTATCAGCACTATTACCTAACTCATTGTGACATCACAAGCATAGGTGCCAAAAGCTATAGGTGAAGGATGGTGACACCCCCCCACTTTTGTCCATGAGTAGTCAAAGTGCCCCTATAATGCACGCAAGGTCAGAAGGGAAGCAATCATAGACTCTTTTGTAATCACTACAACCCTGCACCCACTTTTCCCAATGTTCTGGCACCCATGAATTCACAAGTGAGCAATCTGGCTGAGGGTGATTGGATCTTCTTGGTTAGTCATGATGTCCCAATGAGTGAGACCACAGTACTGATGAGGCATGAAGTGGAACTGAACCAGGTATGTCTGCTTCTGGATAAAACACTGCAACACACATTACAAACAAACAGCTCATGACAGCAAGTATACACCAGTTAAAAAATATTTTTCGATGTTTGTAAGACGCTTGCACAATGTCATACATGTATACTGCACACTCCCAAATTAGTTCGGAGCTGAAACTCTGATGGCATTCCCTGGGTGTGACATGCAACCCCCCCCCAGTTTCTCAAGATTTTTCTTGTGTCAGTGCTGGACTGTTCTGTGCTGGCCTGCAAGCTGTGGAGATGCTGTTTTGTGAATTTAAAATATCTATAACATAAACAATCTGTTTCTACTGTTCCGTGAATACCATTTTGTGACAGGACAGCACTTTAGAGTGAATTGCCTGTCCCATAATAAACAAAGTGTCAGCCTCGTATTTAACATTACACTTCAGCTCCACCTACAGTTACAGGCACTATATTCATTGGTGGGACAAAGGACATCTCAGTGACAGACGTCAACGTTTTTCCATTATCGCTGCTGCATCCTTGCTTCCAACAAATTGCACTGAAAAAAGGCTTATTTGTGATTATGGGGATTGGAATGCATACTTACTATCTGTGTAAACAGAATAGTTCTGGCTTAGGCCCTCTTCAAAGTAATAATTAAATGTCATGAATAGACTTCAGCTGTGTAGCTTTAAACATAACTGGAAGCACTGCTAAACTACGTAATTGAGTCAATGCATACTAATAATCACTGACCAGTATGCTTTTGAGTGTGTTTGGACAGATTAATGACACATTAAGGCACACACCTAGCAGTTGGAATTAAATTAATAACCACAGCAAGCTGCCACCACTGACATGTTTAATTGACCATGCTATTTCACATCTTCTTTAAATTTCAGCATAACAGACACTTATGTACATACTGATTATGTCAAAGCTGCCTACAGTGACTTTAACATAGGAAAACATTTCCCTCTGGTTTACTCCAGAAGGAATTAATGAGTGGTTGAAATGAGTTTCATTGTATGCCTGATTCTGTAACGCAACGTGTGCCTTGAATAAAATGTAAATGCCTACTGAAACTCTCTTTGATGGAAAACTCAATGGATCCTGGCAGAATTTAAGAACATATTGCAAGCAACTGATTAAATCAGTACTCTGCAGGAAGAAACTGAAATGTTACTGGAATATTATATTTATTTTTTTATTGATTTATTTAAAAGAGTTTTACCAGGAAAGACATACTGAGCACAAATAGCTAGTCTCCAGATGCAGCCTAGGGGAAGGGGGCAGAGGGATAAGTACAGGGTGTAATACAATATACAATAGTACAACAGTTCAATCGGATGGTAAACAATAATACAATGGGACAGTGGTTGCACAGAGTTTACAGTAGAATAATATATACAATTAAAATAGTAGCTATGTCCAGAAGCAGTATTCCTACTTTCTATTAGACAGAGTTTACAATAGAATAATTATAGACCATTAAAAATAGTTGCAATGTCCTGAGGAAATAGCATAAGGAGTATTTTAAGTTATTAGCAAGGCAGAAATACAGGAGAGATAGACTCAGTTATTAACGTCAGTAATTATGGTTCAGCCTGTCCATGGTGTGAGGGGGGTTGTTTGGAGGAAGATAAAAGAGAAATTGGAGGGGGAGGTAGAGGTAAAGAGGGCAGAGGAGGTGTGGGATGGGAGGAGGCAGAAGTAGGCAAAATAGTGAGAAAAGGAGGGGTTGGGTGAGGGGGGAGGGAGGGGACCAATTAGAGGAAGGAGAAGAGCAATCCAGGGTAGAGTGAGGGATAATGAGGATCGGGAAGTAGGTGGATGTGCGAGAAAGGGAAGAGTTGGGTGAGAGGGGGTAATTTCTAGGGGCTTGATACACAAGGGGGAGGGAATGGGGTGGGAAGAGAGAGGTTTGGAGTGGACGGAAGCATGAGGAAGGAGAGGAGAGGTGAGCAAGGAGATTGGCAGTTGATATGGGGCAGTTACAATAAGGAGGGTCGTGAGCTTGGATTAGACAGGATAAGGAGTGTTTGGAGGAAGCAGATGGAATGATTGGAGTAGAGAATTGCAGAGATTAGGAAAGTAGAAGGAGAAAGCAGCCTGACCAGCAAGGTAATTGAGGGAGGGGAGAAAGAGAGAGGGAGGGGCGAGCCTGGATTTCAGAGGCAGTAGAAGGAGGGGCATAGGCAAGATGAGGGCTCAGATCGGGAAGTTGGCCAATACTTTGAAATGAAAGAGGCAGAATGAGTTAGGTGGAGATCATCCAGTGAAGGGAGGGAAAGAGCAGAGTACAGAGAGCAGTTGTGGGTGCGGGGAGAACAGTTCAAGGCAAAATGGCAGAAGGAGTGGAATAGAGGATCCATTCTGGCTAGGGCAGCACCATAGACTATGTCTCCATAACTGAGGATGGGGAGGCTCAACTTAGTGATGATATCATAGCATGTAGGAGTTGGAATACAGGTCTTATTCCTATAGAGGGCACCAAGCTTGGGAAGGAGTTTTTTGAGAATGATATCTATGTGCTGAGAAAAATTGTGGTGTCAGTTGAGGCAGACCCCAATGTACTTAATGAGGGCATGTGGTCAATTGTGCCTCCATTTAGGGTGTGGAAGGAGGGGACGGATGGGAGCTTGGATAGCCTTGGCCTAGTACCAAAGCACATAGAGACCATTTTTTTAGTGTTCAGGGATAGCTGATTTGATTTTAACCATTTCTGGACAGCGTCAAAGTCAGGTTGAAGTTTGGGTATTAACTCAGCTGGAGAAGACCAAGAGGCAAATGGGACTGTGTAATTCACGTACATGTGAATGGACGTTGATGGACAGGCAGAGGGATGGTCATTGAGGAAGATGAAAAAAAGTAGAGGGCTAATGACAGAGCCTTGGAGGGACTCCAGTGTGAATGGTGGTGGGGGGAAAGGGTTTCTCCAATTAACACTGATTGCAATATATCTGTCAGGTAAGAGCTGAACCAGTTTGTTGAGGAGTCTGAGAGACCTGCTGCTTTTAATCTTAAGAGGAGTAGAGGGTGGGAGACAATGTTGAAAGCTTCTGCTAAATCAACAAAAATGGTGGCAGTAAGGTGGCCATGGTCCATCCCTATGTGGATGGCACTGGTGAGCCTGAAGAGGGAGGAGATGATGGAGTGGTTTTGCAAAAGCCAGAAAGGAAGGGGGTGAAGAATGAAGAAGAGTTGAGGAAGGTAGGAGAGCTGGGACAATACTATACATCTTTGCAGCTTGGATAAGGCTGGGAAGAAGGAGATATGGTGGAAGTTGTGAGGAGAGGAGGAGTCACCTCCTTTAGGTAGAGGTATGACTATTGCACATTTCCAGGTGTCTGGGATGGAGGCAAGAGAGAAAGAAAGGTTGAGAAGGGAGGAGATGGGAATGGCAATGGCAGGGGCACAGAAGTAAAGGAGCCTGGGGTCCTGTCCATCAGGGCCCACCTTTCTGGGGGTTGAGAGCTAGGAGAGCTTTTAGAGAGGTGGCTGGGGTGAATGGAGAGAAGGAGAATGGAGCTTCCTGGGGAGGGTGGGAGGAGGCGGGGTGGAGGAGAGGAGTGAGAAGGCATAGGTGGTAAAGTAGGAGTTGAAAGCAGAGGCTACAGAAAGAGGTTCAGAGATGATGGTGTTGCCTACCTTGAGGACAGGCAAGGCGGACTGGGTAGAGGTGGAGAAGAGGGCGTGGATTACTTTCCAGAACTTGGAGGGGTGATTAAGAATTTTCTGGAAAGATGAGGAAAAGAACTCAGCCTTCACTAACTTGGTAGCTCTAATAGAAGTATTTCTCCAGGTGCAGTATATGTTACTGTATACCAGGGAGCCAGTGGATTTGTGCAACTTCCATGCCAGGTCATGTGAGCGGAGGCATGCCAGAAATTCAGCTGAGATCCAGGGGAGGTGAAAATCTTTGACCCTGGTTTTTCATAGTGGAGCATACTGATCTCAGATATATAGAAATTTGGATTGAAAGTACTGTAGGGCTTGGTTTAAGTTTTTGGCCACTGTGATAGGAGATCAGCTGTGTTTATTAAATTAGCACATAGTTAGAATAAATCAAGTGAACAGAAGGACCAGATTTTTATCATTTTGGGGGAAACTCCGGGGCAGTGAATATTACTCATGCAGTAAACCATACAGTGGTCATTAAGCACATCGGGGGTCCATTTATTGAAACAAGCTACAGTATGTTAATGCATACATTAGGGTTACAAAGCCACAAAATGAGGGAAATGTGGCTGCAGGATTTTTTTCAACTCCAACACCAACTTCCCTCCCTCTGGCCCTAACCTCATTATCAAAGACCAAAATGCAGGTCCAGGGGGCTACTACTTCAAGCAACACATACAAAGTCATACCCTGCATGTCTGCTCCTTAACATAGGGCCTACAGGATCAGTCATAACTTTGTTTCTAAGATCAGTCATACTGCAACTTTTTTCATGCAGAACCCTGCGGACCCAATGTAAAGTAGATGATCAGTCATAATTTGCCTTGTACAGGGCCCCATGCCTGTAGCTTAAAGCAACAGACATGTGGGGCACATCCTTGGATCCATAGCTTGGCCTTGGGTCCCGAGAGCAGGGGCTGGAAGGGAAGTGGACATTAGGGTTGAGAAAACTTGAATGTCACATTTCCTTCCTTTTGTGGCTTTGTAACCATAATGCGTGCATTATTGTAGTTTATTGCAATGAATTCCCTTACTAGTTAAGAAAACGGAGTTGTAGCATGCTTCACAGAGGGACCTTCAGACCCTACATGAAGCAGGAGGTGAGTTGTAACTTGCTTCACGCACAGCACCCTGGGCCATGCAAATGGCAGGAGATACATTTTAACTTGCAGAGGTGTGTCCTAACTTACATTATGCAGGGATCTTGCACAAGTTATTACTTTCTGTGCATAAACTGGAGATCAGACATAACTTTCTTACTATTTTGTTTCTATATGGCTTTAATTGTAATACAAACTGTACATTATGATTTTCTTGTGGTGGTGTGCTTGACTGGTTTTCATGTAATTTTGGCTATAAATATCTTGTTTGTGTAGGACTTAGTTAATTTTTCACAAATCATTTTTTTTAATTCCCCCAAGTAACTCACAAACCGAAGAAAAAACAATGAGTTCTTCTACTCTTCAGTCATGTTCTTGACTATTTTTATCTCAGTGTTTGTTCTTTTGTTATGTCTTACAAAGTGCACAAGACTTCTGCTGTGCACATGCTGAGTTTGTTAATGTCTGCTTCAGTGATTTTTTTGATGCACTCATGGACACTTTTTTAATTAAAACACTAACTATAATTAAGTTTTTTAATGTAGGCTCAGATGTTCATTAGACTGTCTTCTGATGAGCCACACAAATGTCATCTTTTGAGTAGTTGTAAGTATTTTTATGATTTTAGCTTTTAAAGTTTTTTCATCATCAACTTTAATTGGAAAAAAATGTTTCTATTTTCCTTGAGATAGTTTATTTACAACTGAATAAATGGTCCACACATGCATGACTTTTAAACATAAATGACTTTAAAACTGAATAAACTTTGTTTAAAAAAAAGCTGCTTCCTTGGATCAAACTCTAATGAACCTGTAAGTTTCATAATGTACTGTAACTATACTTAGTTTTTTCATAGACTATTGAACACACATTCACAAATGATTATGGTTTGAACCACCAATCTAATTTTCAGCAAATTGCCAAAACATTATCCTCCAGTACTTAGACTACACATACCCAATGCTGCAGTCCTAGGGTGAAATCGACAAGATATATGGTGTAAAAAAATCCAAATTTTTCACACAAACACTAACGCAACCCAAATATACAGATAAATAGATAGATAGATAGATAGATAGACAGACAGACAGAGTGGAGCCCAACAAGATACAAGGTAGTATCACAGATTCCTGAATGGGAAAAAAACTGCCATCAGAACTGAACTGTTTCCTGCAGTAACTGCAGAATTCTGCAGTATTCTACATACTTCACTGTAGAGAGATATGAATGATAGCTAGATAGACAGACAGAGATACACAGACAGACAGACAGATGGACAGATGGATGGACAGACAGATATAGATAGATAGCTAGATAGATAGACAGACAGACAGAGATGGATGGATAGATACTGATAGAGAGAGATACATAGATACATAGATATGGATACGTAGATTAGATACATAGATAGACAGATACTGTATATAGAGTGTGGTGCAGTTGCAGAAGTATAGTTAGGGTTGAGTTAGCATTTGTGTCAAAACCCATGTTTCTGAACAGTTTATAATTTAGCTGTCTTAGGACATAGGGTTATGAAAACTAACATACGTCCTGTTGGTCCTAGTGGTTAGGGGCATGTCAGTTTTCAAAAGAATTAGTTCAGTAGTTTCAGCTTTCTAAAGTGCTGAATATAATAAGATTTTGCCAAGTAAAGCCCTTTTTTATACACAGATAAAGAAATACACCAGTTTAAACCATAAAACGTTCAGGTTCATTAGATATTAGCTCACAATAGGGTCTTTTGTTGGTTTTGAGGTGAAAACAATATTCTGTGTCATGGAGTGGGCACATGCAAAACTATAAAAACTAAAGAAAATATATATGGAAAAATACAAGCCTATTTTTTCATTTGTGATTGATACAACAGGAAATCAACTACCAATGGATGAAAAGGCTCATGTGTTGTTTTTTTTTAGAGTCGAGCTGCTAGGCTCCCTATCAATGCATTTTCCATGATCAGATGCCTAATCTAGGTGTAAGAAATCTACCTCCATCCCTTCCTGACACCAAGTGCCTGACTTTATTAAAATGTTTTTTTGTTTGTTTTTGCATCCACCAGGTGTCCTGCCCAAGTCTGGTGGCTTGCTAATACCCCCTACCATGCAATAGAGTCCAAAACCAGAAGATTATTCCCAATCTCAGATCACTGTTTTTCAACCCCCAACCCCCACCGAGCAAAAACGTCCCCAATCCTCTTTCTCCCACCCAAATTATTCCATTTTTTCAATGAACTGCCTATCCTTATCCCCCCAAGCAACAGTGCCATCCTCCTATACCAAGCACACCCAGATCTCTTCCGATCCCACACTTGGCAGCTGGCACAGCACACCTTCCAGTGTGGTTGGCTGCCATATTCTGCTCCCATCGTACATGCCATTTTTCACTAAAGAAAGAAAAGTGCTGAAAAGAACTGTACAAAAAAATGGTCTGCGCATGTGGTGGGACATTAGCCAAAAAATGTTGCATTTGGTATCCCTGAAAACAGATTTAGAGGCCAGATTCAAACACCAGAATTGTGTGATCAAGAGGGAGAGTGGTAAGCATGTTGTCCCTCAAATATGGTTAAAAAATGAAAACAAAAATTAAGGAAGTTATCGGTTAAAAAAACTAAACTAAGTCTGAAAAACATAAACTGTGTATGCACTGGGACTTAATTTTTTGTTACCCTTTTTTTCTATTTCCCATAACTTTTACATGTTTTTATATTTCTAGCCCACATTTTGGGGATGGGATTCTAACTATCCCCCATTACCGTCAAGATGACAAGTTTCAGATGTCTCTGAAGGGCCATCCACTTCACACCTGTACGAAGAATACGATAGATCCAGTGCCATTACCTATGGGCTGTTGCTTTATACAGGACTTACAGGGCTTACATCACTGCACATTGGGCCAGCTTGGGATCATACATCTGGCCCTGTGCATCCACCTTGGGCCAGCTACAAGCAGTGCAGTTGCACTGCCCAGTATGCACTCCTATCGGGACGTAACAAGCCCATTAGTGCATAAGGTCCACTGCGCTTAAACATATTGCTCCTATTGATTAGCCATCAGTATACTGTAGTTAACACCATTTCTAGCTTGGAGAGTTCTTGTCATATCTATTTCATCCTCACTCATCTTGGGGGGTAAACAGCAGAGTATTTTTCAGTAACAGAATTGGTTCTTCTGATGGCAAAACCAGCAAGGCAGTGAAAGAAATGAACTGGCTTTTTAGCAGATGATAATTAAGCCCTCCTTCCCTAGGATCAACAGTACCTCTCCAAACACTAAAACAGAAAGTAGTAAGACATGACAGGGTTTGCAATTACTTTCCATTAATTGCACACCCTGGGTGTGTTGTTATACATGACGCACAGTCGAGTGCCTTGAAATACACCACAAAAGTCCATTTCTTGGACATAATTATAATCCCTGAAGTGTCTTTTTACACTTATTAAAGTGCTTTTAAAACAAAAAATACATTTAACAGTGCACTCATGTTTTACTAATGAATAATTATGCTCTCATATGATTCAGCCAACCAGAGGACTTCATTTTTACATGCTATTGTGTAAGAAATATTGTTCTACAGTGCCTTGGCAGGAGATACAATGTTTATTTATTTATTTTATTTAAAAGTTGATAACCAGGAAAAACACCAATGAGCCAAGACACGTTTCCGGGTGTGACTTGGGGAACTGCAACATGGGAAAATATGTTTACATATGACAACAAACACATCAGTAACAAGAAACAAGGGTCACGGTTACAAGACCCATAATGGTGGGTAACATCAAGGTAAGGGAGTACAGGAGTACAACATTGAAGCAAAAAAAAAAAAAACAGTTTATTCACAGATAGCACCACAGTCCAGTTGCAGGACAGAACATTGCACCAAATAATAAATAATGTATCAGGGTGGGCTAGAAATGCAGACAGCAAGGCACCAATTACAGCAATGGGGTTCCTATTGGACAAGGAGATATGGCTGTCTATGGTTTGCAACTGTAGGTGATTGGTTAACTAATGCTTAGGAGGTGGGGCTAGGGTACACATGGAGCACTGTGGATGAGGCAGAAGTCTGAGTAGCCCTTTGAGTGAGAAGGGGGGAGAAGGATAGTCTGAGGTCAGAGGGGAGTTTATTCCAGAAAGAAAGGAAACAAAAGGAGAAAGCAGATTGGCCAGATGCAGAGAGGGGGCATGGGATGGCAAAAGTACAGGAATCCCAGTGACGAAGAGAGTAGGTAGAGGAAGTCAGCTTGGGAGAGGTGGGCATAGAGGTAGGTAGGGAGAGTTCCAAACAAGAATTTTGCAACAAAGGAGGCAGAGTGAACCATTCTCCTGTGGGACAGGGGCACAAGGGTGAGGGTGGAGTACAGGAGACAGTGGTGTGTAATGGGGGGAGGTGGTGGCGAAGTGGCAGATAGAGTTCAGAAGGGTGTCTAGTTTGGTAAGTGAAGGCTGAGAGGCAGTACCATAAACCATATCAGCATAATCGAAGATGGTAAAAATAATTTTGGTAACCAATTTACAGCAGATGGGAAGGGAGGGCTGGTCTTATGTCGATAGAGGACAGCCAGTTTGGGGCACAATTTAGTGCAGATGGCATCGACATTGTTAGAGAAATCCAGATGTGATCCCAACCAAACCCCTATATATTTGAAGGCAGTAACATCTCTAGTGGAGCGCCATCCAGGGTTGTGAAGATGGGGGAGGACTGGAGAGTGGACAGTTTTTGTCTGGAGCCACATGTCATTGCCACTGTGTTTTTGGCGTTAAGCTTCAGACTGTTTTTCTGGAACCAGTACTGAACTCTATTGAAGTCTTCCTGGAGTGGGGACTGTACACTGAAGGCAGAGGGCCCAGAGATGAAATTAATGGTATCATCAGTGTACATGTGTGTATTTGAGGATTTGCAGACTGAAGGGAGGTTGTTTATTAAATAGGGAGAAAAGGATAGGACCATGGATTGAGCCTTGGGGAACACCGGAGAGGATTGGGAGAAAGGAGAAAAGAGCATCACCTATTTGAACTGATTGCTGCCTGTCGTGAAGGTGAGAACAGAACCAGTTTACAGTGGATTCATCAAGACCAATCATACTAAGGTTTTGAAGCAGTAGGGGATGGGAGACAGAATCAAAAGCTTTGGCAAGGTCAACAAAGATGGCAGCAGTAATGTGGCTTTGATCCACAGCTGTAAAAATCGAATCTGTAACTCACAATAGTGAGGATGTGGTCAAATGATGCTTTCTAAAGCCAGACTGTACTGGAGATGGTGTGTTGGTAGTGGCCAGGAATTCAGACAGCCTAGAGTGAATGAGGGATTCCTGAAGTTTGGCAAGCAAGGGGGGGGGGCAGGTCTACAGTTTCTGGGTGCAGAAGGGTCACCTCCCTTGTGGAAGGGTAAGACTTTCGCAGAGTTCCAGGCCTTCAGGACAGCAGAGGTGGAGAGAGAGTGAGAGAGAAAGAGAGAAAGAGAAAAACAGAGAGAGAGAGAAAGGTTTAGAATGCGAGTGAGGGGGGCAGTTATAGCTGGGGCAAAGATATGGAGAAGCCTGAGGCAGAGACCATCATGGCTGGACTTTGGTTGGGGTAAGGGCAAGGACAGCAGTGTAGACTTCAAGGGGGGAAGGTGGAAACTGGAAGTTTGAGGGCTGCCTAGGAGCATCCAAAAGGATGGGGGGGGGTCTGGGGGTAAGGGAGATTGATTTTTAGGAAGAGCGTATGTGACAACGAATTTATTGAAGGACTCAGTGACTGATGCAGATTCAGAGACTGTGGCATCATCAACTTTGAGAACAGGGGAGGCTTGATTGGTAGGCAGGTTAAAGGGTGAGTGGAGTGCTTTCCAAAGGGAAGCTGGTGTTTGATTATCTTGGTGTAGGTGTTGCCTAAATTAGCTTGCCTTGTAGAGGCAGATGGCCTTAGTGCAATTGTTCCTAAGGGTTTTGTAAACTTGGAGGTCCACTTGAGATAGGGACTTCTTGTGGTTGTACCAAACTTTGTCCCTGGCTCTGCATTTTGCCAGCAGTTATCCAGGAGTAATGAAGTCTTCTTCCTCTGGATTTCTTTCATGGGGCATGGTGGTTCCAGATGCAAAGGCATAGGCTGGAGAAAAGTGATATGGCAGAGTCAACATCATTTGCTGTAAAGATGGGTTGCCAGTCTGCCTCAGCGAGATCATGTTACAAGGTAATCAGGTCTTGGTGGAACCTCATGAAGGGGAAGGACACCTTTGTCCTTTATAGCCAAAGGGAAATGTCAAGATATGATCATAAAAAATGAGCTGAGAGAAAAATTGGTGATTTAAAGAACAAAAAAAAAATCTAAAGAACCTTGTAACAGGTGAAACCCACGATCTAAGAAATTCTCTTTTACATTACTGTCCACTTTAAAGGTCTGGATTTAATTTTTCTGTGTTTTAAGCCAGCTTGTCTTCTATCATCTGAATGTGATTCTTTTTTTTTGTGCAACCTAATAAACTTTACTGAATTATCACCAAATACATATACAATAAAGTCCATGGTCACATCAAGGTTTCCACATGCAGTCTGACAAACACAATTAAATACATTCTTAAACATAAACTAAAAAGGAAAACAAAACCACCCTCCCACTACTCCACCCCAGATCTGAATGTGATTCTGCATATGTAAGTTATTGATTTAATGTAAAATTTAATCTCCAACAGCCATCCTATGCTAAAGACACAGGTGCCAAGAAAAAGTTTGACAAAGTATCAAAAATAATATGACACCTCTCAAGGCACCCCCCCCATGTAAGGTTTTGTGATTTAAACATAATAGTATCTCACATAAATCATATACCATTTGTCCAGTGAAATGCCCTGGCAAAAGATGACATCCATACAGATACAAAAGTACTCTATCTAACCATTTCACTGATACCACGGATTGCTGACAATCCAAATTCCATGAGTCTCACACATTTAGCCATGATATAAAAATATGTTTCCCCAAAAATATTTAATGCAGTTTACCTAATGACCCATGAAGGAACCAAGCTGGTGATCCCATGATGTTTTTTTTTTAATCCAGTGCCAGGCAATATAGTGAAAATAAGTGAATGAGTTAATGTTTTACTATTTTGTGAGTGGCGACATAATGTAGTTTTATTTAACTGAAAGCAAACGCCTTTGCTGAGGCAAACACTGTCAAACAGGATTCATTAACAGCTCTAAAAATCAAACATTTTAGCATGAAAAAATATGTGATATACAGCAGCAGATGAATTTTGGGATTATTGAGTGCATAATATGCATGCTGAAAGCCTCCTGTCAACTTGAGAAGTGAATATCAGAGACTTCAGGGAAGACTAATTGCACCACAACATTACAAATCTTAGTTATTCATGTGCAGTAGCTTACAAACTAGTCTAAGGGCATTATTGTTTTAGAATTTATGCACCTTGATGCACACCTTCTTTTCTTTCTGCATAATTATTCTATACTACTTTGCCTACTTTTCCCTTCCAATGCAAGCACAAATATATATTTCTCATGCTTCTGTATATCTGTTTCCTTTGAGTTTGTGAAATGCTTTCTGGATTTATGCTGTTATTTCCAAATAAATTTCACAATTACTGTTGCTAAAAAAAGTTCTTTAATAATTGAGTTGCCATTTTAAATTGATAAAATAAATTATATTTGCTCCAAAGAGCTCAACACAGTCAAGGTCCAGACAGTTTTGGTTTTTTTCAAAACTGAGCAGCTTTGTGGCTAGGCCACAAAACTTCAAATCTTGAAATCCAGGTTTGAATCCAACTACAAACACAAGAAGAATTCATGCCACCTAAGCCAGCAGTCTGATGTTGCTGTGCAAACAATTGTGGACAGGAATGAGCATGAGAAGTGGTATACTTAGATAAGGCCATGCACTAGGACAGTCCTGAGCCCTTTATTCAATCCTACTGGTGTTACAATGAAAATTATCTTCAAAGTCAAAACATCAAACCAAGCACAAAGAAAACCACCATCAGTATTACATGAACAGACTCTGATAAAAAAAGGGTCAATAGGCAACTTTATTTGCTTGAAAACATTGAGGCCAGAAGAACCCACAGTCTACATGTCAGAGGTGAGCAGAGGACAACGGAATCAGCCCATATCATTGGGAGATTCAGAGATATCTGACCCATTAGCCAATGTAGCACTTGTGCAGGGGTTGTCTCAATCTGAAGAAGGTTCTAAGGCCATACAGTCAGAACCCATAGTGTTTAGACCTGAAGATGTGGAGCTGGACTGTGTGCCAGATGTGGCACAATTTGCCCACACTTCCAGTACGTGTGACATGACAGACAAGTAACAGGAGAGGTGGTCAATATGTTTATTGCAAGTTGTGCACCAAAAATGATGTATGCATCCGATATTTGTCACATGCATCATTTTTCAACTATAAGTTATGCAATCTGTCATAAATTCCTGAGAATGTTTCAAAATCCCAGGTAAAAATTCTGGTGCATTTATGCTGCAGTGCATCGAGACCTTTGAAAACTGAAGCCCTGGCATTCCTGCTTTACTTTATAAAGTACTTTACTGCTTTATAAAAAGCTTGACATGATCATCAAGAAGAATAACAAAGTTGATTCTAATATATAAGAAGTAAAACATGAACCAGCAACAGTTCCAAACTTGTGAGGAGGCGGACAAAAAAAAAACAGTCTGGTCTCAGATAATTTATAACTTGTGAAGCCCTTTCAACAACTACTATACCTCCAATTACAATGCAAATAAAATGTGAAGTATTAAAACACTGAATGAAATATTCAAAACTTGAGAGCTGTTGTCATACCTAGCAAAATGAACCAAACATATGACTCACTTAGAGATTTAAAGAAGGCAATACTGTATTTGTAGAATCATTAAATCTGACTGCAGACAATTTACCATTTATTACTAAGGCCTTACAGCTGCCTGTGAAAGTGCTTCCCACTAGAGCTTGAAATGAAAAGATCCCATCCTGAAATAAAAATTACTGAATGGACATCAGAAGGCCAAGTGGATATATATACCATCATCCCTGCAGTTATGCAATAATGCAGAACTAATTTTCTTTTATTTAGAGAAGAGCCTATTGAACTTGGGGCAACCTGCCAATTTCCTTTTTTTGCAAGAAGCAATTGTTTTTTTTCTTGGTCCAGATCACTTACAAGAATTCATTTTGGCAAGGATCCCAGGAAGGGAAGAACAAAAATGACATATATAAGAAGACAATGACATGCAAACCAACCTAAACAGTCTTCCAGAATCTGATAATGCAGCAAGAATATCCGGAACTGGGAAGGGAGAAGCCAGAGAAGGCGAGGAGGACAGCAAGGTCAGCACCCAGGTTGGGAACTGACCAAACGAGCAGACACGAAAGACCGTTAGGCCTATTCTGCTGGCATTTTAGTATGTTAGTATGATAAACATTAAATGAATAGCAAGAAATAAATAATAATTATTAGATGTCTGGCATGATTTTTGTTGACTTTATAATACTAATTGTCAAAGCAGTATATGGATATTTCAGTTTTGAGAAGCCATAAGGATTTAATTTTCCCCCAATGTATTGACTGCAGTTTGTTTGTGATATTTCATTGCATAATCATAATATAGAGTTGGCCTGCTAGCGCAGTGGTAAAGATACCACTTTCTGAACTGAAGGAAGCAAACTGGGTGGGTTGAAGGGTCAGCCAAGGGGAAGAAGAGGATGACTGTCTAAGGGAATACTCTACTCCACAGGAAAGGGAGAGATCTAGAGCCCAACAGCACTCTGACCCCTTGTGATGTCTAGCAGTAGATGCTTCAGGGTCCCACGCTGATGGTGGAGCGGCAGATGTCTCTACCGTAGGAGCACACCTAACATGTGCTGACCTCATTGCAAGTCTGCTGCACCAAGGATTGTAACAACAAGACAAAAACCCCTTTGATACAGATGCCGAGGGAACCTCTGATACCCTACTAGAATGACACCTTACCTAAGTGCATCAGGAAAACACAGGAAGATCTCAGTCTTTCCCCCTTGCCCTGGGGGGAGCCCTGCAATTGGGGGTAAGCCTGTGTCAGTGGGCCAGAGGGATGCTAGGTGGGGGGGGGGTACTCCCACTAGGTAGATATAGAGGCAAATCCCTGCTGGTCATAATTTGACTAAACAGAATTTTACAAAAAAAAAAGATAGTAGAAATTCAGGACTTCCAGATTTACAGAGATTCATGCATTTCACAAGGAAATTGAGTGATCTACAGGGAAGCTGTTACCATAGACAGGCATTAGGTATAAGTACCAGAAAATAGAACAGATCAGCTTCAATAGGATATAATGTATTTTACAGGAAAATTGCACTAGAGTTACAGGGAAAATGTCAGACTGATATGTGAGCCCTGGAAATGAACTATATAAGTAACTAGTTATTTGTAATTTATTGTTAATGCTTTCCACACTGGCTCAGCCCCAGTCTCCCAGGCTGGGTCTAGTCCCATCCTTCTGCATTCCTGGTGCTTATCTCCCAAGCTTCCAACTCCACATGCTTACCCCCTGTAGTGGGGTCAGAACCAAACCTCCCACCTTCTCAAGAGCATGGAGGCAGGAGAAGCCTGGGTGTGGGAAGTGGCCACTGGCATTGGGTGGGGCCTGAGCATGCCTTAACTCATTCTCCTCTAGCCAGGGCATTTCCTTAGTTTTCCCCACACCCAGGGATGTCAGCACTCTTGGTGCTCCAAGCCTATGCACACAGTGCGTGCAGAAGCAAAGCATGGCTGGCATCCCCCTCTCACTTTATTCCCACTGCACTGCAACCTGTGGTCAACTAAATGGCAATGTTGTGGCAGAAGTAATTGCCCTCTCTCACCAAAGGAACAGAAGATACTCTGGGATGCTTGATCTACCCCCCCCCCCAGTCTGCACCCGATGACTGGGATTTCCTTCCATACCATCACTGACATCACGAGCAGTAGTGACTGCTGCATCGATGGGCGGTCCTATAAGTATTAACTATTATATTCTTGGATCTTTCTTTTTACTTGAGAACTTCTTTTAGTAGAATTTCATAGTCTATGCTACACCATTTTTCTTTATTACTAAATGTATAATGTGTAATGAATTATGAGAGTAAGATTTATGATTGTGAAACTGAATAAAGTAAAAATAAAAAGATTTAAAAAAAGAACTGGCATACTTGGTGATGGCGACAAATAAACATTTTTAATCACAAGAAGCTGCACACAGCTTGCACACACATAATTACACCCACAGTAAGCACTGACTAAGCTTCCCTAACATTTTGTGCTGCAGTAGTGCTTTCAAAGAGAGGTGCTAGTGAAGCCCATAATATCGGGGTGACTAGTTAGTGCATACTGAATGTGTAATTATGCTTGTGCTATCTATAGCCAACTCTTTGTGATTAAACATGTATTTGTGCAATCCCTAGGTGCACTGTTTTTGTGATTGTTTTGAATCATAGTACCAACTACTATGTGACCTTGAGCAAGTTATTTACTCTCGTGGATCTCGCATGAACAAGATTATGATCTATGCACACCGTGTATCCATGGCACATTGGCAACCCTATGTCAGAATGCTAAGCACCAGGGGTACTGTGGACCCCTGGTGGCATTCATAGGAGTGTGCACCCCTTTCCCTTCTAAATCCCCCAGCTGTTTGCACAGCTACTGTAAATATGCAGGTGATCCAGGGGAGTGTCAGGGGGGTGTGCCACATTCTGTGACTTTCATGAAGGTGCAGAATGCTTGATGAGGAGGCACAAGATACACCAGCAGGGATCTGGTGGTATCCATTTGCCCTCCCAAACTACACTCACCTATTTTGGCAGGATGAAACACCCACCCCAACATGCTGCCCAAGCCCTCTGGACTCATCTGTCAAGATTACAATTTATGATTCTGTACCATCCCACAATCCCCTGCTCCATGTGGAGCAGTGGATCCACTACAGGACCAGGACAGGCATCCAATTGGATGCTTGTCTGTGTCCTATGATCTTGCATGCCAGGGGATAAGGCCATGGATATGCACCCGACAATAGCCATTATTCATGAATGCCAGCCACTGGGCACCTTTCCTGGGCTTCAGAGCTGTGTAGGCCGAGCACACTTATCTTGTGTATACCTAGACTGCAAAAGTGCATATCCTTCACTGTGCTTAACGTCCTCTTCCTTTTTCTGTGCTCACACTCTATGCACTTCTTTAACTTGACAAAATATCATTTTCTCCCTGTGCATGCCTAATGGTGAATTGCTCATTACTTAGGATAGTACATAAAGCAATAAGACATGACCAGGGGTTAGATTACCAGTCTGTTAATAATACCCTAGGGGAATAATGTGGCACAAGGGGCAGCCGAGTACATTATTTTTCCCCTAAAGAGTGACTGACTGTTAATCTAACTACGTGTAGTGACTTACTACTTTTATAAAAAATCATTTCAAAAGAAAAATGTTAGAAGTGTCCCTTTTGAATGCTTTCCTCTTTGAGAAGGAGATATTTAATAAAATAGTTCATCCACCAGCTGGGTAAGAATTAATAAGAATGCTGGTTCAGAATCATAGAAACATACAAGAGCAGACTAGGTGGGCCATATGGTCCTTATCTGTCGACAAATTCTATGTTTCTTTCTTTCTCTGTTTCATACACTATAAAAGACAGTGGAAGGGAACCTGAGAGGTTGTCATGCCAACGGTAAACCTCTCGAGCTTTGCTCTCAAGGTTTACTGTGTTGCTATGACAACCTCTCGAAGGGAAGAAAGCATTGTTAACTGGTGCCCATCTGTTATCCTCTATGAGAGGGTCTCAGAATGCTGACAGCCAATCAGATTGAAGAATTTCTGAGAACCTTTTAATAATATACCATATGACAGCATCAAGTAAAAACATGTCATCCTCTCCTCTCCTCTCTCCTGCTCTCCTTGACTGAGGTATTTACAGAAGACACATTACTATAGTAACAACAAACTGTATTTTGATTAGCTGAAGATTTGGGCTGTCTTTTGACTGGGGCTAACAATCAGATCTCAGCGGACTGCATCAAACCAGATTTGCCATTTAGAAAAGAACATGTTTTTCCTTCAGGCCTAAGTTTTTAAAAGGTAATCTCTGTATAAGGCGTACCATAGTGACGTACATAATGAATGCGGTGGCCATGTGCTGGACTCTCTTGATCTCTATAATGTCCCTTCTGTACTGTGATAGCCACAACTGGATATAGTACTCCAGATTTTGTTTTTAACTTTGTATTATATTTTTAATATATTTTCTTTAGCCACATGGACTATACATACATAATTTAGCAGTAGTTGCATCATCAGAAAAAGTTATATAAAACTTATCTCGGTAGTCAACATTAACAACTTTAAGCAGAAACTAAAAAAAAATTATGTCTGCGTAAAGAAGAGAATAATAATAATAACAAAAGAAAAAAGGGGGGGGAGAAGAAGAAAAACCCATTCAAATGGAAGGATAATCAGGAATTTAATATTATTATGGAAACCACCCTCCAATTATTTTAGTTCAAAAGTTGTACTTTATATCTAATCTTCCCTCTCAACAGAGAGGGTATTCCATGGCAGTCTGGTCACATCAAAGATGTAAGAGAGAATAGCTCCTGCATAGCCTTGAGGTAACCTCCCCCTCCCCCATTTAAGTCCTAACATCTAAACCCCTCAATGTACAAAATCAGGTAGTTTCTCTGTAATTAGGAAAAACCAAGGAGTCCATCTATTCATTAAAGTTGAAATTCTAATTTGTAACCTGGCCATAAGATGTTCCATCTTGTATACATCATATATGGTAGATTCCCAGCGTGAGATTGCAGGAGGGGTGGGTTTCAGCCATAGGCAAGTAATAACTTTCTTTGCTGCAGTTAATAAGTTAGTGATTAAATATATTAGTTTTTTACCCTGAATTTGCTTAGCGATATGTAATAGTAACACCAACTCCAGAATCAGGATGTACAGCATAAAAAAGAGTCAGGTCAAAGTCTCACCCACCTCAGTCCATAAGGAATTAACACTGGGCAGAACCAGAAGATATGAGAGTGCATGGCCACCTCACAGTTACAACCACTCCAGCAAGAAGAGTCACCCTGCACTGAATATTTAGCTGTGAATTGGGGTGTATGGAAGAATCTTATGGTCACCTTCCAAGAGAACTCTCTGCATGAGTATGAATTTGTCGTTTGATGTTGGTGACGCCAAATAAGTGTTCAATCATGTGGAGTTACATCCAACATCAATTCAGCTTCCCAACTGATCTAGACATTGTCCATCTCACTTGTAGGAGAGCTGAGTATAGCTTTGTAAAATTGAGACACCAGATGTCTTGGAGAAATATCTCCCCGCCAACTGAATAACCACTACTCCAGATTTGTTGAACCAAGCCATTGTACAGGGGGATGATCACTTCCCTTTACTTGCTCTTTACCCACCCCCTCCTAATGCATCCTAGCATGTAATTTGCTTTCTCAACTGTAGCAGCACACTGCCTGCCAGACTTCAACTTACTGTCAACTATTACCTCTTGATTCTTTTCCATAGTTGTGCTGTCCATTGTTGCACCATACAGCGTGTGTGTGTAAGACCCTCAATTTCTTGCCCCTTGGTGCAGTACCTTGCACTTACCAAAATTATATCTAAACTCTCATTTCTCCACCCATGTCCTTAATGTGTGCAGGTCTTCCTGCACTGCATGCCCCCTTCTCTGTGTCCACTCTTCCTGCCAGTTTAGTGTCATCACCAGACTTCAGCAAACTACTCCTGACACCATCCTTTGGTCATACTGGGTGTTTAGACTGGGAATAGAATGGTAGAAGGCTATTTAGTCCATTGTAACCATTCCTCACGTTAGTGGGACCATTTGGAACCATTCTGTTCTAACCAACGATCGATTTTCTTTTTAAATGTATAAACTGATGTACAACTAACAATCTCTGATGGTAAAAGTTCCATAGTCTGCCAGTTCTATGTAGAAAGAAAAATAAACCCATGTTAGTTTTTCTGTATCCAGTTTAGTTTGTGTTATGTCCCCTTAAATAGTCCGATTTGGACTGCAACTTAATATCCATACTTGATCTGCCATGACCTTAAACATCTGAATGAAGTCTCCTCTAACCCTTCTCTGTTGTATAGTGAACAATCCTGTTTTTTGAGCCTTGTAACATAGTCAGCTTTTCTCATGCCACCTATTTGTTTGGTATATCTTCGCTGAATTTTTTCCACTCTATCTATCGCCCCCTCTCTGTATGGAAACCACAGATGAGACCCAAAATTTAAATGGGGCCTTACATATGTTTAAAGAGAGGCACTAAACAGGCCATTGACTTGTTAATAAAACTTCTATTAATGTTCTTTGTCATAAAATTGTACCATTTTATTGTTTGAGATCTATGTTTTAAATTCGAACTTACTGTCCACTATGACACCACAATCCCTTTCCTGAATGGACACCTTCAATGTTAATCCATTTAGAGTATATGTCTATGTTTCATCGAGTTACCTAAATGCATTATCATGCATTTACTGTCACTAAACAGCATTCCATTTTGTATAGACCAATCCTTGATTTTCTTTATATCTTCCATCATAGTGTTTTGTTGTGCAGTTGTTTCAACGGGTCCCCCCAACTTAATGTCATCTGGAAATTTTATGACTTTATTTCCTATACCTTCATTTAAGTGAGATATATATATATATATATATATATATATATATAAATATTTATAATAATATACGCCCCAGTACCGAGCTCTGTGTCACCCCACTGGTTACCCCCAACGGGCCTGAGCATTGTCCCAGTGCTCTCACTATTTGTTTTCTAGTTTCCAGCCAATTTTTTACCCACAATGTTATCCCACTATCTATTCCCAATCTTGACATTTTGTCTATTAATTTTCTATGTGGAACCTTGTGAAATGCTTTACAAAAGTCCAGAAAAATAATATCCATAGGTACATTTTTTTAATGACTTACTTATATGTTCATAAAAGCACAAATGATTTGTTGTGCATCCCCTTTCTTTTCTAAAGCCATGTTGTGAGCTATCCACCAAACCCAGGATTTTAATATTTTCTTCCAGTTTTAGTTTCAAAAAACTCTCGGCTATCTTGCACAATATTGCAGTTAGGCTGACCAGCCGGTCATTTGATATATCTTCTTTCTCTCCCTTTTAATGCCGTGGAATAACATCTGGTCAGTCATCTGGCACCTGCCCTGAATTAAAGGAATCCTCAAGGATTTTACTCAGGGATATACAATGTAGTTACCTATTTCTTTTATTAATCTTGGACTTAAGCCATCCAGACCAGCAGATTTATGGATTTTTAGTTTGTTTATCAATTCCATTAGTTGATTAGTACTACAGGTCAGATCCAATTGTGGGCAAATATTTTGTGGTATACTATAATGTGTGTTCTTCTCATTTTTCATAGACAGTCCCAAAGTAATTATTAAAGGTTTCAGCCACATCTTTGGCTGTTTTAAACACTTTTCTCTCCTTAACCAATGGGCCTATTTGATTGTTTACTTTATTTTGATTGTTTACATAGGCAAAAACATTTGTTGCCATTATCTTTTGAATATGCTAGTTTTAGCTCCACTTTGGTTCTTTCTTACCTAATGATCTTCTTGAGTTGTTTTAATAAATGTTTATAATATTCTCCACTATTCACTGTGCATCTTGATCTCATTTTCTCATATGCACCTTGTTTTTCTTGCTTAGCTTTAAGATCCTATTAGTACACCAGGATGGTCTTTTGCCCTTTTTTGTGTACATTCTTTTTGTAAGAATATAGGCCTCTACTAATGTTACTAGTTTATTTTTTAAAAGTTCCCACTTCATGTTGACAGCTTTGCCTGCAAATTCTTGTTCCTATGCCCATTTTGATAGTTCCTGTTTAATTTTTTTTTAATCTGTCTTATTATAGTTTCTAACTATTGGGGACCCTCTAATTCTTGTGGCTCTCTATTTTTTTAATGAAGAACTGGACAATGTTATGGTCACTGTTTCATAGTTGCTCCCTAATCCTTATCCTAGATATCATATCTTTCCTATTTGTTATGATGAGGTTTAGTATATTATTCCCTCTTGAGGGTTTATACACTAATTGGGTTAGACCTGCCATATGTAGCATCTCTAAAAAGCAGTTGCTCTGCTTCTCTGCATATGGTACATTTTCCCAGGTCAAATTGGGGTAATTGAAATTGCCACAGGCTGTTGTGTCCCCTATCTGGGACATATATTTGATTTCATTCATAATATGTTTACTTGTTTCCTTTTTATGTTGATTGCGTGCATGCGCAAGAGATATACTGTGGCAGCTTTCTCCACAAGCAGGTTGTGGTGGTGTGGCACTGTTGTGGAAAATGCTCCTATTGCCTTTAAAGACTTGTCCAGCATCCCCCAATGCCGTGGCATGCTGCTGACAACACTAATTCAGTCAGTGTGCCACCAACTTGTAAAAAAACAGCCGCTGCAATCAGGGGCTGCCTTATCATTGCAGTGTAAGGCATTTGCTGCAATGAGGGAGCAACCCATCATTGCAGGGTGGGATCTTCTCAAACAATATTAACCCCCTCACTGTGTTTATTTGCTGATGGGGGGCCCCAATCCCCATTGGCTTCAGTGCCCCAGTGTTTCTGTTGCCGATGGGGGAGCCCACTCCCCATCGGCATTACATAAGCCCCCTCCCACACTTATACTGTCTGCCGATGGGGTGCCCAATCCCTGTCAGCATAATGTCACCCCTCTCTTTGTTGTGTGCCGACAGGGGTGCCCAGTCCTCCGTCAGCTACAGCTTGCCCCCCGTGCCAAAAGCAGGACTATGGTGGCATGTTGGGAGCCCACCCCAGTGTGCCATATGCCCCTGTAAAATAAAAAATGGTCCCGGAAAGTCTTTTGTTGTTTTAACCTGTAAAAGGAAACTGTCCTGTGGTCTCCTACCCCCTCCAACAACCTCGCTCACCCACTCGCATCCTGCCTCCACCCCTCTCACACCATACTTATCTCTGGAACTCGGCGCAATGATCTTCGGTGGACCGGGAACATGTCTGCACTCTTCAAAGCCAACCGCAAACTGAGGAAATGCCGGTCAGCTGTATAATGGAATAAATGTTTCTTTTTCCAACTTTATTGCATATCTCAGTCCTTTTTTTATGGAATTTTGGCACCAAATTTTCAACATGGGGTTTTTGGGACCCCTCCTCATGAATTCTGGAAGTGGCATGGCATGAATCGGCCCCGAAAGGTGATTTTGCGGTCATTGCGCAGAATCACCTTTCTGGACCAAGTAATGAAACAACAGTGCCAGTGTTCATGAGATGAGCTCTCAAAAAGCCTATGCTGCAAATTTGGTGGAAAAATTCCCAAAAATGACTGTTTTACAAGCGTGTGTTGCGCAGTTGCTACCCACACTTGTAACTTCATGAATCTGCAATATTTTCACGTCAGCTTTTCAACATAGGCATTTTTCACACCTTCTTGTGAATAGTATAGCTGTCATTGTTCACATCCTGGCAGAAATGTGTTTTTCGCAGTTCCGGCACAGAATAGCGCGGTCACTGTGGAAAATTAGTGTTCGGGACAGATTAAGAAAATGACAGTGACACTGTTCATGACTAAGGGTCCTAAAATGCCTATATTGAAAATTTGGTGACGATATTCCATGAAATGACTGTGTAACGAGCGTGCGTTGCGCAGTTTGCACAAACGCTCGTAACTTCGTGAATTTGTAATATTTTCACTCCTGATTTTCAACATTGCCATTTTCCCACACCTACCTATGAAAAGTACAGCTGTAATTTTTCCCATCCTGTTCAAAATGTGTTTTCACACTTCCGCGCAGAATAGGGCGGTTGCTGTGGGGAAATCACTGTTCAGGACAGATTTAGAAAATGACAGTGATACTGTTCATGAGCAGAGGTCCTAAATTGCCTATGTCATAGGCACCGGGTTGTATGGGCCCGTGGGGCACGGGCCCCAGCAATAGTTTGTGACCTGGGCTGAGCCCCACCAATTTTTTCATATCAATTTTTTATTTACTTTTTTTTTTCCCGGTCTATAATGAGTCGCATGACCTGGGTGCACACCTTCTGTGTCCTGTCCTGTCCTGTCTGTGTGAACACAGCTTCAGGGCCGCCACCCCAATTCCTCTTTGATTGGTGGGCTGGTGGTGGTGGTGTTGGATGGCTGGCATTATTTAAAATTAGCACCTCTGGCGTGGGCAATTCAGACTCCGACACTCTCCCAGCCATCCTGACCCGCATCCTCAAAAAATCATTGATGGTTTGGTGGCAAAAGTCAAAGAGCGGCATTGTGATTGGGCAGGAGAAGGGCTTATACTGAGGCATGCAATGATGAGCCATCGCGGAGACTGGGTGTCAGCAATGGTTTCAGAGGAAAATCAACTAACTACAGATCCAGCCAAGGAGGGAAGAAAGCCGAGTGAAGAGGTGAAGGTGAAGGAGAAGCCTTGGAGGGAAGAGAAGAATGTGCAGGGCCAAGGAAGAGGAAAGCAGTAGTGCCACCAGCCACCCACCCAAGACCAGCCAACACAGTCGGAGGAGTCCGCAAGAAGGCATGAGGAGGGAGAGGGGAGTGGGACTCCGGACCGGGTAGAGATCACCGACCACCATTGACAACAACTCAGGCCAGTGGGTGGTGGCATAACAGAGCAAAGCAGAAAGGTGTGGCAGAGTCTGCAGAGGAGATCCTCAGGGGCAGTGCAAGGAGCAGGACCATGGGCTAGGCCCTGGCCTCGGGGAAAAGTGCACTCTTAGTCGCCAGTTGGACTGGGGTCATATTGCAGCATGCCGGGTTATGTTCCTTGTTGATTCAGCACCAGAGACAGACAGCCAGCAACATCAGAAGGAGTAGTCGAGAGCAGCAGTAGACTAGCAGCAACACTGGCCCTGGCAGTAATATACACTCCCACCAAGGGCAAGACAAGGCCCCAAGAGATCCAGCCCAGCACTGCTTGAACAGCCGTAGAGTTTCACTAAGCCGAAGTCCCAGGTCCAGCACTAACCAGGTAAGGTTAGTGCTGGACCTGGGAACCAGGCTTTCATCGAGAGATGAGATACTGACGGTCTGATGCATGGGGGGAAGCTTCAAGCAAGTAACTAGCCAGTATCACTTCCATTCCCTTGCCAACTTAGTCAAGGTCGACTGCTGGAGAGAAGGAAATGGGGTCGGGAATGGTCTGGTAGGCAGACTCCAAAGGGAAAGGGAGGGAATGGCATGGAAAGTGATAAAACTATTATGGAAACTGGAAGAGCACTATAGTGTCACAGTTCAGAGGAGGAGGAGGATCGGATGGCTCTGTATGGGCAAAGGAATTGAAGGGACAAGGGAAGGAGTCAAGGACTGCAGGCAGCCAGCAGACAAGTTTTGACTCCAAGGTGGAATTTTGCTTCTTGCCCCCTTCCTGTCCAGTTTAATGGGCATTTGCTTATTTTGATTGTGTGTGGGCAGCAGGCATAGCTGGGTTCAAGCAATTACAGTCCCACCATGGAGGCCTTTGGTGATGAGTTTATCCTTAGCAGGCTGCAGTTTCTTCCACATGCCACACCCCATGAGCCAAGAGCCATGTTTATGTTGTAATAATGTTTTGTTGATGGTGAACTTACCTTATTGTGCTGCTGCATGGGTTCTACTTTGCGTCTTCTATGTGCCCATGGCCATGTCCAAAAAAATATATATTTAGCAGTATCTCCCTGACTCTTAATGTCTGTAATCTACTGATAAAGGCATATGCAGTAAAATGATGCAGTACCTGACTCCATTTATGCCACAGACATGCCCTCCTGACCTTGACATCTGTTAATCACATAGGGTAGCCAGACATGGGGTACACTGAGCTTAGAAATTATGTGTGAGTGACTTAATGTGGGGGAACCGGAGTGTTTGGGAGGGGGGCCTCTTTCATCTCTCTCTCTACTAGCCTACAGATTATAAAATCTGGTGTTTCCTGCTGTGTTTTTTTTTTAATTTTATTCACTGTTAACTAGTTAATGGGATGCCCAGTCTCCAGCCAAAGCAAAGCAACTGAACTATCAGCTACTTTGAAGTGTGCATGCATATGTGTGTGTGTGTGTGTGCCTGTGTGCATGCATATGTGTGTGTGTGTGTGTGTGTGTGCGTGTGCATGCATATGTGTGTGTGTGTGCCTGTGTGCATGTATATGTGTGTGTGTGTGCCTGTGTGCATGCATATGTGTGTGTGTGTGCCTGTGTGCATGCATGAGTGTGTGTGTGTGCCTGTGTGCATGCATATGTGTGTGTGTGCCTGTGTGCATGTATATGTGTGTGTGTGTGTGTGTGTGTGCCTGTGTGCATGCATATGTGTGTGTGTGTGCCTGTGTGCATGCATGTGTGTGTGTGTGCCTGTGTGCATGCATATGTGTGTGTGTGTGCCTGTGTGCATGCATGTGTGTGTGTGTGCCTGTGTGCATGTATATGTGTGTGTGCCTGTGTGCATACATATGTATGTGCCTGTGTGCATGCATATGTGTAGAGTGTGCCTGTGTGCATACATATATGTGTATGCCTGTGTGCATGCATAGTGTGTGTGTGCCTGTGTGCATGCATATGTGTGTGTGTGTCCTGTGTGCATATATATGTGTGTGTGCCTGTGTGCATGCATATGTGTGTGTGTGTGCCTGTGTGCATGCATGTGTGTGTGTGTGCCTGTGTGCATGCATATGTGTGTGTGCCTGTGTGCATGCATATGTGTGTGTGTGTGCCTGTGTGCATGCATATGTGTGTGTGTGTGCCTGTGTGCATGCATATGTGTGTGTGTGTGCCTGTGTGCATGCATATGTGTGTGTGTGTGTGTGCCTGTGTGCATGCATATGTGTGTGTGTGTGCCTGTGTGCATGCATATTTGTGTGTGTGTGTGCCTGTGTGCATGCATATGTGTGTGTGTGTGTGCCTCTGTGCATGCATGTGTGTGTGTGTGTGCCTGTGTGCATGCATGTGGGGAGGTGGGGGGGCAGAACCTACTGGAAAGGAAATAGAAATGATTGTGTTCCTTCTGACCAAACGAGGGATGTCCCTGACCTGCAGCGCTACCTTTATCTGCTGTGGAGGTGTTTCATTGGGCCTTGTGCATTGTGTCATTGTAAGAGCATGTCTGGTGAAATGCCACCTTGTATGTTTGGGTGCCAGGACACTGCTGGACCACACCGTTTTTCATGATCCTGAGGGATATATCACAGGTTAGGTAATTACAGGGCAGCAGTAAATTACAGTATCTGGAGGAATTTTTTAGACTAACGTCTTGTCCTTACACATGCACATGCTTTTAAAACTCTTAAGTGGAACTTATCTGATTGATGTGGGTTTGGGGGTGGGGAAAGACAAAGCCTGAGTGATTACCTTCTCTCTGATCCTGGTTGTGCAGGTGTTGTGGGGATGTGCACTAGCCTCCAGGGTTGGACTGAGATGGAGGTGGGGGAGGAGATGGAAAGTTGACACAGGGTCTCACTCCCATGGTACCACCCACCCTGGGTTTCTTGAAAATTAAGAGGGGAGGTCCCAGAGTGATGGCCTACCAGCCCAGCACACGCACATAGTGTGCCCACACATGTTCTACCAGACCCTTGGGGTGGGGTGCCGTGGGCTCGTGTTTCGGAAGGGGGGAATACTAACCACCTGAGGGACGGGTGGGGTGGGCAGATCTAAGGGCATACAGAAGGTACAAGAGGGTACCATATTTCAGAGAAAAACATGTTGAAGAACAAAAGGTTGTGATAAGGCATACATAGTCTTTTACAGTGTAGTCCACTCAGTACGGAAGACTTTGCCCCTACTGAATTGTTTTCATTTTTTTCTCTCACTACCAGTCTGCTGCTCCCTTCCTAGGTTTGCTCTCACTGCCGTGGCTGTTTTTAAGGAAGAGCAGAGGTCTGTATGCCATGTATGCACAAAAGCGTTCAAATCTGCCGTGCTGCAATAGTGCAATAGCTATGGCTGTGGTCTAGTACAGCATAACAAACAAGTAGCTGACATAGCTAGCTGCTGTGGCACAACATTCGACAGGTCCATTTCCACCTAGAGCAAGAGTCCACCTGACAGTTTATAGTGAATTTCCCTCTGTAGGTGACTAGAATGTCTTTGAATTGGGCACTCTTCCCCTTCCACAAACAGTGTACGCCTCAGCAATTTAAAGAGCAGATGATGCCTTCAGGAGAACTGGAACAAAGCATATTTAGACAAATAGACACAGATCCAGGCAGCTTATATTTCACATTAGTTCTTTATTTCTTTTCCACAATATTTTAAACTGAGTTAATCTGCATGAAAACAGGATAATTTTTGCTGAAGAGTTCATGTATTATTGTTGCTTTCTCCCTACCTGAGATCATAATGCACTGCTTGTGACATCCTGGTTGCTCCCATGACAGATTATGACATCATAACGGAGGCTTAAGATTTCAAGTAGGAAGTAAGCTATAGAGGCAGATCAACTTTAAGGTATAAATATGAATTAATGAACATTTCCACCATAATAAACAGTGTGTAGAAGGAATCTATGGAATGTGTACTGAATGCAAGCTGAGTTTCACCTAAATATTTTGTTTTTCAAAGTTTTCCTTGCTACGTCAAAAGGTCTTTAAAATTATTTTGGTTCATGATACTGCAATGTTGTACAGTTTATATAGTATATCCCAAGTGGCTGTTAGCAGGGGTTGGGCAGAACTAATGGGACTTTATCTGGAGGGTGAGGTGACTGTGCTGGCTGGTGGCTGAGTGGGACCGGGGAAGGATGTTAAAGGGTATAAGTGATGCTCCCCGCTCCCCAGTCCCCACCGTCTGAAGCCTGACTAGGATTGGACTTTCTGTATGAAAAAAATCACAAGTGCCTGCACTTACTGACAGTCTCCCTTGTAAACTCTGCTACTAGGCAACTTGGTGGTTGCAGTGCAGTGCCCTCTAATGTTACTGTGTGGCACTGTTTGCTCACAAAGCATGCGAGAGTGGTGTGTGCGTCAACGCACACCAACATGAGATGGCATCATGCAGCAGCACCTGTTTTGCTGCCAGCTGGTGAAGTTCATGAGGATGACCATCACTGTGAGAAAGTGTGCGGGCACTTAATTTGCCTTTTTTCCAGAAGTCTACTTGGGTGGTCAGGCTTCAGGGGGTGGGGGGCGTGGAGTGTCAGCTAACTAGTTCTTTTAAATTTGTGAACTGAATATGTTGACATCCTTACTTAGGCCCGACAGTCCACACTACACTGAAATTACCCCTCTGTAACGGTACAGGGGGTCCAAACCATTACCTCAGTGGTTTGCATTTATACCTGTAACATTATAGAAGGCATTTCCGTAACCATTATCAAAACCACCTATGAGGTGGTTTCAACAACAGTTACAGAACTGGTACTGTCTCTGTACTGTTACTGGCTGTAGTGTGGACGCATGAGCATGTAGCCACACCAGTGCCCATAGTGCAGCATGCACTGCATCGTGGGACAGGGCGCTGACCATAATGGTTGCAGGGTACCCACAATGTGGATGGGCTGTGATGGTTCGAAGCTGTTACTGGGATGGTTCACTGGCAATGTGGACACACTGTGCCAGTTACCGACTGTAATGGGTTGGAACCATTCCATCATTTTGGTGGTTTAGTGTGGTCGGGGCCTTAGTCTCTTAGGCCCTGGACACACTACAGAACTGTTTTTGAAAACCATTTTTAAAACCAGTTTAGTTAAACCATTTCAGTACAGCCACACTACTCAGTAACCATTTTTGATAACGGTTTAGTGTGGCCACACTGCTAGTGTTAAACCTGTTCTTGTAACTGTATTTTGTTAAGTCCAACACATAGAACTGTGCTTGCCTGGACACACAGCAGCTAGAACTGTTTTAGTTATACCATTACAGCTGAAAATGTTTTTACTCCTGGACAGACCGGTGAGTAAAACCATGCTAGCACCTAAACATTTTTTTTAAATGATTTTAAGACTAGGGCCCAGATTTTCAAACTGCGCCATTCTGAGGCGCAAGCCCCAGCGCTGCTCAAAATAGTTGCGCAGGGGTGTGGCCGGGGTGATATTCAAAGGAGTTGCGCTATTGAGCAACTCCTTTGAATATCACCCCCCAGCCACAGCACTTGCCCATGGCGCAGTGGAACTTCGGCGCCACCGCAAGTTCACAGAGTTGAGCATTAAACTGCGGTGGCGCTAAGTACCATTGCGCCATGCTCAAATTTCTGATATTCAAAGGTGACATGCAAATGGGGCCATAATTTATGCAAAGGCGCGGGGGGCCATTTGCATCTATTTATGGCCCCATTTGCATGCCATTAACAATGGGTGCGCCCGATCCCGAGGACTTGCGCCTGGCAGCCTGCCAGGCAGCAACCCGTCGGGGACAGCGACGCACCTGCAACCCGATCGCCGGGCATTACAGTTATGAACCCCCCGCCCACATCTCCACAGCCTGATCGCGGCATTACAGTTACATGAACCCCCGCCCACACATCTCCCACAGCCGATCGCGGGCAGAGGCGTGTATGAACCCCCAGTGCCCGATCGCGGGCAGAGCGATATATGAACCCCCAGTGCCCAATCGTGGGCAGAACGTATATGAACCCCCAGTCCCGATCACGGGCAGAATGTAACCCCAACCGAATATCTCCCTGGTGGTCCAGTGGACCGTAAAGCCCGATCGCGGGCAGAATGTCGTTACAACCCCCAAACATCTCCTGGTGTCTAGTGTCCCCCACCCACAAGCCCCTCCACCCGCTCCCCCCGCGGCGGAGGTGGCAGCATCCACCCGCCTGCCGCCTGCCCGCCCGCCAACTGACTGTCGGTGGGGCTGCACACCCATTGGTGCAGGCTACAGCCAATGGGCGTGCAGCCCATACCGTACACGACAGTCCAGATTTGTGAATGAACATCATTCACAAATCTGGACTATCGTCTCTGATATAGACTCCGCACGGCTAACAACTCTGCGCAATAAGCGTGCAACCTACGGACAGTCGGTCAGCAGTGGCGGCGGCAAGCAGTGGATGCTACCACCCGCCCGGCTGCGGGGGCGGGTGGAGGGAGCCGTGGGTGGGTGGGGGGACACTAGACACCAGGGAGATGTTTGGGGGTGTAACGTGACATTCTGCCCGCGATCGGGCTTTGATCCACCACCAGGGAGATATTCGGTTGAGAGGTTACATTCTGCCCGCGGATCGGGCACTGTGGGGGTTCAACACATTCTGCCCGCGATCGGGCACTGGGGGTTCATACACGCTCTGCCCGCGATCGGGCACTGGGGGTTCATACACGTCTCCGCCCGCGATCGGGCTGTGGGAGATGTGTGGGGGGTTCTATAACTGTAATGCCCGCAATCGGGCTCGAGATGTGGGCGGGGTTCATGTAACTGTAATGCCCGCGATCGGGCTTCGGGAGATGTGTGGGGGGGGGTTCATGGTACTTTATGCCCGCGATCGGGCTGGTGGGGGCACAGGGACCGAGTTGGGGCCAGCCAGGGGTGGCAGCTGCTGTGTTGCGCCCTGCAATATAGCAGCTCACCTGTGGGTGGCCCTCAACTTGATCCTTTTTTTTTTGGCTCAAGGTTGTGCAGGCGCAGGTTGGGGGTTGCGCATGCAACTCTACACAACCGACTGAATATCGGGTTGCGCGGGTTATACATAGTTCCTCCCCTCCTGTTGAGCATGCATTCATTTGCATTGCTCTTTTGTGCAACCTGTTGTCAGGGGAGCAACTGCCTCCTGCTGAATATCGCAGAATGGTGCAATGTAGAACTTGCGCAAGCGCAACCCTGTTACGCATGGAGTAACCCTTTTGAATATCTGGGCCTAGGTATCTAGTAGGGTTTACAAACACTTTCTCTAAAAAGTTTTAAAGGGCTTGTAGTCTGTCTGCAAACAGTGCTAGGGGGATTTAAACTGTTTTAAGGCACTTAAACCATGTTATGTTCCTCAGTGTGTCCAGGGTCTCTCCAGATTTATGGTTTTCTAACTTGTGACAGCTTGACTAATTATGTTAATGTCCGTACAAAGCAAGCAGCTTGTATCACATTATGAAACCTAAATTCATTTACAAGATCTAAACTGAAAATGCATTTAATGGAATTGTGAAATAGAAGATGTGTGGCTCGTTGAGGAGAAGTATGATGTACTAAACATTAGGCCTGTTACCAATACTCTTACTGTGGCAGTATGTTTGCAGGCAAAGAAATCGTCATATGGTCTTTCAGCAACAATGTATTTCTTGCATCCTATGATCTTGCTTAGTATAGCTGTGGTTTTCTGAGACTTTTTGCAGGTCATGTAGTAATTAATGACTTCTGTCATTAAAGATGGCCTCCACTGACCACACACAATTATTAAAGATTTCTGGTTGCTGAGGTTACCTGTGAAATGTATATGCTACATTCTTGCTGTGGATGTATTAGGATGGTGTTGCTACATGTTTCTGATGGTAAACATGCTTGACTTTGTAACTGTAACAGCTGGTGGAGGGAGTGTGCCTGATTTGGGGTGGGTCCCATAGCCGTTGCCGGGGGGGTTCGTCTGGTTCGAAAGAACACCCCCTTTTGAAACTCCCCCTTTTTCATCATTTGTAAAGTGTATTCATCTTTTCTGTTTATTTGTGACTGTCACAGAGTGCCGATGCACACATGATGAACCCCAGCACTTTCTCTCTGCATATGCGCCCCAATCTGCTGCCATTCAGCTCCTTCAGTGCCAGTAAGAAGACTGGAGCTGCTTTGTAAGTCTTTCTCCACACTCTCCCCCATGACTGGCTGGCCAATTGCAGCTCACTTCAGCACTGTGTCCATGAGGACCACTACCCGCAATTCACACTGTCAGCTAGCACTCGAGGAAGATCGAGCATGGTGGCAGGCTCAGAGACAATGTCTCCAGGACAACAAAAAAGAAGTAGAGGACCTCGACTTATAATATTATCAGTCACTGGCAGGTAAATTTTCCTGGCCACTATTGTCGAAGATGTGTCCCTTAAGAACTGTATATCAAGGGATAAGCTGTGCAGTTGAGCAAGGGAGCTGTTCAGTGGGAGGGCTGAAGATTTAGAAATAAATTACTTAAATCCTCCTCTATACAAAATGCAAAGTTGTCATGTTTCATATGCCTGTTTTAACTTTCCATAAGTTAAGCAAAAGAGGTGCCACAGTGGAAAGGCAATGCAAGTGTTTGGAAGGGTCTGGCTGGGATCTATACTGCCACCTTACTAATTGTGCTGCTCAGAGAGGTCTTCACTGTGGTCCCATTTTCATTGACATTCAGATCCTCTTTTGTCTGTGTCATTTGTACCAGTCACCATTAAAACAAATAAATTCTGATAAACGTTTTCTGCAGATGACCACATGTGCCAGTAGAATGACATTTGTTGCCACAGTGCGGTGTTATGAACATACCCATTATGCTTTTGGATGCATGGTGTGTGTGTGGGGGGGTGGGGTAGGCATTTAGGAGACGGTAACTTTGCACTGGGAATCCCCACCACTGTCAAAATACCTTTCCCCTCACTCTCTTTGTCATGCCTACCACACTGGAAAATGGAGTGGGAGCAACAGTTGTAATACCCAATGCTGAACTAAGAATTATGTTACAGATTTTTTTCCAAGCAGGATGCTTGGTATAGAAACATAGAAGATGACAGCAGAAAAAGACCAAAGGTCCATCCAGTCTGCCAAAATTCCCTATAATCCCTGGAACCTACCATTTCTCTAGGGTACTAACCCTCCCCATCTTCTCTCTATTCTCCTCCTTGGTTCTGTCGCCCCCGGTAACCACTATTCCCTTCATTAAGTCCCAGCTCTGCTTGAATCCTCTGACTGTTTTTGCACCCAGTTCAGCTGACATACTGTTCCAAAGTTCTATCACTCTTTCTGTAAAGTACTACTTCCTCACATCTCTCCTGAAACTACCTCTTGTTAATTTCCATTCATGTCCATGTGACTGCAAATTGGTACTCAGGCTAACTAGTACCCTGCAGTTCACTTTGTTAATTCCTTTAAGGAACTTAAAGGTCCCTATCATATCTCCTGTCTCCCATCTGGTCTCCAATGAGTACATATTTAGTGCCTTGAGGCGCTCCTCATATGATTTGCCCTGCTGTCCCTGAATCATTTTAGTTACTATGTGCTGCACTGTCTCCAACCTATCCTTATCCTTTCTGAGGTGAGGACTCCAGAACTGGGCACAGTACTCTAGGAGAGGCCTCACCAGGGATCTGTAGAGGGGAAAGTATTACCTCCTTTCTTCTGCTATCAATATCCCTACCGATATATCCCAGCATCTTGCTAGCCTTGCTATAGGCCATGTTGCACTGACTCGATTGCTTAAATGGCATACTAAGCTGGGGATGGTGAGGTTTACAGCAAGGGGTACAGGGAGCTCAGATATGAGTAATTTAGACTTGAAATAAGCCACAAAAGTGCACCACAGAGTATATCGTAGCCCATGGTTTCTGGGGGCTTATCAGCCTCAAACACCTGCCCTAGAAGCAAGCCAGCACTGCAGTGAGTTAGTAGTGTACAATACCCAGCCAAAACCAGCTGCAGACTGCACTGAGGTTCAGTGCATTAGCATTTGATATACATATACATATATATATATATATATATATATATATATATATATATATCTACATACACACACACACACACACACACACACACAATCTGAGCTACCGGATAGTAATAATTGTCCTTGGAGCAGGAGGTGGAATGAGCTCACAGATAAGTTATTTTGGCTTAAAATAAGCCACAAAATGAGCCATAGAGCATCTAGCACCCCAAAGCTTCTGGGGGCCTGTCAGCCTCCAGACTCCTTACCTACACACCAGTGGCTACAGCTGCAGATATTAAAGCTGATATCATAATATATCTGAGACAATGCCTTGGGTATATTACATTAGCAGCATCTTGTTGTCCTCCATTACTGAATGGATATGTACTCACCCTGCAGCCAACCAGATAATTTTGCTTAGCGCAAGGGGTGTAGAAGATCTAAGATGTGACTTCTTTAGCTTCAAAATAAGCCACAAAATGCACCACAGAGCATCTATGACCACATGGCTTCTGGGGTCCTGGTGGCCCTACTACCCAAAGCTTTTTTAAAAAAGTTGCAGACTGCATAAAAAGAACCCCCTTTGTGAAAATCCTGGCAACGGCCCTGGGTCCCCCGCTCTGGGCCACCCCCCTCCTTGCACATCACACAGCACTCCCTGCCTGGTGTACAGTTGATCTCCTACCCTCCAAGCCTGCTTCCATATAGTAGAGAATGTGTTGCTGGTGTGAAGTGGTGCATCCACCTTTCCCTGCTCTGATCCCAACATTTCATAGAAAGGAACTTGTTTCTCTTATCCCACCCTCCCAAGTACAAATGGTTCCTCAATCCCTTCCCTGGTGTCTAGTGTTCTGTCACCCACCTGCACCCATGCCCTAGGTCATAGCCAAAACAATGAAGAAAGAAGACCACAAGACAGTGTCACAACATTATAGTACAATATTTATTATTAACATTCACACTCAGCATCAAACAAAATATCAGGTTTCTTAGGGTAATCAGCACCCTCAAAATGCCCTTCCCCCCAAAAAAAACAAAGTTTCTTCCTGTTAAAGTTTTAAAACAAGTCTTTTAAATAGTGTTTAAATTCTTTTCTCACACCTGAGGCCAGGGGCCTACCCCCAAATCCCCACATTATACAAGATAATATATAAGATACTGGTAAGGCTGCATCTAGAGTGTGGAACTAGAGTATGGAGTTCAGTACTGGTGCCCACACCTCAAAAATACATTAACCTGCTGGAGAAGGTCCAGAAGAGGGCTACAAAGATGATAGCCGATCAGCAGAGCAAGGCATACAAGGAGAGGTTGAGGGCACTGAATATGTACTCCCTGGAAGTCCAGCGAGAGAGAGAGAGGGGATATGATTGGTACATTCAAGAACTTGAAAGGGATAAATAAGGTTGATAAGGAGAGTTTCTTTAAGCAGAGTGGTAACCATAACACAAGGGGGCACAGTCTCAAGCTGGATGGTGGGAGGTTTAGGAGGGAGGTCAGAAAGTACCTCTTCACAGAGAGGGTGGTGGACACTTGGAATGTGTTGTCAAGTAGACATAATCTTGTTGAAGACAGTGGGCAGCTTTAAGAGAGGCTGGGATAGGCATGGGGGAAGGTAAGGATCATGGTTAGGGAGAATGAGAGGAGTGGGGAGGGAGGGCAGGGACATTAGCTCAAGTTGTGGACCCTGCAATACAAGCAGACTTGGTAGACCAAATGGCCTTCTTCTGCTGGCTTCTTTGTTGTATGTATGTATGTAAGATGTTCTACTCCCATAGACCCCAGTGGTAGTGGTCGTGGGTAGGCCACTGCCCCCTGGCCCAGGAGGCAGAGCTTTGACCCCTGACCCCTAAACCCTTGTGTTGGTTGACCTCTAACCCCTAGGCCAGGGGCAGAACTTTGATCCCCAAGCCAGGGGGCGGAGCTTTGACCCTTGACCCCTGGGCTCCACCAAAAATTTTACAAACCAGGCTCCTATGGCCTATGTTGGAAATTTGGTGATGATAGCTCATCAAATGACTGTGTTACAAGTGTGCATTGTGCACTTTCCACACACCCTTGTAACTTCACAGATTTGTAATAATGTCACGCCAGATTTTCAACAGTGGCATTTTTTCACACCTCCTTATGAGCAATAGAGCTGTAATTTTTCACATCCTGCCAAAAATGTGTTTTCACAGTTCCAGCACAGAATAACGTGGTCGTTGTGGGAAACCGGTGTTCGGGACACATTAAGACAATAACAGTGGCACTGTTCATGAGCAGAGGTCCTAAAATCCCTATGTTGAAAATTTGGTGACGAAACTCCATAACATGACTGTGTTACGACTGTGCATTGAACTGTTTCCACGCACCCTTGTAACTTCACCAATTTGTAATATTTTCACACCACATTTTCAACAGTGGCATTTTTTCACACCTCTTTATGAACAGTACAGCTGTCATTTTCCACATCCTGGCTAAAATATGTTTTTGCACTCCTGCTGGAGAATAGCATGGTCACTGTGGGAAATCAGTGTTTGGGACAGATTAAGATCGAGGCAGTGAGAGGGGAGGACCGAGCTCAACTGAGCTCTGTTGGGACTGCTGTGAATTTGTTTGTGGGCAGAAAAAGGCCCCAACACAAGAGCCCAGTACAAAAGGGCAGCCTGCAGCACTGGGAGAAACAGAACGAGAGTGTGAGTGAGGGAGGGGGAGTGAGCGAACTCACCGGAGCGCTGTCAGGACTGCTGCGGATTTCTTTGTGGGCAGAAAAAGGTGTCAATGCAGGCAGGGGCCCAGTACAAAAGGCAAGCCTGCAGCGGTGGGAGAAACAGTATGAGCAAGTGAGACAGGGGGAGTGAGTGACCTCAATGGAGCTCTGTCGGGACAGCTACAGATTTCTTTGTGGGCAGAAAAAGGTGCCAATGCAGGCAGGAGCCCAGTACAAAAGGGCAGCCTGCAGCACAGGGAGAAACACAATGAGTGAGTCAGATGGGGGAGTGAGCGAGCTCAACGGAGCTCTATCATGACTGCTGTGGATTTCTTTGTTGGCAGAAAAAGGTGGCAATGTAGGCAAGAGCCCACTACAAAAGGCCAGCCTGCAGCGCCGGCAGAAACAGAACGAATGAGTGAGACAGTGGGAGTGAGCAGACTCAACAGACCTGTGTCAGGACTGCTGCAGATTTCTTTGTGGGCAGAAAAAGCCACCAACAGAGGCAGGAGCCCAGTACAAAAGGGCAGCCTGCAGCGCCAGAAGAAACAGAATGAGCGAGTGAGAGAGGCGGAGTGAGCCACCTCAACGGAGCTCTGTCAGGACAGCTGCGGATTTTATAGTGGACAGAAAAAGCTGCCAAGGCAGGCAGGAGCTCAGTACAAAAGAGCAGCCTGCAGCACCGAGAGAAATAGACTGAGTGAGTGACAGAGGGGCAGTGAGTAAGCTCAACAGATGAACGCAATCAACATTCGGCATTGACAAATGCTTGTTGGAATTTGGCACCCTGTCCAAGGTTCAGTTTTGTTTTATTGATACCCTTCAAGACTATCCATATAGATTCAGTATCATTTTCTCCTAAGGCTGGGACTATTCTTCCCTTTAGACTGTTTTAGAGAAAGATAGTCACTCCTCCACCTTTCTTGTGCTGTTTATCTTTACAGAATAATGCATAACCTTCTATATTTTTATTCCACTCTATACCTGGTTCCCACAAGGTTTCTGTAATCATGCAGATGTTGATACCTTCTTCAACCAACTGGAGTTCTAGCTCTGATTTTTTGCACTCATTTACACTTTGTGCGTCAAGAGACCAGATTTTTAGCCCATCCAATTTTTTCATTTTTTGCTTTTTTATAGTTTCAGTGACATTTTCCCCTGCTCCATATTTGAGTTCCTTTTGACACTCGACCCCTCTCCCCCTACTAATTAGTTTAAAGCATTTTGTACATATTTCTTTAACTCCATTTTAACTTTCCTACTACCATTTCTACTAATGAGAGGCTGTCTCTGCAAAAGTATGTTGGTTCACTTATATATTCTTCCCAGTACCTCATGCGCCCTAGCCCGTCCTTTGTAGTCCATGTTCTCAGTCAATTATTTATGTCTTTAATCTTTGTCACACTATATTCATTTTCCCTAGGCACTGGTAGTATTTCGGAAAAGTATACTTCACATTCCAATTTACTCGCTTCCTGACATATATCTTTAAATTCCTGTATAGTGTCTTCAGCAACCTGATATCTGATATTGTTCACCCCAAGATGAAAGATCACTGTAGCATTTTTATTGTTTTCACCCATTATATCCTTTAGCATATTTTTAATGTGGTGGATTTTTGCCCCTGAGAAATAGCTAGTTGTTACTTGTTCTTTGATATCTGCTGATTTATATCTATCGGTAAATTTCAGTATGGAGTTTCCTAATACATAACCCATCTTATTTACAGAACTCTCATTTCCTCTATTGTTTTGTTCCATCGGTATGCAATTTATGTCTTGCTCATTTGTAGGTTCATTACTTATAGTTATTTGACTATTCTGTGGTTCAGATGTGGGGTTTCTCTCATCTACTTGGTTAATGTTATCAGTTCCCCTGTTGAATATCTCCTAAGACAGATGGAGTGACTATGCGTGTGCCACTTAAAGTTTCATGTGCTTGTGCCATATTTTTATTTTCTGTGTATATAGTACTCTCATTTATATTGTGTGGCTCATTGTCAGTTCTATGACTGCTCGTTTCCTCTTCCTCATCCAACAATAGAAGAGGTTCAAATCTATTGTGTAATTCAGTGGCAGAGCCCATGGCCGTTCTTCTGACCTTTTTAGATTTTCTATGTTCAATTTCCCAATCAGTTTGCTCCCTAACTCGTTTTCTACTTTCAACTGTTTCAATCTCCCACTATTGTTTCATTAGTGCACATTGCAGCTTCTGAGGCCCTCAACATTCTATCATGCTTTAAGGACACTACAGTCATTTCTGCTTCTAACAGTCTCCATTTTAGTTCTTTAATCTGCTTACATTTATTACATATAAACACCAACAGTTCATTGGCTATGTCAGTACAACATTTTTTTACAGATAATACATCTAATGCCTAACTGACCAGCTTCCAGCCTCACCACATTACTATCCATTGTACTACTAGTTTACACACTGCTACCTCTTATACATTTCTTAGTCACGGTGCTACTATTATTTACTTTGCATACAGACCTTGATGATTTTGGGGTTTTGCTGCCTCCACTCTCCAACCTGTGAAAACATGCAAAACATGTGCTAGACACATGTGTCTTTGCACGCATCCATCCTGCTCGCTGCAGGGCTAGTTAAGTACAGCCCACTGACCCGAAAGTGGTATTGGATCGTGAATGGGGGTCACCTTACAGAAAAGTTCCTTTTAAAATAATAAATAATCAGCTGTCTGACAGCCTGTGACACCCACTCATACATGAGTCTGGTAGGAGATTCAGAACCGTGCCCCCTAAACCACACTAGCAGGAGTTTGTTTGATTTTGTAGTTTGAGTACAACTCCCTGAACTACTTGATCCTCTTCCTACTTCCCAGATAGGATGTAGGGCTCCAGATGATCCAATCAGTATTAGCTCAGGGAAATTAGCACAGCAAATGTCTCCTGCCTATAGTTAAAAATAGCCAATGCAATGGCTCTCTGTATGTTCACTGACAGATCTCCGCAGTGGCACTCAGCTTGAGAGCAGCTAAATCCAATAAATAAAATAAATATGTTAAACAATGGACCCAGTACCAGCACCTGGGGTATTCCACTCAACATACCCCTCCCTTTGGAATAGTGAGCATTTACCAGTATTCAATGCTTCCGACCTGTCAGTCAGTTTGCTTAATTATCCACCTCCAGTACACTTTGTGGACAACAGATTTTGCTATTTTCCCCAAATGTTTTCCAAGAAGTAAAGTATTAAAGTATGCAGTGTCAGTGACTCAGTAGGTAGCACACTCGCCTCTGAGGCCGGGAGATCAGAGGGATGTGGGTTCAGTTCCCACATCTGGCACTTGGATTAATATCCCAGTACTGACACTGTAATGCAGCATGAGAGGGGTGCTGCATTTCTGAGGTGCCATCTTTCGGATGAGATGTTAAACCATGGTCCCATCTGCCTGGACTGGTGGTAGTTCAGGTGGGTGTTAAAGATCCCATGGCACTTATCGAAAAGAGTAGGGGGACTTTTATTGAAAAGAGGACTCCAGACAAGTATTGAATCTATTACAAAAAAACAAATACACACAAAAATAGATCGGAGAGCATCTTAACAGAAACAGAAGGAACAGAAAATTAATCAGCCCAGCCACTTTTCACAATTCACCCATAAAGAAGAACATTTTTCCCGGCCATAGATATTCATATCAGATTCATAAATTTTCTGCAAAGTAGTCGTAATATTAAAAAGGAGTTCCTCAAATGAAACTATACGCTGCTGAGTAGACCAAAAACATCTAGGTTGCCAAATATAAAAATGAATAACAAAAAAAACTAATAGTAAAGTGTCAGCAGGATACATGGACCATTCACCCCTATTTGTACTGTACATTAGAGTCCCATAAGAAATTGATTTAAATAAAGGCTCTTTCCATCTTGCTGCCAACATAACCCAAAAGGATTTAATATAGGGACAGTCTAAAAAAAGATGTTCCTGCGTTTCTAACAATGATACAAACCTCACTCGGGTACACCATCTATCACTAAGGTGTTTGTGTTTTTGCGTGTTACCCACTGGTAATCTGCCATAAGAACTCAACCAAACACTATCCCAAATAAAGTCAGGTAAACATTTATGAGCGAGCATCAACAGAACTCTTTCTTGGGACTGAGGATGACAATCAGGAAAAAGCAAAGTATCAGAAAAATCAGATAAAACAATATAACTATACAATTGCTTCCTATTCATTGTTTCCAAATGAGAAATAGTGATCTTCCATTTCAATAAAAGACAAAAGACCTCCATGCCATACTTGGGAAACAGGGGAAGCTGAATAAAAGAAGTCGACTTGCCTCGCTTCCACAGAGGTAAACCTAGCAAAAACTATAATCTAACATAAGGAAACCAAACCTTCGTACCAAGTCTTAGTAGAGGACTGAAACTGTAGGAAATAAAAACACTAAGAAAAAATGCCACTGGATGGATCATACCAACCCCACCTTGTCATATACTCCTATAAGTGAAGCCTCTTTTAATGGGATTCAGTCTACTACCACAAAAGGCTTGGAAAAAAACACTATATATGGAAGTAAAAAGAGACATCGGAGGTGGAAACACATAACTAACATACAAAAAAATAGGCAACATCAAGGTTTTAATAAGCAATACACGTTTCCGTTTGGCTATTTGTTTACCCTTCCATCTTGCTACCATCGACTGAGCTGTACCTAATTTATGAAACCAATTTGCATATATCATATCACCATCACTAAATTCGATTCCTAAGATAGTTATCGGATCTTTAGAGATTAAAACACCAGCAAGGGTACCGGTATCCGGGATATTAGAGGTACCAAAAGGGAAACCTCTACTCTTCTCATAATTAATCTTTGAAACAGAAACACTAGAAAATAAATCTAACACATTACTTACTATGGGACCTTCCGCAACCTCTGAAAGACAAACAACCAAGTCATCTGCGTATGAAAGAATCTTAATGGGTAAGACCCTATCAGCAATACATACTCCTCCCAGACCATCATGAACACTAATCATATGAAGAAACACATCAATAAGAAACACATATAAAAACGGACTAAAGGGGCAGCCCTGCAGAACCCCTCTCTGTACAGCCACTGGAGTACCAAGCCAGCCATTCACGTTTGTTAGAAGAGAAGCTGAGTGATATAATATCTGTATCCAATCAATAAAACCCTGTGGCAAACCATAAGCACGCAACACAGAAAACAGAAACCTATGGGAAACACGTTCAAAAGCCTTTTCTTGATCAAGACTAAGTAAATAACCTTTCAGGAAACCTGACTGTGATGCAGAAAAAAGTTCCCATATTAACAATAAATTATCATATTGGGTTCTACCTGGTATTGAACAAGTTTGGTAAGGACTTATCAAGTTATCCACTACAATAGTCAATCTACTCAATAAAATTTTACTTAAGATTTTTAAGTCCGTATTTAATAAATTCAGTGTCCTCCAATTACTCAAATCAGTTTTCAAACCTTTTTTATAAAGCAAAACAACCAATGCCTGATTCATTGAGGGGGCTAACCAGGAAGTCGACAACATTAGGTTAAACACCATAGTCAAAATTGGAACCAAATCTTCATGAAAAGTCCGGTAAAAAAAACACTCCAAATCCATCCGTACCCAGTGAGGAATCTACATTCAATGAAAAAATAGCATCTCTTAATTCAGATTCAGAAATATCACGCAACATCTGCTGGCTTTCAAATGCAGATAATTGAGGTATTTGTAAACAATCAAAGTCTAGCAATCCACTATGAACATCATCGTCCTTCTGATATAAATTTCCCAAAAAACATCCAACGACCTCAAGTAGAGCTGAAGGAGTCTTAACCAAGTCACCCAATTCAGTAGTTAATTCTGTAATGAAATGTTTACCTACCTTGTCTTTACAGTCTTGAAAGGGATCCAACGCACCCTTGTGCAATTTCAGACCAAACCTGTGTTCATGGTCTAAAGACTTAGCCCTACCATATCTATATTCCAACATACGATTTTTTACATTACTAATTTGAGTACTGTAATCAAACCCCTCAGTCTCAGTTAAAGAAATCAATTTTTGCAACTGAGCTCTGAGACGTAAATATTCCAAATACTGTGAACTACTCTTAGAGCGAGAGTAAGTCTGAAAAAAAGTTTTCCAGTCCTTCTTAGTATCCTCCCACCAAGAAGCAGCATCATCATAAAAATCAAAAACAGATAGCCTGGCAGCAATTCTGACTTCCAAGCTTGTTTAAGAGGTTCAATAGGGAGGAATTCAACCTCCACAAATTCTTTTTACATCGAGGAGTACCCTCCCAGGTCAAGCAAACTGTAAATGACTTGTGATCAGAGAATTCCCATACACTTAAATTAACCAAGGAGACTTGTAGAACAACAGAAAGGAAAATGAAATCGTTCCTGGTGGACAATGTATTTTTAAAAAACGTCTTGCCACCCTCAGAATGGACACTACGATATGCATCCTTGAGCTGAGCAGTATCTAATATCTGTATCAACTTTTGAGAGTCACAAAACAATTTAGATGTCTTCATACCTCTATCTCCAACACTAAGTGCACAATTAAAATCACCAGCCCAAACAATTAAACGAGAAGTATACAAATAGGGTTGAATGTCATTTAGTAGTGCAAACCGGAGCGCTTTGGTCTGCGAAGCATAAATATTAATTAATCGAAATCTTTCTCCCTCAAAATTAAGATCAAGTAGTGACGCACGTCCCGGACAAATGTCCACCATCCTTGAAACCTTTAACGCCAAATTAGTAAATAATACCCCAACCCCTTCACAAGGGGATTCCCCATTCAACCAAAAAGACACTCCCGAAAACCATAGGTTTCGAGCACGTTGTACTTCACAAATAGTTTTTAACCTCGTATCCTGGAGACAAATCACATCACTGCATAATTGTTGTAAACAGGACATAGTAGTGACCAGCTTTTTGTGACTTTTCATGCTATTAACATTAATAGATGCAAACGTTAAAGAAGCCATTAGAAAGGTGAGACAAAGAAAATTAGGATGATAACCCATACTCATTCAAAAATAAAACCAGAAATCATGTGACTTTGGAAACCCGTCTATGCTGAGAGCATCTAGGAAGATCCTCAACCTGTGCCACTTCACCATCATCACCTTCTGAAAAATTGTCAGTGACCACAGAAGCTCTGGAAGAAAGATATGATTCTTCACCATCAGAGTCTTCCTTAGACCCCAAAACAGCAAAGCTGTTGCCTAGTTTCCACGACTCAGAAGTAACTCCGCTAGTAGAGGCCATAGGTACTTGCCGAGCAGTAACAGGCTTCCCCGATCTATGACGTTTTTTGGCAGCAACCTTTTTAAAAGGCAACACTTGAGATGGAGGAGGAGGCATCTCTGGATCATCTGACTTTTCACATAAAGATAAGTCAGACGTAGAGGGTAATGAGACAACAGAGGGAACTATTATCGTGGAAAGCTGGGTCTTGGTAGCCGGCAATTCAACTGGAACAGAATCTCCTAAACCTGCGTTTTTAACTGTTAAAGAGGATACACTAGGTAATGGTGACTGAAGAAGAGAGTCCCCACTAGTAGGGGGAGGGATAGGGACTGACTCAGCATGCTGAGCAACTACAATCAAGCCTTCATGTGAAGGACAATCATCCCTATTATGGGATGCCCAAGGACATTTAGCATATCCATGTCTGGTCTGTTCACATAAATTACATTTAAATAAATTAAGACACATAGTGGCCAAATGCCCAAATTCAAAACAATGGGAACAATGAGGGGTGTCACAGGATGTATTGAGATGAGTTCTAGAACCACATTTAAAACAGGACTTCAGCTGACCAACATAAAATAAACTACCTCTATCCTTCCCCCCAAAAAAACTATTGGGTAAATGCTGAGGGCCATTATTTGAAGCAAAAAGTTTTACCCTTAATTTCCAACCACCATTCCAGATTTGCTCACTATCAAGAATTGGTACAGGTTTATCCAGAACTTCACATCTTCTACGCAGCCAGAAAAGAATATCCTCAATATGTACCCCCTCATTACGAAACGTAATTGTAATCAACTTAACAGATGGTTTAGTAGGGGGCACAGCCAAAAAAGGTATCCAGAGTGGAGAATTCTTAACAACCTGAAAAGTTGTCCAAAAACGTTCCAAACCTGAAAGGGTTTTGAAACTAATGTCATAGTTGGAGTTCCCCAAATGAATCAGCGCATATATATCTGCAGACAAAAATTTCATAGACCTTTAGCAAAACTTTAGCAATATAAAGTCTATCGGGCAAATCTTCCAAGCCACCTTTATAAATCAAATGAATAGCATTTCTAGGGGAAGCAGGTTCACCCTTATTAGAAAATAAGTCAGAAAGCTTAAATGGGGGAAGGGGACCCTTATCTGCCTGCACAGGGTCAAAAACAGTAATTTTAGAAGTTACACTTGAAGTAGATAATGGGTCAACTGATGTAGAAACCACAATAACAGGTACAGCTGAATTAGATGTTTAGGTGGTACAGAAGCAAATTCAGTACGTGTTGAGGTACAAGAAGCCACTGAGTCAACAACAGGGGAATGATAGCCGCTGTACTTCTGCATCCTCTGGATATGGCACCCAGTTACCATTTGGGTGTTGCAACCACCCTGCTGCAGCTATCGCTTTGTCAGGCGACCAACCAGAAGAATCATTATGAGCCATAGAGGTTTTTAAACTCTGAACAGCGGGAGAAAGCTGAATTGCAGGGGAAATATGCAAGACAGACACTTCTCTTTAGGTGTATCAATGCCTGGTTTAACATTTCCCACTCCCATATGTAAGTCCCTTCCCATCTCAGCTGAAACCATAGTGTCATTTAGCACCACCTCACCCTGCATGACAATGCTAGTCATACCCATCCGTTTTGTTGATAACGTCGCTCCTGAATGTACCGAACCTCGTGGTTCTGTAGCTTCAACATTCCGACTGCCAGTCTCCGAATCTCGGGCAGACAAACAAACAGGTCCTGACTGAGTTTGCGAAACAGGGCTGGACTGCATCCAAGGAGCAGGAATGCACTGCTGAGCTCCAAATCCGACGTCACAGTGCCGCGACCAGGAAGTACGGGAAGCCGGAGCAGCCAAAACTGGAGAAACAGAACTCAATGATGCAACTTCGTTTAACAGCTGTGCCTTACGACTCGTGCATTGCTCAGCAGTAGTAAGCACTTCATTCAGTAAACGTTCCTTCTGGGTAAGTTCATAACTCGTTTTCATTGTTTCAGCACACAGTACAGGATTCTCAGCCACCTCAGCAAGCACTTTCTCGGTTGTGTCAAAAAACTCCATAGGCAAGGAAGCGTCTTGGAGAACAGCTACCAAACTCTCAGTCTCAGGTTCAACAGGAGCAGGGGAGGAGGCCCACTCCCCTGTCCCAGTCACTTCCATCTCCTCCGAAGGCAGAGCAGAAGTGGCCATCTTGCGTCCGACCACCAAAGGTTCCCCTGACGCAGTAGGGAATTTCCGGTGTCCTCAAGCAATTTCCCCATCTACCCGAAAGTACCACCAACAGCTTAATCTGGTTCAAGGTCAGTTGGCATTCATCTGTATCCCCCTCCCCAGGGTCATGCCTGAAAATAGGCAGGATTTGTCTAGTGCACTTACCCGGTCAACAAAAGCTAAATAAATAAATAAAGGCCATAACAAAGTTCAGACTGACTACATCCAGTGTCTGGCCCCTACCTGTCTACACCCCTGTTCAAATAAGTCGATTGGGCTAGTTTGCCAATATCTATCTTTTGTGAAACAATGTCTGAAGACCACAGGGTAGAGATTGGAGTGTTCCTGGTTAATATGTTCTTTGGAGGACTCATTGTGTAACCAATCAGAGGACAATCTCTCTGAAGAAGACAAAGTTCCTGTCAGGGTTGATTGCTGCAGGGAAGAATAGGCTAGCACAACTCTTCCAAACCATGGACAGGCTTTTACATCTGGGCCTGTCTACAGTCCAGGGGAGAGGTTTCATCAGAAAGATGTGAGGTTATGGGATCTTTTGTCCTTGACAGGGTGTCTTCCATACCACCTGAGGGGGGGTACAGTCCCCAGGAGTGGCAAAGGCAGATTAAGCAACAGCACTCTGATTCACTGGACTGGGTTACAGCCAGTCTCATTTAAGGATATCTCACAGGTGATATTTGGGTTATGATCTACCTACTGTGCTCTTGAACCAGAGCCTATCTGTCTGGTGGTGACTTCTCTGGAGCATCTGGCTCCTGTTTTAACTGAAACTGTCCTGTGCTCCCTAAGTGAGGGGTTATTTCTTCCAGACTTAAGAATGTGGTGGTGAAACCCTTACTCAGGGGATCATCTATGGACCCATGGATTTCATGCAGTCACAGGCCAGTTCCAAACCTCCCTTTTTAGGGTAGGCTATTTAAAAGGTGGTTGTGTTGCAACTGGAGATTCATCTGATGCAATATGATATATCGGCTATTATGAAAGTATAGCATTTTTTTTGTATTGTTTATTGTTTATTTAATTCTAGGATTACAACTACCTTTGAGCCAAGGCTCTTTTACAAAGGTTCCACGTCAGGAGAGTACATACATGTTAAACATGTTAAACAAGGGCATACAACATTAAAGAGAGCATACAGCAATATTCATCAGTTCAGGTGAGGCATCATGGTAAATAGGATACATGAATAACACATACAAGGAATCATTTCAGAAACCTAGAAGAAATCAGGGAGGAAGGGTGAGAGGATGGGGGGGTGGCAGCTGAAAAAGAGACTAGAGCAGCTCACAGCATTGTCAAAGAACATCAGAGGGGGTGGTTGATCTCAATGAGGAAGGAGGACGTTAGGGGTGGCAGTCACATGAGCTGGAGGCTGTGAGATGATGATGGAGGCTTGATTTGAGTATACTCAGTGAGGAGGTGGAGGTGGTGTGAGTGCTGAGGGCATTCATCCAGCTGGTGCACGGTGTGCAAAGGATCTTTGGCCCAGAGTGGTGTGGCATCGTGGGACCTGTAAAAGCTGATGTTCAGACCCTCTGGTGTTATGAGGATTAGTGTTTGGGCACAGGAGGGGTTAGACACTAGGTGGAGTAAGGCCCAAAGTAGTTTTTTTCACCATCAAGCAGGTAAGGTACTTTATGTAGTTAGCGAATTGAAGCCATCCCATTTGAGCGTAAAGCTCACATGTATGTATGAGTTGATGGGATCCAGTAAGCAGTCGATAGACCTTGTTTAGGGAGGTCAATATGCACCTGAGGGTGGTAGTAGAGGCAGAGTCACAGATTATGAGGCCGTAGTCTATGACGGAGACCACAGAGCTCTGGATAGCAAACTTCAGTGCTGCCTGGGTAAGATGCTGTCTATTTTAGTAGAAAATTCCAATGCGTGAGTTTACCACTCTGGCAACACTATCAATGTGAGTCTCATAAGATAGGCAAGGGTCAAGTGAGATTCCAAGGTATTTAAAAGATGACACTTGTTCGAGGATGTTACCAGCGTTTGCACTGATATCAAGGGGGTATCGCCTGTGTTTGTTTTGAGAGCTGCAGAAAAGCATAGATTTAGTCTTTTTGTGGTTTAGAACCAGTTTATGTTTTGCGAACCAGTTTTCAACAGCGGAGAAAGTAAGCTGTAGGTTGTGAAGCAAGGGTTGTGGGTCCTTATGGGGAGTGAAAAGCAAAGCGTCACTAGCATAGAGGATAATTTGTTCTGGGCAGGATAGTGGAAAGGAGTTCAGGAAAAGGTTGAAATGTAGTGGGCCCAGCATGGATCCCTGAGGGATACCTGAATGAACAGGTTTGGAGTCAGAGAGTACTCCTGAGATTTTTACTCTTTGTGAGCACTGGCCAGGAAGCTCGGTATTGTTGATGTATGTTTGAAATTATTTAGTTTGCTTCTTTTCTTGTAGTTTTGTCTTTTTTTGCAATGTTTTCTCTGTATAATTTGATTGTTATGTTTAAGTTTGTATTTTTGTGTGGAACTTTTGATTGGATGTTTTGTGTCAGGAGTTTCACCAAGGTATTTTGATTTGTGAATTGGAGTGTGGGGGATGTTGCTTATAAATTTGTGTTTGGTTCTGAGTTAGTTATTTTCTTGTTCATGCAGTTGCATTTTTGTGTGGTGGGCTTTGTGATATTACATTTTTGTGAGTGAGATTGTCTTTCTGAAGGAATGGGTGTTACATTTTCCATTTAAGACATTTTTAGCTCTATTTCTGAAAGTTTCAGCTCAATTAGAAGATCATGAGGACAGCTTTTCTTTTTTTTATGGATTTATTTTTCACTGATGACTTTTTTTCGCTTGTTATCTACTTTGGTGAGGCTAGTTATACTGTATGGATGTGGAAGCTGGTTAAATGAGGTTATTATTTTGTTGTGTAATTAGCATTCTGATATATGATGTAATATGTGATTTTTCAGTTAACAGGCCTTTGGCAAGGTGTTAATTAAAACTTTACAATTTATTCACCCAGAATAATCGAGCTGAGATGCAACATCTAGGTTCCAGCGGGGTCCTACATCTACCCTTTTCCACAGCTAGATGGACTGGACCACTGGTAATTTAACTAACTTGCACAGTGCCACACAATGAGTATTTGGCTCTGATGGAGTTTCAGTATGTGATCTTCCAGTTCCCAAGCTGGTGCTCTACCCATTAGACTACACTACATAGGGTAGCAAACCCCAATGGGACCAGGTTTTGACCAATGAGGATGCAGAACTGACAAGGCATCATTTGATAATTAAGCAATAAGACATGTCAGGGTGTGTAGCTGTGGGCCAATAATAACATACATTGGGGTGATGTTAGGCACACCGTACATCTGTGTGCCTTTAAACCCACCAGAGAACTGCAAATATGGACCATAACCATATATCCCCAAAGTGATTTATTGGCATTATTGATTTGCAACATGCCTTTTAAATCAAAAATGCACAGTTAAAATTCTGCCCAGTAATTATGGTTAAGTAATTACATGATCAAATATTTTTCTTTATCTGATTACTTAATTTATCCAAACCATTTTATACTAAAGGAATAATGCATGACAGGGTGAGTGTTATGCTAGGAAAACATCCCGCCTTGAATGGTTGGGCATGAGGCCACAGGCTGAATGTGTCCAACACCCAAGAATGGATGTTATCCTAGCATAACACCCACCCTGGAGTGCATTATTCCTATTATACAATGGCTCATAAGTTAAAGAGAAGAAAAAAAGATGAAAATGTTCCTTTAAAAGAATATTTTTCAGTGTTTTTTCCAAAGTGTAGGTTTACTTTTTAAAGAAATAATGCCTATGTCTTCTTTTGGCTGGTCGGTGGAGCTCCTTAATTGTAACTGTGGCTCACTCTGCCGAGTCGCCACAAAAACCTTTGCATGTTGTCTCCCATCTTTTCTGCCACCTGAAATTTAAATTATTCTCTGTGTCCCCCCTCCAACTGTGTTTTTGATGTTTAATTGTACCTCTCCCACTCTTTGTTCCTGTCCTGTGGCCAGGGCAGTAGATTCTCGTTCCCCAGTCCCCGCTCTGCTGGCTCATTGTTCCTACTGCAGTCCAAAACAAATGGTAAGGGGTGAAAGTACAGTTAAGAGGTACATCGGACCTGTAGGAAAGGGGCTGTCCGTAGCCTTGCAGTTTGGAAACATTGACAGCAGAACTGGGAGGTTTGACAGTCAGTGAGTGTACAGCACAGTGGTTATAACCTGTGCTTGCACTCTCATATCGCAATGCCAGGTGGGGGACAGAACATTTTTGCGCTTGTAGCCTGCAGTTCCTATTGTACTTGTTTCTCCTGCTACAGCAGGTTCTATGTTTGTAATGGTACCTGGAGAAGAAAAGGTGAAGAAATCTAAGTTCATTAATATAAATTAACAGAAGCTCTGTGTCACGCGCTCAGTGTCTTTGGACCAGGAGACGAATGGGAGTGGTAAAGCCAATGGCATGGATGGGTGTGGATTGATTTTTTTCTCTTTGTTAACATTTAATGCAGTCATGACTGTGGTGTGACTAGAGTCGGGATGTTATGCTGGGATAACAACCCAGATCTAGACCCAGTCTGACCAATCAGGGCCTAGCATTCTTTCTTGCCATTGTGTAATATGAAATATCATCACACCTCAGATGCATTATGAGGCACAAAATAAATGGAGTGCCTTCAACCATGGGAGAAGTGGCAATATCCCATCATACACTACACATAGTAATGAACTAATGCAACAATAAGATGGCTGACAAGGACCGGAAAATTACCTATCTTGGGAAAGAGTTCCAGCCACTAGTGAAATACTGGCATATCAGCATGTCTGACATTGCTTCAGCTTTTAGGATTTTCCTACTCATTTTATAATTTGTGCTACATTTTTAAATCCGCCATGGAAAGACCAGTTAGCTTTTTTGCATGCATTTAACATCGCACATTTGAGTGTGTCATATTGCTTTTACAGTATTAATGTTAATGTGAAAAAATGTCCTGAAACTAAAATTCTGAAAATCTTAAAGGCAGATTGTTATTTTTTCAAAGGGGTGTAACATAGCTAACCCAGCACATGAGGCATTCAGAACTCAGTCATAGTAGTTCAGCACTGGGTGGGCTGCCATTCCTGGTAATTTGTTGTTTCCAGATCTCTGGATAACACAGCATGCCTCAGCAGTGGTTTGACCAGTTATTCCAACGCTGAAAAAATGTTCCAATACTGACATAGGGTACGTTGATCTTTTTTTTAATTTATTTGAAAGTTGGTGACCGGGAGAGGCACACAGAGCCAATGCTCATTTCCAGGTGAGGTCAGGCAAAGCACAGGCCTCATAGAAGGCTATGGGATCCCCAACTGCCACAGCAAGGCATTGTACACCAATAGATTGCAGGTTCGTAGTCCATCAGAGCCCCTGGCTCACTATATGGCAGTACCATGGGATATAAAGGATGCCCATCTTGCCCACTTCTGCTGCACATCAGTGACTACACACTGACTGGATTATTGACCCCTATCTGAGCTTAACTGCCAGAATGTTACCCCTACAGATAATACAGAGTGGGTTGAGACTGGAGGCAGATGTGATGGACCTAGAGTCCCTTAAATTACTACAGTATGTTACTATGAGTCTCCATGCACTCTGAGAGATGTCTCTACTGATATTTTTTCCCTAATCTAGTGGATCCTGTCATATACATTTTTCCTGTTGTTAATACCATGAAATTATGCAAATATTGTTTCTACCTTTTTCTCTGCATCATTGAATTTCTGTACCACTCACTGGAAGTTTGTGAAAACTGGCATTTTTGCTCACATACTTTCCAGTATAAAAATAAGATAAAATTGAATTCAATTGAATTGAATGAGTGTCATCCACTGCAGGCTAGGTGAGAGTACCTCACAGTGAAGTGGGGGGGGGGTCTGTCTGCCCAAACTGTGCAAGATGATGCCCTTATGCCATAAGAGACATCACACAGCACCTATAAACTTATTATGCCACATAAGTTGGCTAGAGTGATTTATAGATTTTCCCCTTCATTTGTTATTTTCATTTTTAAAAAAGCACATGTAGTGTTAGCACTCCTTCCAACATCTCTTCAGTGGATCACTCCACCATAACCCTCCCTACATGAGACTTACAATATGTTGCATGCAGTGTAATTTGTCTAGTCCTGCTGTTAAAGCCTGAACAGTTTCAAGTTCCACAAACTCACCAGATAGCTGTTCTACAGGGCAACCACTCTCTGTGTGAATTCATTCTTTCCGACATTTCCTCTCACCCTGCCCCCCATATTCAATTGAATATTATCATCTAGTTCTGTAGGGGTACAAAAGGGACTGGTATGACTCTGTTCAAAAATCTATTTTCTTACCTCACCATCATTATTTTTACCCAATGCAATTTCAGAGTCCTGACATAGACTGAGACAGGTTTGATCACCATAAGAATACAGAATAGCAGATTTCTATGGCAAAGGAAAAACTTTCAGACTTCTGAAAAAAGTCCCCCCCCCCCCACATAGCTTTACAACATTTAGGCCCTGTCCACATTATCAAACTGTTTTTGAAAACTGGTTTGAAAACACGTCTAGTTAAATACAGTAGTTCACTGCATCCACACTATGCAGTGACCATTCTTGGCAGTGGTTTAGTGTGTCAATATTGTTCCTGTAAACCAGTTTTCCCTGTAACCAGTTCCTACTGAATTCCAACACTCAGAACTCTGTTTGTGGGTCAACATTGCAGGTAGAACTTTTATCAGTGTTTTAGAAATACAAATGATAAGGTACACTGTGGTATTAAGCTCTATCATGACTGTGGATAATAGAAAACTGGTACTATGGGTGCTTAAGTGCCCAAGAACTATGCCAACTGGGAAACATCCTCATCTGTCAGATATCAGCTTCTTTGTTGAACATTTTGGCTCATATCCAGTTTGGAGTAGGTTCATGAGAAGACTATCTGTCAGATCGAATGATCTCAACAGCCTTCTTTCTTCTCTAAAGAATATTTTAGTGGCTTTATAACTGGACACTTTATACTGGTTTCAAAATTAGTGTATTAAAGTGAGCTTTATAAAGCACAACTGCCCTTCCAACTGTAATCATAATTTGGGTTTAAAGCAAATCTAACAAAGAGTATATAGTAAAGACTAAGGTACACTTGCCCAATTTCTTCACTAAACAATTGAGAAATATGAATTACAACACCATGATATCGGTAACAAAACAATTTCGGTATAGGGAGGCACATCATTGGTGACATAACAGTGTGTATATATAGTACCTGTATGATTCATTTGGAAGATATGTAAGATAACAAAAAAAGAAAAAAAAAACATGAGCTTTGTGATTTTTGACAAGATGTTCCACAAATACGGTATTGCTGGACATACTTGTATAGTGATACTGGACTTATGTGGGGCAGATGGCAGCAGGCCAAGGAGAAGAGCAGAGGATATCTACCAGTGACCATCACCAGGACATGGGTGGAAGAGTAAGCCTCAGGGCAGGTTGGAGAGTGTGATCAGACAATAGGAATTGTTTCATTGGGAGTGAGAGGGGGGACCACTGCACACTAGGGATTGCACTTCTTTCAAATACCTGGGCTAAGACCAGGATTAGGGAAGGAAGGGATGCTACTAGAACTAGAAAATATATTTGTCTTACATACTGAGTACAGGATCAAGTGAGGGACAGGGACACCACTAAAGGCATGATTATATGTGATATCATAGGCAAAGGATGAACTGTAGCAGCTGCAGTGACAGGCAATGGTAGTGTTGCAGTGCACTCAACAAAGTTAATGTACACTCAGGTGCTCAGAAGCAGATGCTTAATAGTTGCAAGTGCCCTACATTTTGATTAGGATCATTAATGTATTATCTTTGAATATTGCAGGTTACTGTGCACATGCTATAATGGTTGTGCTTCACTCACTTCCTTCCACTGAGTGGTTAGTGTGGCACACCAGGGGCTCCGTTTGCTGCTCTGGAATGGGCTGGTGTGGTGCTGCAGCATGTTCTGGAAGAATCTCTATTAAAAATCTGTGCAGCACAGCAGGTTTGGGTTCCAATAAATCTCCTTTGTGCATCGTGCTCACTAGCATGAGTACAAAGATCTCAGCATGCTAGTTAGCGCAAAATTTAAATATGGGGCCCAAGGTCACCAACATGTTAGAATGCATATAGCATTAGACAATACAACCCTGAGGAATAACCAGAAAACATGTGTCTCAGAGGGGTGATAAATACTTTAGATATTTAAATATATTATTATTTTTCCATGTAATTTTCATTCTTTCTCCACATATGGCAGCTGCATGGGTGAATGCACTGGAGTGGGTTGTTCTGCTTACAAACAGGTTTAAAAGGTTAAAAAAAAAAGAAAGTAAAATCAGGACATTGCAGTAAGTAAGCAATAAACCATGGTGGGGTGTGTATTATTGGATTTTAGTACATACCCCTGGGGTGAAGTAAGGCACAAGACTGAAGGCCAAGTGTCCTTATGGCCCTGTACAGTGCATTAAAATCCTCGAATGCACAGGATGACATGTTTACTGTGCTTATAAAATGTCTCATAAGTATTTTTTTTTGGGGAGTAGAAATGGTACCTGACCATGCAGTGCTAGGAATTTAGTGCATGGTCAGGTGACATGTCTCAGTCGATGAATTTCCAAGATTTTCTCTTGCCATTTTATAATGCAATGTACTGTATTGTCATATAACTAGCTCTAACCACCAGAATACTTGTTTAGTCCAAGCTACTTTAAAAATCAGACGTATCAGTTTACATCATACAGTATTTCATTATGAAAAGTGCTGTGTAATAAGTAATGCTAAATGTCATCAACTGAATGCTAATCACATAAGCAGACTCTTTTTTGTAATTCTATTTTTTTTACAGTTTTCTAAAATAATGTATAGCAAGTATTTTAGGGCATTACTTGCACTCTCAGATCAGTTGAAACCTTTTTGAGTTGCCTGTTTCTTAAATCGATCAGATTGGCCTTACTTTCTACTCAGTTCTTAGCTTTAGTACCATGAATAGCCGGAGTGTAAACTGTTCAACATGAGTCACAATCTTTCTTGAATGATTTTAGTAATATTTTTATCAGCATGCAGTCACAATCTTTCTTGAATCATTTTAGTAATATTTTCAGTTTTCGTTGATAGAGTTAGCTCTATTTCACTTGTTTTCATATCCTGCATTAGCATGTTTTTCCATTTTTTTACTACTATTGCAACTATCATTTCTTATTTTATCTCAGTCAGTACTTTTTTTTCTGAAATCTGCTATTCATCTTAAGAAGTGTTTCTCCTATATTGTAGAGCCCTATATTTTGTTTTGAATTCCACTGTAGATAGTCAAAGTTTTGCTCTGGGTAGAACAACTGGAAAGCTGGAGGCAAACCTGAAATGCTCCTTATAAAAATGTTTTATATGGTCTCCAGTTCATCCCCCACAGTTGTCCCCAGATTTCAGCTGTATATAATAATAAACATTCAGCTTTAGCTCTGAACATTTTTAATGTCGTAGTTCTAGTTTGTCTACCATATCTGGAAAAAAAATAATATTTCTGTTCCTCACTATTTTGGCTTTCTCTTTTATCATCTTATTTGTAACATCTAGGATATATCTGACTTAACTAAAACCAAAGTATCATTAGGGCTTGATCTGCAGGAGACATTCATTCTCAATGCACGATCTCCTTTTCCTTTTCACTAGATATTTGTTAAAAATCTTAGTGTTTTGTTCCTTTATTAATCATGACTTTCTCTGCAGTCAAGTAGCCTGTCAAGTCCATTATTCATATGTTGTGGCTCACCAGGGATCAGCAAAAAAAAAAAAAAAAAAAGATGTCATCACAGTACAGCAAGATACAGTACTAGTTATTGAACTACCCATTTTAGACCAATAACATTTTTCATTCTCAAAAACTAGTGGGAGATGGTATCCCATGAACAAGGTGACTGAAATTGTATGCCTACAGAAATGACAACTAATTTACGGTGCCTGTGTTCATAGCTATCAAGCAGGGGGGTGACCAGACGCTGGGTGGGGGAAATATCATGATGGGAAGTAGCGGGTATATGCGCACATGCGCATACGCATGGGGGAAAGGCAGGGTAGGGATGGTATGTGGGAGGGGGTGTGGCAGGCAGCTGCCGAGCTAGTCTGCTAGCGTTGTGGGGAGGGTGGTCAGCTGGGAGGTGCAGGGTACAGGGTTTGGGTCCAGTGCACGTGTGGGTTTTTTATTTTTTTGGTGGCAGGCGGCTTTATATTTTTTTACATTTTTCACACTCCCCCCGACATGCACTCCTATGAAGTTGAGAAGCCATAAGTAGCTTCTGCTCAACGTGCCTTTTCTGGTCAACAAATTTTAAATAAATAAATAAATTTTCTGCAAATCACTGACATCATGACATGAGGAGAGAGACACGTCTGAATAGTATCATTTAGAGTAATTTATTGACCCTGTCTTACACTAAACAGCAGCCAGTAACTGTTCACAGGAGGACCAAAGTTCATTATGTCATGCAATCTTACCAGCTAAACTGTTCGCAATACATGGAGTATATTATATAGCTGACTTTGCATTATGATATTTATCCATGAGTGAAGAGGAGCAATAAACAAATCACCAGTGGTAAAATGAAAAGTTGTTTATGTTAGTCCTCTTCCAAAACTGATGTCATGGTGGTAGTAGTAGTATAGGTCATTTTGTATATAGTGTCCTTCCTATACTCAGAATGGTTAGTACAAATTTACAGAAAGGAGAAGATAAAAAAGAAAAGGGGGGGAGGCTAGACTGAGGAATCTTCTTTGGAAGTGTGGTCTCAATGATGGACTGCTACTGCAAGAAAGACAAACAGACAGCGTAAAATATGAGCTAAGAGGCCACTCACAGAGTACCACCACGGTGCCTGCAGTGTGTCAAGGACAAAAATATTGAAAAGAATAAGCCGGGCACTCATGTATCTGGTCACAAAAAGACAAGCACAGACAGGATACTATGCAAATGTCTATTTATGCAGTGCTAAACAGCACTGAAAGTGCAGCAAAACCACAGCCCAGGATACCAGCAACCCCGCTGCTTGTTTTGTGGTGTGAAACATTGGTGTTGCTGGTGTCCTAGGCTGTGGTGTATAAAAGGACATTTGCACAGTATCCAGTTTGTGCTGGCAAGGCAAGTTTATTTTTATGGTACCCTTTCCCAGAGGCTCAGGATGCCATACAGGGATACACAACACAAACAATTTAATATGTAAAAAATAAACAGTAAATAACTAACCTTAGAATCAATACATAAACAGTGTAAGAGCAGCTGACACCTTTGAAAATACATTGGAAAACATAATATTTATACATAGTTCAGCTTGTATTTCATACATCGTCTATAGATTTCTCCTCACATCTTATTCCCTACTTGAAATTGTAATGCTCTATCATGACATCATAGTCCAGTTCCATGGGAATAACTGTGATGTCACAAGCAAAGCATGATGACATCAGGTTGAGAAGAAGCAATAGATGTTGATGAACCCTCAGGAATAATTATCTGTTTTCATGCATAAGTCCTTATCAATAAACAATGGGGATAAAACTTATAGCACTGAGAAATATAAGCTAATTTCTGCCCAAATATTATGTTTTTCAAAATTCTTCTCAAGGCATCAGTGGCTCTTTAAAGCCCAGTAATTAACCCAGGGATGTATGCTTACTGATGAAAGCAAAACTTATGGTCCCCTTGAAGTCCTCGACTGAGCTGGCAGAGCAGACAAGGAGTGGTAGAAAGTTCTACAGGACAGGTGCAGCTACCATAAACACCTAGTTTACAGAAAGCTTTAGTCTTGACTGGGGGAATGAAAACAGGCCAGTCTCAGTTTTGCAGAGAGGGAAAACAGGGGTATGTGGGGTCAGGAGACCTTTCAGATAATCTGGGCCAATACCATATAGGGCCTTGTATACAAATAAATCAACCTTAAAGCTGATGTGCTACTGAACAGGCAACCAATGTAGATCACAAGGGGTAATATGTTTCCTCTGTGACATTCCAAACAGCTGCAGGTGATGCAACAGACTCCCAGGTAACCCTAGGTAGAGAATGTTGCAGTAATCAATCTTGGATTTGACAAAAGCATGAATAATCATAAACTGGTCACAGGCAAAAGATGCAGTTTGATCCAGGAGCATACGAACATACATATGAACATATGAAGAAGCCAGCAGAAGAAGATCATTTGGTCTGTCTAGTCTGCCTGCATTGCAGGGTCCACAGCTCGAGCTGCTGTCCCTATATAATAATAACAGGAGCTATTACGAGGATGAAAAAAGCCACTATGGACAAACGCTGACACATGTTTCACTACTGCCAGCCTGTAGTCCATAGTGTCCTCCAGCTCTCTAACTAAATCCACAGCTCCAGTGGTGATATTTAAACATGGTAATGTGGCATCACTCCTTACCATTTCTGACCCATAGGAATTACTTTGATGTTACCTGGGTTGAGATTTGGCCAGCTGGAGGCCATCCAGTCACTGATTTATTGAAGTCAGTAACCCAGCTGAGTGACCGCATGAACCTTATCAAGTGGATAGGTCAAAGATAGTTGAGTATCATCTGCATAGCAGTGAAACTTTTCAAGCCATACTATCTAATGATCTTACCCAGTGGAGAAAGAAAGAAAGAAAGAAAGAAAGAAAGAAAGAAAGAAAGAAAGAAAGAAAGAAAGAGAAAGAAGAAAGAGAGAAAGAGAGAAAGAGAGAAAGAGAGAAAGAGAGAAATGGAGGTAGACAATAAAACAGACAGATGGATAAACAGACTGATTGATGGAGAGACAGACATACACAGATATACAGAATATACTGTGTGTTGGCGTTTACTATTTTTGCAGTTAATTTTTAATTAAAATTTCTATACATGTACAGAATAACATTTATCAGTGCAGTGAAGAATACACATGGAAGAGCAAAACAGTACAACAGGGCAGTTCTTACATAAATAGCAGTGAAAGCAATTGTGTGGCCAGTACTTGGTAGTGCCAAAAAGAAGAGGTACAGTCAGCTTTATCCAGGGGGTTGGGTGCAATCAGATGTGGCAAAGGGGTGGACAGAAAGGGGGCCCACAGATATTAGTAGTTATTGGAGGATTTCTTTGCAAGTGAGACATTTTATCTAATGTGGCCAGGGCTCTTACAGTGGCCAATCATTGGGAGAGGGTAGGAATATCATTGTATCCCCACCATTAATGTATGATCCTTTTTGCTTCTGTGCTCACTATTAGAAGCCAATGGAGATAAGTGGAAAAAAGTGAGGATGAACGTGTGGCCAGGCCCGGGACAAAAAGGCTCTGAATGAAGTCCACCATTCCACTCAGAATTTGGGAGCAATAGTCATGAACCTTAGCTCAGAAGGGACACATAGTGGGTCAAGTCCACATAATATATAAAAGGTCAGCTCTAGTAATTATCTTGTCCCAAGAGTCCTAGAGATTTGAGCTTGATCTGCATTTAGTACCAAAAATGCAGGATCTTTGTCTGTATAAAAAGGCTCCTGGAGTCAGGGCAGGTTCTATGGGTGAGAACCCATGAATGGATCCACAGGTCTTCAGAAATACGAGTGCCTAGGACCATGGACCAATATTCCCTGATTCTGATGGTGGGATCAGGGAATTATTTCCAGATGGTTTTATAAATTAGGCTAGTTCTACCCTTAGGACTATCCAGCCATTTACAAATTGACTCAAGTGGGAGAAGGGGATCTGAGATGGCATCTTCTTTTGGAGTGTAGTAATGGCACCACAAATTTGGAAGAACTTACAAAACTCAATTTTGGGTAGGGTAGGGTGGCTTTGCAGATTGGCTAAGAAGTCTAGGTGTGTGTGAGAGGTATGCTATATATCGCTGACAAGGTAAACACACTTCTTTCCCCAAGAGAGCCAGTATATAGCCTCCTTGCCTTCTGTAATCTGATGGTTGCTCCAAAGGGGGAATGGGCCAGGGAGAGCATGGAGCTATGCATCCAGCACTCAGAGTATTCTCCAAGAATGAAGTGATGAGGTGATGATTGGGCTTGGCTGTCCAGATGTCAGGGAAGTCGAGCACAAGCAGGCAAGGGGGCAAAGGCCTGACAGACACTGTTCCCATTCTAGACCCAAACAAAGGGAAAGGTCTGAAAGGGCTTAGAAAACCATTCTATAGTTTGGCACACCTAAATGCTATGTAATATGCTTAAAACCAAGGCAGGTCCCAGGCACCTTTCCATCAACTGGCTATCAATTTGGGTTTTCTGTGTCAGGGAGGTTTGCCCTCCCACAGAAAATTGCTAACCATCGTATCCATCTTTGAGAACTTTTGGAAGGCACATCCAGAGCCAGGTGTGCCGGGCAATGAATTAATTTGGGGGCCATGGTCATTTGCATAGCCACAATTTTGCCTGCTAGGGAGAGGTTCAGGGATTTCCACCTGTCACTAACCTTCTTAGTTTTTGAGCAAGAGAGATAGATTATCCAATGCTATCTTATTAAATCAGCTTGAATTTAGCTACTTAAATATTTTGTATCTGTAGGGGACCACTAGAGAGAGACTGTAACCAGCCATTGCTTGCTGTGTGCATCTGGATGATAATGGGAGTATCTCAGTTTTGGAGGGGTTAATCTTGAGGCCAAATATGTCTCTGAAATTTCATAAAAGTTGAAGAAGTGTTGGTATGCTGGCTGGGGCATACTTTAAGAGGACTAAACAGTCATCTACATAAAGCATCACATACATTTCAGTTTGTCCCACCTTCAAGCCAGGTAGGTCAGGGTCGTGTCTCATGGCTAATAGCCAAAGGTTATATGGCCAAAATGAATAGCATAGTGGAGAAGGGGAATCCTTGGCAGGTACCCCTTCTAAGAGGAAATGGGTCAGAGGACTTGGAGAGTTGGTTAAGAATCTGGCAGTGGGTACTTTCTTAATCCATCCACTAAACTGTGAACTGAATCCCATGCATGACAGTATGGCTTGCAGGTACCCTATGACAGAGTGACCCCTGTCATAGTGGACACCACTGGGATAAATTGAAACCCCTTTCCCAAGCAGTTTATGTTTTGTATAATGTCAAACATGCTGGTTGACTGATTATAAATTAAGTGCTGAAGTGCTAATAAATTGTGCATATCAACCTAAAAACAAGACGAAGAGTACAGTTACAAAATGAGAGGGCAGTCTTAATATAAAAAACAACAAAAACTTGTGTCTGCTTTTTCTTGATGTTAGCAGCCTTATTCTAACATATATTTTACAACAGACAGCATGAGGTAATACGACCCTGCAAGAAAGTTTAAGAGAGCACAGAATGTTTTGACCTCAGCTCTGACCTTTAACAATGTTGCAAACAAGCTATGTAATGTTCACCAGGTGCCAAAAAACTGTTCTCTGTGGTGCAACAGTGGCCCCTAGTTGCTAGTTTTATGTTATGTCTGCCATTAATCAAAAAAGCAGGGGAAACTGTTTTTCCAACTTCTAGTGAGCTTATAAAAAGCCCTACCTCAGTGCTGAAAGGATAAATAAGGAGTTCAGTTGAATACTGACTAAGGAAGGTGGAAGACCTCCTGGTAGTGTGTGCTTTCACACAGTTTGATTTATGCTAGGTTGAAGAAAAGCTTTAGAAACTGTTGAAGCTAAACAGTTGTCTGACTTACCATTTTGCTTTCTGTATATTTTACTTGATGAAATTAAAATGATAAACACAACTGTGTGTTCTTTATGCACCTGATTTGTGGTCTGCCTGAAACTGTATTATCCTAGACCCATGCCCGGTGACATACCCCCACTCCAACGAGTCGAAAGCATTTTCAAAATCAATAGCAATGGCTGTGACTAGAGTGGGGACAGAGCTCACTAATTATATTAAAGAGAATAGGGATATATGGTGGTCTGAGCTTAACCAGCCCTTTACAAATCCTTTACAAATCCAGCCTGAGAGGGTTGAATTAGGAGGGGAGGACACGTTCTAATCCAGCAGTAAGGGTTTTTGCTAGGATTTTTGCATCTGCATTGATCAAGGAACTTGGTCTGTATTTATCAGGGTATGCAGGGTCCTTCCCCCTCCTTTCGTAGTACTGTGATCATTGTCTCTCTCAATGTAGGTGGAAGGCATGATCCTTGATGCTCTTCCTGATACATGACTTGCAAAACTGGAGAAACAATTACTGGTAATGATCAATGGGGATGCCATCATTGCCAGCAGCTTTGTGGGGAAATAAGGCAGATATGGCAGCTGTAATCTCCTGAGTGGTAATGGGAGCCTCTAATGCTTCTTTATCAACCTCAGAAAGACAGGGTATCAGTAGGGTATATCGTCACCGCAGCGACTCCTCCACTGCAAAGACCATCACAGTGACGAGAATCGAGCAAAACCCGCACGTCACTGTGATGGTCTGTGCAGTGCCTGAGACTGCCTCGCAGGGCGTATCACCCCCCTCGGTCCAACTCCAACTCAGAGTTGGAATCCTGGAGACTGGGGTGTGGGGGTGGAGCCCCCCACATGGGGGGTTTGGGGGCATAGCCCCCCTATAGAAACACAGAGGCATCCCCGACACTGCAGTGCCAACAGTCGGCACTGCAGCTGTCGCTGTCGGGGATGTCTCCATGTTCGATGTCACGGCGGCATGGTAAAACCATCAGTAGATGTGCAGGAAAGGCACTTAGTTTATTGAGGGGTTGAAAGGGCCCTGCAAGGAGTACAGTTTTCATAAAAAGTATATAATAAGGCTGATTATGGCAAGCTGGGTATGCAGTGCTCCAGCTGAGTCCTGTAGGCCATGAATATATCTGTCAGCCTGTTGTTTGTAGAGCCTATAGGGCAGCGTCCCCGATTTTTCCCCAATCCCAGTATCCATGTTTGAAGTGGAGCACAAGTTCTGCTTTCTTAGTGGCTAGGAGGCTGAGATGAATGCAAGTACATTTTAGTCCCCTTAAAACAGAATGGTCTTCCTGCAAGGATGGGGGATAGCTTTGTATCATTTCTCTTTGGACTCCTGGTTGGTTTCTAACAGTTCTTGCTTCATCTCCCTTTTCCAGTGGTGTGCAGAGGCATAGCCCATTATCCAACCCCTGATGTAGGCCTTGACGGCCTCCCACAGGGTGAATTTGCCTGTGGCGCCTGTGTCATTAATGTCAAAAAGCATTTTTGTCTCATTGCAGAGCCACTGGTGGAAATCTTATTGAAGCAACAGATGATCTAATCACCAGGAGGCAGATTTGGGAGGAGGAGGAGGAGGAGGGCCCCATAAGTTTGACAGTTCCACCGGGCATGTTCCGATAAGTACAACCTGGCAATTTGGAAAGCATGTTCCACATTTGTAGTTGGGGGGGGGTAGCCAAAAACTGATGCTGCAGGAAGATGCACCAGAGAAGAATAGGAGAAGTCTAGCGTAGTAGTATGGTGTAAACGCCAGACATCCTGGAATGCATATACAGAATTAACTCCTTAACCATAGCAAGTGCCCTAATGTGGAGTTCAGACCTGCCAGAGTTTCTGCCCATGCTGGCTTCCAATGCCAAATTAAAAATCTCCACCTACAAAAAGTGGCACGGAAGGGTTTGCCAAGAGGATCAGGGCTTGGTTGAGTGTATTTATTGTATATATCAGATACATCCTGATTGTGTCCATACATGTTGACTACAGCAGGAGGTCTTTGGGGGTGCAGACCTTAACTATGATCCATCTACCCACATCATCCTGGATAGCAGTCTCTATATACCACCAAACTGATTTGTGGAATAGGATGGGTACTCCAGCTTTGGAAGAGGGGTGCAGCTGTGTACTTCCAGGCCCGCCCAATTCCTATAAAGTTTGATAGATGCTGCAGGACACAGTTTCATCTCTTGCAGCAGTGCTACTTTAGCATGCATGCCTTTTAGTCTAGTTAGGATCTGGTTTCTCTTAATGGGAGAATTGAGCTCTTGCACATTCCATGATATCCACTTCATGGTGGCCATCGAGTTAGACACTGAAAATATTGACTGGTATAGTAAGAATGACATGAGTAAGAGCTATTGGGATGGTGGAATGAAAGTGCTTTCTTGGATCCCCCATTTAACACAGGGTAAAAGATAGCAGAGCTGACAATAAAAACATGTAATAACTGGCTTGTGTTTTTTCCCCTTAGAAGGAGCAGGTTATAAATTCGCCATTATAACCCGTGGGTTATAACGGTGAGCACACACCACCTGCTCCTTCTCTCCCCTCGTGCTGCACCTCAGCGCACACTGTCACCTCAAAAAGCCACACAGAAACTGAGAAAGAACTCAGTCACGAGTACAAAGCAGGTGCTGTTACCCACTAACTTCACATACAAACACACCCTTTTAACCCAAAATACCTTCCCAAAAAATGCAGATTTTAAAAAAGAAACTACACTACATCTTCACAGCATTTCAAGACATTCCCTAACTATTTTGCTAACGTCCTCACTGTCTCTCTCTAATCCCCATAGTAATGGGATCTCTGACCTCGACCTCATCATTACCATATCTCCATATTTACCTGCCACCTGCGCACACTGCTCTATGCAGATGACACTGTCATTTTTGTAAGCCACCCTGACCCACATGTGCTCGAAAGCAACCTACAGAATGGTTTCCTGGATGTTGAGCACTGGTTCTCCAAACAGAAACTAGCGCTAAACTACAAGAAGACAAAAGGCCTGTTGTTCTTCTCTGCCCGCAGTAGATGCAACAGACATGACCTCACAATCAGAATAGCCAAGATGACCCCCTTGAAAAAATACAGCAATTCAAGTACCTTGGGGTCACCCTAGATAGTCACCTCACCTACACACCCTACATAGAAAATGTAGCCAGAGCTATCAGTGCTAGGACTTGTCTCCTCTATTGACTCAGAAAGTATCTAACACCTGAAGCTCTCAATCTGGTGATTCACAGTTCGGTGCTCTCTATTATCGACTATGGCCTTGTCATTTATGGAGCTGCTACCAATACTGCTCTCAAAAGGCTCACTGTTGTGCTAAACAAGGCTTGTAGACTTCAAATGTGGGCATCCCACCTCACCCACACCTGCAATCTCTATAAACAGACTGGATGGCTCAATCTATCTGGGAGAATTAAATACCACACCTGCCTTCTCACTAAAAAGATTCTACTTGGTTCATGCTGAAGGGTCTGTGTTGTCTGCTTCACAAATCTCCAAAGACCCAACATACATGCACCTCATCCACTGAACTCCTACTAGTCCCACGGTGCCAGATCATGCAACGCCAATACGCGTTGGTAGCAGAGCACCTTCCTGGTTCAATGGACTCCCCAGTAGTCTAGCTACCCTTCCTAAACTTGGAGAGTTCAAGCATAAGTTCCGAACTCACCTCCTAACTGAAAACTCCTGTGATTGCTCCACCTAATTTCCAGCTCCGTTTCAGGACCTCCGCTAGTCCATTCCCCCCACTTGGACCTCCCCTCACTGACACCTCTATCACCCCCATCTTACCACCCTCCTCCCTGCCTTTGCCCCTCTCCCTCTCTTCCCCTCTCCCTCCCCTTTCTAAGACAAGACTCTTTCCTCCCTCCTATCATAGTTGCAACTTTACAAGGCTGCCTGGCTGCTCCTCTCCCATTTGGTTCACCACCTCCTACTTTTCTTCCCTCTGCCTCTGATCAGGTTTTGCTTAATGTGTATATAACTAAAGCTTAATTGTCTTATACTATAATGTAAACACATGTACCTCTGTTCTTAAATATTCTGTATGACTTGTCTGTTTCCCTGCAACTGTTTGTAACCATCCCTACTGTTGTGGAACCTCTGTAAATGAACTGCCTGGTGCTCAAAGGTATTTGTAATCCTAGAATGAATAAATAAAAAAAGTAAATAAAAAACTTCCTTACTGCCATGTTCTCATTTCAAAGACAAGTAAAAAAAAAAAAGTTGCCTCAAAACTACTTGAAAACATCTCTGTTGTTAACTGTTTTTAAAGACCACTATAAAAGTTTCTTGCTCTTTGCTAAACTAAGTTGCAAAAAATATTCAAAATTTTCCATACAGTGTTCAATTAAAAACTTTTCTCCAACACAACTCTTTTATCTATGTGGAAAAAAAAAAACACAAGCCAGCAATTACACACAACAATACATGGGGGTGAGTGCAAAATGAGAAATTATCTGCACCCACACCTTGGGTGCACATAATTTCTCATTATGCATGCACCCCCATGCATTATTGTATATGTAAGGCAGTTATGATAGGGAATACAATAACAACAGTGCTCTTAAACAATAAAAAAAAGTTGTGGCATCCCAGTCAGTAACAGTACCAAGTACTGTTTCAATCCCTAGGGGCCCACAAATATTAGGAACTTTGGAATCTGCTTGGAACCAGGGGACAGCAGTCTTCACAATGCATGCCTGCCAAATCTCTTTTATCCAGCTGTTGCTTTTAGACACATTGTACTTTGTAAATTTAATGTTCTAAAACATCTTTGGTGAGGTTGGTTTTTTTTTTACATAAAAAATATATTTATGAGATATAATAAAATATAAAGAGCAGTGTAACCTAAGTGTTCGTACAGTACATACCTTCTGTTTGTGATGAACTTGCAAACCATTTGATCTTCATTGTCAATGCTTTTAGTGTGTGTAAAAATACCTTATGCAGTAATTACAGATGAGGTTCAGGTTCAATCCAAAACCAGAATCTACAACTCTCCATTACACACGTTGCATTATTCATGAGTGTTGTAACTGAGAATCGTCTCTTTGTCAGTCACAACACCATGCAATAAAGTGTGTTAATGTACAAAGCACAAGACACAATGTAAGCAACAACCCACGACAGGGTACGGGTTTATAGGCATTTAATGCACGTGTGGGGTGCATTGTGAGGCACGAGGTCACAGGTCGAGTGACCTCACAACACCCCAGGCATGCTTTTAATGCCCATAAACCTACACCTTGTCATGGGTTATTGCGCTTATAATGTAGGTTATGTTTAATCCAGGGGAAAAACCCACACAAAGGGCTTTTTCCCCTGTTTAAAGAGCAAAAAAAGGTACTGTATCCTGCTGCCTTGCAAAGTAGTCCTCAACAAACTATGCATATCTAACTTACATTATGCACATAGAAATGTCTCAAATACACTGCTGACTGGATTTGTGACATTACTTGTGCATAATATTCTGTGTGACATGACAAACGGCCCTTACTTTGCCCCATCCCCAAATACAGACACAGTTTCAGCATACTAAGTGGGGGATCTCAGGATATGTATCTCTCTCTCTCTCTCTCTCTCTCTCTCTCTCCGTAGGACTCAGCATCAACAATAAGAAGCATACAGGCACAGCACACCGGTGGCAACAAGGCATGGAACAGATGTCCAACCCATGTTACCCGTGAAATCCTCACTGTCGCTGTACAGCTCGGCACCACACTCACTCTCTCTCTAGTGGTATACAGTGCTTGAGCAGTATCTCTCACTCTCTACAACAGGGAGCACAGACACAGACACGAAGAGAGAGAGAGACAGAGAGAAAGCAATGCTGTTTTGCTGGATGTCTGTTTCTGTCTCTCACTCTCTGTTCCTCTCTCTCTCTCTCTCTCTCTCTCTCTCTCTCTCACTGCTACACACCACAGACCTAGCACCAGAATGCGCAGCTTACATGGACTTGCAGAAGCAGTCCGTTTCTCAATGTGGAGCTACTATGTCTGACAGTGATGCTATCTTTCTTCATTAGACGCTGACCTGTTGCCGCTCTCTCTCTTGCTTTCCTGGTGTCCCTGCAAACACCACCACTGAGAAAAAGTAATAATGGCAGTGAAGACTGATGCCCAGGGCTTGCTACACTGCACTATGGGAAAGACGGGGCAGCAGAAACTAGCCATGGTAGCGGACAGTTTTTGCTGACCCTCAGTTTCTGGCCACAATTTTGATTACCTGCACCTTGCAGGCTGCCATCCATTGTGTTTGGCTCCAACTTCCAAATCAGCCACTCATGTCAGCGACCAACACAGACACTAGCACACCAACACACAGTAACTACAGGCAGAGGCACAAAGAGGTACAGTGGGTGGCAGGCGGTATGGGGGTCAGCAGACAGTTGCCACTGATATATGCTGCTTTTGCAAATGAATTGGGAGCCAAGACATTGTGCCCAACAGTAGCACACACACACACACACACACACACATAGACACCATGGTGAGCTGCTAGAAAATGACAGTCAGCCACACAGACAGAGCAGTGGTAAGGAGCTGGGCAACTCACTAGTGACTGTTCGCCGGGTGTGCTCTCTCTTTCTCCAGCGGGATGCTGTGTTTCCCCTGTCTCTTGCTCTGTCTCATAGGGGCACACTCTGAGGAATGGAGTGATATTGTCACTGATGCTGACACAAACAGAGTGTAATCAAATCTTGTGAGTGTAGAACACTAGGGTAGCCATGTCCCGGTCCAGCTCTGAAGTGCTCTGTCTCTCTCTCTCTCTCTCTCTCAGAAAACTGCCGTCAACAGTGAGTTGCTCTCTTGATAACCACAGGATGGGGACCAGAGATCATCTGGCTGTCTGAGGGCTTGGGGCTGTACTGTCACTATGCACAGGGTCACAGTGTGCACCAACACTAAGCAGAGGGTGCATCTTTCCCCTCTCTCCCCCCTCAAACACTCACAAAAGATGGAACACTTTTGAATTTTGGATTTACACCATTGAGCCAGAGGCTCTTTTACAAAGGTTCCACTTCCAGATACATAGCTAGTAGTACAAGCTTGGTAAAATTAGCAAGGTAAGTAGTTCAAGAATCAAGTCACAGTAGAGGGTAACATAAATAAAACAACATAGCGTATGTATACAGAATTATTGAAATCACACAGACATAGTATGTACAGTTATTAATGCAACCAGTACAGCACAGTCCTGAAGAAATGATGATAGCGTTACCTAAGACCTAGTTTGAAATCATACCAGAGCAGGCTAGGCCCGAGGGAGGCCTGAGGGAGAAGCAGGAGGAGATGAAGGGGAGGTCAGCAACAAGAAGAAGAATGGACTACCAGCCAGTGAGTAAGCAAGTAATGTGGGGGGATAGTCCTGGGGGAAAGGGCAGTACCAGGAAGGTGGTAGGAGGGGTTGGGGGAAGGGAAACATGTTCAAGGGGACTGCCCAGTGAGAAAGAGGTGAGCAGACAGTAATTGGGTGGGGGGTGATAGTTGGTGTGAAGAATGGATCAGGCTACATCTCTGACCTCTGTCCAGTGCACATACAGAGAAGCAAAACTTTTGCCGGCTACACCGCTCTAACGCACACTGCCTCCTGAACATCATTGGGGTCCACATTGGGACAGGGGTGAAATTACAAACAACTGGCATACCTCACAGAGAGTCACAGAGAAAGATACTGAAAAACACAGTGCTGCACTTCTTCTTCTCTCCCTCTCTCTCTCTCTCTCTCACCAGTGCTGTACTGCTGGTTGGGGGGTGATGTACGGGTGGTCGGGGAAGGGGAAGTGGGCACCCAAGTTCATGGTATACTGTCATGCCTTTCACAAACTACTCTGTGTTGCCAGGACAGAGAGAGAGACAGACAAAGAGACAGACTCCTAGAAGACTATGTATCCTTTTCTTTACAAGGGATGGAATTAGGAACAAGCGATACACCTCACAGAGAGAGACAAAGACTGAAAAACACACAATGGGGACTGTGGCACTTCTTCTGTCTCTCTCTGTCTGTCACGGTCTCATTTACTGATGCTGTACTGTCACTATATGTTTCCCTTGCTGTCTCTTCCACCATAGTGCTCTCTCTCTTTAACATATACTGTCATGGCTGCCGTTCTGTCTTGAATTTCTCAAGTGAGAAATGAGAGACAACAGCTAATGAGGTCAGTCTCTCCATGGAACCGTGCATTAAAAAGGGAATTTAATACATGGCCATGCAGAGAGACTCCTCTGGTCCAATTGCATGTTTACAGGTACCCATGTTATAAAGTACTTTAGAAAATGGGTTAGGAAACTCCTGAAACCTGATTGACTGATAGCATTCCAAAACCATGTGTTCATTAGCCAACAGAGCCCTCTAAAATAGGCAGCACTGTACCTGCATAAGGATTATTTTACATATAAAACTTTTTCTTTAAATGTGTTAAAATTCTCTTTTTAATTTTGTTACTGAAAAAGACCATTTTATAAGCACAATAAGACCCTTCTGGGAGTGGTAATTTTTTGGATCCCCACACTTCCAAGTGGTGTAGGGATCTCTGGCTGTTACATCAGTCCTCACTATGCCTTGAATGTGTGAGTATCCTTCAACTTCCTGTACCTTGTCAAGTCTTACCGCTTACTTACTGATCTACTCCTCTAGTGCTCACCAACCATAAAGCTACTCAACTGTTATGTGAATGACTAATTATAGCAAAAAACAAACAAAAAAATGCACCACAGCAAAACTAATTTAAACACCCTTGATATGTAATATCAAGTCTAAATCACTGTGCTTTGCTCTCATAGTTTATGTGGTATCGCACACCATTGGTGTGTAAAAAAAAAATTGCACACTACAATCCATACACTGTTTGCTATGTTATATATACTCGACGTAGCTGACCTACATTACTCTATATATTTAAAGCTCTAATTACAGTTCACACTGGTGTTGTGCCATTACCTTCTTGTGATAGATAGTATTTGCCATTTATTTTGTTATGTTTGTAACAAAACACTGCCAAAGCACAGATATTTGGATTGTTGTAACTGACCAGTGCAAAAGAACATCACTGTAACATAGATTATTTGGACTGTTGATTAAATTGACTGATGTAGTTTCGTATTCTACAGTAAGTGGCAACACGATTTTTATATCACTTAAATTAAGATATTTATCTTCAGTTGTGTTTCACCCCACTCATTGTATATATTATATCCCTATATAAAGAACAGATTTTCATAATACAGAACAAACTAAATATATGATATGGTTGGTATTTCTGCACTTACTCACTTGAAAAGTATGGTTACCCAATATTTTAAATAAGAAACATTTTACCTTACACATTTTAAACTCCTAAGGAAACTGAAGAAGACATGAATAAAGCAAGCACATGGAACTTACTGTACATTATGTATATGCTGCTGCTAATCTGTAACCATACAATTACCCAGACTGTGGAAAGAATTTCAGCCACCTGTCAAACTAAAAGATCCACTTAAAGCCTTATGTGTGTCCTTTGTCTGATCACAACTCTGTTGACCTTTTCTTTTAATGCCGTCACTCTTCAGTCAGAAGCCTCCTGTGGCTTTTGCTTTGATGTCCATCAAGTTGTGAGAGGGTGAAATGGGTTCTGCATCATCTACTACAGGACATAATATGGTTACTAACAATTTATAAGCTAATGAATGGGTCTGTCTAAGGTGGAGTGATGGAATATCAGCACTCACTTGACATTAGTTATATCATTGGTTCGGTACAAAGGTTTACCTGACTTTGAGATCTGGAAGACATGTTATTTGCTGTCTGGCCTAACTACTTGTCCATCTTTTAGTCTCCAAAATCTTGATTACAATCTGTTCATCAAATTCCATCCCTTTCATAGGGCTACATTCTAAGCTAATCCAGAAAGGTACAATTTGGGGGGTCTCTCAATGTCCAGTCACTCTCCCTTACGTATCTAGAATAACAGACCTTGGCATTGCTTTATCACTGAGCAAGCTTCAGATATGTATTGCCATTTCTAATTTTTCAAAAGTACACAAATTATATTGGGCAAAATTTGTAAATACTACAAATTATTTTAAAGTAAAACTGTACTACTCTAAAATCTGAAAGTGGAAAATGGAAGAAACATGACTCTAGAACATCAGTTTTGGAAGTTCTTAATATTTTGTTTTACTTAAACTAATTCCAACATTATGCTGACTTAAGCCCTGTCAGTAGGTTTTGCTGGATGTTTTCTCTGTTGCCCTTTAATGACTTAAGATAAGAAATCAATTAGGTGAGCTTGCCAAGGCCCTATATATTGGATAGTGATGATGTGTCACTTTTTGGTTGGAGTTCTGTCTGCCATGCTCTTAATGTTAGTGATGTACAAAGTTGAGGGACTCCCCTTCCTGAAGTACTTCATGAAGTTTCTTTGACCTTGCTGGAGCCCAAATTTCATGCAGTTTGCATCTGGTGACATGCTCACCTTCACCTAACAATGACTATACATAGTGGCACTTTGCTGGGAAAGGCGTCATTTCCATGTGATATGGGCAAAGAAAAAATGGCAAGTGGAAAACAGTGAAGGAAAAACAGCAAGGAAGCAAAGAGTAACCAGGAATATACAGTGATGGCCGAAAGGGCAAAAAGACTGTTTTGTATTTTAGCGGAAGGGGCTTTGCCCCCCCTTTCTATAGATAATCAGCTACGGGGGAGAGGAATCTTGGGGAGGGGGAGAAAGCCGCCAGTCACCTTCACTGTTATCGTCGTTATTCCCAGTTGCTGTTTTGCACTCGCTGTTTTTCCTTCACCGTAAATCCAGTCACCTTTTTACCTCCGCCCATATCATGGGATACCAAGGCATCAGTGAAGTGTGACTTTGTGAAGCTTTCACAGGGTGAAGTAACAATTCACCAGCAAACACTACCCAAAGTGTTTCTTTGTTGCCACAAACCTCTTTCAAAAAGCGTAACCTGTCCCCTGCCCATTGTGACAATCTGTTCGTACCCCTTCACACCACCCAAAACTATTTAAACCAAGTACCCCACCCTAATACCCTCTAGTGCTCACCTACCCCCACAATCACAGGGATGTTTATATAATACAAACAATTCCCCATCTACTACCCATGCAACATTAGTGAAACACACCACCCACCTCTCCCCACCCTGTGACTATCCCCCTGCATCATAATAGTCATAGGGACTTCCCACCCTACCATCCTGTGGCATCCACCCTTCCTCCTCCCTCCTCCCCTCCAGATGCAAATTATAAGGATTTAATTCAGTCTGACATGTACAAAAAGAAAACTGTCTAATGCTGGAGCAGGCAAGACATCCTCTTCAGTGTCTTTCTGTAGAATGAATGAACAATGATGTCATTTATAACAACGCTTGATTGCTACTGGATTTTTTTTTACAGGTCAAACTAAACTGTATGCTTGTAATTATTGGTTGTGGGTAGAGGGAAGTTACAGTAGGTGCTAGAAGGTGATAGAGTGGAGGGTTCCCAATGATTTTCATGACTAGGGGAGCAGGCAGCATTTGGGGGGAGTATGTTTTACTAATGTGACATGGGTGGGTGCATGGGCACATCCACTGGGGAGGATGAGGTGGACATGTCCCCCTCAATTGTTAAGTCTCCCATCATGTCCCCTTCAACATTTTCAGCTTCTAGTGAGAACTACACTGTACACAATCAAGTGGATCAACTTCTGTGTCTGGACCTTTATACAATCCAGTAATTAGGGATGTGAGTTCCACATATGCAGGTCACCAGTCAGCTCATTCACATTGCATATTCCCTCTGTCCCCCCCCCCCGTGCTGCACATATTTCTCTGTTTCAGCCTGTCATCCAATCAGAGCACAGCATACACTGCATGAAGCTACAGTGGGCAGTTTTAAACTGTAGTGAACATCCCCTAGTGAGCAGGTCAAAAGTCGGTGGGCAGCAAGGAAGGTTCTTGGGCAAAACAGGCGCACAGTTTTTGTGACCAGTGGATAAAAAAATGGATGCACTTAAAAACTGGGAAGGAGGTGAACAGGTAAAATTCAGCAGCCATTTGGAAAGATGCCCACCTGTTTGAACAGCCAACAAACACAGAGCAGTGCAGCTAAAAAAAAAAGCAGGCTTCTCAGAAGCAAAAAGTAAGGTAAAGTGTACGCTTTTCAACATGTAAATACACTTTGGCTTCATCATTCTACAGGGTACAGCAATTGCTCCTTAATGCTTCTGACCTCCAGTTGTAGTATTAGCAATACCAATAAGCTACTGGTTTGTGAGACTGGTGTAAAAAAAGAAAAAGTTTCTTCTGCTCAATTTCTTTTTTAATTTCCATTTAACTGTCTAACTCGCAGCTTTATTTGCCCCGCGTGTAACATGTGCAATCCATTATACATTAAACTATGGACTCGGACATAAAAGCTGCTGTGCTGCAGATATAAAGTACATAGCAATTCAGTAAATGTTTATTAAATTTGGGAAAAATACAGCACAGCGCAGGTCCCAACTGGGAGTATAGCCTAAAGGTTAAAGAAAGCAGCTGTAAATGAGCTTGGTACATCAAGCAGATCTGGGTACGATTCCCATCGTCTCCACTTGCATACTGTGGGACTCTGAACAAGTCAGTTAACTGCCCCAGTGTTCCCAGGTCACCCTGAAAAGAGGCTGTATTTTCAATGCTGAGTCTCAGTAAAGAGGGCTCAAACAAAAGTAGTGCTTTATTCTGTGCTCTTCCTTCCCCCTTCAACAAAATAAACCTGCATTTGAGTATCAGCCAATTCATTTTTTGGCGAGGGCCACCCAAAAATCATGGTTGGGCATGCGTGCTTGTCCCCATAGTTACAGGGATGCTTTGTTGATGTAGGGAACAAGCAAGTGCACTCCCTGGTGTGTGAGCAGTTTTCAATGGGGTAGGGCACAGAAAAGCCCACGTCTTTGTAACTGTAATTGGCAGCAAACAAAAACAGGACAACTAATAATGCTAACTTAAAAATTAGTCCTAAATGCTAAACTGACAAAAACAAAATTTTTTTCCTTTACTTGTATCAATGAATTTGTCCACCTCCTTGCCACATCCCTTTGCTTTTCAATTTCCTGTCATTGCTGCTCTAAATGGAGCAGCTCTGTTTCCAATAGTTGCAAATAAACCTCTTCCTAAATATCATACTCTGCCTTTTTTTTTAAAACAATTTTATTTGTGGCCAGCCTTAAGGTTTGTGCTTGCCCTGCCTGTACAGAGAACCTAGGTTTGATCCTGAGCCTGGCTCATAGTTGCTTTGGCAAAATGTGAAGGCAGTATAGTGTAGTGGTTTAAGGCTTTGAGCTGCAAACCTGAGAGACCTGGGACTGAATCCTAAAGCCCCCACTTACATACTGTGTGACCCTGAGCAAGTCACTTAACTTCCTTGTGCTCCCAGGTTGCACCTGTAAACAAGATTTCAATTTAGTGTGTCTCTCCTGTTTAAAAAAAGAAAGCTAAGTGCAGCCACCAAAAAATACTCCATGTCTCCAAAAAGGGTGTTCAGCATTTGCTGCTGTGTATCTGTAACACGTAGGCAGAATTCCCTACACATATAACATCTAAAACACAGGAGGGTACTTTGTCTGTATCCAGCTCACTGATGCCACACATGGTGGGTCTGGAGCTTGTCCATATTAACGTCTAGAACTAGACAATACTTCCTTCTGGATCTGACACATGTCATGGGGAAGTCAGTGCAGGGTAGTTAGTAGTGGAGGGCAGCCTACATGCTATCACTGCAGGATGGGGCTAAGTCTGTAAAAGCTACACCAGGGGTTGGGGAGGGCAAATGGAGCTAAATAGATAAGTAAAAAAAAATACAAAGTGTTCTATGCTCTCTTTGAGGTCAAGGGGTTGCTAAAAATGAGTATTAAAACTTAAACTTTTCAGTGATTTTTGTTTGTACTGTTAAAATTACTGTTGGCAAAATGCATATTTTTTTAGCTTTAAAAAAGTTTGTGTAAGTGCCGGCTTGGTGGTGCTGAGGGTTGAGGCACAGGACGCCACACCAACGACCCGGGTTCAAGAATGAGCCCAGGCCCATCGGGGGTCGGCAGGTGGGGGGGGAGCGAGAGGATTGAGCATCTGGAGGACAGCTCTCCTCTCTCGGGGAGGGATCCAGGGGTAGCCCAGCACCGCATCAGCCTCTGGTGGAAGTTGGAGACACTGCCTCACTGCAGGGCTCCATAAAGAGAGTAGGGCTGAGCCACAGCGAATGTCATTATGATGACATTACACATCCGGGCTCAGAGGGGAGGGAGGGAGAGGGTGGAAACATCACAAGAAAAAAAAACCTCCTCCAGTGATAGGCGAAGGCATCTCCTACCCTCCACCATCCACACTCCCAATGTCAGGCTTACCTCTTTGCTGTCTGCCCCCCAGTCCAGAGCTCAGCACTCTAGATAGAGCACCCTGGGTGGATAGGGCACCCTTCCCTGGAGGGCTCAGACCCAGGGAATGTGCCGGGCCAGGGGGTGCAGAGAAGGCATAAGCCACGATGGGAGGTAGAGACCAGAGAGGATCTAGAAGGATGCCGGAGAGAGCTTGCTGTAACAAGGAGGTGATAAAAAGAATTGGAAAAAAAAAACACATTTGTGTCAAGTTGCAAATGTCTTTACAGTTCATTAACTAGTAGTTGGGTAGAACTATGCCGTGCCAAGTCTTTGTTTTGTTTCAATCAGAAAATAGCTGCTGCTGGCCCTGGTTTTTATTTGTAGCAAAGCTAAACATAAAAAAATAAACTGTGCTGTTAAGTAAATTGTTTTAAACAACTCGTGCAATCTAAGTTTAATGTTCATTAGTCAAATACAAAAAGAGTGAAAGCATTTTATATCTGTCTTTATTTTGAAATAATGCAGTGAAAAGATTTGTAAACATAGTGGTTAAAACAGAAAAAAACTGTAAATTTTGTATGTAATTTTTAAAAGGTTTGTGTCTCTTGTAAAGGTTGCATTTGCCCATGAAAATATTTTAAAAACACTGTCATCAAGTAGTTATTAATGTATTACAGCTAAAATTAAACATCTGATTGGCTCAGCTATAGTAATGTAGGCCATATTTTTTATAATTTATTGTGGAATAGGATTGGAGATTATGGCAGGGTTCTGAGTGGTTATATAGTATAAGCACCCCCCCCCCCAAAGCTATAGGTCTTCAACATGTTTTCTTGTGCTGGCCAGCTGAACTGCATCCTCAGCAGTTTTAGCACTGGGACTTCCATTAGCACTGGCACAATGTGCACATTGACCTTTGCCCTGCATGCAATCCTAGTTTGCAGACCCTGCAGGGTCTGCCCTTATTACCTGATAATGCCGGCCCATCTCAGGACCCACTTCTTCAACCCCTGGGCCCACATACCTTGTCTAATGAGATAGCCTCACCAGGCAGGCTCGCTTCGCCATTAAATTGGACTAGGCCAGCCTCATTGTCTACACCCCTTGCCTTTCTGCCAACTCTAAATGGACCTAACCCCTAAGCTTGCCACTACTGCTTTCCCCACCATTTCATGCCCCTTGGAGGGAGATGCCTCCACTACCAGCTCATGCTCATTGGGGAGGCTGGCCAGGCACATTTTGTCCACCAAATCATCATAATCCATGGAAGGATAACTATCCAAGACTACCTGCCCCATGGGCCGTTTGTGCCCCATTGCCCTCAATAACTGAGGAATTGGAACCAGAGGTTGAGGCCATGATAAATGAGTGCATTCGAGTTGAGTAATATGAGTAAGCCACCAAAGTTTAAGTTCTTGTCTTTATTCTCCTAATCACTAACAAGCAGTAAACTTGTGTATGCCTGACATTGTGTTAACTGATTAACTAACAATTTATTGTCAGACAATTACCAGTGAATTATAATGTTTCTACTTAGCTAAGCTCAGATAAATAATTTGTATCATGACAAATAATGTTTTGCAAAGTTCTGAAGCTCTTTATTTTGAAGCTTTTTTATTTTTAAGTGTTTCTGAAAACAAGCTACTAGATTTGCAGACAATCTGTGCTTCCATCAGCCCTGAAGCATGACCCTCTCAAAGTCTCTCACACCAGTGAGGGACTTTCCACTGATAGACATAGACGCCATACTACTAACCAATCAGTCTGGCCATACAAGGTCAATGATCGGTCAACCCCAACTCATTGCGATTTGCCTAACAGCTTGAGTGCCCAAGGCAGTCAACCTTGCTAAAGTCTAAGAAAGTGATTCACTTTAAGACTAACCAATCAAGACACATAAAAAGTATGATACCCAATGTCACGAAGCACCTTGTGTGATGATGATTTCTTCCTTAAGCCTATGCAAAATCTGGGGTGTCACAACCAAAATTATGCGGCATCACAACCTAAATGATGTACTATATCAGACACATGCATGAAGCGCACTAACAGTGACTCCTGCTTCACTGATACAAGAAAAACAGTAACACTCACACCACTTATTAACATTCTGATTTGGCAAAAACCTATAAATTCTCAACCACCCCAGGCAAGGTAAGGAGTCTCAGAGGAACAGCTCCCTTTGCTCCCAGGGTCTCAGAGGACATCAGGTTTGCAGGTCTGGTGAGTCTAGTTACCTAAATCCTAGGCATCGGAACTAGGACTGACAAATCTGGTTTTTGTTTTATTCCTGTCCATGACTACCTTAGTCAACACAGGAAATATTATTTTCTGTTTGTACTGCTGTTCAGAATAATTATAATTGCATTTAAAAAGTGTTGAAATTTAAAAACTGTGTTTGCCTATCTATGCAATGCCAAAAAGCTGCCTTATAGATATTATACTGGTAAAAAAGTTCAGAATTATAACAGGAATTTAAAAATCATGACTGTTTATTCATTTTGTTGTCAAAACTACTTTATGAACTTTTAAAAACAACAAAATCAAAAGTATATACTTTTAATAATAAATCCTGACTTGAGTAATACTTCTCAATTTAATATTATGAAACTTAGAGAACTTAGTCTGGAAAAAGTTAATCTAAGAAATAAGTCAATAATTTTAAGATAACAGTTCCAGGTTATATTTATATAAGTAAATGTACAAATTTCTTATGCCCAAAATTACTACATAAATATTTGGGTTGGTGTATCAATAATTCTAGTAAAAGACACTGGTGTGAGATATATGACTGTCCCAGGCACAGACAGATGGTTTTAACATAAATATAATGATATTCATAGAACTAAAAAGGACTCGTTGCCCACTGACAAGTAAACATGCCCTTAAAGAACCCCTGACACCATTAGAAAAACTTGGAAAAAGTGTGAGATTTAGACAGTTCAGTTTATATTTCATGTATTTTCTATAATTATTTACCTTTTTTCTTTATTACCAAGGACAGCTGTATGAAAGAGGCTTACTGTCCCTTAGACCTTATCTGCTCTTTCTGCTATCCTACATATGACATCATAATCTGGGTTGCAGCTGGAAATGAGCTTCTGGTCATGGTGCATTTCCAGGTTAACAACTTTTAAATAAATAAATAAGTAAAATAAATAATTCCCCATTTATGGCATCGTAATTATTCTCACAGCAACAGACTGTGATGTCATAAACAAAACTGTGATGTCATATGTAGGCAAGCAGCCAGAACAGATAGGGCAGTGATTCTGTTTACATGCAAATGTCCTTAGTAATAAAGAAGAATGAGAAATGCAAAAACAATATTAAAATATAAGCTCACTTGTGCTAAATATTACATTTTCTCAAAGTTGTCATAATGGTGTCAGGGGCTCTTTAAAGAAACTTTAGATTTTAATGAACACAGCAGCCTTCCTAGTCTGAGATCACATAGTCTTGGTCAGTCAAGTGTCACATGAGATAATTGTGGCAAGTGGTATCTCTTCCAACTGTCTGTGTTGTCACCCCTAACCTGGCCCAATTAGTTGACAACTTGAAAAAACTACCAGTCTTTGAAGGTCCTGGTGAAAGCCTTGTACACGAGACTGAGCAAAAACAGTGAAGTTATATCGGAGAAGCCGAAAGACATTACAAATATAACTGACACTTATCACCTTCTACCACCAAATTTCAAGGCATAAAACAAGTGAGTTTACACACAGGTAGTAAGTACCAATTAACAGCCATAATGTAGTTTATGTTCATGCTCAGATCTTTGATAGCCAGTTGTATTGGTGTGGGCACAAATAGCTTGCAGAGCCATGCCCCCCCAACCTTTTAGCCATGGTTACACCCCTGGGTGGGTGGAAGGGCTATTGATTTTATTATTTTACAAACATCGCAGGGACTGTGTGGGGGGGGGTGTTAGTGAAATTGTCTAACCATTAAAGGTTGAGAAGGTCATGTTTTCTCACTCAACTGTAGATAAATTGGTCAACCAGTTTATAAGTTCTGGAAGAAGTGTGTTTTGATAGAGTGTGAACAAATATATATATATATGTTGATCTTCCCATCATTAGGTCTTAAAATGTCACTCTGCTTCAAAGGATAGAGAGCAGAGCCACCCTAGTGGTCCAGTGGTAGCATGCTGAGCTTCTGAGCAGATGACCTGGTTTTGGGAACAGGTCTGGTCACCTGCAGTTGTGTAGAATTGGTAAGGAACTGCTGCTGTGGGCAGCACAAGATAGAGGCACTTTGTTCTGCAGCAACAGCAACCCCTGCAGTAGGATCACAGAAGGTTCACTCTCAATTACAGTAAAGCTATATGGCTGTGAGGTATTATTAGCATCTGGGGAGCCTTGGAGAGGAAGGGACTGGGAAAAACCTCTTAGGAGAACTTATTCAACATCTGTCAGAATGATGGTCAATGCTGTCAGAGCCACTGCCATTTGAGTAGGTCATGTGGGACCTGCAGTATCAGGATAGGTTGATACTTTGCCCAAAGAGGAAAACAGTCTAGTAGATGGGAGAGAAATATACATAAAAAGGTAAATATGGGCATTGTACTCAGAGTACAAATACACCATTGCATCTTTTCTCTGACACTGATCATAAACTTTTTTTAACTCTTTGGGATGTCACGTATATACACTAATCCCATATAAATATGACATGCTGTCTAATAGTGAGCGTTCATGAATTATGCAGTAGGAAAACATTACAACACCCTTCAAGCAACAGCTCAAAATCGGTCTGTCTTTAGATCATTACAAGGTTAGAACTGCTTCTTTTGATTTGCCAGCAGACTATAAATTCATAAAGCATCAACTGTTTATTCAACTTGAGCAATAAATATATTTTAATTTCAGTTTTGATGATGTTTGGCATTTGTTCTCAGACTCTCCCAAGACACTGTAGGTAAGTCAAACACAGCGACTTGTTTTAGGGTGATTACTGTATCAGCAAAAGCTCAGTTGAGATAAGGCATGAGCAATGGATAGCATAATCAAAAAACAAGTAACATTTTTTTACTTGACTTGAAAAAATAGGCAAAGGTTTTATAATTTAAACATTATTGGGATGTCAAAAGTTAGGCACCTAGAATGGACTACTTTAAGTGCTTATAATCTGACATAAAACAACTAAAGTTGTTCCAGGTCTGCATCAAAAGCCCTACAAGGAGAGACTGAAGGGCCTAAATATGTACACCCTGGAATAGGGGAAGGAGAGGGGGAATATGATAGAGGTATTTAAATACCTCATGGGGGTAAATAAGGTACAGGAGGGGAGTATTTTCTCAGAAAAGAAGGTGCTCAAGAACAAGCTAACATTATGAAGCTGGAGGGAATAGATTCAGGAGAGATTTGAGGAAGTACTTCTTCAAAGAAAGAATGGTGGATTCCTAGAACAGTCTTCCAGGAGAGGTGGTGGGGCAAAAACATTGTTGGGGTTCAAGAATGCATGGGATAAGCATAAGAGAATCTTAGTGGGAAGGGAGAAAGAGCTTCAGATCAAGTAGGGTCTGTGGTGATTAAGTAGGTAGAGAAAAATGGGCATACTGGGTGGGCCAAGTGGTCCTCATCTGTTGTCAACTACTATGCTTCTATGTTTCCATGTAATTGACTATGGACAAATCCCTGTAACTCTCCCCTTAATGTTTTATAAAACTCTCTTCTTTATGTTTTATATTAGTGCTGTTAAACTGAGGTGTATAATGATGTGAGTATTATTGAGTGGCTCAATTTGAGTGACTCAATAATACCACTCGTACTGACAGCAGTGACAAAAAACACCAATGAGTAGGTTACAGTGACAGTAGCGGTGGGCTACACTCACTGTAGCATGATATAAGCATTTGTTTGGCCAAGCACTGCCAAACTGGTCATTTGGCGTAGTGGCTATTGCCACTGCCACTTGAGCTGGTAGACCCAGGATAGAGTCTGTCGACGGGATAGATCTTTTTCTCATTTTTTTTTCATCTTGCCTCTAAGTCCACTCCCCCTGGAGTTGAGAATAAATTGATAGGGAGGTGCAAGGGCACAACCCCCCCCCACATAAAACATTTTAGTTTTCTTGCCCTGTGGTAGGGAGTAAGCGACCATCGCTCTCTGCAATGGTCAGTTGAATGTTGCTCGCTCTCTTTATTTAGGGCAGACATGTGTTCACCCTTATTGTTTGGTGAGATAACAGATTTGCCTTTATCACATAAAACCCTAAATTGCTGCTAACGTGCTAACCATCATCTGTTAAAATGGAGGGAGCCATGCCTGTGTGAACAGGGTACAGTGGGCAATTAGTGGCTGGGAAAGTAAACTGTCAAGATCACCCAATCATGACACAGCTATATAATGAGATAATATAGATTAAAGAACAATACAACCACCTACTTACAATTGAAGATGAGAAATAATGTTAGAAACCAGAACTAAATGTTATTCACTAAGAGATTAACCTGACAAAATAATGGCCTTTAAAAAAATATTGTGCACTAGGAGATAAACCTGACAAAATACTGTTTAATTGTTTAATTAGTATTTCAGAGAGACCTTTGAGCGTGAGCTCTTTTACAAAGGTTCCAGTCGTGGTGGACAATAAGACAATATACATATTCAGTGCTTACAGTAGCCTGATCATTAGGCATTAAAGAACAATTACATGACAATTAGACAAATAGGAGAAGAAAAACTGAGCAGGTGTAATTGAATACTAAGCTATTTCTAATCGGTGGCCCTAGGTAGCACACCCCTGGAAAAATCCAAATCCGTTGATAGACTATGGCAGAGTAACTGCATAGGGTTTAATGCTATCCCAGATGGCGAGAGGCTGGGTGACAGTGAAACAAGAGGGATTGGGTTTGAAACCAACCGCAGAGAGCTTAGATGTGGGGGATAGTGAAACGGGGTTGTGATGGGGAGGAGCAGCTCCAGAGGGCTTTGTCGAGTCTGGTGTGTGTGTGGGGGGTTGGGATGGGCAGTACTGACCTTTAAACTTTGTAAAGAAGAACAGGGAAACAGTATTAATTAAAGATGAAAGGAAAAACAATACAAAGACCCATACAAATTAATTCAATATGTGTCCAATATCATCAACTATAAAAATTAGACAGAAATGTATTCCCTAAAACAACTGATGCATTTATTTCAACCATAAGAATCCCAAATATAACAGAAACCAAAATTAAAATGTTAGACCAGAATATATATCTCTACAAGAAGTAAAGGATGCAATCAGCAACCTCTTCCCAGGAATATCCGCAGGCCCTGTTTTGATCCCAATTGATTTTTTAGAAAATATTTGACTACCTTGTTATTTCACACTTACAAAAACTTTTTAATTACTCTCCATAAATAGTATTGCTCCCTGAATCCTTTTATGAGGCCAACATTTCAAAGTTCCTCATAGAAGATAAGGCCCCTCAGCATGTGGCTTGGTTTATGTGGAATGTGGAATCCCACAGTCAGAGTTGGTCTGGAAGAGCCATTCTGCTTCTGAAAGGCTTTTCAGAATTTCTTTTTAAATTCTGTGGAATTCCAAAAAGCATTTCTGTAAAAACTGTGGAATAATTTTCTACCGATCATATTAACAGTGGACTATTTTTTTCTGAGGATTGTGGGAAAAGAATCCATAGTTTATGTAAACCGTGGATTATTAATCTGTTAAAATATTTTTTCTCATGCAAAATGTAACAATTCCGATATCGACAGCATTCCATGGAATTTTCTGAAATTCAGTGGAATTCTATTCCACTGGCATTTGAACATTTATCACAGTCTTATATGTAACCTCATATAGATCAGTTTCTCTTCTGAACTTGGACAGGAACATTCTGACCAAGATAGTAGCATCCAGATTGCAAAAGGTTCTGCTGGATCTCCTTTAGCCCAATTAAACAGGCTATATCAAAGGTAGGAGGCTAGTCACTGATGTAAGAAAAGTAGTACATATTCTAGATGCAGTTAAAGATCTGAAAGCCATTTTACCAGCTCTGAAGGCAAAAAATGCATTTGAATGGGATGAATGGGACTATTTCAGGGCCACATTCGAAAATTAGGAACTGCCCGAACTTCTTGAAGTGGATGAAAACATTTTATAAGGAACCTCAGGCACAGATTCAGACAAACCAAACTATTTCTTACAATTTCAATTAGGCAGAGGCCTCAGACAAGAATGTCCACTCTCCCCTTTAATTTTTGCATTACCTAACAAACTCTTAATAATAGCATTAAGGGACCACACAATCATTAAGGGAATTTCTATTGGCTCAAAAGATCGTGTATATGTTTCTATGGGGCACAATTTGAAGATAGAAGGTGGACAGCTCAGAGGTAATATCAGAAAGTATTTTTTTAAGAAGAGGGTTGTGGATGCATGGAACAGCCTTCCTGAGGAGGTTGTGGAGTCAAGAACAGTGAGAGAATTCAAGAATACATGGGACAGACATAAAGCAGTTCTAGTGGGGAGTAGAAAGAAATAGGCTGTTGGTTAACTAGGATCTGCAGCTTATCCCGTAGGTAGGAAAATGGGCAGACTAGGTGGGCCAAGTGGTCAGATTCTATGTTTCTATGTAATAAGTCTTTATTCAGATGGTGCATTCACTGTCTTATCAGATTCAGAACATTCCATGGGGCTCATTTTTCAAACACTGAACACTTTGGCATGGCATCAGGCTACAAAATAAATAGGGATGAAACTAAAATTATCTATCAAGCCCAAAACAGAACACTTAATTTACCTCACAGTAATAATTTCAAATTGACAAACTAAATGACATATCTTAGAATTAAACTTTCTAGAACTATATCATCTCTCTCTCTTTCATGCAATTTATACTCCCATCATGAGTCAGATTGCCTTGGATAAATGTAAATGGTTTAAATTTCTGCTTATATTAACTGAACAATCTAATGTTATCAGAATGAATGTTCTTTCCAAATTGCTTTTTTTTTGCCTAAAACAATACCACTACCTGTGGAAAAACAACATTTCAAAACACTCCATAAAATCACAGTAAACATTTTGTTGAAGAATGAACAATCCAGAGTTTCACTTGAAAAATTATTTTTTGGCCAACCATCAAGGGGATTTAGCTCTCCCAGTCACGAATACATATTATCTGGCAATGCAGATTATCCAAATTCAAGACTGGTATGATCTCACTCAATCACCTAATAAGCATATTACACAACTATCCAGATATCAAAAATATTAGACACACTGGTTGCTATCTAAATAAGCACTCAAGAACAATCCTAATGCACACACAAACTATGTGTGCATGTTAGGATACCACACATCAAATGCTACATTGGAAAGACCACATATCCCCATCTGATGCAGTCTGTAGAAACTACAGCTTTAAATCACCAGTAAGGAAGTACTGTACAGTATGGTTAAATTCCGGCATTAACACAATAGAGGATATATATATATATGTGTGTATCACGAAAATGCACTGGCTTCCATTGGACAACTTAATTTATTAATTAATCTCCCCAGGCAACAATTTATTGGATTTTTGCAGCTCAGAGACTTTTTATTTAGAAAACAGTACGGTTAAATTCCTAGAACAACCAGATTGAACAAATCCTTTCAGACAAAAATAATAATAATAAAAAAAAATCTAGACTATGTACAACATTGATGGAGGTGGGCCCTGGATTATTACATCTCAGAGGTAAATGGGAATTATGCTCAGAACCACCCATCTTTAATGAATCCCGGGATGAGACTGTAAACTCGACATTTCAGTCTTGTTGTGCAACAAAATTACAAAAAAATGAAATGCAACTATCTATGTAGAATCTATTATACTCTTACCATACTGAATAAAATGAACTTAGAGGTTTCAGTTGTATTTGAAGTATTTGTCCCACCCTGGCTCATTGTTCATGTATTCCTGAGCTGCAAAAATTTAACCCGGTGTTTGGATCAAGTGCTCGCATTACTCAAAGATGCCATTGCTAATAAAACTGAGAGGAAGCCTGTAGAAATCATTTCAGGGAATCAGTCACATCTGGAAACTAAGAATGGGTAGCAACAGAAACTAATGACTATGGGACTCTTGAATGCCAAGAAATTTATTCTAATGAAATGGAAAGACCCTAACCCACCAGATATTAAAATGGGGTTTAACTTAATGGTTGACCTACTGTATGTAATTCCTGGATAAGAAGGAACAGTTTAACTAGATATGGAACCCATCTAACAGAATAGAAAGAGGCTGCTTATCTGTCAAAACTGTAACAAACAAATAGCTAAATACTGTTATCTAACATACCACAGCCTATCTTGACTTATAGTACTTAATATTTTTTAGACTCATTCTACACTTTTATATGCAATATTCTTGATTTGTGCTATACTTAGAAATGATACACTTCTTTCTGTAATCAGCCCGTAGTGCTTTCCTGAGTGTGAAAAAATAATTTAAAAACAATTGACTAAAGCTACAAATTTATACAAATGTATTTTTTTTACATTTAGAGGTGTGCACACATGACCATTTGAACAGGTTTATTTAGTATGGTGGCAATAATTTTGGCTGGGCTTTGCCAGAACCAACAGCCCAAATCATTAACACAAAAATATCAAAGGGTTAGAACTGCAAATATAGCAGAAACAATATCAACAGGCAGAAAACTGGGAGGGGCTGTGATGTTACCATAATGCTATCCATATCTACTGCATCACTACGAAGTCCATTGTGCCTAGAGTTTTGTACGGAGGACTGTCCCATATTCCACAGGGCAATGCTGTACTGTACTGTACTGCATAGCATGGCCTTGTACTGCAACTGTGACTGAGGGTAGCTGCTAGACTTCCAAATTCTGATAGAAAATTCTATCAAATATTAATCATATCACTAGTCACTGGTTGCAGACAATGGCAGTGTCAAAAGTTATTTCAGTACTTAAAGACCAAAGCTGACATGCAGCAGGTCAGATGGAGGGGACATTCCTTTATCAGGTGTTACTGCTTGTCACTCGTGATTAAAGATGCTGCAACTCATCTGGAATCCAGCAATTTCTCAAAACATGAGGTAAAAAGTTGTACTGTGACTGTGGAGCACAGGGGAGCAGCAGTAAAAACATATTTTTCACTATGTGAATGCCATATCAGGAGTAAAAAAAGATTTAATTGAGGAAAGTCTTTGGGCATAAAATTCCCCATTACAAAATGTCATCACCCAGATACAGGCACAGCAGGTTAATACTCTAGTACACTTGTCAATAAATAAAATAAAAATCTATAAGAAATTTCTAAGGGGCATGTACTTCCACAAGGGGCAGACTTGAAAGTCTACAATGCCTTCTTCTGACAGCCCATTTCCATGTTTCTATTGCAAAGACTCAGCTTGTGCTACAAAGCTTTCTTTGAACCCATCAGTTTTACCAGTGATACTGACTGCAGCCCACATAAGGGAATGCTACAGTAGTTCCAAAAATGTATTTTGTTGTTGACATTCCTCACCAACAAGGACTGCTCATATTTAAAAGAGCTCAGCATCCAGAAAGGAGATGTTAACTAAAACACTGTAGAGGTCAGTCTAGAAAAGGAAGAAAGTGACAGCAACCATTCTCTGACTCTAAGCACTTGATTAACTCTGCCGTGTCAGCTCAAGAGGGTATTAGGCAAGACATTCCTTCAAGCATATTGCCCTATGTTATTGCTCAAGTAGGTCCTTTTCTCATGCACTGCAAGTAAATTTCTACACAAAACTGTCTGTGAATTTAAGAAAAGCTTATTTTTTTTTCTTTACCATTTTTATGTTGCCAGAATAACCTATTGAGATGCAGCATTTTAATTTCAGTGTGGCCCTATGTCTATCCAGTTTACAGCTGAGAAATAAATAAGCTTCAGAAATCTCTTACAATTTCTGGTATTAAGAGTTACACTATGTTTAAAAGCCCTATTAAAAAGCTGGCCTGCCTATGCAGCAGTAGGGCTTGTGGTGTCTGGGATTGGTAACATGTCTTGGTCTTCGGGGACTGGTTAGGAGAAGGGGGCCAAAGAATCCCAGTGTACACTCGCCTCTTCCTCCAGGAAGGGAGGTAGCCTGATCATCGCTGATTGAGTGACACCCCAAGCTCAGTGGTGATGTCAGTGGGAGGAGAGATGCAAGTGCCTTGCAGGTCTCATACCTGTTGCAAGCTTGGCTGTGCATTCATAGCCCTGCACCTCAGAGGTGGGAAAAAGCAGGGAACAAAACACCCTTCTGGATCAGCAGGCTGAAGCTGGCGCACTCCGGCCCTGCACAGCCCATCTTGCCCAGCATGAAGAGTCTCATTGCAGATTCAAACCCCAGTCCACCCTACCAACCATCCTGGGGAAGGGTTTCCCATGGGGCAGGTACGTGGGGCACTCAGCAGTGCAGGACAAGTGGTGGGGCTGGGGTGGTTGCCTGGCTGAAGGGGAAGGAAAAATAATAGTAAAAAAAGCCTAGCAAATAGTTACAGTACTTTGTTTACATTTGAATTTTATTTGAGTTTTATTCTTGTACACATTTTATTTATGTGTAAGTGTAAAGAGTCTCCCAAGGGATGTCTCTTATGGTACAAGAGACTCTGAGCATGAGGTCTCGGTAGAAGACCGCATAGTGAAGCTGAGTGGTTCTGTCTGACCAAACCTCATGAGATGAGACTCTTATTCCATATGAGACACAGGCCCTATTATCTTACTATCAGTCACTTTAGTTTAGCTGGAGAGATTTATATGAAGTTTAGAGTATTTTTATTTAATTTTACTGTGCCATCCTCCCCCATGGCATTAAAGTGGAGCACCCCCTCCTAGCACTCCTGCACGAGAGCATACTGCACCCAGAATAAGAGGTACAGTGGATATGCGTGCTGATTGGCTGTAAATGCATTTGTGATTTATAATACCATAACTGTTCTTATTCATTTTGCATTATTATAAAACTGGATATTTCTACCATTTTTCTTGTATTTTTTTATTTTTTGCTGTAACTTGTAACATGCTGCTTCTATCATGCATCTTTAAAAATGAGCTTTCTTGAATGGCTTTCAAGCAGTAAAACAAATAAAAATAAAAAGTAAATAGATGTCAAATGACCTACTCCAGGTCATACAGTGAGCCAGTGGCTATGCTGTTGTTTACACCATAGCTCTCCTGGCAGATCCCACCTCTTCCTTTAAAGCTTATAGAGCCACTAGTTTCCACGTTGCTTGCTTACAGTCTTCAGAAAATAATCATTTCAACAATACAAAGAGAAGGATAATCCAGTTTTAAATAATTTCTAGTCTGATGTATAAATGAATAGGGCAGGACATCAGTAGGGGAGTATTACTGGGTTATTTCAGGGGAAAGAATTCCCAGTGATTCACAAGGAGCAGAGTCATGAGCAAATCATAAGATCCTTTTACATAAATGTAATCACTTAATATAAGACTAATCAGTTTACTTTCTGCCTGCAGTGACTTTTTTATTTGATTAAACCTTTCAAGGTTTCCTGGAACATAGGCTAGGATAGAAAACCATGGAGCCTGTTCAGCTGTTACACCATTGTGGAGTTAGGGTATACTGTATGACAACTGTTACAGTACTTCCTCTCAAATACTGCTACTGCTTATTTTGTAGTGGTAATCAGGAGTTTGTCAGGCCTATGTAGCTTACACAGGTTTGCAGTTGCAGCTTTGCAGAAGCAGGTGACAATATGCAAAGTTTGTGTATACACAAGGTTAGAAATGTATTATAATTAATGAGTCTCCCCTTTTTCTAATGGGGAAACCATGGGGTTATTTTCTGTAATAAAGGAGTGTTTATTATGGCAAAGACATGCACGATTTCCCTCACTCTATGCATGTGCCCGCCTGCAGTTTCTCACTTCCTGACTGCTCTTCTGCCTTCTCGCCTGCAACTGAACCACCTGAAGAACTCGGCGGTAAGTCATTTTTAAAACAAAAAAAAAAAATAAAACACCTAATTTTTCCACATACCGGGGGATTAAAAAGTATTTTAAAACATTTCTAAAACCCAGACAAGCAAAACTGGAGGATGTCCAAAAATGGAACCGGAGCACAGCCGCAACAGAACACCTACTATTTTATATAATTGATGTGGTGAAAAAGGGGAGACCCAGCAGTTATATCAAATAAAATATGGGGTGGTGTGTGTAAACTTCAAGTTTACAGACACCCTCAGTGTTAGATGCTTTAATAAACCCCTCGAGCTTTGCTCTCGGGGTTTATGTAGCATCTAACACCTCAGGGGTGTGTAAATCTCTCGTTAGACACACCACCCCATACTTTATTCTATTTATAATAACTGCTGACTCCCTATAGTGACTGGATATCTAGTCCTGATAAACTGCTCTAATAACACGCTGAATTCCATAATAACTCATTAGTGGGTTATTACGGAGTTTTCTTCCTCACGCTCTCACCTCACTGTATTTGTGCAAGTATGGTGGCTTCTTGGGGACACACTATCTCACACAAATACTGCTTAGTTTTTCTCTGTGTTGAAACCTTGCACCAGTTATTATAAAAAATAATGCCTTTGCAAAGTTTGCTTTATGAGGATTTTTCACCCACCTTCGGTGTATGATAATCTTATAAACCCCTAGAGTTTCAGTATTAGGGTTTATGGACTATCACAGATCTTACATGTGTGAACAATCCTCATAACACACTCCTGCACAGGCATTATTCTCTATGTCAAGTAAACAAAGTAAATTATTACTTTGGACAGAGACATTTTTTGTGAAAGTAACTTTTGTACATATTGTACTGCAAATGCAAAAAGTTGTCAGACTTCAACATATGAAATATCTTCAGAGTCCACCTGTGCCATCTAGCAGTGTCAGGAAATTGAGGAACTCCCCACACAATGCTCACAATTAAAGCAGTGTGCAAAAAAAGAGAAAAGAAAAACTGAACCCCCAACTCACTGAAAGACCAGAATTCACACTACATTATGGTGAAGAGAGAGAGTACTTTTTCTGTTAACCACTGAAAGCAGGCAGTTTTTGAAAGGGCAAAATGAATGTACCAGTGCAACGCTGAGCTGAATGTTGGAGCCTGTCTTTGTAAAACAAGTGGCTAGAAAAATTTTTAACAAAAGCTTAGATTCTCTAAACCACAGCCACATCCTCATATGAAATATGTGCAAATCAAATGTTCCTCACTTGCAGATTTGTGTTACCTCTGACTATAGCCAACTATTTTTTATCCTGGAAAATATAGCAGACAGCCGTTGTCCTACTGTGCCTATCAAATGATAATGGGGCATGGCAAAGACATTAACGCAATGCATTGTATGGGTTGTAGTTCACGAGATACCTTAGGTTAATATGTCTGGTTAGATGAACTCCAGTGAAAATTGCATAACTGAGTCTAACAAGTAATCATACTTAAAAAGAAAAATGCTAATATAACACTTGCCATACTTTATAACTGTCATTCATTTCATCCCATGTACAGTATACATACAGATTTAAGCAAGAAGGAAGACAATCTATTGATTTAATTCCTGCTTTCCAACAGCTCAGTGGAAATATGCTATCACCCGTTTCTCTTCAAAGTACTTGTGGGGTCTGTGGTCATTACAGCATTAACTGAGTCCCTGTGCCCTGGCAGTTTATTTCAAGTGTTTAACAGCCATTCTGTGTTGTACTTTTTCCTGATGTTTCCCTTAAATACTCCTCCCTTCAATGACATTGACTGCCCCTTAATCAGTTTATCCTTGTGCATCTTGAAAACCTGTATTTGGTATGATAGTGTAACCACTTTTGGATACTTTAATACTGCTACCATGTTTTCAATGTGTTATCACTTTCCCATGGAGAACATCCCCTATTCTATTAGTCTGTCCTTATAGCCTTGTTTTCCCAGGCCACAACCACCTTGGTTGATCTCCTCTATATTTTCTACTGTTCAGCATCCTTCCTTACATATATAATCCAAATCTGTTTAATGTACTTGAGATGGAGCCTGAACATAGTTCTATTTAAGTGATAAGGCATGGCAGAGTGTTAATTGTACTACATTTACTCCACAGCCAGGAGTATAGTAAGGCATGAGGTGAAGCTGAGTGCCTTCCATCATGGCCCTGAGGTAAACCGAGTACAACCAACACCTCAGGATGTCTTCTTGCTTTTATAAAATGGGTGCATATCCAGAGGTAGGAGCTGTGACCATGGTGCAGGGTTGGTGCTGGACCAGTGCTGAAGGGCAGCCAGACCTTCAAAAATGTAATTACACAAGTCCAGAAAGATGCAGCACTCTACAAGGAAAACAAGCACACACTGTTGATTTCAAATGTGCTTGTTTTATTTTCAAGTCCAAATCAATGAAACAGTGGCTATTACCACAGGAGCTACCTGTGGTAATAGCCACTGTTTCATTGATTGGGACTTGAAAATAAAATGAGCACATTTGGAACCAACAGTGTGTAGTTGTTTTCCTTGTGTACTGCTGCATCTATCTAGACTTGTGTAGTTATATAAAATGGGTATCTGCTGGAACAAAAGGGAAAGAAAAAAGATTTAGAAATATATGAAAAATGTGCAAAGTAGTTCCTCCACCTGTTTTGTACCACCAGGGGGGGCACTATAGTTTCTGCATGGGGTGCTGTGACTTAATTACTCTATTTACTGTCAATATACATTTTAAAGGGACACTGCCAGCCTTTACTTACTTTTCTGAAGTTACTATGAAATGTGCCTGCACTGCCTGAAGCAGTCCCCAAGATTCACGGCAGCACTTTCTGCCCACATAAAATAGCTATCTTTACTAATTTTACTACAAAGCAAAACCCTCTTGATCTGTTTTGATTTACCACATCCAATGCTAAAACGTGGTCACATTTCTAAATGGTGCTGAAGCGCCAGAAGGCTCGTGTACTCATTATTTCACCCAACTCAGATAACACAGCGATTAATAGTATAAAGAAAACTGAACTTCGGAATGTGTCTACTGTTTTGAAACGAGTGCTCAGATTTAGGGAAATCATGGTCTGAAAGTCAAACTGTGATACTGGGCATGTGCATATAGATATGCATGTGCATATGCATATGACATTGTCCAGCAGCACAGCACGAGCTTCTGACCATGATTTTCCTAACTTTGAGCACTCGTTTCAAAACAGCAAACACTTTCCCAAATTCAGCTTTCTTTATACTATTAAAAACTGTGTTTAGCTGAACTCAGGTGGAATAATGAGTGCATGAGCCTACTGGTGCTTTAGTGCCATTTAGAAATGTGACCACACTTTAGCATTGGGCATGGTAAAAGTTCAGTAAAGTGCTGACAGTGTCCCTTTAAATGACCTATGTGTCTTTTTATACTGTGAGACTGGTTTATTTATACAGCATAGTTTTTTTTCTTTTTTTTTTGTGTTACCTTTCTTGAATTGTTACTGGATTGCCATATTTTTTATCCATATTGGATAAAGTAGGTTTAGAAATGAACAAGGGAGCAGGATCTGTATGGAGCAGCAAAGGAGGCATGCGATTGATTTGCATATTTATTTTCTTGGTGCGAGTTTAAAACAAATGGATGACTGATAAGGAAGTGTTAACTGTGCACCATGAGAAGAACACCAGGAATTACCTAAGTGCATATACCATAGATGAACATGGGATGCAGGCTGAACTTCTATACTACAATAGTTGCTTTACAGGATCTGGCCTGTTATGGTGATGTGACCATGTGTTATGTGGTTGCAGCATTTTAAGCTATTGGCTATTTGTTTTATTTTTTATTAAAAGAGTTATAGCACAAGCAAACTGAGTAAGTTTAGTTAGAGCAGGCTGAGGAAGGTTATGAGCAGGTGGTGGGTGGGGGGTTCTGAACTTGCAGGAACTGAGCATGTGGGCAAGTGAGGGTGGGCAGTTGTGAGTGGGTGGCAGGGAAGGGAAGTTACTAGTTAGGGAGTGTGCTGGCAGGCAGAGTTAGCCACAGATTGAGCATAAACAGAAAAATAAAATTTTCAAACAGTGAGTTTGCATGTGGACATGGGAGGGAGGTTGCGAGTGAGCTGGCAGGGATGGGGGTTCCTAGTAAGCGAGGGTGCTTGCAGAGAGTTCGCCAAAGATTTAGCACAAACAGAAAAATAATGTTTTGAGAAAATAAGGACAGTACATTTTTAAACATAAGAAGTGGATAGGGTGAAGACCTGAATCTACATTGCCATTTTGCTGGTGTAGCTGAAACATCCACCCACTCCACCTTGATCTACCCCACTCAGCACCCACTACCTCAAACACACCCACACACCCTCTCTCACCAGAACATGTCCCACATTGTAGATCCACTCTCTTCAATTAAAGACCCATCTTGCAGCTGAAATCGTCGACTGTGATGTGAGAAAATAAGGTAAGTTCGGTTTAATGTATTTCAAAGGGTTTTGAACATTTATTCATAACTTTGTCAATTTTAATATGTACATACCAAATTTTTAACATGGCCTTACTAGGACCCCAGTTCATGAAAAAGGAGGTGGAGTTTGTCAGATCACCCTGAAAGGGGATTTCATGGTCACTGAGCAAACTTACCATTCGGTTGGCATTTGAAAATTTTCACCTTCCGGGTTCATGATGTGTCTGGAATTGGCTGCCCCCACCCTACAGCTTTCCCTCTCCTTTTCCTTTCCCACCTTTAAACAACTACTAAAGCTCTCTGCTCAGCCCTCCTGCACTTGCTGGCCTACCAGGGCCTCCTTGTGATATCCACTCCCCCACATTTCTCACTTCTCTTGGCTGAGTTCTTCTCTCCTTGCTTTGGTGCCTTCCGACCCGCCTTCCTCCTAGCGTCTCCTTCCCCCCGAAACTGATTCTCCTCCACACCATCTTCATTTTGCCTTCTCCCCATGCCCTCCTTCTGCCTTCTTCACCCCTTCTACTACCTTACTTAACCCCTTCTCCCCCTTTACTATCCTCTCCACTCCACCCCCACCTCTTGCTCCCTCTCTGAATTTTTAAACCTACAGATAATTGACCCTATGTACTGTTATTTCCCTACCTCACTTTTGTATTCACTGATTTGTAAATGCTTGCATTTTAACTTATTATGTTTGCTTTGACTGCATTAATTGTGTTTTGTTTCACTGTTTTGACCTTTGAACCCTCTGTCTGTATTTTCTCCCTCTTTCTCTGGGTCGCTCCTGGAAAGGAGCCTTGGCTCAGTGTGCCTTTCCATGTTACCAAAATTTTAAATAAATAAATACATTAAGAAGGCTTTGTTGAAAATTTGGTGCATGAATATGTTAAAAGGATCAAGTTATGAATGAACATTGAAATATTTCAATGTTTACTCATGCCATCATTAATTTTTTAACATTTTTCCACCAAATTTTCAACATGGTCTTTTTGGAACCCCACCTCATGAATAAAGCAGTTTAAATGTTTTTCAAATCCATCCTGAAGGGTGATTTTGCAGTTGCTGTGCCTCACACCAGGCACTTGGGTTAATATCCCAATACTGACACTGCAGTGCAGCATGGGGGGGGGGGTGCTGCACTCCTGAGGTGCCGTCTTTTGGAAGAGACATTAAACCGAGGTCCCATCTGCCTGTTCTGGTGGTAATTCAGGTGGATACTAAAGATCCCATGGCACTTCTTGAAAACAGCAGGGGAAGTTTCCCCGGTGTCCTGGCCAAATTTCCCCCATTCACTAAAAATACCACCAACAGCTTAATCTGGTTCAAGGTCAGTTGACATTTATCTGTATCCCCCTCCCACCGGGTCGTGCCTGAAAATAGGCAGAATTTATCTAGTGCACTTACCCGGTCAACAAACACTAAATAAATAAATAATAAATAAAAATCAAATGTTGGGTGGTATTTGAGCATTTTCAGCTGCCTGGTAAAGTCGAATATTTCAACGTTCACTCACAATTTTGATAATTTTCACATTTTGACTGAAACGTTTCAGTATAGCCATTTTTCCACACCATCTCATAAACTTAATAGGTTTCATTTTTCTAATCCTGGACAAGATATGTTCTCATACTTGTGGTGCAAAATGACATTTCGGCCAGTGTTCTATAAGTGTCACATGTCATGTTCTATGTTTAAATATGTGGGGTCAAATTTAAAAAAATGAAAAACATTAGGAAATGTGTGTAGGTCCAGCCTTTACCACAGCAGGTACTGCTTTGTGATGGTGAGCTGAGTTTGGGAGTGAGCTCAGTGACCCAGCTGGATGGGGTAAGGCTGAGATGATGGCACTGTCATGTGACATCAACCCGAGCCTAGGAAGAGTAGGCACAATGTTGCCCACATGGGTTGAAGTTCCATATTGCAAAGAGAACTTTTCTTTTTTTTATATCATAGTTTTTCCCCACGTGGCTGGCCCGAGTTCGGTGGTGGCATACTGCCGATCCGTGGTGCTTATGCCCCGTATGGAAATCATGCTGCACAGGCACAGGGTTAAGGATTTTCCATAGTTACTTTATTTGAGTGATTTCATGAATCATGTGATCCCCACCCCTGAGGACGACAGCACAAAGGACCAAAGTCCAGGCGAGAAGTCGTGCTGGGACATGGCTTCCGTCAAGTACCTAACAGTGCCTTTCCCTCCCAACACCATCTGCTAATCAGAGCAGTGCCTAGACCTCCCCTGGAGTGGACAGCTGTCAATTGGTGGCTCAGTCCAGCTCCTCCCCCCAGCCAACCCCTGGTGACCCGGACTTGTTCCTGAACCCGGGTCGCTGGCTTAGTGTGAGGTGTGGCATCCAACGCCTCACCCTCAGTGCCACCGGGTTGGCACAAAGAGAAATTTTCTCTTGGAATAGGGCCCTGCACCTCTGCACCTGTGGGTGCCACAGGGCTCTGTGCTTCAGCTGAGAGATGGATTCTTTCTGTGTATGTCTGTGCCTGCAGACACATAGAACTGCAGAAATCCAGACTGCTCTGTACTTCTGCAGTCCATCAGACAACCCCACTGATTCATGACATGTGGACTCTGTACTTTCATAGGCAGACAGAATCTTCTCTTGGTGGAGGGTCTAGATGGCCTTGCACACCTACTTCTGTGTGAATGAGAATATGATTCCACTATCTCAAAAAGAATGGAAATTCTTTGCAAAAAACTGTGTTGATGCACCAGTTAGGGTTCTGCTTACTGCCACAAAAGTCAGAAAGTGTGGCATTAGGGTTTCCAACCCTAACTCCCCACCCCCAGTATGCAAAGAATTATGGTGATATGGTAGTGCCACTATAGTTAGGGTTGAGTAGGCACTTTAATGTTAAACTCCGATTTTTGTACTTTAATGTCTTCGTACCCGTTCAACAAACTTGCACGAAATTTTGCATGTGCGGTCTCATGGGGTAGATCTCTGGACATGCCAAGTTTGTTCTGGTCAGATGTGCAAATTCCGAGATGCAGATAGCCAAAAAAATGTAGAAAAAAAACACTGTTTTTTGCTGTTTTTGTGCTATAGCATAGTGCCCAGACAATTTGGAATTTTGGTCTGACATTTTCAGGGTAGAATGGGCTTGGCTCAGAAGGATTTTCTTTGCTGGCTTAGTGAAAAAATATTAATACATTCCAAAGTTATTACATTTTAAAATTTTGGGTTCTGAGCATGCTCTGTCATCATTTCAAAATAGCTATATGAAATTATTATATGGGCAATCCATTTTCTTGAGGTCAATAATCTTTTTTGTTTGCCACCATCTTGCTTTTCATTTTGTTTTTTTGGAAGGCTATGCCTGTAGTTGAATGGGACCAGCCATGCCCCCTTCCTGAGCTATATAAGCAGTTCATCCCAGCCTCCTTCTGAAGCACTTTTTGTTCACCCCACCATCCTCCCCCTCCTTCTCCAGCAGCACACCTCTCTCTCCTTGGCGGGCTCTTTCCTATGGTACCTTTAGTTATCTTTCCATGGCACCTCTGGGGTGGAATCCTCTTTGAGGGTTCCTTGCCTTCGGTAGACAGGGTGATAATTCCTTGTGGAATAGAGAGTTTGAATGGCCAAACTGTTATCACAGCTGCACAGGTATAACACTACATTGATTGTGTAGGTCCACTGAATAAAAAAAAAAAAAAGACAATGAAAAGGTATCAAAATGGCATTGTAGAAGGAGACCAACATATGTGTGTTGGTCATCGGGCTCCCGTTAGGTGGATTCTGCAGCTAAAATTTGGAGAAAGGACCCCCAAAATTGTTGGGGTTTTTTTTGTTTGTTTGTTTGTTTTTTAAATCCTCTTTCAGGACTTGTGTGTAGGTTTTTTGTATTCCGTGACATGAAAAATGACGGCTTAATAGTATTTTCTTGTTGTTTTTTGCCATCGCCTTGCAGCCAGACAGTTTGGAATTTTGGTCTGGAATTTTCAGGGTAGAAATGGATTAGCCCACAGATGTTTCCTTTGCCGGTTTGGTGAAAAAATATGAATCCATTCTAAAATTATTTAGTTTTAAAATTTCAGCTTTGGGTTTTTAAATCTTTTTTCATGACTTGCTTCAGGGTCTTTTGTATTCTGATCACCGTACCCATAATTTGCCACTGTTTTCCTGGTGTTTAGTGGCACCCCTTCCCCTTTGCTGTATTGTGTAATATTTCCCTAGTGTTTAGTGGCACCCCCACCCATCTGATAACTGTCCCTGTATCTTGCCACTGTTTCCCTGGTGTCCAGTGGCACCCCCCCACCCTATGATTGCAATCCCCATAATATGTTTTCCTTCCCTAGTGCCTTGTGGCACCCCCCACACACTGATTTCCATCCTTGTAAATATGTTATGTATCCCTGGGGTCTAGTAGCACCCCCCCAACCCTCCAATGGCTTTCCCCCTTGATGTTACTGGTTGCCCTGGTGGTTAGTGGCACCCCACCCTCCGATGTCCATTAGACACTGAAAAAAACACAGTCCTTCAATGTCTTTTTTTTATCTGTAAAAAAAAAGGTCCATCCATGATGCGACCCCCCCACCCCAACCTTCCACTGAGCACCCACCACCCGCACACCCCCAGACCCCGACACACACTCTCATGTACCTGAACAGGTCCCAGTGTGAATATCCACTGTCCAATTGAAGACATGTCTTGCTGCTGGAACCAGCAATTGCTATATGAGAAATAAGGTACAGAAAGTGTGGTTCAATATATTTCAATGGGGTTTTCAACTTTGGTGCAAAACTTGGCCATTTTTGTTTATTTGTACATCAATTTTTCAACATGTCCTTCTTGATATCCCACCTCATGAATAATGCCTCTGAAATTATGCAAATTTGGACAGAAAGGCAAATTCATGGTCTCTGGGCAAAATCACCTTTCGGGTGGGATTTGAAAATTTTCACTGCTGTTGTTCATGAGGTGGGACTATAAGAAGGGTATGTTCAAGGTTTGGGATAAAAATATATTACAATGGAGAAGTTTCCACATCCATTGAATTAAGCTACGCTCACTCATAACGTTCTTAATTTTCAATATTTTAACCCCAGATATTCAACATAGCCATTTCTTTACACCAACTAATGAATGTGTCAGCTGTCATTTTTCAAATCTTTGCCAAAATATGTTTACACCTCTCTGCCGCAGAATCACATTGCAGTGGTGTGGACTGATGTTTTGACTGGGATTTAAAAAGTTTTAGTACTGGGTTAAATGAGGAGGTGTAATAAGAAGACTATGGTGTCAGTTTGATTGCTGTTGTGCTACCAATGGAAGCACAGAGCCTGAAGAGTCATGCACTTCCACAGCAACCTAGATATACACATCTATGCAGGGATGGGCCCTGCGCTCCCACAGGCAAATAAGGATATGATTACACCATCTGCAAAAATGATGGATGGATGGCAGCGCAGTGCCCAGAGGGCCCTACACTCCCGCAGTCTAATAAGGATACGATTCTATCTCAAAAAGTAAGGAAATTCATTGCAAAAAATGTTGTTAATGCACTAGTTAGGGTTAAAACAACAAAAGTAAGGAAATGTGGTGTTAGGGTTTCCAACCCTAACACCCCACCCTACAGGCTGCAACAGGAAAAACCATTACTCTTTCACCTCTCTTTCCTCTTCACAAATCAGGCAAGGGGTATGCCTTGGAGTTGTCAGGCTTAATGCTCACCCCATTCTCATCCATCTCAGCATATTTACTGATAAAAAGGGGTGATCTCTACCTCTCCAGTTTTACTGAAATGTTCTGTTCAAGGGGGAAACCTCTTCTGCCCTGCTGGTCTCCACTGGTGTTCCCCACGGATCTATTCTGGGGCCCATTCTCTTTTAACTCTATGTTAACTCACTCCCCCAGGACTGCCTCTCCTGTCACTTCCTACTTCACACCGATGACTTAATCCTCTACCACAGTGATTCTTCCTTGACCAACCTGTCCACAACACTCACCACCAGTTACAATATTGCTTATAAGTGGTTCACCACAAACTGACTGCTGGTTGACACCAAGAAGACCAAGGCAATGCTGTTTGGCTGTAAGCCCAAACTTACCAAATTAGCTCTATCCAATGACACACTCAATGTCCATTCCCCTGATGGCTCACCACTTGAAAATGTCAGCTACTTTAAATACCTGGGAGTCACCCTTGACCCTGCCGTCTTGCTCTGACCATATTGAGAATGTAATATGTCACATTAATCAAAAACTGGGGGGCAGCTACTGACTAGTCAATTATCTTACTCCTGAAGCCCCATATTGCCATAGCTCAGAGCAGCCTCCTCCCACTTATGGATTATGGCTCCCCCATCCATTCACAAACCTCCTCCATAAACCAAACAAGACTAAACACCACTTATAATAACATCTGCTGCTTTGCCCTCCTGGCTTCTTATTCCTCCCACCACTGCACCCTATATCTGAAACTTGGATGGCTCCCCCTCAGACCAGACATAACTATTTCCTGGCTTGCACTGTAGACATGGCTATCTGCTGTCCTCAACATCCTCTCTCTCTCTCTCCTACTTCATTCAAAAACATGTAGCCATGACCGCTGCTATGATGCAAGCTTCTTGCTGGAATACCTGCAAGTCTCCATTTGCATGGGTCAAAAGGCTTTCTCTTCTACCGCCCCCACCCTTTGGAACATCCTACCATCTTCCCTGAGAACCCTTGACTCTCCACAGCACTTCTGCTGTCTCCTGAGGACACACCTACTGACCACATCTATGTGCTCTTGCTCCCCTGGGTGATCTGGGAAATAGCCTTCCCCCTGTATATGTGCTCTAAGTCTTTGCTAAGTTAGGTAGTTTACAACTACCTTGTTTTCATGTAGGCTGCTATTCATTCCTGTTTGTTCCTTTGTACCTTCTGGGTGTTTCACCCAATCCCTCCCTACAAAACCTCTGTACATTTTCTCCATTACTTCTGTTTTACTTAATTGCATTGTATTTATCTTTGGTGGAGTTGTACCCTGTTGTATTTGTCTTTGATGTATTCTTGTGCCACCTCTGTGGCCCTGGTCATGCCTGAAAATGGTCCTCAGATCAGTGCACCTATCTGGTTAACAAATTAATAAATAAAATAAGTGGCTTAAGAAGCAAGAGCTATGAGGCTGGATTGGGCATACCCAAATTATTCAGTCTAGAAAACAGAAGACTGAGCAGGGACGTGATTTATGGGTTTAGGAGTATAAAGTGGGATTGGCAGGGTGGAGAAAACACAGAAGTGCGCGCTGGAGAATGCAAGCAGAATTAAAAGGCATACCCTCAGTCTGATGGGGGGGGCGGCAGAATAAGGAGACATGAAAAAACCTTAGTTCACACAGAGTGTGTTCAATATGAGGAACAGGTTTTCCAGTGATGTTGTGGATGTCTTCACTGTTCAGGCTTTCATTGCAGGACTAGATAGATTCATTAGGAAAAATTGCATTAATGGTTAGACAACACAAGTGCATCCATACTCAAATTGGGTACAGTCCCTGCTGTGTGGTAAAATGAGTTGACAAAATTAATCCCAAGTTCCTTCTGTCACCAAAATACTAAGGTACCACGGTGTGTTGTTGTCTTTAGCAGCATGTAAATGAGTTCCAGGCACCACATGGAATTAAAAAGGATGGGGCAAGGGAAAGGAAAACAAACACATTTCTTTTACTAACACCAGGGGTATGCTGTCAGTGTCAAAATCATGGTGGGGCTGTCTTGTGCAGTATTGGGGATAGGTGTTGCAAGACATTGTGGGACAGAATCAGAAGGCAGGGTAGTGCTATATCTTTCTTGAAATTGGGGACTGACACAGTCGATGGGCTTCCAGTGAGAAAAGGAAATTGGTGGGGAGGGATCTCTTGTGTGGCACTGGAGTGGTTTCTCAGTTTCAAGAATTAAAGTGGGAGGATGGTAAATTATCAACACTGGGGAATGGCTACTGGCATTGTAAATATTGATTGGAAAAGTACCAGCAGCAGGGATGCACTCTCACTGCTAGTGCATATGATTTTAACAGTTTCAATAGTTAAGTGGCACCAGGATGAGTTTCAAGTGTCATATTTAAGTGCAAAGAGTGGGAAGAGTGTTTGCTGTGCCATGCTATGCTGTGCTTATGCACCTGTAATCACCGAATAGGATTACAGGCTTGTGGTAACACCTTATGAAAAATGTTAAAACTGTATTGTGCTTTAACCAGCCAATGGCCTTTTATTTTGTTAATATAATTTGTAATTTAAACATTTAAAAATTTAAATACACCACCTTTTGGGCAGGATCTAATTAATGTTGGTCAGATATTATCCGAGAAACTAGGATGCCAAGAGATACCTCCCATGTGGCCAGATAGTTGCTGTGGTAGGACAGCAGTGCTATCCGACCATAGCTCCTACCCTCTAGGATCCGGTGCATGGATCCTACAAACACTGTGAATCCATTGAATCCTAGCAACAAACATGGATCTTGTGGATCCTAGCAACAGATCTAGCTTGAATCCTAACTATCTGACCTAGGATCCCTGGATCTGACATAGGATCCATCGCTATCTGGCCCCAGATCCTAACTATCTGACCTAGGATCCCTAGGTCTGACCTAGGATCCCTGGGTCTGACCTAGGATCCATCACTATCTGACCCTGGATCCTAACTATCTGACCTAGGATCCCTAGATCCTAACTAGGATCCATCACAATCTGCCCTTGGATCCTACATCTGTCTTTGGTAGGATTTCTGGTAGGATCTTAGGCAGGATACCTGCACTCTCTGACAGACAGTGGTAGGATCCACAAAAGCACTATCTGAGCAACACTAGATCTAATGATTCTGAAGGTTTCAGGCTTTAAGTCTTACTGTGTTTTTTGGAGAGCACAAAAGGTATCCTTAAATTGGTAAATTTTATTATGTTGACCCCCCTTTGAATTTAAAATGACTGACCTGATTGTTGTCAAATCTGGAATATCTGTAGATCCTTACACAGAATGTTTAGGTCCCTACCTTACAATGCAGCTGATTTATAAGCAGCTGAATATTGTGATATTGAAGTGCCTACTCAAGTCTAACTATGTTATAGTGTATAGAGGAATGCTGTTATGCATGAAATTCCATGCCTGGAATATGCTTGTTCTGCTGCAGTAGTGATGTCATTGTGTTGTTCTGCTGCAGTAGTGATGTCACTACTGCAGCAGAACCACTTAGAATCCTGGTGCATTGTTGCATTCCTCTATTTAATTCTGTGGTGACAGTATTCTACAACCTCTGGAGATTTTTCGAATCAGTTTCATTGTGAAAAAGAGAGGGGAAAAAAACACAAAGCACACATTTCACATAGTACTACTATACACTATAAAAATACAGGATAAGCAACTTTATGCACAACGCAGTGTTCTGTCACCGACTTGATCCCATGGACCTCTTTATCTTCGCTCTCAAGGTCAGAGGAAATCAGAACCATCTGTGGAAGAACACACTGGTTGTGCATAGTTGCCCATCCAGTATTCTCTATATAGTGGTACAGGGTGCACACACTCACACACTTACACACACACACACACACACACACACACACACACACACACACACATATCCACTAAAGCTTTAATCAAATTGAAACCAAGATTGATTTTTGTAATCATAGTGCCTAATATAGTGGAAGCAGTTTCAGAAGACTGCCTTCAGAGAAACCAAGAAAGCAACTGCTTGTAATTTCAGTGTTGTGTTAGACAGAGTGTACCTATCAACAGCCTGTGAAAGCCTTTTGCCCACAACCCTCTGAAGGACATCTGTAGGTAAAAATATAAGGCACCATCATAAGTGATAGCGTGTAAAACAAGTGGAAAATACATCAGCACTCTTACCCCACATACCAACACATGCTTAGTAGTTGTAAGACCTGCCATAAATGGCCATAAAGTAGTTAATGAAGGTCACATGCAGATGGCTTGGGACTTAGCTCACTGACCTTCCCAACTCATGTCCACATGCCTAGCTTTCATTCAGGCTGTGGATTGGAGAACTAAGATGTTATTCTGGAAGCATGTTGTAAAGCGAGGGGGAATTGATCTGGAATGGAATGTTTTCCTTAAAGCCCACTACAATGTGAATATAGATACTAGTCAATTAGATTGCATACAGTACATATCAGTCAGTTAAAAATAACTACAGCAACAGAAATGTAACCAGTATGTAACAAGCAGCTGTGTGGAACAGGAAATGTAATGATTATTTACTTAAATTTGCACAAGCTTCAGCAGCAATGATTTGAAAAACAGAAAATTTAGAGAAAATTTAAATACCAAAATATTTTTCACATAAATTTGAAATTTTTAAATAAAAAGAGAAGTTTTACTTGTGTTCAGCTTCACTCAATACCTGCTTCAGGCAATATAAAATTGACCAGATTTGTGTACCATAGCTATTCAAAAAGTACTTAAGGTTTTCACCTGCATTTTCAGGCAATGTTCTCATGAAATTAAAAGTGCAAACACAGATTACTTATAAAATGGGTAGGGAAAATAGTGTAACCTGATTCATTCACAAAGGACACATGGGAGTGTGAACATTCAGCTGACCACACACTTAACCTGAACTACATATACAGTACATAGACAGCAACAGATTGCAATGTTTTTGTGAATAAACCATGTTTTTCTTTAACCAAAAGTGAAGAAAAAAACACCAGTCTAATTATTTTAGATTACCCATTTTACATGCTTGATAACACACTTTACAGTATGCATTTTACAGGGAATAATACACACGTATTACATACCACTAGTGTATAAAATGGTAAATAAATCATGTTGTTTTGGGATAAATGCATGTTATTTTACATAGAAAACATGTTATTATCCTTAAAACATTTTATTTCCACTTAGAATCTGGAAATAGAACACAGAGAACAATGCACCAGACAGCATGGTATAGCAGTAATAAAAGATTAACAGTAGTGTGGTATATACCATATACATAAGTGGTTGCAGTGGAATAACATAATTATCTCCACACATGAATGGTAAGAAATTCATACCTAGGGCCAGATATTCAAAGCTTTGCACCACATGCAAAAGGACTGTGTCAGGATTGCACTGGATTTGCGCAGAACTGCAATATTCAAAAGGGAAATAGCGCCAGCGCACTGCATTTACGCTGGTGTAAAAAAGATAATGTATGCAAGGGGCAAAGTGAGGGCGGGGCACATGCATGCAGCATAATGGGATTTTCAAGGGTATAGTGTGATGCAAGAGATGTTTGCGCACCATTTAGTGCGGCGCTACTTACCGCCTAGAAAAGGCACATCTTTAACCTAGGGCAAAACACAGAGGGGGCTGTGCACACTGGAAGAGACAAGATGGCAGTCAGCAACAACACTGTGCTGCTGTACCTGACGGGGGCTTGTTGGAAGACACGGAGAGGGACCAAGCCTACCCTGGCCCACACCGCAGGTCAAGGAGAAGATATGCTGCACACAGAATGTACCAACCCAGAGTCTCCTTCGAGACATTCACTGATGACAGCCTTGTGGGATGGTACAGGATAAAGAGGGTCATGTTGAGGCAGCTGTGCAAACTTCTGCATGAGCAGATGCATCTCAACACCACATGCTGCCATGCCATGACAGTCAAGGAGAAGGTGATGGCTGCGATGTGCTTTCTATCCACCAGTACATTCCAGGCACCAGTTGAAGATACCTTTGGCGTGTCACAGTCGGCCTACTTAAACCTCCTGATTCAGCTCCTCAATGCCTTCCTGCCACATGCTGCTGAATTCATAGTATTCCCCAGCATGGCAGGGGAGTGCAGAGAAACCATGCAGCAATTCTATTGGGTTGCACACCTACCTGCTCTACTTGGTGCCATTGACTGCACCCACATTGCCATCTGTGCACCACCTGGTGATGGTAGGGATGTGTACAGAAATAGGAACAGGTACCATTTCATCAACTGACAGGCAGTGTGCGATGCAATGAGGTGCATCACCAATGTCTTTGTACAGTACCCCAGCAGTGCCCATGATGCCCTCATATGGCACTGGTCCAGGCTGTGCCAGTCATTCGAGGAAGGCCTGATACCCAGTGGGCACCTCATCGGTGAGTATCAGCAGCAGGCACAACACAACCTACAGCAATGGTGGAACTGTGCCAAGTACCAGCAGACTGGGAGGGGGGCAGGATGACCATAGCAGAAGGGCACTAAACAGGCATAGTGAGTGGCACAGTAAATAGCAGCTAACATGTGGTCATGTGTTCACAGGGTACAGTGCATATCCCCTGAGACCCTGGCTCCTAACACCAATCCTCCAGCCAGCAACAGTGGCCAAGGAGCAGTATAATGAGGCACATGCTGCAACTAGGAATGTTATAGAGAGGGTCTTTGGCATGCCAAAGATGCGATTCCGATGCCTAGACTGGTCTGGTGGTGCCCTACAGTATAGCCCTTGCAAGGTATGCTGCATATTCCTAGCATGTTGTATGTTACACAACATGGTGCTAAACCATGGAATACTCATGCCCGAAGCCAAGGAACAGCCTGAGAGTGAGCCAGAGGTCAAGAAGATAGTAGAGCAACTCGAGAGGCAAGATTCTCTAATGGCCTGGAGGTCACAGGAGCACAGGAATAACATCATTGCAGCCCTAGCATGGATGGCCAGGTGAGTGAGACAACACTGACAACAATATGTGAACAACATTGTATTTACTATGTGTACCAAACAGTGCAACACAGAACAGTGACAACAGTGCAATACAGTGGTAACACAGATAGGACAAACGTGCAAAGGGTCAGTAGTGGAATGTGTCCAGACTGGTGTGTGCACCTGTGAGTGTCATGTGTGACTGCAAAGCATGCATGTGTGTGGAAGTGTATAACCACTATTGCCATCTCCCACCATGGACCCTGACTGACTCCCCATGGCGCACCCTGAAGGTGGGTTTGCTGTGGGCCAAGGAGCCCACAGGTGATGACTGCGGTGAAGTGTGTGCTGCAGGACAACCACGGCCACAGCGCGGTCGGTCTATGGCTGATGACCCCCACTGTCCATGGTGCCATGCTGTGCCCATGGATGAGGCTGATGCAGCAGTGAGGGAGGACCCTGCAGCAAGACCACGTGCACTGGTGGCATGCTGGGGAACAGCAGTGGCATGCCGGTGGGGTGTTTCAGCAGTGTGTTACTGCCCACCCATCACGGCATTCCACACCGCAGCTGTGTGCTCCATCACAGCTGCAGTGAGCTCACCAAAACACTGGTGAATGCTGTTGAGGATACGTGTCACATGGTCCTCTGCACACTGCTTTGTCCGCAACCATCCAGCAGACACTGCCTCCTGGAGGAGGGAGAGTTCCTGTTGCACCTCCCTATGGAAGGAGTTGAGATCATGCTGTGCAGCAGTTTGTGACTCCAGTGAAGTGTGGAGGAGCAGTTGTGAACCTGGGACATCCTGCTCTTGCTGCAGCAGCTTGCACTGGACATTGGCTGGGGGTGGCTGTTGCCTGTATGAGACACATGTGTGTGATACTCCCTGGGCCAATGCCAGCTGAGCCAAGGCACTCCCTGGCCTATGGTACATGTCCAGTGGTGCCACCTGCACAGCTGCCTGGTCATCCATCATCTACTGCTGTGTCATGGGGCCTGAGCGTGTGGGGACTGACCGTTGGACTGCAGCTGCAGAGCCACTGATGCGGCTGGTATATGTGGTGGACCCCGAACATGTTCCTTGGGCAGACACATTGCGGACCCAGCAGCACCACCTGAGCTGGATGTACTGCTGGTGACTCTGCTGCTGCAGCACCCTTCCCACTGTACCAAGCCCCTGCCATGTCCACCTGTCCATGGTACAGCCCTGAAGGTGACTCCCCCCTCTTGTCCAGTTCCACCAGGTATTCTAGGTCCAGGACAAAGGTGATATCATCATCCTCAGGGACAACAACATAATCATCATCATCATCATCATCATCATTGTCCCAAACTGCAGCTATGCATGCTGCCTGTTCTTTGGCCATGGGTATGCTGATGAAAGAACAAAACCCTGATGGCAATCCCTCACAGTGACAATTTTGACAAGTTTTGAAATTATCGCTGTGGGGGACCCGCTGGTGAAATTTCACCCCTTCACCGAGTTTTGCCCCCCTCTTCCGAGGTGCTCTGACTCGGAGTTAACAATCTATAGAAGGGGGGCATGGGGGCCATAGTCCTCCACGTGGGGGGTTCGGGGGGCACAGCCCCCCTTTAGAAAAACACACCAATTTTGGGGATGTCGCTATGCCGAACCTCAACAACATTGTTGTCACTTCAGCATAGGTAAATCTTGGCCACTTATTGCCACAGAGCCATTGACTGATCCTGGGCCACCTGCATCCCTGATGTTGATGGTCCATCCTGGGCAGGTTTGTCTGCACACACCACAATGTCCACTGACGTACGACACTCACCCTGTGCTGTGCAGCAACAAGAACAGTGTCAATGGCCTGTCCACAGACAGGTATCAAACACCCCTGCAACCCCATGCAATACACAACTGTGCTGAACATGCAAAATAGTGTCCACGGAATCACTGCACCACCTGCACGCACAACGGCAGAGCCAGTATGCACATACCCACAACCAGAACATGCATCGCACTGTGCAGATGTCCCTCCAGGTAAAGCTGTGAATGACACACCCATGCATATCCACATGGCACATGGTAACATACATGTGATAGAAGTGCATGGTCTACAGTAACACTCGTGTTGTCATGCAACCTGCCTGTGTGTGTGGCCACGCACACACTGGCAATCCACATGGTGCATGCTGAGGCACAGTGTGATGGCCTGTATGTGAGACAGTGCCCTGTCACCGCAGGCACTTGCGGCATACACTTGTCTGCAGTGCACAGGTGGACATACACACCCATACTGCATAGTGGACCAACACCTGATCACAGTTGAGGACATGTGTGCCACAGCATGTGCAGAGAGACCACACACCATGGTAGGTGACATGAAAGCCATCCATGTTACTCACACTTCTTGTGCAGACTGAGTGGGGTCTCACATCCACCACCCTCCACACCTTCCAGGGACACCAGCCTGATGGTGGATGCCACAGCGGACATAATTGGGTCTGTCACCCTCATTCCCACAGGCATGGGGCCTCCCCCTGTGCGGTGTAGTTTCCTGAGTCTGTGTGACTCTTCCTCCTTGGCCTTCAATGCATGTCATGCCACCACTTCCACAAAGCCTCCACTGTCCTACCACAGCCACCCACAGCATTCACTTTGGCTGTGATCTCCACCCACATCTGTCAGACAGTGGCGTCGGTATTTCTGTATTGTCTCATCAGTTGCTCCCTCTTCTTATAGCCATACATCAGGGCCTTCAGCTCCTCCACTGAGAACCTGAACGCATGCTGCCTTGACTGGCTGCCATTATCACCTGTGTGGGACAGAGGGTATGGCAGTGGTGAGTTCCTGGCAGCAGCAATGTGTTTGTGTGATTGTGTGTGTGTGTGTGTGTGTGTGTGCGCGTGTGTGTGTCTGAATGTCTGTGTGCATGTGTGTGACAGATGGACATGCCACAGCACATATTGGACTCGACAGGCCAGTGGCTGTGGCCACATCACACGGGGATGGGTGCTGCGTAGTGCAGCTCCACATCCATGTGCCAGCCTGGATGTGTGCAGCCACTATGTCTGCCGCCTGAACAGTCCTCCTACAGTGCCCCCTCCCCAGTTGCTGCAACAACAGAGGATAGTGGGCCACAGTCGGCCAGGCTGCAGGCCAACACGTATGCCACAGGCAAGTGTGTCAGCTGACAGTGGTCATGGAGTGTACTTCTGCATGGCATGTGTCACACCTGGCATGCCATGGTAGTAATCCTATGCCACCATACAGATGGTCAGAGTATAGCAGCACACATGGATATGCTGCGGTGTTCCTGACATGTACTGCCCCTCAACTGTACATGTGCTGTGATACCGGAGGTGTGCAGGCAGCTGTGTAACACAGGAATCATGTGCAGGGACACACGCAGTAACAGTATCAGCAACACTGAGGCACCACTGTCATGCTGTGACAGTGTGGGCCTACATGCATGGTCTGCTTTAAGAGGTCCAGCAGTGTGCTGTGTACACAGACCCATTCCACATGTTCCAGCATCCAACAGCATAGGTAATGTGCATACCACTGCGGATATATGTACATTGTGTTGTAGCCCACAGTACAGCTGCTATTTGAGGGTGCTTACCTACATCAACCTGGTTGTATTCCTGCAACATCCTTGGCCTATTGATCTGCAGATACTCTTCAAACAACATGAAGTCTTGCTGTATTCTGACTATTGCAGTTAGCCCCAGCACTCATACTGCCCCGGAGAGTAGAGGGTTAATTTTCTATGCAGAGCATAGAACGTTGTGCTCAAGCTCGGTTCAAACCTCTGTCTGCTGCACTTTAAAGGGCAACTGTCAGATTCTTTACTCCACCTAACTGAACAGCCGCTCCGGAGATTTCTCCTTTGCTCACGGTTCGAAAGTCGGTTAAAGTCCTCGGTTTTACCAATTATTTTTCACAAGTTTCGGTTCAGATCTCTGTCTGTGGTACAGTTAAGTACCTGGTAGTGAACTAGACATAGTAAACTTGTGGAAATTGTAAAAACTGAATTTTCGACCGGTTCAATTGAACTGGCCGTTTAGTGATTTATATATTCTGTCTTTGTTTTTAAACTTAGAGTGTGGTTACCGGTCCTTATTGGTTTAAAAATGCATTTTCTTGTGTTTTTTTTTCCAATACCCATGACACAGTTAGAAACTGATAAGGGTGTCTTGCCTGGTTGTTTGCCATAAAAAGGGTAAGTTTGTGGTTAGGATGGCTATGTCTGAGAAACCCAAAAGAAAAACCGGGCCCACTGGGTTTCAACACTGCAGTGTGTGTGGGGAGGTCTTTGCTAAGGCTGATCCCCACACCACCTGTGTTTATTGTCTGGGGTTTGACCACCTCGATTCAGACTGCCAAATCTGTAAAAATTTCCCTAAGTTTACCCTGGAAAAAGGTTAGGTAGGCTCAGGGATAAGGAGGCCGTGAAGTCCGCTGACCCGGATGGCCAGTCCAGTTCGGTTCCGACCGAAACTAAGGGAGTGCCCTCTGACCAGGGTGATACTTCTTCGGGCATGAGGAGAGCTAATCCTGAGGGATTGGTTCCTACAAAAAGAATAAGAAAATAAAAACTGGCCGGTTAGGATTCAGAGACCCATTTTCCGACCGCTGAAGAGATTGCCAATGCGATAAGGATTGTAGAATTGCTTCATCTGGTTCTGTCTGATCTGGCGCCTTCTGGCAGGCGTTCGATTCGGTCGGTTCCTCCAGTTCAAGATTATGCCCCTGAAGATTTCTATGAACTGGATTTGGAGGGGGATGAAGATTATGATGATGATGATGATGATGACAATGCCGATGGTGTGGGAGGTCTGGTTGAGCCCATTGAACCGGACATCTCCCCAGACAGGCCTTCTGGTGTTTCCCCTCCTAGGTTTTCTGAGTCCCCTTCCCACTACATGTTTTACAGGAAAGTGGCAGAAACCCTCCAGCTCCCTGTGGAAGAAGCTGTAGAGGAACAAGAGGAACCTGATTATGTGAAGATGATGGACATCCCAGAGTCCATGAGACTGTCTATTCCCCTTCATAAGTCTTTTGGGAAATAGACACAAAAGAGTTTAAAAACTCCAAACTCTGTACCTCCTGTCAACAGAAGGATGGACAAAAGGTACACCTTATCAGGTTCTGGTACAGAATACTTGTATCAACAATGCAGCCATGTTGGGGTTGTGCAGACTGCAGCCTGTGATAAGGCTAATATACCCTTGGCTTTACACCCCCCAGATAAAGATTCTAGGAAGCTGGATGACATGGCAAAGAAACAGTACATGGCATCCGCCTTTGGACTCAGGCAGGCTAATTATATGTCTTATGCAGCCACGTACCAGAGGTCCAGGTGGGACACTGTACTGGCACTTTCTAAGCAGGCCTCCCCCCAGCTAGCCTCGGAGATGGAGGGGGTGGCTGCTGATGAGATTGAGGTATCTAAGGTACAGTTCCATGCTGCTGTGGACTCCAATGATGTGTTTTCTAGAGTCATGGCTACATCTGTGGCTCTTCGGGGAATGGCGTGGCTCAGATGTACTAGTCTCTCACAGGACACCCAGGCTAAGGCCATGGATTTCCCTGTGGTGGGTAATTCTCTGTTTGGGGATCAGACAGAGAATTACATGAAAAAGATGGATGAGTATAGGACCACCTATAGGAGTGCACAGGCCAAGGAAAGGCAGGCAACTCCTCAAAGGCAGCAGGCTAGGTGCAGGAGCAGGCCTTTTCATAGGCCTTTCTACCAAGCACAGGCCTCTTCTCCCTTTCCTCAGAGAGGGTTCTTCAGAGGGAGAGGCAGATGGGGGATGAGCAGGGCTGCACCCATCCCTCAATCTAAAGCTCCTGCCAAGCTTACACCCTGATGTGTCAGCCCAGGTTGACTCCCCCATTCCTGTAGGAGGCAGGCTGGCTTACTTAATCCAGGACTGGATGTCTGTTACATCAGACAAGTGGGTCCTGGAGGAGGTAAGCCAGGGGCTGGTTCTCAGCTTCAAGAAATTTCCAAAGCTGAGGGCCAGATCTTTTCTACCTGAAAGCGTCTCCGAAACCATTGCCCTAGAGGCAGAGATTTCATCTCTACTGGCTCTAAAGGCTGTAGAGAGATTTCTTACATTGCACAGGGGCAAAGGTCTGTACTCCAGGTACTTCCTTACTCCAAAAAAGACAGGGGAATGGCGACTCATCCTAGACTTAAGATACCGGAACAAACATCTTTTAAAACCAAAATTCAGAATGGTGACTCTGTGAATAATCCTTCCCTTTCCAAGGCCATGGGACTGGCTAGCCTCCTTGGACTTAAAAGATGCCTACTTTCACATTCTCATCAGGTGCTCCCACAGAAAGTACCTCAGGTTTGAATTGCCTTCAGGCCATTATCAGTTCAAAGCTATGCCATTCGGCCTGACATCAGCTCCAAGGGTATTCACAAAATGCCTAGCAGTAGTAGTCGCCTTTTTAAGAAGGAAAAATATTTCCATATTTCCATACCTGGACGACTGGCTCATTGTGGGTCAGTCCCCAGACCACGTAAAGTCAGACCTTCAAGTGACTCAGCAAGTGCTCACTTCCCTAGGATTCCTTTTCAATCTTCCCAAGTCAGTTCTTGAGCCTGTACAGCTCCTCACCTTCATGGGGCAGAGTTGGATACAGTCAGAGCAAGAGCTTTTCTTCCCTTGGAAAGGGCAAGGGCTATTGTAGAGCTGGCTTCTTCATTCCACCTTCTGGTCCTCAGCCAGCAAGGCACTTCCTTCAGCTTCTGGGTCACATGGCAACTTCTACAGCAGTGGTCCAAGGGGCCAGATTTCAGATGAAGGACATACAGTTTCACCTGAGGGCCTTTTGGTCCCAGAAGAAAGATTCTGTAACCAAACTAGTTCCAGTGACCCAGACTCTGATCCAGGCTCTCCAATTGTAGCAGGATTAGGGCAACCTCAGGCAAGGAGCCCCATTCATCACTCAGTCTCACTCTGTGGTCCTAACCTCAGATGCTTCTCTATTGGGTTGGGAAGCCCATCTGGGGGCTCTCACAGCCCAGGGACTGTGGCCCCCTCAGGAATCCCTTCTTCATATCAATCTTTTGGAACTCAGGGCAGTCTCTCTGGTCCTGCAAGCTTTCTCTCAGTCAGTGCAGAACAAGGTGGTTCAGGTCAAGACAGACAATATCACCACCATGTGGTACATGGCCTTGTGCATGGAAGCCATGAAATTGTGGTCCCTAGCTTATTCTCTGCAGACCTCTCTGATAGCAGTCCACCTTCCAGGGAAGGACAATGTGCTGGTAGATGCACTGAGCAGGATCTCCCAGGGCCATCACGAATGGTCCCTGGACCCTCTGGTGTTGAAAGTGACTTTTTCAAGGTGGGGCACTCCAGAGATAGATCTCTTTGCAGCCCCAGACAATCACCAACTTCCTCTGTTTTGTTGCAGACCCCCGGTCTTGGGCTCAGTCCCTCTGGATGCTCTGATTTTGAACTGGGAAGGGAAATTTCTATATGCCTTCCCTCCCTTTCCTCTACTGTTCAAGGTTCTGGTCAAGGTAAGGTCACAACCTTGCAAAGTGATTCTGATTGCTCCAGACTCGGCCAGGCAGCCTTGGTACCCCCTGTTGCTGTCCCTAGCAGTCCATCTTCCCCTGTCTCTTCCCAGGAATTACAACCTATTAACCTCCTCTCAGGAGAGGATTTGGTACCCCAATCTTCGGTCTCTCAATCTCAAGGTATGGCTCTTGAAGAGTTAGAGTATGCAGATTTGCATCTGTCCCAAGGGGTTCTGGATATTCTCAAAGCCTCTCGAAAGCCTACCACCACAAAAACCTACAACTCAAAATGGAAAAGATTCAGCATTTGGTGTTCCAAGAAGCATATATCCCCAGACACTGCTGAATTGTCTACAGTTCTGGATTATATCGTTCATCTTAATGGCCTAGGCCTCAGACCAGCTACTCTCAAAGTACATTTGTCAGCTGTTTCTGCTTTTCTCTCAGTGGGAAACTTTCCTCACTGTCATCTCACCCTGTATTCTGTAAATTTTTCAAGGGATTGCTTCATACCAATCTCCCCCTTTAGGGATCCTACCCCTGCTTGGGATCTTAATGTTTGCATTGCTCAGCTTATGCAACCCCCTTTTGAGCCTTTGTCTTCAGCAGAGCTTAAGTACTTGACTTGGAAAACTGTGTTCCTGGTAGCTATTACCTCTGCCAGGTGTATCAGTGAATTGCAAGCTCTGGCAGTGGAGCCTGATTTTATCTCATTCCGCAGAGATAAGGTGGTCCTTAGAACTAGTAGAAGGTTTTTACCTAAAGTGGTTTCAGATTTTCATCTGAACCAATCTATGTCTCTCCCTGTGTTCTTCACTGATCATTCTTCTTCAGGAGAAAGAAGTTTACACAGTTTGGATGTTAAAAGAGCCCTTAGTTAATAGATTGAGCATACTAAGGCTCACAGGTTTGACTCCCTTCAGTTGTTTCTCACTTATGGGGAAGTGGGTAAGGGCAAACATGCCACTAAGAGAACTATTGCCAGGTGAATTGTCTCTTGCATTCAATTCTGCTATGAGAAGCTAGGCAAAATACCTCCCTCAGGCCTAAGGGATCATTCAACTAGAGGTACAGCTGCTTCCCTGGCTGCAGCCAGGGATATTCCTTTCCTAGAGATATGTAAAGCAGCCACCTGGAAAACAGTCCATACATTTACGAAGCATTACTCCCTGGACATCCAGGCTAGGAGTGATGCTTGGTTTGGTACAACAGTACTGCAGAGCCTATTTCCAAGGTAGGCTCGATTCCCTCCTCCATGGAGATACTGCTTGGTAGTCTGCAATAGTCAGAATAGAGCAAGACTTCATGTTGTTTGAAGACAAAATTACTCACCTTAGTAATTATGTTTCTTCTACTGGAGTCTTGCTGTATTCTGACCTCCCTCCCTACCTCCCCTCTCAGAACCTGTTTTTGTGAAGTGGGCTGGCAGGTGCAGTGTTGCACCCCAGGGGTGAATTTGGGTACTCCCTCCTTTTAGAGAGGGGGAGTGGATTATATTAATAATTTAACAGTCTTAAGTTGTTCACTAGCTAGTTTTTGATTTTGGATTTCTTGACTTGAGTCTTTTTGGGGTCCAAAATATTTGGTTGCCATTTGGCTAGTAAAAATTTTACAATTTCTACATAGTAGTTAGTTAGTATTAGCTTGTAAGAATCTGACAGTTGCACTTCAAACTGCAGCAGACAGAGGTTTGAACCGAACTCGAGCTCAACATTCTATGCTCTGTATAGAAAATTAACCCTCTACTCTCCAGGGCAGTTTGAGTGCTGGGGCTAACTGCAATAGTCAGAATACAGCAAGACTCCATTAGAAGAGACATAATTACTAAGGTGAGTAATTTTTTCTTACTGCATGCACTTGCAATGCCTGTCAGCAGTACAGGTGGAGCTCTTGCAGCCCTTAAATAGCCCGGCTGGACAATTCTCAGGTTAATGCATGCAGGGCTGTCAGTAATGATGTGCTAATGAGGTGGTTTGCCCTTTGCATGTGTGATAAGACTTATCTGCATACTGTTTTTGAATATGGCAGGATTTAGCCCTGGGCTAACATGATAGCTTCGGGCAAAACTGTAGTGCTGCGCTAGAAGGCCCTGCACTGCACAATGCCATTGCTACACTGCTCCCAATGCACATGTGTGGTGCCGGCATGGTGACAGGGGTCACACAGGGGTTGTGACTGGGTCACGCCTTCACGCTGACGTCCAATGGCCTAGCGCCGTGCTACTGTGTCTTGCGCGGCACCTGAGCCATTTACTGCAGCACTACTGCACGAGTGGGCATTCAAAGGCCTGATAGTGTAGTTTCAGCCAATAGTGTTGGGGTGTTGCCAGCAAAGTTTGTTTTACAACCATGGCAAGTGGCAGGAGAGTGAGGGCTGTGGCACACAGGGATCACAGGTGGGGGGAGGCAGAACTGGCAAACATTGTCCAGCTGGTTCTGCAGAGAGAGTGCCAGCTTTTTGGGGAGGTCTAGGAGGGGGACAGGCCCAGGAGGCAAGTCTGGGCCTCCATTGCCTGCCACCTGCCCCAGAGGACGGGCATCACCCAAAATGGTGAGCAGTACCATCACCGCTATGTGGACCTTCAGCGGAAGGTGAGGCAGTGGCTGGAATGTTTCTGCCAGATGGTCCAGGATGAGAGCATGCCCGCACCAGGTAAGTGTCTGCCAGGGAAAGGTCACATACAGTCACATGGCAGTGTGTGGGTGCAAAGACATGCCCAAATGTCATATGTGTGTACGGAGGCGTACAGCCTCCACACATGCACATGTTGTGGTGGGGGGCCATATGACTGCTGTGTGTACACCATGGATGATCTGCTAGTGTGCGTGTGTAGCTGCACTGTAACCCTCTCCATAACCATGCATACATTGCACTGTGCTGTCCTCACATGGCACACTACAGTGTGTGACATTGACATCTGTATCACATGCATACAGTGCGCTGACAGACAGTATGTGAGCCATGTGACAATTGGCTCCATGTGGGGGGGTTTATACTGTGCATGCAGGAGGGATTGGCAATGGGGGGGGTGTTGCACACGATGATGTCCATGATGTAAGTGACACTGTTGTTCCACCTTATCTCCACAGACCACAGGGACAGGTACAGCCAGCGCAGTGGCAGGAGGAGCCAAGGCGGAGACACCAGACAGGCAGTCAGCAGTGAGGGACACTGGAGTGGTGCATGTGAGTATGCAGTTGTGTTGTCAGTGTGCATTTCAGATGCCGCAGGGTGGGTAATGGTGCTGTCCCACAGTTGGAGGGGGGCATGGCATGTCCATAGTGTTGTACTGGTGAAGGGTGGCTGCTTTTTGCATCTGTCACTCGTCAGGCTTCACGTGTGGATTTGTGTGTCAGATGGCTAGACTGCCCACACTGACTGCAGTCCTCTCTTGTTGCTGCAGAATGGCAGGCAGGGCCCTGTGGTGGTGCAGTTTATTGAGTCTGCTATGTCTCTGCTGTGTATTTGCCTGCAGTGCACAGCACAGTGGCTTGCACAAGCGGCCACACACCCATGGTGCAGTGGTCACACTGTGCCATATCCGCAGTGTGTGTCATGCATTCCAATCATTGTACCTGTGTCATATTTGCAGCTGTGGTATGGTGTCCTGGTGCTGTCCTGTGGATTACACACAATGTAGGTGAATGCACATGCTGTCCAGCCCCCATGGTGATGGCATTGGTCACCAACATTGTGCTGTGTAGGGTCTGCTGTGCTAGCTCCCTGTTGGCCACCACATGTGTTGGCAGGCACGGTCCCTGTACGCATTTCCGTATATGGAACTGTGTGCATGTCCAACATATGACACCTTGCTGTCCACATGCACATATGCATGTGTGTCTTTGGGCTACATCAGCATGTAAAGCATATTGCTGTGTTCTCTGGTTAGGGTGTCAGTGTGTCACATGCCATGCTGCTGCTGCATGTTCTGGGGTTGCAGACTGTGTTGCTGAATACATTACCCTGTCATCTGTGCCACAATATTAGCGTGTGTACATATTAGTTGGTTCTGGCATGCCCCTGGTTGCTATGTGTGCACTGCATGAGGATACCATTGGGATGGCAGTGTTGCATGGTACCATTGCATGTGGGTGGACATACCTTCATACTGGCCTGCAGGGCACCGTACACATGCCGTGGCCATGTGTGCACAGTGTACATCGTACGTCATCTGTCAGGTGTGTTGTGCCCAGGCATGTGCATTGTATGTGTGTCACCATGTCCCTGTGCAGACACTGCATGGTGTGCCTCTGCCATGGACATTGTCCCTGTTCACACACTGTTCCCACCATGGTGTGGGCATGTGTGCCATGCCTACACCAAACATGTATAACTGTTGCATTGCACTGTTCTGCTCCAGTGTGTCACCTTGTCATTTCTGTGCTGCTCACTGTGGCCTCGGTCATGTACACCTCCGGGAGGGGGAGGCTACAGTTCTGTGGGTCTGTGTTGCAGTTTTGACTGGGGTACTGTGTCCATTGCAGGTCCACATGACAGACCTGTGTCAGGGGTGGTGTCTGTGGCTGTGCGGGGGGTGGACACCAGCATATTGTCTGTTGCAGTGCACTGTGGATTGCCACCACAGGCAGCGGACTGTTGCCAACTGGACATTAGTTCAGTGCTTCCAGTATGTACTGCAGCATTTATCCTGGCTCTTCCTCTGTTTCACTGGACAGCATGTCCCGATCACGTGGTTGCTGCTGTATGTGTGTTGCTGCTTTGGGGCACACTGTGGTCTGCCTCAGGAAGCTGTGTAGGTGCACTGTGATGTGGCCTACATTGGGTCTGCATGGGGCTCTGTCCCATCTGTGTTGCTGTTGATGATGGGCTTTCTGTCCTACATGGCTGCGTGGGTTGGGCATGTTGTTCACATGTTTTTTGGGGCCTCCACATACAGGCACAGGCTGTGTGGCATGGACACTGTTCCCATTGTTGGGTACATGGCCATGTTGGTTGGGACATGCTGTCCTCTGGTGCCACATCCTGTGCTCTGCGGTGCTGAACAGTGTAGGGACACCCATCTTACATGGGCTTCTTTACCCCACAGGTGCATCTCATGTGCCAGTGTGGTCCCAGAGGCTGGAGGATGGAGAGGACCGGAATGAACTCCTCAGGTAACTGGTTTGGCATCAAAGGACCATTATAGAGCAGCAGGCTGTGCTCACTGGGGAGGCATGCCGTATTCGGGCACTGCTTACAGAGAGACTTCAGGCCTAGCAGCAGGCGACAGCGCCTTGATCCCCCAGTTCCCTTGTTTGGTTAATTTCTACCCCCCTCCACATTTATTTGCTGTTTCTGTTCATTTTTCTCACTGTACATACAGTAGTTTAGGATGTTGGTTATTATTGTTACTGTATAGTTGTGTTGTTTGTAAATAGTTTTGCACATTGTGGATATGTTGTAATATAGTTTTCTTGTTATATTCATGTGTCCTGTGCCTTTCTTGGGTTATTGTTGTTGGTGTCACTGCTGGGCTTTATCACAACCACAGTCCATGTGGTTCACCATGGTGCCTGCCATCCTGGCCTCTCCTGTGGCACTGTTGTCATGATAGTTCTCCCTGTGCTGTCTGTAGCTTTGCATCTGCTGGTGGTTTGCTATGGGTGTGTTGGGTTTATCCAACACTTGGCTGACATAGGCCACTCTCCATGTATACCACACGTGGGCTGTGTGTGTGGCAGGCAACATGTGCCCTATGTCTGCTCGTGGCTATGGTCTGTTCCTTATTCCGTGGGTACACCTCAATGCCAGTGCCAGTGGGGGTGGGAATTGGTCTGTGGGATTGTGTGGTGATTTCTCCATATGGCCATGGCTGCCATCCATCCCCCTGTGTCCTCCCACTGTGTGTTCTGCAGTGTGCATTTCCCTGTCCTGTGTTGGGATGCCTTTTCAACTCACCCTGTACATGGTGGGCACTGGTTGGTTCCATATGGACATAAATGCCTGCACTGTCATTTCTGTGGGTCACATACCCACTGCCCCATCCTGGTACCCTTTCCACTGTTCACATCCATATTGTGTTGCTACATCTTGGGGTCTCTCTTTATACAGTAACTTCTTTGTATATATCAGCTTTGGTTCATGTGTGTTTTCCTGTCATTGATTTTGGTGATTCCTTTGTTGTGGGTTGGGTTGCACACTGATGTATCCTCTGCTGTTCAAATTTTGGGCTGCACTTCTTTGCATGCACCCCCAGTGGACACATTACTCCTATGTATTGTGCTGCTGTTGCTGTGTGCACTGCCTGGTTCCTATATTCAGAGCTGTGCTCTCTGCTGCCTATATTCAGTGCTGTCTTGTTTGCCGGGCTAGCTGCTCTCCCAGCCCTGTTTGCACAGCTTCCTTTGCTCACTATATTCAGCGGGTTTAGCCCCAGGGCTATCCCTTTGAGTATAGTGTGCTATTGGTTCTGGGCTAATTTGGCATGCCGTGCAGTGCTGATTTTGCCCCGGGGCTAAGTTTTGAATATCTGTCCCCTAATTTGTGACTTCACCACTCCTGAGCTATAGGTCTTACTACTCATTAGTTGAGATAAATGTGTTATTCCATTATAAACCATTATGCAGTCCCTATTTCCCAGCTGGTTAAAGGCATTTTGCTATGCTCCATACATAACAGCCACCAAAGGTGACCACCCTAACTGTACATCCTGTTGTTTGTTATTAACTAAATATTGTCCAGTGTCTATAAATGCCATGGTCCATTCTCAAAACAACCTGTGTTTGCAAAACAATTAAATTAAATTAATTTTATTATTAATTTTCTCATCAATGTGAAATGGACAACTTTCACCTTCATAGCATTGTGTAAAATAATCATAAGACATAGGTTTGAATATCATAATGTTCCTTTAAGGCAAAAAAAAAGCAAAGTCTCTAATCAAATTTTAGGCAGTTCAAAATTGACACCTTTGCTGGCCATCTCACATGAGAGGTCAAGGATTGATTGGGCATGGAGTTCAACTACCCTGTTACCTACTGTACATTGTGGTCCCTCCATGGCAAGGTCGAGGCACATGGGGGGGGGGATTTGCACTGGGGTAGCCCATGCTGTGCTTGTCATATGGATCAGCAGAGGACTTCAGATTCCAGCGCTGCCAATACAGCACCTTTCATGACCACTCACAGAAAAGAAAATTAAAGAAACATAAAATAAAATTTAGGGAGGTGGGGGAGAATGATCAGAAGCACGACTTAGTGAGTACTATTCTTAGAACTGCTACCCACTCCATATGCAATTTAGGAAAGGCAGAGAGCGCCATTATACAGACTAACGCATGGCTACTTTCATGATTTAAACAGTCACGGTTCCGGTCCCTATGCATTTAGTGATCCTTTTGTAACAGGGAGCCTATACAGGAGGGACGGATGGACATTGCCTGAACAAAAGAAGGGTGAAAATCCTGGCACATAAGATTAATATAATGGTGGTGGTGGGGGGGGGGGTAAACTTAGGGATGTGGTGGTTGAAGGTTGTTGATGGAAAGCTCCCATGCCCACAGAATCAGAAAACAAACAAGCATTTGTCAATGTCGAATGTATGCTTGCTGATATTAGCATTGGACGTGCAGGAGTTAGACAGATGCAGAATAGCAGTGGCAGTGAAGTATTGAACTCATGCCAATCCCACCTCAACCCTGTAGAGATGGACAGGCATTGGAGTGTGCCTGTGAGTCATTGCCCATAATGCTCAGGGCATTTCACCTCACCCTATAATGTAGACACAGACAAGTGTTGAGGTGTGCCTTGGGGTGTTCGGCTTCACAGTCACCCCATTTCATAAGGACATAAGCTGAAATGGGTGCAGTACAGGAGAATGGGGTGAAGTCTGGGGCTGAAGAGTGCAAGGCACACCTCGATGCCTGTCACTGGCTTCAGGGTGGGGGTGGGATGGCATGAGCATTACAGCCGGTGATCCAAAGTTACACCTCTGATGCCTGTCAGTCTGTACAGGGTATGATGTTATGGTTAGAAACCCTAATGCCCCAGGTGTGTGTTGGTATTTGCACTACAAATTGTCAACATGGCCTTTTTGTGACCCCCACCTCATGAAAGCATTTGGGACCTCTTCTCATGAACAGTGGCAGTGTGATTTTGTTAATGTGTCCCAAACTTTGAGTTCCCACAGCAACAGTGCCATTCTGGGACAGATGTGTGAAAACACAGATCAGGCAGGATGTGAAGAATGACAGCTGTACCATCCATAGCGAGGTGTGAAGAGATGGCAATGTTGAAAATCTGTAGTGAAAATATTAAAAATGCTCGAAGTTCCAAGCGTACATGGAAACTGCACAGCACATGCTTGTACCGCAGTCATTTAGTGGAATTATTTCACCAAATTTTCAACATAGGCATTTTGTGACCTCTGCTCATGAACACTGTCACTATGATTTTCTTAATCTGTCTGAAACATTAATTTCCCACAACGACTGTGCCATTGTGCACCAGATGTGCAAAAGCATATTTCGGGCAGGATATGAAAAATGACAGCTGTACTGTTCATACGGAGGTGTGGAAAAATGCCAATGTTGAAAATATGGAGTGAAAATATTACTAATTTGCTCACTTCCAAGCATACGTGGAAACTGCCCAACACACGCTTGTAACACAGTCATTTCATGGACTTTTGTCACCAAATTTTCAACATTGGCATTTTAGGTCCTCTGCTCATGAACAGTGTCACTATGATTTTCTTAATGTGTCCCAAACACTGATTTCCCACAGTGACCGCACTATTCTGCGCCGGAAGTGCAAAAACACATTTTGGCCAGGATGTGAAAAATGACAGCTGTACTGTTCATAAGGAGATGTGGAAAAATGCCAATGTTAAAAATCTGAAATGAAAACATTACAAATTCATGAAGGTACGAGCATGCGTGGAAACTGTGCAATGCACACTCGTAAAACAGTCCTTTTTGGATTTTTTTTTCACCAAATTTGCAACATAGGCTTTTGAGAGCCCACCTCATGAACACTGGCACTGCTGTTTTGTTACTCAGTCCTGAAAGGTGATTCCACGCAGTGACCATGAAATCACATTTCAGGACCGAATAATGCCATGACAGTGGCTGAATTTGAGGAGGGATCCCAATAACCCTATGTTGAAAATTTGGTGCCAAAATTCCCCAAAATGCCTGAGATATGCACCAAATTTGAAAAAACCCTATTTATGTCATTATACAGCTTATCGGTATTTCTTCAGTTCGCGGTTGACTTTGAAGAGTACAGACGTGTTCCCGGTTCACCGAAGATCTTCACGCTGGGCTCCGGAGGTAAGTATGGGGTGAGGGGTGTGTGGGGGAGGCAGGGTGTGCAGAGGGTGGGCACGGTTTGGGGGAGGAGCCACTGAACTCAACGAGGGACAGTTTTCTGTTTTACAGGTTTAAAAAAAAAAAACATTGCAGGACTTTTTTTTTTACAGGGATATTTGCATGCTGGGTGGGCTCCAGCATGCCACCATGGAGTGTTTTTTTGGGGGCTGTAGCTGACGGGATTGGGCACCCCATTGGCACATACTAAGGGGGGAGAGCAAAGGGGATTGGGCACCCCCTTAGCACACAACAAATTGGGAGACATTATGCTGATGGAGTGGCTCCCATCAGCAAATTGAACTGGGAAGGGGGGGACTGAAGCCTGGGGGGATTGGGCCCCCCATTGGCAAAGAAAGACTGTTGGGGGGCACATGATGCTGAGGGGGATTGGACACCCCCTCAGCACACAACAAATGGAGGAGGAGGTTACAGTATGCCGACGGGGAATGGGCTTCCCTGTCAGCAAATGAACTGGGTCGGGGACTGCAAGGTACCACCCTGCAATGACTGGTCACTCCTTCATTGCAGCAGCGGATTAATTTCAAGGTGGTGGCATGCTGGCTGAACTAGTGTCAGCAGCAGCGTGCCACTGCATTGGGGAAAGTGGGCCAAGCCACCTCCAAAACCCCACTTCTCTCCTAAACTGTGACAAAATGTTTCTTGTGCATGCGCACAAGCAAACATAATAAAAAGGAAAAAGTCAAAAATGGTGTAGTAAGCAGCAGTCCTATGCAGTATGGCAAATTAACTGGCATAGCCTAACAAATAATATAGCAGGCCAATTAAAGTAGAAATGCATGTGTATGAATAAAAGGAGTCTTTGCAACAATGGCATGTGAGAATTAGAAGTCTTAGCTGGAGTAGATAACCTTGACATTATCAGTATCACTTAGACTTGGAGGAATAACTCCAATCAATGGATACAGACATGTAGGCCTATAAAGTACTCAGGCCCTGGTGGAGGACTATGGGTCAACATAGGCTGTGCAGTGATAAATGATGTGACATATAAGGAATAAAGTACGGCTGAGTATACACAATGATCCTGTGTTTCTATTGAGTGGTTGAATATACCAGCATATGGACCTCGAGAGCGAAGCTTGAGAGGTCCATGCTGGTATCTTCAACCCTGAGATGGAAACAAGATGAGTTGTGTATACTCAGCCATACTTTATTTTTTATAGTATATGGTTCCATGATATAGAAAAATAAAATTGAATTTTTCATCATTTAAACTGTCATAAGGTTTCATATCTTGTGTGTGTGTCCCCACTTGCTGTCAGCAGCTCGCTCAGCTGTGAAGTTCCCATCAGTGCAGTCTCGTTCCAGTCCTGAGTCTACAAATGTTTGTGGTATTACTCCATTTAGAAAAAAAAGAAAGAAAAACTGTGAAGTTGCTATGGTTTGGGAACACGGAGCCAGCTATGGCAGTCTGTATCCAAACCATCTCCATGAACCAGTCGATAAGTGCCGGAGCTATGTTTGTTTGATTTTTTTTAACAGGTCCGTTTCATCCAATCATGTGGCAGGATAGCGTGGGACTCATGAATATTAATTAGGGGCTGCTGAATATTTATTTTAAAACATGCACAGTCAGTTTTAGAATGTGCACAACAACTTTTAGAACATGCACAACAACATTAGAGCAGCTACTGATTTCTATATTTAATGAGCTCTAACCATATACTGTGGAAGCTATGCTTGTTCACTTTCTTAACACAGGCGGTTTACATTTGTCAGTAGTGTAATAGGGGTAAGTCGATGTTGGTCAATACACAGCGGTAGAGTGAGCCAGGTTAGGGTTAGTCGGTATGCATGCTATATTTCTTTTTTTAATTTGTTTAAGTTGGGGGGCCCAATTTGTTTAAGTTGGAGTATTCTGCCTCCACAATACCCATTTAAAATAAGAAAGGGTGTGTGAAGTGCAGAGATCACAATTTAAATGAATTAAAATCACAACCATACCAGCTAATCTGAAGTCTTGAAAGCAATGTTGCATACCACACTACTCAGTCTATGTGGTCCTGGTCCTTGGTCTGTAGTCTTTCAACATCGCCAGTATTCAAATGAGAATGAGATGGGACAAGAGGATAGGGAGTAGCACTGTATGTTAGACAGGAATTTCAGCACATACTTATGAACATATAAAAAGCCAGCTGAAGAAGGCCATTTCATCTATCAAGTCTGCTTGGTAAATGATGCAGGGTCTATGGCTTATGCCACTGTCCCAGCCCCTCCCTCCTGTGTCATCCCTTCCTTCCATGCTACACCTCCACAGTCCATGGCTTCCCTTTGTGCTTGTCTCAGGCCCTCTTGAAGGCCCCCACCATCTTTACTGAGACCTCCTCTTCTGGCAGTGCATTCAATGTGGTCACTGCCCTCTCCACAAAAAATGCTTCCTAACATCCCTCCTAAACTCCACCCCCCATCAACTTCAAGCTGTGCTCCCTCATGTTTCTGTTGTCACTCATTTTAAAGAGACCTTTGTTTTCCACTCTATTAATCCCCTTCAAATATCTGAAGGTCTCTATCTATCATATCCCCCCTCTTTCTCCTCTCCTCCAGGGAATACATCCTTAGGGCTCCCAGCCTCTCTTCATAGGACCTATTCTTCTGACCCATGATCATCTTGGTTGTTCTCCTTTGGACCCTCTCAAGCAAGCTAGTAACTCTCTTGTGGTATGGATGTAAATACCTTACCCCATATTCTAGATGTGGTCTTATAATTGACTTGTACAAGGGGAAAAAAAAAAACTCACTTCGCCTACTACCGAATCCCCTGGCAATACGCTCCAACATCCTGTTCTCTTTGCAGCTGTTTTCTTGTATTGCATGGAGTGTTTCAGGTCTCTAGTAATCACCACACCCAGATCCTTTTCTTCCTCTGAAGCCACTGCCCAGCCCCCAGGTAATCATAATGTGTTTTTCGAAATCAGTTGTGGGGGGATGGTTGAAGACAGGATAAAAATGTGAGTGCAATACTTTTGTTGGGAAGTGCACTTCAGCACTTGTTTCTTCATAGAAGCAAAGCAAACCCTAGTTTAACCTTATGCAAAACACCATACTAATTCCTGATGTTTCATTAACCTTGCTACTGCAGCTTGCTCAGGATAACTGTGAGTAAGTAGCTTTGGTGGAATTTGAACCTGAACTTGCTGGTTCCCAAGCCTGTGATCCAACCACTGGACCCAATACCATCCCTCTGTCACATTTTTAAGGCTGCTTAGTGAAGCTTAAAGCAGACAGTAGTGGCCACTGGAGGGAGCCAGGGGAACTCAGTTCCAAGAGTGAAATTAAAAGTCTGACTCAGTTCCAGGACTAAACTGATATAGGATTACTTCCATATAAAATACACACCCATAAGGGCATAACACTTAAACAGCAACATACAGTAAAGAATACATCCCCAGGTCCCTGTCAGATATGTTCAACACTAGATCACAGGTGGTGGGTTCCCTCGGTGACTCCTTTCCATTTCCAACACTGAAAGAAGACTTCCTGTTAGAGTTCTGCTGGGTGTGGCCAAAAACCAGAAAATGAAAAATACTGGTAATTTACTCACCTGGTAAAGGTGATTGTGGGGGAATATATCTCTGAAGCACTCCACATTCATGACATCATGAGTTGTGTACACCTGATAGGTTGCTTGATGCACATGTGACTTCGAAAAGAAGTCCATCCCTCTTCTCTGGGGACCTGCTCTCACTGGATCAGTTTGATGTTATTCCAAAGCTGTATCTGCAAAGAAATTCTAGTAATGCTGTTTTATGGTAATGGATCATTTATTGTCTACCCAATGGAGTTCAAGGGAAAGAAATATTTTATTTCCTATTGCTACACTCTAATAAAAAACACACCGGCCCGTACGGCATGCCAGCACAGAATATCATTCTTATATTTGTATTGCACATCTGTAGGGTGGGATGTGGAGTGCCTCTGAGATATATTTCCGCACAATCACCTTTACCAGGTAAGTAAACTACCATTGTGGGGGATAATCTCTGAGGCACTCCACATTCATGACATCATGGGTTTCTAAAAAGCAATACCCACATCCTCGGGTGGGGCAGACGTGTCTTTTATTAGGTTATTTGAGCTTGCCACCAAGAGTACTGAGTGGCCAAAGTTCATTTTAGTGTCCTGTGACACATCCACTCGGTAGTGTCTAGTGAAGGTGTGTACAGAGGACCATGTTGCTGCTGCACATATCACCTCCACTGTGGCCATGTTCTTTTCTGCCCACGAAATTGCGACTGCTCTGGTCGAGTATGCTTTTAGGTCCTTGGGTGCTATGCCATTAGTGACTCCGTAGGATTCAAAAATTGCTGTTTTAAAGTGATTGGTGATGGAGGATTTTGAGGCTGGTAAACCTTTTCTTTTGCCCTGCACGGTGATGAACAGTTTATTCGATTTGCACACTTCTTTTGTGCGTGTGATGTATGTTGTCAGTATTCTTTTCATTCCCAATATTTGTAGCTGGGCGTCCTTTTGTACTTCCGCAGGGAGGAGTTTGGCTGGTATCTCAATTGTTTGATTGAGGTGGAAGGATGAGGCCACTTTAGGAATGAAGACTAGAATGGGTCTTAGAGATATCCTAGCACTGTAAAATATTATGAATCAGTATCTACATAACAGGGCTTGCAGTTCTTCTACTCTTCAGGCTGAACAAATTGCCATAAGAAATATTGTCTTTAGGTTTAATCATTTGAGATCCATCGATTGCAGAGGTTCGGAAGGAGCTTCTGTCATGCCTCTTAGGACCGTTTAGGTCCCATGGGGTTAGTATGTTTTTTTTATTTTTGGCCGTATATTCATAGTGGCTTTTATGAAGCATACTATATCCTGCTGTGAGCCTGGTGTAGTACCCTGTATCTGTCCTCTTGCTGCCCCTATGGCAGCGATCTGGACTCTAAGTGATGCAGGTGACAGGCCCAGATTCAGTCCCTCCTGGAGGAATAGTAGTATATCCGCTATAGAGCAGAGGTTTGAGTCTATTTTGTGGTGAATGCACCACTTTGTGAATACGCCCCAGTGTCATTGATAGGTGCTTGTGGTGGGTGCCCACCTGGACATTGTCATGGTGGTAATTACCATCAGGTGGTAGCCCACTTTCAGCAGTCTTTCCCTTTCAGGAGCCAGGCCGTCAACTGTAGTTGTTGCAGGTTCAGATGAAATATTGGTCCCTGGCTCAGGAGATCGTACCTGTCAGGCAGTCTCCAGGGATGGTCCAGTTACATTAATACTATCATGGCAAACCAGGACCTGCGAGGCCAGTGTGGTGTTATGAGTATTACTCTGGCTCTAGTAATGCATATTTTCTTTAGAACTTGGGGTATTAGTGGTAACGGTGGGAAGATGTATGCGACGTGAAATGTCCAGTGTGCTGTCAGAGCATCTACTCCTAGGGCACGTTTGTCCTTGTATCTGGACCAGAACTTGGGGCACTGATTGTTTTTGCTGGATGCCATCAAGTCCAGTTCTATTGGTCCCCATCTCCTGTTGATTTGGGCAAAGACCTGTGAGTGTAACTGCCATTCCCCTAGGTGTATCTTCTGGTGGCTCAGCCAATCTGCCGCTGTGTTTAATTTTCCTGCTGGGTGAATGGCTGCTATGGATTTGAGGTGTTTCTGTGCCCATGGCATGAGCTTTGATGTCTCTCTGAGCATCACTCTGCTCCTGCTTCCCCCTTGATTGTTTATGCATGACACTGTCACCTGGTTGTCTGATCTCATTAGTACGTGCTTGTTCTGGACCTGTTTGTTGAAGTGTAGGAGGGCTAGGAACACTGCTCTCATTTCCAAAACATTTATTGTGAGTTTTGACTCTTGTAATGACCATCTTCCTTGAGCTGATTGAGGGCCCAGGATGGCTCCCCAGCATGTGAGCCTTGCATCCATTTCTATAATGATCTCTGGTTGAATGTCTAGGGGCATTCCATGTGTGAGTTTGAGTCTGTTTGTCCACCATGATAGGCTTTTTTTTTTTTTTGTACAGCCTCTGGGAGTCTGACTGTCTTTGTTAGGTCAATGTCGTGTGTTAGGCCCCGTTTTATCAGGAATGACGTGAGATGTCTCATGTTCCTTCTGGCCTAAGGGACTGTGTCTATGGATGAGGACATTAGTCCCAGAACTTGCGAAATGAGTAATAGTGATGGTTCTTTTGAGTTTTTCAGCTGTTTAGTTAAGGTTAGGATGTTTCTCACTCTGTGTTCCGAAGGATATACTAGGCCCACTGGTGTCTATCAATGTGCCTAGATGGTCTATGGATTGGCTGGGTGAGAGACAACTCTTTGAGTAGTTTATTACCCAGCCGTGGCCTTGTAGACATTTTATCACTTTGTTTGTTTCTCTTATGGACCGTAGGTCTGATCTGGTTTTGATGAGCCAGTCATCCAAATAGGGTATTTTGTGGATACCTTTTTCTCTCAGTTTTGTGGCTAATACTACTGTTACTTTTCTGAATACCCTTGGTGCTGATGCTAGAACCAGAGGTATTTTTAGTGGGATGGCCACATGGGAATGTGCAGGTAGGCATCCTTCAGATCTATTGATGTTAGGTAGTCGCCTGGACTGATAACTCCCAGGGTCAATCTGATTGTCTCCATTTTGAAGGGTTTGTACTGTATTGATTTGTTTAAATATTGGAGGTCTAGTACTGGTCTCAGTCCACCCCATCTTTTTTGGAATTGTGAAAAAGATGGAGTATATTCCTTTCCATTCTTCGGAGCTGGGTACCTCTGCTATTGCCTTGTTTTGCATAAGGTCGGTTATCACCCTCTGCACCTGGTTTGGAGTGGCCTAGTGTCTAGACACTGGGCATATGATGAGCCTGCCTAGGCTTGGCCACTGCGCGTTCAATGGCGTAGCCTCTCCTTATTATCTCTAGTATCCATCTGTCCTCTGTTGTTCTTTTCCATGCATGGGTGAATTCGAGGAGTTATGCACCTACAGGAGTGTTTTGGTATTGGCTGTAATCTGGATAGTCATTGTTTGAATTGTGTTCTATGGTTGTAACTTCCCCCTGCCTCTGTGTGATCCTCCCCTACCCCAGAATCTGATGTAGTGGCTGAGAGAGGGTATGGTTGTCTGTAGTTGTTGCCCCTATGTTTGTAATTTCCCCTTCTCTTGTCTAGAAAGGAATTGGATTGGTATGTTTGCCTGGCAGAGAGATAGGTAGATCTATTAGCCTGATCCTCGGTTAAGGATTTCCTTCCTCTTTTCCCTTTAGATATTTCTCTAGATCCTCTCTGAACAATAGAGTGCTCCTCGAAGAGTAACCTGTGGAGTGTTGACTTAGACTCCTTATCAGCATCCCATAGTTTCATCCATAGGGATCTATGGGCTCAATTGATTAGTACCATAGAGCGTGAGTTAATCTTAAGTGAATCTACTGCCATGTCCGTTAGGTACTTGGTGGAGAGTATGGCATTTTCCAGGAGTTGAGTCTCCGTGGATTTAGGGGGTAATTTTTTTATTACTTCTTGTAGCCATGTTAACTGGGCTCTTGTTGTGTATATGGCCATAGTGGCAGCTCTGGCATCTAATCCCATCAGCTCTGCATTTTTCTTGAAGTTGTCCTCCAGTTTACGGTCTATTGGGTCCTTGAAGCCCAATTCCGGCTCAGTAGGTAATACTGTCTTTTTATTTAAGGATGCTATTTGGAGGGTTATGGTTGGTGGTGTACACCACAATGCCAGTTTGCAAGCCTGAAGTGAGTACATCTTGTTCCATGACTTGCACTCTGGATGCAAACAGGTTCCATAGATTCTCATTCTTTGATAACTACCTCGTCTATTGATTCATACACGGGGAACACATCAGCTTGCTTTGTTGATGGTTATGACAAAGGTATTAGTTTCAATGAGGGGGCCGGCATAGGTATATCGAAGCCTGCTGTAGCCATAATGTTGCATACCAGTGCCAGAATCTGATCTGGGAAGCACCATTTTGCCGTTAGTGATTGTGGGTCAACCTCTACTTCCCCTACTTCCTCTATTTCCCCTTCATCCTCTGAAATATTGTCAATATCCATTGGGGTGGAGTGTGTGTTTGCCCCCGATGATGCCACCTCTTTTTTATTCAGTATTGGGGTGAGGGGTTTGGGCACTGCAAGCTCATTGAGTTTTTGAAGCATGGCAGACAGCACCTCCTGTTGTGCCTGCATGAGTTGATTATCCTACATTAAAATTGCAGTAGCATCCAAATCTTGCCCGGAAAAGGTCTTGGCCTTTATGGGTGGTGCTGCATCTATCGGTTTGTGTGAGCCCTAACTGGTGCCTTCCCCAGGGTCCTATAAATACGAAGGGATAGGTGTATCTTCTGCACAGGATGCACATAATCTGCCTAGCTGTTTTGGTGCAAGGGGAATGTTGCAGTGTCTGCAGCTCTTTGTTTTAGCCATTGCAATCTGTTGATAGAGGTAAGATAATGAGATTTTGTTAGGGGAGTGAATGAATTAAGTGTATTATGCACTGTATATTAAGTTTTATATTTAGTATAACATATTTATCTCAGTCGCTGTCCATTTCTGCCCTTCCCACATGGTTATTATAGCTTTAAGGTGGGGGTACAATCCTGTAGTTTATGGGATCTGTCCCCTTTAAATATGTGGATGCACTGTGCTGAAGGCTGCTCTCCCCTGCTAGTTGTGCTGGGAGATGCTCGAGTTGAAAGGTGAGGTGGATTCCGAATTTAGCCTTAAATAGTGGGTTGCTGACCGTAGTACATCTCCGTGTGTTGATTCTATACTGCAGTGAGACATTCTCGCTGAAGCAGCATTCTTGTGGCCGCCAAGAAATAGGAAGCATTTTTGAAATGGTTGCTCCCTATTTCCCTTCATATGATGGCTGCCATGAAGAACACGAAATTAGCCCTGTTGTGAGAAACATGGGTGGCAAACAATACGTGTTCTTGCTGCTGCTTTATGATAGATGGAGCCATTATAGGGAGGACTGAAGTCTCACGGAGTTACAGAGAAACATGGAGTCTGAAGAGGATGCAAGTAGATAAGCAGTGAATTTAAATGGCAAAACCATAAAATAACATGATGTAAATGTCATCTTGACACATTGCACTACTGGCTAGAGGTAGACATGAGCTAACTATTCTGCAGCACTGTCAGTGGGTTTTCCAGATAGATAAAATGAAGGGTGTGTCTGAAGGGGCTTATTTTTCTAAAACACAGTCAGTCTGATTTTATTTTGAGTAGTTTGTGGGAACTTCTGGGATGCTGACAGGGTCCCAGGACGTTTCTCAGGTCGCGTGTATCCCAGAGCTGTAAGTTTTGACTCTGATACCACTAGCAGGAGTACCAGATCATTGGGCTTGAATTTTTTCTTGTATGAGTAGCGATTTGCAACTAGATTGCTTAATGTTGAGTCAGAGCCAATGTGGGCAAGTCTGTCTAGCTCCTGGAACCACTAGCGGGGGTTTCCAGGTAGCTAGTAGCTGGTTGATCAAAGTTTGTCTAGCTCCTGGGACCTCTAGCAGGGGTTTCCAGTTAGCTATTGTATCATGATCTGATTTTTGTTGCTGTAGTGTAGGGAATACTACTGATCTACACTCACTTCAAAGATCTTTACTCTTTCCCGTTGCAGAGTAACACATTTTGCAAATGCTACTGCTAAACAGTTGTTACAAATTTCTGAATGGGGTGCACTGCAGTAGCTGTAGTCATAGTATTGATGACATCAAAAAAGGTCTTACCTTATTCTGTTATGCCTGTTGCTAATATTTGTAGAATCCTCTGGAGTTAAAGGGTATGCTGCAACCTTTGTAGATGTACATTGAAAACTGATCCAGTGAGAGCAGGTTCCCAGAGAAGAGGGACAGACTTCTTTTTGAAGTCACATGTGCAGCAAGCAACCTATCAGATGTACACAACCCATGATGTCATGAATGTGGAGTGCCTCAGAGATTATCCCCCACAATCTGCTTTAACCTCTCCAAGTGAAAATGTCAGCGGGGTGCCACCCACAGCAAAGCTGTAATGTAAAGTCCTAGATTACACTGGAATGTATACAATTGCATACCAGCTGCTTGATGCATCTCATTTCATGCAGTTATCAGATGGTAGCTAAATCTGTGCCCCATAAACCTTTTTCCTGTTGTCAACTAAACGTGGTATTTTTTATCACAATAATGCAACAAGTAAATTACAACTATGCCACACATTATTCTATAACCCTTATCAGGCTAAAGCATTAGCAGACATAATGGCTGTGACCAGAGTTTGTTTGTTCAGCATTTCCTATATTACTGAGAGTCACTCTCAGTCTCAAGTAGAGCTATGAGAAGAAGCACAACCAGTTTGCACTCCGAGGACACTATCCACCCAGTTCTGGATAGCTCAGATAATGTGAACTGCCAGCAGATCTGTTGTGCATAGTGCATTATCAAAAATGATTTACCTCCCTTGTCTCAGTGCCTTTGTGCTGAAATTCTTTGTCTTTTTAGCTTGTTTTCATATTTTGGGCCCACCATAACCTAAACGCGTAAGACCACATAGGGTCTGGTTCATTCTACCTTGGGTTAAGATACAGATGAGACCCACTCATGAGTCCTGAGAAGAATGAAAAACATGCCCCTGTGTCTTCTGTTCTCAGCCTTTGCAGGTTGTATGAAAGGCCCTTTGCCATCATGTACTCCTGCTTAAAGTAGAATCAGTCTACCTTTTTGTGGTGATTTGCATATACATCCCATTATGCTTCGTATTATGGAAGTATATATGATTTTGTGTTTCTTACCATCCATTATCTAGGCTGTATGGGTCAGATACAGTCACACAGTGCACCATTCAATCACTCAGATATCCTGATGGGGCAGATATTTCCCAATCCACATAACCCTACTCTCATGTGGAGAATAAGCATTGCAAGCTTAGGCTTAGATGGGCATGGATGGCCTGAGTGAGGCACAGACTTGGAACGTAAGTTGCCAGACCAAAACTTCCCCCAGGTCATACACATGCACACACACACACACACACACACACACACACACACACACACACACACATACATACACACACGCACATACATATGTGTGCATGCGCAAACACACACACATAGTAATAAGCATTCCCCTTTCTTAATGTCCTGTATTTGGCCTTGCTGGAGGAAGTGAGTTGCATGCTTTAATTTCTTATTACCAATGCAAAGTATTACTGTGCTGGTTATGAATCCTCTGCTGTGCATATGAATATGATGCACTGGTTGCTGCTTATAACTTGTTGTTATTGCTTTTATTATAGAACTATGTAATACTTGTTATGTCACATCTAATGATGAATGCAGAAAAAATCTTCATTGAGTTATCGTTTTGTTTCTTATGACTGCAATACAAAAACTCAAAACAAGGAATTCTCAAACAAAGCACTCTCAACCCTGCAGATGGACACAAGAAAACACCATTCAGATGGATAGATAAACCAGTGTGTAGTTTATTTACCAGTCAATATGATGCCTTACTGTATTTTTTTGACAGTGGAGTGCCTTCATCTCCCTGCTGTTCAACAAAAGAACATTCTTTCTATAAGATGCATATTGACCAGTTTCTCCCTTTAAAGCTTAGGGAGCACGGTATTTTATATATTTTTGAAAACTAAAACATTTTGCATAACAGGTCAAATGTATAGTTTTCAGTGTATGGTATCCTACCAATAAGATCATGCAATATACTGTATTATGAATGCAGCACTTGTAAGCAAAATGTGCAGGAGAGTACATGTAGGTACTATATGTATGGCGCATGGAGCCATTTCACAGAGAATGATTCTCCCCGTATTCCACTATGGAGACATCATCTATGGCAATGCTCCAAAATCCACCCTAGCCAGACTGAACCCCCTGTATCACTCATTCTGATGGTTTGCTTTTGACTGACCTCCTCTGACTCACCACTGCTCCCTATACACCTCAGTCTTCCCTCTCTTGAAGCCAGATGGCCTGCACATGCCACCATTCTTATTACCAAGTGATGGCTAAACTGACCCCCCTCCTACCTCCCACCTCTGTTCTCCACTCCCACTCACTCCTCCTGTTCCCTTTGTTGCACTGGCTGCTGGATCCTAGCACTCCCATCTAGGTCATCCTCTTCCGGCCAAGCTGCGTTCTACTTCTACCTCCCAAAATTCTGGAATAGCCTCCCCATCTGCACTGCCACCTCCTTCTACCCTCTCTCTTGTCTTCTCCAAGACTTCACCTCTGCTTACTGCAACTGCACCTGAGCTCTCCACCCCTACTCCACTACTCTGCCTACTTCCCTCCTTCTCCTTCTCCTTCTCCTTCTCCTTCTCCTTCTCCCTCCTTTTCTTCCATTACCTCTACTGTTACCTCCTGGTCTTCTCCTGTAAACCCCACCTCAATCCCTACCTACTATATTCCTCTCCCTTTTTCACTGTGTATCTTTACGTTGTCTTTGCCTTTGGCTGGCCCTGTCAAGTGTTGTATATGCTGAACTTAGGTATGCATACTATAATACTGCTGCTGCTTAGCGCTGCCTACTATGCACAGTAAATGCTTTATGTGAATTCATTGTACAATCTATCCAGCTATGTACTGTAAATACTATGTATATGTAAATACTATGTATATGTACATTTCTCCCATGTCCCCTCCCCCTGGATGAATCTGGAAATGAGCTGTTACTCAGCTCGGTACGTCTTTCCTGGTGAAACATTTGAAAAAAATAAATAATGTACTGTATTGTAAATATTGTACTGATGACTGCCTTTTATTTGCAGATATTTCATACATATATGTAATATTATATTTTTAAAACAGTGCAATAAATTGAATAAATTCAATTTTTGTCAACATCTTTTAGCCATATGTGTTGATTTCCCAATATCTGTGCAAGCAATGTATCAATGTTAATTTAATTTAGAGGTTTCCTCTTCATTTTATACATCACATAAGTCACTACTAGGCCCTGCTAAATGGAAAGAATACAAGTAAGCTTTGTATTTTCTGCAACAACAGACCTGAAGGAAAGCCTTTCTGAAATTACTGACACATGCTGAAACTGATTAAAATGTTGGTTGGAAAACCAGAAATCTGAGTTTGCTTCCAATAGATTTAGCAGCCAACACAGCTTTGAATTCATACTGAATTCCTACAGCAGTTCATTTGTTTTCTTCTCATACTTGCCAGCTGACAGTTTATAATTCTGTGACGTCCCTCCCAAGCATGATATACACAATTAAGACACCCCCATGCAGTCATGCTTCTGCTCTTGGCTGTCTCTATCAATGGGAATTAAACACATTTTATGGTAACTACATAGTCAGTGGCTGATGCTTGTAATTGAAATTTTGACATAGTCATATTAGGCAGTCAGATGTCTCCCAACTTAATGTATTTAGTATTTTCATGATGAATGATTATGTTGTGATAGAATCATTATAAAGGGACATGAATGTTGTGTCCAGTGCTGATGGAGAGTTTATTAAAGTGGCAGTACAGCATGCTTACATTACCACCATTTTAGTGTCTAAACTGGTTAGGTGTGAAACCCCATACGGTATGTTCAAATTCCAAATCCAGAGTCTGAAACATACCTTTAGAAAATGCCCACAGTTCTATGGAACCAAGGAACCAACAAATGTTCTAAACAAAGGAATGGGTCATGTTTTATTAATTCATTCTATGTATTCGTTTCTGCCTCGGCACACTACTGCCAATGTTTTGTGATTAAAAAAAAATCACTTCTTTAGGACAGTACTGTTGCATCACTCTGTGAAATAATATAATATATATAAACTTAGGTTGAATTTTTATCAAACTTCTCGTGTAATCAATATTATTACATGTCAAGAATTCTGAATGATGTACATAAATATAATCCTGTCATTACCACATATGTTTTCAATTATGCAGTAGGGTAGCCAGTCAATAGAGCTAATCAATAAGAGTATGGTAAATACTGCGCAGAGAAAAGCGTGTGAGTGGATACAGCTATGGGGAAACTATAGCACAGGCATTACAGCGCTGCACCTGTAGCTGTGTTTACACTTTCTGACTACTGTAAGTTTGTGGTTGTATGGTAGTGAACTGCATTGCCCTTGTGGTTCAGAGGGGCATGCAGTCATAACACCTAATGCAAAAATAGTGCAGCAACAGATGCTGCAGGCAAACGGCGAGCAGTAAAATAAGGTCAGACAAAACTCCAGTCTACCCAAACAGTGTACACCAGTCTCCATAATGGGCTTCCTTGTGTTTTTGCAGGGAGGAATCACCCCTGTACCCCCCAACATAGGGGCTACACCCCCACACCCCACATAATTTAGACAACAAATTCCAGTGGGGGTGTGAACTTAGGGGATGGGGAGAAACTCAGGAGAGGGGAACTTTGTGATTTTTTTTTAAAGAGCAAAAAGTAGTAACATGGGAAGGCCTGGGGGGAATCAAACCATGGCCCCAGGTCTCCCACTTTCACCATGTGCTGGTACCTTAGCCACTCCACCAGGGGAGCAGCCTGACCAGACACCCAGCACATGGTAACTTGATGCCTCCCAAATAAAACATAGAGTAGCAGGGGTAACAGTAATTCCCTACCACTGTTCTACCCCAGTCACTGTGATTACAAGTGTGGTCTGCACAGTGTGGTTAATGCCATGGACTATTGCATGCATGGTATTGACCCAGTACCATTCAGAGGACAGTGTGTCAAGCTTTAAAAAGGCATTGCAAATCCAGGTGACAGAGGTTCGAGTCTCTTCCCTGTGCATCCTATTTTTGTGTTGAATATCTGCATATCATTTTTGTATTTATTTATTTTTCAGAAGTTGCCCCAGCCCCTTGCAGTTCCCCCACCAACCTTGCTGCTGAAAACATAATCCACCCCAGTCCCGACTTCCTTCCCCCATTCCCCTCTGAGTTGATTATATAAAATATGGGGGTGTGGGGGGAAGCCCTCTGCATGGGAGGGTGAGGGATGAAGCCCCCCCCCACCTAAACATGTCCCTGGAGATGTGAAGAAGTTCATACGAAGTGCTGAAAAGTTACACTTCACCGAGCTTCATGAAGCTTCCCCACACCTGGGAAGCTTCAACTTCGCCCATCTGTAACGTCCAACACACATCCCCCCTCAAGTTATGTTTCTTGCGCACACCCCTGACATTGACCCACCACCTGTTCGCAGTTTTTCATCAGCGCTGTTATTACTCCCGCTGTGTTCCCTGCACTTACTTTGACCGTGCTGTTGTTGAAATGCAGTTTTGACCTAGAACCATACATTAGTAATGTATGACATGAAAGTTACACTGATATTTCAATATTAATTTTGTACGCAAAAGACCTATTTTGTCTTGATCAATATCAAAATGTAAAATATAATGTACCTAATGAGTTTATATATTCCCCTTATATCCTTTAAACTCTGAGAGATGGACATTCATGAACAAACTGTCTAATTTCATCTCTAAAAAAGGTAGTATTAAACACAGTATTAAATGTCATAGCTTCCTAATCTAAATGACCATACCACGGGGGGTTTTCATATTCACCAAAATATCTCAAATACATTTGCACTTTAAATGTGTATTGTTTTTAAACTGTAACCTATGTATATGTAAATTATTTTATTTCATAGAATGATGCAACAGTTCTGTCCTGAAGAAGTCTTTTTTATGACAAAACATTGGCAGCAGTGCAATGAGGAAAACTGAATATATTGAATGAATTAATAATAAATAAAATATTTATTTGGTTAGTGGGCAAGTCTTAATTTTCTTAGAAATAATTTCATTCAAATTAAATTAACAAATCAAGTAGGACAGAGGTTCCTCTCATAAAAAAATGTTTCTTTGATTAGCCAGAGGGTCATTGTGTGGGATGCTGGGATGCAGTTTTTTGGTCTGAGTCACTGTAACATCTGCTGCGTACAGAGTTTTATGGACCTGTAGAACCCTTCTGTCAATTCATTAATGACATACTTCATCATAGAAGTTTATATGCAATAATTGAGATCATCTGAAGAGGCTGTTTCAAACATTTATCAACACAATACAACATAATGATACTTTTTGAGGAACAGGGTAAAGTAACATACACTCAAAAGCAATTTAGTACAAACTGAGAGACGTAAAGAGAATTACAGCACATGTAAAAGGCAAATTACAGTGTACAACCTGAGGAAGCATTAAACTTTTAAGCAATAGACTGGAAAAATTAAAACAAAAAGACTGCAAACTGAACTGGCACAGTGTTACACATTCTGAATATCTCAAACAAAAACTGAATTTGAAGAAACAAAAGTGCTGGTGGAACCAAATTTAGGCCCAACCTTACAAGGTTCTGAAGAGAAATGTAATGAGATTCAAATTAAATGCATGTTCAATGTTATGTTGTTAATCATTGAATCATGTCTGCAAGAGCAAAGTATTATATCACTATAAATAAATACACTGGAAAATCAATTGAAAGAAAGTTTTTCAACAGAAGCTCTAAAAGGTTTGCTTGAACTAACTGACAAAAATCTGAAATAACTGGGTGAAAAAATAAATTAAATTAAACTCAGAATATTCAGGAGAGACATTATTGATTACTGTGATGGTAAAATGTTTAACTGGAGTCAAGCTAAACAACAAAATAAATACAATGGCCCAAATAATCAAAAGGGTTGCGAATGGCGCAACAGTGTTGCACCATGCACAACCCACTGATGCGCCCAGGCATGATATTCAAAAGGGAAAAGTGTGCCGCACAAATCCTGATGCGCCGGAGCACATCAGTAATGTATGCAGGCACAGGTGGGGGGTGTGTGCCCATGCATAACCTGCACAGCCCGATATTCAGCCTGGAATGTGCAGAGCCATGCATGCGCAACCCCTACTTGTGCCTGCACAAAGTTAAGCCCCCCCCAAAAAAGGAAAAAATGAAGGCCACCCACAGGTGAGCTGCTGCATTGCAGGGTGCAACACGGCAGCTGCCACCTGTGGGTGGCCACATGAGTTCCTGCCACACCTGACGACACCCCCTCATGCCCCATCGCAGGCATCCATGTAAATAAACCCCCTCTCCAATATCCCTGGTGGTTCAGTGGACCGCTATGTGCCTGATCATGGGCATTTGTCTCAATAAAGAATCCTCGTCTAATATCCCTGGTGGCCCAGTGGACCACTATGTGCCTGATCACGGGCATCGGTATAATAAACCCCCCCCATCCAATATCCCTGGTGGTCCAGTGGACCAATCACTGCCCAATCACGGGCATCTGTTTAAATCACACACACCCCCACCAATATCCCTGGTGGTCCAGTGGACCGCACTCTGCCTGATCGCGGGCATCTGTAAAACATAAAAAAGTCCTATTACCCTGGTGGCCTAGTGTACCCCTCTCCCCACCTGCCCACTGAGCCCCATCGGCCCGCTCCCCCTGGTCAGCCAGTGGGTGGCAGCACCCAACCCGCCTTCTGCCCTGACGCCCGCTGACACTGCATGCCCGTTGGTTCAGAGCGTGAGCCATTGGGCAACCAGCCCATACCATACTACACAATCCAGATATGTGAATGATTCATAGTACGGTATGGGCTGCACGGCCATTGGCTCACACTGTGAACTAATGGGCATGCAGCCCTACTGAGCTGTCAGTCGGCGGGTGGCGGGGCGGCAGAAGGGTGGAGTGCTGCCGCCCGTCAGCTGACCAGGGAGGAGCAGGGTGGTGGGGCCCAGTGGGTGGGTGGGGAGGGTACACTAGACCACCAGGGTAATAGGACTTTTTTATGTTTTACAGATGCCCACGATCAGGCAGATTGCGGTCCACTGGACCACCAGGAATATTGGCAGGTGGTGTGTGATTTAAACAGATGCCCGTGATCGGGCAGCGATCGGTTCACTGGACCACCAGAGATATTGGATGGGGGGTTTATTATACTGATGCTCGTGATTGGGCACATAGTGGTCCACCGGACCACCAGGGATATTAGACGAGGATTCTTTATTGAGATAAATGCCCGCGATCGTGCACATAGTGGTCCACTGGTCCATCAGGGATATTAGATGAGGATTTTTTTTTGACAAATGCCCATGATCGGGCTGCAGGGGGCGTCAGTCTCCGATGGCTGCTACCTGGCAGGGCGCCTGGCGCAAGTCGTCGGGGATCGACGCACCTGCATGCTAATGGGATGCAAAAGTGGCCATAATGATATGCAAATTGCCCCATGTGCACCTGCATAAATTATGGCCCCATTTGCATTTCCCCTTTTGAATATCGCAGGTGCTGTGCATGGTGCAATGGCACTTGCACTAGCGCATCTTCATGCTCCACCTTGGCCACTTGCGCTGACGCAGTGCCACTGCGCCATGCACAGTAGGGGTGGCCAGGGTGCGATATTCAAAGCTGCTGAGCCATAGCGCGGCTCCATTGAATATCGCCCAAGCCACACCCCTGTGCAACAAAGTTTAGCTGCGCCCAGGCTTGTGCCACAGCCTGGCACAGTTTGAATATCCGGGCCCATATGTTGAACTCTGAAAGTTCAACGTAAATAGTGCTTACTTAATGGATCAACATAAGAGGAAGATATATGTTTAGGCCAAAAGAGAGGGAGAAAATACAATTTCCGACACATAGGTGTCAAATTGCCAGATCACTCAGTGATACCATAAAACTCAGACGACATAATAACACACTAGTAGAGGACATAGTAGACACCAAGAGAGGGAGCAATGGAAGAAAACATCATTCCAGGAAAAGAACAAGGAGAAGAAAAAGAAGAAGAACAAAGCAATGTTCATGAAACATGCAACAAACAAATCTGAAATATTGGTTTTTAACTTTTCTAGTAGACAATTAATGGAGCTAGAGCTCTCCCTTTAAAACAAAGACCTTAGCGTCTGTCTGGGGAGAAAGTTCCATTGAATTTAAACTAGAGTTGGTGAGATTCCTTAGAAAATTTAAAATAAAATAATTTTAAAACACAGGAATTGTTGCACCCTGAAAATTCTGTACCATCAGGGAGAAATGAGGATTAGAGGGAGCTGAGGAAAGCATTCAAAACTGAATTGATGTTCGTTGCACTAGGTCAAGTACCACCTAACATGGACACATATATAAAACTTGCAGTACTGGACGTAGAAAGTTTACATAAATCTACCACGTGAACATCCATAAAAAAGCCACTGATGGAAGAGAAGAATGAAGCCCTGACATTTTTAAAAATGACAGGAATATTATTATCAAAGGATCTGATGAGGGAGGAGGGATTGCTAAAAGGGGCTACTTTAATTATCAGCCAGGGGTTTGAAGCAACTTAACAATGAGAAGAATTATTTAAGATTAGCCCTGAGCCATCATACAAGAAACATAACTAAAGTCTAAACAGTACAGTAGAAGCAGCACTGGAAACGCACTAGACCAAAGAAGGGGTGAATACTACATTATTAATGGAAGACCCCTCAAAACCATTCTGTTATGTATTGCCAAAAATACATAACAAGTTTAAAAAAGAACAATAATTTCTGGTCTCAGCTAAGTAAAAGAACCTTTATCAACTTATGTGGATAATTTTCTCAAGCTGTTCTATAGAACACACAGGGCTCGATTCTCAAAGGAGGTTTAGATCAGTGCAAGCTGCAGCAAACAGCAGCTTGTGTCAAAGCCCAGTGCACCAGGAACTCTGCACCAGATTCTGGTACAGGAGGGGTCCCTGGCCCTAAGCCCCCACACTCGCTGCAACCACCCCTGTGCAACAAACACCTGGGACAAGGGAGGGTTTTGCTGCAAACTCCTGCAGTAAAAGCAAGCTTCCCACCCATCCCCGATCCCCAGGTCAAACAAAGAAAACACCTTCCCTGGTGTTCTAGCGCCCCCTGCCCTGATCCCTGATTTGGCCTGTTGTTTAATATTTAATACATTGCCCTTCCCTGGTGTTCTACTGGCCCCCCTCCCCGATTCCCGAATTCACACATTGTTTAAATATTTAATACATTGCCCTTCCCTGGTGGTCTAGTTCTCCCCACCCCATCCCACCAAGTAGGGCCCACCAACCTACGCTGCCCAAACCAAAAACACAGCTGGTGACTGGCACAGCCCACCTCTCACCTCTACAGCAGGCTGCCGAATGAACTGTCACTGAGTATGTACTGTAATGTGTAGAGCACTCATTCAATGAGCACTGTACACATTACAGTACATGCTCAGTGACAGTTCAGATGGTGGCCAGCCACAGAGGTAAGAGGTGGACTGTGCCAATTGCCAGCTATGTTTTGGGATTGGGGAGCAGGATGGTGGGCACTACCTTCTGGGGTGGAGGGTGGAGGGCAACTAGATCACCAGTAAAGGGCAATGTATTAAATATTTAAACAGTGGGTGAATTTGGGGAGGAGGAAGGGGGGCTACTAGAACACCAGGGAAGGGCAATGTATTAAATATTACAACAATGAGCAAAATCAGGGATCAGGGCAGGGGTGTCAATAGAATATCAGGGAAGGGAAATTTATAAAATATTACACAATGGGCAAAATTGGGGATCGGGAAGGGGGGCCACTAGAACACCAGGGAAGGGCTCTTTATTAAATATCAAAACAATGGGTGACATTGAGGACTGGGGGGACAACAGCACCTCTAGCATAGTGAGCAGGAAAGTCACAGGGTGCTGGAAGGTGCTACATTCTCCCAGAGGGATGTGTCTAAGTACCCTTAGACAAACACAGGCTGGTTTAAGCGTACTTAGAAATTCTCCTTCTGGGAGAGTTTTGTGATTCCCACTTTTGAGGATATGGCAGCCTGCATCTGCCACAAGCCCCCCTGGTGCCATGCCACAGCCCATTTTGTGGGGAAGGCTGGCACAAGTCCCCTTTGGGGCATGCAGCCTGAATTTGATGCAGGCTGCTTTTGTGACTAGCTCAAGGCTCATTTGTTTGACGCAAGGTGCCACTTGCACCATTTATGTTTGACGCAGGCACCTTGCGTCAGTCTCTGGGCTTTGAGAATCAAGGCCACAAACTCATGTAAAAGAGACACAGCATGTGATCTTTCTTTAAATGAATTCAATATGAAGTAAACAAACAAACAAATAAAACATAGACAATTGTTTACTGGTCACTATTGATGTTAGGGATTATTTTACAGCTGCCTACAGTGGCTCAGTATAAAAGTTTTCCCCTGAAACACTAGATAACAGACCACCCCTAAACCTTCCTTGCTGATTTTGCAGAGCTGGTCCTAGCATTTAATTGTTTCAGATTTGAAGAGTATTTTTATTTCCAGATTAAAGGCATGATGATGGGGCCACCCACTTTTGCCTCATCCATATGCCAATCTGTTTATGGATAAATGTGAAAGGACATTCAGTTTTCCATGCATTTTTTTTTGGGGGGGGGGACTCTCAGATCAGAATGTATAGTCATTTTATAATTTTCTTCATTGTTTTACTGATTTGGTCACAAATATATCAATGAGTTCAAGAACTGCATCAATGGGTTCTTAGGAAATGAAGAGTGTCTAATTTTTGATACTTTTTTAAACAGTATACATTTGAAGTGGCAGAAGCATTTGAGATATTTAGATGAATATGATAATCTTGGATGAAATTTGACCTTGATCAGGGAGTTAAGATTTGTACTTCTCAGCACTGCAGGGAATGTTCATATTCTGACAGAATGGAATTTCAGAAAATTCCTCTGAATTCCATCGGAAGTGGAATTTTGACTTTGTCATTTTCAACTAATTGGGTTTCACTAGGAGCAAATACATCACCAGTCATACATTTGTCTCATTTTGAGACAGGAGTTGGCACTGAACAGAAAAGATCTTCTGCACTGGGGGATCATTTTCTTTATTTGCAGATTGATTTTTGTGGATGCTGGGAGGAGGAGTGTGGTGGGGACCAGAGGGAGTTGTGTGGGGAGCTGGTTGTACGTCATAAAGACAGTGGGACTCAGGTGGCAGGAGGTGAGTGGCATGTATTTGGCACATAGGTGGGGTAAAGGATTACCTTTTGTAACAGCCACAGGCACTGTGATGTGTGTGGGGGGGGGGGGAGGAGGATGCCAGCAGCAGGGATTGGAGCAGGGTAGCATGATGATTTCCACCCAATTTGCTATTGAATTCACCTGTGAACTGGTTATTCACCATGTGAATTTGGCCAATCTGCCTGGCAAATAATGCAAATTGCAGTCTCTAGCTCTGTGAATTTGTCAAAATTTGCAGATTGTTTTCACAGACCAAATTTCAGCAACTTTGGACACCTCTACCCACAATTCCCTGGGTTAGGTATCTACACAAAGTAACAGAAAAATACTAAACATTTCATAAAGTCTTCTCTGACATTACAAATCATTTTAGTGGAGTGGTATTGTACTTATCTTCAGTCATAAAAAAGGGTAGGACTGGCGGGGAGTTTGGGGGCTTGATTTATTATCTGGTTTACCCTCATCCAATGCTGGCAACTCTTCTGGAGTTCGGTATCCACATAGATTTAAAAGTAATACTAATCATTGCTCACAAATCCCTGGAGTTAGGTATCTACACTGATTAAAAGAAAACAAAAAGCCTTAACCACACATCTCTGAGGTTTGGTGTCCGCACAGATTAAAAGGAAATGAATTCAAATGAAAAGGAAAATACTAATCCTTGCCTGCACTTTCCTGGGGTTATGTATCTAGACAGATTAAAAAGGAAATAGTAAGAATCACTGACACTTCTTTGTGGTTTGGTATCTGCACAAATTAAAATGTAAATACTAAACACTGCCCACACAACCATTTGGTTACAGAAGGTATCTACAATGAATGAAAGGAAAATACTAAGCACTGTCCAGAAATCCCTGGAATTAGATATCTACACAGACTAAAAGGCAATACCAAGCACACATCACTTTGGTTATGTACCTGCATCAATTGAAATGAAAATGCTAAGGACTGCCCACACTTCGCTGGGTTTCAGTATCTACACAGATTAAAAGGAAAATACCAAACATTACCCGCACATCCTGTGGTTAGGTATCTACATAGATTAGAAGGGAAATATTAAACTTTGTCCACAAATCCCTGGGGATATGCATCTACAGTGCACAGATTACAAGGAAGATGCTAAGTATTGTCTACATATCCCTGGGGTTATATAGCCACAGATTAAATGAAAAATATTAAGCATGACCCACAAATCCCTTGTGTTATGTATCTACACAGATTAAAAGGAAAACTCTAAGCATTGTCCACACATTCATGGGGTTATTCATCTTCACAGATTAAAAGGAACATACTAAGCATTGTCTACATATCCCTAGGGTTATATATCTACATGAATGAAAGTAAAATATTAAGCATGACCTACAAATCCCTTGGGTTATGTACCTACACAGATTAAAAGTAAAATGCTAAGCATTATTCACGTATCTTACAATTCAGGTAAATACACAGATTTAAAGTTAAAATCCAATGAATATCTGCGCATCCCATTACAAGTTGGGGCAGTATAGCGCAGTGGTCTAAGGCTCTGAGCTGCAAATTTGGCGACATCCAGCAGACCAGACCTGGGTTTGAATCCCACAGCTTCCACTTGCATACTGTGTGACCCTCAGCAAGTCACTTAACCTCCTTGTGCTCCCAGGTCGCTCCTGTGAAAAAGCTTTCAGCTTAGTGTGCTATACCTGGTTAAACAACTAAATAAAAAAAAAGATATGTATGCAGATTTGAAGGTAAAAGACAAGCATTGCATAAACATACCTAGGGTTAGATATCTACACAAATTAAAAATTGCCCATTTATTCAGTACTGTGCCAAGGTTTACACGTCTACACAGATTTAAAGTTTAAAAGACAAGCAATGCACACATATCCCAAAGCTTTGTGTTTTTTTTTATGCAGAATAAAAAGAAGAGAGTGGGCACTGGTGATTAGATCACAGAATGCTAAATTAGGAAATCCTAGGTGAAAACTGCACCTTATAGATAGCTGTGTACTCTCTGTGTGACCTTGAGTTAGTCATTTGACCATCCTCTACTTCAATAGTCACAATTGTAAAGTTGGGTACAAGCAGGACCCTACTGGAAATGAGATGCGGCATTTCATTTTAGTTCAGCTGACAGTATACATTGTATTACACTGTGTTATTACATGGGCACAAAAGAATTACAGAAACCTGGTTAGCCATGGATGTTGGGATCCAGAGCTGATACCCCAGTACAACAGCACTGCAAATGGATCTGGGATGTTACTGACCTGCTTTTTATTAAACAGTCACATCTGTATCAAAGCTAAACCCCCTACAAGAATAGTCACCAACAGGGTCCTCAAGCCTGGTCACATGGGCCGCTTTGAAGCTGATCTCCTCAGTGCTGACTGGTCAGCAGTGTTTGGGGCTTCTGACACTGATAGCGTGTTTGACCATTTCATCCTCCTATTCAATACGATCTGTGACACTCATTCACCCTTTAAAAAGTGTAAAATCAAAGGCTGTTTCAACCCCTGGATGAACCCAGACACTCTTGAACTTATGAAAAATAGAGACCATCTCTGGCATGTAGCCAGGGCCACAGGGAAGCAGTCCAACATCCCGAATTACAAGCGGGCCATAAATAACTGTACCAGGACCATCCGAATAGCCAAAACTTGTACTACAAGGCCTTAGCCAAGAACTGTTTGGGAGCAGGAAGTGAGTGATCACAGAGCCTCCAGAGACTCACCATACTAGAAGGGCAAGAGTAGCTCTCAGGTCCCCCCTAGCTGCTGGAGGTCTGACTCTGAACAAGTAAGGAGACTACTGAGAAATACAGGAACTTCTTGTCTTAGAACAGGAAGATCAAGAGCTAAAAGGGCACTGAGGCAGTAAGTAAGTAGGGGAAGAAAAACAAAAAGGAAAAAAAAGAAAATAAACAAACAGAGGAAAGAGTAAGTATTCCAAACAACAGTTAGGGGGCCAGAAAACACATGATGGGAGTGGTGCAGTGCAGTGGCTGTGGAGCAGCAGTCTTCCGGAAGACGTTCTGGAGGATGCAGTGTTGTCCCATCTGCAGGCACCTCTCTGGGCTGAGGGAGGAGGTTGCTCATCTCCAGGTTGAGTTAGCCAGGATTTGTGGGACCTCCTCTCCCACCCAGGGACCACCAGGGTCACTGCCGTTGCCTCAGAGGTTGCCAAGAAAGAGGAGCGGTTGGACCACAGTGGGCTCAGGGAGGGTGAGGTTGGTGGAACAGAGGTGTATCCCTCCAGTTGTCCCTCTCCACAATTTCTATGCCATTCTGGAAAAGTGTGGTTCCTCTATGGAGGCACCCACAGTGGAGACCAAGGAGGATGCTGGGAACCTCCACAAAGGAGACCCACAGGAGGGTGGCATGTGACCCCACCGGGGAAGGAAACAACTCCTGGTGTGGGACTCCATTGTTAAGAAGGTAGAACTGGGGGAGGAAGGGGAGAGGGAGGTAAGGTGCCTGCCTGGCGCCATGGCTTGGAGGGGCAGGGGGGGAATCCTCAGGATCACAGGAGCAGCTGCACAGGGGAGGGAACTGAATGTCATTGTCCACCTAGGGACAAATGACCTGGCTAAGAAAGGGATCAGAGCAATGCACGAAGCATTTGTGGAGATGGGGAGGGGCCTTAGACAAATAGCACACACGGTTACCTTCTCGGAGGTGCTGCCTGTCTATAGCATGGATGAGACTAGGGTGCGCAACACCATGGGATTCAATCAGTGGTTGAAAAACTGGTGCAGAGCTCAGGGATTTGGCTTCATTATGGACTGGGGGTCCACCTGGACAGATGCAGGCCTATACAGGCATGATGGTCTGCATCTGTCCAGGAGAGGAACCAGGATCCTAGGTGATAGGTTTAAATACTTCATTGGCAAGCATTTAAACTAGCCAAGGGGGGAGACACTGGAAAGGAGCAGGGAAATCCTAGCACCCTCCAAAAAATCAGGGTATTAAGTGAGGTAGACACCAACATAGAGATGTCAATAGGGAGAAGTGCAGGGGTAAATGGAGAAAGTGACAAACGCAATAAGGACAGGGATGGGGCAAAAAGGGGTAAGGCCATCAAGAAATGGAGGGTAATGAGTACCAACACCCGTAGTCTGGACAATAAGCTCCCTGAACTGGTGGCCTTGATGGAAGAGGGATGCCTGGATATTGAAGCAGTCACAGAAACATGGTACACAGAGAACCATGACTGGGATGTTAACATACCAGGGTACACAACCTACAGGAGAGACAGGGAGGGCAGAAGGGGGGGAGTAGCTTTCTATGTAAGGGCAGGGATAAAAGCAACTGAACAAAAGAGTAAACAGGGAGGAGAGGAGGCACTGTGGGTCACCTTAGAGACTGGAAATGGCACCACAATCGGCACAGAGTTGTATACAGACCCCCATGTCAGGGGGAGGGAATGGACAAGGATATTTATTTATTTATTTACGAGATTTACCAGGAAGGCATACTGAGCAACATGCTCGATTCCAGATGCGACCTGGGGGCCTAGGCCCAGTACATGGCAAATACAGTGCATGACAAGACATAACATGAGAATTTGTACAATAATAATACAGGAATTTGGTAATAATTACAAAAGTGAGTGGGTATGACAAAAGACTCCATGCAAAGCAGTACAGGCGAGTACTTCCAGGTATATGTTAACACATAACAGGATTATTACTGTCAGTAATTAGCTTATGAGAGCTAGGGCTTAGAGCATAGCAGGAGCAGATGGAGAAGAAATGTGCCTGGAGTAGTCTGGTACAATAGAAGGCATACTTAGGATGGCAGAGAAAGGGGATATACTGTTGATGGGGGACCTTAATATGCCAGATGTTAACTGGAGCACCTTTGCTGCAGCCACATCCAAAAGCAGGGCCATTCTTGATGCCCTTCAGGTGGTATGCCTCAGACAGCTAGTTTTGGAACCTACTCATGAGGGAGCAATCTTAGACCTCGTACACTCAAATGGGGACAGTGAGAGGATCTCAGATCTAGAAGTGGGTAGCCATTTGGGAACAAGTGACCACCAAACAGTGTGGTTCACGCTAAACTCAGCTACAGAGTCAAGCCATACAAAAGTGAGGGTTCTGGACTTCAGGTGGGCTGACTTTGGCAAGATGGGAGAGTGCCTTAGAAAAGCACTAGCAAACAGGCTAGAAGGAGGGGTGGAGCAGCAATGGGCAAATATCAAAACTGCCATCACAGAGGCAACAAGCCTTTGTGTGAAGCAAATAAATAAATCAAAATGAAAGAAAAAGCCACTATGGTTCTCAAAAGAAGTGGTGGTGAAGGTTAGGGGGAAAAAGATAGCATTTAGGAAGTATAAGGGAACACAGAAGGAGCACGACAGAGAACTGTACCAGTTAAGGCAGAAGGAAGCAGAGATGGTAGTCAGAATAGCAAAGGCACAAACTGAGGAAAAGATAGCCAACTCGGTTAAGAAGGGGGATAAAATCTTTTATAGGTATATCAGGGAGCGTAGAAAGACAAAGGGAGGGATAGTGAGGCTAAATAGAATGGATGGTGGGTGGGCAGAGAGTGACAGTGAAAAAGCAGGGATACTGAATGAATACTTCTGTTCAGTATTCACAAAAGAGGAAGTGGGGGAGGTGCCTAATCCAATTAACAGAAGCACTCTGGAGACGGGGGGTCGATCCCAGTCCTTTCACAGAAGAAAGGGTTCTGAAAGAACTCCTAAAACTGAAGGTGGACAAAACAATTGGGCCAGATGGAATTCACCCCAGAATTCTAAAAGAATTAAGCAGAGAACTAGTGACACCACTGACCACCCTTTATAACAAATCATGGGAGGATGGTGTGGTACCTGAGGACTGGAAGAAGGCTGATGTGATTTCCCTTCACAAAAGTGGGAGCAAGACAGAGGCAGGAAACTACAGACCTGTCAGTTTGACCTATGTGGTAGGGGAAAGTGATGGAATCACTTCTGAAGGAAAGAATTGTTGCGTACCTAGAGGCCAGTGGGACACAGAACCCAAGGCAGCATGGGTTCACAGCGGGAAGGTCATGTCAAACAAATCTAATTGATTTCTTTGACTGGGTGACCAAAGTAGTAGACCAGGGAGGGGCTGTGGACATGGCCTACCTAGACTTCAGCAAAGCATTTGACACAGTCCCACACAAAAGATTAGTAGTCAAATTAACCAGCCTGGGAGTGGGTCCCAGGGTGGTAGCCTGGGTAAAACATTGGCTGAACAACAGGACACAGAAGGTAATTGTAAATGGAGTCCACTCTGAAGAAAGAGGGGTTACTAGTAGGGTACTGCAAGGTTTAGTACTGGGTTCAGTCCTTTTTAATGTCTTTATAAGTGACATTGCAGAAGGACTGGAAGGAAAAGTATGCCTCTTTGCAGATGACACAAAGATCTGCAACAGGGTTGATACACAAGGAGGCATGGAAAGGATGAGAAGGGACTTGGCAAGGTTGGAAGAATGGTCAGAAGTATGGCAGCTTGGATTCAGTGCAAAGAAGTGCAAGGTAATGCACCTGGGAAATAAAAACCCAGGGGAAGCTTACACAATGGGTGGGAGGTAGTAACAACAACAAAAATGGAAAGGGACCTGGGGGTAATCATATCAGATGACCTTAAGGTTGGCAAGCAATGTGAGGAGGCGGTAGGGAGGGCTGGGGGGATACTGGGATGTATAGGGAGAGGCATCACCAGCAGAAAACAGGAAGTTGTTATCCCCCTGTACAGACAGTTGGTGAGACCCCATCTGGAGTACTGCGTCCAGTTCTGGAGACCCCTTTTCTGCAAGGACATAGGACGGAGGCAGTTCAGAGGAGGGCAACTAAAATGGTGCAGGGTCTGCAAGAAAAGCCATATGAAGAGAGGCTAAGGAGCTTAATATGTATACCCTTGAGGAAAGGAGGGGGGGACATGATAGAAATGTTTAAGTACCTCAGTGGAATCAACAAAGTCCAAGAGGGTAGCATCTTTCAGAAAAAGAGATATGCATGAACAAGGGGACACAATTTGAAGATAGAGGGGGACGGCTCAGGGGCAATGTGAGGAAGTATTTTTTCACAGAGAGGGTGGTGGATGCTTGGAACAGCCTTCCTGAGGAGGTTGTGGAGTCTAAAACTGGGAGAATTCAAGAATGCATGGGACAGACATAAGGCAATTTTTGTGGGGGGTAGGAAGAAATAGGCTGTTGGTTAAATAGGATCTGCAGCTTATCCTGTAGGTAGGGAAATGGGCAGACTAGGTGGGCCAAGCGGTCCTTATCTGCCGTCAAAGTCTACGTTTCTATGTTTCTATGTAATGCACCTCAATTCACTTACTTGTATTTAAAAAAATGCAGCATCTACCATCTACTGGCCAAACATCAAAATTACAATCACTCAATAGCACTTTTTTCTTTTTCTCCTCTTTTTTTGTATTTTTTTAAATTAAAAAGGTTTAATTATTTCTTTACTAATCTTTATGGACTCATTTCTTACAGTAATCAGAGTTAGGCACTGCAGGGTGGGATAATAGCACTTCTTAGACAGTGGAAGTACTCAGCCTTTGGGCTCTTGCTTAAACCACCCAAGGTGTGCCATTATCCCAGCACAAAGCACAACCTGGCATGATTTTTTGCTTAAGTAATCCCATGTGGCCATCCAATGTACTGTACTGCCATGGAATGTGTGCAGTAGGTTAGGGTCTTCCCTTTAGCAAGTTTTTTTTATATTCTGTTTATCTCCTCCTCTGGTTGATCCCCCTTCAGATGAGTGCCTAAGCCTCATCACCCTCAACCTCCAGCAGGACGTACCACCAGACATCTTCCCTCTCAAGGCTCCCCCCCACCTCGGTGGGGTTCAATGGGGTTCCCCAACCCCTGCCATGTTCCAGATCCAGTTTGGGCAGCTGTGCCTAGCTAGTTGGGTGCTGGGTCTGTGAGCACTTGGTGACATCCTGCTGCTGGCTTTTTCTGTATTCTGGTGCCCCCAGGATGTGTGGCATGCAGTGACATCAGAACACATGCTATGTGCTCCCATGTTATGTGCGCTAACATCTGCAATGCTCCCTGACATTGAGGTTCAGGCAGCCTTTCCCCCAGCTTCTGTCAGGGGCCAGGTGAGCACCAGGCTCTGCCCACCCCCAACCCCCCGAGGAAGAGAGCAGTCCTATGGATGCTTGATCCTCCACCTCCCAGCTGGCCCTTCAACTCCCTGAGTTCAATTCCTAACCCAGGACATCAGCATCACAAGTAGTAGCACTATCATGACACTGGTGGGCCAGCTCCTTTAACATTTTTTTAAATTAATAAAATAGAAGCAATGCAGCACTTAAAAAGTAAGGGTAACTTTTGGTAATCACACCCCCTCAGCTACTGTGACATACATTTTCATGCGGGGATTATGTGAATATCAGGTTGTTACGTCATCTCCCCAAATGTGATATGTCACTAAATTACATAAAGTGAGAACATGTATGGCTATCATTGTCCTTATAAAAACATTTCATTCAAATATTAACCCTGTTAACCAATGAAACCATTTCAAATTTAAACTGGATCAACATTTTATCTCTAGTCCTCAACTGCTAACTCCTTCATTCCTCTCACAATATGGCTCATGGACCCTTTATAAAGGGCTGGTTCATGATGCTCTGTAATCCCATTCTGTTCTTAAAGGGCAGGTCTCCTCAGTCTTTTATTCTTTTTTCCTGTGTAGTTTGTAGGCATGTGCAATGACTGCTTTTGTTGCACCCTCCTAATTTCATTAGAGTGTAACCCTTGCTGTGCTTAAATGTTTCTGCTCTTACCTCCTTGTTCTTTCGTCCGTGGTTCTTCTTTTTAGGCAGGGGAAGGGCCCAGCCACCCACCCCCATCCCCAACCACCCCACGCTACACTCCTTTTATAGGGTACCACAGTTGTGACATTTCCTGTGGCAGAGCAGGAAGGGGCGGATCAGTGGGGCCTCCACAAAGTGATCTCATTTACAGGGGCACTAGTAATTTAACTTGTTATAACAAGTTAAACAAAGCACAATTAAACCATTACTTGCATTTTTTTCCTTTTTTCCTTCTAATTACTCTGACTAGGTTACAAACCCAGCAACTTATTTGGAATGGATTTCATTAACTGCAGGTACTGTGGAACAATTTTCAGAAGGACAGTCTTACAGGATTTAGGACACTGTCCCACATGCTGGAGCCTTTGGAGATCTTCGGTCTCAGCTCCGGGCAGCATGGGCAGGGTTGCACGCCTCAAATTTCATTGAAGAGGAAATACATTATAAGAACCACCGCCATTTCCCCAGCATCCAACAGAAAACCTCGACCGCAGAGGGTAGTTGGTCCAGGAGGTTGGCAGGTGGTTAGGAGGAACAAATCAGGTGCCCCATCACTCTCTGCTCTCAACACATTACCTCCAAAACCATATAAACGCTACAAACAGGTATCTGCCTCTATCTCTGAAATCAAATAAAGAGGCAGAAGACACTACTGCAGAGCAGGACACTGCGGCACAGGAGCTAGCACAACAATACTCACCCAAATCAGGAACCAAAACTAAACAAGCACAAAGAAATCCAAAAACTTCTGATCATAGGAGACTCCATGATTCGGGGAGTTGATACCCATCTCCAGCCAGGGTGATGGTCAGATGTCTCCCAGGTACATCAGCATGGAGAGACACTGACCGCATTGCTAAAATTGTTCACAAAGCAGGAGAAAACATTGATGTCCTAGTACACATAGGGACTAATGATCTAAGCCAACCCGGTCAGTTGTGGAGACCAAGGAACACCTGACTAAGCTGGGTGACAAACTATCATCTATTTTCGTCCGATCTCCTTCTCTGAGATCCTGCCAGTCTGGGAGAAGGGAACAGATGGACGGAAGGTCAGAGAAGGAGAGATAGGGAGCTAAACACGTGGCTCAAGGACTGGTGCCAGGAAAAAGGACACAGATTTGTAGGGAACTGGCAACAGTTCTGGGAGCGAAAGTTCTTTAAATTTGATGGACTGCATCTGACTAAAGAGGAGTCAGTGCATTGGGGCAGAAGTTTGACGTCTTTGCAGAATATTTAAACTAGCAAATGGGGAGAGGGTGCAGCACCCACACGTCGAATGGGAAGAACACCCTTCCCCCCTCAGCTAGTGGTCAAACAGGAATTCAGCGTGTTTGCCATTCATTTGCATCACCAGGTAAGAAAAAAGGTTTGTCTCCCCATACGATGCACAGGGGTAATGCCAAACTTCACCCAACAACTAACACACCAAAATCTGGCCAATGGAAAATCATGTACACAAATGCTCACAGCCTGGGAAATAAGATCCCAGACCTGCAGGCAATAATGTCAGAGGCTAAACTGGACATAGTAGCAATTAGTGAGACGTGGTTTACCAGTAACCACACTTGGAGACTTCAGTACCTGGCTATGTATTGTTCAGAAGAGACCGAGGGCAAAAGGGGGAGGAGTGGCCCTGTATGTTAATGAAAATATCAAAGCTACAGAAATTCAGAATACACATAAGGAGCCAGAAGAACTGTGGGTCACCCTGGAAACAGGAAATGGGACAGCCATAAGAACTGGGGTTGTCTACAGGCCCCAGACCAGATGGAGGACATAGACACATTACTGTTAGAAGATATACAAAACATGACAGCTAAAGGGAGGTTCTGATAATGGGAGACTTCAACATGCCAGATATAGATTGGTCAATACCAGCAGGAACATCTGCCAGAACTAGACTCATAGTGGATTCCCTGCAGGAGGGCCTCAAACAACTGGTACAGCAACCCACAAGAGACAGGGCTATCCTAGATCTAGTACTGACTAACAAAGAAGGATCACAGATCTCCAGGTAGAAGGTCACCTGGGGTCCAGTGACCATCACATGGTATGGTTCAATTTGGCTACTACATCTAAATCATCCCATTCCAAGGCAAAAATATGGGACTTCAGAGGAGCTGACTTTGATAAGATGGCCAACAGAGTTAAGCTAGCCCTGGCAAAAGAAACACAGGTGAGGAGGTACAGGCAAAGTGGGCAAGCATTAAGGATACAATACTTGAAGCAACATCCCATTGTGTTAGACAGAAAAGGAAGTGCAAAGAAGAAGGAAACCACTTTGGTTCTCAAATACAGTAGCAGAAAGGTCAGAGCCAAAAGGCTGGCCTTCAGAAAATATAAGGGAACACAAGCGGGATGAAGATAGGGAGGCATACCAAACTGCCTAAGGGAAGCAGGTAAGGCAGTAAGGCAGGCAAAGTCCCAAACTGGAAACACTAGCACGAACAGTAAAGAAGGTGACAAGACTTTCTATAGATACATTAGTGAAAAGAGAAAGTCCAGAGGGATTGCTAAGCTTAATGGAGAAAAGGGAGCATGTGAGGAGGAGGACCCTGTAAAGGCATCTATCCTAAATAGATACTTTTGCTCAGTATTTACTGAAGAAGGTAGGGCAGGGCCACAGCTCAGCATCATGGACACAGGGGAGGGAGGTGGGCATTACTCCTCACAAAGAAAGGTCCTACAAGAGCTTGCTAAGCTCAGGGTGGATAAGGCAATGGGACCTGATGGCATACATCCCAGGGTACCAAGGAGCTAAAGGAGGAACTAGCAGAGCCATTAGCAGAATTGTTTAGTGAGTCTCTGAGCACAGGAGAGGTCCCAGAAGACTGGAGGGGCTCATGTGATCCCGCTCCACAAGAGTGGTAGCAGGGAGGAGGCGAGGAACTACAGACCAGTCAGTCTTACCTCAGTAGTGGGCAGATTATGGAGGCACTCCTTAAGGAAAGGATAGTGCAACACCTGGAATCCATAGGGCACAGGATCCAAGACAGCATGGGTTTACAAAGGAAGGTCCTGTCAAACTAATCTCATAGATTTCTTTGACTGGGTAACCAGAGTGGTGGACCAAGGGAGCAGTTGATGTAGCCTACCTTGACTTCAGCAAAGCTTTTGACACTGTTCCACATAGAAGATTGATAAATAAGCTAGGTAGGCTCGGGTGGGTCAGAAGTTGGTCAACTGGGTGGCAAACTGGTTGACTGGCAGAAAACAGAGAGTGGTGGTAAATGGTATACAGTCAGAAGAGATGCAAGTCACAAGGGTACCTCAGGGATCAGTCCTGAGGCCAGTCCTATTCAACATCTTCATTAGTGACCTAGCAGATGGACTAGAGGGTAAGAGCTTGTCTGTTTGCAGATGACACCAAGATCTGCAACAGAGTAGATGATCCAGATGGGGTGGGCAGAATGAGAAGAGATCTGGATAAACTAGCAAAATGGTCAGAAGAGTGGCAACTGGATTTAATGCAAGAAGTGCAAAATCATGCACATAGGGAAGAGAAACCCTGAAGCCACCTATAGGCTGGGAGGGGAGTTGCTAGCAGTCACAAAGGAAGAAAGACTTGGGCATCATCATCACTGATGACCTAAAATCATCCAAGCAGACCTCTAAAGCAGTAGGTAAGGCTAGGGGGTGTTAGGGTGTATTAGTAGGTATCACAAGTCGTAAGAGGAGGTAATAATCCCTCTGTACAAGACATTGGTTAGGCCCCATCTGAGTACTGCGCAGTGTATTGGAGGCCACACCTTCACAAGGACATTAACCAAATTGAGGCAGTCCAGAGAAGGGCAACTAAAATGGTGCAGGGACTGCATCAGAAGACATATGAGGACAGATTAACGGAGCTCAATATGTATACCCTTGAGCAAAGGAGGGAGAGAGGTGATATGATCGAGGCATTTAAACACCTTAAGGGCATAAACAAGGTGAAAGAGTCTAACATGTTTAAATATAAGAAAAATTGCAGGACAAGAGGACACAGCATGAGATTAGGGGAGGCCGTTTAAGGGGAATGTGAGGAAATTCTTTTTCAGAAAGGGTGGTAGATGCATGGAATAGCTTACCACAAGAAGTGGTGGCTATGAATACAGTGCAGGGTTCAAACAGGCATGGGATAGGCATAAGGGAGCAATACAAATGACTATGAATAGATAGGTCACTGACAGAGCAAAGGCCGATGGCACATTTATAAGGTAGAAAAAGAAATGGGCAGACTGGATGGGCCTTGCGGTCCTTATCTGCCGTCAACTTCTATGTTTCTATGTTTCTATGTTTCTATGTTTCTATGTTTCTATGTTTCTATGTTTCTAAATGAAAGTACTTTAAGTCTGGTGTATAAACCTGCATGAGTCCATTCCAAGGGTCATGACCCAACTCACGTAATGTATCCTGGAATTTTATGATGTTGTAGTGCTAAAGCCTACAGTAGTTATACTGTATTAGTCAGTGCTGCTGCTGTCCTGTGAAGTCCCTATGTTCTTGTCTTATGCTGGCCATAAAACATTTCAATGCATAGTAAATGCCCTGCTGTTTTATGTGGTTTAAAGTGTATCTGAGTTAGAGAAAAATGCTTTAGAGAATACAGATACTTCACAAGACATGTAAGAACTGACTGAAAGTATAACTTGTACTGACTTGTGCAGGTATGTATCATCAACTCCCATGATGCCTTCGATGAGTGGGGACATGACCTTTGCAATGGAGACTAAAAGGTATTCACACCAGGGCAAGACAGAGTGAAGAAACCTCATTTATATTTAAATTAGGATGAAATTAGGGAAATGCAAGAGAGGGAACCATTGCTCATGCCTGCAAACAACCCAGGCATACAGAAAATAGGTTGAGGTAACTTTCCTTTTAAAGCAAAGGCTTGTGTCTGGATTTCGTGTACCATGTTAGCCCATTGTCCTCACTAAGGGGGTAGGGAGGACAGGGAAGGCTTGTGTAATGGGTTGGAAGGTGGTCCTGATTAATGCAAGAAGTCTGGAGAACAAGATGCTAGAGTGACAGGCATTGTTGGTGGGGTGGGGTATGGGGTAGCAGTCACTGACACTTGGACCACACAGTACCATGAATGGGGCATGAAGATACCACATATAGGAGAGATAGGACAGTTGGCAAGGGGGTGGCATTGTTCATTAGGGAAGGGATGGTGTGCAGCAGGGAGGGGGATAGGGAAGGGAACATGGAGGCAATTTGGGTTACCTTACAGGACAGTAAGAGAAGGAGGGTCAACCTAGTGGTTGTTTACAGGCCTCCTTCACAATTGGAGGACATGGGCAGTGAACTGGTTGACAGCATAAAGAAACACTGTAGCAGGGGTAAGGGAGGGAATGTATTACTGGATGATTTTTTACATGCCAGGAGCAGACTGGAATACCATGGCATCTACATCTGCTAGGGAGCAAAGAGTTCTTGTTGCTCTTCAGGATGAATTTCTGACTCAACTGGTGGAGGAGCCTATCAGGAAGGGAAACATCCTGGACTTGGTACTAGGTGATGTTGACCAAATTAGGAGCATGGTGGTGGATGACCCTTTGGCAGGGAGTGACCACTCCGTAGTATGGTTCACCTTAGAACTGGGGTTGTAGTGGCAGCAAACAAGTACCACAGTAGTGGACTTTAGGCGGGCTGACTTCAGGGAGATAGCTGACATCCTCAGGGAAAATTTAGGGAAAATCAGATCTGGAATCTGCATGGAAAGGCAGTGGGAGATTTTTAAGCTGGGCATCCTGGAGGCCACAAAAACCTGTGCAAGATACCAACAAAAGAAGGCTATGGCTGGAAAACCTTGTTGGTGGACAAGGGAGGTGTAGGAGGGAGTGAGGAACAAGAGGATAGCCTTTGGAAGGTACAAGTGCTCTTGTAGAGAGGCACACAGAGGAATATCACAGGATCTCCAGGGAAGTCAGTAGGGCTATAAGAGCTGCCAAGGCTGAAAAGGAGCTTAGGATAGTGCAAGGGATAAGGGAGGGGGAGAAGGAATTCAACAGATATGTTAGAGAGAGAGAGAGAGAAGGAACTGTGGGGAGCATATAAACAGGGTAAGGAAAGAGGGGGGATGGGTAGAGTGGTTGGTAGAGCAGGCTGAAGTGTTTAAAGATTATTTTAGCTCAGTCTTTACTAGGGAAAGGGATGGGCAGTTTCCACAGGTGGGGAGCCAGTTAGGGGATAAGGGGGGGAGGCACTCACAGATGGTGAGATCCAGGTGGGAAGGGTGAGGGAGGCTCTCAAGTCCTTGAGGGCTGATAAAGCCACAGATTCAGACAGCATCCACCCCAGGGTTCTGAAAGAACTAGCAGATGTCCTGGCTGCTATAATGACTCATCTATTCAATTCCTCCTTCCAATCAGGATGTGTTCATTTAGACTGGAGGATGGCTCACGTTGTGCCACTCCACACGAGCGGACCTCGGGAAGAACTGGGGAACTACAGAACGGTCAACATGACATCCATAGTGGGAAAAATGATGGAGGCCATCTTAAAAGCAAGGATGGTGGAGTTCCTGGAGGAAAATTGTTTTCAAGATGAAAATCAACACAGGTTTGTCAAGGGGAAATCATGTCAAACCAATCTAGTTAATTTTTTCAACTGGGTGATGAGATCCCTGGATGGTGGAAAGCCAGTTGATGTCCTGTATCTGGACTTCATCAAGGCTTTTGATTCAGTCCTGCATGAAAGAGTGATATGGAAACTGAGGAATCTAGGGGTGGGAGACAAAATGGTATGGTGGGTTGCAAACTGTCTTAGCAAAAGGCAGCAGAGGGTGGTAGTAAGCGGTGAGGCCTTGATCACAAAATGGTCATCAGTGGGGTCCCACAGGGTTTGGTGTTGGTGTTGGGCCCTATCCTTTTCAATGTGCTCATTGTGGACATCGGGGAGGGAGTGAGGGGTACAATGAGCCTGTTCACTGATTATTCCAAACTGGGAGCTGAGGTGGACAGTGAGGAAGGATAAAGGGCACCCTAGGAAGACTTGGAGAGACTTGAAAATTGGGCACACATGTGCTAGCTGGGGTGTAACGCTCATAAGTGTATCATTCTGCATCTAGGTGTTAGGAACCAGGGGTATAACTACCACATGAGGGGAGAATGGCTGGCTATCTTCAAGACAGAAAAATATCTGGGGTTGATAATTGATGCCAAATTGAACAACTTGGAGCAGTGCAGAAGAGCAGCTGCAAAAGCAAATCAAATGCTTGGGTGTATTGCTAGGGGGATAATATCCAGGAGCAGGGAGATTATACTCCCCCTGTACAATTCACTGGTGAGGCTGCACCTGGAAAGTTGTGTGATGTTTTTGTGCCCTTGCCTAAAGAAGGATGCCACTCTGATGGAAAGAGTCGAGAGAAGAGTGACAAGGATGATCCATGGTCTGGGGAAATGTCCTATGAGGACAGACTTAGTGAGCTGGACATGTACTCCCTGGAGGACACAAGTGACAGAGGAGATATGATAGAGGCCTTCAAATATCTGAAGAAGATAAATAGGGTAAAAATGGAAGGTCTGCCCAAACTAAAGAGGGATGGGTTTATGAGAGGCCATAGTCTAAAACTAGTAGGGGGAAGTTACAGAGGGGAAGCGAAGAGACATTACTTCACAGACATGGTGGTGGCACCCTGGACTGCGCTTCTTGAGGAGCTGATAAAGATGGAAACTGTTGAAGGGTTCAGGCAGGGGTAGAACAGGTACAGGGGCATGGTACAGGGTGGTAGGAATGACAACAGTAGGGGGGGAGTTCAGGGTGGAGGGATTGGGAGTAAGGGGTCAAAAAGGGAGGTGGAGCAGCAGCAGCAGCAGTAACTAAACAGTGATCTGCATCTTGGTCAGACGTGATAGACCACTAGGCCTAATCTGCCGGCAACTCTGTATGTATGTATGTATTTTGAATCTTCATTTGGTGAAAGGGGCAGCTGGGGATGTGGATATTAACTGATTACAGACTTCCAAATGGAAGCTCCTGTCAACCAACCACTGAATCCTCAAAGACAACCATATCTACGGTACTTCACTCACCAAAACAAAAGGCAGGGACTTTGTAAGAATTTTGACAGTGCAATATGCAATGATATATGCTGGCATATGCAAGCTACATGCATGTTTTTATGTAACTTTATGTTCGATTTTATGTATGAATTATATGCAATAGAGCCTGCAACCTTCTGGCTCTAGAGACAGGTGTACAACCTATCAAGCCACTGACACCATGCTGTTCAAGTGTTGGGTGTAAAAGTATACAATCATACATGCAAACATACTCTTGATAAAATATCTTAATTTTTTCTCCCAATATTTTTAGTTTGAATGCACAAGACCACTCTTACAACCCGTAGAGTGGTGTCCACTTCAGTATTAATATACACCTGCGATCATAATACTGTAGTCTGCTTGTGGCACTGCAGTCATTACCATGACTAATTATGATCTAGCTGTAGAGGGATACAAATTCAAGTGCGGAGTAAAAGACACGGGTAGATAAACTGTAAAGGATTAAGACACTGTTTCATACAATGTTCCTCAGTAATGACAGGAAGAAGAATTCTAAGAAAGATATATGTAACAAGTTTTGGACAGAGCCAATACACCTGCAAATTGCTGAATTTGCAGCATAGTTTTTCTTATTACCCCACCCCATGAACCACATAGATGAAAGTGTTCAAATCCCCACTGAAATGTGTTGTGCACCACCAAAACGTCATTCTTTGTCACAGGTGTGAAAACATATTTTGGCCAGGATTTGAAAAATGACAGCTATGATGCTCATGAGGTGGTATGAAAAAATGGCTATGTTGAAAATGTGGGGTCAAGCTATTTGAAAAAGTTATGAGTGAGCATAGAAAAATATAAACGTACGATTGCAACTTTGTCATGTTTAAATACTTCAACACCAGATGTTCAACATGGCCTTCTTATGATCCCACCTTATGAGCAATGGTGGTGAAATTTTTCAAATCCAATCCAACTCAAAAGGTGATTTCTCCAGGTGACTGCAAAATCACCTTTCAGGACTGATTTGTATAATCCCACTGTCATTGTTCATGAGGTAAGGTCCCAAAAAGGCCATGCTGAAAATGTGGGTAGAAAATATGCCAAAAATGACAAAGTTATTCCTCAGAGTTAACCCCCCCATTGAAATACAATGAATTGCACTTAACCTAGTTTCTCTCATTGCAGTCGGCAGTTCCAGCAGTGAGACATGTCTTTGATTGGAGAGAAGATCTTCATCCTGGGACCTGTTCAGGTAAGTGAAGGAGTGTGAGGGTGTGTGGGTGTGGTGGTGACTGCTGAGTAGAAGGTCGGGGTGGCAGGGGTGTTAACAGTAGAGATGTGCAAAATTACGAAATTTTGTTACATGAAATATTTCACACAAAATTTGCGGATTTTGCGAAATGTTTCACAGGTGCGAAATGCAAAATTTCAACCACAAAAGTGAAATTTTACCACAGAATGTCAAAATTTCACCCTCGAACAGGTGAAAAGTCGTTTCAGGTGAAATTGTGCATTTTACGACGAAATTCTGCATTTCGTGGAAGAAATTTTGCAACTTTGCACCTGGCGAAAATTTTCATGGAACGGTGGAATTTTGCAAAATGTTTTGGACAGCGAAATTGCCAATTTCGCAGCAATTTCTCTGGCGAAATTTAATTTCGCAGCATCTCTAATGATCAGCAAGGAACTGTTTTCTTTTTTATAGGTTTAAAGACAAAAAATATTAAGGGATCGTATTCTTTATTACAGGTCACATTTTAAAAAGTGATATAGACATAGCGATCAGAGGGTGGGGTGCCACTAGACACCATGGAACATTTTGGAAGTATGGGGACAGTGATTGAAGGGCAGGGGGGCAATAGACACCAGAGAACATTTTGGAACTATGGGGATGGTGATCAGAGGGCAAGGGGGCCTTTGAGCTCATGGTGCTATAACCCTAATTAGCCCCCTTGATGGGTATATATCCTTGTGTATTACCCTTACCCATTATTTATTCTAAGGATATTATATACTGCACACCCAGAATCCCAATACATTTAAAATAATATTCAACACTTAAAGGATGTTCATGTTCAGAGTTTTCATGGATCTGCATGGTGAATGTCCTAAATTACAGGTACTGTAATAAAGAATTAGATTAAAAAAATACATGGGTTTTCCCCCAAGACCCACCAGCCAGACCAAGCAACTTTACTCGAATAAAAATAGACTGGAGCTTCACATAACAGTTGGACCAGCAACCTTAATGTTAAATCCTTCCTGTTTACAGATATTGGAAAATAAGATTAATGTAGCTGTATATTATTTCCTTCATGGAGGACAGGATCTGTCTAATCATGTCATGAGTAAATTGTATTAGCCATATAAATAATGTTTATGAAAATACATCCTGAACTGGAAACTAAAAATCAAGTTTGAGTTGATGAGTTGTTTAAGCTGGCAAGCACGCACTCAAACCGGGGGAGGGGGAAAAAGAAGAAACATTAGATGCACTAATTCACACAGATGCTGATCAGACTATGGAATAGCCTAAACAGTGAGGTAATGGAAGTTATCAGTGTTCAGACTTTCAAAGCAGTAACTGGCAGATTTCTGAGGGAGAATAGAGGGTTACACAGCACTAGCATTCTGTCGGTTATGCTTAGATGTGTGTTTGTGCTCATACTGTGGTATAGTCAAGGCATTGTCATACAGCAGGATGGACAGGCAAGATGAACCTGTGTGTCATCACAATGCTATATTAACATGTTACTCTGTAATAATGGCCCCTTACATTCAGTATGTTTCTGTTCACATGCTGCATGTGAAACAATCCAGTAATTTGTCAACAAAATCACAAGACACTTTATTTCTTCCAGTCAATGCATCAACACTGAAGATTTTCTTTCCTATTACGCTATCCATTTCACAAGCGTTTTTAATTTCTTGTCTGGAAGCCATAGTGAATTCTTACTCCAAACTCCTCTAAGGCCTGTAAGGATTTTATGTGAAACAGGCATGGCCTTACAATGAGCTGGGCAGGATTTGAAGTCATGGGGCTCAATTTTAAAACAGCCCTTAGCTGCAGCAAACTCTGGGTGCATCAGAGATCCTGGGCCCAGTTTTATAAAAGAGGGGGTCCCTGCACCAATAACCCAGGAGTTGCCACAGCCACAGGCTTGTACCAAATATGTGGTGCACCTGCGAGGTTGGACTCAGGGATCCAACACCCCCCACCTGGTGCAAAAGAAGTGGGTCCACAAGACTGGGTGGCATAGTGAATATGCCTGCCAATAGGGGGTCAGGGCCAAAAGAAGCATGGGTGGTGCCTTAGGGGGCATCGGGACTATGGCGGCACTGATAGGGTCATGAGGTGGCACCCCATGGAGGTGATGTTGGCAATGGCAGACAGCAGATCAGACCACATGCTGAGGGGGTTGGCATGGACAGCATTGATGAACCATGATATAGCTACAAGGTGGCACAGACCTTGGATCTGCTCAATTGGTGCCACAATACCACACAATGTAGGCAGGAGGCAGCCTGCCACAATGTGGGGGGGCTGGGTAATAAGGGGCTGTTGCGGTGCCCAGAGAACGTTCCCCTCCACCACTGGAAGCCCTCAATCTGCAGCCACTGCTTCCCACCTACATTAGGTGGGAGTTTGGCACCTATGGGGCAGATGCCAGGGCTGTGATCATGTGGGGCTATGTCATGATCCATCTGTGCAAACCTGTCACTAGGATGTCCAATCCGCTGTCTGCCATTGCCAATGGCACCACTGTCATGTGCCACCTCAACACCCTGTCATTTGTTCTATAGTTCCAATGCCCCCTAAGGTACACCCCATTCTCCTACTGGCATTGGCCCCCTTCTGGCAGGTCCCTTCCCCCCAATCTCTACAGTGTCCGACAGTGGGGCATGGCCCTTGGACCACCTGTTGGCTGGTCTAGCAAAGCACCCTGTTGTGTACATGGAAGGGCCTTGCAAAATACCAAAAGAGGGGATGGTGCAAGCCCCTTGCAACCTGACACAAAGGTGCTTTTTCTGCAAGGGTGGTGCAGGGTGGCTTGGGCACAAGGCATCCCAATTTCAATGCAGCCTGCATTTGAAAATTGGGATTGCCGCAAACTATTATGCAAGGTGCCACATGTGTCATTCCTGTTGGGTGCAGGTACCTTGCGTCATATTTTGCATTTTGAAAACTGAGCCCATGAACTTTCAGTTCCAGAGCTTTGCCAGATGCAATAAAGGAGCAAGTATCACTATATCATAAAGTAGAAGTCCCTGTTGTATTATACTCCCTCCTTGCAGTGCTGGCATGTCTTAGTTTCTGTACAAAGTCATGTCTCCTGCTTTACTTCTTCCTCTTTCTGTGCCTGCGTATCTCTTCTAAAATATTTATACTGTGGAGCTGGCCAAAATGCAGTACAGTGTCTCGAGTTACGGCATGGCAAAAGTTTGCAACTGCTAATTGAAATTGTCTTGTTTACTGCAGTAACTCTATTGCAGTATGCTGCAGTATTGTGTTGCATCCTGCTCTGCTTCAAAGAAATGCACTTCAACATTTGCTATTTTTGTCGGTGCATTTCCAAAAGTTTTATCTGGTAACTCCAGGGAGCCTTTAACTCACAACTACCTGCTCCAGTGCTTCTACTTCTGTTCTTCTTAAACGAGCCTGTAGCACTCACCGAGAAGACCAGAAGTTGAGGCGCTGAATCTCTAACAGATTGTGAGTCAAAACTCTCTGGAGTTCAGTCAAACTTTGAAAATGCACAGATTCTGCACTAAATAAATGCTGCAAAAAAATTACAAAAGTTGCAGTGCATTTCTTTGGAGCCCTGAAATGATAGATATAAGTAAAAAAAAAAAAAAGAGGTATAGCGCAATTCAAGTTGGCAACCCAGCAGTGCACCATGTCCCCTGCACCACTGGTGTGACTTGTACCACTGTTTGCTTTTATCCTGACTGGCTCCACTGTTCTTTTCAATAATACCCCACAGAGGTTTTCATCTCCCAGTCATTTTCCAGTTACCGGATAAGTTTAAGAAACAATCATAAAGCCAAAAGGCTTGAAGTAGCAGTTGGAATACTATTTAAGATCTACTCTGCTTCTTTTAATGTTACATACAACTTTAGAAAAGAACAACCACCAACCCACAGAGTTCTTTCCCCCACCAGCTCAGTGAGAATACCCTGTCCCCCCTTTTTCTTCAAAGTACTGTAATTATCTACTTGAAGCTTGAGGGTAGAAAAAAGTGTCAGCTGACGTCAATTATCCTGAAAATCTGTTCCACCTGTCCTCCCCTCATTCTGTGAACTAGTTTTTCCGATACTTCCTGTGAACATTTCTCCTTTCAATAGCATTGAGTGGCCCTTTTATTCTAATCCATGTAGATCTAAACAGCTTCCATTTGGCCTGAAAGAGTTATCCCTTTCAGATATTTGAATACTATAATCATGTCACCTTTGAGTTCCCTCTCTTCTATGGTGACAGTCTGAGATCTGCCAATGTTTTTGAAGCCTTCAACCACCTTGGTCACTCCTCTGCAATCTGATGATAGCACTCCTCAGCTGTAATGATCAGCATTGAACACTACACTGAGGAAATGGTCTGCCCAATGACTTGTATATGGGTTTTACAGCATCTCTCAGTCTGCTTTCCAACTTTCTTTTAATTAACTACTATAGGTTACTTAAACAGATTTTCCAGTGAGATCTTTACAGTGCTCATCAGCAGAACTGTATTCACAATGTTCCCAATGTCTGAATTTCACGACCTTTCATTTTTTTATTACTAAAGATATTTTCATCAAAACAAGATATTTTAAATTAGACATCATCCATTGCCATTGACTATTCCTGCCTTGCAGTCATAATCATTTGCTTAGAGATAGATAGATAAGATAGATAGATAGATAGATAGATAGATAGATAGATACAATTTTAATTTTTATACAGGGAAATACATGTCATTAGGATTGTGACATCCTGTTTGCAAGACAATCCTGTGTTCGAAATCTTAACACTTTCTCTAAAATTACATACAAGAGCTAGACATACCTTAAAAATCACTTATAACAACCACATTGATTACTTAGAGCATTCTACATCTATACTCACTTACACTCTATTTGGAAGCCTTCTTCCAATGCCTTTGTAAATTCTAGGTGTGATGACAGTACGCACTGTATGTGACAAGTTATTCCACAACAATGCTGCTTGTAGTTTTAATGTTTTGTTTCCATATTTTGTATTTGTTTTTGGATATTTAATTTTATTTACATGGACTGTTCTTTTAGAGTCCTTAGCTATATGGTTTTCCCCTCCAAATACTAAACTCACAATGTAATGAGCTGGGTTGGATATTAGATATTTATGAAGAAGTTTCAAATATGTTTTAGCATTTCTTACAGCCAATGTTTGCCAGCTTGTAGCATAAAAACATGTTGCCATGGAAATTGTTCTGATGTCACAAGAAGAATATTATTATTTCAGAGCAGGACAAGCAGTAGGGTCAGAGGACATCTAAGGGGCAAAGTGCCCTACTTTCATGCAAATATATTCAGCAATAATCAACAGAATGTCTCCTGAGATTCTGGTGGTTTGGAATGTTAGAAAATTTTAGTCCTACTGATGCCAACAATAAATCCATAGTAGGAACCTTACATTTCCCTTCAAGGGTTGCACGGGGAGAGAAGTGCACATGGGAAACAGTCATCAAAAATTGGCATTGGAGCTAACATTCTATGGACATATGAATATGAAAAAGAAAGAACATCACTGCTCCATTGAGTTCATTCCTTCACAAACTTAATGGGCATACTGTGCTTATCTCATCTTTCTTTGTAACACATTTTGTATATTTTTACTGTATATGTACGGTTACTCTGTCTCTTGCGGTTATATGCATGCATTCTTGAGTTCTTTGGGTGAAAGAGGTGTGAAATAAAGGTGAGCAATTATTTATGTTAATACCACTGCTGAGACCACTCTTACAGTTGTAAGAGTGGTCTCACACACACTCTTAGGATATGAGAATTGTGAACCAAAAGTGAGTGGTTCTGATATCCTAAGAATGTAAGTGGATCCATACCCCCAACAGTAAACGTGGTCTCAGACATGATATCAGTCTATTACTGATCAAGCTCCATCAGTAAAATATTAATTTTGTATTGAAACCTTACCCGGATGTGCCCTTTTTCAAGACAGCTACATATGAGGCACTCTTCATAGAATAAGAGTGTCTCGTACCCAGAGGAAAGGGGCATTTAGATTGGTTGGGAGCATTCCCTTGATCTATAATGGCACAGAAAGGATTTGTGAAGAAACTCTTATAACCATATGAGATACGTAAATTGTAAATATAAACATGTTGTTAATCATGTTGAAGATTTTTTTTAAATGCAACTTGAATTTAAAATAAAACTCTAACTTTGTCGAAAATTAAAGAAACCCCTGTGTGCTGAAATGGACTACAGTGTATAGTAGAGCACTGTTCTGTATAGAATTCCATCCCTTTCAAAATGCTGTTATACCACAGCTTAAAGGTCATGAAATATGATTGTGCTCATTTGTGGTACAACAGCATTCTGAAACCTCTAGAGACTGCACAAGTCCATTTTTTTCTGAAAGCAAAAGGACTGCTGTGCACACATTTCACATCATACTATACACTACGAAAAATACACGATATGCAACTTTGTACACAACCAGTGTGTTCTGCCACCTTGGGGTTCTGATTGCCATAGGCCTGCAAGAACACAGTGGTTGTCCATAGCTGCCCATTCAGTATTCTCTATATGCTCACTGAACCTAGAACTGTAGAATTTTAGAAATGTTTGCATGAGACAACCTCTTGCAGAAAAAACAGAATAGTTGGAATGTTTAGAAATTGGACAAGAAATAATATACTATATAAAGGAACAAAAAGAGATAACATTCCAGAAAATCTGGCTCCCATGTACTATATATTTACAATCTAAATCATAGTACAACTCAATAATAAAGATATCAGATAAAAGTGATAAGACTAGATACAGTTTTCCCCCACTAGTACAATGATGCAAGAGGTTTCCACAAGTGGCAATGCAATATATTCCTGACTATTTGGATCCTGTCCGAGTACTGAACAAAGGAATGCTGAGAAATAAACAATCCTAACTGGCAAAGAATGAAGTCACGATTTATAATGCTCATGAAAGGCACTGGATTGAAAGCACTTGAAACTGAAGCCCTCTGTTTCTTTATGTGACATGTACAGCACAGGCCCTCACATTTCAATTTTCCCTCCAGTGCCCCTCTAATGTGCTTCAACCCTGCCATGGAGGAACCACCACCTGCTATAGAGGAAGGGGTAGTTCAGACCCCATTCCTGTTTACAGTAATTCCTGGCATCTGATGTGAAATAGCCCACAAGGATGTCACTTACTAGTGTCAAGTGTTAGTGGTTTTGTAATGTGGAACTGGACTTAAGAACACCCCAACTCATTTCACATTGGACACCGAATAGCCATAAGATATGGCTTTCAAATACTACCAGACTGAGTGAGATTCAGACCAGGGGCCTAGACATAAAAGTCTCCTTAACCCTCTATTAAACCATAGAACCCTCTAGTCCCTTTACTTATTTAAGATTAATTAAAACATACCTCCAACTGTTGGGGCATAAGCTGGCAGCCCATTCCAGAACTCCACCACTTTATCTATGAAATAATATTTCCAAATATTCTTTCTAAATCTTACTTAAAGGGGAAAGGAAAATAGTTTTACACAGTTAACTGCCCTTACATCTTCCTTTTCATGCCAGTTATGTATTCTGATATGCTTTGATGATTTTTTTATAAATGAATAATCTACATTGGAGTGCCCTCAGATCTACACTGAGTTCCAATATCCTCACCAGCTACTGCTCTTGATTTTCACATTTCTAAGACATTCTATGACATCACAGACTCCCACTCCATGCTGTTCATCTGAATGGCCTGGAAAGGTGTTTGTGATGTCATAGAATGTTGAGGCAATATGAGAAGAGAAAGCAACAATTGCTGAGGAGACAGGGATTATGGGTCCTTAAAAAGGCAACAGAATTAAATTATTAATTTAACAGAAAGGCCAAAAACATATCACAATACTGGGTAACCAATAAAAGAACAACTAGAGGGTGTCTACAGGTGTAAAACTGTTTTCTATCTCCTTTAAAGAGTAAATGCTTAGTAAGAATGTATATCTTACAGAATGAAGGTTTGGGGCCTTTAGATGCCTCTGTAATCATTTTGTTTGCTTTTGTTTCTTTAATTACCTTTTCATCATTTTATTTGTATTTTGCCAACTACTAGCAAAAAAGAATCCAATGGATTTCTATGATGCCACAAATATTTGACTGGCAAGGCTGGCAGTGTATTTCAATGGGAAACTGCAAACCTGTTTTCATGTTTTTATAGAGAAATAACACCCTTTTCCACCAAAATATTATAAATGTAATACAAATATGTGATTTTTGATCATCTGTGATCCTCTGTCATTATTAAGCAAGTGACATTTCCTTCATAAACAGATTTTACTTGGGAAGAAGAAAAGAGAAGCAAACTATTGTTTTAAAAATCATATAATCATACAGATGGATTACAGTAGTGCAAAGGTATAAAAGTCAGAGTATGGTGTGGAAAGAAATAGCTATTTCTTTTGAAAAAGACAGAACAAATATATTTAAGTTTCTCATTGAAATACATTGCGCTTCTAAGTAGCTGGCAGTTTCTGACATCATAATACTAGAATTCTATTAAATTCTTTTTTACTAGCAGTGTGAAAAGCAAAGGTAAAAACCCACTTATTTCACTGCCCTAACAAATATTTTACTATAAAATTATTAACTCTATTTTCTATTTTCATCGTGCATTTAATATAACCATTTTGTTTTGCTTTTATTATAAAAGTATAACATAATTACTAACACATCAAAATACAATAAATAAAATCATCAGTTGTCTATTTGTTAGAAGTAAATACCTGCTCTTTAAGTAATTCACTACATAGGTCATCGCACATCTTTTGAACTTTAGCAACATTGCCTAATCAAAGAGTGCCATTCCTTTTAATAGTTTGGAGACTGTTATCATATATTCTGTAACTCTTCTATTCCCTTTTGGAATAAGCCCAGACAAGAGAGCCTGTCCTCACTGTTTCAAATCCTCCATAACATACCCTATTTGTGTTGCTCTGCTTTGAATTCAGTCCAGCACATCTAAACATGTTCTGTTGTATGGTGGCTAGAACTGAATACTATACTCTAGATGGGGCCTAGCCAATGATCTACAGCATACAGTGATTCAGTAATATTGTATGTAAACAAGCACTGGCTTATAAAACCCCTCAATACAATGAATGGTTTTATTTGGTTTATTTCCTGAAACACTATATTGTGGTTCCTGTTCTGGTCTGTTTCTTTCAGTGACACTTAAGTTCAATTCTTGGTCACAAGTGCTAATTTCTATGCCATTAAGGCAGTATAGCATACTGGTTAAGAACACTGAGCTGCAAACCTGGAGAACTGGGTTGAATCCCACAGCCAACATTTGCATACTGCATGACCATGAGCAAGACACTTAACTTCCCCATGTTCCAAAAATTGTAAATAAATAACTAAAAAAATTAATAACTAAAAATAATTCAAAAATAATGTAATGTACTGTTTTTGAATCTTACATTTTTTGACATAAAGGCTCAAATGTTATTCACATGCCCATTCCTTTCCTTTTCATGTACTTCTATGAACTTACTACTCTGCTTTCATGTGTAAATGTTATAACCCAGCTACTCAATCCTTCTCTATTTCACTTACGAATATATTAATGAGCCACAGTACTCATAGAAAAACATTTGATATTATACACCATTCTAGTTGTTTTACTTATATTTCCTGTGTTTACCCTCCACCCACACACACACAAACACACACACACACACACACACACACACACACACATACACATGCTGCTACTCTTGATTAGCAAGGACATTTGTTTGGAAACAGGATCTTTGCCATCTGAATTCATTAGCTACTGCAGGTTGTCTTTATGTGATATCATATTCTCTTGTGTGTGACATCATAATCACTTTCATGGCAACTTACAGTAATTCATATGCAGAAGATTATGATATCATGCATAAACAGGCAGAAGGGGCAGACGTAGTCTGAGGAAAAAGAATATGTCTGAATTTTCAAGCAGCCACCCTTAATAAAAGAAAAAGGAAAAAATGAAAAGTACAGCAAATATGTGAAATAAAAGTGGATAAATGTGATTATGTAAGAGTTGGGTGGCTCACTGATGTTGCTGCGACAAGAAAAACCACAACCATCATTAGGGCACCAGCACAATGCCGATGGTAAACATCATGCCCGGCAATTGTGCCATCTGACCCCCACTGCACCCAATGACCTGGGGCATGTTCTGGCTGCTTTCAGGTGGCTGTGCCACATGCACACCCACTGTGGGTGGCTTTACCCCTCACACCCGTAGTTTAATATAATCAGCTCCAGGTCAGATGCGTATGGGGCAAGGGGCACAACACCCAGACAGTGCCATCCCTGCCAAGCCCTGCAAAATCCAGTTTGCCAGCATGACAGGTGAACTGGTTGCGGAGCCCTAATTGTATTGCCCACATAATGGTATATGGAGTTGGGCAATGTTGCTTAGTGAGTGAAAATTGCATGAAGTCTCATTTTGTAAGTCATTCATTTTTTTGAAAATTGGAAGGACTTAGAAACTGCATAACAATCCTGTGAAAATAATTTTTCCACTCAAAAAATGCATTTCTGCAAAAATAGTGATGCTTGTTCAAAACATGATTTTATTCCAATTATTTATTTTTTTGTACAGCTGTTCACTCTGTCACCACTGTCTTGTGCCTTTTTATAGGGCTCTGTGCTTGATCACCTCCAGTCCCATCTGCTGCTCCCCCTACCGGCCAGCTAGTGAGTATCCTCATGGGGCAGGACCCAGGACCACTGGTGACTGTCATGACAGGCAGCAGGGAGACATGGGGCTTTTCCTGGTCCCCCCCAGTTCCAGCACTGTGGTGGCACAGGGGGCACATTTGTGAAGAGGCTCACATGCCCTCCCAGAACCATGGCTGCTTCCACCCACCTGGCATTGCATTAGCTGCCTACCATCAGCTCTGACAACCAACCTCTACCTAGTGGCAGCCTAGATGGGGATAATGCACCACCCCAGTCTGGGATAGGAGAGCTACCTGGTGGCTGCTCAGTCCTCTCCCTGCCCTTTGCCCCTGCCAATCCCTGGCAACCTGATCTTGTTCCTGAATTCAGTTCACTGGCATGATGCGAGATAAGGCACTTTATAGCGCCTCATCCCTCTGCACCACTGGGCTGGCTTTTCTTCCAATTATTACATGAAAATGGTGATTGCAATTTTTACACAATATACTTGATTTCCATGTGATTTTTATACTATAAGTCATTTCAAATATACAATTCATTTCAAAGTCATTTTTGTGTAGTCCTATTAAACATTACAGCTTCTAATGTTTTGTTTTGTTTCAGAAATGTTACAGGCTCTTTGAAGACTTGGTCCCAAAACTGATCCTTATGACACCTCATTTGTTCCCTTAATTCCACACAGGAAGGTTACCATTTATTTTATTTTGTTTAAATTGAGTATACTTTATTAGGTTTTATAGCAACAAACAATACATCAACAATACTGTGAAACCACAAACAGAACACTCCATAGACATGCATAACAAACATACAACCCCCAAACCCATCGAACCTCCCTCAACCCCGTGGCGACAATGACAAAAATATACCAAACAACAAACAGAAGTGAGTAAGGAATAATTGAGTAGGCTGCAAAAACCCAGAATAACCTGCAGATAATACACTAATAATAGAAAGGTAGAGGGGACCCATTCTAAGAACCTACGCTATGAAAAGGGCATGTAACCTACTCCACTTTTTATCGGAACTGGGTAACCTATTATGGATGCTAGCTATGCATTTTTTCAATATGAACGTTATCAAGAAACTCTTGCAACCATTCATTGTAGGAAAGTAAAGATTGATCCAACCAATGATGCAAAACCAGTCTCTTATCTGATATCGAGATCATAGCCATATCATACCTCCGTTCTCTTACCGTGATCTGACTATAATCGACTACCAAACAAATCTCTGGCATGAAATGATCTTTAACCCTGAGTAATGGATCTATATTGGATTTAATTAATTGCTACAATGCTGCCACATGGGAACACTCCCAAAAAAAGATGATATAAAGTACCCTTTGTTTGACCACATTGTGTGCACACCGGTGATTGCAACCACCCAATTTTGAATAATTTATAAGGTGTAAAGTAAAGATTATTCAAAATATAAAATTGAGTGAGTCAAAGCCTGTCTTGTGAGATATATGCATACATGTTTGACCAAATTTTAGGACAATCAAAGTTAGACTGAGGGAAGGTTGCAACCCAAGAAGGAGATTCGCCATTTAAATCTGAATATCTCTTAGAAAACAAAAATAAAAAGAGAATAATGAATAGGTACCAGTGTATTACCAGTGAGTAATACCATTGAGAGGTTCTGGACATGTAGGAACCTCGAGAGCGAAGCTCGAAAGGTTCCCATGTCCAGAACCTCAAGATTTCTATTCGTTATTCTATTCTATTCGTTATTTTTTTAAATATGTGGATCTTGGATTTTGTTTTGTTTTTTCTTTCTGGCTGGCAGTCGGCAGTTTCAGACACGGATGCTGTGTCATAGCCAAAAGCCGCCTTCCTTGTTGCTGCTGTCATCGTAGCCTGCTGCGCTACACCTCTCCTGCCTTCATTCACTTTATTAAAAAAAGTGGTTGGTAGTCCTACCTTTTTATTAGTTTTGGCTGCAGTTTTTTATTTTTCTGAGGGGGAGGAAAATTTTATGTTGTGAGGGATTACGTTTTGCTAAGCAAGAAAGCGAGCCGCCATGTTTTTTAAAATGTTGTGCCTGCCCACACATGAAACACTGCCAATCAGGAGGCACGCTTAGGGTGATGTGAGGGGCAGAAGGCATCTTTGTGGGCGCTTGCACTGTCTGGTGACTGTGGTAATACTATCGTTGAGGAGTGCAACGATAGTATTATCATACTTAAACGATACTATTAAAAGTGATTGACAGTAGTATTATCAGTAAATGTTTGAGGATATTACCAATTTTTTTATGCTTTACAGACATATTAAATCCAAGATCCATATATTAACTACAACTTAGAAACTACATGTGATTGCTGGGCTGTGGCAATAGCAGATTGCAGAAATTCTTCATAGTTGATGGTTCTCAATGTTGAATGAAAATGTTGAAGTAAACAGATTTATTACTACCCTCTGTCTTCCAACATATACTATGTCATTACCACAGTGCAGTACATTTCTTATAATATGTTAACTTTTCATTTCATATATTAATCTCTTACGTAGTGGTGAATTAAAAGCTTTACTAAGTCAAGATACACAGGGCTGGAGTTTCAAAAGCAGTTCTAGGATTTGCATCACATTTCTTAGGCAGTCTTGTAAATTGCACAAGAAGGATGAACCATAAGTTATCTTATTTTCTGCAGCAATGGCCAACATAGTAGGCACTCAGTGTTATCATGGGCTTGAGCAAGTAGTAGATAACCAGTAATTCCATGAAAAAGTCAATGATGGGGATGTGGGTGTGTGGGTTGCAGTCAGGTGAGCAGGGGGAGGGCAGAAGTAGTAGTGGAAAATGTTACCAAACAAAACAATACAAACAGTACACCATAAAAATTCCCAATATATCCAATCCAATCCAATAAGATGGTTTAAATATACTAAAATTTAAAAGTTAAAGGGCAACTGTCAGCAATGAGCCTCACACCCAAGTGTAAAGCTCATCCCAGTTAGCCCTTTGTGTGCAAAAACACTTTTTTTTACCTGCTGATTACTGCAGTGTAGTAGATTGCATCAGGCTAATTTCACTGACTTGTAAGCTGGCATTTCCTGTAACCAGAAATGCTAGAATCCCCTGCAGCTAACAACAGAGGAGGACTGCAGCAGTGGGAGATTCAGCAACTTACAGTGAATATCAGAGTTATTTAATAAGCTGTAACCTTCTGTTTGCTGGTCTGCTGTTCTCCTGGGGCTAGATATAGTGACAGAGGATTGTACTAAGCCCTGTGAGTACAGTAAGACTAGCAGGACCAGCAAACATCTGTTTTTAGCTTACAAAATAAACCTTTAACATGTATACTGTGGGCTATTGATTATCCCAGCCCTGCAGTTCTCCTCTGATGTCAATTACGGGGATTTTGGAATTTCTGGTTTCTGGAAATGGACTCTTAGAAGTCAGAAAAATTAGCCGCCCTAGTACATTCTACTGTACTGCAGTAAACAGTAAGTAAAACAAATTTTTTTTTTACTCAAAGTGCAAATTGGAATCCGCCTCACACTTGGGTGTGAGGCTCTTATTGCTGATAGTTCCCCTTTAATAAAACTATTTATGCAACAGGTGTCATAATAAAAACTAACACATAACTTCAGTTATCTGGTTCACTGTGTGGATAAATGAGTGGTGAGGTAATCACTATGTGGATAACTCCAAGTTATCCACAGAGTGATTACCTCATCACCCATTTATCCACAAAGAAACTACATCACTAACCACCGCCACCTGTGCTGCCTGATCAGCAGTACTGCCTCCCAGTTTCATTTTCACCTTCTCACAGTGCTCTTTACAACCCAAGCTATCACAGTCCCAAAGACTCACCAACCCCCCTCCCCCCAAACTGGAACCACATTTTAAATGAAAACACTCTTAAGGAAAAAAAAAGCCATTTTTTTCCTCTTTCTCAGCATAGCAATCCTGCAAACCAAACACAGCAACCAGGCATAGAGAAAAAACATGGAAAGGAACTTAAGAAAAAAAAAATATAACCAAACCGAACCAAAAAAATCCTGTTGCATAAATCAAATATGTGTGCGGCGCCTGTGGGATAACCAAGTTATTTGTACAGTAGCCTGTGACCTTTCAGAAACCTCACTCATGGCTTTGCCAGTCATGAGGTTACTTGAGGTCACAAGCTACTGTACAAATAAATTGGCTATCCCACAGGTACCCCCTGCATATCCCATATAGATGTGCTATAAACATTATAAAGCTACTCCAAAAGCTTGCTGGAATAAATATGATTAAGTCCTTTTTTAAAAAACATCCACCGAGGGGGCCCCCCTCAAGGTCAAGGGCAAGAAGTTCCAAAGAGACAGGCCCATTATTTTGAAGGACCAGTCACCTAAAGTTTTCAATATTGCCCTCACAACCATCAGGAGGCTCTCCTCAGAAGATCGGAGTGGGAGAACTGGGGTGTATGGGTGGAGAAGCTCTGCCAGGAAGGCTAAGCCCAATTTGTGCAGGGATTTATAGGTTAACAAACCTATTTTAAATAAGATATGCCAACAACTTTGAATAAACCTTGATTAAAAAAAAAGAATATAGCAATCAAATATGTTGGCACCTTTATTCTGATGCAGACACAATTAAAAATCAGGAACTGTGCTGTCATCAAGAGTATACAAAATTCAGCTCACAGTATCTAAATATGTACGTGTCCTTTTATGACTGTTTTAGTCACTTCTTCAAAAAATAAAATTAAACTTGCTTGAAATAATTTCACTCTACTGAATGCAACATGGAACAAGGAATCTAAAGTTAAGTTCATTGGATGATCAACAACTGGATATCTGGTAATTGTTGACACCAATTTTCCTCTTACTGATGTTAAGTGTACTGGCTGTAATTTCTTGATTTTGATGTAGAACCTTTTTTTTTAAATATATGGGCTCCAGGTGCTGCAAATAAATAAGACAATTATTTTAAAATTCTTTATGAAATCCATCTGAGTGAGCCTTGTTAACATCAAGTATCTACTTAACTACATTTTCTACCTCTTCCATTATTATGAATCCATACATCTTGCAACGTGATAAGTGTCATCTCATTTAAAAAGAATTCCTACATCACCAGTTTGCCAGCCCTTTTACACTGGAACACAGAAAGTGCTAGAAGAATAAAATACCATGGTCCATTGTATTCTTCTCCTGCCATACAGGCAATGGCAGCATTCAGTACTATGTAAAAAACTGGAACCTTCTAGGAAGCCTCTTTTCCACAGTGAATTACATCATGTACCCAATAATGCTAGTCACCAGGATGAACTGATACAATCTGAATTTAAAAGATTTGTTGTCAGTAATTTTTTGGGGGAAAAAAAACAAAATAGTTACTAAGATATTCTGCTAGTTCTCTGTCCTTACTGATTGTTTCCTCAGATGGAGGCCCTTTGTGGTCTGATAGATTTCTGCATTTTTTTTTCTTTTTCTATGTGTCTTAGAAGTAGAACTCCAGTATTTCATCTTTGAAAAGATATTTTCTTAAAGCTTAAGTCCACTACTTTCAAAGTCATAGTTTTTCACATATTAACATATTTCTCAGCCATACTAGTTAAAACTCTACCTTGGAAAGGCTGAGTTTGAATTACAGAGGGGTCCACCTTAAAGTGTACCTGTGTTGTTTAGGCATCACTGCCATTTACTTATCCTGGGAAACTGGGTCTCTTCTAGAAGACAGAGACCCCAAGGACCCACATAGCTCCCTAAGCTCATAAAGTGTAATCGCAATACTGATGCTTTCTTCATTTCTTGCTGGCAATCAGGGCACAGGGCTCATCCGACCTTGTCAAAGGGGAGCTCATTTTATCAAATGATCAGAAACATATGCAGAATGCTGCATTAAGTGTAAACTCTCAGATGACAAGGGTGGATAACAAGTCACCACTACTGAGTCAGAGCTACAGTTTAATTTTAGAATCTCTAAATGTAACTGCAAGCAGCAACCAAGAAGGTTACAGTCAAGGTCACTGTGCCATTTCTTCAGGGTAGAAGTCTTAAATAAACCATGAGAGAAAATCATTCGCAACCATTTTAACATTTAATAGTATTTTCTGCTCTACTTGAAAAAGGAACCTGTTACTCAAGAAGTAGGAAACAAGAGACTATGGTGACGGTCAGGAGTATAATCATGTCATATCTGCAGCAATTGTACTGAAACTATACATGCAATCCTTCTCAGACCAGCAATCATGTCCAACACCATCATCATTCTACCATTTGTTTTATTAAAAGAGAACAATGTAGACGTATCATGTGGGCCAGACTATAGGCAGCAACTGCTTATTTACTCAGATCTCCCATTATATTACTTATTATGATACTAGCTTGCTTCTAATTCTCTGTATTATAAGGTACAAGTCTTTTTTGTGAAACAAGTAGTAATAGAGTTATGTCTAGACAACTGCCTTATATAGAGATCAAATGATGTATTGTTATTTTTCATCTGTAAGTACTAATGCAGGCATGCTTCTTTAACAGAGTCATTGTTTAACAAACACAAGCCAATATGATGCTAGTTCCCATAAGGAGAGGTTAGAACATAGAGAATAAAGTATGGGTCTGGGTGTGTAACGAGAATTTACACACACCTGAGGGGTTTATGCATAGCATCTAACCCCAAGTGTGTGTGTAAATTCGAGTTTACACCCACCCAGACCCATATTTTATTATATATAATTGTTGGGTTTTTCTTTTTAGCCTCAGCAATTATATAAAATAAAAAAAGGTAGCCATGCCACCGCAGTCCGATTACATCATGGCAGGTGGTCAGCTTTCTCTTTTATTTAAAACATTTTTTTTTTACCCACTATTGTGAGGGAGGATCGATGCGGTAACCATGTGGTACATTTAACTTTATTTTATTTTATTACTGCTGAGTGTCCATGGCAGTTTCTCTTCATGTTGGGTTTGCGGTTCGGGAAGGAGACAGCAATTGAGGAGTTCGAGCAGGCACATGCGCAGAGTGGGGGAAACCATGCTCATGTTTGCTGTTATAAATGCTCCTTTATAACGGCAAATTACTCCATTGTTTCCTTCTGGGAAAAAGAAGAAGTCATTAGTTACACTGGATTTATGAACATTTGAAAAGTATAGTTACAGCCTTTCATGGAAGGTAATAATATAGTAGAACATCAATTTAAGAGGGGGCACTGCTGAGACACCTAGTGAAATGGATGCCTACTAAAGTACAATAAATGACTTATGCTCTGGAATTCTTTGGCTACCTGATGATGGTCGGTCCTCTGGGGTTCCGTTTCCATATTGTTGTTCTTCACCTGTGCATTACTATACCTCTTGGGTTCTTGATAGGTATAAACATGCTAATCTGTTTTGTATTATTGTTAATGTTGTGTGTTTGATGTTTCACTGTAGCTTAATGTTTAATATCAAACCAGTTTTGCATGCTATCACTACTATAACTTACATAATGTACTGAGTGTCATACTCAGAAACATGCTGGATGTATCCTGCAGTCTCTTGCCCAAGAGATCCAGACCCCCTCTTACATCTGGCTTCCTGCTGTATAGTCCTTAGACACTCCTTCTTGGTTACACTTGATTCTTCATCCCCATGCACTTCAGAATTTTTTGGTTCCTGCCCATATGGCTGATTTAAAATGTGTAACATGGAATGTAAGAGGTTTGAATCCCCCTATCAAATGCAAACAGGTCCTCTCCCACCTTAAAAAAATGAGGACAAAAATAGCTCTCTTACAAGGGACAAAATTGGACCCCCAGGAAGCTATTGAACTAAACAGAGATTGGGTATTATTTATTTTTTTATTTACTGAGGTCTTGGATTACACCAGTGAGCAGATGCTCATTTATAGGCTCCACATCAGTTGCATAGACAATACAATACAGATGACAGGGTTACATGTGGTACAGGTAAGTTACAGGTTACAACAGCATTAAACAGCTTAGGCTGAATAGCAGCTAGCTGGTGTCAGAGGTTAACACCCTACTTGGAAGCTCTCAGAGGTGAGAAGAAGGAGGGGCTACAAACATGGATGGAAGGAGTAAGGTAGTTGGGAGCATCTGAAGGGGTAGGGAAGTGGGAGCAATGCCTTGATTATGGGGGATAGGTGTAACCTAAAGTGCTGGGATTGGGGTCCCTCAACCCAATGTGTTGTCAGGAGGTAAGTGCAGGTAGTTGATTGATGCTCTGGGAGGGTGCTAATGGTAGCAGTCACATTTACTAGATTTTACTAGGTCCTGCCAGAGTCTGTATTTGAGCAATCCAATAGATGAGGCATTGTTGACATCAGAAGGTAAGGCATTGGTCCACAGTGGAGCACTATACTAAAAGACACATTGTGCCAGAGCTGTGCGGTATCTGGGAACTTTGTTAAGGTGAAATCCAGAAGCATACCCAACTTCCCTAAGGGAAGCAGGGAAGGCAGTACAGCAGGCAAAGGCCCAAACCGAGGAAACACTAGCACAGACAGTAAAAGAAGGTGACAAGACTTTCTATAGATACATTAGTGAAAGGAGAAAGTCCAGAGGGGGTATTGCTAAGATCAAAGGAGATAAGGGAGTGTGTGAGGAGGAGGACCATGTAAAAGCTTCTATCCTAAATAGATACTTCTGCTCAGCATTTACTGAAGAGAAGGTAGGACAGGGCCCACAGCTCAGCACCATGGGCACAGGGGGGAGGGAGATGTGCACTAGTCCCTTTACAAAAGAAAGGGTCCTACAAGAGCTCGATAAGCTCAGGGTGGACAAGGCAATGGAACCTGATGGCATACATCCCAGGGTACTGAAGGAGCTAAGGGTGGAACTAGCAGAGCCATTAGCAGAACTGTTTAGTGAGTCTCGAGCACAGGAGAGGTCCCAGAAGACTGGAGAAGGGCTTATGTGATCCCGCTTCACAAAAGTGGTAGCAGGGAGGAGGCAGAGAACTACAGACCAAGTCAGTCTTATCTTCATGTAGTGGGCAAGATTATGGAGGCACTTAAGGAAAGGATAGTGCAACACCTGGAATCCATAGGAGCACAGGATCCAAGACAGCATGGGTTTACAAAAGGAAGGTCCTGTCACACTAATCTCATAGATTTATTTGACTGGGTAACCAGAGTGGTGGACCAAGGGGAACAACTGATGTCGCCTACCTTGACTTCAGCAAAGCTTTCAATACTGTTCTACATAGAAGATTGATTAATAAGCTGGGTAGGCTCAGGGTGGGTCAGAAGTTGGTCAACTGGGTGGCAAACTGGTTGATGGGCAGAAACAGAGAGTGGTGGTAAATGGTATACAGTCAGAATAGATGCAAGTCACAAGTGGGGTACCTGAGGGATCAGTCCTGGGGCCAGTCCTCTTCAATATCTTCATCAGTGACATTGCAGATGGACTGGAGGGTAAGGTTTGCCTGTTTGCAGATGACACCAAGATCTTCAACAGAGTAGGTGATCCAGATGGGGTGGGCAGAATGAGAAGAGATCTGAATAAACTAGCAAAATGGTCAGAAGAGTGGCATCTGGGGTTTAATGCAAAGAAGTGCAAGATCAGGCACATAGGGAAGAGAAATCCTGAAGCCATCTATAGGCTGGGAGGGGAGTTGCTGGCTGTCACAAGGGAAGAAAGAGACGTGGGCATCATCATCATCATCACCGATGATCTGAAATCATCCAAGCAGACCACTAAAGCAGCAGGTAAGGCTAGGGGGGTGTTGGGGTGTATTAGTAGGGGTATCCCAAGTCGGAAGAGGGAGGTAATAATCCCTCTTTACAAGACACTGGTTAGGCCCCATCTGGAGTACTGTGTGCAGTACTGGAGGCCACACTTTCACAAGGACAGTAACCAAATTGAGGCAGTCCAGAGAAGGGCAACCAAAATAGTGCAAGGACTGCATCAGAAAACATATGAGGACAGATTAACAGAGCTCAATATGTGTACCCTAGAGCAAAGGAGGGAGACAGGTGATATCATCGAAACATTCAAACACCTTAAGGACATTAACAAGGTGAAAGAGTCTAACATGTTTCAATATAAGAAAATTAGCAGGACAAGAGGACACAGCATGAGATTAAAGGGAGGCCGATTAAGGGGTAATGTGAGGAAGTTCTTTTTCACAGAAAGAGTGGTGGATGCATGGAATGACCTACCTCAGGAAGTGGTGGATATGAATACAGTGCAGGACTTCAAACAGGCATTGGATAGGCATAAGGGAGCAATACAGATGAGTATGAATAGATAGGCTATTGACAGAGCAAAGGCTGATGGCACATTTATAAGGTAGAAAAAGAAATGGGCAGACTGGATGGGCCTTGCAGTCCTTATCTGCTGTCAACTTCTATGTTTCTATGTTCTATGTTTGTAGGTCTAAGGGGAGGAGATCCTTGTGGGTAGGGTGCTTGTGTATGGAGTTAGGAGGTTCTGGACCCCTGTAGGTAGTTGGTTGAGGGAGCATTTCTTGGTGAAGAGGCAGGTTTGGTAGTTTATTCTGTCCTTCAATTGTAGCCAACCTGCCTAGGTATAGAGTTCATAGGTGTGCATTAGTCTTTCTGCTCCTGTGAGCAGTTGGCCCACCTTGTTTAGTGCAGTGGTGATGCAGTTTAGGGCTGTGTCTGTTGCCGATCCGTAGATTGCCAGGCCATAGTCGACGAGGGAGACTATCGAGCTGTTGATGGCCAGGTTCAATGTCTCATGTGTTAGGCAGTGTATATGCTTGTAAAGAATCCCTATTCTTGTATTAATCACCTTTGCTATGTTGTCAATGTGTTGGGCATACGAAAATGTAGTGTTGAGTGTGATGCCCAGGTATCTGAACTGCAGGACGTGTTCCAGTGGATCCCCATTGACATTCCTGATTGCAAGGAGGGAGGCCTTATGCTCGCTCTGTGTGCTGGTGAGCATCATAGTCTTAGTTTTTTCACAGTTCATGACTAATCTGTGATCAATAAACCATTTTTTGGTGGTTGAGAACCCCTTTTGGAGATTCACCGCCAGTTGTTCAGGATTGGGGTTGCTGTTGAATATAACCTCATTGTCTACGTATAGAAGCATTCGGCCTGGGTATGCAGATAGCAGATTGTTTAGGAATAAACTGAACAGTAGAGGTCCCAGAATTGATCCTTGTGGCACCCCTGAGTGGACTAGTCTGTTATCAGAGGTGATCCCCCTATTTTGACCTTTGGTGAGCGATTGTGAAGGTAGCTGCTGAACCAGCATACTGATTCCAAGGAGAGTCCCGTAGCTGACAGTTAGTGCACCATATCAAATGCTTTTAATAAGTCAATGAAAGTTGCCCCAACCAGGAGACCTTGATCAATTGAATGGTGAATGTGTCTGGTGAATTCGAGCAAGGCTGTAATAGTACTGTGACCTGATCGGAAGCCGTGTTGCTCAGGACAGAGAAGTTAGGGTAGGATTGGAAGTACATAGTTGTGCACCTATGGCCAAAAGGGGGGTTTCAGTCCTATTTCAGACATCCTTAAAATGGACTATAGATAAGCAGGATCAGAATGCTGGAGGATGCTGGATAACAATCAGTTGTACTACCCCCCAAGGCCCCCTGGTTTAGGCTCCATCTCTATGGACTCAGTACTGATACCCATAGTTTTTATCATACACTCTGCCAAGTTGTTCTTGATTTTGCCCCTCTCACTACCCCCCCTGTCTGATAGATGGGAACTTCAATATGACCCTATGCCCGATATTGATAGGTCCTTGAGAACATCTGAACAACATCCTAGAGCATCAAAAGCCCTAGGGGCCGTGATGAAAGAACTCTTTCTCACTGACATATAGAGGCCCTTAAACCCTACGGTCAGAGATTACACATACAGTGAAGCCCACCAGGATGAAGCCCAACTCTGCAGAATTCTGCAGTAGAGTTACTGCAGTAAATAATGAAATTTCAATGGGAGTTAATCCCTTTTGTCATGCAGGGAAACCTGTGACACTGTGCTTCATCCTGGTGGGCTTCACTGTATATCTCACTGATTCATGAATCAGCTTGTTGCCTGGACCTCCTTCTGAGCTCTTTATCCTTGTCCCAAAAAGTACTAACCTATGATAGTGAAGCCCTGATCATGTCCGACCATGCCCCAGTCTCGTCCCTGGTAATATGGGGCCCAGAGGTACCCAGATCATTGAAATGGAGACCAGATCCTCTTCTTACGTGAGATCAAAACTTCTGCAAGTGGGTCATTGAAGAAGCCAAAACATTATTTCAAAAAAATGACACAGGGGAGGTTTCCAGTGCCACCCTTTGGGAGGCCTTTAAAGCTACCCTTAGGGGCAGCATCATAGGATATGCAGTAAAAAACAGACAGGAAAGGGAATTCACCCTCACAGATTTAAAAATGGCACTAGTTCAGAAAGAAAGGCAATACAAAGCTGCATCCATCCCACCTCAAGCAAAAGCTGCCCTGGTGGAGCCAACAGGTATTCACTTACAACTGAATTCCCTGATTGCTAGACAAACTGAATTGGTACTTTTCCATACCAAACACAAAAACTGGGAAGGAAGAGAGAAAGCAGGCCATCTTCTCTCTTACAGGTTAAGAAAACAACAGGCTGAATGACATACAGTATTTCTATGCTCCATGATAATACGGGGTCACCCATTCATAAACCAGAAGATATTAACCAGATAATGACCCAATTTAACAAAACCCTGTATAACTCCACAATGATATGTGTTAACTTCGAGATTGACACATTTCTGTCCAATCTCCCACTCCCCCAGCTTTCTCCCCAACACAGAGATCTCCTTGAGGCACCACTTCACCCTGGCAGAGATCCAAAATCACATCCCCAACAAAACAAACCTGGGGGCAGATGGTGTCCCGCTGACCTCTATGCATACTTGGCAACGGCCATCAGTCCTATTTACATTGCATGTTCATGGATTCACATGAGTCCAAATCCCACCCCCTGAGCATTAGACAGGCCATAATAATGGTCTTACCCAAGGAAGGTAAGGATCCCCATTTCCCGGCAAACTGTAGACCCATCTCTTTAATAAATACGGACATGAAATACCTAGTGAAGGCCCTGGTACTCTGTATGAACCAGATACTCCTAACACTCATACACCCTGCACAAGCTGGTTTCATGAAAGGAAGACTAGCCTCTGACCACATCTGCTCAATCATCTCCATAATCATGGTAGCTGGCCAGGTAGCCATGGATCCAAAGGCACAGTTGGGCCAAGGGAATGGTGGGAAGGAGGTGCTCCCCCAAAGAACATAGTCCACTCCAAAGCAAGGAGCACTCCAGTAAATGAACAATTCAGGATGCAAGTAAAGTTACAAAACCACTTTTATTAAGGAATCTGAGTCCACAGCAATCATTACACCAGAAACAGTGCACCTCAGCGCTTCACCGGAAAGGGCTTCATCAGGAGGTAGAGACTTGTGTTAACAGTTTTCATTTTACAGCCCATCTTTATTACATCATCATTTGAAAGGTGCAATCAGCATTACATCATGTTGAGAGGTAATTTCTTGTACTAGGTCAGGACATTTATATAAATGGAAAACTATTAAGAGTAGAAATTAAGTAAAATAAAAATAATAAAAAAATAGCACAACAAATCTATAACATTATGTTATCCCGATATTATTTGTTTTGGCCACTGAACCCTTAGCTCTTGGCATTAGGGAACATGCAGATTTACATGGCATTGCCATAGCAGGGGCCGACCTAAGGACTAGCCTGTATGCAGATAATCCTCTGGTGTTACTCTCAAATGCCCCTTTGAGCCTATCCCATCTTCTTTCCCTCCTGGAAACATTTTCCTCTGTCTTGAGGTTAAAGGTCAATCAAGGGAAAACAGAAGTTCTACCCCTTAATGCTAGATGTCAAGCAACCTCTTTCCTACAGGCAGGGCTTAGACGGTCCACATCCTCAATCAAATACTTAGGAATTTACCTCTCAGCAGATATTTCTAAACTCTTAACTCTTAGCCTTACGCCTCTTATCCAGAAACTAAAAGCACACTTTGATCACTGGCAACAGCTACTTCTCTCTTTAGCCGGGAAAATCTCAGCAGCTAAAATGCTAGCCACTCCAAAAATTTTCCATGCTCTCTCTCACCTGCTGAAAACCTTTCCTCAACCTAGTTTGCAAAAATCAAAGCTTTGATTAGCTCCTTTCTGTGGGATGGAGAGACACCAAGACTGAGTATAGCCAAACTATGCTCTCACTGGAAGAAAGGAGTCTGGAATCTCCCCTGGTTTCTAGGGTATCATAAACTTTATTAGGAGTACAGACCTGTCAGTGGTTCTCCCCCCTATTCTCTCTCCTCCAATCTGGTTGCTTATAGAAACCCTCATTTGTGCTTGCTCCCCACCTCTAACATACCTTCACACCCATCTTCCTTGCTGTCTGCAGCAATGGAGCACTATCACAACATCTATTTGAGCATGGCACTGGCTCTTCTGAGCTACTAATATCTCTACCATGCCCAAGGATTGGCTACCCCAATGGGATAACCCGGTCATTAGAATTGATTGACAGTCTATACACTGGTCTAGCTGGATACAAAAGGGCATAATCCACCCACAAGGTCTCTCACTCCCAGGTATAGTAACATTAGACACCTTCAGTAATTTATAATCCAGACATTCTCTACCGAAATCAGATTTTTGGAGGTATTTGCAAATGAGGAGTGCCCTTTCCCATTTCTTGAAATCTACCCAAACTCAGAAATCACTTCCCCCCGAGCTAGATATTCAGCACTGGCTGCTTAAATCCAAAGGTAGGGAGAGCATGATCTATTCCCTGATTCATACTTCTATCCCTGATCAAACTCAAAAGGTTCATCTTTACTGGGCAACTGCCCTCAACTTTCCCATCACCATGCAGGAGTGAAAAAACACCTGGTGGGCAGCTCATATAACCTGTACAGACAGCAGAAGCCTCTTATTACAAAATAAAGTTCCTCAAAGGATGTATAGAACACCAACCTAACTCCAGGCCATAGGCCTTCTCCCTCAGGACCACTACTGGTGACTGCCCTGGTGGAGACCTTTTCCATATTTTATCGAGCTGCCTAACTATTTCAACTTACTGGAAGGAGATCCTGGCCGCTTGTAAATCAGTGGTGGGGGATTTTATACCACTCAACCCTCAATTACTGCTACCGGGTATACCCCCCAATAACCACTATACTCACCCCTTAATACGCTGGTCCATTCCAGCAGGTGTGGAGGCAAAATGCCTGCTGCTCTGATGACGGAGATCCACTGAGGTACCCTCGATCCAGGAATGGCTTCACTCACTGCAACAGGTGGCCACATTTCCCAGAATGTCCCATATAGCTAAAGGCACCCTACATTTATAATATGATATCTGGGCTCCTTACGCTTCTTCCCCACTTAGTAACCTGGACCCCAAATGGGCCCACATTGAGTGACTCTATAGTCAGTATCTCATAGTATATTCAATAATCCCTCCTCTCTTCAGTTTTAGTATGCTTCCCTGCAAGATGGGTACAGATGATAATGTGATGATTTTACATGTTTGTTATTGAAAATGTACATATGCTTAATACTGTTTGAAATGTATATGTATAATTCTACTGCTACAGTGATGTCTTCAGTTCCTGTATGACACTGGAAAAACTTCAATAAAAAATATTAACTGAAAAAAAAAATTAAGGACGGAAGGGAATCTAGGTCCATTAATTCCACCCATGCCACCCCACCACACTCTTAAGCAGAGATGAATCAGTATACTGTATAATAAGTAATGGAAACTAACTCAAGCTGAGGTACACCATATGTCCTGCTCCTAGGTCCCTCACCACCCACAGCATGATGCAGAGGTTATCAGTGACAGACACCCTCATTGAATAGCAAATAATGAAAACACATTCTAAAGCATCCTAAACATTGCATCATCTCCCAGCACCTCTACATGACTTCTCCTGTTTTCTGTTCTTCTGCAGTTATCTACCCACACCAGATTGTGCAGCAAATCTAAATAACATTCGTAAACAATACTTCAAACATTTTGGAAACATTTAGATGAAGACAGGCCAGATTTCACAAACAGCTGTGCTTTTTTGGAATACAGTAAATAGAATTCCACCACAGGAAATTTTGCAATATAGATGGAAGTTAATTTCAGGTTCTTTTTGCACAAACAAGCCTCGGAATCAGTTGCTGCAAAATGTCAGAATAGTATGCTTATGAAAATAAAAAAATTAAAAAAAACTTTGAAAACTGCAAGGAGGATGGGTGACATTCATTTACTGTATTTTTTATTCCCAGACAACCATGACACACCAATTCTAAGAAAACACAGGCTATAAAATGCTAGGAGACCTGAAAGAGAGGAGAGAACAAAGCATCTGGCCAACACTGAATGAGGTATTTTATTAGGGAGACCGGAAGTGTGGGTGGGTGGGTGGGTGTAGGAAGAGGCAAGTGTTTTACAGCCATTGTTTTGTGGCAGTTCTTTAAATTTCTTTAACTTTCAGTTGTCAGTGGGATGAAACCAGCTGTGTAGAAAATTGCAGCCTTATCTGGGTTGAGTGGTTAGTTATGATCTGTGAAACAGGTGTGCAGTTGGAGAGAAACTGAATCAGGCTTACTGGAGACAGGTGTTTTAAGGGGCTAATTAACTGGTGGCCATGTGCTCGATACCTGAAAAGAGGCACGAACAGAGCAGCTACCCTACATTGAATAAGGTATTTTATTTAATACTTAAAGTATCAGTATAGGTGGGTTGGGAAAGGTAAGTGCTTTTTAGTGTTTTGTTTCAGTGATTACTTGCCTTGTAGTGGAGGGGAGCTTGGAACAAATGAAGGCTACATAGGTGGGGTCACCTATAGTTGCTCGGAGGCAGGAAGGAATGGTAGTACTTCCAGGTTGTAAGGCACTAGGAAGTGTGCAAGAGCACTTCCTGCAAGAGACATGCTTTGTGATCTTGCCATCCAGTCAGTCAAGTGTCACAAGGTTAAGTGACTAATGGAATGAAACAGGGACTTAGAAGTTGTGAAGCAGGTGGTAGGCCACCCTGCTTGAGAAAGAGTCAAACCAGCACCAGGAGAGGAAATTAGGTTGTTAGCACTAGGTATATCTTGTATTGCTGAACTGTTTGCCTTGTGTGCTTGTGCTGTCATTTTGTACCCTCTTATTCCCACTCACAGGTCACAACTGGAAATGAACCCCGGGCTCTTTGTGCTTACCTGGTAAAATATGTTTTAAATAAATAAGTAACTTAATCAAATAAAACTATATTTAGGTGGGTAGGTGGATGGAAGGGAGAGAGCTAGTCAGTTGTAGGGGATGTGGTGTCATTGTCTTCCAGAAACTGCTCTGAATGCATATAGAATGCCCAATGCATAGAAAGACTGGTGATGAGATCACTGCCCTTAGAGGCCAAGTTCATATTGCTAAGAAGCGTCTCAGGTGAGGGTGCCACAGGGACTGCAGCTCCACTCCCCCCTCCACTCCCCCAGAAATCCCCCAGGTCAAACATGTGGATGGACTGTACTGGGGCATAGTGGGTGGAGATGGGGTGGGCCTCCACTGGAAATGGGACAATCCCAGGGAAGAGACCAGGAACTGGTTCCCTATGCTGGCAGAACTGGTTCAGACTACTGATCCAGAAGGGGGGAGCAGTACTGGAATTCCTGGGACAGGAGTCTGCACTGGAGATGTTTGAGCAGAAGTGGGGTAAGGACATGGCAGGAGTTAGAGTCAGTCTTCTGTTATCCTACCTGCTTTTATCTGGAATACTGTTGTCCACTAAGATTTTATCTAGTACTGTATGGACATACTGCACACAATGCATGCTGTCTGCACACAGCATATCCAGTGATACAAAATCACACATGTCCCCATAATGCAAAGCATCATGGGCTACATATGCAAATCACCACAGAATATTATGCTAGTTCAACTTTAAGCAGAAATGCATGGTGCCGAAAGGCCTCTCACACAGTTTGCAAAGGGTGCCAACAGAAGACATAGACACGTGTTTTGCCCTACCAGGACTCATCAGTGTGCCTTGTCTGTTTGACACCCCAGTGGAATGAACCGGCTGCCCTAAGATGGTCTGTCTGGGTTATGTTGTGGTGAACCCAATTAAAACAAAAAACAAGTTAAAAGACAAAGAACCTCAGTGCACAAGCACTGAGGCAGTGGTTACCCCAAATGGCATTGGCCGGGAAGCCAAGTTTCAAAGAAATACAAAATCACACATGCCCCCATAATGCAAAGCATCATGGGCTGCGTATGCAAATCACCACAGAATATTATGCTGGTTCAACTTTAAGCAGAAATGCATGGTGCCGAAAGGCCTCTCACATAGTTTGCAAAGGGTGCCAACAAAAGACACAACATAACCCAGATAGACCATCTTAGGGTAGCTGGCTCATTCCACTGGGGTATCAAACAGACAAGGCACACTGATGAGTCCTGGTAGGGCGAAACACATGCCTGTGTCTTTCTGTTGGCACCCTTTGCAAACTGTGTGAGAGGCCTTTCGGCACCATGCATTTCTGCTTAAAGCTGAACCTGCATAATATTCTGTGGTGATTTGCATATGCAGCCCATGATGCTTTGCATTATGGGGGCATGTGTGATTTTGTATTTCTTTGAAACTTGGCTTCCCGGCCAATGCCCTTTGGGGTAACCATTGCCTCAGTGCTTGCGCGCTGAGTTTCTTTGTCTTTTATATCCAGTGATAGCCCGCACCAAACTCCTGTTATTACTATGGGATGTCAAACAGGTAAAAATCATAAAGGCATTGCTTTCCACACAATTTTTTCAGGCAGGTTATATTGGTTTCTTTTCACAACAGGCTGGTTTATGTGTAAAATATGTTGGTTTATGTATCAGACATGCAGTGTAAATTTGTTTAAATACAATACTGTTTCTTCAATGTTTACTTTATGAGTGATATGCATGGGTTTTGTACTGGAACTGCATTGGTTTGAGTTTTAATTGTAGTGGTTTTAATGTGTAATATATTCATTTACACAGCAATTACTGTATTTTGGTTCATGTGAAACATATTGGTTTATGCACAAACTACAATATAATGATTTGGTATTTGTTAATCATATTGGCTTGTGCACAGACCACAGTACATTGGATTGGCCTGTGCACGTCAAATTTGCTTGCAGGCTGAATCAGTTTGATCTGTGTAAAAATCCATTGGGTTTCATATTAATTTCTGTAGATTGTCTTTTGTACTAATTATATTGGTTTGCATATTGGTTCAGTCTTCATAAGGCATATTTGCATTCACATAAACTACATTCATTTTTGTATTATTGCTTTGCATGTAAACTCTGTTGGATTGGTCTGTTCAAAGCAAATTGGTTTGCTTGCAAACTGAATCAGTTGTCTCTGTGTGAAATCTATTTTTTGTGCACAAAATAATTTGGTTAGTGTACAAAAGGTATCTTTTACAATAAAAGTATGTTGGTTTGATCAATATGAGGCATATTGGTTTGCATGTAAACTATACTGGGTTGTGCTTGAGAGTTATATTACTTTGTTTTCAAACAAAGTAAATTTTGCACCATGGGACCATGGTGCTGCAGACACAAACTAGTCCCATAATCTTGTATTCCAGCACATGTGAATCAGAAAAACAGCTAAGTAAAAATAGCTATGTACAATATCCTTTATTACAAAATGTGCTCCAGATAAAAAAAAAAGCTCCAAAGGTTGTGAGCTACCTAATGCATTTCATACTTGACAGTGCTTTATCAAACGCACGTCTCACATCAAATGATGTCATTAAACAGTGGTGGCTTAAAGACATACACACCAATTTAAAACCAATACAAAAAGACATACAAATTAAAAGCATTACATGAAAAAAATAAACATTACAATAAAAACTGAGTTACTACTTGATGACATGTCAAAAAATGGCTTCTGGCCTATGTGTGTATTTAAATAGAATATATAAATAAAACTCAGTTTCTCTGTTGTCCTAAACACATTTATTACAAAAATCTGTACTAACCACAACATTGGCAATTTATAAAGAGGCTTCAGTAAATTAAGAAAGTATTGTGGAACTCATTAAGACTTGAAGCCTATTTCCAAACACTGTGGATCCCAAGGGGACTGTGTATTCTTAAAGAGCCAAAACAGTTTGCAGAGAGAGAAATTTTCTGGAAAGTGAAGTGCAATTTTGCATGAAGCATCCACACAGCTTAATAATCTTATATTGGCAGAAAACAAAAAGATAGCTGAGGAGTTAAAAGAGGAAATAAATTTAAAAGAAACCAAATTAAAACAATTTATACAGGATCCCAGTTTTGACTGTTATAATCAAAAACTGAAAGATAGTATTGCTAAAGTGGATTGTGAACTGAAAGCTTTAAAACAGAAGAAACTAACAAGGGACAAAACTGATTATGATACCAACAGAATTTATAAATGGAAGTTAGGTGCTACAAACAACAGTACAAATACACAACCTAAAAGCATTCTGAAAAACTCCTCACGTGTCATTTTGCATTCAGAACAGATGTGAGTGACACAGACGCAGAGAGCTCAGATCAGTCAGAACCTTTTTTAAATTAGGAGAATTGGGAGGGGGAAACTCCACCTCCACCCCCAGCCACGGTTTACAGACAGAGTGAAAGGAAGGCACGTTACCAGGGCTTCAACAGACAGCAGCACTCAAGAGGAGGACATGGGGGGGCAAAAGTTGGAAAAGGTGGAAGCAGAGGTGGACAGCAAGGCCAACAAACTCAATAAACGATAACCTACTGAACAACATCAACAGATTTGACAAGGGAGACAAAGATAACAAATTTGTCTAGTTACACATTAAAAGCAACTGAAACGAGTCTTTTGAATAAAGGTTTATCTGCTCCTTCTAGTTCCCTGAATACATTTGAGACAATTTTTGATTTACACAAACTGTGTAGGAATTTGTCCTTGAAATCCTTTTTTGACAGAAAATGGGATTTTCTCACCCACCAGAATTTTCCCGAGACGCCACAGCTTGAATTGGAAAACAATGCACATTCCTTTCATTGGGGGGTCAACGTTTCAACCAGCACCAAGAGCTGCAATTATAACTTTTAGAAATGTATGTGAAAGGGATCAGTTGCAGTTGTTTAATGATTTGCCTAATGTACGGTTTAATAATCTGAATGAAAATGAGAGAGAAGCTTTAATGGATTTACAAAAAAATAGATCCATCACACTGAAGCCAGCTGATAAGGATGGCAGTATTGTCATAATGGATAGTGAGAATTAAAATAAGAAAGTCCTGAGGCCAGCTGGAGGGGGACACAAGTTGGCAGACACACTGGAGGGCTGAGCAGATGCACTGCTGATCACAGAGGAGAGAAGTGTCTTACTATATGGGTCAGCTACAAAGTTAACCTTATGGATGAGTACCTTTACCTTATATTATTAGTTTCATGAAAGGCTTCACTTACTGTATGTTCTTGACGGTTATAATTATCTGTTTCATCAGATGCTAAAACTGTTCGGCAAGCCACACTGATTCAAACTATTGGTCTCCCAGCTCTGTAAAGCTTATCCATTGTAACATAAAAGGGATAAGGATAGGAGAGTATGTCACAGAGAGTTCGCCATGCGCGAGAGCCAAAAGAGACTCAAAAAATACTATGAAGGAGCCAAGAATGAAATTGAGGGCAGAATTCAGGATTTAGAAGATCACTCAAGGTCTGCAGATGCTAAACAATCTTTCAATCATCTTATAAAATATTTCAGATCCCCTGCCTGTAATCTAGCACTTCCTGCCTCTGACACTTCACATAATAATACAGCTGAAAGCAACCCACTTTCATTATCAGGGATGTTTAATCCTTTCAACCTGTTTGCAGCTTCACCTGTTACAAGTGCAGCTTCTGTGACCCAGTCTGTGACCCCCAGTCAACCCACAGCATCATGAATTGCACACACCACAACAACAGTGGGAAAACCAGGAGAGACTGCCACCAATTTGCAGCAATAGACGCCGAAGGGAATATGCAGAGTACAGCGGCCAGATCTGAGGATTCGCACAGCTACTTTCAAACAGAGTCTCTGGAGAGCAACTCTCAGAACATAATAAACCTACAGCAAGGTGGTTTTCAGACTAAGAGTGGTAGTTATGAAGAGAGCTCGTACTTGTTAAGGCAATGAAGCAGAGATTCGAGACTACAGCTCCAAACCATGTCTTGGAGCAAACACATATAAATGGTAGTTCTGGGCAGGCAGACAGCCTTAAGAAAAGGCAGAAAGTCAAGAAAAGACATGAAACAATTGAAATAAAGGAAGCAAATGGGAAAGAACCAACAGAAGATAAAGTTGTACCAAATGGTAAACCATTAATCCAAGCACAGTGTGAATTCTCATCCAGCTCACAAGATGATTTAATAACAGAAATGAGAGTTGGGTTCAGGAGCATCTCAGCACTGACTAGTTTAGTATCTGATTCGGTGCAAAAGATTAATTCTGTAACAATGAGAACCATGGAATTAGAGGTGAGGGTGAGCTCAGTGGAGGATGCATTGAACCCTCTGAATACTAAAATAAAGGAACACTCAGCATAGTTGGAAGACTTGCAGCTTAAAATTGAAGAGGTGGAAACTTGGAGTAGAAGGGTCACCCTTAAGCTGGGAGTAATCCCTGAAGGGCTCAAGGGAGTGAAGCCAGTAGACTTTTTTTGAGAAACTGCTTACTGAAGCACTAGATAGACCTTACCCTGAACAGAAAATAAAGCTCAACAGAGCTCATAGCAGGACAAAGAATCCCAACTGCCAGGGCTAACAACCACAGTTTGTTTTCATCAAACTGTTTTGATGTCAAGATAAAGAAGCAATCTTGAGGAAGGCAAGGTTGAAAAATGGTTTAACAGCTACAGGCACCAAGATCCAAGATTACCCTGATCTACTATACAAAGTTCTGAATAAATGTAAAGCTTTTGCAAATGTAAAACATTTGTTAACACAAAGGAACATTAGGTTCATGATGATCATCCCAGCCAAACTGAAGGTCTGGTTTCAAGAAAGAATCAGAATTATTTTCTCCTCTGAAGCAGAAGCTGAGAGAGTGATTATTCAATGGGTAACAGGGGAATCGGGTAGCAATGCTTAAAATCAAGGGAAGAAAAGAGAAAAAAGGAAAAAAATGGTTATACTGTATTTATTTTTAGGCGATATAGCTGGGTAAAGAAGATTATGGTAGAGTTCATCTCCTTTAATAATAAAGCTTTCATTTAGAAAGAAAAAACCTACATATTAACGCTACCAACAAAGTAGGATAGAAATACAACTATAGGTTTCATTCATCCAGGGAATATGTTGGTGTTGTCTCCAAGCAGCCCACTAGCCAGTTCATTAGGTGCCAACTGTGCAGGGTGCCGAATGAGGGCCAGCTATCTGGCAGTAAAGGGAGGGGGTAGGGCCTGAGAAAGGGGAAGAAAAATTAATGAATGTAGAAAATATAAGGGGGAACAGGCTATTAGTAACATTCTCAAGCCTAGTCTTTATGTATATCTCTTAGAAATAGCTACCCACATAAATTCCCTTTTAGGTCTCAAAAAGGGGGAGAGGGTGAAGGGAAGGGATAAGGGCAGGGGGTAACCAAAGTAGCAAAAGGGGCCGCAGAACATACTAATATTTCCGTACTTATTTGGAAAGAAACACTAGACTACAAAAATTGATTTTTGGGGGGGTTGGAAAGGAAAGTCCCATTCACCACTCAGCCCAGGTGATTTGAAGCTCATACAATGCTTTTTTATAATTTTTTAAAATGGAGTTTATTAATTTGATGACTTGGAATATAAAAGGGATGAGAGACAGAATTAAAATTAAGAGTTATTAAACAATGTAAAAGGAAATGAGTCAACATTCTGTTTCTACGAGAGACTCACTTTGAGACTAAAAGCTTTATTTTAAAAACCTCTATAGGACACATGGAGTATTTTCTAAGTATACCAGCAAAGGAAGAGGGACAACCATCTTAACTAAAAAGAAGGTAGGCTTTCAAACAATTGCACAAGATTCAGATACAGAAAGAAGATACTTTATGATAAGGATAAAAAAGAATTATAATGAATATATGCTTGTTTCCATATGCACCCAATGAAGACAACCCTAACTTCTTTAATAATCTCTTCACAGTGATATCACTATACCCAGGACCGTATATTGTAGCAGGAGATTTTAATATAACAATAAGCTACCTTGATAGGAGCCTAGGCATGAAAGAGAAAAAAACATAAACTAATTCGATTAATTAAGAACTATATGCAGGGACTTAATTTAGTGGACCCTATGAGAGTCTAGTCTCCAACCACAGAAATATATTCATTCTTTTCTAATATCCATAATTCATACTCTAGGATCAATTTATTTTTAGTATCCAAGCAAATTCTGCAGAACATCAGAAATTTAAAATATGATTCTATTAACATTTTAGATCACACATCTGTTTGTGTCACAGTCCAAATGGAAGAGGTACAGTTCTCTCCTAGACAGTGGAAACTTGATCAGAAAATATTAACTGATGAATACTTTAAATCACTTATACATAGTGAAATAAATAACTTCATGAGGGATAATGATTCTCAAAAGACAGAGCTCAATGTAAAATGGGATGCACTGAAGGCCTATATTGGGGGGACATGCATCTCCTATGGATCATTTAAAGAAAGCTAGAAGATCTTACCCTAAACAATCTTGAGATGACCTTAGTCCAAGTGGAAGCACATCTAATAACAACAAGACTAGGTCTTTCAAAGGTCCTATCGATAAGAGATACAATAAAGCAAATAACAGAGAATAGGGCTAGAAGTGCATCAGTGAAGGTTAGGAAAAAAAGTTATTTTCTAGGAGAAAAAACAGACAGACTATTAGCCTATCAGCTCCAGTCTGAGACATCCCAAAATATAGTAAATTCAATTGAAAATCGGCCTGGCCAATTAGTTACAGACCCAAAATCTATAAAGGAAGTCTTCAGAAACTTTTATACAGGACTTTACTCCCAAGAAATAAGAGCAGATCACCTAAAAATTGAGGACTTTTTAGTAAACCTAAATCTAAAAGCATTGGATCCCTAAGATAAACAATTATTAGAGAATCAGATCAGTAGACAGAAAATTATGGAGGTGATTGCTGAATTACCCAATAATAATGCACCTGGTCCAGATGGATATATAAATGAATTCTATAAACAATTTCAACAAGACTTATCTCCCATTCTCTATCAACTCTTTAATAGTTCACTTAAAGACAATATTTTGCCAACCTCTTTCCATGAAGCTACAATCACTTTAATTCTGAAACAAGATAAACCACCAGAAAAATAAAGCTCTTATCATACCATATCATAATTAAACACTAATTATAAAATCTTCTTGAGCATTCTAGCAAAAAGACTCGCCCCTGTTATTCATATTATAATCCATCTGCACCACTCTGGTTCATACCACGCAGGAAGTTAACAAACAATATATACCGGTCACTTAATATTATGGAGTCTACATCACAAAAAGCGCAGCATTGATTGCTATCAATGCAGAAGAAGAATGTAATAGAATATGCTGGGACTACCTCTCTAATACTTTGAGAGTGTGTGCTGTTATTTTACACCTATCTGAGCTTGAAAAAGTGTCATTTTTAATATATATACCTTTGTATTCTCTGACTGTTTTGTACCATCTGTGGGTGTGAAAGCACTTCCTGTTTTGGGCATCCAGGGGCAGTGTGGGATATAGGAGGACTGTGTTAGCTTGTCACTCCACCAGATATCTCCCCACACTGTGTTCTCTGGAGTTTCATACTAGGGGAATACTTTAATACACCTAACTCTGCCTTTTTAAAGGCTTAGTTTTGATTTTTGCACCTATTTGGCTTGTTGCTGTGCAAACGCGAAACCAGAAGTTGCGCGGTGACGCACTTCCGGTTTTACGAGCATAAATACACTCGCACTAGCAAGCGGCCAGCAGATAACTCTCTAATACTTTGAGAGTGTGTGCTGTTATTTTACACCTATCTGAGCTTGAAAAAGTGTCATTTTTAATATATATACCTTTGTATTCTCTGACTGTTTTGTACCATCTGTGGGTGTGAAAGCACTTCCTGTTTTGGGCATCCAGGGGCAGTGTGGGATATAGGAGGACTATGATAGCTTGTCACTCCACCAGATATCTCCCCATACTGTGTTCTCTGGAGTTTCATACTAGGGTAATATTTTAATACACCTAACTCTGCCTTTTTAAAGGCTTAGTTTTGATTTTTGCACCTATTTGGGCTCGTTGCTGTGCAAATGCGAAACCGGAAGTTGCGTGGTGATGCACTTCCGGTTTTACAAGCATAATCACACCTCGCATCAGCGATCGGGGTGAGCGGCATGTAGCCACGTGCGGAGACGCAGCGCAGAGACACGCTGAGCCATAGCGCCGCGGTCTCATCGTGTCCATCGTGGGACATTGGGTTAGTGGTTTAACAACAATGTTCTGCCATCACGTAAAGTGGGAAGTTTAAGGTACTGTACCTCAAGTTAGAGTGTTATTAGTGTTACTTTGTGTCGCAATGAAAAGAGCTAACAAATGCCGTACTTCCTGTCAGATGTGTGCAATAGGCAAACAAACTGCCAACTACATCTGTGACAGGTGTATACTAGTTAAATCATTACAGGATGAAGTTACTCGACTTCTAAATGCAGCAGAAATAATCCCTGATGTTACCCAACATGTTGTTGACCCTGAAATAGAAGCTTTAGAGGAATATATAGATCATATGTCTCTCCTACTGGAAGCTAACAACATAATTTCCCCCCACAACAATGGACCTCAGGGCACACCAAGAATACATTTTCCTCATGATAAGATTCATAAGACTGTCTTAACTCCCCAGGGTACTTCAAGACTAAACACTACTCATTGTGAAATACACAAAACTGTTTCAACCCCCCAGTATTCCCATTTCCTTTCAGAACCACTATCATTTCCTGACTTTACTACTTGGTCTACTATTGCCCCTTCTAACCCCAATAAAAGAACTGACTTGCAGGTAAGAGGGGAGATCAACACTTCTCCCCCAGTCATGTTGCCTAATTCCTATGAACCACTAGCTTCACTTTTAAATGATGATATTTGCAGTCAGAATCCGGAATCAACAAACACCCAGGTTGATATCCCCCCTTCCCCATAATATTCCCCCCACCCAGGTCTTTGTATTAGGTGATTCCATGATCAAATTTATAGATCAAACCATCTGCAACCCGGACAAAATAAACAGGACCTGTTCAAGCTATAGGGGAGCTAGGGTCTCAGACATAACTGCCATGACCAAAACTGCTTTAAGTGCAGCAGGCAAAGATCCGTTGGTTATAGTCCATGCAGGGACTAACGATATCTCTAAAATCCCACTACAACAACTCAAACAAGATATAGTTGCTCTTTGTAACTTACTAAATGAAAGGGGCTGTCACATTGGTATATCTGAAATTCTCCTAGTACCCCGAGCCTCATTCTATATCCAAAAAAAGATTAAATCACTGAACGAATGGCTCTGGAAATGGTGTCTTAAACAAGGTATAGCATGTCTTACACATTGGGAGGAATTCAATGACAACCCGTCCCTATTCTGCTGGGATGGCCTGCATCTTAGCCGAAGGGGAAGCTCTCTCCTTGGCTGTCAGTTTTAGTCATTTATCAATAATCATTTAAACTAAAATTTAAGGGGGGAGATAAGGCTCAATAAGCCATCTCTTAATACTTTACAGAAGCTGAATGTCCTATCTCTTAACGCAAGAGCACTTAACAGCATCAAAATGGCAGAATTAGAGTTGAAAATTCAGGAATTTAACATAGGTTTGATTGCTATTACTGAAACATGGGGAAATCAGGATAAACAATGGATAATGAATATCAAAGGGTTTAAACTCTATTATAAAAATAGACCCAATGAACAAAAAGGTGGAGGAGTCAGTCTTTATGTTACTAATAATATTCCATCCTTTGAATCTTCCATACCAATATTACCAGAAAGTATTTGGGTCTATTTGCAACCTAAAGGTCACCCCCAGATCCTAGTTGGCAACTGTTACCGTCCCCCCTTCTTGGGACCTTGCTTATCTCAACCAACTATCTTCAGAAATTACCCAAATTGCTGATAAAGGGTCAGTAATAATTTTAGGGGACTTTAACCTTCCAACTATAAACTGGGATACACTTTCTGGATATAATCAGTATGATTTACAGCTGATTTCGACCATTACAGATCTTGGCCTCACCCAACAAGTTAGAGAACCCACACGTGGGAATAATATTTTGGACCTAGTATTATCTAACATGAAGGCCTCCTTGTCTAACTTGTGGGTGTTAGACCCCTTGGGCTCCAGCGATCATAGGACGATTCAATTTTCTATTCTTCTGGCTCATAGAAAGTCTATCAACAACTGCAGGGTAAAACAATATGAGAAGGCAAATTTCCCAAAAATTAATGAACATCTTACAGTTATACCTTGGGACCCAGTACTTACATCTCTTAATATTGATGATGCATGGAGCATCTTCAAAGAAACTGTACACAATTTAGAAAAAAATTATGTACCAGAAAGAAAGAAGTACAATAATAAAGGCAAGGTTCTTGCCTGGTTCAACAATAAAATTAAAAAACTCAGCATTTGCAAACAAAAATTATTTACATCCTTAAAAAAATGCCACCCTGAACAAATAGAGGGCAACCTTATCGAGTATAAGAAAGCACTTAAGGATCTAAAAACATCAATCACCCTGTCTAAACGGAATTTAGAATTGCCTATACTAAGGACTCTCATAAAAGTCTTTATTCATATTTAAATAACAAAAAGGGCAACACAAATAAAATTGGTCCGTTAATTATTGACAACACAACCATCCTTTCAGATAAGGTTACTGCAATCGAGTTCAACAAATACTTTAGTTCTGTTTTTGAACAGGATATGGAACCTATATCTTACATCAATGCTAGTATCTCTCCTAGCTATATTATCACCGTTTCCGATACTCTCAAACTTTTAAAAACTTTGAAGACTACAACTAGCCCAGGCCCCAATGGCATCACATCTAACTTTCTTATAGGAACACATAATAACATTGCTATTCCACTTACCATTATCTTTAATAAATCTCTTAGAGAGTCTAATATCCCCCCAGACTGGAAAACAGCCGTTGTAACACCAATCTTTAAAAAAGGGGTGCATCACAAGGCTGAAAACTACAGACCCATCAGCCTTACATCCATTCCATGCAAACTATTAGAAAAGCATATCAAACATCTTATTGAAGAAGAAATGCAGGCATTAAAACTAAATGACGTTACACAACACGGATTTAAACCCGGGCATTCCTGCATAACAAATTTGTTATCTTTCTATAACCTAGTCAGTAGCTATCTCAATCTAAATACTCCAGTGGATGTTATTTTGCTTGACTACAGTAAGGCATTTGACAAGGTCTCTCATTCCATATTAATAAAAAAACTAGTAGCATTAGGTTTCTCTAAATGTATTGTGTCTTGGGTTAATAGTTGGCTCTACAATAGAACTCAAACTGTCAGGATTAATAGTGAACTATCAGACGAAAGGTCTGTGACAAGTGGAGTCCCCAGGGCTCGGTGTTGGGTCCCACTTGTTTAGCATTTTATCAGTGACCTTCTCATTTCATCACAGAACATCTTATCTAAATTGCAGATGATACTAAATTGGGAGGACCTGTTGACAATGAAATCAACAGGAATACTCTAATAAATTACCTCAAAAAATTGAATCCTAGGTAACTAACAAGATGTCATTTAATTTATCTAAATGTTCTGTGCTACACATTGGTAAAAAAATCCCAAACAAATATACCATCTTAATAATACTATTCTTAGGAACCTCGTTGAAAAGACCTGGGTATACTTGCCGATAATAGGTTGTCTTTTCAAACCACCTTAATAAAGTTGCTAATAATGCTAATGCTTTTATGTAGGATCAACAATACTTTCATCCTTAAAACTGAGGAATGCATTATGACCCTGTATAAAACACATGTTAGACCCCACTTGGACTATGGCTCATCCCTGTGGAGTCCTTATTTAGCCAAGGACATTACAAAAATAGAAAAAGTTCAAAGAAGGGCCACAAAAAATTATACCTCACCTTTCTCGACTCAATTATGAAACTAGGCTTCATAAAACCAAACTGTACTCTTTGGAATTTAGAAGGCCAAGGGGAGATCTTCTTCAGTTATTTAAAATCTTACAATCTGCTACATTAATGAGATCATGTGGATTGCCTTTTACATCCAGAAAAATAGTAGCTAGAATACATAACAAACAAATTGATATTGAGAAAGCAAGAATAAACAGAAGACAGCAGTTTTTTTACTATTAGAGCTCCAAGAGTTTGGAATTCTCTGCCACAGAAAATTGTTGATTGCCAGAATATTAATACATTTAAGCTCAAACTTGATAAATGTCTTCTGGACAGAACTTAATTTACCAATGATCCACACTGTGTGGAGGACATTCTCGATGGGCTTTGGCCTTCTTTTGTCCAAATTACCAAGTTACCAAGTTACCAAGTTACCTATTTGTAGCTCTTCAGAAGCTGGGCTGCAGAGACAACTTCATAAACTTAATTAAATACATTTATAAAGCTCTGACAGCTTGCATAAAAACCAGTAATCAAATACCATCCTATATACAGTTACAAAAGAGGTACTAGACAGGGTTGTCCTCTTTCCCCACTCCTTTTCAGTGTCTACATAGAGCTCCTAGTTCAAGCAATAAGATACACTGAGTTGATCAAAGGCATAAAACTTAGGGAGACAAATCATATCATTTCATTATATGTGGATGATATATTGATTCACTTAGAAGATGCCTTATTATCTTTAGCACCACTATTGAAGCTGATAAAAGCAATTACGGATATCTCAGAATATAAAATTAATAAGGTAAAAACAGAAATTTTACCTATTAATGTAGAGTTTCCAGTATCTGACTTCAAAACAAAATATAACCTAGACACAACAAAAAATAAGGTATCAAGGAGTTTACTTACCGTATATATTTGCATATAAGCCGATATTTTTGCACCAATTCCTGAGCTCTACATCATGGTTCTCGGTTTATACATGGGTCAATAAGTACCATCAATAAATCAGTTCATCAGCTCACCCTTGTCAGTTCCAAATCCCAGTTCTATAATGCCCTATAAAGTGCAACATCCCGTCCTGTTTCTAAATCCTTGCAAAAATAAGCTGCAAAAGAAAACTGAGCTCTTACTATGCAGCCTTTAAGCTGCATATTGTGGAGTATCACTCGAGATTTGAGACATGGAGGAGGAGAAGGAGGATAAATCGGTTGAGGGAGAATGAGGTTACCATACTGAAGTCACTGCATGTTACAGGTTATGGAAGTTCACCAAACACACATTTTATGGACACTGAATACAGTTTGTATGCACTTGATTCAACTGCATTGATATTTCTATGTTATATTATGGTAGTTAATGTTGTGCTGATATTTTGCTTTATTAAGTTTGCCTTCAGCTTATATGCGGGTCAGTGTCTTTTGTGCAAAGTTTGACAGGCACTTTGGGGGGTCGGCTTATACGTGGATTGGCTTATCCATGAGTATATACGGTCATTCAAAAAAGGGCGGATATGTATAATGCAAATTATGACTCATTAATGCAAAAAATAAGTAACGATATGGAGAGATGGCAACTACTACCACTAACATTAATAGGTGCAGAGTAAATGTCATCAAGATGAATATTCTGCCTAGACTACTGTTTGTTTTCTTCAAGCACTTCCAATATGGATACCAAGTAAAACCTTTCAATGATTGGAGGCTGTGATTATGAGGTTTGTTTGACAAAATAAACATCCTAGAATAAGCCAAAATAAACTATATGCATCAACCGATAAAGGAGGCTTGGCATTGCCAAGCTTTCAGTGGTACTTCTATACTACACAATTTGCACAGTTTATGCCCCTTTGTTTAGTTGAAGTAATTCCTGATTGGGTTAGTACAGAGGAGATAAAAACACAAATATATATATACATACATATATATATATATATATATGAAAATAAGCTTACATGTTTAAGTTCTACAAAAATAACAATTAAAATTTGGGCAGAAATTCATAGAATAATAGGCTGGAAAGGTATCATAACTCATTATATATACCTCAAACTAATCCTGGCTTTCAAAAATAATAATTTTATTAAAAAAATGGGAACAAAAAGGATTAGTTCAATTTAAACACTTTTAAAACTAAGGTGTCTTTATGGATTTTGCCACTATTTAACAGAAATTCAGCTTAGAAGAGGGCCATTTCCTTACTTACCTTCAGGTAAGATATTATATGATAACAAAATTAGGATCAGTAAAGAAATTGTCCAAGTCACCAATAGAGGAGTTACTTGACACAGACAATAACAAGAAAACTATCGGTCTAGTATACAATAAGTGTTCTGAAAAAAATCTCCATCCAGCGAAAGACTGCTTGAAAACTGGAGAAAGGATATAGGGCCAGGATTGACAAAAGAAAAATGGAGAGAAATTACTCTCGGAAATTTGAAAGTCTCAAAAAAATTGCAGATATAAACAAATTTAATTTAATATTTTTCATCGAGTTTACTACACACCGAAGAAACTACATAAATGTAACAGCACTCTAACTGATAAATGCCCTAGATGCGAAAACCAGATGGGATCCCTTCTTCATATGCTAGTTAGGTGCCTAAACTAGCAAATTATTGGACAGAAATCCTGTCTACAGCTATGGAGGTAATAGGAATAGACTTTCCTTATGATCCCAGAATAATAATTTTTGGAAGCTTTTTTAAGCAGTCCATAGATGCCAAGAAGGGAACATTATTAAATATTATGCTTATTAATGCCAAGAAGCTTATCATTCAACTATGGAAAGAAAAGGAACCACCTCATATCAAGAGTGGACTTAATATGCTTATTGATTGTGGTAGTCTCGAGAGAATTGTTTATGTCCAAGAAAATAAACTCACTAAATTTATGAAAATTTGGGATGTCTTCTAAGAGTATTTAAACTCAAGTTAGTCTCAGTTCTCTCATCTCTGTGGCAAATCCTTTCCAATCCATCCAACGTTTCTTTATCTTTTGAAGATTTTTATATCATTTACAATATGAATTTAAATTCTTGAAAAATCGTCTGATTTGATCGGATTAAAATAAATGATGGTGAGGCAAAGGGGGTGGCTGGGACCTCCTGCCTTTTCTGGAAAATGATGACTAGTGAATGATCCCTTGAATTGAACAGGGTAATATACCACTGTCTGATTCAGAAAAAAAAATATTAGGAAAGTTCTAAAACAGCTATCAGACAGATCCTTTTACAAGAAATTTGGCAAAGACCCCACATATGATTTTAAATGGATTACTGATGAAGACATTGATATGGCATACTCCAAGGGTTATACAGATTCACATTCCAGGGATTTTTTGATTACATCATACCCTATTAAACCGACAATTTATGTACTATCAAAAGTGCATAAATCTGAATAATCCACTTTGGGGACCCATTAATAGTGCGACAGAGTCCCTTACTGAACCCCTCTCCAAAGTTACGGACCGTTACATTTGACCTTTTGTTTCTACTTTGAGGACTTATGTTAAGGATACAACCTCCATTTTATAGATTCTGAATGACATGGTGCTCAAGGAGGGTACTCTTTTAGTGACACTGCATATAGAGTCACTATATACTAACATACCCCATGAGGGAGCACTTGATGCTATAGCCCATTTTCTGAATCAACAAGACCCCCTTAAGCACTGTTTACTGAGTTCCTTTTTATAGCTTGCAGAATTTCTTGTTAACATGTAATGTATTCTCTCTTCTCAACACTGATTACTTCCAGGTTACAGGAACAGCAATGGTGCCACTTTGCCCCAAGTTTTGCAAACTTTTATATTGGCTTGTGGGAGAATTAGTTAATTTATGATACTGAAACAAAAACCCTTCTATGACAAATTGGTTCTTTGGAAACATTACATTGACAATGTAATAGCAGTGTGGCAGGGTACAGTAATAGAACTGACAGAATTCATTACATGTATCAATCAATCAATCAAAATCTTTATTTATCCAGGTGAATATCATTAAGCAGAGCTCTTTTACAAGATGGACCTGGTTAGAACAGGGTCAGGGTATCATCCATCATAAAACATATAAATACACGTAAATAAGTATATAAACACAAACACAATGGTGCAGTAATAGGAGAGTCAAATGATAAAAAGAAAGACAAGGCAAACCATAACAGAGGAGGATTCAAATACAAGGGGGCAGGTCCACCATTGAACCATGCAACTGTATATAAATCATGTTCTCTGTATATAAGTACCAGTTAGTTCATTTACCAGGGGGCAGTCACTAGAACTAGCCATGAAAATGGCTTGGAGAAACACCAACTAATGGCAGATGGGGTACCAGGAGGGGTATGTAATATGTGAGCGAAGGATAAACATTGTGAGAAATGAAGTCCCAAGGATAGGTCAGTAGAACTGATGCGGCGGTGGGGGCCTACTGGGAGGGGGAAAGGGGCATTAGGACTTTTATAGTAGGATTGCATGTAGATTGTGGATGAGTGCTGTATAGAGTTGTGAAAAGAAGGCTGGAGAAAGTGGGAAGATAGGTCAGTATCAAAGGGAGGACAGAGGCATCAAGGTGTTACATGAAAGCATGATGACAGACCAGGGCCAAGGAGGAGACAAGCACTAGAAGTAATTCATTCATGGTTAAATGGTACAGGTTAGCATGATGACAATTCATGGTCATGGGAAACAATTGCACTGATCATTTCTGAGATGTGAATATAAGAGCTTGAAAGATGAGATGCTGATGGGTGACCTCAGTTTCAGTTTTATTTTTGCAATTTATTCCACAAGGAGGACAGTGTAAAGATTATAGCAGCCCTGCCAAAGCGAGAGCTAACTTTGGGAACCATCAGTAGAAGAGATTTGCAACTTCTCAGGGCGTAATTGCCTATTGGTTTTATAGGAAGACAGTCTGTAATGTATTGGGGCAGTTTTTTGGAAATGGCTTTCAGGGTCCATAAGGCTGCATTTTTATCATGCCTGAACTGAAGAGAACTCCACCCCACTGATTGATATAGGGAGCAGTAGTGAGTGGAATAAGGCAGGCCTGTGATGAACCTCAAAGCTCTATGATATAATGTGTCAAGTTTGGTGAGATAGGAAATGGGACAGTGACTGTACAGGATGTCAGCATAATCTACCAAGGATAGAAAGGTTGATTGTACTAGCTGTAGTTTGGTTCTAGTTAAGAAGCGGGTTGTCCTAAAGAACAGGCCAAGTCTCTGTCATAATGTTTTGAGTAATTCTTCAATGTACTCTATAAAGGAGAGCCTATGGTCCAGCCTTACTCCCAGGTATTTGAATTTAGGGACAAATTCCAACTTTTCACCAAGAATTGTAGTAATCTGCAGCACAGGATCTTATAGGGCTGATTTTACCATTTGGGCAGAGGGAGAAAAGAGCATTGCTTTTGTTTTCTTGGCATTAAGTAATACTTTTTTATTTAGGAGTTGGTGTTGCAGCAGGTTGAACTCAGATTGACGGTCACTACATGCAGATTGTATTGACGGACGGCTTACATAAAGAACTGTGTCATCTGCAAACAGATGTACCTTGGCCTTAGTTATGCTTTCATCAATATTATTGATGTATATTACAAATGAGATCAGTCCTAAGATAGAACCCTGGGGAACTCTCTTAGGAGAGGTTTGAGAGTTGAGAAATCTCCCTCCGCTTTCACCTGCTGGAAACGATCAGAGAGGGAGTTGTTGAACCACTGTAAAGATAATGGGTCAGCACCTAGTGAGGTCAGGGAAGAGAGTAGCAGAGAATGGTTAACAGTGTCGAAGGCCTTGCTCAGGTCCAAGAACATGGCGCAGGTGTAATTTCTGTTGTCTAGCTCTCTTTGCCAGTCATTAGTCACTTTGGCAAGTGCTGTGATGGTGCTATGTTTAGCTCTGAAACCTGATTGGACTGGATTAAGCAGGTTATTAGCTTCTAGATACTGCCTCAGCTGATTACTTACAACTTTTTCCAGTAATTTTGACAAGACCAGGAGAATCGAAATTGGTCTTTAATTATTTAGATCACAGGGATTTCCAGACTTGAACAGGGGTATGATGTGCACTGTTTTCCATATTGAAGGAATGGATCCTTGAGTTAATGATAGGTTAAATAAATGGGTTATGGGCACGGCTAACACATGGATGGCCACCTTCAAGAAATATGGGTCGAGGGTATCCACACCAGCACTTTTTTTTACATCCAGTTTCAGCAACAGGTCTTCAACTTCTTTCAGAGTAGTAGGACGCAAGGAAAAGACTGAATCAGTGACGCTAGGATCTGCACCTTGATTATCCACCTGAGAGCATATCAGATTTGCTGGGGAATTGTCAAAGGCTAAGCCTGCAGTCACAAAGTGATAATTGAAGGCATCTAGAACTTCCAATCTGTCACTAATGGTGTTATTGTTTATGGAGATTTCATCAGGTAGTGAGCCACCGGATGTGTGACCAGGCAAGTCCTTGATGGTTTTGCAAAATTTTGTAGGATTTTTGGAGGCAGAGAGAAATTCAGAATGATAGTATGCAGCTTTTGTATCTCTAACCATTCTAGTACATGAGTTTCGTGCTCTTTTGAACTTGCACCAGTCCGCAGCAGACTGGGTTTTGCGTGCTTTTTTCCATAGGTTATCTCTTTCAGTCAATGCAGATTTTAATAATGATGTGAACCATCTACATGCATTTTTTGCTATTCGCACCTTAACTGTAGAGGAATATTTATTTAGGGCATCTAGGATAATTTTGTTGAATATGTTGAATGCTGCTTACATGTTTTTTGTCAAATAGAACTCTTGCCAATACAAGGAGTGTTTCAGTTAGTTTATGTAGGCAGTGAGATCAAAGTTCTGTCTAGATCTCTTGGCAGCAAACTTCGGCAAAGTAGTAGGTTTGTTGCTTGATCTTATGCAAGCAATAAAGGAGTGATCACTGATATCAGTGAAGAAGGTGCCGGCAAATGAGAAGAGACGTGGTTTATTCACTAGGATAACATCTAGCAGGGAGCTGTTATCCATGTTCTTTTTATTTAATCATGTTGGTTCAGCAATGAGTTGCGATAATCCATGGGTGTCACAGAAAGCTATGAGAGGAGTGGCAGTTTTAGATAGCCAGTCTAAATTAAGATCCCCAAGAATAATTATTTCTGAGGATTGTTGTTCGATGATATTACTCAGATGAGGTAACAATTGTAGATTGGCAGAAGGAGGTCTATAGCACCCTATGATACATAATGTTGAAGTGTGCAAGATGGTGACTTGAAGAGACAGGCATTCATAAGCATCTGCAACAGATGAAGCACTCAGACAGGATGCCGTATACCTATCGTTGACATAAATGGCAACCCCTCCACCCCTGGAGTGTCTGTCTACTCTAAACAGTAAATAGTTAGGGATATTGACTTCCCTGTCGGAGGTGGTCGGTCTAAGCCAGGTTTCTGAAATCACTAGGATGTCCGGTAGAGTATGGAGGACCCAGGTCTGGATCATGGAGTACTTTTTTAACAGACTGCATACATTAAGGTGGAGGAAACTCATGCCTTTCAGTGTGGCAAGGTCAGAGGGCGATGTGATTGCAGCTGGTGGCCCCGGATTGAGCTCCACATTTCCTGAGCACAGGAGAAGAATGAGTAAAAGTTTTCTTGGAGTAGCAATAGTAAGCTTCATACTGGTAACCTCTTTACATCATTGTGGACCATCATCCTGGGGGGGCGTGCCCCAACATTTTTTGCCCTTCCCACTAAGGGTGGCAGAGATGAGTATTCTGACTGCTATCTGTAGAGGTGACGCCACTATGATGTTGGCAGAAGTCATAAGCTGAGGTGGTAATTCATTTTGTGTACCAGCGTTAAAGGTAATATGAATATAGTGTTGAAGAATTGGGGAGTTGAAACAGCATATATCCACGTAGGGACAGGAACTAGTTACAGAGCAGATCAGATTAGTATCCACAGTAATAAAGGCTTGAGGTGGCATATATTGGGCATGCGATATGAGATAGAAGAAGGACCAGAACAGGATCCATGATTTGACACACATAGTGGAATGAGAATGGGGGGGAGCTAGGGGAGAATCAAGAGTAAATGAAGAGTAGCACAGGGAGAAGTGGTAGAAGGTGGTTGTGGCATGGGTAAACAGCAGCGTGGCATAGCTAAAAAAGATAAGGCCTGTAAGTACCGGCAACAGCAGTATATCACAAGTCAGAGAAGCTGTCTAAATAGCAGGGGATCTCTGCTTCCAGTGTGTGGTGTGACTTATGAAGGAGGGGTATAATATGAGTGTTGAAGAACTGCAGTGTATTGGAAGGGTTAGAAGAGGGAAGGGTGAGGTATAGGAGAGGGGCATGGAGAAAGAGTATTTAATAAGGGCTGGGGTGGGGGTTGGGTGGGTGGATGCAATTTGTGGCTTTAGCAGTACCTTGAGCCACCGAGTGTCTGCTGCTCTGGTATTGGGCGGCGGCTGTGGAAGTGCTGCTCACCCGCTGGCTGGGTGTCCCTTGGCTCGAGCTGTGAGACTAGATGTGGCTGCTCCTCAGCTGGGGAAACAAGAGAAGAAGGGAGGTTTAAGTGCCTGCAGAAGACTAAAGGTCGCCACTATAGGTGGGGAACCCAAAATTAACACAAGAAAGAAACAAGAAGAGAGAGATTCAGCTGGCACCCGTCCATCTGGCTTGAGCAGGCAGACAAGAAGGGGCTGTGATCATTCTCTCCTTTTCGACTAATTAAGGTCTTTTTGTTTCTCAAGACATGAATCAGGACCAAGTTTACAATCACAGTGGTAACAGGCTAACAGAAGTTATCTAGTATGCCATGCAATCAACAGTAGAAATGCAAGAAGAGCTTGAAATAAATTTGAGTAGCAGGGGCCAATCGGAGACGGAGACCGAAAGGTGTTCCATTCCGATTGATGCAGCTTTAGCAGTACCTTAAGCCACCGAGTGTCCGCTGCGCTGGTATCAGGCGGCGGCTGTGGAAGTGTTGCCCTCCCACTGGCCTGGTGTCCCTCGGCTTGAGCTGTGAGCCTAGATGTGGCTGCTCCTCGGCTTGAGTCGCCGAGTGTCTGCTGTGCTGGTATCGGGCCGCAGCTGTGGAAGTGCCACCCGCCCGCTGGCCAGGTGTCCCTCAGCTTGAGCTGTGAGCCTAGATGTGGCTGCTCCTCGGCTTGAGCCACCAAGTGTCCTTTGTGTTGGTATCGGGCGGTGGCTGTGGAAGTGCCGCCCGCCCACTGGCCGGGTGTCCCTCGGCTCGAGCTGTGAGCCTAGATTTGGCTGCTCCTCGGCTGTATGAATGTATGAATGTATGAATTTTACTGATCTACATTTGAAATTTGTTTGCACCCATCACCCACACAAGATTATTTTTTGGACTTATTTGGACTTAGATATATCTAGAAGTGATAATAGTCAGGTAAATACCAACATTTATAGAAAACCTACAGACAGGGACACATTACTTTTGGCATCTAGTTGTCACCCACACCACACTGTATGTAGCATCCCAATGGGAAAATTTCTCCGAGTGACAAGGAATTGCAGTACTGATTATAATTTTGAAGAAGGGGTAGCTGACTTGATGGAGAGGTTTAGAGAAAGGGGAAACTCAGGTAGAGATATTACCACAGCAGATATTTATGCTAGAAATCAGAACAGAGAAGAACCCTTTCAGACCTAGTAATATCCCCAGGGAAACTAACAGCATTAATGTTGTAACTACCTATTTGGTCCCCTCCAAATATGTGGCAGATATTATCAGAAAGCACTGGCCTATTCTTAGGGGGAACAAGGCACTTGAATGCTGTCAATGAACCCCCATGGATGGCCTATCATATGTCAGCTACACTGAGGGACCATCTAGTGCATAGCCAACAGTTGAGGGGGGGGATCTAGCCCCTGATATGTGGTTATCCAGGAAAACTACAGGATACTTTTCGTGCAATAGGTGAACTTATTGTGAAGCAATATTTCAGAGCAAGGAGTTTACAAACCCCAAAACAGGAAAAATTGTGACCATACAGGACTTAATAACATGTGACACTATGGGGATTATCTACTTTGCTCTGTGCAGTTGCAGTGCTTACTATGTGGGCAAGACAACTAGGAAATTGAGTACTATGGTACAGTAGGCTAACATTACTGTGTAATTAAAAATATAAATTTCAGTTACGCAATGGCACATCATGTCCACAGCATTGAGAGAGAGCACCAATTTAAAGTTTATAGGGATTAAAAAGTTCACTCCAACCCTAGAGGTGTGTGTGTGAGGAGGGGGGGAGACTCTGATTTGAAAGTCCTGTGAAGAGAGACTTTCTTGATTTTCACACTTGCAGTATACTAGTGGCTTGGGTTGAATTATGGGTTTGACCATGTGCCTTTTTTGAAGCACTAATACTGTTATACAATTTCAATTATTAGTATACTAATTTCTTTTATCTGTATATTAATTTCTGTCTCTCTTCTTTCATGTCAGCAATGTCCAAAATGTAGTTTGGGAGGAGGTCTTTCAGTGTCCAGTGAAGAAGGCCATGTTTGGGATGCTACTGAAGCCTCTTTATAAACTGCTAATGTTGTGGTTAATGCAGATTTTTGTAATAATTGCAGTCGGGACAATAGAGAAATTGAGTTCTATTTATATATAAACATAGACCAATAGTCACTTTTTGGCATGTCATGAAATAGTAAGTTAGTTTTTATTGTAATGTTTTAATTTTTCATGCAATGTTTTAAAATGGTATAACTTTTTATACTGGTTTTAAATTGGTGTGTATGTCTTTAAGCCTCCACTATTTAATGACTTCACTGGATGTGAGCAGTGCCTTTGATAAAGCACTGTGAAGTGTGAAACACAATAGGTAGCTCACAACCTTTGGAGCTGTGTTGTTTTTTGTATCTAAGGCATATTTTGTAATAAAGGATATTGCACCTAGCTACTTTTCCCTGATGTTTTTCCGATTCATGGGGGCTGGAATACATGACAGCAGAACTTATATTGTTTTGTGTATCAGCTACATTATTTTAGTCAGTGCAAAGCATATTCAGTTGTATGTGTGAACTACTGTACAGTGGTTTGGTGTTTGTAAAGTATTTTGGACTGTGTGTATGTCAACAGCTATTTATTGATTTGGTGTGTGTGCGTGCATGTGCGTGTGTGTATGAACTACAGTATATTGGTTGTTGCTCCATCCACTTCAGGAACTGTGAATGGAGACTATGTAAACATCGGCTTCCAATGCATGATGGGACTACTCCATTGTACCAATTATCTTAGCAGTGACAGCCCAAGACTGCTTTTTATGTTTGTTTGCACACATGTGCAAGAAACATAGTTCCATCATCCAAGTTTTTGGAGGTGTGGCACCCTGTCTTCCAATTCAGTCAGTGTGTTTGCAGGCAAGGCCACATTTCACCAACGAATGCTACAGCTGTCTATGACAGCAGTTGAAAATGCAGTGGTGTACATTTGAAAGGGAGTGACCGCTTCAGTAAGCAGCGATAAGATAGTTTTGATTAGCATATTGCTGGCAATTCTGCTTGTATACATCTCTGCTTTCTCTTCCTGGAACATAAATTCAGTTTGAAGTGAACTTTTCCTAGGGCTATCTTTCCGGGAGGAGGCAAGTGACTAAAATGACATCCTTGGAATGTTTCCAAAAAAAGATCTAATTGCCATCCTTGGAATGCTGAGTTAGAGTTCAGGGTAGGAGCGGCATTCACAAAAGCAGGAAAACAGAAGCCCAAAGAGACTGAAAAAGTAGACGCAGTTTTTGTCTGTTGGCACACCTGATCAATATAGTAATAATATTCCCCAACCCTCTGAGTGTCTCTGAATAGCGCCCCACCCACCACACACACAGTGTGGCTGACAGGGTGCCCAATCCCCGTCAGCTCCACGCTCCCCACCCAGAGTTCTAGGTGCCACGCTGGGAGCCCACCCCAGCGTGGCATTAATTGAGAATGGCGACGGGGTGCCCAACCCTTCGTCGGCGGTTAAACCCATCTCCAAAAGAAACAGACTTCCAGTTGCCATGCTGGGAGCCCACCCCAGCGTGGCACATGTTTATATGGCTGATGGGGTGCCCAATCCCGGCCGGCTCCACTGACCCACCCCCAAAAATGTGCCTGTGCCACACTGGGAGCCCACCCCAGTGCGGCATAAGTCCTGCGTCGTTTCCCTAAAAAGAAAACACCTGAAATGAAAAAACGTCCTCATTGATTGTCTTGCCTCAACCTGTACCCACCCTCTGCGATCCACACACCCCCCACCTCACCCCATACTTACCTCAGGAGGCTGGCAAGACGATATTTGGTGGACTGGGAACATGTCTGCACTCTTCAAAGTTGACTGCAAACTGAAGAAATGCCGTTAAGCTGTATAATGGAATAAATAGGGTTTTTTCAACTTTGATGCATATCTCAGGCATTTTTTGGAATTTTGGCAACAAATTTTCAACCTGGGGTTTTTGGGACCCCTCCTCATGAATTCTGGCACTGTCATGGCATTAATTGGCCCTGAAAGGTGATTTCATGGTCACTGTGTGGAACCACCTTTCAGGACTGATTTATGAAACAACAGTGTCACAGTTCATGAGGTAGGCCCCAAGAACCCTATGTTGAAAGTTTGGTGAAAAAATTCCCAAAAATTACTGATTTATGAGTGTGCGTTGTGCAGTTCCTGTGCACAATCTTAAGTTTGCAAATTTTTAATATTTTCACTCCAGATTTTCAACATTGCCATTTTACCACACCTCCTTATGAGCAGTATAGCTGTCATTTTTCACATCTTGCCCCAAATGTGTTTCCGCACATGTAGCTCACAATGGCATAGTCGGTGTGTGAAATCAATGTTCGGGACAGATTAAGAAAATCACAGTGACACTGTTGATGAGCAGAGGTCTTAAAATGGCTATGTTAAAAATTTGGTGACAAAAGTCCATAAAATGACTGTGTTACAAGCGAGCATTGTGCAGTTTCCACACACCCTCATAAGTTCATGAATTTGTAATATTTTCAGTCCAGATTTTCTCCACTGGTATTTTTCCACACTTCCTTATGAACAGTACAGCTGTCATTTTTCACACCATGGCTGAAATGTGTTTTCGCAATTCCAGTGCAGAAATGCGTGGACAATGTGGGAAATCACTGTTCAGGACAGATTTAAGAAAATCACAGTGACACTGTTCATGAGCGGAGGTCCCAAAATACCTGTGTTGACAATCTGCTGTAAAAATTCCCCAAACTAATTACATTACAGGTGTGCGTTACACAGTTTCTATGCACACTCATGACTTCACTAGTTTTTTTTATATTTTCACTGCAGATTTTCAACATTGCCATTTTTTACACCTCCCCTTGAACAGTACAGCTGTCATTTTTCACATCCTGTTCGAAATGTGTTTTCACACCTGTGGTGCCAAATGGCGTAGTCATTGTGCAAAATCAGCTTTTGGCTAACAAACTGATATTGCCACTGTTCATGAGGTGGGGGTCACAAAAAAACCATGTTGAAAATTTGGCACCATACTTAGACACACTATTGGAGTGAAAATACCAACGAACACCTGAGGCATTAGTGTTTCTGACCATAATGCCCCACCGTGTAGAGACTGACAGGCATCAGGGGTGTGACTTGGGATTGTCGCCTGTAACGCTCATACCATTCCACCCCCACCCACACTCTGCAGCGAGTGAGAGGCATCAAGGTGTGCCTTGGGCTTTTCAGCCCCAAAGTTCACCCCATTCTCCTATACTGCACCCATCTCACCATATTTCCTGATGGAATGGGGTGAACATAAGGGCCAAAGACCCCAAGGCACACCTTGACACTTGTTGGTGTCTGCAGGGTAGGGTGTGGGGAAATGGCATGGCTGTTATGCCTGATGACCCAAAGGCCACCCCAATGCCTGTCAGTATCTGCAGGGTGGTGGTGGGGTTGGCTTCAGTTCAGTACTTCACTGCCATTCCTATTATGCAGCTCTGTAATTCCTACTTTACCAATGCCAATACCAGCAAGCAAACATTCAGCATTTACAAATGCTTGTTTATGTCAAAATCGGTCAATATTTTTAACTTTTGTAACCCCCACCCAGGTATGCCATTTCTATCTTGACAGCTGTACCTGGTGGGCTGGGTTCAGGGAGGAATATGTCACTCGGAACATTGGGTAGGTTTGGCTACTCTGCAACAGGGGCACCCAAGTAACTCTGGACAAAGGAAGCAATAACTGTAATGTCCAATACCAGAAGTGGGATTCTAAAATGTGACTTTTATTCACATCCAACAGAATAAACAAAGCATAGATGGACCCCACAGGGCTACACTCCTGGTAATGCAGATTTAAGGAGACCAGAACACATCCTCATCACTTTAGCCCTTAGGCTCTGAAACACACTGGGCGCACAGCCACTTGTACGCTGCTCTGGGTTTTCCCTGGCTCAGCTCCCTTGCCAGCCACTTGGACACTTTCCATATAGTATGGAATATTACTGGTGGCTCCCTAAACCACCTATGAGTACTTATACTCCATCAGGGAATCTTCTTCATCAATCCCACATCTGGGTACTTTCCTCAGGCACTGGCCAAGTACCTGAGAGAAAGCAACAGGTGTCCCAGAGCAAATCCGTAGAGGTGAATTTGGTTACTACTGATGGGGGGTCTCCCACCTCTCGCTCCCATAATTCATACCTGGCCATTTCTCTGGACTGCAGCACCTCATCCTTTAAAACACTTAGCTGTGTAGATTCTTTTTAAATGTATTCACATTCAATCTACTGTCTTTATATCCCATTTGTGCTGAACTTGAACATACTTAAAAAGTGGCTGTGTCCATTACTCTAGACCCCCCACAGAGTTAAGCAGTCCATTCCCCACATCTTCCAAACTATACTTGGCTGTCTTTTCCTGACCCCACAGTAACAGTCCCTTTGGTTTCATATTGATTCAGGTGAAAACACATGGCCCTTTAGCAGCGCAAACTCACCCCTTGGTTGCAGGTGCTCCACAGGCATTTTCTCCTCAAAGAACTCTTGTCCAGAGCTTCTGGTGCCTCAGCACAAACTTAAATCAGGCAGCTTCTTTTCCCTAGCCAGACCAGGGGAGGTTGCCCCTGGAAGCAGGCTGATTCCTTCCCCCCATCCCCGCAGGGATGGGGCCCTGAACCACTTAAAGTGGTCTCCATCACTTCAATGTTCTCTTCTTGTGTTCCTCTTCAGGGGAGAACACACACCTATACAACAAAAAATAGCTCCTTGACAGAGCTAGAGCTCTGAGGGCCTGCTTACAGCAGAGCACCTCTTGTACAGACTGCAGACAACTCTACTGACTCACAGACTGACTTCAAATTCCCCAATGCTCTACTCTAGCCTCCAACTGCAACATTCCAGTGTGGCTTATGCAGCTGTGACAGTTCTAAATGATGTCATCCCTCAGTGTCAGCTGAGACTGAGAACAGAGTGAGACAGTGTGAAATCCATTTAACTGGAGTTTCACAAGCTGCCTTCCCTGCCTACCACTAGGTCTTACTGGGATTCTGGTAACCCCGGGTAACAGGGGAGTTATACATCTATTCTTCTAAAAGAATAGTCTGCAACTAACAACAGCTAGTCCAATCTAACTTCTCCATCAAAACAAAATGTTGTGAACTATAGCATCAGAATGTTTAAAATACTAAAGAGAATGTCTCTGTTTGTCCGTCAAAGATTCATATGGGAATATGTTTATATAGTTTAGATGTAATGCTAAGTTTAAATTGATTTTGTGATCTTTTGGAGCTTATGCAAGAGTTACTCAGTTCTTTTTATCTTTGGTAAGCAGGTAAGGCCCACTAGGCCCACGTGCCTGTTTTAGGGGTGACCGGAGAGCACTGGGGAGATTAAGTAACTTGCTCAGAGTCAGACAGTGTGCAAGATGAGGTAGTGAGCATCAAACCCAGGTCTGCTGGATGTAACAAGCTCATTTATAGCTTGTTACTGCAACCTCTAGGCTACACTACCAACCCTATTTTTTTGGTAGGTCATGTTGGCGATATTCCATTTCTGTAATTTTTAAAGTTTTATTCTCAGCCTATATTTATGTGGAAAGGATTATAGTTTGGCCCAGACAAAGTGACCAGCCAATCCCCTCAATTTCCCAATTGATGTAGACACCCCCCACGTTCAGGCATGTTAAGACGTGCAGCAAGGGAGAGCATGGGGCATGCCCCATTGAAATGGATGGAATTCAATTTTCATTCCTATTTAATTCATTATGATGGTGAGCTGGAGATTAATGAAGGCACCTGCTTGACTAATAAGGTCCTTGTTAGTTGAGCGGTGGCCTTCCTTTATCTCCAGCTCACCATCACAATGTATTAAATTGGAATGAAAACTGAGTTCAGTTCATTTCAACGGGGCATGCCCCTGTGCTCTCCCTTGATGCACATCATAGTGTGCCTGAGTGCGGGGGGGGGTGTACATCAGTTGGGAAGTGGAAGAGATTGGCCGGTCACCTTGCCGGGGCAAAACTACAATCCCTGCCATGTCCATATAGGCTAAGAATAAAATAAAAAGTACAGAGATGGACTATTGCCAGGCTGAGGTACCATATCCTAAAAATGGTACCTTAGGAAAGGAAAATCACTTTGTCTGTCATTCCCAAGCCTAAACCAAAGAGGCCCCAAACCTAAATAGCTGCCTAACCTGAAGCACAGTCATGTAGCCTGAAAGCCATAATGCTCAATGCACTTAAAGTATGATATTGTACCAGCATAACACACACCCTGTCATGCTTTATTCATCTTTAACTTCTAGAATTATTTTTACAGTTGGGCGTTTCCATCATACTTTGGAAGCTAAATTTACAGTATCTAAACTACATTCACAGTTTCTGAAGTGAGCAGAGTAACAACCAGTGGAACACACAACACACACACATATACACACATTCATGCACTCACACATGCTCCAGAATGCCTCACACACACCAAACCAATATAGGTCACAAGTACACAATCCAATGAACTGTATACAAATCAAACCAATATACTTTAGTTCACACACACCATCCAGTATTTTTTTACACTGATAAAACCAATATAATTGTCACATTTGCAATATACTTCATACACAGATCAATATTTCACATGCATACCGATATGCTTTACATACAAACCAATATAGTTTATGCAAAAACCAATATGCAGCTTACAGATTTCACTAATATAGCGTTAATAAAACCAAAATCAAGCAAGCCTTGCAGGCTGACCACTATGGTTCCACACAAGCAAGAAAAAGAGGCACATGCAGCATGTAAGATGGAATAATGTATTATATTTTCATACTTACACACCAGGCAAAACATTGCTAAAGTGCAGGACAAGGTGCTAACTCTATAGTCTGAAGCTGATACCTGGTGGCATTTTTCTCCCATTTCGGCTTTTTTCTTGCTTGTGCACAGCCATAGGAGGTGAGTCTATGAGGCTTCCTTGGTTTCTTTGATAATTTTAGCCACATGTACCTCATACCATGGGCTACTACTTTTTGGGTAGCCTTAACCCTTACTGTGCCACGGACTGATATATCAGTCCAGAATTCCCATATGTTCTAATTCTGTTTGCAGCCTAAGTTAATATAAATGAATACACTTAGTACACAAATAAATATAGAGTAGCTGATATGCAAACCAATAGGTTTCATGCAGATTAAATTGATAGTTCACAAGCAAATCAATTTGCCTTGTGTGGATCAATCCAATATAGTTTGCACAGAAACCAGTATACTTTATTGGACCAAAGCAATATATGTTCCTCACGCAGCAATGTGGTTCACATGAATTAATCCAGCGTAGTTCACACATAAACCATTACACTTCATTCACAAACAAATATAGTTAAAACTACATAATTTACATTAACTAATATAATTTGTGTGTAAATTAATATATGACACAGGTAAATCTGTATGATTTAAACTCAAACCAATACATTTCTAGCACAAACCTATAAACAGTAAATCAAATATGCAGTAAGCAATGTGTTTTTAAAAAGTATATTATTCATACAAAAGAGCCAGTACGGTTGATGCACAAATAAACTAACTGTGCAAAGAAACTAATGTCATATGCATGAACCAATGTATGACAAGCACTACTTGCATGAATTATGGCCTGTTTGGCACTTCATGCATTACCCTCCAAATAAAAGGATTTTATTATTACATATTTCTTGTACATTCATTAATAAATTGTAAAAACCTTTAAAAATGAAGATAGCATGTTTTCAAAACATTAATTGTCTCTTCAAGGAAAAACAACAGGTGTGACCCAGTGGTTTGTAAAATCACCAACTCTTAAAAGATTTCATATGTTTAAAAATGCATTTAATAGATGCTTTGAAATTTAGCTTCACTGCACTGGCTACTTTGTGCCTAAGAGAGGCAGAATTAATTACTTGCTGCTAATTGGCTTGCCACCAGTATTGCAGTAATTGACAGCTTATGATTGTTCATTAGCACCCTTGCAGGAAATGCTGATAAACCAGTGGTGAGACTAACACTTTCTAATTCATTAACAACTAGGTCATGGCATTATATAGGTTTTGCATCAGTGCTGCAGTGCATAATAAAACAGAATGGCATGTACTACAGTCAGTAATATTGTTTTTAGCCTACCTTTTTCACAATCAGTAGAGCAGTATTTTTGTCAAAAGTTCCATTACTGTTGCATAGTAGTTAATCTTTTTTCTCTGCTAGACTCAGAGAGCTGTAGCCAGCAGCAAGTCATGATATGAATTTCTATAGCATTTCATGCCACTTTAACTACAAGCTTCATTTATCACTGCACTGGATGCTTTCCTTCTTCGCCTCACAGCCAATTTACTCAACAGTACATTCAGCTAAAGGTCTTTCATTAGGTAGTAAATGTATAACACTTAGAACGTTAGTATTCTTTTAAGCAATAATGCCCAAACAACCAGGAATTTCTTAGGGATCAGCACCAGGGTGGAAGGGGATGTTGACAGCCTGAGGCCCAGAAGAGGACCATTAATGCCAGCAAAGGTGTTATGCCCATGGAGATACCTGATTGTAAGGGCATTATTGCAATTATAGTATACATTGGATTATGTAAGTAAAGGGAAAAATGTAATTTTATTTAAAAAAAAGTTTACAAGTGTGTGGACCACTCTGAGGTGTATCAGGCATTTCGAAAGGATAGACCCCTGGTACTGCAGCTACTCAGATTGTGTGTTGATCTCATGAATAATTAATTAGACTTACTTTTCCACTTATTGGTCATAACAACTCTGTTTTAGTTACCTGTCTGTGGAATCAAGACTCGGAAACATGATGTGGATCCATCACAAATCTGCCAGGCCTATTTTCAGAACAGACTTACTGTATGTTGTCCACGCTGTTAGACACACTATTAGATGATCTAGCAGCATCAGGAAATTGGATGCAGTAATGTCCAGAATGTCAGAACTTGCTTTAAAAAATGATCTGTGCATCATTTTTTAATGCAAACTGCTGATTGTCACTGACAGCATCACAAACGCCAGGCACCTTTTGAAAATAAGACACACATGTGACTACATCATGGCTGACACAGACTTGGGTGGATCATGTTCCTGCATCTGCATTAGGAGCCCACCCCCAACACTGTGGTAGAAATAAGAAAACATTCCTCAAATCTGATGCTTAGTTTGCACACAGCATTATTTCTATAGGTATGGGTTTTGGGGACTGCTGAAAAATGACTGAGAAAGTATTTTATTTTACCTAATGGTGCCGTTTGACCTTTTTATGCTTCACAGTCCACAGGTACAAGGTTTATCGATTTATCCAAAGCCTTTGACTTAGTGGACCACAACATCCTATTTGAGAGACCAGAAAGGATCAGAATGGCCCATAGTCCATTAAACTGGCTTAAATCCTATTTGGGGCATAGAAATCAGTGGGTAGAAATAGATAGTCGGCTATCGGACTTTGGTTATTTGACTAGAGTTATGTCCCAGGGGTTAATCCTGGGGCCACTATTATTTGTAATGTAAATGAGCTGCCTGAGAACATTCACATTTGCATACAAGATTTTACGCAGACAACGCTGTGTTGTTTGCCTCAGTGAAAGCACAAGATCTGATGATAAGAAAGCTCCAGAACAGATTTTGACATACTCCAGGACTGAATTTTTTGAATCAAAGTTAGTATTGAGTGGGATAAAAACACAGATGATATATTTCCAAAACAAGGAAAGCAAAAACCACCTCACACAAAATCTGGATATTATCTCTAGAAGTGGACAAACATTAACGATCAAAAACCAATATAAATTTTTGGGAGTTATTTTAGATAGTTCATTGACATTTGAAAATCATATAGACTACATAACAAAAAAAGTGAATAATAGCAACACAATTAATCTTACCAGTCCTGGAGTATGGTAATTTACTTTATGGCTTTGCAGGGCAAACCATTTTGGATTGGGTCAATAAATCATATAATCGCTTGGCCAGATTCGTCATGAGATGTCCCTTCCTGACTCATCACTGTGTGATGTATAAAAAACTGGAATGGGATAGTTTGGCTACTCGTCTGAAAAAACAATATGCTACATTGATATTTAAAATCAGGGAGGTACTGATCAAGCGGAATCTATGCATACAACAAGAGTGTGATGGACAATGATATCAACTGAGGGAAGTGATCCATAGGGGTCTAAAAATTCCCCAAATTAGAACCAAATATGGTCAAATGACCTTTCAGTATTCCATTGCAGTAATATGGAATGAGATTCCTCCATCAACAAGGAATTTGCACAAGTTATCCACTTTTAAATTAAAAATTGATACGAGTTATCATGCAGACTGCACTTGCTTTTGACTATAGTAAATATCTGAAAGGCTATGCCTGTTGTTCAATGGGGGAGCAACAGGCCACACCCCCTTCCTGAGCTATATAAGCAGTTCCTTTCAGCCTCCTTCCAAAGCACTTTTTCTTTTCCAGCCAGAGGCTCTGTCAGACTGTCTTTTCCCTTGGGGTCTGCTAGGGCCCCACCCCCCGCGTTGCTGTGCCTTGGGCTCTGCTTGTTTTGTGCTGGACATCTGTTTTTGGTTTGTATTCTTTGCCTCTGGATGCTGCTGTGTGCTTCCTTGTGTGCTATTTTTTCTCTGTTCTGCTGTATTTGTTTGTTTATTTTATGTTGTCTTTTTGGGTGGATTAGTTTTCCTAGCATCTTGTTGCCCTCTGTTTGCACTGTGTTACCTGTGCCTTTCCTCCAGGATCCTACCAAGCCCCATTTTCTCACCAGATTTCAGGAAACCCTCAGTGCAACTGCAGTTGTTATCTGTATATTTCAGCTCAGCTGCTGCTTCAATGCTTCTGCTGTCTCAGCGCTTATTCCCCTTAATTATTTGCATCTGGTCCAGGCTCACTCTGCAAAGCTAGCTGCCACTCCCTGTTCTGTAGCTCTGCTGCAGTTTATTGTTGCTTTACTGCCTCAGTGACTTGCTATAACTTGGCTGTGTCCTTAACCAGGACCTTGCCAGTAAAAGCACCTCTATTTTGGGAGGTTCCTATCCTATTAACATTACAGTGCTGTTTGGTTTCATGGTGCTCAGCTGTGGCTTCCTGTTATTCCCATGGTGGGAGACTGTGATGTCACAGTGGGGCACTGTGGATCCAAGTAGCTGGAGCATGTTTGTAAGCTATATGATTTTGCAGTGCCTTCTTGCCTACATGGCTTTTAGTTATCCATGTGTAAATCATTAACCTCGTAGCCAACATGGCCTTCAGATGTTCACTGCGTTCCATTACTGCACTGCTTACTTCTTGCTGGAATAACATTACCACTTGCAAATACTTACTGCCTTGCTTTAACCTTCTGCCTTAATGGCATTTAAGGTATTCCTGCAAATCATATCAATCAATTTTCATGCTATCATACCAATTCACTATCCATGCTGAAACTGTACAATCCAATGCGCTATGTAAACTACAATTTACTCCCTCATGGAACTGGTTGGCTAAGCACATAAGTAATTCAGCTCATCTCATATGCAATGCATCATGCTTACCTATACTGCTGTCCATCTTATTGCTGTCACAAATGCTGTTGCAAATCCTGCTAAATATCTCCTACCTGCTGAACCTCATTGGTTCATTTATGCTAATCTCATTGATTCAACCACTGGCATCACAGCCTCTCACTGCCTACATACCTACCTTCTATGTCACCATCAGTCTGGCTCTGTAATGGAATTATTGGCTTGTTTTCCACTTGTACTACTACTATCAACACCAAATACTGGCTCACAGTCCAACCTCCTGTCTCACCAAGACCCCGCCTGGTAGTTCTCATGGTTGCAGAGTTTGCTCGCAACCTTTCAATATTGTGGTTGCAGAGTTCACTCGCAATTTTTCAATCTCATGGTTGCAGAGTTTGCTCACATCCTTTCAAGCCTCCTCCCATCTAGGACTCACAGTTGATTCATGTTCTCATTCATAAATTGGAGGCATGTCAACCACGTCCATTACCTTTTCTGGCTCAGGGCTTGCCCTGTAAGCCGATGGTCTTGCTCTGCACTCATGAAGTCTGCATCTTGAGCATGTGAACCTCAGGGCAGGGTCCTTCTCATCTGGCCCATAGTGGGAATGTCCTCATTTTGGGTGGAGCTTTAGCATGCAGTTTCATACAGTGTACCTCTTGATGCAGAATTTAAGATGTCAGCTCCTGAGGGGTGGCCCTTCCAGCCCAAGAGGGCTCCTTTGGATATGGCTTCACCATGGTACCACTGAAAGCTATTCTACCTATGACCACCTCTGGTTCACCCAGTTAGTGTTAGTCGGTAGGCCAGTTGAGTACCTCAGTGGTCATTGCTCTCCTCCTTCTGTCTTGGGGGTCCACTCTCTCAGAGTAACCATTGTTGCAGAGGCCTCTTGCAACCCTTCACAGCATTCCTGTTAGAGGGATCATGACAGCTTTCCACCGAATTGGAATATTTCCTCCCCTTTGACTGGATTTCTAAATTGCAGCAGCAGAACTGTCACTAAATAAACTGCCCCTAGCTTGGAGGGAAGGCAACCTAGGCCTTAGATCCCCAGAGGTTATCTCCTTTTAAAAGTTTTTTTTCCTCTCCTCTATGCCAAAGGTCATAATATTTAGTTAGTTTTTTTATAGTATATGCCCTAGTTTCCTTAGGTAGGTTTCTGCTACTGGATGGAGAGGGATGGTGGCCCTACTCTCCCTCTCTCTCCTTAGGAAGTCCCCTAATATCATCATCAGTGCAACACATTCTATCAGTGCAATCCTGACAGCCTGTGCATCTCATTGTGTTTCATCAAGCTGTCTTGCTGCTGTCAATCAGATTTTATATCTCACAGTCAATGTTTACTACTCAGTTATCTTTTTGGGGCTCCTTCCTAAGGCACCTTTAGCCAAGGGAATCTTTTCTGTGGCACCTCTAGGGGTGGAACGCTCTCTGAAAGATCCTTGCCTTTGGTACCCCTACAGGGTGGTAACTCCCCGTGAACTAGAGAGTGTGAACGGACAAACAGTTATCACTGTTGCACAAGCATAACACTATTCTGGTTGCATAGCCCATTGAACTGTCTATTTTTATTTTGTAAACTAGTGTTGGAACTATTGTTTGTTATTATAATATTTTGAAGTATGTATGATAAAAGCATGTTTTTTCTTAATGCATGTTATATGTACACAGAACAACTTTGAAGATATGTCTTTGAACCTAAAGTTCTATCCTGTTAAAAAATAAAGTTTTTACTTACTTACTAACTAACTAACTAACTAACTAACTAACTAACCTTGTTAGGAATGGGCATGGAACATTATCTCTAGTGATAAATAAATTACAAATAGTTTGGTTGTTTAGCTTTTAAATTTCAAATGATTTCAAATTTTACCACTGGTATACAGTGGTGCTCAGTGTTAGGTTTTTGTTCTTGTTTAGTCATGTTTTTTTATTTATTTATTATTTATTTATTAGAACAGTATCAGAATTACCATCTTTTGAGTCACAGAGTCCTTTACAAAGGCTTCATGTCAGAGAAGGACAAAACTATACAAACAATATCTAGAGAATATACTTCACTTACGGTAACAAAAACAATAAAAGATAAAATGCAACAATAAAGTATAAAATATAATATTGGTAGGCAAGGTACAGACAAACACAAAAAGCAGGCATTGGTTGCATATAATGGAGGAGACCATTTAGAATCAGAGGTGGTACTGTCCAGGGAGGTAGTTTGGCAGGACAGGTGTCCATTGTCAGAGAAGGAGGATGAGGAATAGGGAGGGGAGGTAGTGGGGGGGCTAGCCAGTTTAGGGGCAGTTACAGGTATGGGTGGTAAGGAGATGGTCATGAAGGAGGGATTTGAAACATCCACGTTTGGGTTCTTGGGTGATAGAGCAGGGTAGGGAGTTTATTTATTTATTTAGATTTGTTTACCAGGTAAGCACGCTAGACAGTCCAGTGCCTATTTTCTGGTGCGACCTGGGAGAATTACAAAGGTACAGGCACTAACAATTCAGAGACAGGGTAATAGCAATCAACGTGGTACAGTCAGGTACAGGCAGAGAACTCAGGCAATATACATATACAGAGACAAGGTAGCAGCAATCAACAAGGTACAGACAGGTATGGGCAGAGAGCTACAGTGGTAGCCATAGACATTACCAACTATTTCCAGATATTTTACGAAATTTCTGAAGAGTTTTTCTCTGCTGCCCCTACTCTTTAAATGCAAAAAGCATCAGATATTTCTAGAAATATCACAGAAATTTCAGGAAATAGCTGGCAGTGTCTGTGGCTACTACTGTACAGTCAGGTACAGACAGAGAACGAATATAATACAATTACAGTGTTAAGGCATGGCAACCTCAGGAGGCAGTCTAGGAAACAAACCAAAGAATCAGCAGGACATTTCTGAGGTGTGCACTAAAGGTGCACATGCTCAGTCAAAGATGGGCACTTGGCGCACCATGGAGGGAGGGACAGCTAAGAGCAAAGGCAGGCAGTAGGCATATGCACACACTCAGTCACAGATGGGCACTGGCATACCATGGAGGGTGGGACAGCTAAGAGCAAAGGCAGGCAGAAGCTTGTTTTAAGTAACCCCAGAGGGAGGACCTGAAACAGATGTGGGAGGGGGCAGCTCTTATATGACCAGGGAGAAGGTTCCAGGCTCTGGGGGGCAAAGGCTGCAAAGGCATGATCCCCATGAGGGAGCTGGTTTTTGGGACCATGAGAGTCTGGGAGTCACTAGCCCTCAGCTGATAGCCAGAGGGGGCAGGCTGGAGCAGTTCAGCTAGTGCCAGAGGAGTTGACGATTGGATGATGTTGTCAGTAAAGCTGCCCATAACAAAGGATCGATGATTATTAGGGGAGAGCTACCCCAGCCTAGAGTAGAGCTGGCAGTGATGGGTAAGCCGGGGGGCTGATAGGGCGAAGTGACACACATTGTTATATGCAGTGTCCCATTTCGTGAGCCAGGATTTTGGGGCATTCACGAAAGAGGTGAGCCCATAGCAGAGCGTAGGGAGAAAAAACCCTTTTGCAAAGGCAAGTCAGGCAGCTGGGGTGAGGCAGCTTTTGACCCTGTACGTCAGTCTCAGTTTCCAGTTTGTAGCCTTGCAGGAGTTACGTATGTGCAGGGAGAGGTCCAGCTGAGGGTCAAGGGTTACCCCCAAGTACTTGAAGGAGTCGACAACCAACACAGGGATGCCTTCAATGCCAGTGACTTTGAGATCAGCTTGACGCACTCTGACCTTGGCAGAGGAGCAGAATAAAATAGCCCGCATGTTCTGGAGGTTGATGACAAGCTTATTAGCCTTGAGCCAGGATTTGATGCGGTTGAAATCAGAGTTTAGTCTAGTGTTTATCTCTCTGATATCCTGAGAACTAGCTAGAAGCACAAGGTCATCAGCATATAGGGTGACATATCCAGATGCAGGGACTGAGGGCAACCGATTGATAAAAAGGGAGAACAGTAAGGGGCTGAGGACAGACCCCTAAGGCACCACACAGGTTACTGGTGCCAGCCTAGAGAGGGCTTTCTGGAACCTTGTGTACTGTTGCCTACCCATGAGGTAGTTGGAAAACCAGGCTAGGATGAGGGGGAAGGCCAAGAGATTGGAGGGCAGTGCACAGGAGAGTGTGATCGACCAGATCAAAGGCCTTAGACAGGTCAATGAAGATGTCCCCTGTGAGTTTGCCCTGGTCAGTCATAGTTCTGATTTCAGAGGTGACCTGTGCAAGGGCAGTGGAGGTGCTGTGCCCTTTACAGAACCCATGCTGTACAGGGGAGAGGAAGCCATAGGTTTGGAGGAAGAGAGCAAGCTGAGCGGCCACAACCTTTTCAAGCAGTTTGTTTACTGCAGACAGAATCGCTATAGGGCGATAGTTTTCAAGTATTTCGGGATTGCCACATTTGAGTACTGGGATCACATGAGCCACCTTCCTTATGGCTGGGAAAGACCCAGATATGAGAGAGGAGCTGAGAATGCGGGAGATAGGCCAGGCCAAGAGGGAGGCTCCCAGGTTGAGTAATTTAGGCTCAAGGTTGTCATGCCCAGCACCAGAGTGAGGGGAGAGACCATCAAGGAGCTTCCATGTCTCGTTTGAAGTAAACAGACTTGAAGTAGAAGGGGTGGGAGGAGGAGGAGGAGGATGAGGCACAGTTCCAGAAGTGGGACCCAGATCATTTGTAACTGAAGGCATGGAGGTGAAGTCAGACAGGGCTCAGAACAGGATGTTAAAGGCATTGGCTATGGTTAGGGCATTGTTGAAACTGACTCCATTGATTTGCAGGTCAGAGACCTAGGGGCAGGAAGGACCATTAACAGTGTGTTTGATGGTGTGACAGAAGCTCCTAGGGTTCTTGGCAGATGCTGCAAGGGAAGATTTGCAGAACCCACTCTTAGCCGAGTGGATCACCCATTCACATGAGTTCCTGAGCTGCCTATGAGCCTCAAGGTCACATCTGTTCCCAGAGTCCTTGAATTTTTCCCAGCTTTTGTTCCTAAGCTTCATCAGGGCAAACAGGTCCCCTTGCAACCATTTGATGACAGTGCCCCTCACTCACCATTTTATGAGTGGGGCATGTCTGTCTTATAACAGGGCAAATATGGCTAGGAAACAGTCAAGAGCAGTAGAGGGGTCACAATCGGCGTAGACCGGGGACCAGTTTGTCCTGCTGAGATCAGTAAGGAAGTCGTATTCAAACTTTGAATAGTCCCTCCTCTGAATGACTTTTGGGAGGACCCGGGGGGGCAGGGACCTTCTAGATACAGTAGGTGGGGGAATGGTCAGAGATGGAATCAGGGAAGAGACCAGAAGCTGAGATATGGTCATGCCTATTGCTCAACATCCAGTCTAGAAGAGTGCCCTGCACCCCAGAGGAGGAGGGTCTGGTGAGCTCAGTGATAAGCTGACCTAAGGCGAGACCAGACAGAAGGGGTTCATAAACTTTAGCATTGACACTCAGCCAGTTTAGTTTAAAATCCCCAAACACAACGAGTTCATTTGTCTCCACCTTGGGACTGAGGCAGTCAAGGAGGTGGGAGAGGCCACATACACCACCTTTGGGTGGGTTGTAAAAACAGGCCAGGTGGAGCTTCTTTGCATTGCCCACTATAAGAAGGGCATGTAGGTACTCACAAGATGGGGAGGGGGGGTGAGGTATGACAGACACTTTAAAGTGGGGTTTATAGCTGAGCAGTAGTTCCCCCCCCCCGTTTGTTTCCCACTCTGTCCTGTCTGATCACAAAGTAGCCAGGGAGGGCACAGACAGAGTCAGGATGGGCTGGTTTAGGCCAGGTTTCGGAGATCCCCAGGATGTCTGGATTGTAGTGGGTGACCCAGGCCGTTAGGTCTGAGAGGTTAGTGAGATGGCTACGGATATTAAGTTGGGCAATCTTTAGGCCCTTAGCATTCTGCCATTGGGGGGAGGCATGCTGAAATGAGGGGGTTCAGATGTTTGGCTATGACAGCAAGCCCAGACAGGAGGAAGGGGAGTCAAGTACAGATAGGGCACATAACAGCTGCATGGTAATATTGCAATGCACAGGTAGCAAAACCTGGCAGATATGCAGTTGCAGTGGATAAATTCTATGATTTGGATGCACTAGTCAGCAGAATAGAAATACTTAGCAGGCGGAAATCAGTACACAACTAACAATGCAGACATCGGTGACATAAATTCTGAAACTAGGGTGAAATAATCTGCATCACAAGTTAGCAACCAAATAAACAGAACAACAGGCCACCACGAGGTGGTCAGCAGAGAGTAGGATCAGACTGGCATAGGGTTAAAAGCATGGCATATCATGTAACAGATTTTGTGAAAAGAAGCAGTTTGTAGTGATCTCCGCTAGGGGTCAGCTGAATGGAGGAACAGGCAGGAGTTTCAACCAGCCAAGACAGAAAAATAATAGGCCCACCAGGGGAGTGGGAGGGGCTAGAGCACATTTAAGGGGAGGAGGGAATGGGGCGCATGGGCGGGAAGATCATAAAATTCAAAACTCAGTCCCTGACTGGCACAAGTCCTTGTAATAAAATCAAATTGAGCCCCGAGGAGCTCTGATTTCCGCAGCTTTTTGCCTGAAATTAGTAAACTGCAGCTTTGTGCAGTTTCATCCTCCACCAGCTCCGATGAGCTGAGAGTGCAGCCTGATCCAACAGAAAACGGCCCTTTCATTTATAGCCCAGTGGGGCTAGCAGTGCAGGGAGGACTTGGTGCCTTTTTTAGAATTCAAAACTCAGTCCCCAGTTTTCAAGTCGGGAGCCCCGACTGGCATAAGTCCTTGAAATAAAATCAAATTGAACCCCGAGGAGCTCCAGTTTCTGCAGCTTTTTGCCCAAAATTAGTAAACTGCAGCTTTGTGCAGTTTTGTCCTCTACCAGCTCCGATGAGCTGAGAGCACAGCCTGATCCAACAGAAAATGGCTCATTCTTTTATAGCTCAGTGCGGCTAGCAGTGCAGGGAGGACTTGGCACCTTTTTTAGAATTCAAAACTCAGTCCCCAGTTTTCAAGTTGGGAGCCCCGACTGGCTCAAGTCCTTGTAATAAAATCAAATTGAGCCCTAAGGAACTCTGGTTTCTGCAGCTTTTTGCCTGAAATTTGTAAACTGCAGCTTTGTGCAGTTTTGACCTTCACCAGCTCCGATGAGCTGAGAGCACAGCCTGGTGGGGGCTCTATAAGTGAAGGAATGCTGACCTAGGGCAGTTCTGAAACATGGAACTAGTAGTGTAGGTTTGGATGAGCTGTGGGTGGCCACTGTAGTAGACGCTGGTTGAATGAGAGGGATAAGGCTGGGAGCAGCAAGGCCACTGGATATCTTCCTGGTGAGAAGGCAGGTCTGGTACTTCAGCCTGTCCTCGAAGTTGAGCCAGTTGGCCTGGTTGTAAAGCGTGCAGGTGTGGGTGAGTCTGGGGCTCCCTGTGGCTAACTGACAATCCTTGTTTAAGCAGACCTTAATTCTATGGAGAGCAGTGTTGTCAGCAGCCCCATAGACCAGAATCCCAGAGTCAGAGAGGGACAAGACGGAGGATGAGATAGCTAGTTGGAAGGCATCTGGTGGGAGGCAGCTTCTGTGGCAATAAAGTAGACTATTTCTAGAGTTGACAGAGGTGCAAAGGATATGGATATGGTCATGGAAGGTGAGAGCAGAGTCGAGGGTGACCCCCAGGTATTTAAAGTTGTTCACCTACTTGAGGGGGTGAAGAAGGTTGGTGTGAATTTGGAGAGGGGGTTCTCTTGTGCTTGCTTTGGTGATGGGCAAACAGCATAACCTTAGTCTTTTCTTGATTCAGAATGAGCCTGTGGCTGACAAACCAGGATTCTGCTTCACTGAAGGAGTTCTGGAGGGATTGTTGAAGGGAGGTGGGGTCTGTGTGGGAGGTGTAGAGGACAGCATTGTATGCATATAGGAGGATTTTCTCTGAGCAAGCCTTAGGTAAGGTGTTGAGGAAAAGGCTAAATAGAATGGGCCCCAAGATAGAACCCTGGGGAACACAAAAGAGGACCAGGGAGGGGGAGGAAGACAGTACTGCTTATTTTAACCCGCTGGGAGCAATTGGATAGGTAGTCAGAAAATCAAGCCATGACCTCCTGGGAAAGGCCAAGGTGGAAGAGGGTGTTAATGAGGAGGGTGTGATTGACAGTGTCAAAGGCTTTTGACAAGTCAAGGAAGACCGAGCCAACCAGTCACCCATTTGCTAGGGTGGAGTGGATGAAGATAGTAAATTCAAGGAGGGCAGTGGAGGTGCTATACCCCCGATGGAAGCCATGTTGTTCTTTGGTGAGGAGGTCAAATTTGGTGAGATGCTCTGTAAGTTGGTCTGAGACGATACGCTCGAGGGCTTTTCGGGGGGGGGAGGGAGGATGGATATTGAGCAATAGTTACCGGGGCCAAAACGGTCCCCACTTTTGTGAATAGGGGTAATGATGGCAGTTTTCCACATGGTAGGGAATTTCCCAAGACAGAGAAAGTGGTTGAGGAGGCAAGTGGGGGGGGGGAGAGGACCACATCCAATATCAGACATAGGAGTCTGAGGTCAAGGGTATCATTACTGTGACAGGTGCCACTTAGTGCTTTAAGGAGATAGGTTTTAGCTTCCTAAGGAGTGAGAGTTCAGAAGCGAAATGGTGGATGAGGGAGTGGGGGGGTGAGATGGATGTCGGATTCAAAGAAGTTGGGTGGAAGCACAGAGCTAACGTCTGAAAAGGAGGAATTAAGAGTGTCTGCAACAAGTTGAAGGTCATTGATGTTAAGTTGGGGGGGGGGCAGTGGTTTTACCAATGAGGACCTTCATGTTGTCCCAAAATTTGTGGCCAGAACCCCAGGAAGAGGTAAGTGGGGTTCTGGAATATTCTGCCTTGGCTTTTCAGATGGCCCAGGTGCATCTGTTACTTGCAGCCCGGTAACACTGCCTGTCGGCAGGCTTGCTGGAGTCTAGAGGTTGTCTCTCAGGTGCATCTGATTAAGTAGGGCCTGAGAGATCCAGGGGGTGTTAGGACCTTTAATAATATGTTTAGTAAGGGGGACAAATACGTCGCAGGCAGAGTTGAAAGAGGGGATGAAATAATTAAGGGCAGTGTCAATGTCTCGAGCAAGGTTTATTGGGGACCAGTCCCATTGGGCAAGGTGGTCTTTTAGCAGACTCAGTTTGCCAGATTTGAGCTGCCATTGGAGGACAGTTTTTGGGGCAGGTTTCTTTATCTTGCATGACCACATGCAGAGTACTGGAGAGTGGTCACTTAGGGCATTAGGGAGCATCATGGTATCAGTGATTTTGTGGGGGCGATTGGACAATACATGGTCAAGTAGTGTGATGGTACCATTGGAGGGATTTACACGGGTGGGATGTGTGACAAGTTGGGTGAGGTCAAGAGCCACAATAGCATCCTTCTAAGGGAAGCCAGAGTGAGAGAGCCAGTTTATGCTGAAGACCCCAAGAGTTAATTGTTCTGACTTGGGGGGGAAGGTGGGAGAGGTAGTCCATTAGAGATTGAAAGGCAAGTTTCTGGCTACATGGAGGTATGTAGACAGAGGTAATGATCAGAGAGGCCTTGAAGGAGCCAGGGGTGATGTTTAGTGATAGAGCTTGAGCACCTGCTTCTAGTTAGGGGGAAGGGCAAACCTCTGGAGGAATTCACGGAGGTAGATCACACAACCTCCACCATGTTTACCGACTCTGTCATTACAGAATAGGGTGTATCCAGGGATAGAGACAGCTGAGTTGGGGAGGTGGATTTAGAGAGCTAGGTTTCCAGAATAGATAGGATGTCAGGCTAGTGCTGGGTCATCCATACCTGGAGGTCAACTAATTATTTTAGGAGGCTGCAGATATTTATGGAGGCAATGCAAAGGACAGGAGAAGGGGAGCAGTACTGGGAGGGGGCAGGAGGGGGACCAGGGTTTGGGTGGATACTACCAGACATAAGGAGGAGGAGGAGGAGGGAAAGTGTTCTGAGAAGCAGATGGTGCAGCAGCTCATTATGGCTGGGAATGGTGAGACAGGGGTAGGTGGGCTGAGGGAGCCAGGTTGGGATAGGTAGGAAGCGAAGGTGAGGAAGAGACAGGAAGGGGTGGGCCAAGGGAGTCAGGGTGAGGGGTGACTGGGAATGGGGTGCGAGTCGGGGGTGGGTGGGAGGTGGCAGGTAAGAGTGATGGTAAAGTAGAGGTATTGAGGAGGGAAGGAGAGAGCAATCGAGGGTAGGGCTGTGGGGGCAGCAGAATGGGGGAGTAGGGAAAGGAGGAGAAGAGTGATGGGTGAGAAAAGTAGATGGAGCAGTTGGGGGGGAGAGGAGCCATGATAAGCAGTCTAGCAGGGGGTGGGGACAGGGGGAGCAGTAAAGGGAACCTAAGGGCAGCCACTAGTAGGACAGCCTGGATAGCACAGTGGTAAAGTAATGGACTCCCATGCAAAGGGTACCAGGTTCAAGTCTAGGGGTGGGGGTAGAGGGGCAGGCTGAGGAAAGGGGGGATTAGGGGTAGGAGAGACAGGGAGAGGAAGTAGCAGGCAGGAGGTGGGTGTAAATGCAAAGAGAAAAGTAGGATGGATGTAGTGGCAACACTGCCTCCTAGTGGTCAAAGAAGGCAAAAGCAGTGCGGGGTGGGGGGATGAGTGGAATTTGAGAAGATGAGAGGAACAGTGGTGGTGGGAAGAGTGTGAGAAAATGGAAGGAGAGAAGTAGTTACACTACAACCACCTAGTGGTAGAGAGTGATAACCTGCTAAGGGAAGTACAGACACTTAGAATTGACCATGTGACAGGAAGGAAGGTGTCAATAAATTAAGGGACACTCCTGGGTGGGTGGACCAGTTGACACACAGCATCGACAGGCCAACACCCCATCCAACAGTGGCTGCTCAGGGAAGGGGGCAGTTACCTTTAAGGGCTCTGCAGTCTTCACTGTCCCTTCAGGAGGTGATTCCTTGCTGTGTGAGGTGGGTGCTTGCCTCTCATTCTTTTATCTACCTGTTGTCTGCCTCCCTCCTCTATTCTTGTCTGCTATCTGTTACAAAGGAGTGTTTCTTTTTTTCCACTCTGTGGAACTGAACACCATCCTCTCAGATATCTGACACACTGCTTGGTGGTGTTGGCATTTACAGGAGATACAGCAAAGGCCAGCATTTCTGTTTCTTTTTGCTTTGCAATGTGGAGCCAACTCCCTATTTCCACTGCCATCTGACTTACTTTAGTTGATGGTGTCTTTAACTCACTCAGCCAGTATGAGGGAGTCACTTAGCTAACAACTTCCTGCTCAGTTGATTAATCACCTGGTGCCTTCTGCATATCAGATCCAGTGTGATGTCACTCTTGGTTGATATGAAAAATGTAGGGTCTGCTTTCTGGTTGATATCAGACTCTGCCAGTTACTATATTACAGCAACTGTTCCACAGTTGCTCATAACCAGAAACAAGAAAGCCACTCAAGAACTGTGAGTATATATTTTATTTATTTAGTGATTTGGAAATGACCTTTGAGTGCAAGCTCTTTTATAAAAATTCCAAGTTATAGATTGCAAAGCAAAGTACAATAGGAGAAAGCAAAGATACATCACAATGAATGATACAGCTTGGATTCAGAACTTACAGAATAACTCAAAACATAAGTACAAGTTAAAATAACAAGAAAAACACTTTATTGGGGTTGGGGTAAGCAGCCACAAAAATGCCTTCCCAGTAGTTCAGAGGGATGGGGATAGCTGGCAGTGGGGTGAAGAAAGGAGGTACGAGAGAGGTAGGTACTGCGGGTGGAGGTGAAGGGTTGGGGAAGAAGGGCAATAAGGTATAGGGAGAAATGGGGGGGGCGAGGGGAGGCTGAGCAGAGAAGACTTGCTAGAGTAAATGATGGGGTGAGAGGGGGAATGGTCAGGCAACTTGCATTAGTATTGACTGTTAGGAAAACTCACAGGACTGGGAGTTGGGGGAGGGGAAGGTGGGGTGGTGGGTGCCAAAGGAGCATGACGTGAACTGATTGCTAAGGCAAGTCATGAGAAGGTGTAGAGGGAGGGGCTACCTGAGGCCTACCTAGTGTTTTCTGGGGGGGGGCAGAGAGAGCAGGTGTGGCTGGATTTAGGGGCAGTTGCACTTAGAGAGTGTTATTAGGTGCTGTTTGAGGCCAGTTTTGAATTGGGCCAGACAATTGGTGGCCAAGAGGTGCCAGGGGAGTTCTCTCATCCACAGGGGGATCTGGCAGGCAAATGCACATTACACAAGCGAGGTGTGATGTAAGGGTACATATATATATATACAGAGAGAGAGAGAGAGAGATAGAGATAGATATAGATATATATACTGCATTTATTATGATTCTTCACAGCCCACATACAGTATCACAAACAATCAAATTGTGATATGTGATAAGTAGACAGCTTCTTTAGGGCTATGGCCCTTCAATTATCATCCAAACTTTGATTTTGTCATTTATTCAAAAGACATTTAAAAAAAAAAAGATATTCAACAGTATAGGTTATGGGTCAATAAACAAGTTAAAGCTTCCATATTCTTATCTCACAATTAAGATGCTCCAAATTCTGACAGAAGTGCTACCATTTTGCCTTCTGCTTACTGTTTACTGTTCATAAATCCATATATCATCCCACAACTGGAGAGGAGTCAGTCACATAACATTAGTAATCAGGATGTTGCTGACAAATCTCTAAATGAGATCCTTTCTAAGCACTACTGGGAAGAGATTAGCTGACAGTCCTCAGCTGTAGCTGACTAGTGAGAAGAAACCAATGTAAAGGACTGCATTGGATCATAAATATTTCCAATGTGTTAAAACTTTTCTCGGCTTGGTAGTTACTCTGCGACATTTGGTGGGTAGGTACCTAGTTGTAGCCTGTGGTATAGAGCTGGTTATTTTTTAATATCTGAAGATATTTATATGTAAGAGGGAGCACCATAGCCCAAAACATGTACACTGTACTGTAAAAAGTAACAAACGAGTAAGTGTGCATACCAAGGTAGTGTTTCCATCTCTGGATTTGAGCAACATCAGAAAACACTTGAGCCTTGCTCACATGGCCTATGATGTCACCAGAACCCCTTGATTGAAACACAGCCTTGCTGTGCATGATTCACAACCTTCTCTATTCTAGTTGCAGAATGGGACATGACCATAAACATCCAACCCAAGGAGGCAGAACTGGAAGCTCATACTTCAGACTTACTTTTGAATGACATTGATCCTCTCCTGGCCTCATCAAACATTTCAGCAATCAGTTCAACCAGAAATACAGACAAGGGGCTGGGGGAGATGAAGAGCAACTGATAAAAGGTGGAAGGTAGTACTGTAGTGTACTGTTAGCAGTTGTTTTGCATGGAAATCCATCTTAGCTAAAATGTTGTACCACAGGTCAAAGCTTGTAGAACATCAATGTATCCTGTGTTACAACAACATTTCCAGCTGCTTACCTCCCTTGAGCCATAGCATTACCATACACATTCAGTCGATCTGAGCCAACTTCAAACATGGCAGTGGTATTTTTTTACAACTAGCAGATGACCTTCAAAACTTCATTGAGGCACATAAGGAGCTTACAAAAAACAGTAAATGGCTTTTATTGAAAATTCATTTGACTACTCTCCTGTTACCAATATTACTTACCGCCTTGCTGTTACTAACACCATCACCACTATCATTTCCTCTGTTGTAAACTACATTGTTTTCATTTTCACTTTGATGTTAATCTCAACTTCTTGAAACTACTGTATATATTATATTAACAGTGGCTGTGCAACCACAGACATGACAAGCCTGTGTTACCACCTTTGGGTGCTGAATACAATGTAATCACAATCCCTATGTGACTACACAGGCCTGTTGTGTATGTTTGCCCATCCACTGTTTTCTAGGTATGTCCAAACCAGGAAAAAAACATGCTCTTTCTAGTTTTAATGCTTTTCAAAGCCACTCTTGGGGTATCTGACGAACTAATTTACACTATTGCACAAGTTGAAGTAGCTGTTTACTTCAGTGTTACTCAACATCAGAGTTTGTTGCTGAAGATTTTACACAGACACCTTGCTTATATATTCAGTGCCCAGTGCTACCTAGAATATTTACCATTAGATTGTGTTTCCTTTTGCTGTTTTTTTATTACCAAATATATTTTGAAAAAGTTAAGTCTTAATAATGAATTATGTCCCTGCCAAAGTAATGCTTGTGACCATCTAGATGATAAAAATGTTTTCTATGCAATCAGTTCAACATACCAATTCATATGGCACGGACTTGTGATGATAGCATTGCTTAATATTTATCATGACACGACACAGTAGGTGGCTCTTTTCAAGCAACATTAACTGAGCTGCAGTTGTATATCATTTAGTGTCAGTGGAATGTAGAGCAGCAATAGTATGTGACAGTTTTACTCACCAGTGTAACTTAAATTGTTATGTAAAGCAAAATGCACTAGCTCCAAAACTTTTGTAACTGTGTTACTTGTCAAAATCCATCATTTCTCACTGCAATAACACACAACAGTTCTCAAAAATACATGCCAGGACTGACCTTTTCAAAACCAATGATGAAAGTAAAGCAACTGATTCAGCCACTGTGCTTACATTTTGCTTCATAAAGCTATCTGAAAGAAGACCTAGTGGCTGAAACGTTGGTTCTAACATTCTCATCAAATTTCCAATGTGCAATTTCCTTTGGCGCTTTTACTGTACTTGTAGCCCATATGCAAACACAGTCTTTGTTTTTGTTCATGCATTTTGAAAGCAGCTGCAGTAAAGCTGCCTTTTACAATACTCCTCTGATGTGGATCGTGAACATGTTAAAAATGCAGAGCATGCCCGCTTTTAACAAACTGATGTTTTAAGAAGTAAAATGTTGCTGTTCCTGATTTTAGCAACATAGTGCCTCACAATGGCTCCGAGTTCACCACTTACTGTATCAACCAACTCTACCTACAGCATATTTACTGACACCAATTTCCATGTCTTTCTTCCAGGAATCAACATGCAATAATCACAGTGCTATTATTCACTGAGTTATGTATTAGTATAGTGTATGAATGATAGATAAACAGTGTCTAATGTACTCATTACTGTTCACGTTGAGCCTATGTACTACTATACCTGGCAGGCTTCCTTTTAGGGCAGTTTGAAAAAAGCTGCTACTCATCTCAAGGATTAATTGAGTAAAACAAAAGAAACGTAAACAAGTGGTCATGGGATTCCACAAGGGTCTGTTCTGGAAACTGATGTTGTAACAGTGGTACTAGTTTGTAATGGTTTCTGGCTTTCTCCCTTAGCTATCAATTACAAACAAACATATACAGTTTCTTTTTTCTTCTATAGAGCTTTTTTTCCCTGGAGTACAAGCAGGGTTGTTCATCCCCTGCTCACTCCCCCAAATGGCTACCATCTCCCCCAGGACATATGTGACAGTTCTTGGTTCCCCACCACTTTCCCCCTATGTCGGTTCAAGGTGGCTCCCCCACTGGAGTCTTGATACACTTCTTCTGGGAGAGGGGTTCAGAGTGAAGGTGTAAGAGGAAGCAACAGACAGGGCTTTATATGCCTTTCCCCAATTTTCCCATTTTCTGCCCCTTCAGCTGGCGTCATGGTGATGCAATCACATGCGCATGCGAAGGCTTATATGCACTAGATGCCAACCGCCAGCCAATCCCAAAGTGTGCAGAACTCCCACTGGTCTGCCACCATACTTCCACATGATGACAGTGTCTGAGCAGTGTGGGAAATCAACCCTCCCTAACAGATTAAGGCAGTCTGTGGAAGTTCAGTCTTTTCTCACCCTGGCCAACCCCCAGCAGCCTGAATCCATCACTGAATCTGGTCTGGTGGTGGCAGGTGAGGTACCAGTGCCTCAGCCCTCTGTGCCACTGGGCCAGCTTAAACATATATGTTTCAGTGTCATTATGGAAGAAGTAGGAGGCTGTGCAGAGGAGAGCAATGAGGATGACTCAGGGATATGATGGGAACCTACAGGGGCTACAGAGCCTGAGCATGTGCTCACTAGAGACAATAAGAGACAGAAAACATGACTGAGACCTTCAAATAAATGAAGGAAATCAATAAAGTGGTCACCAGGGATTTGTTCAGATCCAGTGAGACTGTGTACACCATCCTACTTCCCAAGTTGGACTCACGCCGACAATGCACAGTCTCCAGTGCATTAACTGGACCTGCCCGACCACTGCTAGCTACAAAAAAAACACTGACGCATGCACTCATAATCAGAAAGATAAGCACAATAAAAAGTCACTTAATGCATAAAGCAATGGTTTATTGCTCTCCTCTGCGCTTCAACTGTAAATCTGCTTCAGCCCCCTGATGAAGACTTAACAGCTGAAGCACCAAGAAGAGTAGTCTTATAGACAGCAAGACTATGTAAATTTTGCACTGTGAAACGTTGGCAATAAACCAGCAATTAAGTTTCTTTAGCACTATGAACTCTCAAGGGAAGGGCACCAAGTTGATGGGGAATAGGTTTAGGAGATTTTCCAGGAAGTACTATTTCATAGACAGGGCAGTGGAGGGGTGGAACAGACTGCCAGAGGAAGTGGTAAATGCTTAGACCATGGACAGCTTCAAGAATGGGTGCGACAAATACAAGGAGAAGATCAAGGGTTGGGGGGGGGACTTGGACCTCTAAGGGCCAAGTACCTCCACATTTGGCAGACTCGATAGTCTTCAAGGACTTCTGCTGGCATATTTCTTTGTTCTTACTGTATGGTTCTATTACAGAATCATATTGTAACCCCTAGGTGGTGCTATCCCAAGGGATACTACCCTTGCCTGCGTGTCTAAGTGCAGGTTGAAGGGCCTGAGTTCTGTGAATGGGTGCTTTCACTCGAAGGGTTGATTTAAGGGTAGCATAGCTGCTCTGGGTACAGCCCTCTGGGACAATGATATCCCCCTCTAACCCCTCTAGTGGCCTATACTGGTCAGCAATTAGACAGTTACAATGAACACCAGAATGCAATGCTATGCCCACACCTGACACACTTACAATAGGGCTGGATCATCTGCACTGGCCCTGGAGACCCCCTGCAAAACAAGACCTACAATGGAGAAAGGCAATAGCAACACAGTATCCCCACCACAAAGGTACACAATAGCCAGTGTAAGTGCAAAAAGATTTAGATCTGATTTATTGGGGGACGTGAACAAGGGAGGGGCAGTAATCTGGTGTTTGATTCTGGATCTGATTCAATCAGGCTAAGCATGCATGCCTCCAAAAGTCCCTCTAACAGAGTCACACACACTCGGGGTACCCAGTTGGTCTGCTGGCTAGCCTGGAGTGTTGCCTGGGGTAGGTCAGCATTGCAGCTGTTGTTGGGGCCCTTAGAAAGAAAAAACACAACATGCACTTCAACCCATAATTTGTATTCCAGAGCTGGATAGCTCAGTTCATAATGATTAACCAAAACAATTAAATCAGATGACACACTTTGATTTGAACTCTGTTGCAGGGAGCTGCCCTGATGTCTACTCATGCTACCCAGACCAGGAGGCAGGATGGATGAAATGAAGACCTCAGGATGATTGACTGCTGTGCCAGGAGAAGCAGGGCACACACCACGCACTGTGGTGGTCAATCCTATTTGATGGTGTTGAGCAGGGAGCCAAATCCCCAGGCGGGTCTTTCATCAGATGTAACTCTGCAGCATGAGCGGCAATCTAGGCCAAGATGGTAAGGCCCAGACCAGGTAAATGATTTTGGATACAGTCCGGTAGGTTTTGCTGGATTCAGCCTCCAGCCAGCGTGACACATTCAGCAATGTGGGGAACCAAATTGTAACCCACACTCCATATTCAGCACAATTATAGTAAAGACAGGTAAATACCATAGTTCAGATGACAGTCCAGTTGCAATCAACAGTGTCTCTGCACAAACCGTATGCTCTGCGGTTGTCTCAAGTCCTGACAGGCCGATCGCACCGCGGCATATCTTCGGTCCACACCAGGCGAATTTCACTTTGTCACTATTCAGGATTCCGGTCACAATCATAGCAAATTCCGATAAAGTCTGAGATATTAATGCAGGCTTCTTCACTCGAAAATATGATAGCAGGCAGGCTAGACACTGTCCTCCAGTCTAATTCCTCCATGCTTCTACATAGGAGCAGCAGCTCGAATTACTCGAGCTGTTCACTCTCTCAGCTCCAACTACTCACTGACACATTGCTGCAGGCAGCTCTGGGACTTCCCAGTGATTCAAAAGGTTTGGATGGTTAATCCACCTGTCTGTCACAGCAAGGGCCCCCCCTCCAGGTCTATTTAGGCACCAAACAGTAAAAACTACAATTCCTACAGAAATTCACTCCCACATGACCCCTGGGAACGGTCTCCATTTTAGAGTTCCCAAAGGTACCGACTGGTCCAAACTGGCAGTCCAGAACCAAGATTGTGGTGCAAAACAGAAAGTACATGCTGCAAAGGAAGGCAGGTTAGACAAACTACTACATCATTACTATTTAAGCAGATAATCAGCAAACAATCACAGTTCCTATTAAAGCTCCTTCTGTGCAATTAGCGATGGCAGAATGAAGCGGTTGTATTGCAGCCCGGGCGGGACTTGAGCCTGAAATCACTCGGCCCCCACACAGATTAATTATAAACTATGAAAATTACATGTCTTAAGAGACAGGTACGGAGCCTAACAGTGCACTCACATACGAGCACTTTTAAAACGGTTTGAACGTAGAACACCAGCCTGGTAGTGAGCATTTTAGAACAGCCCAGAAAGACAACTAAGGAACCCCCATTTGTAGGGGGGTTACAATATAATTGACCATAAAAAATACATATAAAATGGTTCCATCACACTTAATAAAATAATCTTACTGGAGACTGGCATCTTGAATACATAGCAGACACAGGCAATAATTTAATTGTAAAGCTGATATGTTACCAAGGACTGGGAAAAAATATATATAGCTATAGTCATCTTGAGCCCCCTCATGGACTTATCAGTCATACATTTATATAAGACCAGAGAGGGTATTTACTCTTATATTGTATTTCTTTTCTGCTTTATGGCTATAAAGTGTTACCGTCTTGACAATCTCACAATTCCAGGAGGATAATACATAGTTTATCAAAGTGTTAGGCTCCATACAAATACTCCTGAGAACTTATCCCAAACAAATTCGTTTTATAACAGGAAAAAAGAACAGCACAGTGAAAAGTGCTCAAAGTTTACATACTTCTTTAAAGTACAGGGACAGAGTCTTTCACGTTTTGGAAGCCCAGAAAGAGGACATTGCCTATAGCGTAAACAATTGGTCCATTGCTAACCTTGAAAAAGCACCTCGTAGTTTGGTGTTCTGTATAAAGGATATTATACAATGGGCAAGAAAAGAAATGCAAAATCCTGTATTCTGATTATCTGGCTGGCATCTTTCTGTCATGGTAAATCCTATGATAACTCATGCGAAAAGTGCCAGGCAGCCGCATCTGGCATTCCCAAAAAAATCACTCCTAACCACCCAAATATGAAAGCATGGAAACCACAATATGAACTCACGACTAAACAGCTACGGTAATGAACGAGTTTCAGATGGCCATATCTGTTACCACTAAGCTCCCCAGAAAGTACCTGCATTCTGTCTAAAAAAACTCAGTACCTCCTCATCCCCTGCATTCTGAAAATAGTAGGAATACTGCATGAGAGCTAGAACAGTCTTTTCCAAGTATTCCCCTGTAACTGCATCCATGCAACTCACTTGTGGGACTGATTTGTAACTGCCACTCGCCTCCGTTCCCACATTTCCCATCACGGCTCTTAAAACTGATCACTTCTGGTGCCTCACTCTAATCAAATGAATCATTCTCACCTCAAAAATAAACAGTATCATATCGGGCACATATACCCCAACTCAAAACAGTACTTGCTTCCGACTGCAAAACAGAGATTCACCGGAAAGTACATGGTGAATGACACCAGCAGGCTTGCACAACACTTTCTGATAAAGTGACCATCGGTCACACTACATACTTGCAGACTATGACAAAAAATGTAATGACTTTGCAGGCTGTCCTTCTTCAAAAAAAAAATGTCATGACACCATCACTGTAGAGTGACAGAAAAATTCATCCTGGAACCATGCTCTGCGACAGCAATATCTAAGAAAAAAAGAACAAAAAAAAGAACAACCTACTAGTCACAGCCCTCTCTTTAAACAAATAAATAAATGACAGATATAACCCTCTGCACATAGGGCTGCATTTGAATACATGGCCAAGAACACCACAGCCCTAGCAACCAAGACCACAGCCCTAGCAACCAAGGACTACTTTTTTTTTGGCGGAGTGACAAACACAATAAAAATAAATCAAAAGACAAAAAAATATATTTTTATTAGTTGTTTTGTATCTCAAGAAAACAGAGACATTGTATAATCACAATAAACCACTCCAGGGTGTGGGTTATGCTGGGATTTATCATGGCTGACCTGGATTTGACCACTCAGCTTGTGGCCTTGTGGCCAAATCACGCCAACCAAGGTAAATTCCAGCATAAGCCACACCTACTCGTGGTTTATTGCTTAAAAGACCTGTTGCATATTGTTCAAGTTTATTTATAAGTGAACTGAAGATGTGTATCATCAGTTGTATTGCAAAGTTGTTTTAATGACACCAAAACAGGTGTTAAATGAAATACAGAAAGATGTTTTAGGCTTGGTAAATAGGCATCAAATTGTCAGATGGGTTTCAATGCCAAAAAGTACAAGGCAATGTATTCGGTAAAGAGGAATATGAAGGTAAGACACTACTACTTAAATGGCATAGAGATTACTGAAAGAGTAGAAAGAAAGACTGTAGTGAAGCCGGGGGGGGGGTAGTTGCCCCCATTGGCCCTTGGCTGTGAAACTGGTGCCCCTCACCAAGTTGTATGTCAATTCCCAATATTGTCTTTTTTAGATTATTTAATTCAGAAATATGTGCAATGTTGTGTTTGGCTTCTAGATGAGTGCAGCAGAGCAAACTGACTACACTTGTATGTAAAAACACAGCAGCAGGCAGATAAGGTAGTCATGAGCGCATGCACCTTCAGTATGTAGAAGGACATGCTTACTTGCATGCATGCAGACAGACCAGGCTGCCATTAGTTTGAAATGAACAGAAATTCTATCCTTACCACTCAAAAATGTTCATCTCTTACTAGACTCTCACAGTTTGTTTCAGCTCCTACACTATTGTTGAACTTGAGACTCAGTTTGTACATGGGGAAGGGGACAGACACAATTACTGTTTATATGAGCCCAAAAGGGCATAATATTTAAAAATCCTACTGGCACTTTCTTACTATGTCCTACATCCCCTTTGCAGTACATCTTGACCTGGCCGTTCATGACACTCAGCCTGGACAACTTTCTGAGTCTCCTGCAGTCCTCAAAGTGGGCAATTCTTGTCCATTGTTCCAACATCATTTTTAATATTTTGCTCTTTACTTCTAACTTCACATCTGCCTGCGACAAGCATGCCCTCTTGAGGAGGTCTTGAGTACATAGGACCCACTTGCCTTGGGTAATATCCAAATTAGCCATCCTCTTCAGAGCTAATGACTCAGCCTGATCCCTCCACAAGTCCTCTGGCAGCCACAATGACTACTTGAGGTATCAACAATGAAGAAATGGTAGCAAAGCATTTCTAACAGAGGCAAAAGCCCAATATGTTGTCTCCAACCTTCAGAACAAAATTACTCAAACAAATTCTACTGTTAATCCCCCTACACATATTCACACTTACTTTTAAGCTCAGCAACTCAACTGGTGTCATTTTCAAGTCTGACAAGTAGTCTACTAGTGCCTGCTGCTTGCAAGGCATACTTCACCACCTGTGCCATCACTATTCCTCTCTCCTTTACTTCCTCATGTCCTACTCCCTCACCCCACTCATCATCTTTTACTTTCTCACCAGTCACTGCCTCAGATGTTTTTTCTGCCACGCTCTCCCTTAATGTCTCCAAAGGCCATTGTCCTGATGGTCTTAACGTTAAACTCCTTCACCTTTCCACACCTCCATTACTGCCACCTCTCTTATTCTACATAACTCTTTTTAGCTTTGTTCCATTCCAGTTTACTGGAAATTGGCTAAAATTCTCTCCCTGCACAAAGGGGGGTGACACCTGCACCCATGGGATCTACCACCCTCTTTGTTTTCCTCTCCCTCACTAAACTGCAGAGAAAGTTGACTTACTCCCAGCTCTCCAACTGTTTTGACTGTTCTGACTTTCTCTTTCTCTTACAGTATGGTTTTTGTGCAGGCCAATCAACAGTCTCCTTCTCCAATGTGTCAATGATTCCATCCTGAAGGGGCTGGATAGTGGTCATGTGTTGGCCATTATCTATATTGACCTGACTGAAGTTTTTGACCCTATAGCCCAGCTCTTATTCTCAGATAGTTGAAGTGCACTAGGCTTTTAGTCTCTGCCCTCAACTGATTCAATTCCTACCTTTACAGTTATAGCACTCCTTTTTTTCATCCCCCTCCATCAACTCAAGTGTGTCCCAAGGCTTTTCTGGTATCCAGTCCTCTTCGCTGTTGTTTTTTTTCTTATGACCTCCCCTTGGCCATTGTTTCTGTGAGTATTCATATGTATGCTGACACACTTCTTAATACCACTTGAACCTCCATCCCCCTGTTGGAACAGTCCCTACAACGTGACTTTGAAAATGTCTGTCCAACACTGGTTCTGCACCAACTAGCTCTAATTGAACTCCAAACAAAAATAGTCACTATGCTGTCTGGTACACACCGGTGGCTTAGTAGACTTAGACATATCTCCCTGTTTTCAAACCCATTGATGACACTCTCCTTGAAGCAGTTCCCTGCTTCGGTTCCACCAAGTCACTTCAACAACAGAGTTGTTGAAATCTCCAACACTGACATGCAAAACTTTGAGTGTCAAAATGTCACCCATCAGAAAATCAATGTGTGTTTTGTGGGGTTTTTCCCCATGCACCCCCCATGTAGGGGGCTCTGCCCACAGCACCCCCCCAATTTTTTAATAATTAATTCCAAGGTGGAATTGATTTGCAATGGGGTGAAACACTGGCGAAACTGGAGCCTGTGTACAGCAGGACCATTATAGTGGCAATCTCGAATTTGTCACTGTGATGGTCTTTGCAGTACTTTTTTCAGTGTTTTCCCAGTATACATCCTGTTTCAAATGTGTTGGCATGTCAGTTCATAGTTATTTTGACTTCTCAGTCAATGTTAATGCCATCGTCAAAAAGAATATGCCCCAAACATTTTCCTCTTTACAGGACTAAATTTAGTTGTCATGAGAATGTTCTTAAAATGATTCTCCCACTGTTTGACTATGCAGAAATTGCCTATGGGTTGTACCTCCAAATCTAGTCTAGTCAGGCTCAACCCTATCTTTCACTCCTTTTGCCATTTTGCTGCTGGATCTCCTCCGACCCACTATTATTTCCTATGCAAACTCCTTTCCCTTCCCTTCCATCACTATCTTCTTGGTTCCTTTCCCATAGTGCCTCCTTTCTCTCTAAATTCTGGTTTGAATCCCTCACCTCCTACCTCTCTGAAATGATTTCTCCCTCTGATCCTCCAGTTATTTTTTTCTCTCTCTCCCACTGCTCTATGACCACTGGATAGTGTGGTGAGCTATGCCATTGCCAGTCAGATGTACAGCTATATGGTATTATACTCTGTTATATTTTGTGTATGTGTATATGTCACAAGAATGCCAGTGTCAAGGAAAGGTCTCATAGGATAATCAGAGAGACTGGATTTCTTTTAAAATGTTTGACCTTTCTCTGACCTGAGAGGAGCCAGCTTGCTTGCCAGGAAGCTGACAATTACTTGTCAAAGGCTTGGGGGTAGCTGATCAAATGGTATTTCCCTGGTTAACTAACTGAGGGAAACAGAGGTAAATAAAATGTTTCATGTCAGATGAATCTAATTGATTTCTTTGACTGGGTGACCAAAGTAGTAGACCAGGCAGGGGCTGTGGACATGGCCTACCTAGACTTTAGCAAGGCATTTGACACAGTCCCACACAAAAGATTAGTAGTCAAATTAACCAGCCTTGGAATGGGTCCCAGGGTGGTAGCCTGGGTAAAACACTGGCTGAACAACAGGACACAGAAGGTAATTGTAAATGGAGTCCACTCTGAAGCAAGAGAGGTTACTAGTGGGGTACTGCAGGATTCAGTACTGGGTCCAGTCCTTTTTAATGTCTTTATAAGTGACATTGCAGAGGGACTGGAAGGAAAAGTATGCCTCTTTGTAGATGAGACAAATATCTGCAACAGGGTTGATACACAAGGAGGCATGGAAAGGATGAGAAGGGACTTGGCAAGGTTGGAGGAATGGTCAGAAGTATGGCAGCTTGGATTCAATGTAAAGAAGTGCAAAATAATGCACCTGGGAAACAAAAACCCTGGGGAAGATTACACAATGGCGGGAGGTAGTAACAACAACAAAAATGGAAAGGTACCTGGGGTAATCATATCAGATGACCTTAAGGTTAGCAAGCAACATGAGAAGGTGGTAGGGAGGGCTGGGTGGATACTGAGATGTATCGGGAGAGGCATCACCAGCAGAAAACAGGAAGTTGTTATCCCTCTGCACAGACAGTTGGTGAGACTCCATCTGGACTACTGCATCCAGTTCTGGAGACCCCATCTCTGCAAGGACATAGGATGGAGGCAGTTCAGAGGAGGGCAACTAAAATGGTGCAGGATCTGCAAGAGAAGCCATATGAGGAGAGGCTAAAGGAGCTTAATATGTATACCCTTGAGGAAAGGAGGGAGAGGGAGGACATGATAGAAATGTTTATGTACCTCAGTGGAATCAACAAAGTCCAAGAGGGTAGCATCTTTCAGAAAAAGAGATGTGCAAGAACAAGGGGACATAATTTGAAGAGGAGGGGCAGCTCAGGGGCAATGTGAGGAAGTATTTTTTCACAGAGAGGGTGATGGAGACATGGAACAGCCTTTCTGAGAAGGTTGTGGGGTCTAAAACTGTGGGAAAATTCAAGAATGCATGTGACAGACATAAGGCAATTTTTGTGGGGGGTAGGAAGAAATAGGCTATTGGTTAAATAGGATCTGCTGTTTATCCTCTAGGTAGGGAAATGAGCAGACTAGGTGGGCCCAGTGGTCCTTATCTGCCATCAAAGTCTATGTTTCTATGTTTCTAGGAGATAGCCCTTTTTCTCTTCAAAGGCAGGATGCTTTGGTCCCAGGAAACAGTCATGCTACATTGCCTTTGATGAGATGAAAGGACAGAAATATCTATTGTGGCAGGCTATTGTGAATTCTCATACAGGTGTCATAATTATCAGAGAAGTATGACATCACAAGGTAGCCAGAAAACTGTGTTGTTGGGAAAGCACAAGAGTGACATCTACTGGCCTAAAAGTTAGGACAGAACAGGAATTCTGACACTAAATAAAGAGCTTGAAAACCAGGGATCCTCTCTCATTTTGCTGAGCATCTTCAAGGGACACTCTTCTACTGACACACAAGAAGCAAGACTGCTATCAAAGGAAACTGAAACTTTTATTTACTTTTCCTGGATTTTAATCCACTATGAACTTAAGGCAGAACTTAGCTAACAATTTTAAGGTATTTTTTTTTTGTATGTACACATCCACTTTTTTTGTGTTATTCTGTGATCAAATTGATCAAACCTTGTTGTTGTAATGTATGATAATTATTTAATTATTTAATAAAGACATTGTTTTGTTTATGAAACCTGTCTGAGCAAGATTTCTATATTGTGTGTGTGATTGTAGGATGTTTCAGTAATAATCTGTGACTGAACTGTTATTGCTAAGAGGTGCCATCATAAGCTACCAAATTGAACAAAGGGTCTGAAAAGGGAAAGTCTGGATAAAGATAGAGGGCATACTGAAGTCACAAGGAAGGGTTTGTGGGGATTTGAACCAGGTTATTGCATGCCTTGTAGGAGAAGACAGAATCAGGGTTACAATGCTACCCTGAAGAGATTGTAACACCTGAATCTTCCCACTTTGTGTGATGACCAAGAAGGGTTCATATCTGGTTACAAGACTCAAGACTAGTATTGTACTCTGATCCAGAGTAAAGAAGGGACCCTAGGAATTTGTGGCGAGTGTTCAGTTGTGAACACAGAGGGCACTATATTAGAACACGAAGAGGGTATCCCTTGTTTCCCCCTCCCTGTCACGGATTGCACTTAGAGGTGGGCACTGTGATCTCTGTGGACCTGACCCTCCAGAGTTGGTTCATGACAGTCAGTTCCCTTTCTTAGATTGGCTGCCTTCATTCTGAAACTCACTCTCACCCTCTCTTTGGCTTGATCCCTCATACAGTACCTCTCTATTAAGCTGCTTCAGCAGTCTTATTTTCATCTGCTTGCTCCTGTCGTCATTTGGATGTCACCTGATTGTTTTTGCCTGTGCTAACTTTTCCCCAGTGCAACCCAAGATTTGCTCTGCTTATTTATTTTATATTTCTTAAGTTACTGTACTCAACCATGTACTTTTTGTTCACCCCATTATGAGGTCATACTACAGCATTAAATATTGTCATGGTGGAGAGAGGTTGCTTTACTACAAAAACAATATTTTCAATTGTTTCTTTGATTTACTGTGTTAGTTGCTTGTGTTAGCACAGAACTGTTAGCTGTGCCTGCCTGTAACTGGGATTAACTCTGCTCCCTAAGGTCATGCTTGGAAAAGAGCCTTGGCTCACTGTGCCTTTCTCAGTTTCCAATTTTCAAATAAATAAATAAATACACATTTCTGGCCAGCACTGGTGGGATCATTAGTTAAGTTTTGTATGTGAAATGCAATTCTTTTAAATTTCCAGAAAGGTTTTTTATTTAATGACCCAGTCTAAATTGAAACCACTGACTATGTATCAGACTACATCATATTGGTTGACTGTCCTGTCCCCCGGCCCCTAAACCTGGTTCTGCCTCTGGAAAAAGATCTGGCAGTATTGAACAAAAGCAAATTTAACAAGCATTTGGCAATGCAAAATGTTGGCTTGCTGGCACTGGCATTGGTAGTGCAGGAGTTAGATAGATGCATAAAAGGAATGGCAGTGAAGTATTGAAGTAATGCCAACCCCACTTCCACCCTGCAGAGACTGAAAGGCACTGGGGTGTGCCTTTGGGCCATTGGCCATAATGCTTATGCCATTCCACCTCACCCCATCCTGCAGACACCAATAGGTGTCGTAGTGTGCTTTGAGGTCTTCAGCCCTTATGCGTACCCCATTCCATAAGGAAATAAGTTGAGATGGGTGCAGTATAGGAGAATGGGGTGAACATTAGGGCTGAAGACCCCAAGGCACACCTCGCTACCTGTCAATGGCTGCATGGTGGGGGGTGGGAGTGAAATGCCGTGAGCATTATGGCCACAGAGCGCAAGTCACTCTCCCAACACCTGTCAGTCCCTACAGGGTGTGGCGTTATGGTTGGAAACCCTAACATCCTAGGCTTTTGTTGGTATTTTCACTCCAGATTTTCAACATGGGCTTTTTATGACCCCTCCTCATGAACAGTTGCATTATCATATCGTTACTCAATCCTGAAAGGTGATTTCGCACAACAACTGCACCATTCGGCATCATGGGCATAGAAATACATTTTTGGCAGGATGTGAAAAATGACAGCTGTACTGTTCATGAGGAGGTGTGAAAAATAGCAATGTTGAAACTCTGGAGTGAAAATATGAAAAATTGGTGAAGTTAAGAGTATGCATAGAAACTGTGCAACATACACCCATAATGCAATCATTTTTTGAAATGTTTCCACCAAATTTAAACATGGGCATTTTGGGACCTACTCTCATGAACAGTGATACTGTGATTGTGTTAATCTGTCCCAAAAGTTGATTTCCCACAGCAACCACACCATACTCTGCCACAGGTGCAAAAACATATTTTGGGCAGGATGTGAAAAATGGCAGATGTACTATTCATAAGGAGATGTGGAAAAATAGCAATGTTGAAAATCTGGAGTGAAAATATAACAAATTGGCAACATTATGAGTGTGTGTACATAATGCACAACTCACGCCCATAACTTAGTCAGGTTTTGGAATATTTTCACCAAATTTTCAACATGGGCTTTTTGGGACCCCACCTCATGAACAGAGGTACTGTCATTTTGTTAATCGGTCCCAGAAGGCCATTCCATGCAGTGATGGTGAAATTACCTTTTGGGACTGAGAAACAAAATGACACTGACATGTTCAAGAGGTGGGGTCCCAAGAACCCCATGTTGAAAATTTGGGGCCAAAATTCCAAAAATGGCTGAGATATCAACCTAAGCTGAAACCCCCCATTGACTCCCATTATACAGTGCTTACCGGATTCCTCACTTTGCAGTTTGGCTTTGAAGAGTGCAGCCGTGTCCCGGTTGAAAGAAGATTGCTGCTCCTGATCTCCGGAGGTAAGTATTGGTTGGGGGGGTGCAGGGAGGTGGGTGTTCAAAGGGAGGGTTGGGATAGAGGAGGGTGATGGGTAACACAACGATAGACCGTTTTCTGTTTACAGGTAAAAAACAATAAAAAAAACTTCAGGGGGACTGTTATCTTTATTGTACAGGGGAAAAAAAATAAAGGCATTTAGACACACTGGGGTGGTCTCCCAGTGTGCCACAACAGTGTGGGTGGTGCATGCCAACATGGGAATTGGCAGCCCGATGTCAGCAAATGACAAAGATGGGTTTGGGCTGGGGGGGACAGCATTTAGGACACTGGGGTGGGCTCCCAGTGTGCCACAACAGTGTGTGGGGGAGTGCATGCCGACATGGGGATTGGGCACCCCAATGTCGGCAAACACAGACAGGTTTGGGCTGGGGGAGCACATCCGACACCGGAAGTGGGCATCCTGGTGTTGGAAACATTAAACCATGATTTCTGCACACTGGGGTGGGCTCCCAGTGTGCCACATTAATGGGGGGAAGGGGGGTACATGCTGACACAGGGACTGGACACCCTGATGTCAGCTTTCTGGGGAGTGTGTGGCAGGCAGCAGAAGCCACCATATTTAATGAAATGTTTCACCAGGAAAGGCACACTAAAGAAACACTTGCTCCTGAAGCAAAGCTCAACACCGAGTGCTCAGTGTCAGGCGCCGACCGTTTACTCCTGGTGCAAGGCCCGGGGACAGAGTGCTTGGCTACAGGAGCTGACAAGATTGCAAGGGGGGAGGTGCCACTGCAATGACAAATCTGTTTGTGACTGCAGCGGCACATTTCTTTCAATTTTTTGGCTCTCTTTGAAGTTTCCTGTCATTGCCAGCATGCTCACTGACTGGTGGCTGACGGACGCACCCACTAAAGTGTCCCTTGCATTGGCCACAACACTGACACACCTCTGAAATGTGCTACTACCACAAGATGTTGCTTGCACGTGCACGCAAGCCAACATAAAAAGGAGCAGCAGTGGGGTACAGCAGCTAGCAAAGCAAATAATATCATGGCCTGCATTAGGAGAAACTTTGTAAATAAGTCAGGAGATATTATAATTCCCTTACACAGACTCTTGGTTAGGTCTCTGCTTGAATATAGTGTGCAGGTCTGGCATATCTGAGGAAAGATCTTGATATAGTGGAGATGGTGTGGGGGAGAATAACCAAGATGGTAAATGACATGAAAAACCAGGACTATAAGGACTGTCAGAACTTGAAATATTTCCCATGGAAAGGAGAGTAATTGGGATGGCATGATTAAAGTATTCAAGCATCGAACAGGAGAACCTCGTCAAAGTAGTTGCAGGTCTTCAGCACGCACAAGGATGAAGTGCATCTAGGAAAAGAACATTTGAAAGACAGAGCCCTCTTTGATTCCCCTCAGGTTTATACAGTACATGGCTGTATTTATTGCCTGGCCCCCTTGTAAACCCAATGTTATACTTCAGAAACAGCATTATGGCCCCTACGCAGTCACTGACCCACACATCAGGGGTCTCTTCCACACTAGCTCTCCTGGCCAGCTGCATAACTACATGTGCAGCCAATCAAGGGGCATGTCTGGGGCATGCCTGCACTTCACACCATTCACATAGGTGCAGAGTGCAGGATTCAGGGGCCACAAGATATGGCAACAGGGACTCTGACACATCCATTGCACCCCACCATACAGAAATACTGCAGGCAGTGGGACAATACCCTTCCCCCCCACCACCACAGTGCTGTTCCAGCCTTTTGGTTAGGCAAGGAGGGCTGGGGTAGCCATTCCAGCACTCAACCATCTTTTAAAAATGTACTTGCCCATGTCATCCTAAAATCCCCTTCTCCATGCAGAGCAGGGGAGCCACTAGGGGACCAGGATGGACACATGAATGAATGCTTGCCTGTGTCCTCATATATGGCCCAGCACAGCAGAGTGCAGAGGGGGGAGCAGGGCCACAGACAGGCACTGCACAGTGGCACACATATGTGCATGCCTGCCACCATGTGCATGTCTGTGGGCATGGAGCTGTGTGCAGCCTAGGTGCGCTCCTCTTTCATGAAGTCTGTACAGCTTGGCACATAGGCACCAATAAGAGCAAACAATTACAGCAGTATTTTGGTTTATACACTCAGTATTATTTCAAATTGAAACAGAGCACATCAATTGTATTATGACATCAGTAGTGGTGGGGATCAGGCAGTGGGAGTAACCAAACTCAGTGGTCAGAACCCAGATTGCCACTGCCCTCCAATCAACTTGTAAGGCATGGCTTACATGACACATGTGTCTCTATGCCCATGGGAAGAAAGAACAAGGGGACATGCAACAACACTGAAGGGAGAATGATTCAAGGGAGACATCACACAGAATGCATGGGGAGCACTTGAGCACTTGGAATAGACTACCAGAGCATGTGGTATCAGCTGAAACTATAATAATCTGCAAACTCATATTTGACAAGTATTTTAAAAAAAAAGTGGAGTGACAGGGTACTTTGACTGAGCTAGTGGGAGAGATAAACTTGATAAAACTATGGTCTTCTTTCCTCCTTAAATACAGTATATAAGTATTTATGTATGTACTGTATCTTTGTATGGGATGATGTATGAATGGATATACTTATGTATTATGCACTTCTTGTTTGCATGCATGTACATACGGTATGTATTAACTGCATTGCATTGTGGCAAGCTCTGCTGTTCGGTAAATAGATACAGAATGCATTCATGTATGCATGTGTGTATTATGTTGTGCTTGTATGTATGCATGGACAGTACTGAATGCATGTTCTGTATGTAGTCTGTGTATATACCCACTGTAGTAGTTATGTACAGTATGGATGTATTTGTATGTACAGTATTGTGTATGGTATACATGTAATGTATGAGTGTATGTATGTTCTATGTATGTACTTTATGTATGTATGTGTATACTATATGTATTCAATATATGTGTGTATGCATATATAAACTATATGTATGTACTGTGTATATTTACTGTTTGCAAAGTATGTACATTATATATGTATGCATGTAATGTATGCACATACTGTATGCATGCATGTATGTACATACATATGCATGTATGTACTGTATACATATATGTACAGTATGTATCTCAAACAAACAGAAGAGAGACAGAAATAAGTGCCCTAGCTAGGATGGGAACCTAGACCACCTGCTACACCATTCTACTGCACTAACAGCTGTACCACTAAGGCAACTGGAAACATGGGACTCACAGAAGTGCCTTACTCTTTCTTTAATGCACAGCCTGATGCTGCATAGATAATTGCATTTTTTTATTCACAAGGGTATCATATGCATTTTTGTGGAACCCAAACAAACAGATATATAAAAAACCCAAACAAAGAGAAGAGAGAAAGAATAAAACCTTAGCTGGGTTTTGAACCCAGGCTGCCCAGAATACCATTCCGTTGTGCTACCAGCTACACCACCAAGGCAAGTAGGAACCTAGGACTCCCAGAGGCACTTTGATGATTCACTAATGCAAAAGCTGGTGCACAGATAGATAGATATATGTATATAGATATATATATATATATATATATATATATATATATATATATATATATATATATATATATATACACATACTGTATATATTATAGGGATGGGATGGGCATACAGTATATATGGAACCAAACAAACAGAAAAAAGAAAGAAGTTCTCTAGCTGGAATTTGAACCACGTACACTCAGAATACCATTCCATTTTGCTATCCAGTGAGCCACCAAGGCAACTGGAAACCTAGGACTCCCAGAAGCCCTTATGCTTTCTCTAATGCACAACCTGATGCTGCAGATATAATTCCATTTCCATGCTGGAAGTCCTAGGATTCCAGTTGCCTTGGCAGTGCAGCTGGTCGTGCAACAGAATGGTATTCTATGCAGTCTGAGTTCAATTCCCAGCTAAGGCACCTATGTATACATTTATCAATGTACGTATGTACTGTATGTATGTATACAAACAATCCACTTACTCATGACAAAGTCACAGATAAAGTGAAAGTAGCCATATGTGAATCATTGACTAAAAATGAAATTATACATGTTGAACCACAATCTTATTTGACTAATACATCATATACAAACAATGACAGTACACACTAATATCCATGGATATGAATAAAGTCCAAAAAATATAGAGATCAGCTGTGTTTCTCACAGCAAAACTGTGCTCGTACTCAAAGAGTCAATGAATGGAAAACAAAAGAATTATTATTCCTGGAAAGTAATTTATCCTCTTGGGTTTTCTTTCTCTGCACCAAGTCTGTTAATTTTCTTTGTTTACAAATTCCTACTGAGGAGTATCTTTTGTTACTAAATCCTTGTCAGAAAAGCACAACAGACAACTTAATGATGAGTTCTCCACACGGCCTATTATTGCATGTGTCAATGTGCCTGGCTATTTTTCTGTGTATATATGCAAATGTTGTCATTAAGAAAAACTTCCCAAGACAGAGTAGTGGAACCACATTCTAAACCAATACAGCACTGCACTGACACCCAGCACATAATGGCCTTCATTTTAAATAATGGCACTGCAAGCATCTGAAGTCAGGTGCAAGCATCGAAAGTTTCTGAGGCTCCGTGGTATTATGATAAAGTCTGTCCTCCATGTTCTCAGTCATGAAAAAGGGTTCTACTGCTGTGATCAATGCAACTATGCTTTAAGAGAACAAGTACCTACTTATCAAATCATCAGAAACAGCACAAATGCCCTGATGGCATTTTGATGAGCTAACCACACCACTATTCTCACAGCAAGCAGAGAAGACGGACAAATATTTATTCTAATGAGCAGATAATGAATATCCCAAATGGGAAGGCTCACAGAGGTATAGTTTCATTTTTTCTGAAGTAAACCTTAAGCAGAATCAAAGGACAGTAGTGTTTATTGCCTGTGTCCACAACTGTGCCCTATTTTGTTCACTAGATATGAATGTTCTGATTCAGCCTTTTTTCCTCCTGTGATGAATGCCCTCTGACGAGAGGGTGAGGAATGGCCTATTACAAATCTAGGGATTGAAATCAATAGGCACTAGCTGTGAGGGGAGTGCAGAGCAATATCATAATTAGCCTTTCCCAGCACGAATTGTTAAAAGCATCAGTGTTATAATATTGACTGAAGGCAATTAATGAACACAGAAGAAATAAAATACCAAGTAATGTTATACTGTATTATATTAAGAAATGTATTAAATTAGATAAAAAAGGGATTCTAAATCACAAGAACATGCCATAGTTGACCATTCTTAGAAACAATACATACATCTTCCATAAATACTACTGAGGTTACTACACATCCACATAAGTTATAGACACAGCCATTCATTTTGTTTTACACAAATCCATTCTCCCTTCATGAGCTTCCAAATTGAACCTGGTATATGTTAAGGGTTACAAATAGTATTACAAAGTATATAGTATGAGGGAGGTATATAGTATGAGGGAGATATATAGTATGAGGGAGGTATATAGTATGAGGGAGATATAGCCAAGAGGTTAGAGCACCGCACTGTGAACCTAGAGACCCAGAAGACCTGCATTTGCTCCACAACCATCTCCTGCATTTTGTTTGACCCTGAACAAGTCACTTAGCTTTCTTCTGCTCCCAGGTCACACCTGAAAATGAGTACTGGCTCAGTGTGCCTTTCCTGGCCAGAAATTCTAAATGAATAAATAAAATAAATAAATAATTAAAATAATATGTATGCTTTGTCAAATTCTTATGTTTGCAAGTAAAATCTGAGGGGAAGGGGGAAATGCCTGCATGTCCTTATTCAATGCTTTAAAGCAGTTCTTCATCATACAAAAGACAGCCTTTTTCAGCAATCTGAACAAACAAAAGCCCAGGAATGCTGATTCATCCAACTATATATTTAGTTCTCAAGATATACATGTTTTTCAGTTTCTTTAAAGATCCTGCATCCTTGTCAGTCCACTTTGTAAATCTAGGCTGGTGGGGGAAGAAGTGTGCTTTCATTGATCATAGATGTGCTTACTTCATCTAGACATACCTGTAATCTGAATATAGCATTCACAGCTGGGACAGCATTCACAGCTGGAGAGAGACGTAAGGGAAAAAGATTTGTGCAAACCTCCAGGAGTTGTCAACTTTACTGTGGATCCATTCTGCACTAATTACAAAACTTATGTTAAATACAACTGTAAAACTGATTGAGTGGACAAAACATCTCTCAGTGAAAAATCTAAGAATACAAGGATTACACAGCTGCTAAAATGTAGTCTGGTGAAAATGTTCCCTGATAGCATGAACTGCTGCTTTAAATAGTACAGGTTTGAGCTGACCCAGTGGCATAGAGGGCTTAGGTGCTATGTGCCTTACCTCTCACCATGCTGGCATCCCAAGTTCAGGAATGAGCTTGGAGTGGAGGGGGGTTGGCCAGGGGGAAGGAAGATCAAACGTGTGACGGACTGTTCTCCTCTCCCGGGGATGGGGAGGAACACCACCTTACTCCTTGGCTGCAATCTGGTGCAGGCCATGTGGCAGCACTGGAGTCAGAGCACCGTTGAAGGGAGAGGACCTGGTTCCATAGCATGTGCGCACCTCCATGCACAAACACTTACATGCCGCTGCAACAAGGGGATAGGGAGAAAATGGAAAAGGGCAAGGTGCCAGCTTTATGAAACCCTGCCTACCTGCCCCCATTCCCACATTGCCACCTGTCACTGCCCCTATTCTGGATGAGAGTCACCAAGTGGGGGAAGGATGGCCATCCACCTCTTGGCGCTGCCACAGTGGGCAATCCATGCGGGAATTCCTGGGGGTGTGGTAGGTCGAGAGGGTGGGTGCTGGATGGGGGTAGCAGGAAGAGGGCTGATAGCCTGCCAAAGCCAACCCAAAGGGTAAAATGCTATATTAAAAAAGATATATGTTTAAAAAGCTTATCCTGAAAAACGCTTTTGAACTACTGTAGTACTATACCATTCTACTGACTGTAATTTAAGAAGTCAAATCCGGATTCTCATTGCTTATTCCTTCAACACCATGGAAATAAGCTACAGTAGCATTTTTTTTTTTCTACTAAATAGAAAAAGCTACCCCCAAAATGTCTAGTCTGATACCTTTGTACTTAAAAAGTCCAGACAGAATGGAACATAATGAAACATTTATTTATATTTGAAATATATGTGTTCATTAAAGAACAGAGTCTAGTTTTTTCCCCTGTCTGTGTAAGTACCAGAATACAAACATTGGGCAGTTTGCCAACATATGCACAGTATATTTCCATGTTTATTAATGGCACCTGTGGGTAAAGCCCCTGAGTGGCGCTTTTGAACTTTGCATGCTTGTTAAGTCCCTCACCCATGCTGAATTTCAAAATGCCTAGAACGAAAACAGAGGTGGATAAGCATTATTTTGTTCATGCAGCCCCTGACTATAGGAATAAGCTGCCTGCACACCTCAAAGTTGCTCCTATTCTGCTTAATTTTAAAGTTAATCTCGTCTGTTATCATAAGGAACCTTGCAAATGCCAGTAAAAATGCAGTCCTAAAACTATGAAATTACATATTGCCAAGTGTTAGTGATTTTAGCCTAAATTATACTTATTGTCCTAGAGATGTACTGCTGTACGTATACAGTACTGTCTCCACAATATGACTGCAACAGTCTGAATGCAGTCTTTTTGTCTGCAGCTGCTGTCTCCAAGATACCTCCATACAAATGAGAGGCTAGGGTCATTTGATGGCCCTGTAAAAGGGCACTGTGCTTCAGTAAAGTTAGCTTAAGTTCTAGAGAAGACATGGGTGAGTGGAGTTGGGTAGGCAACCCAGCTGAAGTGCTGTCCATGGCAGCACATCCCAGCCAAGGTGGGATGATGCCATCACTAGTTGTGGCAACCCCTCAAGGAGGACCACGGAATCTCCTCCCTCATGGTGGGAGCTCTGGGGACTGAGACACTACTGTGAAAAAAGGCTACCAAAAACATTGCAAGGCATCAGGGAGGAGGGATAATCACAGGTCAAGAGCATGCACCTAAAGAAGCATACAATGATATGTAAGTAATAAGCCAAAAACAGAGTGTGCATTATTAGAGATTTAATGCATGGTCAGATGACATCTGTCAGCCAATGACATTTCTAGATTTTGTTCTTGCCATTTTATAAATGCAGATGAACTCCCCTACTGTACATTGTGTGGTAAAGAATACTGCATTTTCAGGCCCCTGTAGGATACCACCCTCCCTCTACCAGATGTGTGGAACTTAGAAGGGTGGGAGGATACCCCCAGCCCGAAGGTGTCACCATGGAGGGCAAACCATGAAGGACCAGAGGGAGTCAAGTCATAATGAGGTTGTGAGATAGTGAGTGGCATGCTGAGGGCTGGATTGCAGAAAGGGGCAATACAAAGAGAATACAAAAATGGAAAGAGATATTGCATCTCATCGAGCTATCTTGGTTTGGAGCAAGTTTTAAAAAAATTATAAAAAAACATGAAACACAAATACTCAAGAGAATGGTGTGGTGCAAAGCCACAAAACAATGAGGCACAGATTTTCAGAGAGGGAGGATTCTGATGCACTTGAGAATTTTATACAACAAACTAAGGGGGGCGTAGAAGGTAAGGGCAGACTAAATGGATCTTGCAGTCCCCATCATGTTTCTACTCTGTCAGTATCCTTCCAGTTGTGCAAAAAACTCATGCACTTTATTTTCAAAGGCACTCATGGATTTAAAAGAGTGCCTGAGATTTGCAGCAGCTTGTATAAAAAATTGCATTTGTGTCATTTGCTTAACACAATTGGTGCTGTATTTGGCACACATTACAACATCTCTACCCAAATGTTAGCCCACTTCATAGGTGCAGGACAACACAAAAGGAATAACACACACAGAAGCAGTTCATCACAAGCAAACAATGATGAAGAATAAGAGGAACTTGAAGTGCCAGGACTGTGGTCATGTCTACTCTGCACAATAAAATGTTGCACTAGAATTTTTTGTGCCTGACAAACTGCGTCTGTGTGTGTGTGCTACATCTTTTGTGCTGTCCTGGATCTCATGTCCATTAGTAGCAGCATCAGAGCTATGATTGACTATTTTGTGTACTTACCACTTCATAGGTGGTCTAACTTTTGAGTGCTAGTAGAGGACTTGAGTTCAAAGGGTGTTGCAAGACAACATCATCCTTCTAAAAATCCTGCCCTAAAGTTCCCATCTGAATGTAACCAAAGAAAAGTGTCACACTATTCCCTGAAATGGCATAAAAGGATTATTGCACAAATACTTTCATGGAGAGAAAAAATGCAGGAAAAATATCTGGGCCCGATTCCAGAAAGCATGGTGCAAGTCACCGGGAATTACGACTTGTGCCAAATGCCAATGCACCGGGGACCCTGTGCCTGATTCCAGAACAGCCAGGATCTCTGGTGGCTACGTCCGTAACTTGTGGCACCCCAAGCGGTGTGCCAACAGGAAGGCACACCTGAACAGGGTACTGAAAGCTGCAGTAAATGCCCACTGAGGGCTCAAATCCCCACAATCCCCGATCCCCACAGAAGATAACCAAGATGCCCCACAGGGCTATTGCAACCACCCCTATCTCCAGGGTCCGGTCACCTGAGAACTGCCCCATAGGGCAGATCACATCTTCTCTCCCTCAAGAATTGTCCCACAGTGCAGCACAAGTGCCCCTCCCGAGCAGTGCTCCGCAGGGCTACTGTACTTTTAACTGTGTCAGTGTCATTACTGTATACAGTAGAATGCACTCAGAGTCAGAGGGAGCACAGTTGGTGGCTGGCCATGGAGGTGTGAGGTGGGATATGCCAGTCGTCAACTGGGAACAGGTGTGGGGGGCTGGGGTTGGACTGGCACTGCCAGGAAGGGGGGTGGAGCCGCGACCACCAGGACTACTGAAATGTTACAATTTACAATTACTGGCTGGCCAGCATTTGAGAATCCGGGCTTGGGGACCGGGGGGACATGATCTGCCCTGTGGGGCAATTCTCGGGGATCGGGGCTGGGGGTGCCAGCAGCCTGCAGAGTGCTTTCCAGGGCATGTGCCAGTGGGGGACAGGTGGGGGGGCTTATGTAGGAATGTGGGGGGTGGCTGTTAGGTGCACATAGCATAGTGGCACACCCCTGGTGGACGTAAAGTACACTTAGACAAGTGAATAGATGGTCTAACTGAACTTAGACCAATGTCCTTTGGGGGTAATCTTGGAATAGAACATGTGCTGTTCTGACAGCCACCCTCCCGGAATAGGGCATAACTGCTGCCATAAACCCCTTTCCACCATGTTGTAGTGGGTTTATGGCATAACTAGTGGCATAGAACCACTTTGACACAGCAGGCTGCCTTTTGGAATACCGAATGTCATTACTCATGGTGCAAAGTGCTACTTGCACCATTTATTTTGGCGCAACTCACTTTGCGACATGCATAACCATTCTAGAATCAGGCCCCCAGTGTATAGAAAATCACAAAAGCCTAAAACAGGGCTAAGGAAATGACACCCTGGAGGGCAGTTTTTTGTCTGTTGCCTTGTTCCTTAGTGCAGAGTCTCTGCAGACTTTTTCAGGGAGATCGATGCCTCATCAGGAGATTCATGTGGGATCTAAACTTGCATAGGTACTTAACAAACTGAATTACAATTTAAAGGGGAAAGTTCAGTTCCCGATAATCCTTCCAAAAACTGATTAATGATGTAGATCATATCAGAATAATGAGACCACAATCTGAAGGACACGGTGTGGTCATCAAGAATTAGTTATGATGTTTCCCTCTACAGTATCAACATTAAAAACACAATTGAAAATTATGTGCAAGAAAAACTTTTCTGAAGACTTGTGTCTATTCAGAATTACAGAGTCTCTTCAGAATTACTAATTCATTGAGACTGGAACATCAAGTCCCAAATCTGTAATGTTAAATAAAATAAAATGTGGGTATACACACAGCAAAACTGAGCAAACAAATCAAGCTTTTATTATGCAAAATAAACTTTAGTACTATATGGCTATGTGTTTGTGTATGTATTTCCATATTCTCACAATCCTTGATTTGCTTGGGCAAAATCTGTTGTGTACAGTTCAAAAGTGATACAGAGTTGTTATGCACAGTTAAAAGTAATGTAAAGTGGTTATGCACAGTTCCAAAATAATACAGAGTTGTTATGCACAGTTAAAAGGTAATGTAAAGTGGTTGTGCACAGTTCAAAGGTCACAAAAAGTTGCTGTGTAGGGTTTTCTCATGTTAAGACTCCCTGGTCAACATAATAGTTTAATGTACTTCCTATGAGTAATAAAAGTTAGTTGGGGGGGGAGTGGATGGGTCCTGCTTACCGCTGTATGTAGACTGAAATTTTCACTTTTGACGTACAGTACAACCATATACTACAACTGGTAAAGCATGGGCAAGCATACCCAACTCTGCTCGTGCTTCCATCTCAAAGCTGAGATGGATCTCTTGAGCTTTGCTTTCGAGGTCCCTATATTATCTCAACCCCATGATGAAAATGCAGCCTCATTGTGTATGGTTACCCATGCATTATTCTCTGTATTATGTGTCAGAACTAACACTACATTACAACTGAGAGATATTTCTGAAATAAGGAACTAAAACACTCAAATGAAGCACTTGCATTGTCCCAGATGGAAGGCCAGAATACGTCTAAGCAGAAACAAGCTGCACTCATCCTACAGCAAATGTCCCAAAAATCTGTGATTCCAGATATAAAGATAAATTACAAAATTAAATATTTATTTTATGGTAGTGTTACTGCAAAAGAGAAAAGAGAAATATGGGGAGAGAAAAGGAACATAGAAAAAATGTGTGCGTGCGTGTGTAGGAGTGTTATCCACAGAGGAAGGGACTTCACATTTATTTTAGGAAGGGAATAAGACAAATGATCATTTATACTTGAGGAGCCGGGGTCTTTCAGCATGAAAGCCCACCTGGTTTCTGTTTATACTGTAAGATGAGAGTATCACAATCACCCCCTTTAGGTCTTTTTTTGACTTGTTTCACTGCTATAGCATGGAAGTCCATAATGTTTCCCTTAATCTCTTCCCGTATGACTTGGCATGGAACAACATGACGAATCACCTTTGGTAATTGTTCTTTTATGTTTATTTCTATGTTCATGCAATCTATTCCTAAACCTTAGAACACTCACATGCAAGTGACCACAATTGCTCCATAAAACATAAACCACATGGGAGGACAGTGGATAAGTGGGAGTGGGCAGATCCCTCAGTAAACACTGAGGGGTCTGCAAACTCAAGCAGATATGATAGACCTCAAAGCCTTTTTCTGCTGGCTCAGTCGTATGTTTGTATGCACATACAGTATGGATTTTTGAAGTCTATATTATCCATTTTTTCAAATTCTACCTTAGTGACTGGGTGTACCAACTTAGCAGATGGATTAGCAAAACAGCACATCTTACGCAGGGCACATTGAAATCAACCCTTGGGTAGTTCTGATAGCCAATGCAATAGACCCATTTAAGGTTCCTGAAATTGTTTTTCAACAAATCTACAGAGACTCCTCCCCTAAAGATAACATGTGGCCTGTCTATAAGATGGGGACCGAGTTTGTCATCTGACAATAGGAGGAGACAGTTTGTCTGGAATATCCTTGATACAGCCCCGCACTAACCTACTGTGTTGAGTATCAAAAGTCAGCCTGTTATCTGGCAAAGTACTGTACATTTTCAAGCAGGGCTTTTCTAGTATTTCATGCTATTTGCTCTGCTTGTGGCAGTATTTCAACTGCATACCTTCTTTCTCCAAGTATGTTATGTAATTTCTGAGCTTCTTCACTAATGTCATGCATCTCAGAGCAGTTCCTTCTAAGTTTTAAGAATTCCCTTGTAGGTACTATATTATTGATTTTATGTCTGGGGCATAAGTTGTTAGCTCTCAGAATTCAATTCTCTGATGTTGGTTTCATATCTGTTGTGGTGCTAACTAAACTTTCCCTCACCCCCTCAAGTGTCTTGTCCAGAAAGTTTATTTTAGCACTCTCAATCAATTAGAGTACTCCTTTCCTCTGCACATGAGACACTCTCATTCCGTGAAGAGCATCTCACGTGCAGATGCCCTGGAAACAGACACTTTACAGGGCAGTTTTTTTGAAAAATATATTATTCATCATGCTCGGTCAATAATGAAATAATATGTCCCTTGTTGCCATTCGTTGCTGTATAAGAGTGGTGTCACTTGCATTCTGCTCAAGCCAGGACAGTTCAGCTTTGCTTCATTGTTCTCTCTTGAGCAGAGCACATGTGAAACCACTCTTATCCTGCAACGAGTGGCTCCAGGGGACATATTAACATATACATTATAGAGCGAGGAAGCACTGTCCACCATTCGGAGGACTCCTTTCCTCTACGCTTCAGACAGTCTTATTCTTAGGCAAGGCAAGTTTTATTTTTCCAGGCGCCCATTCCCAGATGCTCTGGGAGGTGTACAAATCAGAACTATTCAAAAGCAGTAAAATTGCAGCAGTAATATAAATAAATAATATAAAGAAGTAAATAAGACACATTTAAACTACAATTAAAGAGCTGTAACTAGAAAAGGTAGAAGGGGCCAACCCGGGGCAAGATCTAATACAGAATGTCCAGGAAGGCCTAACTAAACAAGTGGGTCTTTAGGCAGGTTTTAAATACCTCAACCGAAGGGGCCTCCCATACAGTTGATGGAAGCAAATTTCACAGGACAGGGCCAATGATGCTAAATGCTCTGTCACAGGCAGTTTTTAACCTTGTCCTGGGAATTGCAAGGAGTCCCCTACTGGAGGAGGGAGGGAATGGAACAAGGCAGCAGAAGTCAGAAGGTCAGACAAGTAGTCTTGGCCCAGCCTGTGTAGGACCCTAAAGATGAGTAAGCCCATCTTAAAGAGGACCCTCCATGTGACTGGCAACCAGTGCAGTGTTTGCATGTTATGATTTAGTTTAAAGTTTTTGTTTGTTCAACCAAAGATCATTACAATATTAAAAAAAGCATAAAAATGACAGTTTTCTTGACTCAATATAAATATATAACAAGTTACTACATAATACACATGACACTCTAATTGCACATTTACAAAGGTACTCATAGAGCAGCAGTTGTGTTGTAAGCAATAAATATCTATATACCATCATACATTATATATAGGATAAACTATGAGGTGGTGTATGTAATGAGAAGTTTACACACACCCGAGGGGTTAGATGCTACATAAACTCTGAGAGCAAAGCTCTAGGGATTTGTGAAATCATTTAACCCCAAGGGTGTGTGCAGACTTCGAGTTTAAACACACCACCCCATATTTTATTTGATATAATTGCTGGGTTTCCCTTTTTCGCCACAGCAATTATATAAAATATGGGTTCCGGTGCGGCCATGCTACAATTTCGTTTTCATCCGGTTCCCATATGTTTGACGTCCGAGTTTTTAAAATGTAAAAAAATCCTTTTTACATCCATGTAATTGTGGAAAATTAATAATGTTTTCAAAAAATAACTTGCCGCCGAGTTACACTGGGGGGGTTCTTTTGCCAAGAAGGCAAGCGGAGAGCAGTCGGGAAGTGATAAAAACTGCAGCGGGTGCATGTGCAAAGTGAGGGAAACTATTTGCATGTTTCCCATAATAAATACTTCTTTATTACAACAAACAAAACCACAGTTTCTCTATAGAAAAAATGGAAAACCAGTTATTACATAGTAATAACAACAGCTTTGTTCTAGCCACAGATACAATATCTGCTGGGCCACCAATTTTAAGACAGAGTTTTCTTATGTTTTATCATTCTAGTAAAAATGTCCATCAATTACCTGAGGTAATCTATATCTATGAGGTATAAAAGAGTTTCTATACAGTCATTTAAGACATTGTGATATAAATGTATAACTTTCAGGAGAGAACTCTCCTTTGGCACTATATATAAAGGAAATGAAATATTTTAGGAAACAAACGTTTCTTCATGCCCCATCCTGCTGAAACACTCAAGGTCCTTATTATTATTTTATCCTCTCAAATATATGTTCCCTATTCTGAAGTTATGGTTAACATTACACTTGGCTCACTGTTATTAATAAAATTGACAAAATCAGGTATCTATAACAGACTTGGTTCTTCCTTTAACATGTCAGCACTTTTTAGGCTTTTGTGGGTGCCTGCACAGTTTTTTGTCTGCATCACATCTCTCCATGTATGTATTTCTACAATAATTTTTTGTCAGTGTTTCATGAAATAGTGTGTCCTTTTGAGTGCATAAATAAAAATTCAATTTCATACAGTACAGTCTAGTTCCTTACCATAGTTGCTCCAGCTTAGATCTCAACAGTGATGAATAATAATGTAATAAAATGCTAACCTAATTCCTAATCCTAAAGTGTATAGCATGTTGTTACGGCTAAAGTCAAATGCATTGCAACCCTGAGAAATACTGACCCTTCATGTAATCAGATATAAAAATGATAATACAGAACAACAATGCTCATGCTTCCTGTCATATCTGACTGCTATATCCCTGTAATATCTGGAAGTGAGAATGATCTCTTCACACCCCCCTTTTGAAATTTTATGACAGCAGGCTATTACGCACACAGCCATAATCATGTGATAATATATGTCAAGAGTGTCCAGAATGCAGGATGCACATAGGACATGAAAGACAGAAATGGGTGAAAGCAACATGAACTGACATTTGAAATGATAAGTAAGCCGTTCAAATTACAGAGTGACCCTCTCCTCTATTTATCAAGAAGACAGACTTCTTAATGAATGCAAATGTGTAATCTGAAGTTGTCTTCAGATTAACACTTTGAAATTCAGAGTTTATTGCACAACCTCCTGTATTCTGTGCTGTTATTTAGAGATTATTAAACTTTAGTTCACCACACCAGCACTAGGCAGAATGCGACTGAATTACCACAGTGGGCTGTATTGTTGCTATTTGGATGTGTAACCCAGTTTTTTTTGTAACCTTAATTAAAAATTTTTTTTTTTCCCCAAGATTCCATATCTTCTGGATTCCCTGAACTTCAAAACTGTATAATAGTCAGCATGAAGGCTTTTACATGTTCCTACCTCCTGTTCCCTCTCTACTGGGTTGCACCTGGAAGCAAGCCTTAGCTCAGTATCCCTTTCTTGGTAAACAGTTTTCAAATAAAGAAATTAGCATACCACTAACAATGCATGCTAGAGTGGTGACCCACTGCATTGAGTCTGCAGTTCAGTTCTTAGGTTGGAGCACTCAAGAACACTGGAGCCCACCAGGCCTTGACAGCTTCCCCCAGTAAAAGTGGTACCAGGAATCATATCAAGGCAACGGACTCAACTGTCAAGAGGCACAGATGGGGAAAGAAAATGCATGCTACACCAGCATTGGCATCTACCCCACTGCACCCAAGCAGTCCTTCTATTTTCAAAAGATATGTCAGTTTGCAGCAAAAAGCCACAATTTGCAGTAAAAAAAACTCTCGAGTGTGATTTTTTGCCCAGCCGTGTCTTTTTTTGTCACAAAATTTGGAAGTTGTTAATCCCATTTGGTTTTGAAAATAGCGGTGGGTGGATCTTGGACAAATTCTTTTGTAAGTCCTGTCTTCAGTATTTGAGTAAAATGTTACATTTTTTGATGTTTTATGTCTGTCTGTCTGTCTATCTATCTATGAAGGGTTTATTTAAGCATCACACACTGAGGGTGTGTACTAAATCTGAGTAATGCACACCACCCCATGCTTTTTTTTTAAAATCGCTGATTATCAATTTTTTCTCCCCCCCTTAAAACTGTGTTATGAGCTGTGCCTGCTTTCGCTAAGAGAAAACACATTCGACGATCAATTGGCTTACTTGTAGATTGTGGCAACAGGATTTTTAAGTTCTTTTAAGTTCTGCTGAGTTTAAAATGATGCTATTTAACCACGGAACCTGTGAAGTGCCAATTCTTTTATTTAAAAAAATGCCATCTGTGATACTGTACTGCTGCATGCCGAGACAGAGAAACTTGACAAGTTTTGTTTAAAACATAGAAAACACATTCAGCAATTGTTTTACTCTTGTGGTGTGGCAGTGAGGATTTCAAATTACTTTATTTACCACACAGCTTTTATATGGATAGTAACTGACTGTGTGATGTACATATCACGTTTCCTTGCTGTGAAGAAAACAAAACATCTTTAAGTTACTACTGCTCTTCTAGACTGAGTTTTGAGTCCAGGTGCTTTGTGTGGTGGCACCTGTTTGCCGTGATAACCAGCTAGTTATTATAGAGACTAATAACTGCCCATCACCGTTGAAAAAAACGCTATGGCTAGTTGCTTTTTTGGCCCTCGCCCTGCCATCATCTACAAAATATACCCTGTTTAGAAGATTTATTCCATCATTCTGATGGCAGGGGTTTTACTTCTCCATCTTTTTTCTCCCATCTTCCCAAGGGGGCACAATTTGAAGATAGAGGGGGGGACAACTCAGAGGTAATGTTAGAAAGTATTTTTTCACAAAGAGGGTTGTGGATGCATGGAACAGCCTTCCTGAGGAGGTTGTGGAGTCAGGAACAGTGGGAGAATTCAAGAACGCATGGGAGAGGCATAAGGCAATTCTAGTGAGGGGTAGGAGGAAGTAAGCTGTTGATTAACTAGAATCTGCAGCTTATTCATCAGGTAGGGAAATGGGCAGACTAGGTGGGCCAAGCGGTCCTTATCTGCCATCAAATTCTATGTTTCTATTGCATTGACCATGCTCTGTCAACCTCGGTGATGCAGCCTTCCTCCAGCAGCAGAAGCAAGCTTCCTGGCCCACCCACAGGGGTAACTGCATACCAGAACTTCCCACAAGCCCTCCCTGGCTGAGATATTCTGCCCTGTGGTAGCTGTTTACAAGCTGGCCAGCTTCCTGAAGTGGCAGTTGAAGTCTGCGCATGAACCTGGGTCGTCTACATGGCAGAAGAACACAGTGTTGTTGGACCTTCAAGGTGACCTTCTTGTTCATATTATTTTATTATAATTACTGGTGAGCCCATTTGCTGACTGGACTCACACCACATTTGAATACCATCATAATCAGGTTCCATTCCACAATCACTGTCTGGTTATTATGGTGTGGGTGTCAGCCAGTCAAACTGAAAGTGAAAGCTGCTGCTGTCTCAGTTCACAGAAATGAAATGAGAAGAGAAAGGACAATGGCCATTTTTTTACCGCACTGCACTAAACTGACCAGCAATGATACAAAATAAACTATAGGGTGTTACATCATTCATTTTTTTATACAACCTCGATGAGTAATGCCATTACAAACCACTCATGCTTCACACTTGTGGCTTATACAGTATGACACACCTCAGTGTTAAAAAATCTCATAATGTATTACACACCATCTATTATTCTTTATATAATAAATAGTTAATAAGTTTTGTTGTTAGTTTCTAAAAGCTGTTCATCACACAACATCTTGAAGAACAACTTTTAGGGAATGTAATGAACATCTTTGAACTACCAGGGTAAGCATCAGTGACAGTGGAATCAGCACACAGTGCAGTGAAACCAGTGGCATTGAAAAACAGCCTCTTATCAGGTCTCACTACACACTACATCACAGTGGTAAAGGGATGGTTCCATTATATTTAGGCAGAAACCGCCATCAGTTGAACACAGAGACACAGATTGCAGTCCGGGTGACTGGAATGAGAGTAGGATGAAGACCAGATTTTTTGGCCCAGACTGCACCATTGGAAAAATGCAGTTCTACTAAAACACAGCATCACACTACTACAGCAGACAAGGAGATGATATGTATTGTATTGGAATTTGGAGTCTAACTAATCCTGCCCTGGAAAACTCTGTATTATGTAAAATTAGAAAAGCATCAGACTGAGGAGAGCAGGCTGATTCAGATACCTTGTGGCTCCTGTGATATCAGTGGAGAACTGACACCTGGTTCTCATAATTCACGACATCACAGTAGCCACTTAGTCTCTGAATTAGATTGCTCTTTCACAGTCTGATGTTGTTGTAGTTATTCTATTTGGTTTACTAGCAGAATGGCTCACACCAAATTCAAGGCACTGTGTTACCTGGTATCACAGTGCATCCTACAACATCGGTGCCAAAACTCCAGATGCAAACACCATTTAAAAATAAGCATTTGTCAATGCCGAATGTTGTCTTGCTGGCATTGGCATTGGTAGTGCAGGAGTTAGAGAGATGCATAATAGTAATGGCAGTGAAGTATGGAACTGACACCAACCCCACCCCACCCTACAGAGAATGACAGGCATTGAGGTATGCCTTTGGATCACTGGCCATAATGCTCATGCCATTTCACCTCACCCTACCCTGCTGACTCTGATAAGTGTCACGTTGTGCCTTGGTCTCATCGAGCCTTACGCTCACCATATTCCATAAGGAAGTATGTTGAGATGGGTGCAGTATAAGAGAATGGGGTGAGCTTTGGGGCCAAAAAGTGCAAGGCACACCTTGATGCCTGTTAGTGGCTACAGGGTGGGGGTGCAATGACATGAGCACTATAGCTGACAATCCAGAGGCACACCCCTGATGCTTGTCTGTACAGGGTGGGATGCTATGGTTAGAAACCCTAATGCCCCAGGCGTTTGTTGGTATTTGCACTCCAAATTTTCAACATGGCCTTTTTGTGACCCCACCTCATGAAAGCATTTGGGACCTCTACTCATGAACAGTGGTGCCGTGATTTTGTTAATCTGTCCTGAACATTGATTTCCCACAGTGACCACGCCACTCTGCTCCACATGTCTGAAAACACAGTTTGGGCAGGATGTGAAAAATCACAGCTGCACCACTCATAAGGAAGTGTGAAGAGATGGCAATGTTGAAAATCTGGAGTGAAAATATAAAACATTCTCAAAGTTATGAGCGTGAGTGAAAACTGCACAATGAAGCTCGTAACACAGTAATTTTTTGGAATTCTTTCACCAAATGTTTAACATAGACATTTTGGGACCTCTACTCATGAATAGTGGCACTATGATTTTCTTAATCTGTCCCAAACGTTGATTTCTCACAGCGACTGCACCATTGTGTGCCAGATGTGCGAAACCACATGTTGGGCAGGATGTGAAAAATGACAGTTGTACTGTTCATAAGAAGGTGTGCAAAAATGGCAATTTTGAAAATCTGGAGTGAAAATATTAAAAATTCTCGAAGTTATGACTGTGCATAGACAGTGCGCAACGCACGCTTGTAACATAGTCATTGTGTGGAATTCTGTTACCAGATTTTCAATATAGGCATTTTGGGACCTCTGCTAATGAACAGTGTTACTGTGATTTTTTTAATCTCTCTTGAACATTGTTTTCTTTATGCGCTTTTGTCCAAGATCCAAGATGGCGGTCATGCTGGGCTAGCTATCGACTGCTCTTAACAACTCTGCAGCATTAAGGATTTATTTTACTTTAATTTATTTATTTTTTCATTTTCATTTTTGTTTTGTTTATTTGTTAATTTGTGTTTTAGTGATAGTGAGTTAGGGCTGAAGCAGTGAAGTTTATAGCGGTAGGAGCATTTTTTTCGGGCTTTGCTGGTTATTTTATATTTAGCCACATTGTTTCTGTGCCCTGAACGGCTAACATTTTCCACTGGGCTTAAAACACAATTTGTTTTATGCTGAAAATATATATTTTTTCTTTTTATTATTGACATTTTGATTTTGGTCCAGGTTCGGAGTAAATCTTGAAGTCGACCTATTGGCTGGAGTGGGGTTCCATTCGGGAGCCTGGGAGATTGGTGCAGCTGTGGTTTCTGCCACAGGAGTGGAGCGAGTGGACTATTTGACCATTCAAGCTGGTTTGCAGGGGAGTTATGATTTTCCTCTGGATTACTGCTTGAACTTAGATCCTAACTGTTGCCATGGTGTGCACGATGGCTGTGTTCCCTCAAGGATTTGGAAATCAGGGGATTCTGGTGCTTGGGCCCGTGCATTTGCCGAGTGGGACCTGTCTGAACCTGAGGTGGGTTCTTCAGGGGTTGTTGACTGCATGGGAGGCTGGGTCCAGTGTGTCAGAAGACACACGTCATGGTGCCTGGTTCTCCTTGGTTTCTTTGGGGGTCAGACTATAGAGCCTGTCCCTCATTGTGGCCTAGCTGTGACCTTCTTTCCTGGTGGTCCTCCTTCGGGAATGGTTGGGCAGCACGAGGTAGCTGGTGGTCTATCCAACTAAAGCCAGAGCAGAAAGTTTGTTGAAGTCAGAGGAGTCCTGCAAATTCAGCTACTTGAACTCAAAAAAGGACCGCATCAGCTGGCTGGTTTGACTTTTTTGTTTTGTTTATTTCCCAAACCTGTTGGGCAGTGAGTGTGCCCTATTTCTTATATGGAAATTTTGTGATAATTTCTGTTTTCTGCACCTCGACCTAAGTGGGAAATAGGCTGGGGAATCAGTATTCTGCTTCAGTATTATGTTTTCTGGTGAGGTGAGAGCTCCCAGAAATTATAATCACTTCTTTTGGGGAGATTTGTGGCTACTCTTTGTTCCATTTATTATCAGTTGTTTTGTTTTAGACTTTATTTCATATATATATATTTTGATATTTTTTGTATTATTCTTAAGTTTCAGTGACTGTGGATGTTTGAGAGGTTGATTGAATAGTTGTGTGTTGGGGTGGTGTTTGAGTGTTATATTTGCAATTTTGTGGTTGTTTATTTGTTTTGGTGTGTCTGCAGTGTGATAGAGATGTGTTGGGAAGGTGTAGTGATGGTCAGGCATTATTCCCCCTCCAGGCATAGGGATCTCTGTTCTTTTTCCTGTCCTTCATTGTCCCCAGAGGTTTATAGATGGTGCGGGGCTCTGGGGATTGCTAGGAGGAGGAGGGCGGGGGCTGGGCCAGGTGGGGGAATGGAAAGGAGTGGGTGGATTGGATAGTGGGGACAAGGTGATGCCCTGGGGTGAAATGGGTCCAGAAAATGGGTTTTCCCTGTGTGGTTCCCATACCCAAGGGCTCTGCTTGTAGCAGGCAGGTAACATGGTCTTTTTCAGTTACTCATCCTACTCGGGTGATGTTATGTAATGCCAGGTCCATTGAGAACAAGACTGCTATAATAGTGGATCTTGTTGGATCATTGGACCTGGCTTGCATCACCGAGACCTGGCTGGATGAGAATGCTGATCCAGTCTTGGCATCAGCAATTCCAGCCGGGTACTCGGTGATACACTGCCCAATGATGGACTATAGGGCCGGGGGGGTTGCCATATGTTTTAGATTGGAACTGAACCTGGTGGAGTTTCCAGTGGGGACCACCAACTCCTTTGAATATATCATGGGCGAGGGTGTGGGGTGCAGGATTTTTCTCATCTACCATCCACCAGGAGATGGAAATGTTTTCCTGCGGGAAGTCGTGGATTTCATTGTCGATCTGACATTGGGATCCCCAGATGGTTGGTTCTGGGGGGATTTCAATGACTGGGTGGATGATGAGCTCTCACAATTTGGTCAAGACTTCCTCCAGTTAATGAATTCACTGGGCTTCACACAGGTTATTTCCTCCTTGACCCATATTGGTGGTCATTCATTGGACTTGGTGTTTCTCCTGGGGATGGAGATATCTGACTTGGTGGTGGAACCGGTCGGGTGATCTGACCATCATACCATTGGGTTCAGTTTCGTGGCCTCCCCCCATGAGGCTGACCCCTACAGACATGGTCCAGTATCGCCCTTTGAGGGGTATTTCCCCTGATGGTCTGATGGCGGTGCTGGACCTATCGAGATTACTGAGTGAATGCATGTATCCTGGGGACCTGGTACTCGCCTATAATAAGGTGGTGATAGGGGCCCTCGATTCCATTGCTCCTGTTCGTGTTCATCCACTCACTCTTTGCCCCAGGTCTCCCTGGTTTGATGAGGCCTTAAGGGAGCTGAGGAGGGTGGGATGAAGGCTAGAGAGGTGTTGGTGGAGGTCAGGCCTGGAGTGTGACAGACTTAGATTGATGGATCATTATCGGGTCTATCAATCAGCAATTACCCATAAGAAGGCAGAATTCCTGTCCAGGGAAATTGCTGCTGTGCAGAATTGACTGACCCAGCTCTTCCGGACTGTGGACAGATTGTGCAATCCAATCTGTCTCCAGCCTGGAAGTGCTTTTTCACAAAAGTTGTGTCAGGAGTTTGCTCGATTCTTCGCTGATAAGGTTGCCACAATCAAGTCTGGCATTAATGTGATCCTCTCTAATGGGAACTGTGGTGGTCGGCAGGAGATGTCAGACACCCAGTTTGGGTGGTCTGACTTCTGCCAGCCCACAATCAATGACATTGTGATGGTCATCCAGTCATTGCGACCAACTAACTGTAGTTTGGATCCAGGCCCTCTTAGTGGGTTGTGTGGATAAAATCGTCTCAGTCCTTGCCCGAGATAGTCTGGATATCCTTAGAGAGGGGGATCTTTCCAGATATCCTGAAGGAGGCTGTGGTCTGGCCCCTCCTTAGAAAGCCCTCCTTGGACCCAGACTGTCTGGCAAACTACAAGCCTATTTCTAACCTGCCCTTTGTGGGTAAGGTTACTGAGAAGGTGGTTGCGTCACAGCTGGATGACCATTTGACCAAACATAATGTCTATGATTCTCTCCAGTCCAGACATAGGAAGAGACGTAGTACTGAGACAGCCCTTGTCCGGGTACTAAATGACCTCCTAATAGCGAGAGATCGAAAGACCCGTTCCATCTTGGTACTTCTAGATCTCTCTCTGCAGCATTTGACACTGTGGACCATGATGTGCTGTTGGAACGCCTGCAGTTCATCTGTGGACTGTCTGGTATGGTTCTCAGATGATTTCAATCATTCCTTGAGGTAAGGACTCAGAGAGTGGTTTCCGGGATTTTTTTCCTCAGTACCACTCCTCCTGTCCTGCGGGATGCCACAAGGTTCCATCTTGGCGCCCATGTTGTTTGCGGTGTATATGCTGCCATTGGGAGTGATTATTAGGCAGTATGGCTTGAGTTTTCGCTGCTATGCAGATGATACTCAGCTGTACATGTCCTTTGTGCCTGGTCAGGGTGATGCTGTTTCAGTCTTTAATAACTGTCTCGCCAAGATCCAGGATTGGATGTGTGTGAACTGGCTGCAGTTAAACCCGGAAAAAACTGAGGTGTTGGTTGAGGACCCAGGTCGTCAGGAGGTGGGTTTGTCGGCAGGACTACCTTCAGGACTATTGCTTGGAGGTGTTCAGCTGATTACCTCAGACCGGGTGTGTAGCCTGGGCATTATTTTTGATGACTGCCTGACCCTTAAATCTCAGGTGTCAGCAGTCATCAAAACCTCTTTTTACCATCTGAGGAATATCGCCTGGGTGAAGCACCTGGTTCCTTCCGATGAGCTTCCAACTTTGGTCCATGCCTTCCTTACCTCCCACCTTGACTACTGCAATGCCCTTTACCTAGGGCTACCAGGGGTTGATATCCATCACTTGCAGCTTGTGCACAATGAGGCAACCAGGCTGCTGACTGGTGCTTCTAGGACCAGTCATATAATGCCTGTGCTCTGCGGACTGTACTGGTTGTCAGTACAGTGACGGATCACCTTCAAGGTCGGTTTGCTGACCTATAAGGCCCTAGATGACCAGGGACCTAGTCACCTGCAAGATCTCCTCTGCCCCTACTGTCCCTTCTGCTCTCTCCAATCCACCGATGAGGGATTGCTAGAGATTCCCAGGGTCTGTTTAAAGACATCTGGTGCCCGCTCATTCAGTTTTATGGCTCCAACCCTACAGAATTCTCTACCTCGTCGGGTGTGAGATTGCCTGACCATCAAAAGCTTTAAAGTTGCTCTTAAAACCTTCCTATTTAATTTAGCCTATTCTGATTTTTAATGCTGCTATAGTATTTATTGTTTTAGTTAGTTGTGTTTATTTGCTATATTATTTATTCTGTTGTACAAGCGCCTTGATTTTTAGAAAGGCACTTTTTATAAATAAAATTGATTGATTGTGCGCCAGATGTGTGAAAACACATTTCAGGCAGGATGTTGAAAATGACAGCTGTACTATTCATAAGGAGGTGTGAAAAAATGGCAATGTTGAAAATCTGGAGTAAAAATATTAAAAATTCTCGAAGTTATGAGCATGCTTGGAAACTGTGCAATGCACTCTTGTAAAATAGTAATTTTTGGGAATTTTTTCACCAAATTTGCAACATAGGCTTTTTGGGAGCCCACCTCATGAACAGTGACACTGCCATTTTGTTAATCAGTCCTAAAAGGTGATTCTGTGCAATGAACGCAAAATCACCTTTCAGGACCGGATAAACAAGATGACAGTGACTGAATTTATGAGGTGGGGTCCCAAGAACCCCATGTTAAAAATTCTGTACCAAAATTCACATAAATGGCTGAGATATGCACCAAAGTTGAAAAAAAACATTTATGCCATTATTCAGCTTACTGGCATTTCTTCAGTTCACGGTCGGCTTTGAAGAGTGCAGACGTGTTCCCGGTCCACCGAAAATTGTTGTGTCAGGTTCCGGAAGTAAGTATGGGGTGTTAGGAGGTGGGGTATGCAGATGGTGGGCACAGGTCAGGGGAGGGGTGGTCTATTTGACTAAAGCCAGAGCAGAAAGTTTAAAAAAAAAAAAAAAAAACAAAGACAACGTGGGTCAGTTTTCTTGTTTTGCAGGTGTGTTTTGGCACACTAAGGTGGGCTCCCAGTGTGCCACCTGTATTTTTGGGGAGGGGGACTAAAACCGATGGGGACTGGACCCCCTGTTAGCACACAAGAGTGTCTCTATTGGGGGGGCACATGATGCCAAGGGATTGGGCACCCCCTCGACACACATATTAAATATTAGGGGCCATTATGCTGATGGGGATTGGGCTCCCCATCTGCAAATTGAACTGGGGAGAGGGCATGCCAACAGGAGGATTAAGCACCCCTGACTTTGGCTTGTTGGGGAGTGTGAGAGGTGGACGGTGACAGCCGCTGCCATGTTTCACTAAAATGTTGCACCAGGGAAGGCACACCCTGCAATGAGGGGGTGCTCCCCTCATTGCAGTGGCGAAATCATTTCTAGTTGATGGCACACTTTTGCACTGCTGTCATAGACGGCATGCACTCTAATTTGTGCCACAGAGCCCAGCCTGAAAAAGCAGTGGCCCCACTGGCCACAACACAACCGCACCTCCGAAACCTGCTATTCCAAGCTACCACAATATGTTGCTTGCATGTGCGCAAGACTACATAAAAATACAGTACAGTACCCTGCTGCCAGTACCACACTGCTACATAACGACATAAAGTATATGGTTTTTTTTACATTTTTTTAGTGCTTTTCCCCCTGGTTTTTTGCTCTGACCCTTCATGGCGTGCACGTGCCTGTGTAGTGGCACGCACATCCTCCATTCCGAGATGCCTTCCCGGCTTGCCACCCCCTCCCACCTACGCCACCACCAGATCCCCACCCAGTGGCAGCGGAACTACAGTGGGGGGCAACAACCACCCCCAGAGAGGAGAGCTGCTGTTAGGTGGCTCCATCCTGCTTCACCCCTGACCCCCCATGTCGGCACCCTGATGACCCTAGGTCTTTCCCGAACTGGGTCACAGTATAGCGCAAGGTAAGACATAGCATCTCAGCACCACTGGGCCAGCAAGGGTAAAGTATATTTATAGCTGTAGATTTCTTGAGTATTAGCACCTCCTGATTATGCTGTAGACTACACAGTGATGACAGGTACCACTTTTTTTTTCTTGGAAGCTTGCATTTTTCTAAGAACACACCACATCATGTGACATCAGTCCAAACTTTTGAATTCCCAGTGCTGATTGTGACACATAATTGGCTGATGAGATAGTTGGATGTACAGAGTATTAGCATTACAAAACTAAAGTGCTTCTTGATGAATGGTGATCTGACCACTCAAGCTCACACATTTCTCCCATCAAGCTTTGACTGTTGTGATGTGTTTGATCTGGATTTTACAGCAAGTCAGGTTCACCACTTGCAGATTATGTGGAATGTGGCAGCCAGGCTTGTGACATCTACTTGGACATCAGAGCTTATAAAATGGGTTGGAAATTTCCTGATACCTGATTGGTTAAGTAAGTATATGTTCAATTGTGCTTATGCAACTGGATGAGATGTATGCTTGTGTGACTATGATGCATTGTGGCTGTTTGCCTCTCTATCCATGGGGTATACCACTCTGTAGAGGTATGACACAAAGAACCCTAGAGGATGGTTCCCCTCGATAGGTGCCGTGGGAATAATTCCCTTGGTTAAAGGTAGCTTAGGAAGAAGCTGATGGGAAAGAGAGATGAGCCGCTATAGAAGGAGGGGTGGATGGTGGAACAATGAGAAAAGAATCCTGGAACAGTCCAGGAGGAGTGGCCTTTTAAGGCCTGATGGGGGAGTGATGTTGTTGCTCTTCCCATTGAACCTCAGGCTTAAAGCCTTTCCATTCAATTGTGCTTATGCAACTGGATGAGATGTATGCTTGTGTGACTTTGATACATTGTGGCTGTTTGCCTCTCTATCCGTGGGATATACCACCCTGTAGGGGTATGACACAAGGAACTCTAGAGGAGGGTTCCTCCCTCACAGGTGTCACGGGAATAATTCCTTGGCTAAAGGTAGCTTGGGAAAAAGCCCAAAAAGAATACCCAAAAGGGTGTTAAACATCAAAGAGGTAAGAAATCAGAAGATATCTAGACCAGAAATAAATGTGACAGACAGATAGGAAAGATAGGAGAAGAACCATATAAGGCTAGGATAATGATGAAATGAAATCTGACAAGATACAGAACGGCGGACTTCCTAAGGAGAGAGAGGGAACAGTTGGGGCCACCTTCTGACTCCATCCAACAGTGAAACCTAACTACGGAACCTATGAAAACACTAATCCTGACTAATATTATGACCATTGGCATGGAGAAGAGATAAAAACCCCTTTGAGGAGGAAACATCTAAGGATCCAAGGCCTAGGTTGCCTTCCCTCCAGGCTGAAGGATGTTTTAATTAGTGATGGCTCAGCTACTGCAATTTAGAGTCGAGATCGAGAGAGGAGGAAAATATTCCAATTTAGAGGAAGCTCTCACTCTGTCCTTCTAAATGGACAGCTGTTGAGGGTTGCAAGCGATGTCTCTGCAACTAGATGCTCAAAAGCAAGAGAGGAGAGAGATGACTGCTGAGGCACTCAGCTGGCCTATGCAAGCCTATGAAAAGGATCAGGTGAACCAGAAACTGTCTTGGTGGAGAACAGCATTAAGAGTGCCTCCGAACCTGCTCAGGCAGTCAAAGGGGCTCTGATGATGAGAGCCCCACCCCTCGCAGCTGGAAGTCATAAATTTTACATCCAGAGGTGTCACCAGCTGAGATGAGGGATAACTGAAGGTCCACCTGGAGTGAAGACATTCCCGCTATGGGTCAGGGAGAAGGACCCTGCTCCGAGCTTCCCACACTCTAGACCTGGACATCATGGGTGCAGAGCAAGACCATCGGCTACATGCTAGCCCTGAGCCAAGGAGCAATGGACTTGGAAGGCACGTCTCTGAGTGGACAGCAGATTGATGAGGTAGCATAAGACCCAATGAGAGGTATGCTCGATTAATCAATGTGAATCAGTAGACCTCGAGGTCAGACTGAGTGAAGGAGAACCAGGCTCATGTCATGAGGAAGCTACCATCATTGGTAACTATGGGAGTGCCAACCAGGTCCATTGAGAGCCAAATATAGGAATGGATAAAATTACAAGAAGGTAGGAGTGAGAGCAGTCGGGCGAAGCTGGCAGCCATTGGTAAGGTAGGCAGTACCAGGAGGACATCTGAATAGGTTTGACTAGAATGTGGGAATAGAGTCGGAGGAGGAGATGCGTAGGCAGGGCAATATGCAAGAGGGAATATTAGGTGATGTGAATGAGTAGGGTATGGTGGTAGCAGGAGAGAATAGCAGGATAGCAGGATAGGGAAGCCCCCAAAAAAGCAGAGGTCAGAAAAGGAAAGAAATGGAGGTTGGAGGGAAAGTAAGGAGGGCATCAACATACTAGTGATAATCTGGGCCAGAATACTGGCAAGGAGCACAGAAGGCAGGAAGCAGAGGGATCCCCTCAGGCACTTCCCTGCACAAACAGAAACCTTAATACTAGAAAAGAAGCTCAGGGGAACTGCAAACTTAAAATCGAGAAGAACGAACTGAGCTCTTCTGGGCATGTGGAAAGACTTTCGGCAGACAGGCAGAGTTGAAGAAAAGGAAAACAATGGAAGTCAGCAGGGAAAGCCAACATGGTCAAGCACCAGGTAGCCTGCACCATAAGGAGGCAACAACTATGGGTAACCCTACCCATGACCTGCTTTCCCAGAGGCAAAGCTAGAGGGTCACCTCGGTGGTGCAGAGGAGGTGGAGGCACAAGATCAGCGATGCAGGCTCTCAATGGAGCAGGGCTAGCAGAAGTGAGGTCAGTGGCAGGAGGTTTGAAATTGAGGTGGCAAGCCCAAAACACAGCAGTTCCTGGCAGTGGAAGTGCACAGGGAGAACCCCACAGGGGGCAGATACTGAGGCAGAATGATGGATCCATGTAGATGCAAAAAGGACAGGACCTGGAGGCAGAGGATGGGCACACAAAAGAGGATAGCTCTGGGAGAGCCACCAGGGATGGAGCTGCTGCATCTGGAAGAGCCCAAGAGTGGTGAGGATCAGAAGCACCAGTGACTGCAGAATGAGGAGCAGGAGGCGGCAAGGTGGAATGGGCCCCAGCAGGTAATTACAGAGAAATGAAGTGTGGAGCAAAGAAATGGAGTGAGGAAAGAGTCAGGCGAGTCCTCGGCAATATCTGAGACAGTGCAAGCAACCAGACCTGAGCTACGGATGATGGGAAAGGACCAGGAAGGGAGAATGGAAAATGACAGCTTGAGGTGGATGGAGCAAGCAGCAGAGGGAGAGAGGATGGGATAGAGATGAAACGAGGGAAGCGGGAGACAAGACAAGGCAGCCACGGTGGACGGCAGTGACAAAAAACAAGGAGAGGGAGGGAGGGAACCGGAGAAACAGTGGGGGGGGATACGAAAAGATGGGAGAGAGCAAAATGGGGAAATGTACAAAGGGCCACAAACAAGCTAGCGGCAATGAAGGGGGCGGCGGGTAGAACAAATGAATGCCGCAGGACAAGCAGCATGGGGGGGGTGGATGTAAGCAGCAGCCAGAGGTGAAACAGAATGGTCAGGAGAACAGAGGAAATGGTCTAGAGAAGGAGCATGAACCAAACGAAAGAGGCAGAAATGCAGAAGCGAGGGAACACTAAAAGGCACAGGGATAGGAATGAGGAACAGTGCCTACAGCTGCAAGAGAAAAAAATCCTGGAACAGTCCAGGAGGAGTGGCCTTTTAAGGCCTGATGGGGGAGTGACATTGTTGCTCTGCCCATTGAACCTCAGGCTTAAAACCTTCCCATTTATTCTGAAGAAATGGCCAGGTTGGAACATGTTCAGGCAGTGTTCCATTAATTACACTGGCTTTCTGTATGGAGAGGATAAACATAAAGAGTTAGTGTACTGCCTGGAATTAATTGTAACTTTCAGAAGTAGTCAGCTATCACTTCTTATATCTGAATTATTTTTTTTTAATTTCTCTTTAGCTAATTACAACATTTTCTAGCTGATAGTAGTGGGTGTAATGTGTAGCCCTGCACGGTACCTGGAGGCTTACATAGTCATTTCTATTCTTCCCTATACATCACCAGGACTGTGACCTCAGTGACTGTGACATTACTAGTAATCAAGCAGAGCCAATCTCTTGTTGCTTGAGTGGTGACGTATGACACATGCTACCAATCAGGCAGCACTGGTTGTGATGTATGAGTGAGGTCACATGGTGATAATGTAGTATGAGGAACAGAACTAGATATGTCTGCTGCAAGGTGCATTACTGCCTTTCATGTCACAGTCAATACTACTAGATAGAAAACAATCTAATGAGCACACAGAAAAATAAATAATTTCTGAAAATAAAAATGTAATATGGGACTTCATTTAAAAATGACTAAAATTTTCTGCCTGATATTTTTTGGTGCTACTGCTCTTTAAAACAGCAGAGACCCCATACACAGTCACAATTATGTGGCAAACAGTGGTCACAATTGTCTCTTTCTTCCACTGTTCATAATGTCACCCCTTTGTGACACATAAAATTGGACTGCAAGCCTTTCCCCTGTGTTTCCCAAATGGTCACTGCAGCAGCAAAGGGAGAGGGGTGGGGGCAGACATGCTAATAATTCACTGATCAAGGCTCAGATGTTTGCTGGCCTCTGCACACAGCTCAGTTTCTTGAAGCATATTGGGGAACATTCTGCCATGGTCATCCACAATAAGCTGCACCCAAACCATGGTATACTATACAGGAAGAAAGGGTGTATCCTGCTTCCTGCATGTTGAGAGATTGACTTTTAGATGGTACTCTTTAACTTCGACTATGGTGACATTGTATACAGTGCTACTCCTAAGTCCATCATAGCCAGACTGGATTAACTCTTTCAATACTTCTGCTACTTTGCTCTGGACTGTCCCCAATGTGCCCACTGCTGCCTCCTGTATTCATCCCTCTCCTTCCCCTCCCTTGAGGCCAGATGACTTCACCCTGCACTTACACTAGGGTAATCTCCTCCAACCTCCCCAATTGACAAGCTCCCACCCTCAGTATTGCCTCTGCACATTGCAAATGTTATCTTTCAGCACTTCATTGTACTGTAACTGCAAACTCAGTTAACTTCCAGCACTTTAACAGGTGCCCTGGATTCTATTGCTCCTGCTTGTGTTCAGGCACTTACACTTCACCCAAGGTCCCCATGGTTTAATGGGGCCTTGAAGGAGTTGAGGAGAGTGGGTCAAAGGTTAGAGAGGGCTTGGTGGAAGTCCGGCCTGGAGGCTGGCAAGCTTAGATTGTTGGATCATTACACCTCTATCAATCGACAATCACCTGTAAGAAGGCAGAATTTCTGTCCAGGGAGATTGCTGCTGCGCATTATTGACCAGCTCAGCTCTTCCAGACTGTAGACAGATTGTGCAATCCAACCTGTTTGCAGTCCGGTAGAGCATTGTCACAAGAAAGATGTGATGAGTTTGCTCAATTTTTCATGAATAAGGTTGTCACCATTAGGTTTGGTATTCATCCAGTCCTCTCTACGGGGTGCGGTGGAGGTCAGTGGAAGGTTGTGAGCACCCAGCTTGTCTGGTCTGACTTTGGCCGACTGGACATCATGAATATTGTGAGGATCATTCAAACTCTGCTGCCAACCAGCTGTAGTCTGGACCCAGGCTCAACGCGTCTCCTTGTGGGATGTGTGGAGGAAATCGGCCCGGTCCTGACTGAGAGAGTCTGGCAATCATTGGAGAGGAGGATCTTTTCAGATCCCCTAAAGGAGGTGGTTATATGACCACACCTGAAAAAACCCTCCCTTGATCCAGATAAACTTGCTAACTACAGACCAGTCTCTAACCCGCCCTTTGTGGGTAAGGTTATTGAGAAGGTGGTTGCGCGGCAGTTGGATGATCATTTGTCTATCCACAATGTTTATGAGTCTCTCCAGTCCAAATTTAGAAAGAGGCATAGCACCGAGATAGCCCTTGTTTGGGTGCTTAATGATCTTCTAATGGCGAGAGATCAGAGGACTCATTCCATCTTGGTCCTCCTTGATCTCTCGACAGCATCTGACACTGTGGACCATAGTGTGCTATTGGAGTGCCTGCGGTTCATCTGCAGACTTTTGGGTACCGTCCTCAAGTGGTTCTGATCTTACCTCAAGGGTAGGACACAGAAAGTGATCTCAGGAATTTATTCCTTTGATCCTCTCCTCCTATCCTGTAGGGTGCTGCAGGTCTCTATTTTGGCACCCATGTTGTTCGCTGTGTATATCCTGCCACTGGGGGACATTATTAGGTGGTACGGGCTGAGTTTCCACTGCTAAGCAGATGATATTCAGCTACGCATGTCCTTTTAACCCGAACAGGGAGATGTTCTTATGGTGTTCAAAAACTGCCTAATCGGGATCCAAGAAGAATCAAAAGAATCAGTGTTTATATATCGCTTTTCATACACAGTATCCCAAAGCGCTTTACAAGCAATGCTAGACTGGTAGTGAAGTGACTGAATGTGTGGTGGCGGCCATATCGCACATCATCACCCACACACAGCCTGGATAATTGCATGAACTAGTTTATGGGAAGGGGAATATTGGCCAGGACACCGGGAATGTTCCCTGCTCTTTATGAAGAGTGCCCTGGGTTCTTTTACTTCCACCTGGACACCCACCAGGACAACACCAGGATGGGCAGAAGGGACCTTGGTTTAACGTCTCATCTGAAGGACATTCAAGACTGGATGACTGCTAGTTGGCTGAGGTTGAACCCAGATAAGACCGAGGTGTTGGTGGTGGACCCTGATCATTGGAAGGTGGATGTGTTGTCAGGACGACCCTCTGGTCTCTCGCTCGGGGGTGCCCTGCTAACCACCTCAGACTGGGTGCGGAACCTGGGTGTTATTTTTAATGACAGTCTGACCTTGAAGTCACAGGTGTCAGCCATTGTCAAAACCTCTTTTTACCATCTGAGGAATATCACCCAAGTGAAATACCTGATTCCTTCTGATGATCTTCCTACTTTGGTCCACGCCTTCATGACCACTCGCCTTGACTACTGCAATGCCCTGTACCTAGGGCTACCAGGGGTTGATATCTGTCACCTGCAGCTGGTACAGAATGCAGCTGCCAGGCTTTTGACTGGTACATCTAGGACCAGTCATAAGACGCTTGTGCTCCACAGACTGCATTGGCTGCCAGTGCAATGGCGTATCACCTTCAAGGTCGGTTTGCTGACCTACAAAGCCCTACACAATCAGGGATCCCATTATCTGCAAGATCTCCTTTCTCCCTATTGCCCCTCCCTACCACTTCAATCCACCAATGAGGGATTGCTAGAGATTCCCAGGGTGCAACTTCAAACATCTGGGGCCAGTTCTTTTGCTTTTATGGCCCCAACCCTGTGGAATTCTCTACCGCATCAGATAAGGGATTGCTTGATCGTCCAAAGTTTCAAAACATAACTCGAGACATACAGTACCTTTTTAGCCTAGCATTTTTAGAGGGACTTTAATACAATGCTGCCAAAGTTAAAGTTACCAGCGCTTAATCTGATTATTATTTAAAAGTTATGGTTTAATATTTATGGTTTTAACATGTTTTATTGATGTATGATAACTTATGTAAAGGCACCTTGATTGTATGAAAGGCGCCTTTTAAATAATTAAAGATTGATTTGATTTGACTTTATTGTATAGTTATGTATTTACTTCTCACAATCCTGGTGTTAGTACAATTGTTGCTTTTGATGCTTATTCACTGATTATTGTATTATTATTATTATTATTATTATTATTATTATTATTATTGTTCTTAGTGTTCCTCATTGTATTACCTTCTCCTCCCCCAAGACACATCTAGAAATGAGCTGTTACCAGCTCAGTATGTCTTTCCTGTTGAAACTTTTGAAATAAATAAATAAAATACAATAAATAACTAAACACGGCTAGAGAAGATGATTCTATAGGACACCAGGCACTGATTACATATATGGGGGTGCTGGAGTGCAACTAAACACTAGTGATACATTACATATATAGGAACAGTTGGAGGGCCAATGGGTACCAGGAATTGATTACATATATGGAAGCAGTTAAGTGACTATTGGACACCAGGGTCTGTTTATAGATAAGGTAGCAGTTGGAGGGTCACTGGACACCAGGGATTGATTACATATCTGGGAGCAGTTGGAAGGCCACTGGACACCAGGCATTAATTACATATCTGTGAGTGGTTGTGAGGACACTGGATATCAGTGATCAGTTACATACAGTGGAGCGGTTGAGGACCACAGGACACCAAGGATTGATTACATACTGTATATGGGAACAGTTGGAGGACCACTGAACACCAGGGATAGATTTCATATATGGGTGCAGTTGGAGGGGCATTGGCATTATGGATTGTTTACATATATTGGAACAGTTATGAGGTCACCTGACACCAGGGATCAATTAAATATTGAGGAGCAGTTGGGGCCCACTGGACATCAGGGATCAATTACATATACTGGAGCACATGGAGGGCCACAGGACATCAGGAATTGAATTCATATTGTATATGGGAGCAGTTAGGGGTCACTGAACACCAGGGATCAATTATATATATGGAAGCAGTTGGAGAATCTTTCAACACCAGTAATCAATTATATACAGTATATGTGAGTGGTTTTGAGGCCACTGGACATCAGGGATCAATTATGTTTATTTTATTTTATAGGCATATCGAAATTGCAAACCCTTGAGTCAGAGACTCCTTTACAAAGGCTCCACGTCGTAAAACAAAATAGTTATACAGTAATGACATATATTAGGAATACATAGTAGTTACAAGCATGAGCAATACAATAAAAGGATGCATATTAAGGACTAGAGAAGGTTACCTTGGCAGAACTAACAAAATGTAGAATGTTAGGCAGGATGTGAATCCATTGTCAAGCAGAAAGGGTGACTGGGGAGGCACCACTTTAGAAAACAGGAGGGGGAGAGCCCCAGTCAATTAGTAGCAGTCACATGTGCTAGTGGAATGGAGATGTTCCCTATGAAGGGCTTTGAAAGGGCTAAGCCTAATATCAGTAGTTATTGCACTGGGAAGAGCGTTCATCCAGAGATGGAGCCCTGTAGCTGAACATTCTCTGGCATAGGGTAGTTCTACACCAAGGGATCAAGAAGGGAGATTTGGAGAAACTGCAGGTGGCTTTTTGCAGAGGTGCAGGTTGCAGGAGGGTGGAGAGACCTGGGGGAGAAAGCCCAGAGGAGATCTTTTTGGCGGGCAGGCAAGTTTGATACTTAAGCCTTCCATCAAAATTGAGTAAGTTGCAGAGACTATACAGGGAGCAGGTGTGTGTAGTCCGGTGACAGCCTGTGACTAGGTGGCAGGTTTTGTTGACGGACACTCTAATTCTGAGTAGGGAAGTGTTATCAGCAGCCCCATAGACCAGTATCCCATAATCTACTAGGGACAGTATACAGCAGGAGACAGCACTACGGAGGGCCTCAGGGGTGAGACAATGCTTGTAATGGTGAAGTAGTCCAATTCTGGTGTTGACAGCAGAGCTTAGTTGGTGGATATGTTCATGATAGTTAAGAGCCGAGTCAAAGGTGATACCGAGGTATTTGAAAGTAACAACCTGGTCAAGGAGTTGATTCCGGGAGTTATAGATATGAAGCAGAAAGCCCTTGTGTTTGCTCTGGTGGTGTGTGAAAACCATGACATTGGTTTTCTTGTAATTTAACACTAACCGGTAGTCAGAAAACCAGGATTCAGCTTCACTGATGGATGTTTGAAGGGATTGCTGGAACATGCAGGGGTCAGAGTGGCAGGAGAAAAGGACTACATCATCAGCGTACAGAAGTAGTCACCCAGAGCGGGTTTTTGAGAGGGTGCTGAGAAATAAGCTGAAAAGAAGGGGCCCTAAGATGGACCCCTAGGGCACCCCTGAGTTAACCTGAAGACTGGTGAAGAGCATGTTGTTTATTTTGACTTGCTGAGAACTACCTGTAAGATAGTCAGCAAACAAAGTTTGTGGTGTCCTGGGAGAGATCAGAGAGGGTGAGGGTAGATAGGAGGAGGGAGTAGTTTGTGGAGTTGAAGGCTTTTGACAGGTCAATAAAGACAGCTCCAGAAAGACATCCTTTGTCAAAGGCAGAGAGGATGGCATTGGAGAACTCCAGCAGCACAGAAGTGGTGCTGTGTCCTTTTCAAAAGCCATGTTATTCCCTACATAGAAGGTCATATTTAGTGAGGTGTTCAATGAGTTAGTTCAAGATAATTCTTTCCAGAGCCTTGGAGAGAGGGGGGAGTATAGAGATAGGTCGGTAGTTACTGGGTGCAGCATGATCACCACTTTTGTGAATGGGTATGATAACGGTGGCTTTCCATTTGACCAGGAATTTACTAAGGCAAAGGGATCAGTTAAGAATTTTGGTTAGGAGGACAAGGACTATGTCTAGGGCCAGGCACAGAGTTTAAGGTCCAGTGTGTCACTGCTGAACTGGGAACTCCCTAGGGCTTTTAATAGGTAGGGCTTTGCCTCCCAGGTTGCAAGGGTTTTAAAGCAAAAATGGGGTGTGTGAGGGGGTAGGGGTGCAGTAGTGGGATTGAAAAGTGGGGAGGGAGAACATTGCTGAGGTCCAAGAATGAAAAGTTTAGAGTGCCGGCAATGAGTTTTGGGTCTGTGGAGATATTGCTGTCTGTGTAGATTTGGGTGGGGGGAGCAGACACTGATTTCCTATTAAACTCCTTTAGATTATCCCAGAACTTTCTGCCCGAGCCCCAGAAAGAGGTGAGGGATGAATACAGGGGAGGAGCTGAGGGCAACTGAACACCAGTGATGAATTACTTATACAGTAGGGGAGCAGTTAGAGGGCCATTGGGCACCAGGGGGCCACTTCTCAAAGGTCCTGAGAATGCTACAATCCCTGAGTGTGCTGAACATATGGCGCACGGGGCTTGCGGTATTCCCCAGCCAGGAATTGGGATTCACAATTTCATGCACTGATTGCCGCAAGTTTGACCAGCTTTCTCTGGTTTTATTTGAAGCAATCTTGGGTACCCATTTTATGGGGCTTTTGCCAAATATTTGGCACAAGCTCTCATAAATCAGGAGAAGTGTTGCAAATGCACCCGATCTTCTTGGCTTGGATGCATTCTTTGTCAAGCTTTTCAGAGCAACCGCTCCAACCACCAGGTTTGATGCAGGGCTTCACATAAGCATTACATCACCCTTCATGAATCCAGCTCCAGGAAGTGATTACATATATGGGCATGGTTGTTAGGCCACTGGACACCAGAGACCAATTTACATTTAGGGGAGCAGTTGAGGGCCACTGGACACCAGGGATAATTTACATATATGTGAGCAGTGGTGGGGCCACTGGACACCAGGAATCAATTACATATAGAGGAGCAGTTGGCGGCCACCGGACACAGGGGTTGATTGCATATATGGGAGTGGTTGAGGGCCACTGAAATCCAGGACTTACCAGGATGGGAATGCACATTTTCATACTACATGGTCCATAATTAGGACTAAATGTACAGCTTGGATTAGTGGGGGCATCAACTGAGGCCATAGTGCCTTATGACATGACCTCTGGGTTTGACATGGCATCAAACCATGCAACTGATGAAATCCCTTCCCATATATCTGTAGGTGGTTGCAATGTTTTTATGTCTGTGACCACAAACATCTGGCACATATCATTTGTATTATAACTTTTTGGGATGCAGAGGGATGCCACTTTGCAACTCAAATTTGAGTAACCCCTGACAGGAAATTTGCATCAAGTCCAAGATGTTCACGTCTGCTAAATAGGCAGTTTGTTAGTTTAATTGTGCTTTAGGCCCAGTGCACACTATGCTTTTTAAAATGTTTTCAGCAGTGTAAAACATTTTAAAAATCTGAAACACGGTGAGAGTCCACATCTAACACGGTTTGAAACTGGGATTGAAAACCATACTTAAATCATGCAAGGGACCTAGTTTTAACTCCAGTTTTAAACATGGTTTCAAACCAAAAAAAAGTTATATATTGGGGTGTGGACGGGCGATCAGCATGCAGTTGAATAGAAAGCATACCACAATGCCACCGCAGAGCCATACTGAAAACTGTTACCAGCTGTGACATCTGGATGCAACTTGACCATGCTATAACACAATGAACGGCAGTGTGGATGATTGGCTGTGGTGAGTTTGAAACCGTTTCTTAAAACGGTTTCAAAAACATTAGTATAATGTGTACAGGGCCTTAATGTGTTAAAGATGTTTTACTTGTATAATAATTGCTTTGAAAGTAGTTGGGTTTTGGTCTTTACATCAAAATTGCTTTCACAGTAAAAAAAAAAAAAAAAACAGAATTCTGGTATAGTAGTGTGATGTCTGAAAATCACAGCTACTAAGGACCCCAAAGTATTTAAATCAGAAGCAGTAGAATTGTTTCTGTTTTTCAAAAGAAAATAAGCAAGTAGTTCAATAACAAAATGCTCTTTTTCTGTGTTTGTAATGTTGTCATCTATCTATGTGATTTCACAATAAAATAATCAAGTAATTATCTTCCAGTTTGTTTTTTCCCTAAGTAATATCCAGTTTGGAAGAAAATTTCAAATGGTGAGTCATAACAAAAGCAAGTATTATCAAAAATCATTTATTTCTACAAAATATATAATAGTTTAGTGGAAGAAAGCTTTATTTATCTATAAAACTCTATAAACACTTACCCATAGAAATACTATGCCTGCTTTGCCAGTAAGGATTTTAAGATAACAGTATCACAATACAAGGAGTCTGCTGTATTCTGTTTCACCAGGTAGTTAGCAAAAAAGGAATGAACAGATGAAAACAGTAAGGGATGAAGCAAACAAATACTTAAAAGTTACAAATACATCAAATATATCTAAAGGCACAAATCCATCATTCATTAAAGTATATATTCTTAGTATGCCCAAGGGGCAGGATTTTCAAAATGGGCAGACATAGACACATATGCAGCTCTAAACAAAAGACACAAAAAGTGGGGTGCTCCAAAGGTGTCTATGGAATGTTTCAGTTAATTCAGGTTCCACCCCTGAGGAAGTGATAGTGAAGCACGAAACATTTTTGGAGCCCATGTGTGGGTGCTTTTCTTATGGTTAATATAAACATGATAAACAGTTGAGTATTTCCACTTCTGATATGCATTTGTGAATGCAGCTAGCAACGACAAACAGTGTACAGTAGTGAGACACAGAGACAGCAGGAAAGGGATTTCTAAACGAATTAATGCACCACAAATATATAAATTTGTAATAGGATTCTCAAGGGTCTGGATTGCCATTTCATTTCTTTGACTAAGTGGTAACAGACCAAAACTCATCGTTTCCATATGATATCACAAGATGGATGTAGATCCAATAAATATATTTTGATCCCCATAGCAGTGAGTGAGGAGGCTTATGTGTCTCACAGAATAATCAATGGAGGGCAAACTAACAAAAATAGAGGCAAGTAAATTGGCTTTTTCTTCTCATGAAATGGCAAAAGGGGAACACAGGCAAGTACAGAACAATAAACCTAACACTGACCCCAAGTAAGAGTTTAGAAACAGTAATTAAAATTTAAACAAAACTTGCTTGAGCGTGATCTGTTAACAGAAAGTCAACACGATTTCATGACAGGCATATCCTGCCAGTCTTTTCTGACAGGCTTTTTTGAGGGAATGGAAAGCTGAATAGAGACCATTGGCATGGCCACTAATTAACTACACAGTCAATGAGGTAAACAAAATTCAATTTTTGTGGCTTGACATTAAAGGGTTATTTTGGCAATGAATAGTCTAATTTCTAGATTTTATGGGGATTAATTTATAGCATTTGCCATGTGCATACCATTTTAGAAAAATATATGTTGAAAATTATTTTAAGTAAAGCAAAATAAAAACACTACATGACATAAGTTGTCAATAACACAAGAAGGTCATAGGACGTTTATGCCAAGTACCTTTAACTCCTTGGGAAGTGCTCTTATTCATAAAACAGAGCTCCAGGCTGCCCACTACCCTGGCAGCAATGTCATTTCCATCTGCTATTGAAGGAACAGACTTCAAATGCAGGAAATGTCCAAACATGAAAACAGAAAGGGTTAGATCCTTAGTACTGCAAAATAATCTTGTTTTATTGATCCACCTTACTCACACCAATGTTTTATGCCTGGTCACCACTTCCTCAGAGCAACAGTGGTAATTATCAATGAAAGTGTGTGACATACAGTGAATAAAAAATTAAAACACATATTTACAAAGGACCACTATACTCTTATTTGTTTATTTGCTTTGTTTACCAGGTAAGTGTACCAGGCAAATGGATGCCTATTTTTTCAGGCATGACCTGGAAGTGTTATGGAGCATTATTTAGTGAATAAACAGCACAGATACAGTAGGTGGTTACGAAATGCCATAAGTAAAATATAAATGATTCTACATAACAATCAGGTATCCCAGGTTAAATAATGCAATATAAACAGTTATAATGGAATTTCAATTTAAAACAGTACAAGAGAAAAGAAACAAAATCAAACAGTCCAGATATGGTACATGCAACACTGGGATCAGGTACAAAGCAATTTGTGCAAATAACTATGGTATCAAACAGCAGTTCTGGGCAAGAGACAGCAGAGCAGCAGCAATGGATTGGTTCGGCAGATAGACTCATATAAGCACTTGGAGAACAATGTCATGTGCAAGAGCAGGAGCAGGAGCTTGAGGGCAGTAAGTACTCTTTTAGTGATTTGCAGAAATGTATATGCCTAGTAGAGTTCTACACAGACGGGGAGGAAGGGAGTTCCAAGTGCTAGGAAGGAGCATAATGGGCCAAGGTAAGTTGGCCAAGGTTAGTGGCACATCTGTACTCTAGGAGAACTGAATCTTCAGTAGATGTCAGAGTGTAAGATGCTGCAGGATATTGCAGGAGGTCAGCTAGGGCAACAGTGGATCAAGAGCTGAGCAGTCAGCCAATGAAACAGCTGAAGAGGTTGAAGGATAGACCAGTTGGGAACAGCCAGCCAAGCCTTGAGTGGAGTAAGCAGTGGTGAGTGAATCAGGGTAGCAAGGACGAAAGAATAGATTTTATATAAGACACGCCCTACCTGGTTAAATTAGATTTGATAGTGAGAAGGTAGGCAGAAAAGGCAATGTGTGATGCATAACAACAGCACACATTGAGCTATGGAGAGGTATGCTTTGTGGGAGAGGTAGAGCTTTACTCTATGGGCCATGCCTTAGCTTAGAAATGCCAGCCTTGCATATTGACATGATATGAAGAGTGAAGTCCAGTTATGGGCCAAAGGTAACTGCCAAGTATTTAAAACAGACAACATCCTCCAGGAGGGAGCCATCAGCACAGGTAATGGAATGGCAGGGAGACCTGCACAGAGCCTTAGTTTGGAGCAAAATAAACATGTCCTTAGTCTTATTGCACTCTTGAACAAAAACAACAGAAATCACCTTAAGTGCCGATGTTCTAAATATTAGAGATTCCTTCCCAGCCTTGTTCATATTTGTTTATTGTTCTCAGATAAGTGAGGTAAATACTTTCCACATGAACTATAAGGTCCAAAATAGAACCTTCAGTTTACCAGCCCAGCTAACAAGTTATCTGCTCAATACATGAAAATAATAATGCAGGACTCTTATTTGTTGAAAATAAAAAAAATTACCTTGTGTTAGTGTCAAACAAAATCAAGTTTGGATGAACTCCCAGTCCTGGTTAAGTTTTATGGCTGTGGGCAGAGCCTATAGCCATTTTGCCTTCTGTGGCTTAAAATGGTCGATCTTGACTCCTTCCATTGGACTTTTGGAAGTATCCTTCCAAAAGTCCAAGACAGCTTGTAATGCTCCACCACGATCAGCCACTACGGTGTAACAGCCGCACTATTTTGACTGTTACTTCTGCATTCTGGGACAAGAACTGTGCATGCGTGTCTCGCACACATGCGCAGTTCCGCTGGTGCCACCATCTTGCGAACTGCATATTGCCATTCACCGCAACTATGCATGTGCAAATGCCATGCATGCACAGTTGTGTCACTGCCACCATCATGTAGATGGCACTTGATGGCTCTGGCAGCACTAGCTCTCACCACAGCCACATCAGCTCTGGCTTCTTTAGAAAAGATGCAAAAGGAATGTCATAAAAAGTAATCTAAGAAACAAAGAACCTCAGCACAAAAGCACTGAGGCAATGGTTATTTTGGTACAAAATAATGGCATACATATGTGGCCACACTACATAAAATGCATATTGTGGAACAAAACAAATTTCATCAGCCTAATCAAAAGTTGCACCTTATGTACTCTTCAGCAAAATGAGACCCTCCCAGGTTTTCAATAACCTTTCACTTTTCCACCACAAGATGTTTGATGTATGAAGAATGAAAACCCATCTGTTTCATTCATGATTCTCTGTTATAAAGTTAACTTGCACAATCTACAGCTTCCTATTTTCAGAAGAAAGAGGTTAACATAAAGTGCTTGTGCCAAATTGTTCCACTGACAATTAAATGACAAAAAGGCTTGCTATACTCTGTCCTGATCTGGTATAGTATCTCACTTACTGCTCTTTTTTTAACTTCTGCAGTTTCACATAGTGCTATATGGTTTAATAACTAGCCTCATTTTGTTCTTAAGAAAGAATTAAAAAAAACATTGATGGGTTTTAAATTGTGATAATTGAAAACTGTATTGATTTACAATACCTTTTCAGTGCTGCTCTAACTCCTAGCTTTCATTTAAACACAAATTCAATTTTTAGCCTCAACAGTTCCAAAGTAACCCCTTCTAAAGATAATTTCTTAGAAAAGAGCTAAAGTTGAAAACATTAAAGTTAGAACTATTTTAAAATTATTGATAGTATTTCTAATTCTCAATAATTGAAAACTATACCAGTATAGTGTAACTAATCTATGTCACCCTGACTCCAAGCTTTCAACAAAAATGAAAAAAAAGGTTATTAGTTAAACAGTTCCCAAGTTAGAGTTATCTAAATATAATTACTGGCAGACACTTTTTCCCTAAGGAAAACCTGGTTGATATTTGCCGTAATAACCAACTTGTTATTATGTGAAACAAGCACCAGGTTTCCTGGACTCTGTGCATGCACCAACTGCTCTCTCCCTTTACTCGTGCTGGACACCTGCCACTACCGCCACTTAGCGGTAAGTAAAACTAACGATCATTTTTTTTAAATTATTATAATATCTGCTATGGTGAAAAAGTGCCCACCAGCAATTATTTTTATTTATTTTTTATTTTAGCCTTTCATAACCAGGTAAGGCCCACTAGGCACAAGTGCCTGTTTTCAGGGGTGACCTGGGAGCACTGGGCGATTAAGTGACTTGCTCAGAGTCACACAGTGTGCAAGTGGAGGTTGTGAGAATCAAACTCAGGTCTGGTCTGCTAGATGTACCAAGCTTGTTCACACCTCGTTCCTCTAACCTCTAGGCTATATAAAATAAATGATGAGTTGGTAAGTAAAACTCAATTTTACACACACCCTTGGTGTGGGATGCTTCTCATAAACCCTTCAGGCTTCATTCTCAGAGTTTATGTAGCATCCCACGCCTTGGATGTGTGTAAAATCTCATTACACACACCATCCCATCCTTTATTCTCTATATAATTGTGCAGACAAGACTATTTGGAATGGTTAGATCTTGAATACTAACAAACGTTAAAACTGATAACATTTTTTAAAATTACTTATCTCCCATCACCAAGTTGCCCCCTTCTGGCACTGATCCCCAGCTCCATCATCCACCACGCTGGGCCTTTCTCCAAAATTCTTCAACACAAATCATTTGGATGAATGTTGGTAACTTACTGTGGTGCAACTGAGGAGGGTGTTTCTCCAGAAGTACTCTCTCTGGTTGTGGAGCTTGTGGCTACTTTTTGTGGGAGTTGGAAATTTGGGGCAGGGGATACTCACTGTATTGCTAGCAGTGTCACCATTCACATGTTACTTGACTTTTAGCCTCCTGCTGATTAGTGGGACCAGGTACCTGTTGTTGGGGTTACACTTGCTGACTTTTGCTTTTCTTGGATTAAGGTTTGAGGGCTGCATCTGCTGCATCATCATCACCTTCAATCTCCTCTACGTCATCACTGATCTCTTTAGGCTTGCCCCCCCCCCATCCTTGCCAACTATCTCAACCGCCACGTCCTGTTTAGGTATTGGAATTGTTGTAGGAGTAGGCTGTGGCTGTGTCTTCCTGCTCTCCTTCTCTGGATTTACGGCAGTCATGTCAGCCACCATCATCCAGCCTCTGACTTGTTATGCTGAGTGATGAGTGTTGATACCTACCACACATGTGGTGATGATCTCTGCTTTTTTTAATATCATCCAGATGACTAGCCCCCCTCCCCCAGCTTGACCTTCCCCTCCAGCCTTTCTTTTATCTCCTCTTATTGCAGCAGTAGCAGTCAATTCAGCAAGTTTTTCCTGAGATTCTCTGGCCCTACCTAGGGGAAAAAATAAATCCCTGGCAGTGCCTGTACTTCATGAAATCTTGCATAAATTCCGTTGGAGAACTTTTGAGATTTTGGAAACTAACTTGCCAAATTTACTGCTATTACTGTATCCCAGTGGCACCCACCCTAAAAAAACATGTGAACTGAAGTGCACACCAGGACTGATGCTTCAACTGCTAAACAAATAACTCTGACTGTTGTCTCACACAGACAAAAAAAGATTATTTTCATACAATGTTTATTTCTTTAGAAACAAATAGATGGGCCAGTGATGCTGGCAACCAGGATCTGGAAATAAGCAAGAGACATAACAGACCAGCCAGTAAAGGAGGATTGAGAATCCCAGCAACATCTCTCCTCACTCGGGGTTGGGGGGAGGGCTATGCATCTCGCTGCTTGAGTGCCACCTGGCTTCTGCCAAATGATAGCACAAGCAAGCAAATGAATACAGAGAGAGACCACTGCCAGATGCTGTACGCTGATGTGTGCCACTGCATGCAGACATGCACATCATTGCATGGTCGTAACCTGGGGAGAACACCAGAGGACAGTGCCTAGGTTCAGTCCAGAACCTGCTGCAACCCTACATACAACTAGCATGGCAGGCCATACTCCACTGCTTGTAGTCCTGAGTAAGTGGTGGATAACCAGCAAGTCCATGCAAAACTGTGACAGAGCTGGAGGGGGTTTGCAGGGCTGGGGAATGGAGAAGTAGAAATAAGGAATGAGAAAAAGAAAGTTGAGCCACAGCTCTGAGGTGGCCAGAGCAGTTGCTTCAAAGTCATATATAAATGAATGTGATGTGTACCTTTAAAATACACAAAAGTTGTACTGCCTAAGCACTGAAATGTTTGCCTCTACAGTCTTACACAAATAACTCTGTCATCACATACAACCCCAAAACATAGTTTTAAATATTTATTACTTTAAAAAAAGTGTGCCACCTAAGCACTTAGGTGTCTTGTACAGTCTCTTCACAGTCCTACTTAAATAACTGTAACTGTTTGCAGGTCCATGCAAAAAGGTTGTTCTTATGAAATATGTATTTCTTCTTCTTCAAAAAAAAAAAAGTACACTACCTATGCATTGAGATGCCGGACTCCTATTTCTCAGTCAAACACAAATAAATCTGACCGTTGTCTGGCACAGATAAAAAAAATTATGTAAAATAAAAAAAAAATCCACCCACTTCCAAAATTGCACATATGGGTGCCTATTCATGAAGGGGATGGAGATACAAGGGAACAGAAAGTAAGGGGGGGCATGCGGCTGTGCACCATGCAGACCCCCATGCAGACACAGTATGCAACAAGAGGCGCAATGCCCCCAAGGGTGTGGGCGGGGACAAGTGAGGCATACAGCAATGCGCTAGGGTGGTCTAGAGGCTGTGTAGAAGCAAAGGAACACCCCTTGACCTGGCCTCATTTGGCAATGCAGAATAGCAACCTGGGTGTTCAACGCACAGTGCAGAAGAGGCATGGCTGCAGAAGACATGCCGATGAACCGCGGCCTGGAGCAGCAGGTGGCCCTCATGCCATCACAGCCCACACCAGCTGCAGAGAGTGGTGGACAGACCAACAGCAGAGGGAGGTGGGCACAGTCAGCAAATTTCAGCAAGGCACAGGTGGCAGTGCTGGTCACCGACATACAGCAAAATTTCAAAGTCCTCTATGGTAGGCAGTCCCTGTCCACCCTCTATGGCTAGAGTTCCAGGTGGCGATCAACACTGTGGGATCAGAGGCCCGCACACTGGCTGTGATCAAGTACAAGTGATGGGACCTCTGGTCACAGGTCAAGAAGAAACTGCGTAGGGTACGCCAGTCAAAGAGTACCACAGGTGGTGGCCCATCACCGCCAGTACACCCCATAACACCAACAAAGAAACTGGTTGCGGACACCATCAGCAATGTCTTGACAGATGGTGAGCCCAGTGAACTGGACACCATGCCAGGTGAGCGAGATGCACAGGGGCACACACCACACCACCCACACACAGCATGTACACACTGCTAACTGACAACCTGTGCACCCCCTCTCCACAGTGAATGTCGACAACAGCCCTGATGAGGGAACTTCAGGACTCAGTGGAGGCACAATGCAGATAGCACCCACAGACAGTAAATAACAGGACATCTGCTGAGATAGGTGCCATGGCAACCACAATGCAGAGGTAACTGATGTGGATCTCATTTCCCAACACCCACAGGGACACGGCAGGACATGGATGCCATGCAGGAGGATGCCACACAGCAGCCAACACAGACTGACAATGGCCAGGAAGTAGACATGCCATGGAGCCATGAACACCTGCAACAGGGGACAGACTGTGCCAGGGACACATCAACCTAGATCCCCACTGCAGTGAAAAGATGGACATCGGAGGGCATGGAGGCAGAAGGACAGTGTACACCACCATCCAAAGGCTGCAGCAACACCAAAGCCAGAAAACAGGACAGCAGCACCATGCCCTGTGTGGGCACTGGCACACCTGGCACCCCACCCCAGCCTGGTATGATGACCTGGGGACATTGGTGGGGCCACCACCTACCAGGCGCGCACACCGAATGACACCAAGCTCCCTGCTGACCACCTCTTACCCCGACCTGCAGATGCTTGACTGTGACCGGCTGCAGGCAACCAAGGACAGCACAGTAACTGTGGAATAGCTCACATAGGTGGTCGTGAATGCTGTATGCTCACAGCAGTGGCTGTCCACCGACATGGCTGCAGGTGTCAGGGCACAGGAGAGGCTGGCCGAGGAGGTCGATGCCGGTGCCCGTGCACAGCAATGGCTGGAAGACAAGGTGGCTGCAGGTGTATGTGCCCAGGATCATGTAGCCGATGCCCTTGCAGCCATCGCTGCACATGACAGCCATGCGGCCACAGCCACCCACACACATAGATGATGTGGTGCGGGGATTGGCACAAGTGGTACCCGCTGCAGCAGGAGAAGAACAGCCCACCCAGCCCACAGGCATGGTAGTCCATGCCAGTGCACTACCCACTGAACAGCAAGGGGATGTGCCCACCACTGGAGTGCAGCGGTCTCAGTGTACCACACAGCCAAAGGCAGCACCCTCACCACAGGCCACTACATGGCGCGCTGCTGCAGGCACTAGGGATCGTGCCCATGGAGGCCACAGCCATTAGCCTGGTTGGCCACGGCAGCAAGTTATCACAGACACACTGGCTGCACACACACACACACAGGCACATGCACCCACATGCCACAGCATGCATGCCATGATGCACCCACCAGATTCAACACACAGTGGCATGGACACACATGGCACTGCCAGCACAGCACACACCACATGGGACACACATTTGGGTAACTGCCACTGCTACCCACAGTGCAGCCCACCAAAGCCCCCCCAGTATATGTGGCACCTGCTGGGTAGCACACTGGGCATATGTGCCCTGCAGCATGCCACCGGCTGCACTTGTGCACTCTGTCTGGCAGTGTCATCATCACACACACATGGACCCTGCCCTAGTGTCCAAAGGTGCAATGCGCCATGTGGTGGCACACCACCTGTGCCGCCATGCAGTCAGCAACAGGGGGACACCAGGGGTGTCTCTGGACCCTCTGTGCCATGGGTGGCTGCTGGCCATGGGCCATGTGGTGGTATGGGGGGCTCATCAGGGTATGCTGGTGGCCACTCTTCAGGGGGTGCCGGGAGCCTGCAGTGCATGCGCATGTTGTGCAACATGGCACAGGTGGTGAACACTCTGCACACCATGCCCGACACCAGCATCATTGTGCCACTGCTGTGATCCAGGCAGTCAAAACGCATCTTCAGTAGTCCTATAGTATGCTCCACAATGTTGCATGCCCTCATGTGTGCCACATTGTAGGCCTCCACTGCAGGGTGTTGTGGTGCCAGGAAGGGTGTCAGGAGGTATGTCTGCAGTGGGTAGCCGCTATGGCCTGTGGGGGTGACAGTGAGAATCATTAGTACCATGCTACAGCCACACAGAGCAGCAATGTGCAGCAGCAGACATGACACACGCATACCTATGAGCCAGCCATACCCCTCTGGTTAGCTTGCAAGATGTCGGGATGTCGCTTGAGCTCGCTGTTGTTGAATATGTTAGCATCATGGCATTCCCCAGGGTACTTCGCACACACATTCATCAGGAGCCCATTCATATCACAGATGACTTGGCAATTGAGACTGTGGTACCCCTTCTGAATGTAGTATGCCTTCTCATTCATCGCCAGAGTCAGGACTGGCACGTGTGTACAGTCTATAGTGCCAACCATGTTTGGCATGCCATAGATGTCATGGAATGAACCCTTGGCTGCTCTGATGTCATCCTGCATTGTGGGGAACCAGATGTGGCGTGTCCGGTGGTGCACCAATACGTCTGTCATCTGGTGCAGTGCCCATGACACCGAAGACTGGCTCATGCCAGTGACATCACCGGTGACCCTCTGGAAGGTACTTGTGACATAGTATTGCAGGGCAAAGAGTACCCTGGTCTCCATGATCATGGTCATGGAGCACCATGTGCGTGGCCAGACCTTGTCCTGTACCAGACCACAGATGTACTGCAGTGTGTCATGGTCAACACAGTATCGCTGCAGGCATTCTGTGTCCTGCAATATGTGTACCTCCAGCCTGGACCTAAACACCCATGGGCCTCTCCACCATCTGTGGGCTTGGTGCTCTGTGATGGCATCTTCCAGGAGAACCATGTGCATCAATGCACCGGGGCACATGGTGTGTGGATATGCTACTCCGCTCCATTCAGTCAGCACTCACTGCCACCATCCAGGTCTATGGTGTGTGTGGTGCAGGGCAGGCAACACAGCACACGCCCTGTAAGGGGCATGTCAGGATCATGCGATGTGGGTGTGTCACCCGGCAGGATGCCACAGTCACAGCAGCAACAATGGCGGTGGTGGGCGTTAGTGCCAGCAGAATCGGCGGTAGGCATGGCCTACCAAGGTGTCTGATAAAGGTCTCAATCACCTGTTACCAGGACCATGTACCCATGGGGGCTATCTGGGAGGTTACAGAGCAGCAAATGGTGAGTGTGGTGGGACGAGTGTTTGGGTGTGTGGGCAGTGGCTGCTACTGGGGCCTGTGCAGATCCATTGCCCTCTGCTGTGTGTTGCAGGCGACAAGGGGCAGGCTCACACATCTGGTCCTGGTGCAGCTGGATCTAGGGCCGGAGGGCACGGGACAGGTGGTGGCCCCCAGGAGATGGCTCCCATATGACATGCTCCTGTACCTCTGCCTGCGCCAGTCCACGAGGGACATGCTGTACCACAATGACATCAGGGATCTGTGGGCCATCTGTTGGCCATCTGTAAGCCATCCAAGGTAGGTGTTGTGCACATTTCTAGAGTGTTTGTGTGTGCATGCACTGCACCCTTGCATCCCCATGGCTATTGATGGTAGTTCCCTTGTGTGTGTGTTCTTCTTGTTCCAGCAATATCAGGGACCTGTGCAGAGGCTCATGTTGGAGGAGAAGCCCTTCACCAGTACCACCCCACCCCCAGTGTCTTCCACCTCTGAGTCAGAGGAGTCGGACTAGGTGCCCAGCAGCAGCATACATGATGGCCATTTGCACCTGAATTGCATGACCCAGTTCTATTACCCTTGCCCCACCCCCCCACTGTGTAATAAACACTGTGGTTATTGCAGCTTCTGTGTATATGTGTGTGTGTGTGTGTGTGTGCGTGTCTCCCTCATTCACCCTGCCACTGTGCTGCATGGTTGGGCACGGTATCCATGGTACACTGGTGGTGTCTGCATATGCCACCCACTGGGGCATGCTGAGGGCCTGTCCTCACATTGGCCATGGTGCGTGCAGGGCCATGCTGCATCTGGTATGGTGTGTGTGTGTGCTTCTGCCACAGTTTTATGGGGCGGGCCATGGGCACTGTTGTGCCATGCTGCCGGCAGTGCCTGCATGCACATGACCAACACATGTTTGTGCAGCAGGCGGCCTGCATTATGACCCTCCCATGCGGAGGGCAGTTTGTTTTATCCTGGTGTCCCATGGTGGCCTACCTTTGTGATACCCTTTTTTGGCCATCGGCGAGGCCCTTCCACCCCCGATGTTTATGGCTGCCTCCAGGTTACGTAGGCCAGCTGCAGAGGCACTGCGTGTCATGCTGATGTACTATGCTTCGTGCATGCACGTACTCTGTGTGGCATGGCTGGTCTATGTGACCACGCCCCTCCGCAACTGTGGATCTCTTGGGGTGCGCATGTTCATAGGGCAGCCGTGTGCAGTCCACAGTGCCTGGTTTGTGCATGCCATGCAGCCAGCACATACGTGAGTTTACAGTGTACCACACTGCACACCGGGCATACACTCTGTGCATAGCCTAGCACACGCATTGTGAATAGGGCCCCATTGTGGTCAGTGGCAACTGAGATTCAGTGGTAAGCAACACAAATAATACAAACATACAAATGAACATAGGAACATGCCAGCAGACAAAGGTCTACTGGTCTATCTATTCTGCTCAGTTGTGCAGCTACCTATGTATTTACAAAGACAACTGCCTCCCCTCTCAATTTCCCTTCTGACTACCCACAATGTTTCCCCTCACCCTGTCCCTCTCCCTGTTGGAGCTGCCCACCATTTTCAGGGATACCACCTCCACTGGCAACTCTTGGTGAAAAAGTTCCTCCTCATCTCCCTCTGGAACCTTCCCTCCACCAACTTTAGGTTGTACCCCCGAGTGGTCTTGTTCTTATTAAGGCTGAAGAGACCCTCAGTGTTCACCCTGTTAATACCCTTAAAGATCAAATGCAGCTATATTATAAACATATTACAAATTTTACTCCTTTTCAATACCATAAGAACAAGCAGACCTTATTTATTACATGTGAAATGAAGAAATTGCCATTTGTCATGCTCAGATACTATTTTAATGCTCTTCTATTTGATGAGTTCACAGAAAATCTCTCAGACATTTTTTGACCAGCTAGCAGAACCTTGGGTGAGTACTGATTTCATTCAATCAAGAATGACATAATTTTCCTCAAGTTCCAGGTACTGAGCTGCCAGGAACTTGAGGAAAATGATGTCATGCTTGCTTGAATGGAATCAGCACTCACCCAAGGTTCCTCTAGCTGGTCAAAAAAAAGTCTGAGAGATTTACTGTGAACCTATCAAATAGGAGAGCATTAAAATAGTATCTGAGTTCTTCATTTCACATGTAATAAATATGGTCTGGTTGTCCTTATGTTAGGGATAAGGAATAAAATGTGTAATATGTTTATAATATAGCTGCAGTTCATCTTTAAGGTACTGAAAGTCTCAATCATGTCTCTCTTCTCCCTTCTTTTCTCCAGACAGTACCTGTTGAGCTCCCTGAGCCTCTCTCTCATAAGTGTTACCCTGCTGGCCATGGATCATTTTGGCGACCCTTTCCTGGACCATCTACAGTAAGTTGATATCCTTCTTAAGATACAGGCACCAACACTGCACACTGTACTTAAGGTGTAGTCTTACCAATGACCAATACAGTGGCAGATTTACCTCTGTCTTCCTGATAGTAATTCCATTTATGCAGCCTAGCATATGATTTACTTTGGCTGCTGCTCTCTTGCAGTGTGCAAAGTGTTTAAGGTCACTTGTGATTATTACTCTTAGGTCCTTTTCTTCCTGTAACCTGGTTACCTGCACACTGCTCTACCAGTATTTGGTTCCTGGAATCCTTAACTACACAGTTTAGCATTGAACTCCAGCTGCCAAATGCCATACCACTTTTTTTGCCAAGCCAAGTCATCCTTGTCCACCCTCCCACAGAGCTTGTTGTCATCTACAAACAGGCAGATTTTACCCTTGATCCCATCTACAATGTCACTTATGAAGATGTTAAACAACACCAGACCAAGCGCTGAGCCCTGTGTATACCATAGTCACAGGCCTTGCATCTGAGAATTTCCCCATGACTACCACCTTTTAACTTCTACCTTGCAATCAGCTTCTGACCCTTCCCACTTGCTTAGCCCCCACCCCCAGGTTCTCTTGCTTCCTGACCAGTCTTCTATTCAACACCAAGTTGAAGGCCTTGGTGAAGTCCAGATACAGGACATCAACTGCCTGGCCCTTGTCTACTGTCCTAGTGACCCAACTGAAGAAGTCAATTAGGTTGGCTTGGCAGGATCTCCCTGATGTAAACATATGTTGCCTCTCATCCTGGAGACCATTTTCCTTCAGAAGGCTGACCAGTGTCTCTTCCATGATGGTTTCCAGAAGCTTACCCACTACTGAGGTCAGGCTAACTGATCTGTATTTCCCTCAATCCCACCTCTGCCCACTTTAAAAGAGAGGCACCACATATGCTGTTTTGCAGTCCTGGAGCATGTTTCTGGACTGTAGAGAGGTATGAAACAGGTCTGCCAGTGGACTTGCCAGAACCTCTGCCAGCTCTTTAAGGACCCTCAGTGTATGCAATCAGTCCCTGGTTATTTGTCCACCCTTAGGGCTCTTAGGTCCTTGAGTACCCTGTCAGCTTGACAGCTTGAAACTGAAGACTGAATAGAAGTACTTGTTAAGCAGCTCTGCTTTTTCTTCACTACCCTCTGCTCAACCTCCATCCTTTTTTAACTTGACAATCTCATCCTTTATGTTTCTTTTCTCTCTTATATACCTGAAGAGGCCTTCTCATGCACTTTTGCTCCCTAAGGTAGCTGGACTTCTGTCGTGCACATTGCCTCATTACCGCTCTACTTGCATCGCTTGACTTAGCGGCATAGTCCATCCTATCCCCATCCTTCTGAGTATGCTTGTACCTTCTGAAGACTGCCATCTTGTCCCCTACTGCTTTTGCCACTTCCTTGCCGAAACAGCTGTGTTTTTTGGCACTTTTGATTTTGGCACACTCACTTGTGGCCTCCATTGATCCCTTTTTTATTATAACCCATTTCTGTTTCACATCCATCCCCACTCTGATCCTACCACGGTGTTATTTCAGAACTAATCCCATGCTATCAAAGTCAGCCCATAGAAAGTCCAAGACCCTCGTCTTGGTCTTGACCTTTTCTTGGCCCCTGTCCAGGTGGAACCATACTGTATGGTGGTCACTTCCTGCAAGCAGCAGATCCACCTTCATATCCTGAACACGTGCACAGTTGGGCAGAACCAGATCCTGGATGACACTCTCCCTAGTGGACTCCAAGACACTTTTTTAGTCAGGAAAGCACTCTGGAAAGCATCCTGTAGTGCTTGTTCCTTAGCGCAGGAGGTGGCAGAGATTTTCCAGTCCACCCAGGTAGATTGAAATCCCCCAGTATTAATACTTCCCTCCTGCTGGATATATCTGTGGTCTGGGACCCCAATATCATGTCCAATTTCTTATCCTAGAAAGGTGGTCTGTAGACCACCCCCATCCGTAGACCACAAAACCAAAAAAGGCTTTGTCGTTTAGGTAAACCGTTGAGGTGCAGCTGCTCCTGGTGACAAATATGTTTGTATGGACTCAGAAATTGTTTAACATAGCCTTCAGTTTCTCTATCTGAGTAAGTCATGAGGTGTTCATTTCAACTGGAGTGCTCCCTAGCCTTGGAACAAATCATTATTTGGGGTAGCCGAACCCTCAGGAGCATACCCACCACCATTCTCTTTTGGCACAACTGAGACTTTTTGGAACTAAAACAGAAAACTGTACTGGTAAAAAAACATTAAAATGTTAAAACTGCAGTCAAATAAAATTGAAACTGAGGGCTGGCACTCCACTTTCCTAATGGATTTAGTTCAGATGCACTATCACACTATGAAGGGTAAAATCTATTAAAATACTGCATTTCTGAACAAACTTTCTCTTGAAATAAAACCTTTTCAAATACCTTCAGCACTTAAACTAAGCAATGAGTTCTACAGGAACAACAATTTTTCCACCCTATCTGTTATATGACTTTTTTTTTGCTCAGCATTCAGACACATTAGACTTGTTCTACTCTCACTCTGTGTCTGCGAGTGCAAAGAATACATGAGAAGAATTCTACAGCAGTGTGTAACATATAACCATCTTTTGTATACAAAATAAACCATGTGACCTGCTTTCCAGCACACACTTTGCAGAGTATACAGCACTTGCTGGTGAAGTTCCACCATTATGAGACTACAGCAAAGTCCCACCCCCCTCCAGTTTGCAATGAAGACTATGTGAAACAAGCATTTGTCAATGCCGAATGTTTGCCACTTGCATTGCTGTTACACTGGGTCTTGCTTGTACCCATTTTTACTATATATTTATCCAGGATAGACCAGCTGAGATGTAGTATCTCATTTTCGGAGGTGTCCTGCTTTTACACATTTTTAGATTGTATTTACCCAGGATAGACCAGCTGAGAGGCAGTATCTAATTTTCAGTGGGCTCCAACATGTTGACCTCAAATTTCCAACACTCTTTTTATGACCTGACATTATGATTAAGACAAGCAGAATTTTTTAAATCACATCTGAAAGGGGATTTTGCAGTACAAGAGTGAAAATAAGTTTCGGAGGGGATTTGAAAAATTACATATGTCATGTTCAGGAAGTGGGGTAACACAAGGGATACACTGAACATTAGGAACCAAAATCTGCAAAAATAAAATTATGAGTAAATGTTGGAACATCAACATTTCTTTATAACTTTTTTTTTTTTCACATTTTGACCCCAGATTTTCTACATAGTCTTTTTGAGACCACTCCTTCTGAACATGACAGGTGTCATTTATAAAATAATGTTTGAAATGTAATTTCACTCCAGAAGTGTAAAAACTAAATTTGGCCAGGATTTAAAAAATGGCAGCTGTCATGTTCATGAGGTGGTGTGAAAAATTGCTATTTTGAAAATTTGGGGTCAAAATACTGAAAATTAACAAAGTTACGAGAGTGCGTTGAAAAGTTTCAATGTACACTCATAACTTTTTTTAAATATTTTTACCTCAGATTTTCAAGATAGCCTTCTTATGGCTGTCCTGCCAGTGCAACGGTAGAGTTACCACTTGTGGCGCTGATGACCCAAGGTCAGGAGGAACCTCAGGAGTCAGCGGGTCGGACGGGGGGGGATCGAGCATACCAAAAACTGCTCTTCCCCTCCAAGGAGGGAGAGGATCAGTAGCCAGTGTTAGTCTGGGTCCTAGCAGTGGTCAGGAGCTGTCACACTGACACTGCATAATAGGGGGGACGAGGCTGGGGAGACACCTGGCATCATGCAAGCGGGAGCATAAGCAGCACTGATTGGTGCCATTGCATGCCACTTCCTCCATGCCAGGGGAGGAAATGAGAAAAAGAGATTGCCAGCCAGTAGGATGACATGTCTCCCACAGGCTCTGCACCTGGCTATCTGAGGGCATCCCAGCAAATCTGGGTCCTGTTCCTGGTGGAACTATGGAGGGGCCCTGCTGATCCCACCTGGGGGCAACCCCTAGGGGAAGAGCCAGATGAGGTAAGTCCTAGTGGATGCTGGGGTGACTGGGCTGGGAGGAACCAATGGGTAAGGGCTGGTTGGCAAGGGAGCACAAATAAATTAACAAAAAGATAGCCTTCTTATGATCCCAATTCATAAACAAGGGTGGAGAAAATGTTCTAATCCTGTTCGAAAGGTGATTATGTGCAACTGCCAGGAAATCACCTTTCGGAATGGGTTTGCATAATTTCACCACATTTGTTCATTAGGTGTGATCCCAAAAAGGCCATGTTGGAAATTCAAGGAACAAATATTAAAAAAATGACCAAGTTAGGAGGATAAGTTCAAAACCCATTAAAATATACTGAACCACATATCTGATTTCCTAAGTTCCCTGTCCAGCACTGAAAAGTAAAGATGTGTCTCCAATGCAGAGAGGATTATGACTTTGCCCCCCCCCCGTAGATAAGTAAGGGGGGAAGGTGGGGTGATGGGTGTGGGGCGGTGGGTTGGGTGAGGGAGGTAATGGCGATGATGTGCTGGCAGTAGCAACAGACATGAATGGACTTATTTTTGTTTTTTACAGGACATATACAAAGTAAAAAATATATGAGGGATGGTTTTCTTTATTTTAAGTACCAACATTGGGGACTGGGCACTCTAGTGTTAGTGTTATATTTGGTGGCACCAAGGGTGGGCTCCCTGGTGTCACACAGAGAAATCAGGGTAGGGTGGGATACTAGCCAGCACCAAAGATTGGGCATCCCAGTGCAAGAAAATTGAAAGTAAGGGGTGGTGGGTGTGTGGGGTGGTGGATACTAAGTGGGAGGATCAGGTGGGAGCAGGGTAATGGCAGTGGTATGCCAGTAGTGGCAAGAGACATTAATGGATGATTTTCTTTTTTATATATGGTGTACAATAATAAAAAAAGACTACAAGAGCTGGTTTTCTTTATTTCAGGTGCCAGCACTGGAGATTGGACACCCCAGTGTCAGTGTTATGTTTGGCGGCACAACGGGTGGGCTCCCTGGTGTTGTACAGTGAAGACAGGAAGGGTTGAGGGTTTTAGCTGACACTAGGGATTGGACACCCTGATGTCAGAAAATTAAAAACGGGAAAGCAATGGGAGGTGGGAAGGACCCTTGGCAGAGACTGGGAGGAATTGTTTTTACACTGGATGGGAGGACCACAGTGGGTTGATCATGAAGCTGATTAGCTCTGCTTGCTGGGTGGCTTGTGTAGATCAAAAGGAAAGAGCTGCCCTATAATTCAGGTGGCTCTTTTCTTTGAACTACACAAAGTTTACACCCAGCAAGACTAGAAGAGTGTCATGGCCAGCCTGGCTCTGGAGTGCTCTGACACTGCCAAGCCCCTTGCAGAGTGGCCTGCATTGACCAACAGTGACACACCTCTCAAATCCCACTATCATACCAGTATGTTCACTTTGTGCAAGCACAAGGATGAACATAAAAAGCATAGTTCTTTTACGTTGTTGCAAAGACTACACACAGTATAGCTGACTTTGCCCAGCCATAGAATCAATATTTAAAAACAGCTTCTACAGGAAAACAATAACTGGTTCTTGCAGTTGTCCTTTAATACTGCTATATTTGCAAAATTTTGACAGCCTATAACTTACAACCCCCTTTACTGATATGTATGAAATAGTGCATATTTGTAGATTCTGTCGCATTGTGCTAGAATGCCAATATCCCGACCCTCAGGCCAAAAGATGGCCACGTTATAAGCAGTCAAAATCATAATTTAACATAGACATTAATTTAACATAGGCATGCCTTGTCAGCCCTAACTATAACTCAGCCCAGTTATCTGCACACAAATGCAGATTTTGTATCTCCTAACCATGTGTCATGACATCCCTAAAAGAGTGTTTTTGGAAGGCTAATACTAACAAAGAATGAATGGGAAAATGCTTCAACACAGAGAATAAATAACAGCTTGAACTATTTGATGACCTATATAGGATTCTGACACCTAGAATTGCTAGCTACCCTAGCTACTGTACATGATGTAATAATAACATCAACAGCAGATGAAATTTATTTGTACAGCTGACAGATAATACAGAACATTAAAAGGCTAGGGAAGGGGAAGAAAACGTCATGTTTAAAGACTTGACAAATAACATTACCACATTGGAGTTTGGGAGCTATTCGGTTCCTACCTGCCCCCTTTTCAAGTTAATTAACATAAAATAGTTGACTGTAAAAAGAAAAAGATAAACTGAAGATATGCATTGGTAAAATAATTGTAGCGCATCGGCTAGAAAATATAGTATTCTACTTGATGTGTTTCTTTTAAAATACCTAGAAGGGCCAGTGTAAAGTAACTTTCTGTGCAAGACTTCAGATGGTTGCAGAACCCATCCTGAATCTGTGTTAAATATTAGTATCTTCACTGAGTTTATTTCAGATTGCTGGGATTGTACTAACATTTTTTTTTGTCTTAGACCCAGTGAGTAGGCTGTACTATTATGGACTCAGGTTTTTGGAATTCACTTAATGGGTCTGTCCACAGTACATTGCCACCAAACATTTCTGTCCAATATAACTGGATTACTTTTCTCTTGCAAACAAATTTAATTTCAGCTAAATGTTTTCTTTCAAAAAGGATGGTGAACAAAAAAAAATCTTCAGGCTCCAATAATAATCATATTTTCTAAGACTATATTGATACAATTTTATAGTGTATAGAGGGAGCTTGTTCCGCATGGATTTCTATCCTTAGCAGAACACTGATATACCACAGTGCAAAGGTCATGAAATGTAGTTGTACCCTTCTAGGGTACAACTGCGTTCCATGAGTTAAAAATTACCACAAGCCTACTTGGTCATTCACTGCACCTGAAAACAAGCACGTAGCAATCACACTCATATCACAACAGAATCAACGAGGTGGCCACTGCAGTGTTCTCAAAGGACTACAGTGAATGGCAAACATTAATTGAAGACCACGAAAACAACAGGACCACTCATTCTCTGTCACAATGAATTTCAACAGTAAACAAAACAACTTTAAAATTATACTGTTGCCTAGCAATTTATTAAAACAAACATAAATTTCTTGCTCTATACACTGTAAAAAAATACTGGTTGGGCAAAATCATGCCCAAACAGCCTTTGCTGCCACCGAGAGGTTTAGATTCCTATTGACCTCTCGAGCTTCACTCTTGAGGTCATCTGGAATCTATACCTCTCAGTGGCAACACAGGCAGGTTTTGCATGGTCACCCAACCAGTTTTCTCATTTCTTGCTTCATGTTGTTATATAGAGACTTTAGGGAGCCTTACCTTTTTTCATTTTCTTTGCCTCTCTTCAATCCATCACCCCTCCTTGATGATCAGTGCCACCATGACTGCTCCTGGGTTCACAAATCCAAGTAGCTATGCCCACCCTACTAGCTGGGTGCCTCTCTTCCATGATGTGCTTAGCCCCCAGGCAGACTTCAACATAGCATTCTAGGCTTATACATGAACCCCAGTCTCTCAAAGGGGGCCATTCTGTGCTAACACTGCACCTTTTTCTACAGCTACATGAGCGGAGCCTTGCAGATGTATTGCTAAGGAGAGGAGAAAAGTGACTGTGGAAGCATGTGACCAGATACCTCTCCAGTGTGCTTCCACAGTGCTGTGGTCATGTCCACAGCCATTGGTTTTCCACCTCCCCTCCCCTCCATGGGACGCAGAACTCCCCCCCCCGGCAAGGGCACTATTTTGTGTCACCCACCATTTCCACAGTTGCAAATGAAACAAAAGAGGCTGCTGTGCCCAAGATGGCTGCCATGAGATTATTGCACATGTGCACCTCTGTTGTGATAGCCATCTTGGGCATAGTGGCCAGTTTCTCATGCATGCACAGTGATTTTCAGTCACTGCACATGCACGAGTACCATGCAAGTACAGCATCAGACATGGCAGGACCTCTGAGTGCTTTTCATTCAGACTCACCAGTCTGAAGCAGCTGTGTTGGCTCTGACCATAGTTTGTTTATTTGGTGTTCACTTGTTTTATTAAATTGCAATATATCTGACAATTGTTTGAGAAAAACATATTTTGTTCACGTGAAGGTCTCTGACAATTATTTGAGAAAAAAAATATTTTGCTCACTTGTCATTTTATTTTTCTGAATGCAATAATTTACTTTAAAGAATATTCCATGTGCAAGAAAAAATTATTGATTTATTTATAGCTAAATTAATACAGTAGTTAGTTAATTAGTAATAGTGCAGAAGTTACTCTAAGCAGACATGATATCCCACTTTTGGTACACTTGGCTGTGGACATATCCATGTAATATGAAGCCTGTACAAGGGCTAGGAGATGGACTTGTTATGCCAAGATCTGAAAGTAATCATTTTCCCTGACATTCAGATTGCTGTAGAGGTACTCCATTTTGGATTTATAAGACTAAGATCACATACTATAAACAACTTTTAATAGCCCATTTTATTATTATTTTAGTGAGTGGTTCAGGCCACCAGTAAAAACCTCAAGTATCAGCAGAACTCATTTATTCAACATACCAAAAAAAACTAATTTCAAGCCATGCCATTCTGTATCACTAAGGTAATTTTCATAGATACGGACTCTTAGTCTCTTGAAGCAAAGTTCATCTGCTCCTGATGCTAAATCACTAGCTGATGTCCTACTCCTCAGTTTGAGACATCACAATATATTTCTGTTGAAAATGACTATGATATCATAAGCAGGAAACTATTATATCAGCCAGTGAAACACAATCAGGAGCAAATTAATTTGAGGTAACAAAGATCCTGGGTCCCATAAACAGTGACAAAAAGTATGGTAGCACTAAACAGAGCAAACAGGTGCCCCAAAGGGCCACCATATTATGCCAGCATGTACAAAGGTTGCACGCTGTCCCCATGGGGTGGAGTTCCCATCTGCAAGAGTGTTACAAGTCACTACATTTTTCTTAATGGATCCAGATGTTAGTGGGCATAAACAAAGTTTGCAGCCACTAATGTGCTGGGTTGTGATGGCTGCTGGGATCAGGGGAGGGTATATCACCAGTCACATAGAACTATGCAAGTTCCAAGTCCCAGGCAGGTGGCATTACCACCATAGTTGTCCCCCTGCCCTCCTTGCCACTCACCTTGTGACCACTATTGGGCTCCTCTAACTATGGTGGCACCATTTTTCCCTGGTGGTCAAGTGGACCACATAATGTTTCAAATCTGCTCTTTGTTCCTGCTGTTTTAGAGGACCTCCCCCCCAAAGCCCAGTCCCCTCTGTACTCTGAAATCAGTGGTACCCCTCCCTCCCTCTGCCAGAACTTTCATTCTGGTTTTTAAGCCTGACTCCCCCTCTATGACTTCTTTCAGTAGTTCTTCTGAGCATGGGGGGGGGCTGTTGCTTGGGAGTGAGGTGCAGAGCCTAGGAAGCAGCTGAGCATGGCTCTGTAGCTTATTATGATGCCAATCATTGCATTTAAATGGCTGCCCAACCCTTTCCATGTGCAGTCATAATACACTTAGCAACTGCACCAAGAAGGGCCAGCAAATAGTGCAGAACACCTTATTGGGGCACAGTGGTGTTTGTGACTACTTTGTACAAGTTATCAGTGATTATGTATGGTGCCTCCTGTTTTCATGAAAATGTCCTCAGCAGAAAAATACTGGAATGTTTTGAAATTCAAAATTTGGAGCAACGCTATATATTTGAGTTCTGCTGACATAAACAGTGACTTGTTTTCAAGTGGATGTAGGGAACCCTAAAAGGGACTGGAATATTCTAATATGTTTCAAATACTGTGAAAGCATAAGAAGGGACTTCACTGATAATGAAGCTGTTGTGTCTCAAATTCATTTTGGTTACATTTCGTGTGGATGTGGGAGATGGAACCTTCATATTGTGGCCCAGTTCAGACTTACAATTAGAGATGCAGCGAAATTTAATTTTGCCTGCACAATTCCAGCGAAACTGTAAATTTCGCCATGTGAAATATTTTGCGAAATTCACACATTCTGCAAAATATTATGCAGCTGTGAAATGCAGAATTTCACCCACAAAATGTGGACTTTCGCCAGCGAATGGCAGAGATTCACCTGCAACTGACAAAATTCTTCCATTCACGGGTGGAATTCCACATTTCACACCCCTCAAAATATTTTGTGGAATGAAATTTGTGGATTTCACCCATCTCTACTTACAATTGGTACTGAAACCTCATACCCAAAATGATGATTTGGTAGCTCTGGAAAAGAGTGTTGGGGCCAGGTTGAATCCAAATGCTGAGTCTTTAATGTTGCTTCTTTACACGTGCAAGGTGACTAGGCAGAACATTTTGTAATTAGTATGTGTTGCTTTACAGTACAAGGCTCAGTAATATAACAGATTGCTAGAAAAAAAGTGTAATGCTTTAGACTTTGCACTTTGACTCCAGCAGCGCAGTGAAATTAACTAGTTTGGACACCCAGAATACAGTCTACAAGAAATATATGCAAGACAGAGGGTAACCTCTAACACAGAATGTCTATCAGGAAATCATGCACATCTTGTGCAAGTAAAGTGATGATTAACATTTCATTTGATGAGTACATCTCAGGAAATGCTGGTGCTGTAAGTGGCATTAGCCAGAGCCAATGTGTTAGAGTATGCTTCTTATATAACTTTAGCATTAAGGCAGCAAGAGCTGTAAATCAATGGTACTTATGCCATGGGAAACAGAGCAGGAGCTAAAAATCATGAAGCCAGTTGTTCTAATGTTTGGAACAATCAGTTATATTCACTTCCAGGCCATAGGCAAATAGTAAAGAGCTTAATCTCTAAACAGTTTTATTTTATGGAAATGCATGTGGTGTTTGATGCCTGGAGACAATCAAATATGAGGTTGTTAATTTCTTAGAATCAACACATAACTCCTACATCCCCCATATCACATTACATGTTTTCATTCCGAGGAGCAAATTAGTTCTGTTGTTCATCCACAAAACTGACGACTGTATCATGTGCAATAGCTAGTTTAATTACAGCATTTACATTTTCTGAGGAGATGATATGCATGGTTACAATCCTGATCTGATAATCATCTCCCATCCGCAGTCCTGACTGGGTCACCAAAACAACTGAGGCACATGATGATAAAATGGTTTGATAAATGATTGATGCACGGCTTGCACTGGTGAGATCCATTAGTGGGACAACCTCTGCCTGTACGGACCTTAGTCATGTTATCACAGAAACACTGCAAAGAGCAGTTTACCATCAAGAGGATTCCATGCTCCTGCTCACAATGTACACTACAGCTTATTGTAAATCTTTTATACATCTGGGGAGATACAGCAGTGAGGTTTTCAAAAGATGTATTTTGTGTCTCACAGAGGGTGTTTTTATTTACTGTTCCCTTCTGTTTTATGTGCCATCCAAACTTACTGTAAACCAAGCAATGCTGCACATCAGGCCATCTATAGTCACAGCACCCAGTCACAGTATATCCACAAAAGCAGTCGGGAGCTGCCAAAACAACTCAGCAGCTGCTCAGTAATTATTTAAGTATGAGTCTGAACAACTGCACTGCTGGCACATAGGAAAATGCATTTTAACAGCACAGTTGCTGCTACTGTAGGTGAGTAGGCCTTGCCTGCTCAACCATCAGTTTTATCCTGAACAGCAAATACACAGTATAAAAATCAGGCAGTGGCAGATGACTGTGATCCAACACAACCTTCAAGCTAAATTTAATGAGCCTCAATAGATTTTTACCTCCTAGAAGACATACACTGATGAGAGTTAGCACTGCTGGTAGTAGTGTTTGTCCCTAGTGACTATGTTGTCTTACGCATTTAGAGACAGTAGAGGGAAAAATATTAAATATGCCAACAGGAACAAAACAAATGTGGAAGAAATACACTGAAATACTCATCCTTGAACCCATCAGCCTTGGACACACAGGACTCATTTAAACAGAACTTCACAGCACCTTTGCACATTCTACCCCAAAATTGTGGCGCCTTTCAAACTACTGAAGGAAGTTATTTGAGGAACAATATGAATATTAAAAAGTGCTCTTTCAGTCAATATGAGAGACTAAAACAGTACTACTGACTTTGAACATATGGTGGCTCAAGGATAGGGTCCATTCTTGTCATGGTACAGTATTAGCAAACCCTGAACTTTAGAGACCTCATCCCCACCATGTACACACCCTCATGTGTGAGGCATAGTTGAAAAAAAAAAAATATTCACCCCTTAGCAGTCTCTCTCCCCTCATTCTCTGCAGTTCTCCCCTCCTACTTGCCCAATAAATTTCCTTCCTTAGCAGTCCCCCCCCTCCATCTCTCTCTCTCTGCCTACCAAACATCCCCCACTCTGGCCGTACACATTTTTTCTAAATCCTGCCTCTGTTGAAATGATGATCTGTCTCTCCTCCCTCACCCTATTCACACTACTAACCCTCTCACTACCTCCCACTTGCTCAGGTCATGCCTGAGTTTTACCACTCTAACCATCCCCCCACCCCATCTCAGATCTCCTGCTTACATTCTTGCTATTACTCCTACCTCCTCCTTTGAATTATGGTCTCATTTCCCTATCATCCCTCATGCATCTCTACTAATCATGCAAGATTTCTTTGCAGTTCTACACCTACTGCTTCCTTACTCTTCCGCTCTCTCATCCTCCAAACACCAGGCCTCCTCGGCATCTCCATCCAAGTGCCTAAAGCTCCACTTCCTCATCCTTGCTCTACTATTACTCTTCTCGGGGAACATCCACCCCAACTCTGGTCCTGCCATTTCCTGCACTCCTGTGATCTCATCATCTACCTCTACTCCCACAGCCCTTCTAAAAGACTTCAAGATAATACATCTAAAAATCCATATCTTGCAACAATAAACTGACCTACTACAAGCCATGCTTGCCGCTCTAAAACCAAACATTACAATAATCACTGAAACGTGGCTAAAGAGCACAGTCCCTGACCGCTCAGTCTCCATTCCTGGATACTACCTACTAAGGCAAGACAGAATAAGCAGGGAGATGGTATAGCTGTGTATGTCCTTACCTCCCTCAAATACTCCACTGTTTACACCTCCTCTAATCCAGCAACCCATGACACTTTAGCAATTCAGGTATCCCTTACATTTACTCTCCCTATCTTTGTAGCTGGTTTCCACTGCTTCCCAAACATCCATCCCTCTATCACTCTCGACCTTCTAACTTCCAACACTTCACTTTCTCACTCTGGAGAGTTATACTGTACATCCTAGATGACTTCAACTTAAATTTGCTGTCTCCTACAACCTACTAATACAAGAAATGCAGTTGGTGCCCTCAACCTTACGCAGCTGACATCGGAACCCACCCACCCCAACCATAAGACACAAAACCACTCCCTTCATGGCTGGGCTCTTACTTCCCACCCCCACAGAGTTACCACCTCTGGCATCCTTCCAGACATGCTCAGTGACCACAACCGAGTATTCATAGAAAAGTTCACAGCCTTAAATCCCCGCATAAAACCCTACAAATACATTCTTATAAATCCCTAGAATTAGAACCTGTCCTATGCAGCCTAGCCATCACCCACTAGTCCCCTCTAACTACCATCCCATCGGTTGATAGGGCCTTTGCTTACTTTAAAGATGTATTATTTTCAAACTGGAATGCTTTTGCTCCTCTCAAACAAACCAGGGTTAGGGGAAATCACCTTCCTTGGATTACCCCAGAATTTCTGGTCTGTCTCAGAGCTAGAGATCATGCTTGGAAATGCCATAAAGCTATCCAGCTTCCTAGCAATCTCATTTTCTACCACAAACTCCAAAATACCTGCCCATGGGCTACAAGTCTAGCCAAATCAGAATATTTCAAAGCTGCCTTCCTTACAAACATAAATTCCCCTTCTAAGTTCTGGTAGGTGATCCAAGCACTCTTTACCCCACCATCCTGTCCTCTCCACTTGTACTTAAGATAAATGATACCCTTGTGGATAACCCAGGTGCCATAGCTGCCGAATTTAATGCCTACTTTACCTCATGTGCCTCTGAGTTACTGAAATCCCTCCCTCCCTTCCTACCCTCCCTCCTCTTCATCCCCATTTGCCCCCCTTTCAACCTCCCTATCCCCTTTTCTCTTTCAGTTCAGTCTCCCCAAATGACACTCTAAAAGCCCTTCTCACTATCAACCCTTCAAAGGGCTCCTTCCCAGATGGCCTAGACCCTAAACTCCTCTCTCTATCTGCACCGGCTATTGCCTACCCCCCTCTCCATTATACTAAACCTCACATTCTCAACTACCTCAGTTCCAACCCCTTGGAATCATGCTGTAGTCCTCCCACTTCCCAAAGGTGGTGATTCTTCCTCCCCTGGACACCACCACCACCCTATCTCACTCCTTCCTACCCTAGCTAAACTTTAAGAACACCTAATCCTCTCCAAGCTTACCTCATAACTAACCAACACCTCCTACTTCACACCTTTCCAATCTGGTTTCAGGAAAAATCACTCTACTGTCACCTCCTTACTTCAGCTCACTGACTTTGTCCTTACAGGGATGGACAATGGCCAAATCACCTCAGTCATATTTGTCGACCTGGCTAAGGCCTTCGACACTGTCTCCCACTCCATTTTGCTAGACTCCCTGTCAACAGCTGGTCTTTCCCCCTCAACAACAAGCTGGTTTAAGGCCTACTTCACTGGTAGAGCACAATCAGTCAAGATCTCTGATGCCACTTCCCTTCCCCTCCCAATTAAAACTGGTGTCCTGCAGGGCTCAATGTTAGGGTCCTTATTACTTTCAATTTTTCTAAATGACCTCCCATCTGTCTGCTCACCCTCCTCTGCCATACACATGTACACCGATGATACAGTCCTTTATACATCTGACTAAAGCCCTGCCGAGGTTACTTCCAACTTACAGTATGACTTTGACAAAGTTCAGCTCTGGTTTGCTAACCATCAACTTTTTCTCAGTGCTAAGAAGACTGTCTACATGACCTTTGGCACAAGGCAGAGACTTTCTAAGCTCCCCTCCCTGCCCTCCTTCCACACCCTTGATGGGACTCTTCTCGAGGACACATCCTCCTTCAGATACTTAGGTGTTTGGCTGGACCAACACCTAAGCTTCTCTGGATATATTGAAGGCATCCAGAAAAAATTTCCCCCAGGCTTGGTGCCTTGTTCAGGAACTGTAGCAGCATCCCTCCTATGGCTAAGCTTCAACTTGTTCAGAAGATGATCTTGCCCATTTTTGACTACTGTGATGAAGTCTAAAGTGCTGCTCCCAAGTCCTTCCTGACCAGATTGGATACCCTCTTCAACTCCCTCTGCCGCTTTTCCCTTGATACTCCTCCCCACTCCCACCACTGTGATCTCTATCATGCTCTATCCTTCCCTTCCCTCATAAACAGGCGACTCTCCCACTGTGAAAAATTCACCTCCAAGCACAGGCTGGGAGAACTCCCTTCCTAACTCTCCTCCTTTTTTATAACTCCCCCACCTCCCTCACACTCCCTAAGATCAGCCGACTCTCGAACTCTTGTGGTCCCCCGCAGAACCACCTGCATCGGTCAGTCTGGTTACTCCCACCACCTCCCAAAAATGTGGAACTCCCTGCCCTTTCAAATCCATCACTCATCTACTGATTATTCCATCAGCTTTGCCCTCAAAAATTTCATTGCGCCTAGCCATTCCTGCTATGACCCTCCATAACTCCCCCCTTCAAACCCCCTCCACTTTCCTCCTCCCTCCCTTTATCCCTATTATTCCCCCTGCAAGCTTTCCCTTCTACTCCTCTATGATGTCCTACTTCATCCTAAGTTATCATCATTGCTTGTCCCCTCCCTCACTGTACACCAAATAACCTCAACCCCCCACTACTCTCTGTGCCCTGTTCAGGGCTAGGTCTTGGCCCTCTTCTCGCACATTTCCCTCTCTTCTGAAGTCTTTTCCCCAGTGCTGCCTACTTCCCTCTTGTCATGCCCTACCTCTACTGTCACCAACATCCTTCCCTCCTGTTGCGCTCTACCTCTGCCTTGTGAAGGCAGGGCCTTACAGCTTACTGGAGGGGCCAAGCCACAGCAGTCCCTTCTCTCTCCCCCCTCTCCTCCTTCCTGGTGTGCTTGAACTCTCACTGCCTCCAACCTGCTTCCCTCCCAAATGTGCTTGACCACTGCCTTGTGCAGGCAGGGTCCCCAGCATTCTGGAGGGGTCAGGTCAGGACTGATCCTCTCTTTTCCTTCCCCTGGCTTCCTCCCTCCAAATCCCCCCCTTGCTCTCTGCCTATACACATCTATGCCCCCAACTCAACCCTCCACCTTATATATATATTTTTTCTCACTTCCTTACCTAGCCCTAGCAAATTAGCTGACCCCCTATTCTCTAATGCACTTACAGTATTGTCTGCCTTGCACTTTGTTACACCCTTGCATTATATTACTCTCTCTGTGTCTCTCCTCACAATCTTCCCTTAGCTCAATACTCCTAGTGCTCTTCCAGCTTTTTTCTAACTTCAAAACTATGTCCATCAAGTGTTTGCCAAATGTTTATTCATACTGTTATACCTAACTAGCTCAAAACTGTTAGCATTTATCCCTCCTAATTCATACCTGTTAGCATTCCCCCTTCTCATCACTTCTGTGTAGCGTACTCACATTTTGAATGTAATCAGATTGTATACCTATATTGTGAATCAAACTTCTGTATACCATCCTCATGTCCCCCACCCCAGTCTCAGGAGACGAGCAACTCGTTGCTCAGTGTGCCTTCCTGGTGAAACATTTCAATAAATAAATAACTCTACTTTGTATCATCAGTGAGATAAAGGACAGAAATCTTGTGTGAAACTGGAACCCATGAGAAGTTAAGCAGCTATAATGCTGCAGTTCAGCAGTACCTATTATATTTAAAGTAATGTGAGGAGAGTTGTTCATTATGATTTTTTTCAAACACCCAAGGTGTGTGATGCCACATAAACCCCAACAGAGATGCTTAAGGGATTTAACTACGTCTCACACATGAGGGTTTGTGCAAAAAAATGAGTAGATACAACGCTCCATATCTTACCTAATTGCTGATTTCCACACTTTAACCTGATACCTGCCATCTGCATGTTTAGTTTATTGCGCCTTGTTCACTATCTTTTGCTTGCTATCTCGCTTATCTTTCTGGCTCCCAGCATTTGCTCTTTAAAACTGGAGCCTTTTATGTGCTGTAGAAGGGTAACGTATCCTGACTGTTTGCACAAACTGAAATAAGAAAAGAAGATTTTCACAAATTAAAATAAGACATGGAAAACTATATAATGGCAAGTCACAGTACATGAATTCCATGTATTATGACATAGGTTGGTTATTCTGGTGTTTGAAAGTGATCATTCATTAGTTAATAAGCTACTCATAATGGCCCCTATGCACATAGGGACAAGAATTACATTCTGGAGGCACGTATCCCACCTGTGGAGCTCTGCACCTGTGGACAGGTGCATACCAGTAGCATTCACTACTGCCAGTCACCTGTCCATGGCCCCGCCCCCAGCACACAGGTTCGTGCAGGGCAGACAGGGTTGGGGTTGTGGTCCCAGGCAGGTGGCAAATCCAAAGGCCTGCCTGGGACCCACAGTGGAACCCCCCTGCATGATGGCATGGGACCAGGTTAGTGAATTGTAACCCATGCCTTTGGCGGAATCTCCTGCCCCAGAACACAGGTTGCACTGGCCCTGGGCTGTGGTACCACCGCAGGCACAATAGCAAGACACCTCTATCTCCCACCACATCATCCACACCACCTCCAACCCTCTCACCTGGTGGCCAAGGGCTGATGGGGGTAATGCCCACCACACACCTTCCCCACCGCCTGCACTGGGGCTGGGGCTTATGTGTGCCGGGGGGGGCCTAAGCTGCAGAGACCAGAGGCAGACTCCTACTTTTGGAAGGAGGGAGGGAGCTTGAGACCGTTAGTGCTGGGAGCTGACTCTGTGAGTGTGCAGCCATGGCCATGTATGGTCATTATGGCAGGGAACCCCCTGCTGTAGCCTGTTATGTCCTCCGCATCCCTGCAGACAGCACTGCAAGTGGTAGTGACTGCCGTGTAGAACCACCATGCCCTCCCACCTGCCCCTGACACACTGCTGTCCACATGGCCGGGGACTGGGTGCATAGAGGCTGCGTGCCCCCCCGTAGAGCATCCCACATGTGGGGCACAGTGGCCGTGGAGTGGCTCCAGGCACCAGATATATGGCATGTAGCCACTCCACCTCTTCCTGCATAGGGGCCATAATAAGTATGATTATTTACCCCATAGCTAATATCAGTGTTTGTACTAACAAAGTTTATGGATAGAGGGTGGGCTTTCAACCAGTCAGATCGCTCCTTTTACCTGCACATGAGACACACATTTTTTATAAAGAGTGTCTCATGTACAGGCGCCTTGGAAACTGGTTCATACAGAAGAAGCATTTTAAAGAACTAATGTACTGGCTGGAATTCATACCAATTTTCAGATGCAGTTAGCGATGTCTAAAATATTTTTTCTTTTCTGTTTGCTAACTAGAAGATTTCCACCTGGCAGTACTGGGCTGATGTGTGTGGCAACATTCTGCTTGGGGGCTAAAAACTCAGTTCGCTTCCTCCCACTACCTCATCAGAAATGTGACCAAACACATTGAGGCACCACAACACTTGCAGCCGCCTGAGCAGTGACTTTCACAAGTTACCAATCAAACTGCAAGAAATTATGACATCATTAGTAACCAAGAAGAGTCAATTCCTGCTGCTTCATGTGAAAGAGAATAATTGGGCAGTGAGAAATAGTTTCCCATAGTACTAGTGATGTCACAGTCAGTGTGGTCTCAGTGTTGATGACGGAGGAACAGAACTGACTTTTTCAGCCTCCAGACAGAATGCTGCTCCACACATCACCCTAGTACTGCTCGGTGGAAAATCTTCTAGTTAGCAAACAGAAAAGAAAAAATGCTTCAGATATAAGAAGTGATAGCTAACTGCATCTGAAAGTTACTATTAATTTCAGACAGTATACTAGCTCTTTTAACTTTTGATACATTATTTATTGACATTGATCACTAAAAGGAATAATGCATGACAGGGTGTGTGTCATGTTGGGATAACATCATTCCTTGAATGGTAGGGCACGAGGCAGCAGGCCCAAGAAGTGATGTTATCCCATCACTACACACACCCTGAAGTGCATTATTCCTATTATACAATGGCTCCTATGTAAAAAAAAAAAAAGAGATGAAAATGTACATTTTAAAGTATATTGTTCCTGTTTTTTTCAACGGGTAAGTATACTTTCCAAAAAAAAAAAAAAAAAATAGTGCTGAATGACTGCCAGTAGGTGGAGCTACTGTTACTGTGGCTCTGCAATCTGCAACAGTAACCCCTCTCTGTGTTATCTCTGGCTGTGACACATTGTCATCGTACTCCCCCCATGTCTCTTTTGATTGTTCATGGTTTTGTATCAAGAGACTGAAGTTTGAAACAGAAATCTCTCCTGCTTTTGTTGTGGGACCATAATGTTTTACTGTGAATTTGTCTGCCCACCTGACCACAGAAGAGAGAGCTTTTCAGTGAGTACAGGGTGGCCTGTGGTGTATAGAGACTGTAGATGCTTCCAGAGGTTTTATTACAGTTTGAAAGGTCTCCTGGTAGTTTCTTGTATTGAGTGTTTGTACCAGGAGACCACAAAATGAAAGTAGAAGCTGGCCGTTCTGCGATAGTGAACTCCATGTATTTTTCTTTTAAACTTCTTTTATTGAGTTTATCAAGTAAAGACAGACACAAACATTTAATCCTGGGACATTTCCCAGGCCACAGCCCAACATGGCTGTGGTGACAATACATACACAAAAACTATGTACATACACAGCTGCCATGGGAACTCTTATAATCATATTGCCTTCATCCATAGCCTGTTATTGCCTGAGGTAAGTTTTATACCTAAACCAATTATGGTAAATGCGTTCGCAATACCTCAGTTGAGTGTCCCCTCAGGGAGAACATAAAATGGTGCCTATTCGGATATCATCTACAAAACTAAAGCCCAACAACTGTGTCCCCAGGAAGGAGAGAGAGTCCACCCCACCAGTAACAATTTAATTGATCCATAACTTCTTGTATTGCATACATGATATAGGTAAATAAGAGTGTAATGCACACATCATTAAGGAAAATCAAACGCAACTACAAAATCTCTTACATTCCAATGCTTTCCATGAGTGTCTAACTAATAACACTCAGACAGACCGACCCGCACCTGAAGGCCCTTAACTTGGACTGAGTATAGAGCCTCCATACCCATCCACCTTCTACTGTAAATCTCTTTTCTGCCATCTATAAGCATCTGTCTTCTCAGCCTACCCATCACTTGGATCAAATCTCTCACCCACTGCTCATAGGTATAGATCAGATCATTTTTCCAATGCTTAAGGACAAAGACCTTAACCAGGGCAGATATAAGAGCTATACCTGGCTGAGGTCCTTGAGACCTGGATCATATCATCCAATATACAAATCTCTGGCAGAATATATTCTGAGCAATTTAGTAAAGAATCCATATTCTGTTTGATATGAGTCCATAGTGAGTGAATTTTGGAACATTGCCACATCACATGAAGAATGTCCCCAGGTTCTGTATTGCATCTAAAACACAGGTCCGTCTGTCTGAGGCATCCAGCACATAGTTTGGCAGGAGTATAGTAGATGTTAGAACAGATGAAGTATTGCATAACCTTGTACTTGGGTACAGGGATGTATTTAGCACTCTTCCATATTTCTTTCCATTCAGGCCACAGGAGAGCTATGTTTTTCTCCCAGTAAGGGATCTGAGCAAGAGTCTCCGAACCCAAAAAATCCAATACCACCCTATATACTTTAGAGATGGGAGCTTGAGAATAATTAATCTCCCATAATTTATCCCAGGTGAAGGGAACTACATGTTTTAAGAAAAAGTAACAGGTGGTACAGTATGTGTTTTGTTGTGAAGCCCATGCTGACTAAGTCTTCCAGTGGGGCGTAACGATTGGTCGTGAAGCTGATACTAAGCTTGTCTTTTTCATTTGGCAGTGGGGAGTCTGGAGAGGAGGTGGCAGTGTGATAAGTGACGTGTGACAGTTTTACATTTCACTTTAACGTATATTCTTTTTTTTAAGTAAAAAAATGGATGTTCTGCAAGTGTAAGTGCAGCGAGTGGTGAGAAGCCAGTCACAAAACTGGCTTTCACTTTCCTTCAACATACTGTACAACATGCATTGATTTTTCCTTAGGTGATTTGGTCATGTGTGTGTTGGGACTAAATTTATGATGTTATGCTGGGATAACATCATGGGTCCAGCCCTATACTGACTAATCAGAGCCCAGGATTCTTTCTTTCCATTGTATAATAATATACTAATAATGATGTGGATACCAGTCTTATGGTTATAAGAAAGGGCTCAAATTTAGCACTGACAAGAGACAAGCCACTGCTTGAAATTTCCATTTTACCAGTTTAAAGTCTGACAAGCAACGGGTACCTGACAATGTTCATTTTTTTGGTTCCACCATAGACGTTTTCCCCATCTTGTGTTGATGCTGAATGCAATGTCCACTCTCTACTGTACCAATCAAGTGACTAAATAGAAGCACAGGGTCAGTAGCTCAAGTACTAAAAGGCAGTGCACATACCAAGGGCATAATAGTCAGTGAAAGCTGTATAGGTTGCACAATGGAAGGCACCAAAAAGTAGTCAGCACTCACAGTATCAAAGTTAAAGTTCAAATATACAAAGTCCCATGCCAGTCTGAAATGTCACAACGTGTATCACCATGTGTGCATTAGCAAGCCTTGGTCTGGTCTGTAAGCTAGCCATGTCTAGCAAATAATGCAGGAAGTTGGTGTACGACCACAAAGCCAGTTGGCTATTTATGGATATGATGGTCATTTGTTTTCTTTCTCCTGCTGTTGTAACTGGTTTCACACTACAGTTGAATGGATGAGACACATGTTGATTTTACTGGATGTGGTATTGTAAATAAACTTCAGCTCTTTTGCACAGCCACTGCAGACTGGCATGTAACGCTGTATATTTAAACCTTCTTTGAAACTTTGAGTGTTGAGCACCCTTTGGTGTTTGCTGACGTGCAACCCACACTGTTTTCAAGTAACTAAATACTTTGTCCTGCCTGACTAGTGAGGAGCCTATCTGTCAGACTCACTTGTCCTGCCTGTGTGCTATTCCTGTCAGTAACTGAAGTCAAGCCATCACTGGCTAAATGGGGCCAATGCTAGCCAGCTGGGACTGGAAAATGGAAAGTGGTTTAGAGATGGTGGTGCTCCGTAAAAAGGTAACAGGTAGGCACCTGAAAGCAACACAAGACAGAAGACTAAGACAGAGCTGGGTAAGTTAGTCAAAAATGGCACTTGAATCAGGGTTCATTATGTAGTGAAGCATCACGCATAACGTGTATTCATCGGGGGTGAATGACAGGGAGCACAGAGGTGTGAATGATAGGGAGCACAGAGGTGTGAATGATAGGGAGCACAGAGGTATGACCAAAGAATGAAAGCCAAGCAGGTTGCCATCAATAAGCCTCATTTCCTAGTGTGTGAGGGAAGGTCAGCAGCAGTCTAGTGAACAGCGAATAACTAAAAGACAGTGAACATGGTATGGTCTGGCATTCGTTCATAGCACACAGCAGCAAGAAAGCAGCAATCAGAAGTCGGGGTGACTGAGGCCCAAGAAAAGAGACAAACACAGAAAGGTAGCCACTTCGAGCCTTTGCCACTTCAAAACTGAACTAAGAAAATTCCTCACGCCCCCTGAGCAGTGCTTCTGCCACCTCTATCCACCGATGTGCATTAGCTCCCCAAAAGCCTGGCCCGGCCCAGATTGCACGCTGTATTCCGTTGCCTATGCCCCCTCCCCTACTACCTCCCATATTGCCTCTCCTATCTCCCTACCCTCTCTAAACCCCCCCCAACACTACTTACCTCCCTTAACCCTCTAACACCATGTCCACAACTAGCTAACCTGCTGGGTCTTGTCACTGTCTCCCACCTTTCTTCTGCGGCACACCCCAGTTAGACCCAGGCTCATTCCTAGTGCTGCTGCTACTACCTACTCACCATTATTCCGTTCCTGTACCTTTCTGACTTTGCACTTTTCCTCCTCATCATGGGTGAGATCCCTTATAATCTGCTGTTCCAAATTTCTGTGAACTCTGTAATATTGTTGACATTACTATAATACTGTATACACTATATATTTAGAACTGTTTGTTTTGACAATGCCTCACAGCTGCTTATGTTCCCACCTGTCTTGTCTCCTTTTTTTTATTGTATGACAAGGATCCTTCGTAAAGGAGCTTTCAGCTCAAAGGATGTACTTCCGACTTTTCTAATAAAATAACTTAAAAATAAAAGGTATTTAAAATTAAGCAGTGCAGGCTTTCCTATTAGTACCTGAGCACCAAGCAGAGAGTCTTTACCTTACCTGCTTTATACCAGATGACACGGTGCTGCTCAAACTGCGATGGGGAGTGGTGTCTGAATATGAGACGGGCAAAAGAGCAAATATCTGGCAGACTGAGTCTGTATGTATATTTAAAAAGAATGTCAATGTACTGTAAGTGAAATCACAAATCTAAATGCAAAAAGAATTAAGTTATTTTTTGGAGGAGATACTTTTTCAATTGAAGGGTCTCTTCCTCTCATACTGGGAAGTATTTAGAGTAAATATGGTTATCTTTATGATTTGTCACTGGTTGAGCAGAACGGTAGGGAGGGATATTTATGTTTAGTACCAGAACTATGTGTACGTATAAGGTTCAAGAAAGAAAGAGAGGGAGGGAGTAAGAGAGATTGAGAGACTGTGCGTGTGTGTGTGTGTGTGTGTGTGTGTGCATAAGAAGCAAATGTGAACAAGTTAAAATTGGTGGAGTGTTGATTATTGTGGCGTTTGTGGGTGTTTGATTAGTCTTGGTGGGGAGAAGTTAAGTTTGCCTGCACGCTCACTGCATAAAAATAACTGAAAGAAGAGTAAAGGCTGAAACATGGCAATGGTTGAGGTTGGGACTGGAAGGGTGTGCGGGCTCAGGTTGTGGATTAGTTTTGTTTGTGAGTGAAGTCCAAGAAAAGAATGCTGCTAACTTTACCAGCCTTGTCCATCGCCCTCCTACAAGAGGATTCCTGCACACACTGAGGCCCCTGATGAAGACTAGTAAAAGGTCAAAGCACTCAGGGTGTTCATCTCTTGTCGAGTATGTATTTTTACTGTTCACTGTTATGCACCATCTTGATGGCCTGAGTCATGCCTGAAACCATTTTCTGGGACCAGTGTACCCACCTGGTTAACAAATAAAACCTGTACAGGTACATTTTCAGGCCTGTTCTTCATTCATCATGTGTTGGCAATAATCTCACCAAGCACTTTATATACAGTAAACGTGCTTTGATTTATTGAATCAGTATTGTCTCTAGAGAATGCATGGATCCTTTTGCATGGGTGTATGTTGGGGCCAGCTGCCTTTTTGTGCATTGGCTCAGAAAGGGGTCTTCATGTTTATTTTTGTCTATTTTCTAGCCTATTACCCTGCCAACCTGGTAATGACCCAAGCACATAGTGGCCTTACTCGCCATGTTGTCTTCCTCCTGGCTTCTAGGCCTAATCTGTAAAATGACCTAAATCTAGCAATGGTGCAGAAGAGATAAATCACCTCCACTGCCATCCTGGCTGTATGGCCAGCCTGCAACCACCAGACCCCCACCACCAGCATTCCTTAGAGAATCATGTGGGCTTTAAGAATAAACATGTAGTTCTCAGTATCACTACAGAACTCTAGAAAGACTCCAGAAAGAGAGTAAATGATGTTTCTCTTCCATTTTAAGATATTCTCAATTTAGCCACCAAGATATGACAAGTTGCCAACTACGGTCAAGCTCAGTGGCGAAGGTTTTTCATTTCATTGTTATTCAAAATTGTAGGCCAGTTGCAAGAGTAGTCTTACTGATATTCCTCAGGATAGCAGAATCGTTCACTTTCAGTTTGCTGGTCTTGTATTCTAAGAATGCACAGGAGACCAGTCTCACAGTATAACTTTATGAATAGTCTCTATGTCAATATTAACACACAAATAATATCCTGAGATCCTGTCAGGTAATCTCTGACATTCCATTGTCAATTTAAAACTTTACCTGCACAGCTTAGATCACCCTAAATTTGTCTTAGGTACTTTTTCCTGATTGCGTGTTTGTATTGTTAAGATGTATTGTGTTACTATTTAATTGTGTACAGTATTTCATAACTTGTATCGGATCTATTTGGTTTGCAGTATGGTAAGTATTAAACTTTACAACGATTTCATTACTATTCAGCTGACAGTCAGGAGCCAGATATTCAAAGGTTAACACTGGCACTAGTAGGTTATCTGGGTTTGTACAAGTTTTTGGGGTGGGGTCTATATTCAGAGGGAAAACACAGAAACCAGTGCTCTACATGGAAAGTCTAGGTGCAGCTGTACCAAAAGGCAAGCAAGGTACAAAGACAGAGAAAACGTACTGCACACACCAAGCATACTGAAAGTAAAAGTGCTTTATTCTGCACAAAAAATCCAAACAGGAGAATACCCTGGCACTCTGAGGGCCTACTGCCTGTTCATCACCTGATGAAGAGGCATAAGCCTTTGAAGCACCGGGGTATTCTCCTGTTTGGATTTTTATTTACAGTATCCTCTGTGTGCACAGTACTTTTTCTGTGTGTGTGTCTCTCTCTACATTCAGAGGCCCCTATAGCATGCATTAAAGCTGTTAATGGCCAGTTGATAAGACAACGACAATCACATGCAAATGGGGGTCTCCTCCTGCATACGAACACAGCAGTATTTCCAAAGGTTTGCATTGCAGTCCTTCAGAAAGTTTATCATCCAAAATGAAGCAGCAGTTCCTGTCTGTACAGCACCAGGTCTAAACACCACAGCATTCTATTAGAAGCCAGCACCTACTTTTGGCATTTAATAAGAGATTTAAAAGTTATGTTTATTCAGGCATTTTGTACTATCATTAAAGTTCTTATTAAATACAAAGAGTTGTTGATGGCATCCAATAGAATGCCCTGGTATTTAGACCTGGTGCTGCAGAGCCAGGGAATGCTGCTTCATTTTTGATAAACTTTCTGCAGGACTGTAATACAACTGGCCAGCCCCATGGAGTGAAGTTCTAAACTGATGAGATAGACATTATAAAATCCATATTCCCTTTGAATATCTATGCTACTTAACTTGAAAATCACTCACTGTTTGACTGCCAGCCAGTGATGATGCTGCCACGCTGCTGCAATATGTTCCCTAGGGACAGCACCCGGTAGACCCTAGCTGCAATATCCAACTCCACTGCAAAACACACAGTAATCCTGCACTCAGAAACTGCCTTAGTGGTTCCTGAGTGCAGGATTACTGTGTGTTTTGTGATTGTGGGTTGCCTACCTGTTCCTGCACCACAATGATTTCTGTGATGTGCTGCTTTTTCTTGTACCTGTGGACCAACTGCACTGCAACCTGCAGCTCAGTGTTTCTGGGAGATGCATATACAGCAAGTTTATATAGTCCAGTTCTGATGAAAGGCATGGTGTATGCTCACTCACTGCAGCTCATTTAGCAGCCATCTGAGAATGTGAGAGGGCAACAGTGTCAGTCACCTAATTGGGATGCAATGCACGTGCCTGGACTTGCTGGTAGGGGGGGATGGAAAGTGTGATGTTCAGGGTGCAGGCAGGACAGGCGATGGGCCACTAGACTGCCAATTTCACGGATCCATTTGTCGACCGGCATTCAAGAGGTGGGGGCAGGGGTACCAGTGTACACCAGGGCTAGTATAGGGTTGCTGGAACAGGAGATTGGGGTAGGGGGTGCCAGCAGGCAACAGGGAGTTGTGTGACACTACAGATCATGTGGTATGGGGGTGAGGGGTGCCCCTAGACACAAGAGATAATGGTATAATATATGAGATGGGTGCTCATGGTAGAGGGTGCCACTAGACACCAAGGAAAGGCAGCAGATTTATGACACAAGTGACTGGATTGTGGGGGGGATCACTAGACATGAGGGAGAAGTGGTGGATTTACTGAATGGGTGATTGAAGACTGGGGGAGCCACTAAACACCAGGGATATTTGTCAAAAGCAGGAAGAGGTGGCTGATTTGAAAAATTGGTGATTGTGGGAGCCACAAGACAGCAGAAAGTTTTATAATTTATTTATTTCATTTTTGTTGACCGGGTAAGTGCACTAGATAAATTCTGCCTATTTTCAGGCACGACCTGGTGGAGGGGAATACAGATGAATGCCAACTGACCTTGAACCAGATTAAGCTGTTGGTGGTAATTTTAGTGAATGGGGGGAAATTTGGCCAGGACACCGGGGAAATTCCCCTACTCTTTTTGAGAAGTGCCATGGGATCTTTAACATCCACCTGAACTACCACCACAACAGGTAGATAATCTCATGAGGTGGGTGATTGGTGGTGGCAGGTGCAGCTAGAAACCAGTGAGACGATACATAAGATCACAGGATGGGGGTTTGGGGGTGCCACTGGGTACCAGGGAGATATGATCCCATGGGATGAGTGAACGGGATGCAGGGGGTGTCGCTAGATATGAAGGAGATAGCTAACTTCTTGGGACAGGTGTTTGGGGGGGTGCTGGACACCAGGGATGACATGGCAGGCACACACAGGATGCATTCTAAAGGGCCTCTTCTCACCATGTAAATGAGTCCATAGTGGGCATGCTAATGGCACTTTAGCACCTTGCATGCCCAATAAGCTCACTGGTATTGTGCAGCTGAAAATAGCACTATGGCTGGAATTAGGGACCTACACTATGCAGAGAGAATCAAAAAGTTAAACTGTACACACTAGAGGAAAGACAAAAAAAGGGGGACTTGTTACTTTTACATGACATACTGAGAGACCATACTTTAGTTGAGGATTATTAGCATCAAGGTAAGAACTTCAGTATCCATTACGAGAGGTCATTCATCAAGACTGAGAGGTGGCAGATTTAGGAGTGGCAGGAGAAAATATTTCTTCTATGAGAGGGTTGTTAACAACTGGAATGGTCTACTGAAGGACATAACTACAAGCAGGAATAAGGTTATCTTTAAAAAAACGGCTGGATAAGTACTTGCTTGAAGGTGGAAACCTGATTACGTACAGTCTCATCTAGGAGCTCCTAAGGGCCATGGCCTTATTTTGCTCCTCAACAATAGTGACAATAGTAATAGTGACAATAGTGGCTTCTGGTGCTATCTGATCCTGGGGTGCAATTCCCTGTGGGATGGACACAGCCCCAGTCCATGTCAGGGCAGTGCAGTTTGACTTAGCACTGTGCTGACAAGGGCCAATCTTCAGTCAGATAGTGCCAGTCTGCTACCCGACTGAATATAGCAGCTTCTGGGCCAGGTGCACGTGAAGGCACAACACAACCCTTTGTACTGCGCTTGCATCTGTTTTTGAATATCTGGCCCCAGGTGTCTGAACTAACTAGAAATGAGTCTGAAACATGACATCCAAAGATTTTACAGCTTAGTCGTTGACAATGTATTGTCACTTATTTTGCATATCATTCTTTTGTTCAACCTTTACAAATTATATGTTTTATACATTACATTTATATGCATATCCATCCCTTAAAAATGCAAACTTTTAAACAAAACAGCCAAAGAACAGTTCATTAAACCATGAGCTATGAACTCACTGCAATTAAAGTTAATTATATAATGATGTCCGAGAATGCCACACTCTGACTGGTTGACTGGCACCTTTCAGTTGTGGTAAATCCTAGCATAATGCATGCAAAAGGTGCCAGCCAGCCACATCTGCAATCACCCCCATTTTTAAATCAATCTGACCCCTTGAACATCAATGCGGTAAAACCACCATATTGACTCCCTGCTAAACGCAGTGCTAAAATGCGATGGTGCAACACTCAGAATAAATAAAAACAACTTCACAAAACAGTCAGAAAACCCAAATTGGGGCCAAAATAGTGTTTTTCAAGTTTCTCCCCTGTAACCACTTCCACCCGACTTACCTCTCAAGTGTTTTTTCACTGTCTGCTTGGCCCCATTGCCACATTCCCCAGACCATTTCTGCTGGCAAATCCACACTATACTACATGATCGTTCACAATAAATAAATGGCCCAATGTCCCCCACCAAAAAAACACTCCCTTTCCAGTCAGACACACTAAAAAGAAATGTAGCACATCAACAGGCAAGCTCACTCCAGAAGCAGACCGTTAGGTATGGCAGCCTGTCAGAGGTCGCACTATGCTGTCACCAGACCTTATGTACCCATCAGAACTCCCACCATGCAGACAGCCACTCAGAACTCCAACACGCTCTCTCTTTATTAAAAAAAAAGAAAAAGCAGCAACTTTGCATCTGTCACTCTGTCTATGCATGGTAAGTGGGTGGGGGGCAGAAGGGGGTTGGTGGACTACCTCAACCATAATCTGTCTAGCAACAAGGGACTATATAACAGGGAGGAAGCACTATATATAAAAAAAAGTAAAAAAAAAAAGAAAAAGAAAACATTATAGCTAGTTTTTTTTACATACTTTTATTACAAGACATTGTAAAATTGCAATAAACCACTCCAGGGTGTGGGTTATGCTGGGATTTATCCACTTCTGGTGTGGTTTACTCACTCAGCCTGTGGTCTTGTTACCAAACTACACCAGGCATGGGTAAATCCCAGCACAACTCACACCCTGTCGTAGTTTATTGCTTAATTATAAAATGGGTAAGGAAAATCCTCTGTTCTGACTGGTTGTTACCTGTGCATTTGATCTGTCTAGAGCACAGGTAAAAACTAGTACCCAGTACCAGGTTGTAGTACAAGACAAATCAATGTGCCACATAGAATTTTCAAATCCTAAAAGCTGCTATCCTGACTCCACACTAATGAGGAAAACTTTGTCCACAGCATGGTCCACAAGTAAAAGAAACAAGTTATGACCACCACATCTCAATGTGCAGAACAAATTAAAAAATGAAGCAGAAACATTTTATAATGGTAATCAACCTTCCAAAGTAAACTGAAAAGCATCTGCTCAAATCCCTCAAGTGCTAAACCACTACGGTTGTGCCTACTGTACTTTATTCCATGACAGCTGGTTGCGTTGTTCCCATTTCAGTTATTTTTACTTTTTTTTTTTGAGCGGACTGTTAGAAAGTGAGTTCAACCTGTTTATATTATTGGATACTAAAATAGAATAGTTATCCTGTTCATCTTCTCCTGCCTGTCCACTGCTTCTACTGCCGCTGCCTATTTACTTGTAACTGCCAGTCAATGCCACTTGCTCTACTGATACCTCCTGCCATATGCTTGCTTACTTTAATTTTTATGAACCTGAAATTTACATTTCTACTTCACTTTCAAATTATGAAGAAACAAACTCAACGAACTGTTTAAGATGAAGATCAATTGAGCTCGTGCTCGAGCTCCCATTTCACTATCCAGTGTAAAAGCAGTGTAAAAAATGTCATAAATAAATCCAGTACAAACCTAGATTGCAGGCAAGAGGCATCCAGGTTGGTGGAGAGGCTTTCTAGTTTCAACCTCTCCATAGCAAAAAAAAAAACTAAACTAAAACTACTATTACCAATAAACTAATTTCACTACAGTATTACTAAACCTAAAATAAGCAGTAAAGTAACATACACCATAAGATAGTGTGTGTTTTGGTTTTTTATTATTGTGGGGTGGGAGTGTGCCATGAACTAATGGACACAATAAAAAAAATACAGCTATGGAAGTCTACATAGGAAAAAAGTCCTCAAGAAAAACAAAACACATCAAACCCTTACAGGCAGAAGAACTATTTTATGTACAAATACATAAAAAAGTTACTTTTTTGTATTTACACCACTTAATTTTAATTGTAACACCACTATAAACAACAAACTCCCATTTTATTAATGCAATAAGACACTCCCGAGATGTGTATTAGACAGTTCTAATGTATGGCCAGGTGCTGAAGGCACTCAGCCTGTGGCCTTGTACCTTACTACACCCCTGGCTGTGCATTAGAACTGTCTAGTACATACCCCATCATTTCTTATTGCACTGTACTATATTCACTGCTTTCCCAGGACACTTTAGATCTAGTTCATCTCATGAGGTTTCCTCTTGGTTGACATTTTTTAAATAAACATAAGAAAAAATATGTGGTTCACCTTAATGGAAAACCACATTCATCTTCCGAAAGCTGTAGTCTGACACTTTATACATTTCAAAGGATATGAAACTACAAATTGTGTAAAATTCTGTAAATCAATGTTTAGAAATACACATCCTTTGAATTTCCTTTTGTTTTGTTTCTGCATACCTAATAAGAACAAACTCTAGCCAGAGCCAATATGGCTGTGGCAAGCTGTCAAATGACCAAATTTGCACCTGTGCATTGAAAATTTGGAACGACCGGGTGTAACTCAGCCATTTTTTTGACTTGTCTCACCAAATTTTCAACATGGCCTTTTTAGGAACCCACCTCATGAAAAGTGCCACTGTCATTTCATTCACTTGCCCCAAAAGATGATTTTGCAGTACAACCATGCCATTCTGTGCCACACATGTGAAAACATGTTTTGGGCAGGATGCAAAAAATGACAGCTGTACTGTTAATAAGGAGGTGTGCAAAAATGGCAACGTTGAAAATCTGGAATAAAAATATTAAAAAATTGGCAAAGTTGGGAGCATGTGTAGAAATTGCACAATGTACACTCATAATGACGTCATTTGGAGGAATTTTTTCACTACATTTGTAACATGCACTTTTTGGGACCCCACATCATGAAGAGTGGCACTGTCATTTCGTTAATTGGTCCCAAAAGGTGATTCAGCAAAATCACCTTTCGGGACTGAGTAACAAAATGACAGTGACAGTGTTCATGAGGTGGGGTCCCAAGAACTCCATGTTGAAAATTTGGGGCCAAAATTCTTAAAAATGGCTGATACAGTATATCAACATAAGTTGAAAACCCCATTGAGTGCCATTACAGTACAAGTCACATTAAACTGTTTCTCCAATGAGTTGTTTTAGCATTTCTAACTGAGTTGCTTAAGCGTTGCTAAATCTAACCCAAAGCCTTGCACAAACTGTTTCTTAAGAGTTTAAATGCAGTTTTGCATTGCATTGTGACTGGACTACAGATGCCTTCCAACTGAACTGCAAACAAATTTTACAAACATTGCTCTTCAGCTGGTTAAGCACCGAAAAACAATGCAATATGATTTGCCAGTGCATTGCCAGTTTGCAAAAAACAATGCTAAACCAACTCATTGGTGGCACAGTTTAATGTGGCTTGTACTGTACACGGCGCTTACCTTTGATTCTTCAGTTTGCGGTTCAGCTTTGAAGAGTGAAGACGTGTCCTGGTCCAGAGAAGATAACAGCGCCAACCTCTGTAGGTAAGTATCGGGTAAGGGGGGGTAAGTGGAGGTGGGTGCTCAGTGGGAGAGTGGGAATGGGGGAGAGGGACTGGATCATTGACGAGTGACCATTTTCTTTTTTATAGGTAAAAAAGACATCAGGGGACTGTTTTCTTTATTTACAGGGGAAAAAACTAATTTGGGCACACTGGGGTGGGCTCCCAGTGTGCCACATTAGTGGGGGGGGACAGATATGATGCCAACACAGGGATTGCAGCCCAATGTCAGTGGGGGAAATTAATTTAAAAACTGGGCACACTGGGTGGGCTCCCAGTGTGCCATATGAGTTGGGGGGGTTCGTGATGCTGACATGGGGATTGGGCACCCTGATGTCGGTGTGAGAGACAAACAAAAAACATAAATTTGGGCACATTTGGGTGGGCTCCCAGTGTGCCACATGAGTTGGGGGGAGGGTTATATGATGCCGACATGGGGATTGTGCACCCCGATTTGGGGGCGGAAATGGAGGAAGCGGGGAGGACTGTAGCAGTTGGATGGAGCAGGAGGGTTTCATTACCCACCGGTGCTGGGAGGGAATGGAAGGAGTGGGGAGGACAGGGACAGTGGGAGGGTGTGGGAGGAGTGCACCACAAGATGGCGGAGGTGACGAAACTGCGCATACATGACATTTGCGCATGCGTAGTTGCAGTTCACAAGATGGCGATGCCAGAAATATGGAAGTAACAGCCAAAATAGTGCGGCTGTTACTCCATAGTAGCCGATTGTGGTAGAGTGTTACAAGTTGCATTGGACTTTCAGAAGGATACTTCCAAATGTCCAATGGAAGGTGCCATAATCGGCCATTTTAGGAGCAACAGATCAATCGCAAAATCATAAAAAGGTTGAGATTCTCCTTGAACTAATGCCCCGAATAATGTCTGCAAACTTGACAACCAATATTTCGGAAATTGTCACTTTTCCACTGTAATAACATGATTTCATTAGATTGATACATGAAAGCTGTATCAATATACATCTCTATGTCACTCAGAGTTCAAACTTTAAAAACTTACATTGATATCCCTAGTGAGGAATGTTAGCCTTTTCTAAAGATATTTTTTTTGAAAAGGGTTCACTGTTGATCTCTTAGGGCTGGAAAGTTAATTTTGTATAAATGAAAGCTTGGAGTCGGGGCAACATAGAGCAGTTCTATTGATACAGTTTTCATGTGTCGATGTACTAAAATAGCATTGATACAGTTTTGAAGTATATTGCTACTGTTAAAAGTACATTTCTAGAATATTTTGCCTGATTTTTTGTTTAAATTAAGAAAATACACTTTTCTACCATTTTTTTAATTTTTGTTCTCATTCAGACCTCTGAAATAACATTCAGTTGTATGAAACCCTAACTTACTTTCAAAGTGCTAGGGTGACTGCTGCTGAAAGGAACCGGCTGGCTCAGTTTTTCGGCATTGTTGACAGACTACTTAACTCAGTCTGTCTACAATCTTGTAAAGTCTTTTCTCATGAAAAATGTGAGGCGTTTAACAGGTTCTTTTTAGACAAGGTGTCTTCCATCTGGCTGGGATCTCCCTGAGCAGCTTGTTATTGGCTGAGAGTGTCCATTCCTTGCAGGATATGGGCTCTCCACCTTTGTGGGATGAGTTTGAACCAGTCTCATTGGATGACATTTCACTGGGTGGTTTCTGGTTTGTGACCCACCTGATGTGCATTGGACCCTGGGCTGACCAGACTTCTTTTATGATGCTGGGACTCGCTCAGTCCAACTGTGGTAGAGATCGACAGGTGGTCCCTTCTAGAGGTTTGTTTTCCATTTGCCCTAAGAAAGGCAGTGGTGAAGCCTCTCCTTAAGAATGTTTCCTTGGACCCTGACAATCTTGTCAACTACAGACCTGTCTCAAACCTTCCTTTTCTTGGGAAGTCGATTGAGAAGGTGCTGGTGTTGCAGCTAGAACAGCACCTGGAGAGATATGACATCTATGAGCCCTTTCAAGCTAGCTTTCAGTCTCGCCATAGTATGGAAACTGCCCTAGTCCAAGTACTCAATGATCTATCAGCAAGGGATAGTGGACAACATTCTATTCTCATCCTTCTAGATCTCTCATCGGCTTTTGACACAGTGGATCATGGGGTGCTTCTGGCTTGCTTTAGGCACTATGTGGGACTCTCAGGCACTGTTTTGTGGTGGTTTGAGTCCTACATAACCAGTAGAATGCAACAGGTAATACTGGGCTCTTTTACTTTGAGCAATGTTGCACTCTACTGTGGGGTGCCTCAAGGGGTGATCCTAGCTCCCATGTTATTTGCTATGTACGTGTTGCTCCTTGGGGAAATCATCAGATGTTATGGTTTGGAGTTCCATTGCTATGCTGATGATACCCAGCTGTATATCTTGTGCCCCTGACAACAGGACAGCTGTCTTGGAACTGAACGAGTGTCTTAAAGACATCCAGGATTAGATGGCAGCTAGCTGGCTTAGGCTCAATCCATCTAAGATGGAAGCATTACTGGTGGAGCCAGGTCATTCCATTGCTACTGCTGAAACTGGAGGCACTGAATTTCCACCATCCTTGGAGGGAATGACCTTCCATGCTGCAGATAGGGCAAAAATATGGGGGTCATTGTGGAATCCAAGCTGGCTCTGGAATTCCAGGTGCTGAGTGTTGTCTACAGTGGCTACTATCATCCATGCAATGTTGTTTGGATTAAGCCCTATCTCAATCCACCCAACCTCACAACACTAGTGCACACCTTGGTCTTGTCCAGACGGGATTATTGTAATGCTCTTTACCTGGGGCTTTCCATAAGGCTGATGTACAACATACAGCTGGTGCATAATGTGGCAGCCAGAACTGTTGCTGGGACATCTTGTTCTGAGCATATCATGCCAGTTCTCCATGCTCTCCACTGGCTCCCAGTCAGGTTATGAATCAGTTTTAAGGTTTGTTTGTTAACATGCAAGGCCCTTCATGGTCTAGGTCTGGGCTATCTGAAAGACCTCCTCATTCTATATGATCCTGGTTGTGCCCTCTGGTCAGTAGAGGCAGATCTCTTCTCGGTTCCCAGATCCTGTTTAAAATCTCTGGGTGATAAGGCGTTCAGTGTGGCAGCCCCAATCCTCTGGAATGCCCTTTACCATGAGGTGAGAGGGGCTCCTTCACTGGCCGTTTTTAAAAAATCCCTGAAAACTCATTTTTTCAAACTATGTTATGCCCTGGTTCTTTGATTGCTAATTGTTTTAGATTATAATCTATTATTTACCCATTTCATTGTAAGGCACTCAAAACCTTAGGGATTGGGAACCATATAAATAAAATTGGCATTGGCATTGACTTCTCCACTGCCCTAATCCCAGTAAGTATATAGTTATAAAAAGGTACACACAACGCAGTAAAGAGGTGACACTAGAGATACCAGGATTGTGAAAAGGAAATTGATAGAGAAATAAAAACAAATCAGCAAAGCAAAGTTAAGGAAAGTGTAAATGACAAGAGTGAAAGAAAATGAAAACAAAGATCATTGAAATGGAAAAGCAAAATTAAATATCACTGGATACTGGAAAACAAATTCAAGAAAGTACATGGGTGGTGAAAAGGAATGCTGTAGGAGAATCAATAACGGAAAGAAAAAAAGCAAGATAGATATGACACTTTGCATACCTTAAATTGCTATAAAAACTAATAGACCTGAAAAGTATTTGAAGTTTACACTGTAGTTACATGTTTATTGCATGCAACTACATTGCAGTAAAATAATTACAATATAGCTACAGTGTAGTTAAGCAACACTTAAGCTAAACTGCAACTGAAGTTTTAAAAATTGCTTCTTATTAACATTAAAAATGGGCCTTTTGTTTACATTTCTTAGACTGAAGTGTAGATAAACTATACTTGCACCTTGAAGATAACTCCTAATAGACTTTATTAGTTGGTGGATTTAAAATGCAGTTTGGCATGCAAGTGAAAGCAGTAACAGGCATCCAAAACAGGAAGTGATATCACTGCTTGTTTTTGCTGTCTATCATGGCTTTTGTTTGCATGCCACATCCCATTTTAAAATAACTTGCAAATAAGGTCTATACACCAAGTTCCTACTACTTTTTCATATTTATATCTCTTCAAAACTGAAATTTAAACAATGATGTCAGGTAGGTACAGTACTGGTTTATATCTATATTAATATTGCACTGAGGAATGTTGTTTTGTCCATTGTATTTTATTATTGTTGCAATTTTCTAGACATGGCTGAAAATGAGACTGTGGGCCAGTCTAGCTGTAGATGAAACAACCAAATAAATAAATAAATCAGTAACTAAAATACAATTGAGTGATTACCACTATTTAAGTAGAAAACTTGTTTAACAGTAACTGAAAATAATCAAACCGATTGAAAATGTTTAACTGTGACTGTCTAATCAATGCAGGGGGTGCTAGCAATCCCTGTTTAACATTATCCCCATAAATTATAAAATGGGTAAGAGAACCCAAGTCCTACAATTGGTCATATGTGATCACCTAAACCATGTGGTAGTCCAGCACAACAGCACAAGTCAGTCATACTTTATGAACCTCGTTACTAAGTTTTAAAAATAAAACTCAGAGGAGCCATTTTATACTTGCATTAAGGCACTCCAGGATGTATGTGATTGTGGGATATAGGCACTTCATAAGTCCCTAAGACATGTTCCATTGTCTTGTGTCTCATTTTATGAGACTGCCATTATCCCACAATAATGCACACTCTGTCATGCCTTCTTGCTTAATTAATAACAAAGTACACCTTGGTGAGCTACGCACATGTACCTCATAAACACTGTAGCTTTGCAAGATGTTGTGCAAGAAAATAAATTAACTGCAGTCTGGCATCTGCTCAGTTTTGAAGTTATATCAAATATAAAAGTTATTGAGGTTAAAGGCTAGACTTGGGTAAATCCCACAAGTCTCTAGTTGGTGCTTGAATCTCTCACTCCTTTGAGATGAAGAATTTAAGGCGATGATCTCTGAGAAAATACCACAGATTTTGGAGGAGAATTCGGCTCCAGGTATATCTCCTTACTTACTTTGGGACACCTTAAAGGCAGTAATTCATGATGAAATCATCATGGATGCCTCATGTAAAAAGAAACAAAGCAAAGGAAGGCCCAATAACTTAAATTGATGGCAGAGCTGACGGAGTTGCAATGGGGTTGTAATGGACAATATTTTAGATAACAAAGTGCAGATAGCTCTTCAGTATCTCAAAAAAATACCATTATGAAGGGGTCCCTAAAGGCACTAGGAATCTGACAAGAAAGTTGTGAGGTCATAGAGTTGCCTCCCGCATTGCACAACTTAGATGCCCAACTTTGGGCAATGTTGTGTCCTCTACCTCTGAAATAATAAATGTATTTCTAACATATTACCACCAATTATATATAGATTTGTGTCACCCTGCAGCCACTCAGATTGCAGATTTCTTTTCCTGGCTCCCTCTTCCCAGACTCTCCCAGTCCCAGCAAGAGTCGTTACTTACCCCACTAACTATGGAAGAGCTACATAGTGCACTATCTAAAACTAAAACTCTGACGTGCCTGGGGCCAGATGGCTTCCCATCTTAGTGGTGTAAGGGCTTTTTTGATCCTTTAGCCACTGGCCTATTTGTTGCTTTTCGGGAGGTACAGGAGAGTGCCCCTTCCCTTCCTTGGCCTACTGTATGCTATCCTTGCCACTATCTTAAAACCAGGCCATGATCCTAAATTTCCCTCTTCATATAGGGCTATTTCCATCTTGAATATGGACTGCAAGTTATTCATGGCAATCTGGGCACATCGGATTGAACAAATTCTCCCTGCTATTGTTTACCCTGATCAATCAGGTTTTATCCAAACTCGCTAAACAGTGGATAACATCAGAAGAACTATTCACTTACTGGATTTCATTTTCCCAAAGGTCCATCATGGCTGCTTTGATCAGCTTTGATACAGACAAGGCATTCAATGGGGTCTCCTGGTGGCTTCTGTGGCAGGACTTGTCTGCATTTGGTTTTCCGATGGAACTAGTGTCCTGCTTCCAAAATATTTATGCTTCGCTCCCAGTGTACCTTTGGATTAATGGTCACCTTTCTTCTCCAATTTGCCTAGCTCATGGTAAGTGTCAAGGTTGCCTTCTCTCTCTCCCTTGCTTTTTGTACTATATAGAAAGCCTTTAGCTACAGCAATTAGGGAGGTAGAACGGGTGAAGGGGATTCCCCTGGGAGGTAAGATTTTTACAATTGTGTTATATGCACATGACATTTTGTTGACTGTTCTAGATCTGGAGAGATCTTTTCCTGAGATGTGGCATATACTCCAGGTCTTCGTGGAGATCTCAGGGTATGTTATTAATATTGCGAAAACTGAGGTACTGACTCTTCATTTCACCCCCTCACAGCTACTGAGAACTTTGTTTCCCCTCTCACTGGACCTGCAGGAAAATTTAATATTTGGGTGTTCAGTTGCCTCAGAATTCGCAGCATTTGAAACTGGTAAATTATGAGTCATTGACACAGGCTTTTAAATGAGATTTGAGTCAATGGGCTTGTCTCTATCTGCCATTCCTGTCCTAAATAGATGTTATCCACATAAACATCCTTCCCAGGCTCCTGTACTTGTTCCAGATACTCCCTATAACTCCTTCTCCTTATCTATTCACATCCTGGAATAAGACCTTATCTAAATTTGCATGGTCGGGTCAGTGTCCCCGTATCAGGTGGCCACTTCTTCAGTTAATGAAAGGGATTTAGGGGTCTGGATTTCCAGAAACGTGAAATTCAATTATCATACTAATGTAACTAGCAGTAAATGCCATCAAATAATCAAATGTATAATAAATTCAATAAAGAGCAGAGACCCTGAAGTAATTATCCCCTTGTACAAATCTCTTGTTCGTCTACACATGGAGTACTGTTTCCCCCTTTTGTGCCCCAAATTCTATTGGGTGGAAAAATAGATTAGAAAAAGTTCAAAGAAGGGTGACAAGACAAATCAAGACCATAAAGCAAGTCCAATATCATGAGAGACCAAAGCACTTAAACTTATATTCCTTAGAATATAGGAAATTGAGGGGCAAATTATGCCTAACCTATAGAGCGTTTCATGATGATGCACTTTTTGAAACAATTGGATTAGTTAGGAATACTGACCACAACAAAGATACTGGCTCACATAACCTGAAATTGAAAGGTGAAGGTAATATAACATATATGAGAAACCGATGGTATAATCAGAGAATTGTCACTATTTGGAATACTCTGCCCAAAAACATGGTGGAAAGTAACAGTATTGCTGTCTTTAAAAAAAGGTTAGATTGTTTTATGGGTGATAGGAAATCTGTATTTTCCATTGTAAAAATTTAAGAGGTGGCAAGTTCAGTTATGGACCTCGGTCTTACGAACGTGATACTTTTTCTATGAACCTATGAACAGGGTGGCTTAAACCTCCCTAATTTATTAGGTTTTCATACGGCAGTGATTATAAGAATGGTGCTGTTGTGGATTAATCCCACATGTATGGCTTTGTGGAAACACATCAAATTTGTTTTTAATAACCTTTTCGAAGTGCGGAGGATCCTATTCACACCGCTGACTGCCCTTCCAGATGTGAATGACTTCGCATTAGGAATGGCAGACACATTGCGTTCCTGGTTTAAGCTATGAGCTCTCCCTTCCTTGGCCCCTATATTTTACTTAGTTCATCTGCTAGATGCTGAAACAGACTTTATACCAGCTCGCATCAATCACACTTTCTGGAGATGGCATCAACTGGGGTTATTATATATCTACCAATTCTTGGACACACAGGGTGTGGTACCCTTCACCTACTTGCAGTCTCTTTACCATTTGACAAACCATGAACATTTTTGTTATTTACAAGTCCACACATTTCTCCTACATAAAGGCCCCCAGTGAAGTAGACTTCCTGACCCAATGCCGCTCCTTTTAAAACTTATTTTAGATTCCCTTAAAGGACCTTCCTGGCAACATTTGATAGGTCAAGTTTACAAAGGATTAAGGTACTATTTAAGCAACACCACCCAATCCATACTTGATGCATGGAACAATGAAGTATCCATCAACATTCCCTATGACACCTGGGTAAAATATATACTTCCATCTATGAAGGTTTCTATGACTCCATATTGGCTTGAATTTGCTTGGAAGTGCTGCAGTAGATTTTTAAATATACCTTCCCAACTAGTTAAATTTCTTCCAACTAAATTTGATAGTTACTGGAGGGACTACAGGAAGGGTGTGGTGGCTACCCACTCCGATATTTTTTTGTTTTGGCCCTTTGTTTCTTTATTTTGGGAGCAGATTGAGGAATGACTTGTTCAGCTTGTGAGCAATGAGGTGGTACTGACTCCAGAATTGATTCTCTTGTCAGTCCCTCCTCGAGATCTCTACTTGTATCCCAGAGCCATGATCTTCACATATATACTAGTAGCCAAGAAGGCCCTCACATGAATGTTGCACCAGGCTGCTCCCCGACGCTTGCCTATTGGCATAAAAGTATTACCAGAATGTACTATCTTGAAAGGCTTATAGCCCACTGTAATGGTTCTGAAACACAATTTGAATTATGCTGGAGGACATGGGTATTCTATATCTCCTCAGAGGATAAGACTTTCATCCCATGAAGGGTGAAGTGTTTGGGGATGGTGGAAGTAGGGAGAGAGTTGATTGGGTTGTTGTGGGGGTGTGGTCTGGAACTTGCTCTTATTTGCCTTTATTTTTTATTTGTGCTTAACATTATTATTATTATTAATTGGAGGAGAATACCTAGCTGATTTTTTCTGATCGCTGTCTAGTTCTGTATCCTGTACATCTAGTAACTTGGTTCTCTTAGTATTTGTGGAAATGTATTTTATTTAAAGATGTTTGATGTATACGCCTAGTTTGTTACTAGTATGTGATGATTGTCTATTTAATGTATTCTCTGAAACTTTAAATAAAGAGTTTAAAAAAGGTTATTGGGGTTTCATTAACTATGGGAATCAAGCTTGCCTTCATTTTAGTCTATAAACATAAACCAATGATTCCTACTTACTGTTGAAAGAAAACTTTCCTAAAGTTGAAAATACTTCAGGCAACAATTGCCAAAACTGATTCTGTCTTCTTTCTGCAAGACTTGCAAAAACCTAGGGAAAGACTTATAGTTTTGCTAACACAGACTCATGACAGAAATCCCAGATTTGAATCTATAGGCTGTTTCTTTGGTGTGGAGATCAGAAGCTAACATTTCAGTGTGCAGTATTCCTCAAAACCTGCAAATTTCAATTGAAAGTTCTGGCACTGGTTTTAATTCTCTCCCTTCCTTTGTTGGTCACAGCCCATCCAGATCTGAGACCAACACTTCTTAGCTGCTGTCCCACCTCCACACTTGTCACCATTTCATTTGTACTGCTCACTACTACATATAATATAAAATATAACCCAACTCTCTCATGCCCACACTGTCATACTGTATTAAAAAGGCATTCATGTGATAAATCCTCTGTTTCACTTAGGCTTTACTTTTCTCAGTCAGTGGCCGGATAGATCAAAGTTGCCCATTATTATTGCTTTGTTGCTTGTTGCTGCTTCCTGATTGAGTACCTTCTCTTTGTCTGGGTAATTGTAGAAAACTCTAAGCAATATGCTGCACATGTTCCTCTCAGTGACTTCCATCCAAAGAGACTCCATCCCTACCCCACCTCTACTAATACTCTCCCTTTCCCTAGCCGCTAATGCCTGCTTTATGTATTTGGACACACTGGCCCAGATTTTCAAACTGCGCCATTCTGAGGTGCAAGCCCCTGCGCTGCTCAAAATAGTTGCGCAGGGGTGTGGCCGGGGTGATATTCAAAGGAGTTGCGCTGTTAGGCAACTCCTTTGAGATATCACCCCAACCACCGCACTTGCGTAGTGCAGTGGAACTTGCACCACATGATTGCCAGAGTTGAGCATTAAACTTGAGGTGGCGCAAGTACCATTCGCCATGCTCAAATTTCCGATATTCAAAGGTGACATGCAAATGGGGCCATAATTTATGCAAGGCGCGGGGCCATTTGCATCTATTTGCTCCCATTGCTATGTCATTACATGTAGGTGCGCGATCGAGGACTTGCTCCTGGCCACCCTGCCAGGCAGCAGCCGTCGAGGGACCGACTCTAATGCAGACCGATCGCGGGCATCACAGTTACATGAAACCCCCACACATATCCCACAGCCCGATCGCGGGCAGTACAGGTACATGAACCCCCACACATATCCCACAGCCCGATCGCGGGCAGTACAGAGTACATGAACCCCACACACACACACACATCTCCCACAGCCCGATGCGCGGGCAGAGCGTATATGAACCCCCAGTGCCCGATCGGCGGGCAGAATGTAACCCTCCCCAACCCGAATATCTCCCTGGTGGTCCAGTGGACCGTAAAGCCTGATCGCGGGCAGAATGTCACATCACAACCCCCAAACATCTCCCTGGTGTCTAGTGTCCCCCCATGCCCACGAAGCCCTCCACCCGCTCCCCGCGGCGGTAGGCGACAGCATCCACCGCCTGCCGCCCGCCCGCCAACCGACTGACTGTCGGTGGGGCTGCCGCCCATTGGTGCAGAGCTACAGCCAATGGCGTGCAGCCCATACCGTACATGACAGTCAGATTTGTGAATGAACATCATTCACAAATCTGGACTAGTCATGTAAGTATAGGCTGTAGTGGGGCTGCACACCCATTGGCTGTAGCTCTGCACCAATGGGCGGCAGCCCTACCGGACAGTCAGCGGGCGGGCGCGGGCGGCAGGCAGGTGGATGCTGTCACCGCCGCGGGGAGCGGGTGAGGGGCTTCGTGGGTGGGTGGGGACACTAGACACCAGGGAGATGTTTGAGGGGGTTGTGATGTGACATTCTGCCCGCGATCGGGCTTTACGGTCCACTGGACCACCAGGGAGATATTCGCTGAGGGGAGGGTTACTTCGCCCGCAATCGGGCACTGGAGGGGGGTTCATACACGCTCTGCCTGCGCATCGGGCTGTAGGAGATGTGTGGGGGTTCATGTAATCGTACTGCCCGCGATCGGGCTGTGGACAGTGTGGGGGTTCATGTAACTGTGAAGCCCACATCAGGCTTCGATATGTGTGGGGGTTTCTGTAACTGTGATGCCCGCGATCGGGCTGTGGGAGATGTGTGGGCGGGGGGGGGGTTCATGTTACTCCATAGCTCTCAACCTCTTGTGTCATGAATCAGGGACAAGGCTTAAAAAAAATCAGAGACAAAGATGCCAAATCAGGGACACATCTTAACAATTGGTAATATTCACTCAGAAATCTGATAGAATAAGGGGATTTGTATAAGATGCATTTCTGAAGAAGAACTAGTCTGTATTTTTAATGTTTGATATTATTTTATGCTTACAGTCCCCACTGTTCTGTCACAGAAACACGAATTTTAGGAGAGACAGAGGAATATTCTGTCGCAAAATCAGGGACATCCCTGAAAATCAGGGACAGTTGAGAGGTATGTGTTACTCTATGCCCGCAATCGGGCTGGTGGGGGGGCACAGGGACCGAGTTGGGGGCCAGCCAGGGGTGGCAGCTGCTGTGTTGCGCCCTGCAATACAGCAGCTCACCTGTGGGTGGCCCTCAACTTGATCCTTTTTTTTTTGGCTCAAGGTTGTGCAGGCGCAGGTTGGGGGTTGCGCATGCACAACTCTGCACAACCCGACTGAATATCGGGTTGCGCAGGTTATGCATGGTTCCTCCCCCTCCTGTTGAGCATGCATTCATTTGCATTGCTCTTTTGCGCAACCTGTTGCCAGTGGAGCAACTGCCTCCTGCTGAATATCGCAGAATGGCGCAATGTAGGACTTGCGCATGCGCAACCCTGTTGCGCATGGAGCAACCCTTTTGAATATCTGGGCCACTGTTCCAAATGGCAAAGGACAAACCCTTATCATGCTACTCAGTGCAATCCTCTGTCTCACACTGTGGGGGAGCTATTCACATTCTACACTAATGACTAATACATAGCCAGATACAGTAAAGGTAGCCTGCACTGCTGATTCATTTTTTGCATATGGAGGTATCCACAACTCTTGAATGCCCCAATTTTCAAGCTTGAATGTCTATACAGGGGCAGGGGGTCTTTTGGTGACAGAGCTGGGAAAGACACTAGACATACAACTGGATGCCTTGGGGAGCCAAAGAGTCAATTCCCTGCCACTTGCAGTGCAGGGGATGAAGGGATGCGGCTGGCTGCCTGGACTGTCATAGCCCCTTAGAGGAAACATAAACATTTATTAAAAAAAGAAATTGCTTCTTAGTTGCCCAGCCCTCCATGCTGCATCAGAGGTCTGGGGGCAACTGTTGTTCTTGCTCCAAAACAGACTGAGTCAGCTGGCTGGGGTAGCACAAGGACATTTGATTGCTGGGGATCCCCTTGCAAAGCCTATGCATCATTCTGGCCACTTCTGAAGTCTGTCCCACATGCTAAGATTTACTTTTGAGTGTCAGCATCCCTCTTATGGACCCACCATGACCACCTCATAAAGCTGAAGATCGGGCCAGGTTGCAGTTCAGAAATGGCACATCAGTCTTAGCAAATGTTCAAAAGCATCTCCACCTGCCAAGAGGAGAGTCTGGGCATCCTGGTCTCCCTACATGCCCATGACACTGTGCACAAGACTTTTTGGATCATACTCTAACATTGTAAAGCAAACATCTAGATTAATCTATATTTTCAATAAACAGCAAACATGTTGATCAAGAACTCACAGTATCTACAATGTTCTGAACTTTTATCGCTAAGATCTGAGGGTGAGTCCTATAATTTGTCACTTTTCCTGCCTCATGAGAGAGCGTGCAATATTTGGTTGATGAAAGGTTGAGAAATATGAGACTGAAATGCAGAGAGGCCAAGGGTCTTACTCACACTCATGCATGTTCTCCTCTTTCACAGTTCAGTGCTCTAACCACTGGGTCACCATACCTTCCCATTCTTTTTTTTTTACTTTCTATTTTTGCGCCCCACTTCTCATTGCCAACTGTCAGATACTCCTTTCACCTGTCCAAGCCCCTCTATCCACCATAGAAGTTCTCCAATATTCCAACCCACTATCAGCCTCTGCTTGAAATCCTCTTGAGAAACCCTGATCACAACCCACAGAGTGTTCCCTGTGGTGGGACCCTTCCCCAGTTTCCCAAGCCAGGAAGAGGGTCCTTTACTCGATGGTCGAGTCCTGTGAAGAGAAGCCAGTGAGGTGTGGGAGGAGTTGGAAGGATCCTACTGTGGTGTAGGGAGGGGGTGGCAGAATGGTTTTATCTTCCTGGTGCTGCTGGGGTATTTTCCTCCTAAGTCCTCCCTCATCCCTCCTCAGTGCGTGGTTCTGAACAGTGATCCAGCAGAGTGCCTATTAGGGCCATCGGAAGGAGGGTGAGCCCTGCCTTACCTTTGAATCTTCCCTGTAGGCCCTACTCTGAACTAGTGTTGTACAAAACTGAGACATTTCATAACATAAAATATTTTGTGAAATTTGTGCATTTTGAGAAATATTTTGAGGGTGCAAAATGTGAAATTTAACCCTAAAATTGCAAAATTTCACCCAAAAACGGTGAAATGTTGCCACAAAATGTGAAATTTTGCAATTTTCATGGAAAAATTTTGCAATTTTCAGGTGAAATTTCACATTTTATATCCACAAAATATTTTAGCGAATTTCGCAAAATATTTTGCATAGTGAAATTGCCGATTTCACAGCAATTTTGCTGGCAAAATTTTATTTCGCAATATCACTACTCTGGGCATGTGACCCCTCCGCATCACTCGCTACATGAGCCGGCATGTGCCACTGTAAGACCACTTCAGAGGGATCACTTGCTCCTTCCCACATGACAAGCCCTTCCCCTGGGCCACCAGAGACAGTCGTGCAGTGGAAGAAGGCACCCTCCCTCCCCAAGGCAGGAGACGTCCTGATAGATGCAATAACCTCACCTCACTGGTTGTCACCAGATGTCCCAGACTCAGGGCAAAAAGCTGCTTCATCTGGATGGCAAGCAGCAGCTGTACTACTATGCTAGTAGGCCAGCCTCCAATTCTTTTTTAAATTAAAAAAATATTTATTTGTACATTTGATCCTTGTGAAAGTTGTTGGATGAACATCACTGGAAACTGAAGCCCTCTGTAGCTCCACATGACAGGAACAGCATGGGTGATCACAGTACAAGCCTCCATATACTGCCCCACCAATGTGCCTCAGCCCTGTCATGGAGGGACCACTACATAGGTGAGAGGTTAGTTGAGATGCCATGCTAATTCATTCCTTGACCTCTCATATGAGACTGCCAACAAAGGTGCCAATTAATACCAATTGTGTTGGTAATTTTTTGATGTGCACATCTGACCTCTGGCAACTACACTGAGACCACCCCAACTCATTTATTGTAGGCTACTCAACAGCTATCAGATTAAAATGGCTTTCAGCTACTACACCTTGGGTTGGAATTGAACCAGTGACCTGGAGGTGAAAGGCCCCTTAACCCACTACCAGTCCATTGAGCCATCCCCAACAATTTCCATTCTTAACAAAAGTCCTGATACAGTGATGACTTTACATTTCAGCTTATGCTTTCTTAAAAGACACTGTCAGGCTGAGCATTAAATGTTACTATTTTTAGGTTGATAAGAAGAACGATGTACACAGACTGTCTTACTTGGTATTTATATCAGTGAAACATTTGCATAATTATTTCTAAGAGGAAAACATGTTATATTTTATTTTATTTATTTGCTTTTGGTAACCGGGTAAGCACACTAGACAGCTGGTGCCTATTTTCAGGTGCGACCCGGGAGAGTTACAAGGCATACATGAGAGAAATACATAGTCACAGTACAAACCTGGAGCGGCATGCTCCAACACAGGAGTGAAACAACAATGGTCATTTAAAGCAGTAGTACATAGTATAGAGATAAGCGTATAAGCGACACTAGTGGGTCGGGTATCATAGGGTACATACAGGCCTAGAGGCAGCAAAGGTATAGGATCCCCCCAGGGTGATAATAGACAATACATAGCATAATCTCAGGTAAGTGCCGCACCAAGGTGGCGGGCAGAAAGAGCCCTAATGGGGTACCATTGAGGAGGAGGGCTGTCAGACTGGGCATTAAGTGGCACACAGGCAAGGCAGCAGGTTTCAGGAAGTTCCAGAGGGAGGTTTTGAAGGTGGAATGAGAAGGGGATGCACAAACATGAAAGGGAAGGGAGTTCCACAGCTTGGGGGCATGGGTGATGAACGCCCGATCACCTGAGAAGGTACGGGTCTTGAGGACCAGGCGGGTCTGGGACACGCAAGACCTGAGGTGGTAGATGGGGGAGGCATGTTTAAGGGGAAGGGCAAGAGAGGCAGGAGTGGCTGTATGAATTATGTTGTCAATGAAGTTTCCATGATATAGGTCCGATGTTTTCAGGGGAGCCATTCCAATCATGAGTAGAGTGTACATCGTGTGTGAGACGAAACAGAGGCAAAAGCGGCAGATATTGTTGTGGACGTGGTGTCCCACTTAGCGGCCAGAGGATGGAAGGTGGCAAAGGCAAAAAGACCATATGAAAGGGTGGAAGTAATATCCCTTGGCTATAGCCAACCGGGCAGCGTGGGTAAGGCAGTCTTTAGCCCTATAAGCTAGGCCAAGTTTGCCATTGGTAGCATTACAAATGTTTCTGACATGTCCGAGAGGTCAAGATGAGGGTCGAGTGACCCCAGGTACTAGCTGAGGTGACTGTTGGCAAGAGGAGTTGCTGGACCCATGGATTTCGAGGGCGTGGTGCAGGCGGAGATTTTGGCCGCTGAGCCAAATAGCATGGCCTGGGTTTTCTTCCAGTTGACTCAGAGTTTACGACCATCCAGACATGCTCTGATACGCGACACTAGTAAGAAAAATAAAGATGTTAATTTAAATTATGAACTGGGCATTCAAAATAAAGAAGTCTCATTAGTCAAAATATATCATGTGACCGTGCATGAAATCTGTTTCCTGCACAGCCATTGTGGTCCTAAACCACATCACACAATGAGCAACTCAGTCCTCCTACAACCAGAACTATCTTCCATCAGTCCCCCTACAACCAGACTTGATCTTCCATCACAAACATGATTTACACTGTAAAAACCCTTCAACTGGGCCCCAAAAATAAAGCTACCTTAAATTAAAAAATTAAAAAAATTAATTAAACGTTGTTTCCCTGATCATCACATTTTTTTTACACATATAAACAAATTGGAAGCATTAAGTATTGTTTATGATTTTCATTACAACAGTTTATTTGCTGACAATGAAAAATCCCCGTTCTATCTTTGCCTGCTCATCAGGAAAATCTCTTCTGTTTGCCCTGACAGTGAGATAATTGAGTCTCTGGCTATACAAGAGGCCTTTGTTGTGTGTATACAATATGTTAGAAGAGGAACATTCTGCCAGTGGAACTGAGCAGAATTTTGAATCCATGCATTCCATGGTAAACATTGCATGATAAACATTCCATGATAAACATTCCATATCCTAAATCTTGATGCCAGCAAACAACAAACTTTGTCCAGCAGTAATAGCTTGGCATCATCAGTGACATCAATTGCAGTAGGCAGAAGGACTAGTTTATCATAAGTGTACACAAGTAAATCTATTGTTTCTACATATAAACATGCTTTTCCCCCCACTGTAAAAAGTTTAAAAAAGGAGCCCATTTTATAAGTGCAAAAAGACACTCCTGGGGTGTGCATGGAACAGATTTTACCACACTATCAGGGGCTGAAGGCACTTGGCCTCTAACCCCGTTCCTTACTACGGCCCTAGGCATGCGGTAAAATCTGTTCCATGCACACCCCATTGTGTCTTATTGCCTACATAATTTTCTAGCTTCTCACAAAACAATGACTAATGGCATCATCAACAGGACATAGATCTCATATAATTCCAAAATATCTGAATTGCAGGACAATCCACTCTTTATTACTAAAAATGTTTTCATAAAACTAGGCTCTTTGCCCCTCAGACTTCATCTGCACCCTGCTGCTTTCCTGGGCCTGCTATTATCATAATCCTCTGCTTGTGGTAGGTTATAAAGTCAGAGGATTATGATTTCATATCAGGAATAAGCATGAACAGATGATGTGTAGGGGCCTTGTGCAAATAAAGTATCTCAGCCCTGAGCTCTGATACACGGCAGCTAGGGCCAGGTTTGCACATCCTGGATGTGCAACAGACACCCACAGATAAAGGAACAGGAGCACACCCGATCTGCACCCCTGCCTGGAACCATACATGGGGAATGCATGCAACAATGTGGCTGAAACAGGTAGGGGGGGAATGGGCATGCTCTTGGAGGAATGGTGGAGCATGGCATGTACTATGCCATTTGTGTGCCACTGGATTGATGTTGGGGGGGGGTTTCCATCAGTGGTAACACCTCCTCTCTCCTCCTGCTGGAGATACCCACCCTATGCATCCCAGCACTGCACTAACCCTACGCACTGCTTTGTTGCACTGCCCAGTCACTTTGAAGTCATTAGATATGATAAGCCCAAGGTCTATTTTCTGCTTAGTGACTGACAGTACCCCCCCCCCCCAATCCTACATTCAGTTTCTGGGTTCATATACCCTAGGTGCATGTTTTTTTACTTTGGCATTGAACCACAACTGCCATGTTCTTGATGACTACTTGAGTTTCCCAAGACCCCTATGCATTCTTTCCACCCCGTCCTGGTTGTCCACCCTATTACATATTCTGGTATCATATGAAAAAAAGGTATACTTTCCCTTCCAGTTTATTTTCAATGTCACTTATGAAGATACTGAAGAAAACCAGTCCCAGTATTGAACACTGTGGCACACCACTGGTCACTGTTCCATCATTAGAGTTAGTACCATTACCCACCACCCTCTGTCAGTGATCCGTTAACCAGTTTCTAAACCAGTTTATAACTTTAGATCTCACTCCTAGGCTGCTCAATTTATTGATCATTCTCCTGTGGCACAGTGTCAGAGATCTTGCTAACGGACAGGTAGGCCATATCCACCACCCCTGATCTATTTTCATGGTCAACCAGTCAAATAAATCAAACATGCTCATCTAGCATGAACTTCCTCCAGTGAATCCATGCTGCATATGGTCTTGCAGTCCACTGGATTCAAGATACTCTACCAATCATTCCTTTATCAGTGTTTCCATTAATTTTCTCACCACTGAAGTGAGGTTCATAGGCCTTCAGTTGCTTGCCTCTTCTCTGCTGCTGCTTTTGCTGCTGCTGCTCTTATGTATAGCAGGACCATGTCTGCTATCTTCTCATCCTCCAGAATCATGCCAAATTCCAATGAGCAGTCAGATAGGTCCATCAGCTGGCCATCCAGCACCTCCATAAGTTCTTTTAGGTGTATCCTGTCCAGTCCCAGAGCTTTGCCCACTTTCAGAGTTACAAATCCTTTTAGGACTCTTTGCTCTGAAAGTGGACTTCTGTCCTCTTCTCCCCTCCTTTTGTTTCTGCCACTCCCTGAATGTTCATCTCCCACCTTTCACCGTAAAGACTGAGCAGAAGTACCTGTTCAGGATGTCTGCTTTTTATTGGTCGCCTTCTACGCAGTCTCCCTCTGCCACTGTCCCTCTCCTTGCTTTCCTTTTCTCAGTTATGTACCTGAAGAAAGTCTTATCCGCATTTGCTACCCCTTTGGCTATTCTTCCACCCCCCCCCCATCTTACCTGCTTCCCACTGTTTACCTGGTACATCTCCCTGGCTTCATCTCTCTCTCTGCATTTCCTTATAACCTCCTAGATGCCACCTTTTTTTCCTTCACCACTGAGGCCACTTCCCTAGTGTACCTTAAAGGTCTCTATTTCGCTTTGCTTTTACTCACTTTCTTCACACTGAGTCTGATTGCCTTAATTTTGCTCTCCATTATTTTTCCCACTGTTCTTCCACCCCTCCTTGCAATCCCCCTCTACTAGACAGTCTTTGAGGCAGTCTCCAATTTCTTTAAAATCTGACCTCCTAATGTCCAGGATCCACTGGTACCTGGGGGACTGCCCACTGTGACGTCTGCAATGCTGTCCCTGTTTGTGAGCATCAGGTCACGCATGGCCCCATCCCTACTGGTTTTGTTGACCAGAAGCCTGAGAAAAGCCCCTTGTGGGGAGTCAAGGATGGCTCTGCTCCTTCCCAAAGCTGCAGTTGGGAGGCTTCAATCTACTTCTGGCAGACTGAAGTCACCAACTAGCAGCATCTCCCCTTTATTTGCAGTCCTGAGGATGTCTTCCCCAAGTGCCTTATCCAACTCCTCTCCCTCTGCTGGAGGCCTGTATATCACCTCTGTATGGATAGTCATGCCTGCTCCTCTCTCCAAGATGACCTGCAGCACCTCCAGTCCTACCTTTTCCTCCTGGTGACCTGTATTTCCATAGCCTCGATCCTCCCTTCCCTGTCTCTCGTGAACAGAGAGCAGCCTGGTATGGCTATATCCCAGTAATGGCTATCAGTGCACCATGACTCCATTATGGCCACAAAATCCAAGCTAGCATCCATTATATAGCAAAATGGCATGCAAAATCATGCTCCTTCAAGCCAGCTTCAGATACTAGTTCAATAAAATGTCAGTCTTCGGCACACACGTTGAATGAATTAATATTTTCTTAGATCTTGTTGATGTGGGAAAATGTTGACTGTCTGCCTATCACCAAGTACTGCTGGCATCACTACTGCATCAACAAGTGCTGCAGGTCAGGGGTTTTAAAAAGAGAAACAAAGACAAAAACAAATTTCACCAAATGACACTTTAACAAGAAGGAAACCATATAAAACAGAGTGACATGAATGAACAGAAACAGAATAAAGCTAAAGTGCAAAAAGGAAAAAGGAGGAGTAATCAGAATGTAGAGAGGAGGTATGAAACAAAGAAACATGAGGAGAGAGGAAGGAAGGAGGAAGGAAGGAAGGAAGGAAGGAAGAGAGGGAGGGAAATGTTGGGAGAAAGGACAGAAGGCACTTTGCTTCATATCTTACCACAATACATTATTCTATGTAGAGATCCACATTCGCCTCCTTGGTCTACTATTTGACATTTTGCTAATTGACTTGATCAGCACCTGGTGCTACAAAATTGTAAAACATTGGACCCAAATTCTGGAATACAGGTTTTTTTGCACATCTTTCATTAGTAATACTGTAGTACTGTATAACCTTTTCACTTGTGCGCCATAAAAACATAGTACTGGAACCCATGCCTAATGCACAGGACCAAAACAATCAACAAATGGAAACAAGAAAGTTCAAATAAACTTTTTGAATAGCAGACCATCAGAAATCAGCTGCATAAAGTAGAAGGCTAATAAGACTAGGTAGTTATTACAAAGACTGACTTCTCCCACATATTATATTGAAGGCCTACTATGTAAAACATTGAATTAAAAGGAATCCCCTCCCACCACCACACACACACACATGCACACACACACACACACACACACACACACACACATACACACATACACACATACACACGCACGCACGCACACACACACACACAGTTTCCTTTTTTCTTTGGCATTGTTCTTGTAGCAAATAACTAATAACCCATAATGTGTTTGCATATTTATACTTTTATTAAGCAGTAAATACCTTTGATACACTGTAAGTTAAGAAACTGTTTCTCACTGAAGAAAAATGTCATCTGCCAATATTGATACCCTTTATTTTGTTTAAAAATAACCATGTTTTCAAGTGCCTTTTGTGCCACAATACAGCCTTTCAGAGCTTGTCCTAATCATGAAAAACACCAGATTATTTTTCAACTATAAACATTAGCATAGTTCTCTAGTATATGTCATTTTATGCTAAATATTGAGCCCCATGAAACAAGAATTTGACTTCCTAGTCAATAATTTTAGCTTACAACAATTTTATTTTATCCATTTCATCCCAGTGTGTCACATTTGTGATTAAGTCATTTGTATTCAGTAACTTGTGTACATATTTTATAAAATAATATTATATTTCACATAGAATCTGATGGCAGATAAGGACCGCTTGGCCCACCTAGTCTGCCCATTTCCCTACCTAACGGATAAGCTGCAGATCCTAGTTAACCAACAGCCTACTTCATCCTACCCCCCATTAGAAGTGCTTTATGTCTGTCCCATGCATTCTTGAATTCCCCCACTGTTTTTGACTCTATGACCTCCTCAGGAAGACTGTTCCATGTATCCACAACCCTCTCTGTGAAGAAATACTTCTGCACATTACCTCTGAGCTGTTCTTCCCCTCCATCTTCAAATTGTGCCCCCTTGTTTTTGCACATCTCTTTTTCTGAAAGATGCTACCCTCTTGAACTTTGTTGGTTCCCTTGAGGTATTTGAAAGTTTCTAACATGCCCCCCCTCCCTCCTTTCCTCGAGGCTATACATCTTTAGTTCCTTTAGTCTTTCTTCATATGTCTTCTGATGCAGACCCTGCATCATTTTGGTTGCCCTCCTCTGGACAGCCTCCACCCTGTCTATGTCTTTGTGGAGATGGGGTCTCCAGAACTGTACATAGTACTCCAGATGTGGTCTTACCAACTGTCTGTACAGAGGGCCAACAACTTCCTGTTTTCTACTGGTGATGCCTGTCCCTATGCATCCCAGTATCCCCAAGCCTCCTTACTGCTTTCTCACATTGCTGACCCACCTTTAGGTCATCTGATATGACTACTCCCAGGTCCCTTTCCATTTTTGTTGTTGTCAGTATCTCACCCCCCATTGTGTACTCTTCTCCTGGGTTTTTGTTTCCCAGGTGCATTACTTTGCACTTTTTTGCATTGTATCTAAGCTGCCATACATTTGACCATTCCTCCAACCTTGTCAAGTCCCTTTTCATCCTTTCCACCCCACCTTATATAGCAACCCTGTTGCAGATCTTTGTGTCATCTGCAAAGAGACATACTTTCCCTTCCAGTCCCTCTTCAATGTCACTTATAAAGACATTAAAAAGGACCGGCCCCAGTACTAAACCCTGCGGTACCCCACCGGTAACCCTCCTTTCTTCACTGTGGACTCCATTTGCTATTACCCACTGTGTCCTGTTGTCCAACCAGTGTTTTACCCAGGCTACCACTGTAGGACCCACTCCCAGGCTGGCTAATTTGTTTATTAATCTTTTGTGTGGGACTGTGTCAAATGCCTTGCTAAAGTCTAGGTAGGCCATGTCCACAGCCCCTCCTTGGTCTACTGCTTTGGTCACCCAGTCAAAGAAATCAATTAGATTTGTATGACACAACCTTCCCGCTGTGAATCCATGCTGCCTTGGGTCCTGTGCCCCACTGGCCTCTAGGTACTCAACAATTCGTTCCTTCAGAAGTGATTCCATCATTTTCCCTACCACTGAGGTCAAACTGACAGGTCTGTAGTTTTCTGCCTCTGTCTTACGCCCACTTTTGTGAAGGAGAATCACATCCACCCTCCTTCAGTCCTCAGGTACCACCCCATCCTCCCATGATTTATTAAAAAGGGTAGTCAGTGGTGTTACTAGTTCTTCCCTTAGTTCTTTTAAAATTCTGGGATGAATCCCATCAGGCCCCATTGCTTTATCAACCTTCAGTTTTAAGAGTTCTTTCAGAACCCTTTCTTCTGTGAAAGGACTAATATCAACCCCCCTATCCAGAGTGCTTCTATTGACCGGAATAGGTATTTTCCCCTGCTTTTCCATTGTGAATACTGAGTAGAAGTATTCGTTCAGTATCCCTGCTTTTTCACTGTCGCTCTCTGCCCAACCACCTTCCTCTTTGTTCAGCCTCAGTATCCCTGCCTTAAAGGTCTTTCTTTGCTCCCTAATGTACCTATAAAAGGTTTTATCCCTCTTCTTAACCGGGTTGGCTATCTTTTCCTCAGTTTGGGCCTTTGCTATTCTGACTGCCTTACCCACTTCCTTCTGCTTTAACTGGTACAGTTCTCTGTCCCGCTTCTTCTGTGTTTCCTTATACTTCCTGAATGCTATATTTTTTCCCTTACCTTCCTCAGCCATTTCTTTTGAGAACCATAGTGTTTTTTTCTTTCATTTTGATTTGTTTATTTGCTTCACACAAAGACTTGTTGCCTCTGTGATGGCGGTTTTGATGTTTCCCATTGTTGCTCCACCCACCTTCTTGTCTGTTTGCTAGTGCTTTTCTGAGGCATTCTCCATTTTGACAAATCAGCCCTCCTGAAGTCCAGTACCTTCACTTTGTGTGGCTTGACTCTACAGCTAAGTTTACCGCTGAACCACACTGTTTGGTGGTCGCTTGTTCCCAGATGGCTGCCTACTTCAAGATCAGAGATCCTCTCCATCCCCATTTGAGAGTACCAGGTCTAAGACTACTCCTCCTGAGTGGGTTCCAAAACTAGCTGTCTGAGGCGTGCCCCCTGTAGGGCATTGAGAATGGCCCTGCTCTTGGATGTGGCTGCAGCAAAGGTGCTCCAGCCAACATCTGGCATATTCAGGTCCCCCATCAGCAATATCTCCCCTTTCTCTGCCATCCCAAGGATGCCTTCTATCATTTCCTTGTCCATTTCCTCCCACTGAGATGGGGGTCTGTATACAACCCCTGTGCAGATTGTGGAGCCATTTCCAGTCTCCAGGGTGACCCACAGTGCCTCCTGTCCTCCCTGTTTACCCTTTAGTTCTGTTGCTTTTATCCCTTCCCTTACATAGAGAGCTACTCCTCCTCCTCTTTCTGCATTGCTGTACTGCCTTCAGGGAACCTTGGACCTTTGGAAATGTAATTAACTAGGAATTTTCTGAGAGTTACCCTAGGTTATTGTCCCATGCTGACTACGTCAGGAAATATAATGGATTATTCAACCCCATGAAATGTATACTGCCCTCTTGTCACAAGTGCTCTGTTTCAATTGCTAATGTGTCACTGGAAATAGCACAAGAATGCAAAAATTAACAATAGTTTTGATCTGATGCAGTTCCTTTTAGCCAGCACTCAGGTTTCTCAAGCATACTATATCTTCCTACAGGACTCCAAATATTATCGGAAATGTCTTAATTGTATTTTGTTCCTTTGATGGCACTGAAATCTTTTTTTTCCTTGTGGGATTGATATGGAGTGGGTGATGCCTCCCGGCTGGCAAAAGGTGATCAGAAGCATTTCATAAACACATGGGTTCTGGACTTCAGCAGCAAAGCAGGATGCTGGAAATTTCCTATTTATTTTGTCACAGGTTAAGAAGGCATAGAATGTGTTTTTGTAGAGAGCAATGCATTACTGCAAATAGTCACAGGCTAGTACAGTTTGAAAATCTACACACACTATATGTGAAAGTGCCCATTGCTGAAGAAAATGCCAACATTTTTTGGTATTTGATTCCAAAGCAATACTCGGTAAAGCATCATGAAAGGATCATAAATATTGAGCCTGAAAGGCAACATTGTATCTAGTGTGTTGGAGTCCAAATACCTGGAGGTGTGGTTCGCCTACATCTGTCATTTGAGTAATTTGACAAGTGTGGTAACTCATTACCAGTCTTTGACTCTCACTGTATTTATTAACAACTGAAAATGCATTGACCTCAAAGACTGCCTAAGGCTAGTCAATGAGTTAGCTTTCCTCAAGTTAGACTACAGTACACTGACCATATTAATAGTACACTGCAACAAAATCAATTATGGACAAACTGGGTGTTATTACAATGTACTAGCACTCATAATGCTCAGTGGCTGCCCCCACTACTAGGGCTGTATATTTGCTATGAAATTGCCAAGTTCATACAGTGATAATTCAAACAAACAAAATAATTTTAGTGCAAAATTGTCATGTCCCATGACCCATACAAATCACTCCGTCACTTACCACCACACCACCATCTTGTTCCCTCTATTTTACCTTAAAGAACTTCTTCCATCATAAGCCCCCACATTAAGGTCTTTAATTTCTGGTACTGCTCCAGACACAAGAGACATAATTCCCCGTGTGGATGTAGAGGGGTTGTGGGGATAAAAGATGGAGCAGACACGGACCTTCAGATTCATTACACAATCTCTGTGTGATATTTATTCAAAATACAAGAATTAACTTTCTACAATGGCATATTTCTTCTTCGGTATATCAGTTTTCAGCAACAGATTACAAATGTCCTTTCATTGCACTTAGCCAGCACCTACTGACACTGATCTCTGATTCAATTAATTAGCTAGGATGTATCCATAACCCTTATACAAGCCCTCATTTGCTTACATAGTGGGGGCACAAAAAGAAGAAAAACAAAACAAGCTATAAACAAAGAACCTCAATGCAGAATCACTGAAAGAATAGTAACCCCAAAGGGCATTGGCAACAAATCAAGTTTCAAAGAAATACAACATGATACATACTGCCATGATGCAATGCATCATGGGATATATACAAATCACCATGACATTTAGACTTTTTCAGTTTACATCAATATACATACATTTTAAATAACACAACTAGCTTAATTTCTATAATAATCACCTAGTACTTTTTACCATTATAAGAACCACCTAGTGCCATGGTATTTTCAACATTACAGGTTTCATAAACATAAGGTATATTATGACATAGTGCTATTACATACTTTATCCAACAACAATTAACACAACCTTTTTTTACATATACTCTGAAGTCACCACAATAACCTCCCTGTACAAGGACCTAAGAGGGAAAAATGAAAATTAAAGAGGACACTGTAGCATAGTCAAGTGGGGAGAAGGGGGTACCTACAGGTGGCCAACCGTATGGACTAGAAATAATAAAGGATAGATTAGGCTTTGAAATAGAAGAACTGTTGCAACAGATTTAAGAAAAGGTTGGTCCTCAAGAGTGGCAGGAGCTCCCTGTCACATATCCCCCACCTTAAGAGGGAAGCAGTCATTGCAGACCTCTTACCACCTTCCTGTCCCAGGAAGGGATGGAGCTTCTACGCATCCATCTTCAGAAGCTACATCTCAGGGTCCCTATTAATGATAAACATTCTATCATAAACATAGGAGATATCATCACTCTTTACCCTGAGGCATTAACATATTTCTCAACAGAGACTAACGGTACCTTCTCATCTCCTTTTAGGGAAAGTCTGTTATATTTCTTAACCAAAAATCTGGACATCTGAAAAGTCCAATACCATAGAGAAACTTTCTCTGGGATGAGAAACTACCTGCTCCAACCTCACCAGACAAGTCAGTTTTAAGCAGGGGCCCATTCCTAGGTTCAACCCCTCTACATAAACCCATTATGCCTCTTGATTCATTTCACTTTTTACAGATATAGACACCTGGGGGTATACACTCAAGGTGTTACCCCAACACAGGTTCCAATCCATTTTCCACCCACTTCTCCTTTGTAGGTTTTCACTCAGAAAATAATAAAACACATGTACCACCTCAGACTCCTTGTCTGCCCTTGGGTACCTCTTTCTTTGACATCAGGCCCACCCCCTGATCAAATATGTTACACTTTTGCCTACAGAAAGGGACCATTGCAGAGCCACATCTGGCCTTGCCTACAATTAACTTGACCCCTCTGTCTTACACAAAGTGCCTGCGGGAATATGGAAGGAGCAATAGTAGTTTCTACTCTCCTGTTTCAATCTTTTATAACCTATGACCCCAAATCCTTGGTCATCTTATCCCCAGGCAGGCCTTTACAGAAACCTACAGGACACCAAGGAACCTCCCATGCTGAATATACAGCAATGGTAAACAGCAGGTTCCTTAACTTTTTAACTCTGGGGTGTCTTAGTAAACATCCTTTTAATCGCTGTGTTATTTTCAGCCATCTGTTACCTTGTAACCAATGTGAGAGTTTCACTTTTCCAAGGGTGACATTTTTTTAAATGACCTATACCCTCCTTAAATTTAACATACTGCAACAGTTAGGCAACATTAGCATTTTTAACATGCAGCATACCCCAGTCAATAATGTTAATAGATTTAGCTGCATCAATATAAGATAAAAGCCTCTTCAGCCTCATAGGCTTCTTCTTGCTTGCTTGGAGTCTTCAACCCCAGCACAATATCATTAGGAACAATCTTACCTGGGGTCTCACATTCAGGTTCCATACTTGCATCTCCGACCTCCAACAGGTAACATCCTGGAACACAGGAAACAAAGGAATATCCTGCTCAGTCAGGGGTTCCTCCTCAAACCGAGCCCACAAATAAATTATCCTCTGACTCTTTGTCCATGTTCTCTAGCAGGAACCTCTCGAGCACCTGGCACCAGTTTTCCACCTCTCTGCATAGGTGGTCTGCCTCCAGCCATTGCCCATTTGTCCAGTGAATCATCTGCATCAGGGTCTCCACCTCTGGGGTGTTGTCTCTTGCACCTCCAGTCTGCCTCAACCTACATCTCTTCATCTTTTTCAGGCTTTTCCTTCCTCTGACCTCTCTGGTCCTGTCCAGGCAGCCACTTCTCTCTGTCTGTCAGCCATGGTTCTGGGCCGAACTCCACAGACTTTCTTCTCTGGCAGCTCCTGGTGCTTTGGTCCACCTGGGATACCTGGGAGATATCCACCAGAAAAACATCCCTCTTCAGCTAGTCCAGATGCTTCCAGCAAGTTATCCCACTGCTGACACCAAGTCTGTGGAGGGGTTGTGGGATAACAGATGGACCAGACACCAAACTTCAGGTTCAACACACTATCTCTGTGTGATATTTATTCAAAATACAAGAAATAACCTTCTACAATGGCATATTTCTTTTTCAGTTCATCAGTTTGCAGTAACAGACTAGAAATGTATTTTCTCTGCACCTAGTCAGCACCTAATGACACTAATCTCTAATCCAATTCACTAACTAAGATGTACCCATAACCCTTATGCAAGCCCTCATTTGCTTACATAGTGGGGGCCCAAAAAGAAGAAAAAAACAAAACAAGCTATAAACAAAGAACCTCAATGCAGAATCACTGAAAGAACAGTTACCCCAAAGGGCACTGGCAACAAATCAAGTTTCGAAGAAATACAACATGATACATACTTCATCATGGAATATATGCAAATCACCATGACATTTAGACTTTTTCAGTTTACATCAATATACATGCATTTTAAATAACACAACTAGCTTAATTTCTATAATAGTCACCTAGTACTTTTTACCATTATCAGAAACACCTAGTGCCATGGTATTTTCAACATTACAGGTTTCATAAACATAAGGTATATTATGACATAGTGCTATTACATACTTTATCCAACAACAATTAACACAACCTTTTTTACATATACTCTGAAGTCACCACAATAACCTCCCTGTACAAGGACCTAAGAGGGAAAAATGAAAATTAAAGAGGACACTGTAGCATAGTCAAGGGAGGGAGAAGGGGATGCCCACAGGTGGCCAACCTTACGGACTAGAAATAGTAAAGGATAGATTAGGCTTAGAAATAGAAGAACTGTTGCAATAGATTTAAGAAAAGGTTGGTCCTCAAGAGTGGCAGGAGCTCCGGGTCACAGTGGATAGTACCCCTCCCCCCATATTTGTCCCAGCTCCTGGATGTAAAAAGGGAAGATGTATTCAATTGCTGCAGCATGCGTTTTAATCCAGGAAACAGCAACAAATGCATGGTTGTAGCAGCTATCACTGTACCTCATATGAAAGAGAGCTGTTGTGAGATTGACATTTGGTCAGGGTTTCGTTTAAAGGCATCCAACCATAAAGGAACTGCTGCACAAACTCCACCAAAACTGTAACCTCACATCACTCCTCTGCCTCCTGATTGATGAAGCTGGCAACAGTGCAAGCCCATGTCATTATAGGGGATAAACTATTAGGTAAACATATGCAAATAGATATGTTACAGTGCAATACTTAAAGGCAAAGACACACTTGACATTTCATTGGCAGTATCTAGCATGCTGGATGTCCTTAACCAATGAGTGATATGATGTCACCAACATACAGAAGACAATATATGTTCCTCATTAACATTACAGGGCCCATCATGCCACTCCATTTCAGTAACAATGTGAACACCTAGGGTGGAAAAGAATGCCTCTGGTTTGTTCGGCCTCAGGTCATGATTAGCACTTAGTGTGTATTACCATGGAGTACTCCAATGTCATTCCAAGTCACACCATGGGCCCGCACGCAATTGCAATTTTGTGACTTAAAGTGGTCACAAAGACCACTTAGCACTATTGTTCTAATGTGTGTCCCATTGTGTTATACACAACAAGGTCAGACGTCACTCAATACATGGCTACACAGGCCACTGTGGCCACACATAGAAAGGGGCAGGGGGCAGGGGCTGGTATGTAAATTAGGTGCTGTGTCATGCACATTCACATGCCAGCCCATGCACACACCCCAGTAACACACCAAAGTACCACCCTGGAAGAACTGTCTGAAGCAGCTGTACTGGCTGATGCAGGCATCTGGAAGAGGTCAGTTTATCTGGCAAAGTGTGTTGACTGGTGATGAGGCACTGATGGCTCATGCTGTTGCTGTTGTGGGCCTGGGCTAAGAAAGGGGGATCCACTGCACAACAGGGAATGTAAATGAGGTGGGATCAGGGAGGATACATCTCCACTAGCAACTAATCTTATACCATTTATGTTTTGTCAGGTTTTGGTGCTAATGCAGTGGGAAGCCTGATGCACTCTGAAACTGCACCACCAACAACTGTGTTTGTGTACGCAGACACAGGTATGTTTACAGTTCTTTAAAGCACATTTATATAACAATGTTTTATTTGGTACATATTGCAACTATATGTCTACTGTCCTAAACTTTAGTAAATAAGTTTCCCATACCACAATGAAGTTTGTCCTGTGATAAAATAGAATATAAATGAATCACCAGACAATTCTGAAAAGCTAGCTGGCTGCTGAGCAATGAAGTGAGAGAAACTTCTTCGTATAGACTATATTATATCCTAAATTCAAAATATATTATAACATGAACAGCACAGATCCTGCAAAGTGAATGACTGAAGTGATGGCTTGCCCATGATGTTCTCAGAATATCAACATGTATCACAGCTGATTACCAGTATCAACAATGTCAACAATGTCCTCGCTCAACATTTGTGGGTCAGTTTATACTTGCTTTAATACACTCCAGGGTATGAAGTCAAGGAGGGAGAGCCACTGCCAGAGTGTAGCATTAAAGTTGGGAGGGAAACAAAAATAACAAATTTAGACTGAAGAAAGGGTGCTGAAGGGTCAGAAAAAGCTTAAGGTGGGTATGTCCCCAGGACAGAATAGGTTGCACCTCTGAATGCTCTGGGAGCTCAGGCAGGCTCTGGCAGCACTCCTGATGGACCTATTTTATATACCAATTGCATAACGAAACCTGCACAACCAAGTCCATTACAGCGACAGCTTCGATGTTATTGCTATAATGCACCTCAAGGCAAAACTTTGCCATTTCGTTGTTTCTAACTCCTTGATTAAGATGGGCATAATCCTCAGGGACTGGAAGGTGGCAAACATAGTCCAGCTGCACAAGAGTGGGGTTAAGAAAAATACTGGGAACTAAAGAACAGTTAGCCAGACTTCCATTTAGGGAGTCTTTCTGAGTCGCTAGTCAAGGAACAGCTGATTGACTTTCTGGAGTCATAATGTTTCCAGGACAGCAAGCAGCAGAGCTTTGCAAAGAGAGGCCTTGTAAGACAAACCTTATAGAATTCTTCAATGCTGTGTCTTAGGTGACGTACAAGGGTCTAGCACTGGATGTTCTGCAGCTGTACTTCTGCAAGGCCTTTGACTCTGTGCCTTACAAAAGGTTACTGAAGAAATTTGAGATGTGGAGTGGGAGACAAAGTCATAGATGGGTACAGAACTGCTTAGAGAGCAGAATGAGGGGTTCTACTAAATAGTTTGCCCTACAAAGTCAGGTGGGCAATTAGTGGGGTGCCACAGGGGTCAGTCCTGTGTGTGATCATCTTCAATGTGTTAAACTGTGACATTAGAGAAGGGATCTAGGGTAGGCCTGTTTGTGAAAGACACTATAAAACGAGGCAGGGTGGTAAGTAAAAATAAACAGAGCATACTGTAGGGCACAGAAATCCCCTACAGAGTCACTGCGAACACCCAGGTTGAAAACCAATGAAGAGAAGTACTGGGTAACTTTTGATACCCAATACAATGTGCTAGCCCCAAAAAAACACAGATGCTGTTCTAAAGCATGGGCCTATTCTTCCAATAGATCCCACCCTGAGAGATATATTGGGTTCCAACCCCAGGATTTCTTTCATGAGGGGCCCCAATATGAAGGGCAGCTTAACACAAAGTCACTACACAGAAAAAGCAGCTGAGATGTGGCTTAGGGATAGCCCTCAGGACTTCTATCCCTGCAAAAGAGGTTTGGCTTGTAAATATGCCATACGAGGCAAGTGAATCTGTATTAGGCATGTGTTAAAAACAACAGAGATAAGGCAGTTTGTTAGCTGCTTTTCAGAATTTACTGTTTTGCTGTGTGGTGCTCCTGCAGCAAGATCAATGTAGGCAAGACCACCAGGCAATGCACAGCTGACATTGTGCTTTGAATTTTTATTTCCCAATCTGTGTGAATTGTTTTTTGTTTTTGTTTTTTTTACTGTCCTACCCAGGACCTCCTTGCAAATGAACCTTGCTCAATGAAAATTTCCCTGGTAAAACAAATAAATGAAATAAATAAATGTAAAGTGAGACTGCTGAAACATATTGAGGTGAAGACAGGATCAACACGCTCATCAGGCAGGAAAGCTGGTAGATTTTTCACCTGGGGTGTTTGGCACAAGCTGGTCTCGTTATTTTGGAATATACACAATTTTTATGATGTTTATATTGTTTTCTCTTTTTTGTCCCATTTTAGGTACCCTGACAACCCAGCTTATTTAATTCTGACAACGTATAAGGAACTTTGATAAACTGAATGGAGTGCTCTGGAATGAACCATAGATTGAGAGAGGAATGATTTCTGAATTAAAAAAAAACTCTCCTGCAACCCATTTGGGGATTTCTTTGAACTAACTTTAGAACACAGCTTCAAACATTTTTTTGTATACTGATCAACTGCTCTGAATCTGAATCTTGTGACTAGAATACTTTCTTAATACACTGTTTTGCACTTTTTTTGTTGTAAGTGGACACTCTTTGTATTACCCAGATGCAGGTCAAATGAAATGTAATTGGCTCTAAATTATTGCACCTTGCACTTTAAGGGTGTCCTTTGGTAATTGAATGAGTATTATAATTGATGCTAATTAGGCAGACTATTTGATCAGCCTCTTTGCACTGTGACTTCTCCCCCTGAAGAACTTAATTTACTCCTAATGCACATGATAAGGAAGGGTCTGTTTGTTAGCAAATCTGCACATTCACACACATTTACTGCACTTTATGCTGCTAGGCCTTCTATCTTGTATGCACAGAATAAGCTTTGTTTTGCTGTGGTAATTCACATTAAAGGGACACTGTCAACCCCCTTAGGCCTCAAAGTGTCCCTTGTTTAAACAACATCTGGTCAGATCCACTACGGTTGCATAATGAAGTTAGTGAAGTTGTGTGGAATTGTTAATGAAGTATGGAGAAACAACACAATGATTTGTAAGTAGTAAGATTTGTTTTAGTTTCTGTTCTAAGGAAGGCATACACATTATTAGGAAAATACATGGAGGTGTACATTTTAATGGAAGAAATAGGAAGCAATATAGGTTTACGAAAGAACCCCAGAGTAAATGCCACTGATATATGTGTTATCCCGGGATGATATTGGCCTTACAGCCAAATTTGAAAGAAAACACAATTGCACATACCCCAATAATGCTAAGCATCATGGAAAACATATGCAAATCCCCATGATGGTACAGAAGGTGACAGTACGTGAAAAAGTAATGGCATATGTTTAGCCTTGGGATTATTTACACAGGCTTTTTATTGTTTTTTTTTGTTTTTTTTTTTTAGAGAAACAGGGTTTTTGTCCATGAGGTGATGTAAGTTATATTTAAGCAATGCGTTGATGTCAAGAAGTCAGATGTAATGATGATGAACTGTTAGTAGAGAAAATGTGATAGTAACTTTCCGAGGGGGGTCACTTTTGATAAGGGCAAGGTAGTTATGCTTGTGATAATGGGAATATTAGGAAAGTATGAGGTCTATGCAGAAATGGAGTACAAATATGCACAGTTTCATAAGTACGTGCTCAGAGTGCAGGCAAATGTGATATGCAGGTTTGTTTTAGAAATAGGTAAAAATAATGATACATGCAATTCATAGAAAGATAGATAATTACATAGCCATGCAGGCCCTGTCCACACTACACTCGAAAAAGCTATAATGGATTCAAACTGTTACAGATTGTAAACATTACAGTGTGTCCACACTGCCAGTGGACAGTGTGGATAATGATTTGAAAACATTACAGTCTGTCCACACTGAGTGCGATAGTGTGTGTGGTCTCAACCCTGTAGTAGCAGTGCACATCCCATTGTGCACTCGGTGATGACAGCTGCATTTTGAGATGCCCTCCTACATGTCCTATGGAGTACTGTGTATATGGCACAGTCGATTTATGTAAATAACCATATTTCACTGTTATGATACACACTTATGTTGTGGAGGTGACAGAAAGAGGTTTGAGGGAGGGGGAGATCTGTATGTTGGAACTGGGGGCTACATCAGTGAGAGGGAGGGAAGGGGAATGGGGGAGACAAGGCATCTGTTCTGCCAGTATTAGGGCACCTGGGCACAACAGACATTCATGTACTGCTGCTGTATGGTTGAAGACAGACCCTCTACTACTGCCTTCAGTGTTCCCCACTGCTCCACTGTACACAGTGCCACACATCTATTGTCCACCATAGCAGTGCTCCATGATGCACTCAGGAGCTCCACTAATGTATGTGTTCACTACTGGCACTGCTCTGCAGGTAGTATTGCTGCCACATCACACATGGGCAGGCAGGGTACTCCCAACACTTGGCACAGTGAGAAGAGTAATCAAGGACAGTACACAGGTACCATCAGGAGGTGGCCCTCAGGGAGGCAAGTGTGGACAGAGAGGTAGGTTGGGTGGGGACATGGGGGTACACCCAGGGGGGTGCACACATAGCTGTCAGGTTACTGTGGTATGGAGGCATCTCAGTATTGCAGCCTACACCCATGCCCCACACTGCCATCTGCATATGTCCTCATAGCCTCCTACCTCCCTGCACGCAGTGAAACAGTGCTGCAATGCATGCAGGTATAGTGGTGGACTGGAAGCTACACGGTGGAACATTTAGACACAATTGCAATTAAAAACTGATAAAGGTATAAAGCTGTAAATAAAAGTGAAATAACCATGCTGGTATGCACACCACATAAAGTGGTTCTTGGAAGGATACAGATTGGGGATGGCTCAATTAAAGGTGTAGTCCACCCAGAATTTGCAAAAACATATGTTATGCAGAGTGTTTTGATTTGTATGTAAAGTCCTAGTGTGTCCTTCCCTCTGTCTGCTATTAGGAGTTTTTCCTAAATTATGCTGCTAGCTTTAGGGTAGTTTTATGACCCCTAGGGATCACCATCAGAAATAGGTTTATTACCTTCTGCCTCCTACAATGCACCCTGTCTCATGTGACAGTGATGTAGCCAGGCCCATAGATTTAGCATATGCAGTGCTTTTTAAAATCAGTTCACAACAGCAGAACTTTGTAACTGTTCTTATCCAGTGAGCACTAATGGCAACAGTTACAATTTAGCAGATGCCTGAGAGCTACCTAACTGGGGTTTCTTAAGAAAACAGCTATTAAATAGCTCTAATTCACTATTTGTGTTTTCCGGGTGTGTCATGTCTAGCTAGCAATAATATGTGTTTTCAGTTTAAAATTAAATTTCATCAAACTATGCAGAATAATAAAAAGCACAGAAATTGTCCCAGATCATCACTGGTATAATTAGTAAAGACTATAGTAGTTTTCTTACAGAAAACTCACTCAGTTAGCTCTAAAGTATTTGCTAAACTGTAAATGTAGGTACCAGCATTCTTCTTTTTTTTACCAGGAGAGACACACTAAAGCTTGTTTACAAGTGTGACCTAGGAGCACAAGGAAGTTAAGTGATTTGCTCAGGGACACACAGTACATACGTGGAGGCTGTGGGATTCAAACCCAGGAAACCAGGTTTTCAGCTCAGAGCCTTAGACCACCGCACTATACTGCCTCCTCTATTCTAATAGGTAGAACTGGCAGTTAGTGCTGATTTTCTTTGTGACATGATTTTAAATATTTTTTGGTTACAAATGTGAAGTATCTTTTTAATAAAGTATAAAAATATGTATGTGTGAGTTACTTAGTCTGGTGAATATTTGTTTTATTATTTGAAAAAGTGGGATACACTAAATGTGTAGTGCAATGAACCATTGTAAAATGCGATCAAATGTGTAGCTGAAATAGTCACTGTCATCCTATTGTTTTCATGCTACACCACACACAGGAGAAAAAGTGACTTTAAAGTATTTTGCAGTTTCTAGGCTGTAGCTTCATACCATATACTTCATTTGTAAAAAAAATGAAAATCATGTCACAGAGCAAAATCAGCACTACATGCTAGTTGTACCTAATGGAATGCTGGTACCTATATTTATAGTTTAGCAAATACTTGAAATCTAACTGAGTGGTTTTTCTGTAAGGAAACAGATAGAGTCTTAACTAATTATAGCACTAATGATCTGGGCAATTTCTGTGCTTTTATGGTTGTGTATAGTCTGATGAAATTAAAAAGTTTTAAATTTAAAACACTCCTGCAAGCTAGACCTGACACACATAGAAAACAACAATAGTGAATTAGAGCTTGATTTAGTAGCAGTTTTGTTACAGAAATCCCAGTTAACTAGCTCTCAGGTATCTGCTAATAGGCTAATTTAGGACAAACTCCTAATAGCAGACCAAGGGAAGGACACACTAGGACTTAACATACAAATCAAAACACTCTGCATAACTTATGTTTTTGCAAATTCTGAGTGGACTGTGGACTGCTCCTTTAAAACTGCAAGCTCAGTAAAAAATATACACTGCAGCCTCTTGCTGTACTGACATGCTTCAGCTGATGCAAAATACAGAGTAAGGTGGTGGGGGGCAGGGTTGGAGGATAGGTCTGAATGACACCATATACCCACCAGGAGGGACTTTCCAACTCCTGGAATGTATTAGTGAAAATGTGTGACCGGGAGAGGAATGTAAGCTGAACCAAGGCTGTTTAAACAAGTGCTGTATAAGGATGCAGTTTCAGGCTTTTTCCTTTCCTTCTGAAGCTTAAGCTTCTGATGCCCCAAGCAGCTCTGATAGTCAATTGTTCCAGCATGATAGATCCACCTCATACTCCTCCCACATGAACAAAAAAAAGGTGGGATGGATCCTTAGAAGCTTTTTGGGTGGAGGTGGGGGTGGATCTTACCCCCTCAAAAAAATGAATGCTGCCTCACACTACTCAGGTTCCAGTCCTTGTACCTCCCGCTTAAGAAAGAAAATAGTGCACTGCAACCATTGACTAACATGAAAGTGTATTTATTTGAGGGTGGAAAACATTTATTGGAGGAGGGTAAGGTGGAGGAGACTATTTACACCTTCAGTCAGTTCCACGGACAGAAAACATGACATCATTCCTTTTGTACATGCAAAACGTCTGTAGGCTCCGCCTACTGCAGCCGTAAAAACACATTTCTTGACTGGTCACATTCAATAGAGGCTGCAGATGCAGCTGGTAGTTTAATTTGGATTGCTTTTTTCTCTTAAAAAGTGAATAACTGACTGCCCACCATACTAGTGTTACCATACTAAAATGTTTTTGTTTACATTTCTTGACCAAATCGCACTGCATCTTTCCTGGACCTAGTAACACCCCCAACACAGTCTAGCCACTCATGATGCAGTGGGAGTAGAGGAGACTACTGCTTTATGAGTGGCTGCACTGTTTGGGGGTGTTTCTAGTGTTCAGGAAGTGTACAGTAAGAGTAGCACAAGGATTTGAAGCAAAACAAAGCTAGATATTACTATACATTACCAAGTACTTCAGTTCTATTAAGCAAGGAGGCAGATAAAACAACCAGCAACATCATTGAATTTTGGACGAGGTAAGCAGTCATAAAATGTGTGTTTCTACTTAGAAATAATAGGGTGCAAAAAAGGTTGACTGCATCCCTTTAAATAAATATTGTCTATTTTGCTTTTGAGTGCTTGTTTTTTTCAGTACGTTATGCCATTTTACTAACAGAAGTTTTCCTTCATATCATGTGATGTGGACTGAGACCTCAGGAAGGCAAACTTCAATAGAACGAGGGAGGAAACTAGACAGAAACTCAGAGATGTGGTAGAGGGAGAGGGCATGGAAGACAAGTAAGAAATCATTAAAAGGGGTATCCTGGAAGACACGAATAGCTGTGCGAGAAAGGTGGCAAAGACAAACACACACCAGAAACTATTTTCCTAAGAAGTCGTAGTAGTAGTAGTAGTAGCACTGAGGGCCAAAAAGACAGCCTTTAGAAAATATAAGAGTGGGTAAACTGAGGAGAACTGGGAAGGTTACCAGGGGAAGCTGAAAGGGACAAGGAAGGCAGTTTGATAGGCGAAGGCAGAATGTGGAGTTGATAATAGTGGGGGACACAAAAGGTGGGAAATACATTTTTAGGTATGTTTGAGAAAAGAAGGACACAAGGGGAGGATCATGAGACTAAAGAGGAAAAAAGTGGGAGGAGGAGGAGGAGGAGGAGGAGGAGGACAGACAGAAATTAGATGTACTGAACAGATATCTCTGTTTAGTATTTATGGCAGAGAAAGGGAGACTACTTCCAGAAAGCCACATAAAGGCTTCTGAGAAAGACGTGAGGGGAGTGGAGTGGTGCAGATTGCTGAGGACAGGGTAAGGAAGAGGCTAGAAGCCCTCAAAGTATATTAGGGTCTGGGAATGGATAGACAACACATGAGAGTCCTGAAGGAGCTGGGTCTAGAGCTGGTTGTCCTCCAAAAGATCTGTTCCAGTGCTCAGTAGAGATGGAGGTTGCCATGCAACTGGAGGAAAGTGACAGTAATCAACTACACAAGGGGTGGAGGGAGGACCCAGGGATTTACAGACCAGTGAATCTGACCTCAACAGTAGGAAAACTAATGGAGACCATAATCATGAAAAAGATGGTTGGATACATGGAAGGCACTGGGCTGCAGGACACCAAGCAGCACTGGTTTGTAGCAGGAAGATTGTGTCCGACCAGTCTGATGATTTTCTTTGACTGGGTTCATCACAGCTGTGAAGAGGAACCAGGCAGTTGATGTACTATACCTTGACTTCAGTAAAGCCTTTGACTTTTTGCCACACAGAATGATGCTCAAAAATATGGAGGACTTGGGGCTGGGGAGGGTCTGACTAGGTGGGCAGGAAACAGGTTGGGAGGGAGACAACAAAGAGTGGTGCATATTGGAAAGAATTAAAAATGAGGGAGGTCGCCAGTGGGGTTCCGCAGGGGTTGGTCCTGGGACCTGCCCTGTGCAATGTGTTTATCAATGACATAGATGAGGATCTTAATGGGAATATTTGTCTCTTTGCAGAGGACACTTAGCTATGTGCCAGGGTGGACAATGAAAAGGATGTCAGACAGTTGTGCCAAGATCTGGAAAAGCTGGAGAAATGGTCAAGGATCTGGCAGCTGTGTTTCAATGTTAAAAAATGTAATGTGATACACATTAGTAGTAGCAGATATGTATAATTATTGACACCCTTTCCCAGAGGCTCAGTGAGGCTCAGGGTACCCTTCACAATAAAAGCTATAAGGTGGGAAAATCATACATAATAAAGTAAATACATAACTAAATAAAACTTCTACATCATTGAATAAACAGACAGCATAAATGATTTGACTAACATTTCTTGTAACATGGTTATTAACACCAGGGAAAAACGAGCAGAGGGATAGGCTCAAATAGATCACGTGAGTAATTTCCAGCAAGTATTAATGCCACAGTAATGCCTGCTCCCACTGCATTAATCCCCGCTCCTGCTATCCCTAACACAACCAGTGAACATCAGGGGTGCAAGCAATATGTGCTGGCATCAGAGTAAGTACAAGAATCCAGCTGAACAGCACAGCACATTATATGTCGGTGTCCCCCTTCCCTTCCCCGGGAGCACAATTCAACTAGTAACGGTGGTAGAAATAGTGACCCAGACAGATTAAATACAGAAATTTACCTGCAAAGCGCCGATATGTACTGCAGCATGCAGCAGTAGTTCAATCTATTAGCAATGTCACCAAAGTACATCCCGGTGTGGTAGCTGGAGAAAACCAACATGCACAGCGCCAAGCAGCACAAAATATGCAAAGTAGGTAGCACCGCATGGCTACATTAGCAACGGATATAGCTAACAGTAGATTACTAGTGGAATCAAAAAGATTTGCATGCATAGGTTTTGAAATGCAACACATAATTTGACTAACGATTGTCTTCCCTTGCAATCACAACCCCTGTAACATTTCTCAACAAAAACACCACCATATGAATAAATGTGCTCCTGAGACACTCAGAAGTTGTGTATATTTGTATCCCAAACCACATTTTGTTGACCACTGCATATATGTTTTCATCTTACATAGTACAAGAAGCAATCCAACACTACCCCTTTCCACATTGCCCATGTTACAAGAGCATTAATCCCCTCCAGAGTCAGGCTGTACTATGGGATTAATGCCTGGTTGGTGGTTGGAAGCACTCGGCTTGCGGCCTCATACACCACCATCCCCCAACCAGACATTAATCCCTAGCAGAGCCCTCCTCTGTCGGGGATTAATGCTTACTTACTGCAGCGCTACATAAAGAAGTAAACAGCTAAAATTTATATGAATAACTGACTAGCAATCAAGATAGAGTGGGGGAATTAATCCCCCAAATCCTGTGTAAACAGATATGTCTTAAAGTCCCTTTTAAAGGCATCCACCCTTGGGGGCCTCCCTCGGGGCTCACAGGAACATATCTCACAAGGCTGGGCCTGCCATCTCAAAGATCCAGTCACCCAAAGTTTTTAACCTCATCCTGGATATCACAAGAAGTCCCTCTTTGGTGGAGTGAAGGGGGCACAAAGACACATAAGAATACAGAAGGTCTACAAGACAGCCTGGGCCCAACCTGTGTAGTGGTTTATCAGTGAGCAAACCCACTTTAAAGGAGATATACCAATTCGCCAGCAGCCAATGCAGCTCAGAAAGTGCCGGGGAGACATAACACAACCTTGGAGTCTGTTCAGCACCCTAGCAGCTGCATTCTGCACCAACTGCAGGTATTGTAGCACACCTCTACTGACCCTGAAGTACAGGACATTGCAGCAGTCAAGCCTCAGAGTAACAAATGCATGTACCAGTGTCTTCAAGTCATTGGGGGATAATGGATTTAATCCGGCAAATGTTCCTTAGATGGTAAAAGTCCCTCCACACAACTGCTGACACTTGAGCCTTTAATGTCAGCCCCTCTTCCAGAATGACCCCAAGATTCTTCACCTTCCCAGTGTCCAAGAGCCCAGAGGATCTGAGTCGAAGCCCTGTCTCACCCTTATTAGCTGTCACTCTTCTCCTTAAACCTGGCTCGACCACCAGCACTTCACTCTTATCAGTACTGAGTCGTAACCAACTCGATGATATCCAGTTTTAGATTTCAGTTAGGGCACATATTGAGCACATTGACCATACCAGGTGTCTTGGGTGCAAAGAACTGATAGAGTTGTGTGTCATCTTTATAACAGTGGAACCCAGCTCCATACTATCTAACAATCTTCCCCAGGGTAGCATATACACCACAAACAGCATGGGTGGGAGGACTCAGCCCTGAGGCACACCACAGGGAGAGACCATCAGGGATGGAGAAAACCTTCCCATCATCGCTGTCTGAGTCCTTCCACAGACATAAGGCTTGAGTCAGCAGATGACTTTGCCAGTGAACCCTACACACTCCCTAAGTAGGTCTAACAACAACTCATGGTCCATGATGTCAAAAGCCAAAGAGAGATTGAGGAGAATGAGAACTGACTGCTATCTCCATCTCTCAGCCTGAGCAGGTCATAGTGCACTCTGACCAGTGAAGTTCCAATGCTATGCCTTAACCTAAATCTAGACTAGAGTGGCTCATAGATTTCAAAGGCAGTGAAGCATGCCTCAAGCAGTTGCACAGTCACCTATTCAATAACCTTCCCCAACAAGAGTAGGTTACAGACTGGAAGCTAATACATCTGGGTCCAAAGATGACTTTTTCAGGAGGGCCTTCACCAGTGCCTCTTTCAATGCAACTGGGAAGGCCTCCTCCAAAACGGAGTACCAGACAATCTCTGTGAACTCCAGGCTAAGCTGCCTGATGCAACTCACTAGTAGTCATGTCGATCCTGGATCTAGTTCACATGTTAGTCTCACCTCTGAGATCACCTCACTAATCTCTTCCATTGTCACTGGTCCAAACTCTTCCCATGACTACTGAATGCATCTGAAACATGTAGGTCTGACCTTGCTGGGCTGTGACTAGAGATGTTGTGAAGTTAAACCTTGCCTGCAAATTTCACACTAAGCGCTGAAAATTCACTCTTCGCAGAATTTGCGGAGTTCTGGTTGGCCGGTCAAACTTCGATTCACGCAATTTACGCAAATATTTTGGCAAAATTCCATTTTTTACCACAAAGTGTGAAATTCACGGGCGACAGTCAAAATTCAGAGGTGAAATTTTATGTTTTGCGGCAGAATTTGTGAAATTCGTAGCCATGAATTTTGCGAAATCACTCCGTGAAATCCGCAAATTACATCGTAGAGCTAATTTAAATGGACCTCACACATCTCTGGCTGTGACAGCCCACTTGGTGAGATCCCAGTTTGAACAGAGGACACCCTGTCCAAGAAAAACCAGGCAAACTCCTTGCATTTAGCATGAAAACACTTTCATAGGCTACAGACGAGCTGGATGGAGAAGTCTGGCTACAGCCTGAAATAGCTCAACTGGCTGATTCCTCCCAGCAGCAATTTTCCTTGACAGAAAACCTGACTTTGTTTGGGTAATTGCCCTATGGTGCTGTCCATATTGAGTAACCAAAGCCAGTTTGTCTTCTGGGGACTGAATCTCATCCAACAATGCTCCAGTCTTTGCCTTCATCTCCCTTAGCTCACTGCTAAACCATGGGGAACCAAGGCATGAAACCAATGGGTATACATGTGTAGGCACTATGAGATCAAAAGACACCCTGATACCCCTATTATAGGTCACCATGCCTCTGACCACATGGCACATGCCGCCATCATACTTGATGTGTCCAGTACTGCCAAGAGTCCTTCCAGCTGAAGCCAATGCAAAGGGCAGTACTGAAACATCTCCACAGGGTGTAGACTGCAAGGGGGGGCCCAAAAGAGAACCTGATAGCACAATGATCTGACCAATTCACTGGATCAATCTTGTAGTCAGTGACCTCAAACTCTAGAGAGACTACCAAGTCCAAGGCATGGCCATGCTGGTGGGTCACAGAAATAACACCTTGTGTGAGGACCAGGGATCCCATACCCCAGAGAAGATCTTGACCAAAGTGCAAGAGTTTGTCATTGACGTAAGCATTAAATATCACCTTGAATAAGCCATCTAGGTTATTCCAGTACTCTGTCAGCAATGAAGTCTGTGACTTCTTGCTGGAGCTACCCATAGTGCCCTGGAGAAGAATACACAAGAAGGATCCAGCAACCTGCACCAGGACCCTCATGCTCAGCCACACATTCAAACAATATTCCACAACTGGGTGTAACACCAGGTTCAGGTTGGATCTGAAACAGATGGTCACCCCCCCCATCCTCGGACAATGCACCATTGAGAATCGATCTGGGACAGCTGACTCTAGTACCAAGCCAGCATCATGAAAAAGGCAGGTCTCCATGAGTCCACAAAGTCAAAAACTCGAGTACCACCACTGTTAAATCAAAACCACTGACCACATCTTAGTGTCACAGATGCCAATTTTATTTCAAAAATACATAATGGTGTGCAAAAATGCCTCTTACTAAGGGACTACCAGCAGGAACCCATGAAACTCTGACTGGTTTCGCTCACAGCATCATCATAGCACTGGTGGTGCAATGGTTGTGATTTAGCGAGTTTTTGACTTTGCTGATTATTGTACTCCATAGCACACCCGGCCATGGAGCGGTCTTTAGTGGTTTTCTGCTCCATGAGTTCAGCAAGATCAACTGAGGAATGAGAAATAAAATCCGCTATAGTAGCAGTCTTATTTCTTATCAATCTAGCATTGCACAGCAGTGTCCAATGAGGATGAGCAAAGGTGGCAGGCTGCTCAGCTACCTGTCCACTTGGTCTGGTGGGATCCCTGGGTCTGGGAACTATACATGTCTCACCTCTCGCAAGCTCCCGCTCCATCCCAGGAGGAGTCTCCTGGTTCGCAGAGTTGTAATGGCACCCCCTTACCAACACTCCCAAAGTTTCACACTCCATTCCTGTACCTCCTCATGATACCCATCTCCATGCATTGCTGATATGCTATGCCTTACAGGGGGGTCACCGAAGGAATGCAGGTCATGGAGGAGGGACGGGGAGTAACTGAGACTAGGGGCCTTCTGCTTTCTACACATCCCAGTCACTAAACAAAAAATAGCCAGTTAACATGAAACCCCTGTACCCCAACAACAAACTCTCATTCACACTCTACTTAACTATAAGACATACCTACCACTTATTCCTAATACAAATACATATCCTAACCTATATGAATCCCAACAATCCACACACTAAACACATTCCAATCACACTAACATACACAATCACATACACATCACACACACAAACAATAAATAAAATGCACAATATTTAACCAAATGGTGTGAGATAAACCCTTTTAAGATGTTATAGACCCCCCCAAGGATTTTATAATCCAAAAAGCAACAGTACAGCTCTTAGTACAATAAATCACAATAAAATTACAGTCCAGAAAAGCACGCTCTCCAAACAAGTGTCTCTTCTAAAACAGATGGAATAATACAGTCAATTGATTTTCCATCTAGTTTACCTGGGGGGAACTAACAACCTCATGACAGAGGTCCTGTTTCCAGTCTCTGCCACTGAAGGTCCCAGGGCTCAACATTGACACACAGCACACTGGTGGAGGAATGGGACAGAATGACAGTCAAACTGTTAGTCCAGGTATCAAACAGATAAGAAGAGAGGAGAGGCTGCCACCCCTCACCCACCCACCTTTCAGTTGTTTCTTTTTAGATTTCACAACAACCAGTACACAGAGAGGCCTCTTCCTTGGCATCTCTGTGCTCCCTGAATAGTAGGCAAGCACCTCTCACCAGCCAGCCTGTACCACTCCACACCACCACCAAGATAATCCCAGAAGGTGCCTTCACTCCCCAACAGAGAAATAGGGAGACTTAGTTGATGCAGCTCGCTCTATCTGCAGAAACCATGCAGCGCATCCCAGTGCTGTTACAGAACAGACTCCGCTCCACTCCTACTACCTCTACTGAGATCATTTGGAATGATGCTTCTCTCTCTCAGTGCTTGGCTCTTGTTGCGTCCTCACTGGAGACATTTTGTCAAACATGCTGGCTCAACAAAATTCCAGGTACCAGTACTAAGAACTGTTGAAAGTCCTGTTGCTAATGTTTTTACTAACGTGTGGAAAGAAACTTTAATCCATATGTACAACTGCATCTCACGCATCATAAACCTTACTAAAAATTAAAAACTCCTCCTACCATAAGCTCACTAAACATTCCTTACTATACTAAGCAGAAACCCTACCACTACTTCTAACTAAAATGGAGGTGTTCTACACTGTGACACACCTCTAAAGCAAATTTAAAACTAAAAATCCTGAACTCTGTCTTGGAGATCAGAATGGCCTGCCTGGCCTTGTGGCCATGAAGAGACAAGAAGGACATTGGCAGGAAGAACCCATGCAGGGAATACTGGATGGAGTGAAGTTAGCCAGAAGAGGGAAGAGAGGGATCTAGGGCATAATTATTAGTGGCAGATTCAGAGTCTGCACAATTCAGTAAGGCTTAAAACAAAGTGAATAGATAATGTGCATTCTCAGAGGCTTTGACAGGAGAAGGAGAGAGAGGTAATCTTGCCATGTAAAGGTCTCTGGTGAGGCCACGTTTCGAGTGCCAGAGGGCTGGCAGTATAGCCTAGAGGTTAGAGGAATGAGGTGTGAATGAGCTTGGTACATCCAGCAGACCATACCTGAGTTTTATTCTCACAACCTCCACTTGCATACTGTGTGACTCTGAGCAAGTTACTTAACCGCCCAGTGCTCCCAGGTCACCCCTGAAAACAGGCACTTGTGCCTAGTGGGCTTACCCAATAACCAAAAGACTAAAATAAAAAAAAATGAATAAATAAATGTTCTGGAGCCCACATCTGAAAAAAGGCAGGGACAGGCTGGAAGCTGTACAGAGAAGAACCACCAAGATGACTCAGAGAGAGCAGTAAGGGACACATGAGTAAAGGCTTTTAGTGCTCTATATGTACTCACTGGAAGGCAGGAGGGGGGATATGATATAAACATACATATAAAATGGCAAAGAAATCTGTGTGTCCTGATTGGCTGAGGCTTGGTTCTAGCCATTGCAGTAAGAGAGTGCCACCACTGGCTAAAATAAGTCCCTGCCAACCAGGGCAACTCGCAGAATTCATAAGCCACCTATTTCCTAGTTTCCATCAAAAACATGGCTACACTACAGCCTTTACTCATATATAAAAATCTTCAACTAGGCCCTAAAAATGAAAAAGTCCATTAAATTAAATAAAGTAAGTAGATAATTTAATGCTATTCACACTCATGAGCCCCCCTTACACAAATACACAAATTTAAAAATCAAGTACTATTCAGAGTTTCCATTGCTGATGTTTATTTGATGACCATGAACAATTCCCCACCTATTTCTGCCACTTTGCCAGAGAACTCCCTGCTCCTTACCTGGCAACAGATAAAATTGAGATTCTGGCTCCACTTCAGGCCTGTGTGTGTGTGTCTTTGTTTGTATGCCAGTTGAGCTCTGAAGAATGTTGAATTCATGTATTCCATGTTACCATTCTGTATGTGTGTGTGTGTGTTGGGGGGCATTCTACTACTGATATAAGGCAGAGCTTTGAATTCCTCTATTCCATGATAAACAATCACACAATGTATTGAGTATGAAGAAAGACAGATGACTGACAGGTGATAAACATCTGTGGAAGGACTATTTTATATCATTTAGTAACATTTTATCATTTTTGTTGGTGACTTTGAAAACTTTTGGAATGTTCTTTTCTTCAAACTTATGTATGGGCCCATTTTATAACAATAAGACATGACTGGGTGTTGGTAGTATACTGACATACCCAGAGGCTGAAGGCACTCGACCTGCGGTCTTGTGCCTAACTACGACTCTGGGTGTGTGGGTATTTCAGTACTACCAACACCCAGCCATGTCTTATTGCTTACATGTTTCTGAGGTGTATAAATTGGGTGATTAATAAAGACTTCTTCTCCAGAAACAAAGTCATGATTATGAGAGGGCATGATTGGAAACTGGGAGGCTTAGGAGGGATGCCAGGAAGTTCTTCTTCAAGGAGATGGTAGTGGGTAAGTGGAATAAGCTCCTTAAGGGGATTGCAGAGGCAGAGAGTATTAACAGATTCAAGGCTGGTTGGGACAGGTTAAGTGGCTGAATAATAAAGAGATGGGCTGAGGCTGGGGAGGGTAGCTAGTCCAGTAAAGGTGATAGGCATACGAGAGGTCATATATATAATAACTATGTTATAGGGCTGACTGGATGGACTGAAACTCATTTTCTGCTGTCACGTCTGTGTATCTATAGTGAAAAGAGGTAAATCAGACAGCTGATTATAACAAACATTACCTCATCACTGAAAGTTAATATCTTATTGCTTCTTCAAGAGAACAAGTGCTCAGGAAGGGCTGGGTTGGAAATATATAGACACTAATGACAACAACAACAAAAAATCACATCACCAGAGAATTATGGGCCTGACAGTTGAAAAAGCAAAATTGCACAATCTTGTGGAAAATCTGATAAGACTTTTTAAATCATAAACAGTATTTTATTGCTAGTACTTGTTACTTTAGGGATGGGATTTTCATTCAGTCGGATACAGCACTTGTGTCCATATTTCAGATGTATGCTGAGTCTATGCAGATCTCCTCCATAATCCCCCCCTCTCCTCCATTACTCCCCCTCCTCCTTATCCCCTCTCCTCCATACCCCTATCCCTATCTCCACTCCCTTGCACCTGCTCCATCCCTCCTACTATGGTCCTAAACTTTCTTCTCCCTACTACCCCCAACTACCTCACCTTGACAATGGGCCTCGGTCCTGCCTGGTCCCCACTCTCCCAACCCCATTGCCTATTACCTTCCACTGGAGGTCCCTCTGCCTCCTGCATAGTGAAACAATCTGCCTTGATTTTCTGTACAACCATTTATATCCTAAAGCCATGTCTGAATCTCATTGTCACACTTGAACCAACTATGTAACTTGTTGTGTAACTATGATAGTAATCTGTATGTACCAAGTGTTTGCCTGACTCTCATATACATGTTTGTACCACCAATGAAACTTGTTATGTAACCCTTGTATGTAACCTGTATGTACCTATTGATTGCTTACTGTTTGATGTAGAACCTTCGCAGATGAGCTCCCAGCTCAAAGGTCTGTCATCCAAGACTTGAATAAATAAATAAATAAATAAATAAATGTGTCTAGACGTCTGTATCCTATTCATAGACATCTGGACACATATGTGATGTTTCAGACAGTTTACGGCAATTTCTGCTGCAGCTGCAAAAATGTAATCCTTTTTTCAGACACTAAAGTGGAATTCCATACTGGCAGTTACACCAACTTTTCATGGTGTAACTCCTGGGATGGATTTTGACACTCATGTCTGAAAAAAAGACGCAAGTGTCTAAAAATCCCCTTTATATACTGTATATTAAGTTTCTAGTAACATTTAAATATACTGTAATATCCAGGAAAGGTGAAATAGATAACAACTCTAGTTTCTGTAACCATTTATTTATCCAGGATAGCCTGGCTGAGATGTAGCATCTTGATTCCAGTAGGGTCCTGCTTCAACTCATTTCTGTAGCTGGGTAGATTGCAGCACTGGAAGGTTACTTAACTTGCCATAAGTCATACTATGAGTATTTGGCTTTTGATGTGTTTGAACCTATGATCTTCTGATTCCCAGCCCAGTGTGTCATCGAGGCACAGGTCAGGAAGCATAGCCCCATTCTTAGCAAGCATCCTGTTCTTGTAAGTTTCAGGAGCAGCTAGAACACAGTGTGCACAGCTTTTGCAAAAGGCTCAAACATTTGCACTAAAGTAACCTCTGGAGCTTACAATAGCTTTCTGCAATCGTCTCAAATTATAATTATATACATTTCAACAGTAAAGCTATATATTTTCTAAATAAAGAAGATTCTAACATCAGTTATTTTTCCATACAATGATTTGCACATATTTTTATATCGGCAGATATGCAAGGGAGGGCTGAGAGACAGTAAGGGGCCAAGAACTGTGAGATTGTCGGGGTGATCAAGTCTGAAGTCTCTCAGGAAAATTTGGTTGCTCAACCAGACAAAGGGGAGACAGAAAAGGACAGATCCTTGCAATTTAAACACTTTCTCTAACAATTGAGACAGGGTACTATTCCACTCTGTCACACAGTGCTATGACCATAAGTCCACATGACACATGAGTAATAATTTGACATACTATTTATATTTAGAAACAACAGAGTTCTTTGTCTTATGCACAAGCAGTTTGCCTTAGTTTTTATTTGCTGTACCAGACAGACAAATCATTTACTGAAAAAAAATATCCTTCTTTGAATGTTCATGTTTAATCTACATTAAATGACTGCAACCTATCTGTCTGGAAAGTCCTTATTAAGAATATAATTAAACCCATGGTATATGCTCATGTAAATATTAACTAAGAAGTTATCCAATTAGGTGAACTTCATTAATTACATGCACTGCCAAATCTGGAGACACTACACTACACTAGACCCTTTCCTTTAGAAATAAAGGACTGTTGTATATTTACACTGCTACCCACATGAGGTAATAATGATTTATTTACAAAGCCTTCCTTATGTTTAACCAATTAATCTTCCCTCACTAAGCACATAATCCAGACAATTTGGTATAACTGATAGATAAAGTGCTGATCAAAGCAAAGAGCAATGGTGTTAACACAAAAGAACGGTGCTGCTGTTACTGATAACGTCAAACATCGGAGAATGAGAGCTCAATTTGGAAACCAGTATAGGGTCAGAGGAGCATAAGGCATTCCATAATAGAGCCACATCTTCATTCTTCTGCTAACACACTCAGCTGAACTGTATTACTAAAGGAAAATCAGGGCCAGAAAAGCAGATTGATTGCAGCTCAATCTTCTCCCCATATGGGAACTCACTTGCAGGTTTGTTTTCAGAAAGTCAAACACTTTCCAGATGAAGATGCCAAATTACCTTCTAGTATGTGCTTTTCTTTTGATATAACCTACGCTGGTAATCCTAGCCACCTTCACAAACACACACACACACACACACACACACACACACACACACACACACGCACTCAATCTCCCATCACACAAAAATATTTTAATAGCCAAAAGAAACTCTCTGTCCACTACTCTCCCATCTGCCAGGTAAACCCCTTTCCAAAAAAACCTCCCAAAACCAGTTCCAACACTGTGCTCTTCTTGGAAAGTAAAAAGGAATATTACCTACAGTAACTATTGATCTTCTTGAGGATCTTCTCCATAGAGCCACATTCTCTGAAGTCAGACGTTGAGGCACTAGGACCCCATGGGAACCAGAACTTTTGGTGCCATCAACACCTGTGGGTGCTGGGTCAGTGGCCGTACCCACAAGAACTTCAGGCAGGAGTCCCGTTGAACTTTTCAGTCGTCAGCAGTTGCCACAAGTAGAATTGGCAGCAGGGGCCATGGGGGTATTCGTTGATGGTCGCAGCCGAAAATGCTCAGTCAGTGGCCGTTGCTGCAAGAAGAATCGGTGGCAGAAGCTGCAGGGGTATTCAGTCAGTGGCCATTGCCACAAATCAGCTGTGCTTGGCTGGGCTCCCTGCTGAAGGGAAGCCAATCAGGGCACAAGGTGCCATCATTTAAAACTCGGTTCTGCTATAAAAGTGCAGCCACTACTGAACTACTGCTGTTGAAGAGGAGCCTGAAGTTGATGCTGAAGGGGAGCCAATCAGGGTGCAAAGCACCAACATTTAAAACTTGGCTCTGCTATAAAAGCGGAGCCGCTACTGAACTAGGACTATGCTGGGTCTGTAGCTGTTGCCACAGAAACTTCGGGCAGGAGCCCCATTGAACTTTTCAGTCAGCAACAGTTGCCACAAGAAGAATTGATGGCAGGAGTCATGAGGGCATTTGTTGGTGGCCATGGCTGCAAGTGTTCAGTTGGCGGCCACTGCCACAGGGAGAACTGGTTGCAGGAGCTGTGAGCATGTTCAGTCAGTGGCCATGGCTGCAAATCAGCTGTGCTTGGCTGGGCTCCCTGCTGAAGTGGAGACAATCAGGGTGCAAGGCACCAACATTTGAAACTCAGCTCCGCTATAAAAGCGGAGCCACTACTGAACTAGGACTACACTGGGTTAGCGGCTGTAACCACAGGAACTTTGGGCAGGAGCCCTGGTGGACTTTTCAGTTAGCGGCAGTTGCTGTAAGAAGAATCAGTGGCAGGAGCCATGGGGGCATTCTTTGATGGCTGTAGTCGCAAATGTTCAGTCGGTGGCCATTGCCGCAAGAAGAATCGGTGGCAGGAGCCACTGGGGAGTTCAGTCAGCAGCCATTGCCACACATCAGCTGTGCTTCACTTGGCTCCCTGCTGAAGGGGAGCCAATCAGAGTGCAGGGCACCAACATTTAAAACTTGGCTCTGCTATAACAGCGGAGCCACAACCAAACTAGGATTGTGCTGGGTTGGCGGCTGTAGCCATAGGAACTTTGGGCAGGGGTCTCAGTGAACTTTTTCCTCCCACCCTCCCACCACCACCTCCGATGATAGTTAAATACTCACTGGGCTCTTCCCCAAGGGTAGAAGCACCAGTAGGAGGCAGGTGGGGAGGTATTTCTATATAAGAAAAAAAAAGGGCTGACTGAACTGAAGATGTCGAATGGGAGACAAGGAGGGAAAGGGGAGACATGATTGAAACTTTTAAATACGTAAAGGGGCTCAATAAAGTGGGAGAAGAAGGTTTACTTAAGACGAAAGACGGGGTCAGAACTACAGGGCACAGTCTCAGACTGCAAGGAAAAAGATACAGGTGTAATATGAGAGGTGTTTCTTCATGGAGGGGTGGGAACCCTGGAACAGACTACCAGATGGAGTGGTGGGGCTAAATCATTGGAAGAATTCAAGAGGGCATGGGACAAGCATATGGGGCTGAGTGTCGGGGAGGGTGGGGGCTGGCTGAAGGGGGAGAGGTGTAGGGGGAAAAAGGGCAGACTAGATGGGTTGGATGGTCCTTTTCTACCCTCAAGCTTCTATGGGCCTAAATTGCTGTATTATTAAAGTGTTATTTTTAGTGGTATTAATAGGTTTTAATGTGTTGGGTTGGTGAAAGCACAGTCAGGCGGTACTCCCCCTCAAGACTAAAGGATCTCCGACCTTTTGAATGTCCCGCACTCCCTTTAGAAGTGTATAGGAAATGGCGAATACTTGGCATTTCGAGACGTAGGAGTGGTGGGAAAAGGAGATCCTGGAACTCTTGGGGGGGATGGGAAAGGAGTGGGAGGATAGGAACAGTTAGAACCAGGAGGCGCCCTGGGGCAAAATGGATGCAGGAGCGTGGTCCGTCATATCTTGCATCCATACCCAAGGGCACTGACTTGATCAGGCAGGAAGCGGAGTCATCCTTGGAGTCTCGTCCCTTTCGGGCGGTGTTAAGCAATGCTAGGTCTATTAGAAACTAGACTGCTTTAGTAGCAGATCTTGTTGTTTCTGTGGACTTAGCTTGCATCACCGAGACCTGGCTTGATGAAAATGCAGGCCCATTTTGGGATCTGCATTTCCGGACGGGTTCTCGGTGATTCACCGCCCGTGAGTGGACCGTAGGGGCAGGGGAGTTGCAGTCTGTTTTAGACAGGAACTGGACCTCAGGGAGGAGCTGGTTGGATATACCAGCTCCTTTGAATGTATTGTGGGTGCAGGTGCAGGATTCAGGATACTCCTCATTTATCGTCCACCAGGCGATGGGAGAGAATTCCTGAGGGAGGTGGCGGATTTCATCGCCGAGAGGGTTTTGGAATTCCCCCGATGGATAATTCTGGGGGATTTCAATGCCTGGGTCAACGATGAATTTGCACTTTTTGGACAAAACCTCCTCCAATTGATTGATTCATTGGGCCTGACATGGGTTATTACCACTGCAACCCACCAGGGGGGACATTCATTGGACCTGATATTCCATCTGGGGATGGAAATCTCTGATGTAGAGGTGGAACCCATCGGTTGGTCTGACCATCATGCCCTGAGGTTCAGTTTCATGGCCCCCCGGAAGAGGCCTGCCCCTAAAGAGATAGTACAGTTCCGTCCTTTGAGAGGAGTTACCTCAGAAGGCCTAATGACGGAGCTGGACTTCTCGGGTTTTCCAATGGATAGCATGAATCCAGGGTCTTTAGTCCTGGCCTATAATATGGCAGTTGTGGGGGCCCTGGATGTCATTTCTCCTTTCCGTGTTCGCCCCTGTACTCTTCACCCTGAGTCCCCGTGGTTTACTGTGGAGATCCATGGGTTGAAGAGACAGGGCCGAAGATTGGAGAGACGCTGGCGGAAGACTCACCTGGAAGTTGACAGGCTTAGACTGCTAGATTGTTATAAAATCTACCAGTTAGCAATCTCCCATAAGAAGGCAGAGTTTCTGTCCAGGGAGATTGCTACAGCAAGGGAATAGACCGGCCCAGCTCTTCCGGACTGTGGACAGACTGTTCAATCCAGTCTGTCTTCATGCCGGTCGAGCATTATCACAGTTACAGTGTGAGGAGTTTGCGACGTTCTTTGCTGATAAGGTGTCTGCTATCAGAGATGAGATCAGCCAGGGCCTCCCCATTGAGTCTTGCAGTGACCAATCGAGGGACACAAGTACCCATTTGACCTGGTCCACGTTCAGTCAACTGGTAGTTATGGATATAGTGAGAATCGTCCAGACTCTGCGCGCCCAACTTTCTGTGGGCTGGATCTGGGCCCTACATGCCTACTTGTGGGGTGTGTAGAGGTTATCGGCCCGATCCTTACTGGGATAGTAGTGGCATCATTGGAGAGAGGGATCTTTCCTGATCCTTTGAAGGAGGCAATAGTACGTTCCCTTCTGAAAAAGCCCTCCCTTGAATCCGACTGCCTAGAAAACTACAGACCAATCTCGAATCTTCCCGTTTTGGGGAAGATTATTGAGAAGGTGATCGCTTTGCAGCTGGAAGATTATTTAAACATCCACAATATCTATGACCCTCTCCAGTCTGGCTTCAGGAAACAGCACAATACTGAGACGGCTCTTGTTCGGGTACTGAATGATCTCCTGATGGCAAGAGATCGGAGAACTCATTCTATCTTGGTTCTCCTTGATCTTTCAGCTGCATTTGACACTGTGGATCATGGGGTGCTGCTTGAACGCCTGTGGTCTCTCTGTGGACTAAGGGGGGTGGTCCACAGTTGGTTTAAATCTTTTCTGCAGGGTGGGACTCAGAGAGTAGTGTCGGGGATTTATTCCTTGACCTCTCACTGTCTACACTGTGGAGTGCCACAGGGTTCAGTGTTGTCCCCCATGTTATTTGCAGTGTATATGCTTCCATTAGGGGACATCATAAGACATTTTGGTTTGAGTTTCCATTGCTATGCCGATGATTCTCAGCTTTATATGTCTTTTGTGCCCGAGCAGGAGTCTGAGTCAAGTACATTGTTTAACAACTGCCTCCAGGAGATACAGAACTGGCTGAGTGCTAATTGGCTGAGGTTGAACCCGGGGAAAACAGAGGTATTGGTGGTGGAACCGGGGGGTAAGGATATCAAGTCCATGGGCAGGAAAACTCTCAGGTTTATTTCTGGGAGGAACCCCGCTCATGGCATCTGGTCAGGTGAGTAACCTTGGTGTTATATTTGACGAGGGCTTGACCCTGAGGACACAGGTGTCAGCCATAGTCAAATCATCCTTTTTTTCATCTAAGGAATATAGCACGGGTGAAATACTTGATTCCATCAGAGGATCTTCCTATCCTGGTACACGCCTTTGTGTCAAATCGTCTTGATTATTGCAACGCCCTTTATCTAGGGCTGCAGGGAGTGGATATCCGTCGCTTATAGCTGGCAGCTAGGTTGTTGACTGGAAGCCTGAGGTCCAACCATATAACACCTGTGCTTCGCGAATTGCACTGGCTGCCTGTACAGTGGCGGATCACTTTCAAGGTCATGTTGATGACCTATAAAGCCCTACACGGTTTGGGACCTCGCTACCTGAAAGAACTCCTGACTTCTTACTGTGCCTCCCACTCCCTCCGATCCTCTGGTGAGGGATTGCTGGAGATTCCCAGGGTAACCTTAAAAACATCTGGTGGAAGAACATTTGCCTTTATGGCCCCTACTCTGTGGAATTTCTACCTGCCAGATATGCATTGCCTGATCAGGAGAGCTTTAAAAAGCTTTAAAGACCTTCCTTTTTAACCAAGCATTTTTTTAGTGATTTAAATTATATTGGATTGTTTTTTGAATTTGATGTTGTTTATAGTTGTGGTTTCGATTTGTATGACTGATATTGTAAAGGCACCTTAAAGAAATAAATATTTACTTACTTACTTACTATGATTCTATGTAGAATGTATGGACCTTGTTAATGATTGTGGGCTCTACAGGGTGGGCCTAAATTCAAATACAGCAAGTAGGGAGCTGAGGGGTATTCTCTAAAAATACTAGATACGATTGTATGAAAACTTAAGTACTGAATTTAAAATGCATAGACCTTGTTAAAGAGTGTGGACTCTCCAGGGTGGGTCAAATGTGTGGATCTTGTTAATGAGTGTGGGCTCTATAGGGTGGGCCTAAATTGCTGTAGTTCCTGAACTGGTTTAATACAGTTGATTTTGTGATTTGGGATAGGCCTGACCCAGCCTCCCCCATCCCTACCTCCCCAAGATCATCCACCTTTCTAGGGGAGGTGCTGGGTCAGAATTGGTTGTCAGTACAACCTGGTGCAGCCTCGGGACTGACTGATCATACCTGACCATTTCAAAGGGAGGAAAGGGGAAGAGAATAACATGATTATCCCTAGTAAAGGGGAATATCCCAGGGGTTGGGCAGGCAATTTGAAGCGGGAACAAGCCAGAGGTTTGATAGGGATTCAGGTAGGGACATGGGGAGGGTAGCAGGCTGCAGCAACTGTGGGGCAGCTATCTTCTTAGGGATCGCATGGAGAGCAGGGGGTTGCTTGTTGTGCTGGCAACTTGAGCAGCTCAGGGAAGAGATTAGGTGGTTAAGGGCAGAGATAAGGAGAGGGAATGGGACTGATTGGTGGAACAATCCAGGACTGAGGGCACATGGGTGTGCCCCATAAGATTGCAGGCAACCCAGGGAAAGGAGGGAGGGGGGAAGGGGTAAATGGATCAAAATTGCCACTTCAGGAACCATTGGGTACAGATGAAGGGAGTGAAGGAGGATAGGGAACAGGGGCAGGAATGGCCCCAGAGCAGATAGAAAATGCAGGCCTCTCGACAGCATGCCAGGAAGAGTTCAGAGCAGGAAGGAGGTGTCAAGCAATAGGTTCTCAGTGCTGGCTACACTAGAGAAGATGAAGTGGGGGATCTCATAGACAAGGCTGGTGAAAAAGAGATTACTAACAACCCAGAGGGCATTGGTAGGGTGGCTGATGGGGGAAGGGCTTTGATGTGTAAGGATAAGGGGGTGGGGAATTTTAGACTGGACAGGGGAACAGTAGCTAAGGAGAGGAGGGGAGCAAGGGTGTTTTGTGGTGAGAGAGGAACAGGAGGGTCAAGGGGTTGAAGGTATGGTATGGGGACAGGTCGAGTAAGGGGGTTTGCGGAGAAGAGGGGGGGAGGTATGGAGAGATAAGGGTACGGATGCAGCAGGGGGGAGGCCTGATGGAGAGGGAAGGTAAAATCAGAGGAAAAAGAGAGGGAGGGCAGGGCAGAAACTAGGGTGGAAGGGGGAACAACTGCGCTGGAGGAGGAGGAGTGGAGAATAAGGGGAAGGGATAATGGAAGGACAAGAAGAGTAGATCATGGAAATGCGGGTGGTATTCTAGTGCTGGGAGACTCAGTTCTGAAGGGGATCAGATAGGGAAGCAAGAGGGAGAAGCATAGTCGCACATGGGTGAAGGCCAAGCCAGGCATGAGAGCAAAAAGGGTGGGTCAATCTGTTCTGAAGTATGCTAGGAGAGGTAGGGAGAAACCGCACATAGTTCTGCATTTGGGAACACAAGACCTGGTGAGAAATACAGTAGATGTAGTCCAAAGGAGGTTTGAGGAGCTGGGGCTGATTTTCTGAGGAGGCAGGAAGATCAGTAACCTTCTCGGAGGTGCTTCCAGTACCCAAGGTGAGCACGGCAAGGACGCTGAAGATAGAGGAATTTAACACGTGGCTAGGAGAATGGTGTCAGTCCAAAGGGTATGGGCTGGTGGGGTATGGGGAAGAACCTGGGAAGGCAAGGATCTCTACACCAAGGACAGGCTACACTTAAGTGAGGAGGGAAGGAGAGTCTTGAAACAGAAAATGGGAGAATACTTAGCAAACAATGAGAATTTAAACTAGAAGAGGGGGGTGGCAAGTGGGCAGGAGTCAGGCAGGATCCACAGGTAGGAAAGCGAACAAGCTTACCCCCAATATCGGCAGCAAGGGACTTAGGGAGAGCCGAGGTCAAAAGGGGATGCTAGAAAGGGCGAGCGAGTAGGGAGAAGGGGAAAGGAAGCAGGGTGGAGGGTAGTGACCTTGAATGCTAGTCTAGGAAACAAAACAGCAGAATTACAGGCTGTCATGGCAGATGGGGAGATGGACATGGTGACCATCACCAAGACATAGGCCACCTATTACCATGACTGGGACCTGGCAGTACCAGTGTATAGGATATTTCAGAGGGACAGGGTAAAAGGGAAAGGGGATGTGGCACTGTATGTGAGGAAAGGACTGAAGTGTGTCAAGGATGAAGGGAAGGAGGGCAACATAATGTCACTATGGGTGCAGCTCCAGGACTCCAAAAATAGGACACTCAGGATGGGAGTGGTGTACATGCCACCCTCCCAGACTAAGTAGTTAGACAGAAAACTAGCTGGACAGATCAGAAGGACCTGCGGAAGGGGCAGCACAGTGATTGTCGGGGACTTCAACCTGCCTGGAGTGGATTGGGGTACCCCAGCCACCAAGAATAGGAGGAAGCAGGTACTTCTGGAAGCCTTCCATGACAGCTTCCTATTGCAGATGGTCAATGAACCAGCCAGGTTAAGGAACACCCTTGACCTCGTGCTGGCAAATGGTGAGTTTGTGAGGGAGCTGAGAGTGGAGGAACCGCTGTCGGGGAGTGACACCACTTGGTGTGGATCACAATAAACACAGGGAAAGAGGGAGTAAGAATGGGCACAAGGGTGTTAGACTTCAGAAGGGCCAACATCGGGAGGATGAGGGAAAAAGTACAGGGGTATCTGTCCAGAATCCAACCAAATATGGACACTAACCAGAAGTGGGAGGTCATTAAACTGAGTATTGAGGAGGCAACCGCAACATGCATAAGTGTCCTGATTAAGTGGGCTAGGACCAAGAAGATTAGCTGGGTGAGCAGGGGGGTCATTGAAAAAGTAAAGATGAAAAGACCACCTTTAGAAGGTACAAAAAAAAGCAGGTAGAGGAGAGGAGAGGAGAGGAGAGAGAGAAATACCTGAACGAGTCGAGGGAGGTGACAAAGGCACTGCAGTCAGGGCAGCAAAGGCGTCCAGGGAACTCAGGCTAGCACAGGGCATCAAAGAGGGGGACAAGGACTTCTTCAGGCACATCAGGGAGAAAAGTAGTTGTAAGGATCAAATAGTAAGGATTACGAGGGATGGGAGTGGGTGGAAATGGGGCAGAACAGGCAGAAGCATTAAATGAGTACTTCTGCTCAGTATTTACTAAAGAGAAAGGGGGGGCTGTACCGAAGGGGGAAGGTAGGGTGAGCATGGGGGGGGGAGGAGGTGACAGATGGGGAAATCCTAGTGGGCAGGGTACTAGAGTGCTTGAGAGCACTGAGGGTGGATAAGGCACCTGGGTCAGATGGCATGCACCTCAGAGTGCTAAGGGAGCTGGCAGAAATCCTGTCAAAGCTCTTGGCAGACCTGTTCAATGCCTTCCTGGACTTGGGGAGTGTACCTCAGGACTGGAGGATCATGCACGTGGTACCCCTCCACAAAAGTGGCCCCAAGGATGAGCCAGGAAACTACAGACCAGTAAGCCTCACATCCATTGTGGGAAAGCTGATGGAGACAGTCCTGAAGGAGAGGCTGGTTTCCCTCCTAGAGGCTAATGGGCTGCAGGACAGCAGACAGCATGGGTTTGTCTCTGACAGATCCTGTCAGACCAACCTGGTGGAGTACTATGACTGGGTAACCAGGCAGCTAGACAAGGGCCATACAGTAGATGTGCTGTACTTGGACTTTAGTAAGGCATTTAATTTGGTGCCACATGGGAGGTGAGGAAGTAAGCTGGAAGACACGGGGGTGGGGGTGAAGATGGTAGGATGAGTAGTGAACTGGCTGCAAGGGAGACAGTAGAGGGTGGTGGTGGGAGAGGAGCTCTCATCGCCCAGGGCAGTGACAAGCTGGGTCCCACAGGTCTCTGTACTGGGGCCAGTGTTGTTTGGGATCTTCCTAGCAGACATCTCAATAGGCATCAAGAGCAAGATCAGTCTGTTTGCAGATGACACCAAGGTGGGAGCAGTAGTGGATGACTTAGGAGGATGGCAGGGGTTGCAGGATGATCTGGCAAAATAGAAGGCCTGGTTGGACACTTGGCAGCTGGAGTTCAATGCCAAGAAATGCAAGGTGCTACATTTCAGCACAAAAACCCCAAAGAGGAGCTATTAGCTGAGGGAGTGCAACTAGCCAGGATGGAGGAGGAGAAGGATCTGGGGGTGATGATAATGGGAGCAATGAACAACTCAGCACAGTGTAGAAAGGCAGCTGCAAAGGCTAACAGAATGCTGGGTTGTATTGCCAGAGACATATCCTCCAGGAGGGGGGAGGTGATCCTTTTGCTATACAGGTTACTGGTTAGACCACACCTGGAGTACTGCATACAGTTCTGGCGGCCATACCTGAAGAAGGACATTAGGTTACTGGACGTAGTGCAGCGCAGGGCAACAAAAATGATCCCAGGGCTAGAGGACTTACCCTAGGAGAGCAAGTTGAGGGAGCTGAACATGTACTCCCTGGAGGAGAGGAGGGATAGGGGGGACATGATTGAAACCTTCAAGAACATGAAGGGAATAAATAAGACAGACATGGGGGGCCTTTTTCAATTACAGAGGGGGGAGGGAAACTCGAGGGCACGATCTGAGATTGGAGGGAGGAAGGTTCAGGAGGGAAATGAGGAGACACTTCCTTATGGAGAGGGTGGTGTCTGGTTGGAACGCATTACCAGATGAAGTGGTATCCTGTAATACAGTGGGCTGCTTCAAAAAGGGATGGGACAGAGTAAGGGGAAGGGTCACTGGAGGGGGGAGGGAGTGGGCAGCTGTAGTATAAGGGCTGCTATCTGCACAATCAGGCAGACTTGATAAACCATAAGGCCTTTATCTGCAGTCAATTTTGTATGTTCATATGTTCGTATGTAACCTGTGGTGATGGTCATAGGCGAAATTTCTTCATTAAATTTCAAGATGCCCACCTTCACCCTGTGAAACTTTGCATAGTGGCACTTCACCAGCAAAAGACCTGGCAAAGTGTCACTATGCATAGTTTCTGCTGCATGAAGTAGCACATCACCGGTGAAGAGCTACGCAAAGTACAGTATGTATCTTAAAAAATATGTTAAATCTTAACCCACTGTGCAAATATCTCCCACCCACCTCCCAAACATTTCAAATGCATTTCCTCCCACTCTGCCACCCTCTAGCACCCTCCAACCTTCTTCCCTCTCCACAGTCCTGGTAAAGTTCTATCAAAATATGTACAATGTAGTCAGTTTAGTCCAGCCAGGGGGGTAATCCCTTCCCACTCAATCATGCCAAACAAGTAAGCACCTCTTCCCCCTGCTCTGTCAAATGGCTGACCTCATTATTCATTACTTTCTATTTCTTTTAGAAACTTGATCCAGCAAGCTCTGTGCAGTCACTAGCAAGGATGGAGAAGTACTAGAAAAAGTAATACACCTGACAGCTACAGTTACTTATTTCTTTTTATACAGAAACAATACAAAAATAATAAAAAACTATAACAGATGACATTTATTTGAAAATAATAGGTTAGTTACTAGTTACTTTCAAATAAATGTAATCAGTTACATTTACGTATTACTTTTGTATAAAAAGACATAAGTAATTGTAACTGTAAGGTGTATTACTTTATCCAGTACTTCTTCATCCTTGCTAGTGACTGTACAGAGCTTCCAGGAAGATGTTTCCAAAAGTAATAGAAAGTAATAGAAAAGGTAACTTACCCAACACTGCCTGCCCCCTTTAGCACCCACCCTCCCTACCACCACCCCCCAACGATAAAGGATAGTATATGTAGCAACTAATAAAAAAATATCAGAATTACACTTCCTGACAGGAGTGAGTCTGTTCTCTTCTGTAGTCAATCCATCAATGAATAAATGACGTCATTGATAGTACTACCTTATTGGCTGAATTGCCAGCCACTCTCCCATCAACCTCAGCAGTCCCATGTGTCTCTCTCACCCTACTGCTCCACTGGCAAACAATTCTCCTTTTCCACCACCGTCTCTTTGCAGAAGTGTTTCTTCATGTCCATCTTAAATCCCCCCCCCGCCTGCTTATGGTTGTGGGCCCTTGTGAGGGACACCTCACTAATCTTAAACAGTTGCTGGCTGTCCACCCTAGTTACAGCCTTCAAGTACTTGAAGGCTTCAGTCATGTCTCTCCTCTTTCTCCTAGCCACCAGTAAATACATATTGAGGTCAACCAGTCGTTTTTCATAAGACCTCCCCTGATTGCTTTCATTGTCTTTTGGATTGAATCCTGGCAGTCCCTGTCCTTTTTCGCGAGAGTTACAAAACTGGGCACAGTACTCCAGGTGGAGCCTCAGCAAGGACCTGTACAGGGGCAGGATCACCTTCTGTCTGCTTGAGAAGTCCCCGCTTATGCACCCTAGTATCCTGCTAGCTTTTTCATTCAACTTGCCACACTGGGCTGCGGTCATAAGGCTGTCACTAATTATAATCCCCAGGTCCTTCTCTTCTGTGGTCAGCTGTAGTTGTAACTCCCACCCCACCCATCCAATAACAGTCCAGGCTTCCCCACCTCAAGTGCATCACTTTGTACTTTTTGGCACTGAATTTCAGTTATCAAATCTTGCCCTACCTTTCCAGTTTCCCTGGGTCTCTCTTCAATTTTCCTCCAACCTTCCTCACTATCCACCCTGCCACATATCTTTCTGGCATCCATAGATAGACACACGTTATCCAGGATCCTTTCTCCAGTGTCTCAAATGGACACACTGAAGACCACCCGGCCCATGACTCACCCTTGTGGAGTCCAGTGATTACCCCCCACCCTGGTTTTGTATTATGTACCAAGTACCAAACATTGTGTTCTTCCCTAAGCATTTCCCTAGCCATCTAGTGACTTTTTCCTCAACACCAAGGTCTCCAAATTTCCCAAGTTCTTTACTAGCCTCATGTGGGGCTCAGAGTCACCAACCTTGCTGATGTCCAGGTACAAGACATCCAGTTCTTGGCTCTTATCCAATGCCTGCGATACAGCATTGGAGAAATCCATGAGAATAACGTGACAGGACCTCGTCTTTATAAAGATATGCTACGTGATACCCTGGAGTCCTTTGCACTCCAGAAAATTAACCAACTGCTGCTTAAAGTCTCAAGGAGCTTTCTGAGAATGGAAATCATGTTTATCGGTCTATAATTATCTGGGTGCCCCTGTCCCTGTTCTTGTACAGGATGATCATGTCGGCAATTCCCCAGTCCCTATGCCTGTCTCAATCAAGCATTTTACATAGGTCTGTCAGGGGGTTTGCAAGAGCCTGCCCCAGCTCCCTGGCTACCCATAGGTGTAAACCATCTAGTCTTAGGGACTTACTCACCTGTAGCCCTTTTATTTTTCTCTAGAGGTTTTTCTCTATGCCATTTTTCTTTGTTCAGGGATATACTGTATACTGCATGCTGATCCCAAGGACATACCCTGTTCAGGCATGTGTCTGCTGCACATTTCTGGGCCCCATAATCTACTGACTACCCTGACAGCTTTCGCTCCATGGCAGAGGCTCCAGAGAAGGCCATCCTCCCTCCGAGGCAGTCCACTGTGTTAATCAGGATCTTGTTCTGGTAGGCACTAGGACCCAGGAGAATCCCAGATGCCCAGACTATCATTTAGATGGATTGCTTGTAAAATATTGTGTCATTTAGATGGGCATGGGATTTTCTTCCTTCTGGGTATTTCCCACCTCCCCCAGTGTGAGTGCAGCCTACTAACTGACCTGACTCACACCAAGCATATTTCCTGTGGAAGGAACAATCTCCCTGGCCCAGCTACAGGGGTCACTGTAGTGCCAGAGCTAGCCATCAGCCCTCAGTGGCTGAGACATACTGCCATGTATCAGCTGGCCCAGCCTGGCCTGCCTACCAACATGGTGGCATGCATTTCCTTCTAAACTCATGTTGCCTGCATGACTGCATCTGCCTGCTGCTAGGCTATTAGTGTGACCGCCTATAACCCTTTCAGCCACCTAAGCACCCTATGCTTAATGATATTAGCCATTTCTATATTATTTCCCCACCCTACTTCAATGCTTCACTCTAGCAGTGGCCCCACCACCTCAAACATGAATACCAAGTAGAAGTATTCATTCAGAATATCAGCTTTCAGTCTGTCATCCTCCACACATTCCTTGCCAACTCTTAAGCTCTCTATTCCACCCTTATTCTTTCACCTTTCCCTGACATACTTAAAGAAGGCCGTGTCATTTCCCCTCAACTTTATCTCTACATCTACCTTGGCCTTCCTCACTACTTTACTAGTTTCCTTTATGTTGACAAGACAGAGCTTCCTGCTTGCCCTAATCTTTTTGGCCTTGTACACTTCAAAGGCCGCCTTTTTTTCCTTCACTGCCACCCCGTTCTCCCTGGAAAACCCCTTAGAACTCTTATTCCATTTCCTCTTGCCCACTTGTCTTAGGCAATCTTTTGTTATATTTAAACACTTTGTTTGATATGCTCTGACTTGGTCTCTGCTGCCCCCTGCAAGTGTTTCTTCCATCTTTCCATAGTCAGCCCTCCTAAAGTCGAAGACTGTTGTTTGTGTCAGTTCCCTCTGTGATTTTATAGCTATGTCAAACCACACTGTGTGGCTTCTTAACTGTGAACCCTCCTGGTGCTGTCTTGGTTGGTCAAAACTAGGTCATGAATGATCTTGTCCATGTTTTTTTTTTCATTGGTTCAGTCTGGAAGTAGTCCTGGACGTTGCCTGCCAAAGCCTGATTTAGGGTGCTCCACACAAGTGGGTTGCCCCAATCAGGCTCTAGCATATTGAAGTCTTCTACCAGGATGACTTCACCTCTAGCTGATGCCTTCCTGATCTCTTTGCATAGAACCCTACCCATCTTTTCTGTCTAACTAGGATGCCGGTAGATCACACCCAAGCAGTCTCCCATCTGCAAGCTGCATCCACAGGGTTCCACCAAAGTGCTTTGACAACAGAGTTGTTGAAATCCACTACAATGATGGGCAAAATTTCGACTGTCAAAATTTTCAACATCACAAAGTTACTGTTTTTTTTTTTTAGGTTGTGCATAGGAGAAAGAGTAATGTGCTCTGGGGCAGCCCAGTTTCGGGTTACCTTGGTGGTGCGGCTGGTAGCAAAACCAGAACGGTATTCCGGGCAGCCTGGGGTCAAGTCCCAGCTGAGGCACTTACTTCTTTCTCTTTTCTGTTTATATGAGTTCCATAAATATGCACACGGCAGTCTTGTGAATGAAAATGTAATTATCTGTGCAGCACCAGGTTGTGCATCAGAGAAAGAGTAATGTGCTCCAGCACAGCCCAGTTTACAGTTGCCTTGGAGTTTCAGCAAAATGCCCATGGATGCGAGGACTGAGCACACTAGCCTGAATTCTGCTTCCATGTTATCCCTATTCTGCTTTTTATAGGACAAAAATCCAGGTAAGGAAACACTTGTATCCCTAATGTTCTGAGATACAATGTTAAAATTACAAAGCACTTGGTAAAGACACATGGCTCTGATGATAGCCCAAAATGCAAGACTCTAAACTGATTGTGCTTAACACCTACACTAAATCTAAGATATTTGTGGTGGCTCAGTCTTACAGGGTTGTGTTGATATGCATCCTTCACATCTAGAGAGGCTAACCCAGCCTGCTGTTTCAGATACGGTAGTGATGACCCCAGAGACACCATTTCATGTAGATAATCAGAGGTCTGAGATCTAGATCAAGTTCATGTCACCTGCCATGCCACCTGTTTTGGGGGAACATATATCTGGAGTAGATGCCTTTGCCCTTCACTGACTGTAGTATTTTCTGTGTTTTCTCTACAGCCTTATTCTGTAACAACCCCGCTTCTTCTAACGAAAGATGCTCAGACATTGGACCCTGAAGCTGAGACAATCTTCCTGGTGGATGAGCCCATGGGTGCTATACTGGTTCAAAAGAGCAACAGTCCAGGATAATTTCCAATACTCCCTTGCCCATGGTAATGCTCTTATTTGCTGATAGGATAAGGCCATTCCTGTCTACAACACCAGAACTGAATGGTCTACCTCAGGCAGCTGAGGTGGTACTGGGGCTGACAACCCACCAGAAGGTTGCTCAGGGCTTGGCCTTGCTGCACCATTTTCTGTTGTAGTTTTAGTTTCAGTTGGAATGGCCTGGGTTTACTTTCCTGTGGAAGTTTCTCTGTTTCTGGTTTGGTCTACCACAAGAAAAGCTGCTGGTGGTGACATAAGTCCACAAAACCCCTTACACTGTGATGGTTAGCATACATGTGTTTTGATGTCTTTTAGGTTTGACTTCTTGTTATCAACTTCTTTAAGGAACTTTTCCACATTTTGCCCAAAGAGATATGGCTAATCAGAAAGCACTTTCATGACTTTTTGCTGAAAATCATTTGCAAAACCATTGAGTCTGACCCATGAATGCATATTCCTGCTGTTACAACTTGGTCCAAAGAATCAGAAATGCATAATGCATATCAAATGTGGTGGTTATTCAACTCAATATGGTAAGTGAAAAGTACCAACAATTCATCAATGTGGGCTGGTGATTTTTCTGAGATGCTCTTCATTTTGGACCAGAGCTTATGAGTAGTCATATTTTGCCACCTATGAGGTTGGCAATTTGCAGCGATAAGGCCAAGAATGTCTGAAATGATTATCTGTATTCTTGTGATATCAGACTTGCACAGCTCATGATCAGGTGGTTGAGCAGATGCTGTACTTCCTTAGGTGCATTACACTTGTTGTTTGCAAGCATAATGATGATAGCATTGGTTATTGGCTGCATTATGTAGTATAGCAGCTCAATTTGAGTTTTGTCTCCAAATATTTATTCCCTGCTCAGGGGGCATTGTGGGCACTGAGGCCAGCCTATTCTGGGCTGCTAGAGTAGCATTCTCAAAGGCAGGGTGGGGATGCATCACTAAGATGGGTGTAGCTGGGACATTTACAGCACAGCACAGCCCACCATGATGAAATGCAGTAACTTGCAATTAAGTGACTAGTGATGTTGCAAAATTAAATTTCGCTGGTGAAATTACAGCAAAATTGGCAATTTCGCCAGGTGAAGCGTGTCATGAAATTGTACCATTCCATGAAATGTTTTGCCGGATACGAAGTTGTGAAATCTTGCCTGCGGAATTTCACAGCAAAATTCACAATTTCTCCCGAAATGTCAAAATTTCACCATTCCACAGCCAAAATTTTGTATTTTGTGGGAAAAATTTCACATTCCATGGGTGAAATTTCACATTTTGCACCTGCAAAATATTTCACGAAATGCAAGAATTTTGCTAAATATTTTGCATAACAAAATTTCGTAATTTTGCACAGACAAGCAGCTACAGAATAAGGGGTGCTAGCCGCACATTCGAGCAGACTTGATAGACCTCTTGGCCTTTATCTGCTGGCAAATTCCGTATGTTTGTATGTTCTGTAAGTGATATGTCACAAAATACTGCATGACAAAAGGGCTTAATTGCCATTGAATTACACTGTTCCCTGCAGTATACTGCAACATTTTTTGATATACTACAGCATTTTGAGCATTACTGCATTCTGGTTGATGCTGCAGCAGATATATTAATTGACTCTTCTTCATCTCTTCCAAGGTCACACCCTCAACTGCAGAGTATTGTGCATGTTTTTGGGCAGATAATGGAAAGTGACATCCTCTGAGGAGCATACACATGCTGCTACTGCTACTAAAAGAGGATGGGCTCCTCATAAAGAAGGGTTTCCTCATCTTTTGGGAGGGCAGGGGGTCAGATAAATACTTGAGACCAGTGACTCATCTAAATTATATTCAGGATTCTAATCTTATTTATCATCATTACCTGGGGGTCCAGGAATATTTTGCCTATTCTATTTAAGTTATTGTTTAATTATGTCTCTTAGATGTGACTTGCCTGCATTATATTATGAAAGGAACTCCATATTCTTCCAAATATCTCCTTCTGCTCATTCTTCATATAAAAATCTGTTTAAATTTTAGTAAATCTATCATCAAATTCAACCATAGCTCAAAAACAGGAGGGGCCAGGTCCCTCCATTTTAGGAGGATACATTTTTTGCAATGATTGTGGATACAATAATGAATCTTTGTTGGAATTCATCAAGATACTCTTTTATAGAAATTATAACAAAAATTGTGAAGACTGGTGTTAGTGTAATTGTTTTGTTAATTGTTTTAGCTAGACTATTTATTATTTTGCTCCAGAAGTTCATAAGGAATGGGCATGAATGAATCAAATGTATCCGGGTCCCTGATGTTTTCATGCATCTTGGGCATCTGTCTGTATTGGAATTATTAAACTAATGTAATCTGGTTGGAGTGTAATATGTTCAATGGACCATATTCATTTATATCTGTTGAAGCATTGATGCTTTCACATTTAATGTGTATGAGTTTATAATGTTTTGCCAAATTTAGTCTGTAATATTAATACCGGTGTCTTTTTCCCATTTAATTTTAAGTTTACTTATATTGTTTTTCTTTGTATTCATAATAGTTTGATATATTAAAGAAATCAGTTTTGTTTTGTCTTTTTTATCCTGTAACAGTTTTAAAAGAGTTGATTCCTCTCTAATTTATATTTTTGTTAACATATTTTTTTTATCTGTAGGTATTAGTATTTTTGAGAATCTGGTTATTTATAGTGTTGTAATAACTGGTCAGCAATTTTGTCCATAGGCTGAACCAGTTATAATTTGCCGTTATGCAAACATGCACCACTTCAATCAAAAAGAGCCACATCCTGATTGGCTCCCCGCTTCCCATGGGCAGGCTAAACACATTAACAAACATGGCGGCTCCTCATCCCACTTGCCAAGGAGCTGCCACAGACCAGCCGTCACACCGGACGTCCTGTTTTCTTTTAAAACCTCGTTTTGTTTTAAAGCCTCTTATCTGGTTGAGCTTGCCGTCCATAACCGCACAGCCTGAGAAATGCCTCCAGAACAGAGCACCATGCTGGAATGGCTCCGAAGCACTTAACAGAGGTAAGCGCCATTGCAACAAGTGAAACTAAAATCAAACAAAGCATGAAGAAACAGTTGTAAAAAAAAAAGATGCCTAACAAACAAAAATCTGTTTTTCCAATAAAGATACTGTGTGTGTGTGTGTGTGTGTGTGTGTGTGTGTGTGTGTGTGTGTGTGTGTGTGACAGAGTGTGTGTGTCTGTGAATCACAGACAAGCAGCATCAATGTGGGAAAAATTGCTGACTAGCAATTATAATAATAATAGATGGGGAAGTGTGTTAAATTGTACTAGATTGCCGAGGTGTGGATGCTTTCACAAACCCCTCAGGCTTCGCCCTCAGGGTTTATGTAGCATCCCACACCTCAGGCAATCATTCATTTCTCATTAAGCACACTTCTCCATCCATTATTGTATATGTATTAATGTCTCAAAAGATTTTATATTCTGTTTATCTAATAGTGTATCTCATTCTGTAATGCCATTATCTTGCTACATTTTAAAGATAATGCTCAAATCTGAAGGTATAAAATTATGATTTGTAAATGTGGGAGCATATTTTGATATTTTGTTTTGCTCTTTCATTATTCTGTGTGCCTTATTCCAGCAATTTATTGTAATCTGAGTCGTAGTACATTTTTTTGACATCTTTCGATTTTTGATGGTAAGCTGAGTATAGTAAATGTCTCAGTTTAGGATATGAATTATTTTCATGTTCTGTCTGCATTTATTTCAATAACTCATTATGGTTATTGATCCAATACCATATCTGTGTTATTTGGGCTGCAATGTAGTTTGTATAGAAATCTGGCAGTGCTTGACCTCCTTTTGATTTTGGTAGTGTAAGTATTGTATATGATATCCTTGTTTTTTTTTTGTTTCCATAGGAATTTTGTAATTATTGTTTTTTGTTGGTGTAAATAGATTTGGGGTATTGGAATGGCTAAATTTTGAAATAAAACAAGAAGTCTGGGTAAAATTTCCATTTTAATGGTGTTGATTCATACTATTAATGTCAATGGTAATGTTTCCTATCTTTTCAGTGCAGATTGAATCTCTTCCAATGTAATTTCGTAGTTCGCTTTAAATAAATCCTGGTGGTTTGTTGTGATATTTACCCCCTATATAATGTATTTGGGTTCTGGTTTGTTGGTATGAATATTGAAGTGGTATATTTATTGAGATAATTATACGCAGCTTTAATAGTGTTGATTTGGACCAATTAATTTTATAGCCTGAGGCTTTACCAAATCTTTCTGCTAGTCTAATGAATTCATGTATTGATACATTGGGTTTTGTTAGATATAATAAGGCATCATCCGTGTATAAACTTACTTTGGGAATATTATTGTTTATTGTAATAATGTCCCATAATTACCTGTATTTTCCTTGATAGCAGATGTGAAGGGTTTCATAACTAAGACAAAAATTAAAGGGTACACAGGACATCCTTGTCTAGTACCTCATTGTAGTATGATTTTTGTTTTTATAAATTATGATCTGTGCATATTGTTGCTTCTGGTTTATCATACAAAAGCTGAATCCATCCACTGAACTGTGCTCCAAATCCTAGTTCTGTAAAGTTGTAAAAATATAAGACCATTCTACATGATCAAATGCTTTTTTTAGCATCTATCATAAATAATGTAACATTTGGTGTTGAGTTTGATGAGATTATATTTAATGTGCATCTTATGTTATCGTTAAATGTTCTTCCCTTAATAAATCCATTTTGATCCTGATTTACTAAAGATGGTAGTATATTATCCAATCTTCTTGCTAATACTTTTGTGAAGATTTTATCATCTATATTTAGGAGTGATATAGGTCTGTAGGAAATGCAGTTCAGTGGATCTTTATTTTTTTCAGGAATACTTGTACTGTGGCCTGTTTAAATGATTCTGGGATATTTTTGAGATATGATAAATGAGTTAAAGAGATTTTCTAATGCAGGTATCATAATTGTTTTGTATTTTTTATAAAGTTCTATTCATATTCTGTAAGGACCAGGAGCTTTGCCACTGGAGAGTGTCTGTATTACATAGAAACATAGATTTTGAGGGCAGATAAGGACTGCTTGCCCCACCTAGTCTGCCCATTTCCCTACCTACTGGATAAGCTACAGATCCTAGTTAACCAACAGCCTAGTTCTTCCTACCCCACATAAATTGCCTTATGTCTGTCCCATGCATTCTTGAATTCTCCCACAGTTTTAGATCCCACAACCTCCTCAGGAAGGTTATTCCATGTGTCCACCACCCTCTCTGTGAAAAAATACTTCCTCGCATTGCACCTGAGCCGTGCCCCCATCTTCAAATTGTATCCCCTTGTTCCTGCACATCTCTTTTTCTGAACAATGTTACCCTCTTGGACTTTGTTGATTCCACTGAGGTACTTAAAAGTTTCAATCATGTCCCCCCTCCCTCCTTTCCTCAAGGGTATACATATTAAGCTCCTTTAGTCTCTCCTCGTATGGCTTCTCTTGCAGACCCTGCACCATTTTAGTTGCCCTCCTCTGGACTGCCTCCATCCTGTCTATGTCCTTGCAGAGATGGAGTCTCCAGAACTGGATGCAATACTCCAGATGGGGTCTCACCAACTGTCTGTACAGAGGGATACCAACTTCCTGTTTTCTGCTGGTGATGCCTCTCCCTCCCTATGCATCCCAGTATCCCCCCAGCCATCCCTATTGCCTTCTCACATTGCTTACTAACTTTAAGGTCATCTGATATGATTACCCCCAGGTCACTTTCCATTTTTGTTGTTGTTGTTACTAACCGCCAATTGTGTACTCTTCCCCTGGGTTTTTGTTTCCCAGGTGCATTAATTTGCACTTCTTTGTATTGAATCTAAGCTGCCATACTTCTGACCATTCCTCCAACCTTGCCAAGTCCCTTCTCATCCTTTCCACCCCCATAGTGTATCAACCCTGTTGCAGATATTTGTGTCATCTGCAAAGAGGCATACTTTTCCTTCCAGTCCCTCTGTGATGTCACTTATAAAGCTATGTAAAAGGACTGGACCAAGTACTGAACCCTGTGGTACCCCACTAGTAAACCCCCTTTCTTCAGAGTGGACTCTGTTTACTATTACCTTCTGTGTCCTGTTGTCGAACCAATGTTTTACCCAGGCTACCACCCTGGGACCCACTCCCAGGCTGGCTAATTTGTTTATTAATCTTTTGTGAGGGACTGTGTCAAATGCCTTGCTAAAGTCTAGGTAGGCCATGTCCACAGCCCAACCCTTGTCTACTATTTTGGTCACCCAGTCAAAGAAATCAATTAGATTCCTCTGACATGACCTTCCCGCTGTGAATCTATGCTGCTTTGGGTCCTGTGCCCCACTGGCCTCTAGGTACTAAACAATTCTTTCCTTCAGAAGTGATTCCATCATTTTCCCTACCATAGAGGTCAAACTGACAGTTCTGTAGTTTCCTGCCTCTGTCTTGTTCCCATTTTTGTGAAGAGGAATCACATCCACCCTCCTAAAGTCCTCAGGTACCACACCATCCTCCCATGATTTGTTAAAAAGGGTAGTCAGTGGTGTCACTAGTTCTTTCCTTAATTCTTTTAGAATTCTGGGGTGAACCCCATCGGGCTCCATTGCTTTGTCCACCTTCAGTTTTAGGAATTCTTTGAGAACCCTTTCTTCTGTGAAAGGACTGGGATCGACCCCCCTTTCAAGAGTGCTTGTTAATTGGATTAGGTACCTCCCCCTCCTCCTCTTCTGTGAATACTGAGCAGAAGTATTTGTTCAGTATCCCTGCTTTTCTCTGTCCCTCTCTACCCACCCACCGTCCATTCTATTCAGCCTCACTATCCCTCCCTTTGTCTTTCTATAATCCCTAATGTACCTATAAAAGGTGTTATCCCCCTTCTTAAGTGAGTTGGCTATCTTTTCCTCAGTTTGGGCCTTTGCTGTTCTGACTGCCTTCCCTGCTTCCTTCTGCCTTAACTGGTACAGTTATTTGTCCAGATTCTTCTGTGTTTCCTTATACTTCCTACATGCTATCTTTTTCTCCCTAACCTTCCCCACCACCTGTTTTGAGAACCATAGTGGCTTTTTCTTTCATTTTGATTTATTTGCTTCACACAAAGGCTTGTTGCCTCTGTGATGGCAGTTTTTACGTTTCCCCACTGTTGCTCCACCCTTCCTTCTTGCCTGTTTGCTAGTGCTTTTCTAAGGCACTTTCCCATTTAGACAAAGTCAGCTCTCCTGAAGTCCAGTACCCTCACTTTTGTATGGCTTGATTCTGCAGCTGAGTTTATCGTGAACCACACTTTTTGATGGTCACTTATTCCTAGACAGCAACCCACTTCTTGATCTGAGATCCTCTCACTGTCCCCATTTGAGAGTATGAAGTCTAAGATTGTTCCCTCCTGAGTGGGTTCCAACACTAGCTGTCTGAGGCATGTTCCCTGTAGGGCATCGAGAATGGCCCTGCTCTTGGATGTGGCTGCAGCAAAGGTGCTCCAGTTAACATCTGGCATATTCAGGTCCCCCATCAACAATGTCTCCCCTTTCTCTGCCATTCTAAGGATGTCTTCTATCATATCCTTGTCCGTTCCTTCCCCCTGAGATGGAAGTCTGTATACAACCCCCGTGCGGATTGTGGTGCCATTTCCAGTCTCTAAGGTGACCCACAGTGCCTCCTCTCCTCCGTTTACTCTTTTGTTACATTGCTTTTATCTCTTCCTTTACATAGAGATCTACCCCATCCCCTGTTCTACCCTCCTTGTCTCTCCTGTAGGTTGTGTACCCTGGTATGTTAACATCCCAGTCATGGTTCTCTGTGTACCATGTTTCTGTGACTGCCATGATATCCAGGCATCCCTCTTCCATCAAGGCCACCAGTTCAGGGAGCTTGTTGCCCAGACTATGGGTATTGGTACTCATTACCCTCCATTTCTTGATGGCCTTACCCCTTTTTGCCCCATCCCTGTCCTTACTGCCTTTGTCATTTTATCCATTTACCCCTGTCCTTCTCCCTATTGATGTGTCTATCTTGGTGTTTACCTCATTAACTACCCTGATATTTTGAGGGGGGCTAGGATTTCCCTGCTCCTTTCCAGTACCTTCCACCTTGGCTAGTTTAAATTCTTGCCAATGAAGCATTTAAACCTATCACCTAGGATCCTGGTTTCCCTCCTGGACAGATGCCGACCATCACATTAGTATAGGCCAGCATCACTCCAGGTGGACCCCCAGTCCCCAAAAAAGTCAAACCCCTGAGCTCTGCACCTGTTTTTCAACCACTGATTGGATCTCATGGTGTGGAGCACCCTAGCCTGCCCCATGCCATAGAGAGGCAGCACCTCTGAGAAGGTTACCATGCATGCTACTTGTCTAAGGCCTCTCCCCAGCTCCACAAACTCCTCCTGCACTGTTATGATCCCTTTCCCAGCCAGGTCATTTGTCCCTAGGTTGACGATGACATCCAGAGCCCTCCCCCATTAAGCTGCTCCCATGATCCTGAGGATTTGCTCCCTGTCCCTCCAAGCCATGGCACCTGGCAGGCACCTTACCTCCCTCTCCCCTCCCTCCCCCAGTTCTACCCTCCTAACAATGGAGTCCCACACCGGGAGTTGTTTCCTTCCCCTGTGGGGTCCCATGCCACCCTCCTGTGGGTCTCCTTTGTGGAGGTTCCCAACATCATCCTTGGTCTCCACTGTGGGTGCCTCTATAGAGAAACCACACTCTGTCAGAATGGCATACAAATTGTGGAGAGGTACAACTGGAGAGGTGTGCCTCTGTTCCACCTCCCTGAGCCCACTGTGGTCCAATCACTCCTCTTTCTTGGCAACCTCTGATGCAGCGGCGGTGGCCCTGGTGGTCCCTGGATGAGAGAGGAGGTCCCCCAAATCCTGATCAACTCAGCCTGGAGATGAGCAACCTCCTCTCTCAGCCCAGAGAAGTGCCTGCAGATGGGACAACACCGCATCCTCCAAAATGTCTCCAGGAAGACTGCTGCTCCATAGCCACTGCACTGCACCACTCCCATCATGTCTTATTTCTGGCCTCTTAACTGTTGTTTTGAATACTTACTCTTTCATCTGTTTATTTATTTTATATATATATATTTTTTTCCCCTACTTACCTACTGCCTCTGTGCTCTTAAAGCTCCTGATTTTCCTGTTCTGAGACAGGAAGTTCCTATATTTCTCAGTAGTTTCCTTACTTGCTCAGAGTCAGACCTCCAGCAGCTGGGGAGGGATGGAGAGCTATGCTTTTCCTTCTAGGATGGTTAGTCTTCTGCGGCTCTGTGATCGCACCCTTCCTGCTCCCAAACAGGAAGTTCCTGTTGTCAGTCAAATTCTGTGCCTATAAAAGTAGAACTGGCTAATGGTTGCGGGGGAGTGGAGGGAAGGGAAAGAGGGCAATATAGTCTCAGTAGAGAAGTATAGTTCTAGCAGCACCTCCTTCCTCTTGCAGTTCTCTGCCTGAAGCTATCTAGGGCAGTGTTTAAATGCTAAACACCTGGCTTCTTTCTGGTTACCCCCCCCCAATTTACAGCTCTTTCTACACCTAGATAACTACACAGATAACAATTCACTTCAGCCAACTCAGACAAACACCTAGATGACTACTCAGATAACAATTCACTTCAGCCAACTCAGACAACACTAACTCTTTTTTTTGTTGTTTGTTTGTACCCTAACACTAACTCTAACACTCAACACTAACTCTTTTTTTTGTTTGTTTGTTTGTACCCTAAATTGAAGGTCCCAGTAGTAGAGTTCTAGTCCTTTAGTTCCAGTAGAGACTAAAGTAGAGAAGTATAGTTCTAGCAGCACCTTCTTCCTCTTGCTGTTCTCTGCCTGTTCTCTGTCAGAAGCTATCTAGGGCAGTGTTTAAATCCTAAACACCTGGCTTCTTTCTGGTTAAGTCACTCCCCTTAATTTACAGCTCTTTCTACACTTAGATGACTGCTCAGATAACAATTCACTTCAGCCAACTCAGACAAACACACTAACTGTTTTTTGTTTGTTTGTTTGTTTTTACCCTAAATTGAAGGTCCCAGTAGTAGAGTTCTAGTTCTTTAGTCCCAGTAGAGACTAAAGTAGAGAAGTATAGTTCTAGCAGCACCTCCTTCCTCTTGCTGTTCTCTGCCTCTTCTATTTCGTTTTTGGTTATTGGTGGATCCAATTGTTCCTTAATTTCGTTATTTATACCTTTGATTTTAACTGTTTCTAAGATGTCATCTGGTTTCCGTGCATTGTGATCTAACTGGGATGTATAATGCTGCTGCTGATAGTATTCTGTAAAATGGTTGTTTATTTGTGCTGGTTCATTCAGAATTATATTGTTTTGGTCTTTTATTGCTAATATTGATCTCTCTTTCTGAATTTTCTTTGTCTGCCAGGCTAGAAGTTTTACAGGCTTGTCAGCCATGACATAATAATTTGACCTGGTATTCAAGACCAGCTTCTCAGTTTTAACACTTGCTGTTTGATTGTATTGCTCTCTTTTTGCATGAGTTTTTTTTAAATAACCTCATCAAATGTCGAGAAGTATAATTTAGATAAATTTTTAAATTTCTTTTCTAATTCCATCAATATTTTATTTCTTCCTTTTGTTTACATAGATTCAATACTTATAAATTTGACGCTAATTCACGTCTTAAAGGATTCCAATATAGTGCTTACTGATGTGCCCTAGGTACTGTTAATTTCAAAGCAAATACTGAATATCTTGTAATATTTTATCTGAAAGATTGGTATTTTGTAAAACAGTTTGATCAAGTCTCCATATTCTATTTGGTTCATATAGTATTTGTATTGTTAAAATACACTGTAAATGATCTGAGTTTTGATTCTGAGGTATTGTACATCACTTATGGTGTGTATTAAGGTGTCTGATATTAAGGAATGATCTATTCTTGTACATGTTTGATATACAGCACAAAAGAAGGAGAAAATATGTTTATCTTTATACGTTTCCCTCCATGGGTCTATTAGTCCAAGGTCTAATTCCCCTAGTGGTGTTATCAGAATTATCTAATCCTGTGGTTTTATCAATGCAGTCTAATACTATATTAAAGTCACCCACTATTATATGGGGATTCAAATGAGGTTAGGAACAGAAAACAATTCATTAAAAAATTTTGATCATTATGATTCAGGGCATAACTTATAGCCACAGTGAGTTTAAAATGTAATATTTGAAGTTGTTTAACAATATATTGACCTTGTGGATACAATTTTTAATCATAGTAGGAATTAATTTTGTTTTATTAGATGCTACCATCATTCCCCTTGGATTTCTGGTATACTGGGATGCCAAGCCTGGCCCTCATCTGTTTGTGAACCATGTTATTTCACTATTTGTTAAATGGGTTTCTTGCATCATTGCTATATTGGAATTTCCCCTTCTAAATATTTTATAATTTTGTTCTATTTCATTCTATTTTGTAATCCTTTGGTGTTTCATGTTATTATTCTAAAAGTGCTACTCATTATATTATACATTTTCTATCTTGTATAGTCTATCCTTTTCATCTTCTGTATACATTTACCTTATTTTGAAATGGATTCCTAGCTCCCTTTGGATTTTATAATTAGTATTTTTTTTCATTCTGAAGTCATGGACTTGTTTTTAATTTATTAACTAGATCCCTACCTAATCCTACCCCTACCCCTCTGAACCCCTGAGCAACACATGGAGCAAGACAGAAACACACATAGAAATTGTCAGTAGATAAAGACTGCCTGGACCATCTAGTCTTCCCATAAGCCTTGTACTGGATTACTGCTACTGACCCACATGCTGCTGTACCTCTATGGCTCCCCTATGCCTGTCCCACATATGCTTGAATCCATTCACAGTGCTCACTCCCACCACCTCCTGAGGCAGGCCATTCCATGCATCCAACCACCCTCTCTATGAAGAAGAATTTCCTCACATTCCCTCTTAACCTCCCACCTTCAAATTTCATGGCATGCCCCTTCATTCTTGTGCTCCTCCTGTATTGGAAATATCTCCCCCCCTGCACCTTGTTTATATGCTTGATGTACTTAAATGTTTCTATCATGCCCCCTCTTTCCCTCCTCTCTTCCACCGAGTACATATTGAAGTCCCTTAATCTCTCCTCACAAGTCTTGTGTTGTGAGCCCTGTACCATCTTAGTAGCCCTTCTCTGGACCATCCCCAGCCTGTTAATATCCTTACAAAGGTGCAGCCTCCAGAACTGCACACAGTACTCCACGTGAGGCTTGACCATGGTTTTATATAATGGCATCACTACTTCCCTATTTCTGCTGGTGATACCCCTGCCTGTGCACTCCAGCATGCCACTGGCCCTCCCAGCTGCCTTAGCACTCTGTACTGACATTTTCAGGTCATCTGAAATAATAACCCCAGGTCCTTTTCCTCCTTTGTAACTGTCTGCACCTCCTCCATCCTGTAGCTTTCCCCAGCGTTTGTGTGTCCCAGGTGCATAATTTTGCACTTTTTTGAATTAAACTTCAGTTGCCAGTCCTCAGACCATTTTTCAAGCTTCCCCAGGTCCCTTCTCATTTTCTCCACCCCCTCTGGGGTATCCACTCTGTTACAGATCTTGGTGTCATCTATAAACAGGCAGACCTTTCCCTCCAGCCTTCTGCAATGTCACTAATGAAGAAATTGAACAGGACTGGCCCCAGGACCAATCCTTGAGGCACCCCACTGGTTACCCCCTCTCCCCAGACTGCACCCCATTTATCACCACCCTCTGCCTCCTGTCTGTTAGCCAGTTTCTAACCCAGTTTACCACCCTGTCCCCCATGCCCAGCTTACCCAGCTTGTTTATCAGCCTCCTATGTCAGATGGTGTCAAAGGCTTTGCTGATCATGTAAGATCATGCCCCCCCAATAATAGAGATGACTGAACCACTGTCGTTGTATGCCATAGTAACACCTGAGTCTGAAGACCATTCCCATTTTTCATCTAATCTTTTTACCCAATTTATATGTAGTATAAATTCTAATTTTTCTTTCCTCACTTCTAACTTCTTCAAAATTAATAAAGTCCTGTAAATAAAAAGAAAAGTAGAAAAACACCAAAAGAAAGAAAAGTAGATCTAATACATGTCATGCACATACTTATTCATCTCTTGAGATCTTTTAGTATGTCTTCATAGTATCATAGTAATGTGTCAGGAGAAAAGGACCATCCTACCCTATCTAGTCTGCTCATCTCCCCCCTCCTTTACTTATCACTGGTGCGCAAGGAGCCTATCCTCTGTCCTCTAACCAAACCCATATGTCTATCCCATGCTCTCTTGCATTTTATTCTTTTCAGGTTATTGTTTTGTGGATTTTTTCCCTCATCTCTCCCTTCCCCACTTCCATTGTCCCCAGCTTGAAAGGATCATATAAAGAGAAACCCAACAGAGAACCTTAAAATAATAAACAAATATATACAGGATACACATACTGCACATACTCAATTCATATCTTGAAATCATTAGTATAACTTGCATTTTATCCTTTTGAGATTATATAGGTTTTTTTTGTAATATGTTGGTCCTTTACCATTTCAAGTTCTTTGCTTTGTAAATTGGGAGCATATTTTTATTATTATTATTTTAATTTTATTTCTCTCCTTCTCCCCTAATGATCTTGCAATATTTTATCCATTTAAGTAATTTTTCTGAATACTCTTTTTGGTTTTGCTGTGATTCTTGTTTGGTAGTATGGTGCAATTTCAGCTATGGGTTTGCATTAGCATTGTAGTCTTGATTGTCCTGAGACATTTGTGCAGTCTCATAGTAGCTTTTAAAAGCCTCCATTGCCTCATCTGGATCTTGAAATGTTTGAAGTTTGCCATTTATAACAAATCTTATCTTACCAGGGTATAGCATTGAAAATCCTATACCTTTATTCTAGAGTAGTTTCACAGGATTAAAAAGTTTTATTTTGTTTGTGCTGTCTGTTGATAAATCAAGATATGCTTTGAAATTTATGTTTTCATGCGTTAAACCTTTTGAGATTCTGGCTTTTTGCAATATAGCTTCTTGGTCCTGGTATCTGTGACTCTTTATAAAAACATTTGAGGGTAATTTGCATTGCCTGAAAATCTTGAGCCTCCCTATGGGCTCTATCAAGGGCAATCTTTACCTATGGAAATTTTTTGTTTAGGGCTTCAGTTATGAATTTTTCAAAGAAGGCTACTGGATCACCTGTCCATTCTATTCTTTCAGAGATTTTGCATTAGAGGACATTACCTTGCATAGCCCTGTCCTCCTGCTCTGTGACTTTATCCTGAAAAGCCTAAGGCTGTTTTTCCAGCTGGAGATGCTTGTTAGGTAGCTACTGTGTTCTATCCTCTATAATGGAAACATGTGTTTCCAGTTCATCTGTATGCAGAGATAGTTTTTCAAGTTTATTATTCATGACTCCTAATGAGCTAGTCACTGATGTCAATGAGTTTTTAATATCTGGTAGGGCAAAGAGCATCTCATTTTTTTAAAGCATTTACAGCTGCTATAACAATTTCACCTTGATCTTGCGTACCCTGCACCTGCAGTTTTTCAGCATTTTAACAGTAGAATCCTGTGTTTGGTTTGCATAAACATTACTGGTTCAGATTTCTTCCTGTTCATCACCGGTGTACGCTCAAGTATTAAGCAGCCCATCAGTAGTAAATAAATCCTCTGCATTTGTTGATTCAATAGTTGTTTCAGCAGTTACATTAGGTGACTGATACTGTGTTCTAAACAGATATTATCTTTATCGGTGGTATCATTACGCATTTTTGATTTTTCATTTGAGCTATTGCTCACTTCTAAGTGTGGTATCACAACACCTGCTCCCAATTTTAAAGTAAGTTTTTCTCTATCTGTTATTTGCTTTGAAGCTTCTTCCTTATTCTGAATGCTACTGTGGTCTGCTTTTGGGATCACACCCCTTTGTTTGCCTCTGTTCTATCTCCTTTTGCCTTGAAGTAAGTCAAAATGTTCTCTTTCATAGGCTGGTTACTAACTGTGGGCGATGCAGAAAGTGGAGAAAGAAGCAGAGTAATTCCCATCTGAAAAGCCTGTATGTCCAGTAGGCTTGGTGAGAGAAGGCATGCCTATGTTTTGGGTGCTTGCATTATTCTGGCTTCCTTGGTTTTCCTTTTGTCCACAAAGTACTGGTGTGTAATTTTCTTTGTGCAGCTGTCGCTTTTCAACATTTCTTATGCGGTTTATACTGTAATTCAGAAGTGGATTCTCTTCCTCATAGAACTGTATTGTCTAAGCATAAATCCTTTACACCCTGTTCTATGGATGTGCTTCAGTTCCATGTGCCAGCGTTTGCTTCACCCGGCCATCTTGGAACATTCTATGTAAAATGTACAGACCTTCCTCACAGGTGCCTGAGAAAGCAGAAGGGTTTCCTCATAATTCTCTGTCCCCATGTCTATCAGGTCATGATTATATTCAAGTTCAGCATCTAGCAAATGAGAGGGCCAATCAATAATGTGAATGGAACTAAGAACATCACTGAGGATGGCACCAAGGATGGCACAAACAATGGCACCAAGTGTGGCAAAGACACCAGCACTGAGTGCAGTACCAACACTAGTACTTACACTAGCACTGCTGCCACTGACATTGACATCTTCACTGATGTGGTGCAGAGATGCCATTGTTGATAAGAGCCATCCAGCTCCCATACTGCTCATCTGAAATCTCAACCTTTGGAAACTGAGGAGGTAAAATGGATGTGACTGACTAAATAAAGTAGATGGCAACTGTCTATTCCCATCTTAGAGGATGACAGTTGCAGTGTTAATGGTGATGATGGTGCCTCTGATGATGGCACCTCTTCCACAACATCCAAGTCCAGAGACCTAGAAAAAGAATGGCAGGAAATGACATTGGAACTATGTCATCTTTTGTCTCTTATGCAATGGTGAGGTCCAATGATCCTGAGAGACTAGCGTTAAGCATGACCAGGAACTGGACCATTTCACTATCTTGTGGTGCTTCTTGACTAACACCACACAAGTAAGTCTGACATGGGCCCTTCCAGCATTGACAGACTATCTGAAAAATGTTGGACTTCATACTCAACCCCAGACACTCCAGAAAAGAGGAGTTGGGATCCTGAGCTGAAATCTTGTTGCTGCACCTACAAGATTAAAACAGAGCTTATTCTGAAATAACAGAAGTCATAGCAATGCAGATAAGGCTGCCTCAACACCAAGGTTAAGAAAACCAAATGGCACTGAAGAGAAAAATGTTTTAAATAGATTACAAATGTTGCCAAATACAGTACCAAGTCAATATAATAATATTAAGGCAGAAATACACAAGTTAGACTAGAATGGCATTTGATGTAACAAAAAAGTTTTGCTTCTGACAAGGTGAGCTGCACACTGTGATGGTGGAAGAAAAGAACTGAGGCAGTTGTAGTTGACACTGCTTTATATAATGGCATCAATCAAGCTCAGTCACAGGGTCACAGTGTGCCTGTTTTCTTCATGGCAATTGCTACTAAACTGCACTGTTTCCTGCAGAATTCTGCAGGATCAGGTATTTGATCCTGGTGGGCACACCTGTGGGTTGTGGTACACATACAGCACCTTGCATCAGTGCCACACTCTGACACTGCTAGCTACAAAGGCATGTTTCCCATGGGGTCCTAGTATCTTTGGCTCAAAGACACAAATCTGTGGCTCTGTGCATATGATTAGGGATGTAAGTTTGTCATGGATGAGGTTTTAGTGACTCATTGTTTGTTCATGAATTCATTAGTAAACAGTAGTAAATGTTGTGGCACTATCATCCTTGCTACATTCTGATGCCACTAGTGAAAGTCATGGAAGTCCTGAATAAAGATCAAACGCCATGGAATCAATGACATGTATGACTGCCATGACAAACTTACATTCCTACATATGATTGATTGTAGAAAGATCTGACTGAAATACATTGTACAGTTTCCTTTCTGAAATAAAATCAGGCAATCTTTTGTGACCTGATTGGCAGCTTTAAATTTGGAAAGGAAAACAATGCTGTGCAGCTCAGGCGGTTTTACTCCATGAGAGCATGATTTTGGTACCTAGCATGGTGAGGGGTTGGGGAAACAGTTTATCTGGCAGCTGGAAGAGAATAAGAGGAAGAGTTTATAAGGACTATTTACTGAAAACATTTGTCTTTGAAGAAGGACCAACAACTAAGTGTGTTTTTTGCTACCATTGTTATAATTTAATAAACATGCCAACAGGCAAGTCCAACTCAGGTGGTTGTGTGATTGTTTCGGGGGGGGGGGGCACAGTCAATGAAACACTGCATACTGAATCTGATTTCCAAAGAGCAGAGTGTGTACTGTACATGGTGTGAACAGCTTTCTGAGGCAAGACAGTTAACAAAGGTTTGTAAGCATGAAAGATGTGCAATACAAGCAAAAACTGATAAGTGCAGGGGGTCAAAATGCAAGTGATTCACATTTATAAAATAGGGAATAATATCCCAGTGACCTGGCTGGCTTAAAACAAGTCCAGTGGAGGGTCTTAATCCCCAACAAATGCACAACATGAAACTTGTTCATGGCAAATCATTTTACAACTCATGGGCCATTTCACTCATCTCTGAATGCCACAACAAACAGGCTGCCATCTTTACTCACACACATTTTTTCACAAATCCTAAAATAAAATGTTCTTAAATAAAAAGAAAAACATTTATTAAATGGTATTTCCCATCATTTCCTCCTTTCACATATACACAAATTAAAATAAAGAAATATATCTCATAGACCTCATTTCCAGTGTTCCTTAGTGATCATGACAAATCTTCCTCCTATCCTTACTTGTAACACTCTATTAGGATTATTAATCACTAACATGATTTCAACCAATCAGCACGCAGAACCAAGGTGTCTTTTATTCTGTGTACTCTCGTGCAGGAGCATTAGAAGGGAATGCTCCATTCCAGTGCTGGGGGATGAAAGCCCAATAAAATAAAAAAGTCTCTAAACATATTGTAAATCACTCCAGCAAAACGTGAGTGATTTATAAGAAAATAATGGGTCCTCAAGGGAATGTCTCTTATAGTATGAGATGCCTTTCATGAGATCTGGGCAGACAGAACTCTCAACTTTGCTCTGCGGACCTCTCACCCAAATCTTATGCTCAGAGTCTCCTATACCAAAAGAGACATCCTTCATGTTGTCATTGTGTTTAAGGAATGCAACCCACATGAGTGTGCACTCATTAAAGTACAACCCACAACCTGAAGTGTCTTACATTATTCTTAAGGCAGACACTCACAGAAGTTCCTGGTAGAACTAAGCATGGCAGAACTGCATACAAATATAACAAAAGAGAAACCTGTCAGGAATAAAATAAACCTATTAAAAACTTTAAACAAATTAGTATGATTTAACTATGCATCAGCCCACTGGGAAACTAGGAGCTATTAGCTATAATATAATAACTGGTTGTCTGTGCTTTGCACCAGTTTCCACAAGTTGTATATTGCAACTATACACAGGTATGATATCTCTAATCCTGCTGTAGAGAACTGAGATGTCATACCATGTATAAAAGGAAAATTAAATGTTAAAAAATGTTATCATCTTTTTTTTTCTCTTTATGTCTACTGCCCCTTCCCACACACATTTAATAATAAATGTTGACCTACCAAATCCTGCCATGGTTGTTGATCCCAGACACTGTGGTCTAAAAATCTAGTTTGGTATCAGGTATTTTAAAAAAAAAATAAACATTATAAAAAAATAAGAGATGGATGGGCAGTGTCGACCTGATGTTTATAACCAGAGTACCATTGCCTTGTGATGACCTTGCTAAACACTTAAACCTTGCTATTGTGGTTTTTATGTCATTGCAGACCTTGAGTGTGCAAAAAGAATATTGTTATACACTGCCACCATGCATTACTTTATGTTCATCCTGCTTTGACATCAAAGGCAGAACAATGGAAAAAAAGCAAAATGCATGAAGGAATAGGGCTGCTGTTCAGCCATTTGAATAGCATTATTAGTGCACGTGCATTTCTTATGGCAAAAAATGTAAGAGAGCACATAAAAATGGTCTGACATTTGCCGCCAGAATTGCAATTTGAACTTGGAAAATGATGCATGTATCAAAAGATAATGTGTGCCCCATCATTGCATCACAAAGCAGCAAAAATGTCACAAATGCATCAGTTGGTTTTAAAATATGTCATGTTCATTTGTGCATATCTGGAATGCCACAGGACCAACTACATTTCAACCACAATTCCTGCAGTCCTGCAGTGTAAGTTTTTCTCATCATTTTTGGGGGCCTGGCAAAAAAAAAGAGAGAAAGTAAAAGTAATGCTCCACAAATCAGTGACTTTTTAAAGAATTTTAGGCATAAAGAATATCAGTTTTGAAAATACCTCCTAGACAATTTCAGAGCGTGTGCATATCCCTCTAAAAAGTGAAGGAAAATTACTGTAATAAAACAAAGAAATGCTGCTATTTAAATAGACTGGAATGAGTCTGATGTGTGCAATATTTTGTCACTCAACTGTTAGCTTAGTTTCACTTTCTTTTAATTGTAGGGTCCTTTAAAAAAATATTCCCTACCCTGTGCATATAGAAAATAGATCAGTGTGCACTTATCTGGTGTATGCAAGTATGAATGTAACACTTCTCAGAATAAACAAGTATACCCCACACAATACACAGACTCTGAACTTTTAACATGATCATTTCCTGATCTAGGGCCTCTCGAGTCAGCATTATCTTTTGTTAAATAAAAAATGTCTGATAAACTGTGATTGAGTGGCCTCCACTACTCCAGCTGATGATTGATTAATAATCCTAATGGAGTGGGACAGTTAATTTTCTATGTTCTTGGTTCATGGGTGACTAACAGTTCCATGGTCTGAAAATGTGCTTCAAGCTACTCAAAGCTCTGAAATCCCTTTCAATGTCATCAGCAATGACAAACAGTTGCAGTGGAGTTTGGTAATCAACTCTCTGTGGCAACTGGAAGGAATGCTTCCCATTAAGTTCCATTCAAACCTACACAGGCCTCAGTTTTTCTCATACAACATAAATTGTAGTAAGAAAGAAAAAAATGTCTTACTGGGAATCTAATCATGCTTCCCAAGTACTGTCCTTGTGCTCTGCCACTCCACTGTTGGTTAGATGATGGGAGAAAGGGTTTCTTTTCAGAAATACTTGCTACGGTAATAAATAGCTTGCATTTAGCAGTCATTAAGGAATTCACCAATGTTTGCCTTTATTTATCAGTCTGTCTATGAATTCTAAATGAGTACAGATTCCCCCCACCATAGACAGCTGCAGTGGTATCTAGTGATGAACTCTGTTGCAACTGAAAGGAATACTTCTCACTAAGCTCCATTCAAATCTACACATGCCTCAAAGCCTCAGCCAGAACTAATTGACTGCAACATAGACCTAACAGTACTGTGGTATGGCACGCTACTACACTATAAGCCCCGAAATACTATCACTGACATCATCATTGACATCTAACAATCTTTCTCATGCAACATAAACTGTAGTGAGAAAGAAGAAATGTACCCTACTGGGAATCAAACCTAGGCCCCTCCAAGTACTGTCCTGGTGCTCTGCCACTTTTCTATTGGTCAGATGGTGGATAAATGGTTTCTAGACAGAGCTGCTGCTTGCTATGATAATTCATTTCTTGCAATTAGCAATCATTAAGGAACTCACCAGTGACTGTCTTTGTGTATCAGTCTGTATATGAATTCTAACTGAGTGAAGACCCCCCCCCATGCACAGCTATAGTAGAGTTTACTAGTGAACTCTGCTGCCACTGAAGGGAATGCTTCTCACCAAGTTGCATTAAAACCTACACAAGCCCCTAAACCTCAGCAGGAACTACTTAAATTGGCTGCAACATGGAACTAACAGTGCCTTGGTCTAAAACCCTACTATAAGCACCGAAGTCCTATCACTGACATTAACAATGACATCTAACAATTTCTCTCATACAACATAAATTGTAGTGAGACAGGAAAAATGTGCCCTAGTGGGAATTAACCTTAGTCTTGTGTAGGTCTGAAACCCCACAGCAAGCCCTAAAAGTCCTATCACTGACATCAGCATTGACATCATGAAGCTGAATCACTCAGTGGGAATGTAAGTTTAAACTTAACCAAAGGCAGAAAAGAACATGCATGATGACAAAAGGCAACAGCAAACTATCAGACTGATGTCTAACAAGCTAGCGTGCTGGTGCCTAAAAAATCACTTTCTTTAATTAAAATTCTTGTTGTATTTGATGCATTTTATTGTATTTCATTTCCCATTAATGATAATTATTGCAATACAGTTCTATAAACAAAAGCATTCTCTTGTGCAACCCACCTGCTGTCAATGTTTGGGCATGCAGTAATGTAACATTCCCACATTTGAGATATCACAGTTCATTTCCATAGCAACCGATTGCTGTAATTTTAGTATGTGTGGTGTCAAAGCCAACAGCGTGACTACAGACTGTGATGCCACAAACCATGAACTGCAAAATCACTACTTTATTCGTTGTATTTATTTATTTCATTTTCAGAAGTATACCTTTGAGCCAGAGGCTCATTTACAAAGGTTCCATGTTATGGTACATTGACAGGTAGACAGACAGTTAACAAAAAGATGCAGTGCAAATAAGGTATGAGAGTAACAGCTAAGTGAAAAAAAAAGACATAATAATAAGTGTTACAGGGAAAACAGTATACAATAAAATTTCAGTAACAATAGAAGCAGCCAGGGGCCTTATCAGGGATTGGGATGTTTTATTAAACAAGCACAGTAAAAAGTTAGAGGCTAAGTGGACCTTAGAGAGAGGAGGCAGTAGCTAGCTGTTGCAGGGAGAAAATAAAGGTCATATGACTAGAAGTTTGGGTGGAGGAGGTAGAGGGGGGCAGCACAAGGTCATATAGGGTGGCCAGTGGCTGGGCAGTGGTGAGATACGGGGGAAGAATGGGTTGGGAGTAAGAATTCGAGAGGGGTAGAGGGAGGTGGGAGGGAAAAAAGGATTAGAGTGGGAGAAAGACAGCAGGAGGGGGAAAGTCAGTCCAGGGTTAAGGTGGAAGGAAAAGGCAGAGAGGAGAGCATGGTCAGAGACCTGGTTATGGGAAGCAGTCACAGGAAGCACTAGCTAAAAGGTGTTGATGAAGTTTGCACTTAAAGGCACCCAGTGTATGAGTATTGGAGATTTCCAATGGAAGGGAGTTGTACCAGTTTACAGCCCTGGCAAAGAAGGACCCTTGTTCTTTGGAGGTTCTACAGCAAGGTACAGAGAAAGATTGACTTTCCATCCTTCTAGCTGTACAAGGGACACAGTACGTGGTAAGTACATTCTAGACCCCGGGAGGTTCGAGAGCCAAGGTGGCCATTTTGGCTAAAATGTAGGTCTGGTATATTAGTCTGGCAGAGAGTTGGAGCCAATTTGCCTGCTTGTAGATGTCACAGGTGTGAGAGAGGTGGTCTACTGAGGTAAGAAGCTGACAGACCCTGTTAAGGGCTAGGGCTAGTGCTGTGCGTCTGAGTGCAGTGTCAGAGACTGAGTCGTATATCACTAGCCCTTAGCTGATTACTGAGGTGACAGACCTCTGGATGGCAAGGTTTAGGGCTTCAGTAGTCAGGCAAAGCTTATGTTTGTATAAGAGCCCTATGTGGGTATTCACTGCCTTTGCGATGTTATGAACTTGCTTACAGAAAGACAGAGTACAATTGAGGTTTACCGAGCAATAACACAAGATGTGTTACAAGGGTGAAAGCTATTACTTAAAGAAGCACTATACCCTCACATACTGTAAATGTTATCTGTTTTCTTGCAGCCAATCAGTTCCATTTCCACAGCAGATTGGAGATACAATCATTAGTTTTAATTTACTTCTACTGCTAGCAGAAGTCCTCTGTAATTATTCTGGGAGCCTTAATTTTCTGACATCAGAATGCTATGAGGATATTCACTGATTCCAGGGTCCCCACTGGTAACTTTTTTTTGGGGGGGGGGCTATTAACATAAGCCCAGCACTGTCTGCCAGCATTCATTGAGAAAGTCTGTGTGTTTGAAAACATATTTAAATGATATAAGAAGCAACTGGGTTGCCAGGTTAAGATAGGAGTGTTTGTTCTATGCTGTTTATAAGGGAGGGAGTTTTCAAATGCTGCCATTTTTGTTTTTTCTTTTAACAGTATGCAAACTAATGCCTGGGCAGTTTTGTTTGTTGTGACTTGTGCCTGACAGCTGGACAGTTGGGTGATTTTGTGGGTGATTACATGTGTGAAGAAGTAGTCCTGGAACTTTTTTATACCGCTGTTGTGATAAGATATCAACACTGGGCTACAAGCTCCTCTGCAAATCAGCTTCTGGTTGTTCCCTACCCATTTCATAATACCTCCTAAGCCACTAATGAGGTAATTGTCATAAATGTACAGGTAGAGGAGTGGCATGCAATATACTGGGCACCAGAAAATTAACATGAATTGACACAGTGAAGTGAGGCACTGCACACAATGGAATTGATGTGAGCGGGTGGATGGATAGAGAGAAGGATGCAATAAACTGGAGCTGCATAGTTTTCCAGCTGCAATAGTGCATTATAGCCATGTGGCTGTTGTAATGCACCATTGCACTATGCCTCTAGGTGTTTGCTGCTATGTTAGTTGGCTTCTATTATCTGGATTAATGTGACTCTGAACCAAGACCTATGTTTTTCAATTGAGGCATACTGTAGTTTGAATGTCACTCTTCAAAGAGCCCTTGACACCTAAAGGGACTATATACAAAACTATAATGCAGGATTTTCAGCACCTCATGTCCCATTTTCAGCACAGCGGCATCCTAAGCCTGGACTCTGGTAGACCACCCAATAGGTGATCTAGCAGTGTCCAAACAGTTGATGCAGTTGCAACGAGAAAGCAGAGGCTATGTCGTTTGTTGATGCAAACTCTCAAAACCATGGAAACTGTCACAAAAACTCATGAGTCTTTGAAACTAGGGCCAGATTTTCAAAGAGTGGCACAGGGCCTGAACCAAACCCTGTGCCACAACACTTAGGTTCTAGCAGTGTGCCAAACCCCGTCACCACAACTGCAGCCTATTTTACAATCTCAGGTGCAGTTGCGGCAGTTTTTGACAATTTATGGCAGCTTATGCCAAATAGCTGGTGCAAGCTCTGTAAAAAAGGCCCCCAGAACTGCCACACGTTAGACCAGACAAAGTTGGTCTAACTTGTAGCAATTGCCACACGGGATAGAAACTCCAATTAGATCACCGCAAACCCCATGGGCCATATCGCTGGCACACCTGGGGCTTGTGGCAATCTAAGCCATTTGAAAGTCTTGCCCTTGGATTCCCATGTTTTGGTGCAACTGGATAGCCACAGATGGAACATGTATGTGTTGCTGCATCCTCCCATTTTGAAAATCTTGCCCATAAACACGTGGAACACATTTTGGTTTATCTTTCACATATTTTCTGTGTTTGGCTTCCCCTTTCTTCCTTAGGGATATAGAAATTATGTAAGTTAACAGGGCCTCTGTGGGGTGTCTCTTCTAGTGTAAGAGAGACTCTGAGTCTGCAGTTTGGGCGGCAGGACTCTGCAGCAAAGTCGACTAGTTCTGGCTCCCTAAACCTCATTAGAAGAGTGTCTTACACCATAAAACACACAACGGAGGCCCTATAAACTTATTATAAATCACTTACATAAGCTAGTGTGATTTATAATACGTTTTAAGAATCTTTTTTGAATTTCAAAAGTTAAATGAAGCCATCCTCCCCCTGGATCTGAAGTGGCATGTACCACTCCCAATGTTCTTGCATGAGAGACCATTGTACACAAGATAAGAGGTACAGTGGCTCTGTGTGCTGATTGGCTGAAATCACATAAGTGATTTATGGATATGAAAACAGGATCAGTGTCTCCAGGAATTCAATTGCTCTGGCTGCATGTTTACACCTTACGTAACAATCCTCTACTTGTGACATCATAATAATTGTGTCAGCAACAGATTGTGATGTCATAAGCAGAGAGCTGTGCTCGGAGGTGTAGAATAAGCAGCAAGAGCAGAGGAAGTCTAAGGGGGTAGGGACCCTGGTTTCTTGTTCATGCTTGTAGTTATAAATACAGGTAGATAGGGAAAGATGACTACAGAAATTAGATAAAATGTATGCTGAAATTACTCTAAATGTTATATTTAGAAAATTTTTCTGAGTTGCCCAGGAGGTGTCAGTTGCTCTTTATGGAGAAACTATTTATTAAATTTGTCTGTGATACAAATTTTGGGAGCTCCTACTAAATGAAAGAGATCCCATCCTGCAACCCAACTCCCTAGCCAGGACAGTCAAGAACCAACAAGTAAGCTGGCCCACCGGCAAAATGGTAGCACTACCACTTGCAGCGATGGTAACCCTGGTTCAGACTTGAACTCAGGGTAACAGAGAGTTGGCCGGGGGGGGAACAGTCAAGCATCTGAAGGACTGCTCCAACTCCTCCATGGCTAAGGGATTGCAAAGCCCAGCAAATACATGGCCCCTAGTGGAAGCTGGAGGAAAGGCAGTTTGGGCACTGCAGATGATGATGCAGATTACTCTGTAGTGTGCTGCATGCATCATGATGTCATTGCATGTTGCGCCCTCTCTGGGGCAAAAAAGTGGAAAACAATACCAACTGGTAGGATGATGCCAGACACCTGCAAGCCCCACACCAGACCAATCATGCCCCACCAGCAGAACCAGATCCTCTTCACTAGCGAGGGTTGTGGAATCCTGCTAACTCCACCAGAGGGGGGGCATGCCCTGGGTGCATAAAGCTGGTATGGTAAGTCCCGCTGGACATCAGGCTGATGGAGCTACTGTGCTAGTGGATGAAGGTTGACCAGACCTGAGGAGAACCAAAGAAAAGGACCAGCAAGCCAAATGGTAGCAAGTGTATACGTACTGCATGCCTCATTACTTTTATTACTCTTTTGAAAGAACATCAATCATCCTTGACTATTGAGCTCAGATACCTTAAGTTTGTCAACAACTTATCCAAAGCAAGCATGCAAAAGAGTGAAAGGGGACAACATATGCATTTTAAGTTACTTTACAACCCAAAAAATGACGCCAAGGAGCAGACCTTGCACATATTTTAAAATGTCAAAACATCTTCTTCAAGTTAGACCTTGTATATTTTGTATAGAATCATCATAGAATGTTGTCAGCAGAAAAGAATGCCAGTGGCTCATGGAGTCTGCCCTTTCCCCCCTGTATTTACATCCCCATCCCTCACTGCCCCCTCTTTTCCCTGGCCAGTCCCTTAAATCTGTCCCATGCCCTCTTGAATCCCCCCACTCTTTCAGCTCCCACCACTTCCTCCGGTAGCCTGTTCCAGGAATCCACCACCCTTTCTGTGAAGTAATGTGCCCTTAAACTACCCCTGGCTCTTCCCTCCTCCAGCCTCAGACTGTGGCACCTAGTTCAGTCCATGTATTTTCTCTTGAAGATGCTCCCCGCCTCTGTCCTGTTTATTCACTTCATGTACTTGAATGTTTCATTCATGTCTCCCCTCTCCCTTCTGGTCTCCAGTGGGTACAGGTCCATCTCCCCCTGCCTCTTCTTATGGGACAGCCGATGTATGCCATGCGCCACCTCAGTAACCTTCCTCTGGACCCTCTCCACTGCAACAATATCCATACACAGGTGCAGCCTCCAGAACTGAATCCCATACTCCAAGAGCGGCCTTACCATGGACTTGTATAGGGACATAATTACCTCCCTCCTTCTACTAGTTATATCCCTCCCTATGCATGCCAGCATTCCATTTGCCCTGTCTACTGCTTTCCAGCACTGGTTCCCCACCTTCAGATCTTCCGAAATTATAATCCCCAGGTCCCTCTCCTGCTTTGACCCTTTTAATTCCTCTCCCCCTAGCATGTACTTTGCCTGTGGGTTATTATGCCCCATGTGCATCACTGAACACTTCTTGGCATTAAAACTCAGCTGCCATACTTCTGATCACTCCTCTAACTTCTCCAGGTCTCCCTCATTGCCTCCACCCCCCCCAGTGATGTCCACCCTGTTGCAACTCTTTGTATTGTCCTCAAACAGGCACACTTCCCCTCCAGTCCCTCAGTTATATCGATGATAAATATATTGAACAGTAAGTGCCCTAGCTCAGACCCCTGGGGCACCCCGCTCATCACCCTCCCTTCACTGGAGTACAACCTGTTTACAGCTACCCTCTGGCTTCTGTCTCTCAGCCAGTTTTCTACCAACTTTGTTATTTTTGGCTCCTCCCCCATGCTTGCCAGCTTGCTGACCACCATTCTATGAGGAATGGAGTCAAATGCCTTCCTGAAATCCAGGTAGACCACATCCACTGCCCCTCCCTGGTCCACCACCCATATTGCATTCTAAACATTCTATGAGGTTTTTCTAACATGACCTTCCTGCAGTAAAGCCATGCTGCCTCACATCCTGCAGCCCCTCTTCTTCTAGGTACCTGACCACCCTCTCCTTGACCAGTGCCTCCATCACTTTACCCACCACCGATGTGAGGCTGACCGGACGATAGTTCTCTGCCTCTTCCCTGCTTCCACCTTTATGGACCAGCACTGCTTCTGCCCTCTTCCAATCCCTAGGTACCTGGCTGGAGTCCAGAGACAAGCTGAACAACCTTGCCAATAGCACCACCAGTTCCTCCCTCAACTCCCAGAGCATCCTAGGATGTAGGGCGTCTGGTCCCATAGCTTTATCCACCTGTAACTTCCCCAGCTCCTCTCTTAACCTGGCCTCTGTGAACAGGCTAGTGTTAACACCTGCACCCTCTCTTCCCCTCTTCCTTAACTTTAGTCCACTTCCCTCCCCTCCTACCATGAAGACTGAGCAGAAATATGTATTCAGTATTTCCGCCTTCTCGGAGTCTTTTTCCACCTGCATGCCCACTTCTCCCTTAAGCACATATATGTGAAAAATGAACAAATGTTGAACTACAGAGCTAGTCATTTTTTTAATGCTTCCTTGATCACACTGCAACTATTCCATCTCTTCTGTATGTGATACCTGGTATAGTTGAATGGATGCTGAGAGAATTAGGAACACTGTATATAGCAGATACCTCAACTGCTAAACGTCTGCAATACTTTTAGCCCATTACAGGGTATTAAAGTGTTTTTTTCCTCTCCTAGATATCCTATTCTTAAGATGCCTCTTCTCTCCTACTTAACCACTTCCACAAAGAATGGAGTTGTAAAACTGGGATTGAACAGCCCAGTAGTTAGCTGGGTATTGCCATGAAAGCAGCACAGGGTACGGATCTTAGCCATCTCGGGTCAAGGTAAATCTATACAGATTTGCCAGGGCAGACTGGATGGACTTGGGGTTCTTTTCTGCACTTAGTATATAGTACCTTCTGTGTTTCTGTGATGTTTTCTTCATCAGGGACGACTGATCTGTCTGCCTGTAGACACAGTAAGTCTCCTTGTTGACGGATGGTCATCCAAACTTCATTGGACCCGTTTTTGGGTTTAGAACCCTATTTTACCCCTGAAGTTTGTTTACTGGGTCTTTACCCATTAACTCTTTTTAGACCATGGAAGGCCTATATGGCGATGATCTCAATAACTGCTAAATTAATAATATTGTATAATTGTCTCAATGATGTGATGCCCTCTTATAAGGAATGGCACCAGGAAATCCTACAGGCCTTAATGGTAGAAAAGCAGCTTGCTTCGCTACATCGTCAATTAGAGGGTTTCAGGGACAGGTGGGAACCACTTTATGCATTATTATCTATCACCAAGCAGTCATAAAAGGAGAGTCCCATCTGTTGCCTGATTACTTTCTCTCCCATTGTCTTAGCTCCTTCTTCGAATTTTACATTGTTGCAATGCATTTTCTTTCTCCTAATGTATCCACATATTATTTCTTTCATTTAGTTGCTGTGCCTTGAGAGGGATTGTTGGTTACTGTTTGGGGGATGTGGGGGTTTGACTGTTTGTTTGGTGTGTTCTGTTTTTGTAGTTGTATTGTTTGTTGAGTCTATATTGTTCATTATTTGTTGTATTTTATCTAAAATTAATAAAATGTATGCAATTACAAAAAAGTATTTTTGTTGACAGTGGCAGAGCAAGGATTTCACTGCCTTTGTGCAGGGTACACCTCAGTCCAACTGGCAATGTTTTTTTTTGGTTTTTATATAATTTAAAATTTATTGAACGTTTCACTACACACAATGGACAGGGTCAAAACATCCATAGAATAATCCTTGAGATAAAACAGACTGACTGACCCCGTCCCCAAACCCCCGAAACCCCTGACACAGTCCCCAAGGCTTGACAGTCCATGACAGCAGAGAAATTAAAGAAAGAATATTAAAAATTAGATAGTATATAATGTATGAAGCGAGGCCCAGATCTGCTCATACTTGGAATTATTATTATTGATACTGGAGATAGTCTTCTCCACTCAGAGATTAAATAATAGCTTGTTTAGCCATTCAGAATAAGAGATAACCTCAGAACTCCTCCAATACTTAAGTACCAATTTTTTAGCAGACATGAAAATTAAGGCAATATGGAACTTACGCTTATTAACTGAAATCTGTGAATAATCCCCAAAAATACAAACCTCTGGGATGAACAGGTCCCTCAGCCCAAGCAGTGGGTCAGCCTTGTCCCTTATAGCCTCCCAGAGGGGTAATATCGTAGGACATTCCCAGAAAATGTGGAGCAGAGAACCCTCTGCCTGAGCATACCTAGTACATAGGCTAGAGGAAGTTATACCCCATTTAGCCAGCTTCTGGGGATAGTGGTAGAGATTATGGAGAATATGAAATTGCATCAATCGTAGCCTATCTTGTGTTACAAAACAATGGCAGTTAGTCCATATAGTTGTCCAGTCCTTATCCCAGTTTGGGAAAAAGGCCGACCAGAACTCTGTAGGACCAAATGGTGCAGGGAAATGCCAACCATACAAAATGTTATACAGTTTGGAAATGCTTTGAGGGGAGTTAACCAAAGGGGATAATTCTGTAAGGAAGGCAAAACCATAGGATATAGGGATGCCGTCCCCAAATTTTTTAGTGAGAAGGTGTCTAAGCTGATGTACCTTGAAATAGTCACGTCCCTTGAGCCTAAATTTCACCACAATGTCCTCAGCTGATAACCAAGTACCATCTTCCTTGAGAAAAAAAATGAACCTTCCCTTCACCTAAGCTAGGTAACCATCTGGGGGATAACATTCTGTTATCTATTTTAAAGGCAGGAGAGTTCCAAATCGACTGCTCCACATCCAACCAGTTTTTATATTTTAGGAATCTGCACAACTGTGAATGAATCCTCAGGGAAATTTCGATTGTGGTACCTTTTAGCTCCTTAGGTATCGAGACTGTATTGAGAAAAAATAAAGCAGAAGGGGCAATATTAACCGAACGGATCTTTTCCCTCTCTATTTTAAGCCACACGGGCAAATAACCCGAGGAATAGGAGACCAGCCACTTTAAGTATTTAGCTGCAAAACAGGCCCAGAAGTACATCCATATGTATGGGAGTCATAAACCACCCTTGGACTTAGGTCCCACAAGCTTATAAAAAGCTAACCTAGGCTTTTTTTTAGACCAGATAAAATCACCAATCAAACTTTGAGCCTTTTTGAACCAGCCACCTGGCACACAGATGTCAAGTACCTGGAGGGGGTATAAGAGATGTGGGAGAATATTCATCTTGACCAGGCTGACTCTCCCCCAAAAAGAGATAGGCAGAGCTGACCATCTAACCAAATCAAGAGCCACCGTGGACAGTATGGCCTCCAAGTTGTGTTTAAAGGTACTCTGCAGATCTCTAGTTAACACAATACCCAAATACCGCAACAAGTCTTTAGACCAGGCCAGACCCAGGGAAGTAATATAATTCTTAAAAACCTAATGATTTAGGGGAACCACAATTGACTTCCCTACATTTAATTTGTAATTAGATAATTTACTATAATGTTTGATTACATCCAACATGGCAGGAATAGAAGTCTCTGGGTGGGAAAGGTGCAAAAGCAGGTCGTCCACATATGAAGCAACTTTAAGCTCAGTATCGAGAATAGTGATCCCCTGGACCTTCGGACAAGAAACTAATTTATGGATTTACGGCTCTAGGTAGAGATTGAAAAGCAAGGAAGAAAGAGGACACCCCTGCCTGGTTCTGGAATGCAAGATGAAGGTCCTAGAGAACATTCCATTCCCTGAAATCTTAGCCATCAGTTGCTGATATAAAGCCTTTATCCACAATTGAAATTGTTGAGGAAATCCAAAGGAATTTAGTGTTTGAAGTAGGAAACCCCAATTGACTCTGTCAAAAGCCTTCTCAGCGTCCAGAGAAACCAGTGCCATTAGCTATGAGGAAGCATCTCTGGACACCGAGAATACATGTGAAAGAGTGCGGAGATGGTCTGCGGAGAATCTGCCTTTCATAAATCTTACTTGGTGTGAACCAATTAAATCGGGGAGAACCAAGCTGAACCTGTCCGCCAAAATCTTTGTTAGAATTTTAATGTCTTGGTTCAACAATGATATGGGTCTATAACTCTCAACACATTCTAAATCTTTCCCCGGTTTTGGAAGGAGCACAATAAGGGCTTCAAATAAAGAGGGGTTGGCTTGCACCCCTGACAATATATAGTGAAAAAGAGACAGAAGATGGGAAGTAATTTGTTCCTTAAAACACTTATAGAAATTTGCTGAAAAACCATCTAGACCAGGTGACTTATTTGAAGGTAGGCCCTTTATCGCCTCCAGGATTTCGGACTCCGTAATAGGGGTTATTAGCCACCTACCCAGGGACTCTGACAGACAAGGCAGATGGGCGTCCACCAGATAAGAGGAGAGAGTAAGGGCTGAGGGGGGTTAGGTATTTTGCCGTATAAATGTTCGTAATAAGTTACGAACTCCGAGACAATCTCCTGAGGATTAGATTTGAGAGTTCCATCAAGTTTGGAGTGAATACGGGGGGATAAACCGAGTGGACTCCACTTGTTTAATTCTCTGGGCCAGTAGTTTGCCTGCTTTTTCCCCGTGTTCAATATAGGAGGCTTTGGTACATAAAATAGCAAACTCTGCTTTCTCATTGAGCATAGCTATATAGGAGTCCCTCAATTTTGCCAACTCTTGATCAGAATCATCAGATGGATTTGAATGTAGGCTAGTCTCTAATGTTCTTATCCGGGTTAGCACCTCCCTCAGCCTGGCCTCCCATCTCCTTTTCCTCATCACAGCCATCCCAATTAAAATGCCCCGAAGATATGCCTTAAAGGCACACCAAAGCACATCTGGCCTAATGTCTTGTGTAGCATTCAAATCGAAAAATTGTGTGATATGTTCCTTAATTTGGTTTCTACTCTTAGAATCCTTAAGCAGTTGGCCATTCAACTTCCACCTGGTTTGCCGTTTGGGCAAGGAAGTGAGGGCCAGCTCACAAACCATTACAGAGTGATCAGAGGGTGGACCTGACAGGATAGTAGAACCTGTCACCCCTGGTAACAAGACCTGACACACTAGTAAATAGTCAATACAGGAGAAAGACCTGTGAACAGGGGACACAAAAGTGTATTCCCTGTTCATAGGGTGTAGGACCCTCCAGATATCACAAAGGCCCAGTCTATCTATTAGTTCATGTAGTGCACGTTGTGCAGGGGAAAGGGGAGTCATGTGAGAGCCAGTACGGTCTTTACCTGAGTCTACCACTAGGTTCCAATCCCCCCCTAAGATAATGGTGGAAGGCAATAATGGAAGAATATTATTAAGTAATCTTGTAAACTTGTAAAAAATAAAGGGCCATCTTTGTTAGGGCCATAAATACTACCCAACACAAAATCTACAGAGAACAAGGTGCCCTATACCAGAACAAATCTGCCCTGGGCATCTTTAATTTCCTGGGTGACCTGAAAGGGAATGCTTTTATTAATTAAAATTACAACCCCACAGCTGTTTGAAGTTCCTTGAACTGAGAAGGCCTGTCCAATCTGCATCCGTCTCATCTGAATGGCTTCTGAATCAAGTAAATGAGATTCCTGGATAAAAACAACATTAGCACCTAAAATATCTAAGTGCTTCAATATTTGATATTGCTTAGTTTTTTTCCGGGCCCCTTTAACATTCCAAGTTGAGAAACAAAGCTCTTTAGCCATTGTACAAATACAATATATCACTGCAGTAGCTAAAGTCACAGACTAGATTGAACAGAAAACTCACCCAACCTATGATGGACTGTGTCCCCCCCAAAATACCTCTCCAACCCCCAAACCTCCCCCCACCACCCTACTGACCCTATCCCCCAAACTATTCAACCATAACACAAACCCCCAGTTGCATACCCATCGATTCCCCCTGCCCACCCATCCCACCCAAATCTCCTATGCATCGCTAAGCAGCACTCATACAAAACAGCCGGTCCCATCCTCCCCCACCCCTGTGCAGAAAATCAGTATAGTAACTGTCCAAGACAAGACCGAAAAATAATACCAGTTCAACTCGCTTATGGGACCCACAAACACCAAGACTAAATACAAGACCCACTGTGAAAACCAGAAAAGTGGCATTAACAGAACTCGAGAACCCTATCTTTAATCCAAACTCCACACAAGAATAGACATCGCCCCTGATACAGGACAAACTGAGACAGGTTATCTCCCATCTCATGCCTCGCCTCGAGGCAGGAGCACACTAAGGGGGTAAAATCACCACCCGCAGGTCCAAACAAGAATAGATCTCTCCACCTAGGATCAATCAAAGAAGAAACTGAAAGTAAGAAACAAGAAAGAGAAGGGATAATATTTAGCAACATAGACCAAAGACCCAGACTCAGGGAGCTCCCCCTGTAATAACAAGAATAAGAAACTCGAAATGAGCCGAACCCCAGCTCCGTCCCAGAACAATAATCGTGGCGCCGCACCCAGCCTATATCCTGATTACCACCCATTCTGCCTCGCTGCATCTTCATTATTGTGAGGGCTACGCTAAAAACCAAGGAAATATTCCCCTCTAGTGGTTGCCAAACAGAACTGCATGGAGACCGTCACCCACAGACAATCCTGATCCCTTCACGTGGCAGTGTGGTAATAAAACCTGAAAGGGGTTCTACCTCGCTGACCTCCCTTAAAGTTCGATAAGCCCTACAAAGCCAGTCATTGACCAGCCACAAAAACTCTCCTCACCAGGGCTGTTAGACTGCCGTGAAAACTCCTGTACCTCAGCTTAAAAGAGAGAAAGGGGAGAAACAGGATTGGCCCTGTATTAATCACAAACAGGGTGCGAGCACCAACTTAACCTAAGACCTCATCCCTGCAGCCCAAATCACCACTCTGGACAGCCCTGCAAGAAACTGCCCCCTTTACACCCTGGAGACCTTCACGGTCCCACCAAAACTATGCCCTATACATAAATGGGCATTATCTTCCCATAATTTTTGCCAGGGATGTCCCCACTATTCTGTTTCCCCTCCACCCTGTAGAACTAAAATGTACCTGCCTAACCAGAAAGTTTAAAGATATTGCAATTCTTCATTTTCTTTAACCCCAAATAGAGAAACAGTTGGGAGTAGATAACAATAGACCAGAAAATCAAACACTAGACATTTCCAAAAATTCTGTTACATCTCAAACTGACAAAACAGTCCTCTCTAATAACCCCTTTGCTTTTAAGAGTCTTAAAAGAGGTCAGGCACAGTTTTTCTCAGTCCATCCATAGCAGAATCCGAATCCTCATATGAGTACCGCTGTCCGGATATCTGAACCTGCAATGTCGAGGGATACCACATTCTGAATTTTAGGCTAGACGCCAGAAGCTTCTTCACTACTGGGTGGAAGGCAGCTCTACGTTGCCTCACAGAGAGCGACAGATCCTGGGTAACTCTTATTCTTGTTCCTTCCCATTGTAACTCTTGTATGGTCTTCAGCTCAGAAAAAAATGCTGTTTCTCCAAAAAATTAAGAAAGAGAAAAATTAACGGTCTGGCAGAGGCCCCCATCAGAGGCTTAGAACGCAAAGCTCTATGGGCCCTTTCTATAATGTAATGGGGGCCATAGGGAGTGGGTCCAATAATTCTGTTGATAAATTTCTGCACAAACAGAACCGCATCTTGCCCTTCTTCCATCTCAGGTGAGCCAATGATGACCGCATTGTTCCTGAGGCTATGACCCTCGAGGTCTTCGAGCTTTTGTTCCATCTTTGTAATTATTTGCTGAAGCATAGCCACCTCAGGACTCTGTTTGTCCACTTTCCTTTCTAATGAAATAAGACGAGTCTCAACATCCGATGTTCTCAATGCTATATCCTCGATAGCCTGAGAAAGAGATTTGAATTCAGAAGCAAGGTTTCTTAGCTCTTCTTTAAATGGCCTGAATTCGGCCAGGAATCAGGCAAAGGTTAAGGGCTCTTGATTCCAGCCCGCGGTTTCTTAGGGGCCTTCTCTGGGGTGACCGGGGGTGTGTGTTTAGGTGGAGGTTTCTTCATTTCAGCTTCCATACTTCACCGGGTACGCTAATTTCACCCTTAAAGGCTTCCTCCACCAGAATACAACTTAGAACAGGCTCTCAATTTTAGTAACCTCAATAAAAATATATGAAGTTAGCGGCGGTGGGCAGGAGAGAACGGGAAAGCATCTTCTCAGGCCTGCTGCATCACATGATCTCCCCAACTGGCAATCTTGAATTATGATATGTGAGAAAACTATATGGCCAGCACTAATATCAATCTCTTTTTTTTGGCTATAGTTTTCCACCCTCACCAACTGGCTTCTATAACATCCACCCCTCCAGTCCAATCACTCGACTTCTCCCAATCTTACCTACTGTGTCCTTCATGGCTAAACCCTCATAGCAGGGTGGCAGACAGACTCTTTCAATCCACACTTCAGGATCCAGGACAGCCAGGCCAAGGTAATCAGTGCAGAGCCTAGGAGGGATTGGGAGATCATCCTGCCATCCCTGAGAGATTTTCACCCCATGTTCTTCCCCTGGAGGAGCAGTGTGCAGTGCTGTCAATGCTGCCATCACGTACGCTCCCATGCATGTTATGTCATACTGCTGCCGTTCCTCTGCCCCCAAGTCATGGACCCAATGCTCTGCCTCCAAGCTGCCAACAGGGGCCAGGCTAGCATGGGGTGCTGTATCACCCACCACCCGGAAAAGGAAACCATTTCCTTGGATGCTTAATCTTTCTCCCCCTGGATGACCTCTAGTGCCCAAATCATCTCCCAAACTCGAGTTGCTAGTGTGGCAGGTGGTAGCACTACTGTTAAGTGACAGGAACGGCTCTAAGATGAAACTCTAATGAGAAAACCATTTGCTCATCTTTTTTCTTAAACACACTACAAATGCACGGGAATTGATAACTCTTACACCTTCATTATCTGGGTGGTTGTAATCTACTCCTTATCTGTTGTGAGCTCCCAGTACTGTATTGCTCTTGCACCTTAATGGACTGTTTACCTTAATGCATTGTTTTACAGCTTTATTTTTTGTTACCCTATCTGCCTGTACATCATGTCTGGGCAACAGTAATATATTCCTACTGTATTTTTATTACTACTGTAGTTTACAGTATGTTATTTTCACCTGCATTACTAGTATTGTTTCTCCACATACCTTTTCCCCTAGGACACAGCTGGAAATGAGCTGTTAAAGGCTCAGCATATCTTTCCTGGTACAAAATTTTGAAATAATTGACCCAAGGCCAAGCTACAGCTCCATTGCCACGTGCAAAGAAGCAGACTTGTTGGCCATGGCCCTAGATATGTAGCTTGCTTTGTAGGGTCGGAGGAGTAACCCTATAATGCATGACCAAAAGAGGTTCTATGTCATAATAGCAAACACAGAACAGTGATCACTATTATGGCCAGTGTATATCACTGAAAAGCAAATTGGCGATATACACTTACTGGTGAACCGACACCCAGCAACCTAAAGTATTTTTGCGGGGGACTTTGCCCCCCCTCTGACCCTCATGGGGGTCTTTGCCACCTACACCCCCCTGAATTAGGATTTTTAACTCGGGGGTGTATGTTGAGGAGGGCACAAATTCAGCTGCAAAAAAAAAATTAAGTCTGGGAGCCACAGGCAGCAGCAAAATTCAGACCCTCCCATCCCCAGCCCTGAACCCAGTACCTACTGTGCCAGAGCCAGCCTCCCTCACCACCACATAGCTGGCTCGGTTGCAGCAGGCACAGTTCCTCTGGATAACCCTCTTCCCTATCCCTCCCCTTCCCCTCACCATTCCCTCTTTCCGATCGCCTTCCCCTACCCTCGCGGTAGCAGTAGTCACTACCCTTTCGGGTTGCCCATCACAATAGCACCAAATATGGAGTCGCCTTTTTAATGATTACCCATATTCGGTTGCTGTTATCACTGGATATCACCAAAAGCCTACTTGCTATAAGCAAAGAAGCAGACCATGAGGTACAGCCCCAGCCCAGTAGCTTGATTCATGCAAGGGTCCCTGTGTGCACCACACAAAGCAGCAGATACACATTGCACTGTCCTGAACTTGTAACTTGCTTCACATAAGGCCTTGTGTTGTCAACACAAAGCCTCACACCGATGGGCACAGCCCTGGCCCCATAGTTTGTTTCACACAGGGCCCTACATTGAGCAGTAGACCCATCTGGTGTGGCCCTAGACCTCTGGTAAAGCCTCACACCTATAGCTTAAATAAGCAGACCCATAGAACATGGCCCTGGAACTTTAGCTAATACTGCATTTCCTTCCTTTTGTGGCTTTACAAACCTAAGAGATGCATGAGCATACTGCCATTTTTTGCAATAAAGAAAATATGGTACTGAACCTATAGTTGCTTCTCTCCAGGCAGCAGACCTGTCGGGCATCACACTGTACCTGTACCATGCTTCATGATGGCCTTGCGGACCCTAGAGGATGCAGCAGGCCCAACATAGAGACCTCCAGACCTATAGCTTGCTTCGCATAGAGCCCTGCGGGCCCTACAGAAAGCAGCAGGCTTGTCGGGCATTGTGCCAGACCTGTAACTTGTTTCCATACCCTTGTAAACTAGACTTACCCATCATTTATTATATGTATGGTACTGATAAACACATTTTATTTACAGTATTTCTACTAGTCCTGTTCCCAGCTATAAACCTCCAGGGAATGATGCAGGGGCTGGAAAAGGCAAGTCTGACTGCAATTAATGCTTCAAGGATAACATTACGAAGCAGAAAAAAAAAGGAAGCAGTCAAACTGGCACCCAGACAGCGGCAGTAGGGCAGTATGTGGAATACATATGGTGCTAGAGTATGGTGCCCCCTCCTTATGCCACATCACAGCTTTCTGGAACTGATAAACAAAACACACAGAGTAAGGTACTGTGTATTAGAACTTCTTTTTAATCTGTCAATTTCTCTACATATGGTTAAGCAGAAATTTCAATTTACTTCCCCTTATGGCTCTCATAATACAGTAGGTTCCTTGCCAAGGGAATATCATGTCATTCACACTCAAAGGCTGGAAAATAAACTTAAGACACATATAAAAGCAGTATTGCCAAGGCTGTTTCCAAACTTTGCAGGAGATAGGGTGCCTTGTCACTATTATTCTACGTTTATTCAGATTTATGTCTTTTATATTTATATTACTGCCATGAATCAGGAAAACTGTCACTAAACAGACATGAGAGTGGGCAAGATGTTGAAAAATGGCAATCAGAGCTTGCAAAATGTTCTCAAAGAGACAATGTGCCTATAGAAAGTTTTAATACATGATATTCTACTATTCTTGGGGCATGTGGTAGGTTCAACCGGTGAAGGGTCTAAATTCCTATGCTTCCCATAACGCACTGGTTATATGGCAGGCCTATAAAATCCCTTTTTCATCTTGTCCAATGATCTAATATCAAGGATTTTACTATATGGGGAGAACTCAGTACATGCTTTAAACTTTTTTTATTTATAAAGGATTATATAACGGACTTTTCAGTTTTACAATATGAATCACAAACTGAATCCATTACTACAGAGTTTCTCTTTCAGTTTAGAAAACATAATTAAATAACATATTTATCCAAACTTCTAATTATCATAGAGTTTTTTCTTTTAAAATTCTAGATATCAGTTAAATAATGGAGAATTTGCCACAAGCATCAGGCTACTCCATGCCTACAAAAATATTTTGATGCACTAAATGAAGTGGATATCTTCCAATAAAAATAATTCTTATTAAATTAAAATTAAATAGACAATACTGGCTGCATTGAGAGACAATACCGGAATGGTGTTTGGTTCCTTGATAGCTGTAGTAGAGATCAAAGTACACTGAAATGCATTTTTTAATAAAGGAATCTCAGAGGTAGAGGGACTGTTTTCCCTTGTACAAAGAAGACAGAGAAGGGATCTCTTATTATTACATAAAATATTAAATTCATCAGACTTAATGGACCAATGTGATCTGAAAATCAGTAATTCTAGAAATAATCTCTGATCCCACAGAATAAAACTAGTCATACCCAGGACTAACACCACAAAAAAGAGATAACTACTTCACAGTTAGGAGTTCAAAGGCCTGGAATAGGGTCTCGAGAACTACAGTGGAAGTAAATGGGTTCAGTCAATTTAAACATACCTTAGACAGATTGTATTATACTAGTGGTAATATGGTTTAATGAAGCCTGCATGGTGCGGGGAACAATATTAATGAGCATTTTTGTTCCCTTTTGTCCTATCTTTCCCAGTAATCCTAATGGATGGGCAACAGTGAACAACAATGCTGTGTTTCCTTTGAGAGGTGACATGACAACCACTAGACCACAAGAGTGAAGTTCGAGACATCTCTGGTTGTCATGACAACCTTGAGAAGTGACCTCAGCATTGTTATTCACTGTTGGCCATCCACTGTCTTTTATAGTATATGGCACTTTTGTACAATAACCAGGAGTATCACACTTTGCAGTATTGTTTGATTTAAACTTATTTGGTTGCTGAAATTGTGTCCTGTTCACGCACCATGTCCTTGAGCACCCACCAGTCATACACAGAGCGCACAGCACAGACAGTACCACTCATTCAGAGAAAGAGATGAGTAAGGACAAGGGGGCACAATTTAAAGATAGAGGGGGGATGGCTCAGGGGTAATGTAAGGAATTTTTTTTTCATGGAGAGAGTGGTCGATACATGGAACCACCTTCCTGAGGAGGCCGTTGGGTCTAAAACAGTGGGGGAATTCAAACATGCATGGGACAGACATAAGGCAATTATAGTGGGGGTTGCAGGAAGTAGGCTGTTGGTTAACTAGAATCTGCAGCTTATCCAGTAGGTAGGGAAATGGGTAGACTGGGTACGCCAAGTGGTCCTTATCTGCTGTCAAAGTCTATGTTTCTATGTTCTATGTTAAATTGATGTTTGATAGTTAGAGCAATGATATTTGATACAAATATTGTAACTTGCAAAAAGAAATTCATTTTAATGAATAGTCCCAGCTGTTATTATGAAAAGATTACATCAAGTGACATGATGGGCGGTTTCACACGACTGCCAGAAATGTTGTTTTTTAAACAAGTACAGTGGGACACCAATTCTCTTGTTACTGTATGAACTGCAGGCAGCCACTGCTTTTGGGTTTAGAAAAAACTGTTGAAGCCATCACCACTCATTCATGTTTTTCTGTTTAAAACTGACAGCTGAAACTGAAAAGAGAAAAAAAATGAGCCATTGGCGATGCAGCGTGTGGGCATTCTTTGTTGTCGTACCCTGGTGATGACATACTCTAGATAGTACAACAACAGTCTGATGTCACTGCTTGGGTATAACAACTCTGGGAAATTACTGAATTCCATTCACAATAGCCCTTACTCATATACTGTAGGTTTTTATCAAGTTCTGAGTCTTCTCTCCTTTCCATTCTTTTTTCCTTTCTTCTGCTTTCTCGTTTTCTTTCTGATATTGTATTCCTTGAGCTATTCTGGCTCAGAACAGCTTCTTGTCAGTGCAACAAGTTACAAAACACTTAGTTGGGAAAGGCATAGTAAAAGTATTTTAAAACAAAATAAAGACCGCTCTCTGAAGGCTGGTGCATTTGGCCCATAAATATTACCTGACAGCATGCAGGACCCAGCACTCACATTTCCATACACAGAGAGGCAGACATGTGCTGATGAAGACTGTCACCATTAAACAATTTCACTCTGTGCCAAAGCATCAGGAGGGTAGGGTCTGAAACGCTGAACTTCTATTTATTTATTTATTTATGTATGTATGTATTTATTGAAATCTTGGAAATACACCTTTGAGCTGGAAGCTCGTTTAAAAAGGTCCCATGTCAAATGAACAAAACTCACTGCTACACTGCTGCACCTTGCTGTTTTGCCTAGAATAAATGTTTTTCATTGCTGCCCTCTTCATCAGCATATGGATGTAGTTCTGTGTATAGGATGCAGTTGCTGGGTCCTGCATTTTTTAAGATAGCAAACATAGTATTTATTTAAGTTCTTCATTGTACAGTATGTGACAAATTGCTTCTTCTGCTCTTTGCAGGTGAAATGTCAGTGTAATTATGACACCAATGATTTAAAAAAAAACACCTCTATAATGTGTAGCATGTATACGGAATGCCCAAAGATTAATATTGGAGGGAAGGTACATAACATAATGGGAAAAGTCTAACAAACCGAGCTGCCTTGTTCACAGTTGGAAATGCTGCTGTGGGCTGAGTAAAGGTTGAAAGAAATACAAAGAAAGTGCAAAAAAACTGTAGACTGCGGTCTCAACATGGGGCAGTTGTTAAATCATCTGTAGTTAAAATTTTTACTCCAGTGATTTGTACATGCTGTCCATGTCTTCGACTTTCTCTTTCATAATATTTAGTTTACCATGAGCCTTACTTACTTCCAGCTCTTAGTTTTCTGATTTTGAAATAAGAGCATCAGAAATCCAATCAGAAGAGCCAAAAAAAGCCAAAAAAACTTTACGTTTATTCAAAGCTGGCAATACCTCATTTAATGACCCAAACGCTCATCAAAGAGCAACTTTCAGAGCAGGACTCCCTTGTGTAGGACTTGTGTTAGGTCCTTCAAGCCTCTGCAGATCTTTCAACCTGGTCATCAGATCTGTGCCCTCCAAGCTGCCTGAGGCTCTGGGTCAACTTCTGGTGCAAGGGTTTGCATAGCCATGACTCCTGGGTTTAGAGTATGTGTGTGATTTGGACAGATGCATTGGAACCAACCAATTTTGAAATTTCTTCTCTCCTAACATCCTTTTTATGGATTTCACATACTTCTCTTCCTGATAACTGTCCACTCTGAGTGTTTAAAACATTGTCAACTTTCTGTACAAGCCGTCATTGCAGTTACTGCTCCTGAGTCCCCCCCAAACTGAACATCTGTGAGTAGACAAAAGCATCTAAAGGGCATTTCCATCTGGAAGGCTCCTTACCCAGTGAAGAAGAGTACTGTTTTCTCTTTTGCTCAGCTGCCTTTGATCTGCATGTAGAACATGCTTTTTTTCATATATTAACTACAAACAGGAAATGAAGCTCAGTCCAGAAAGAGAGCCGTGTAGTGGGGCTTCCTACTTCATTACCATATTGAAAGTCTGTGCCAGTGATCTAATGTCAAGCTCTTTACTATATACTGTAAGGTCACATCAGTAGAGAAGTGTTGTCCATTCATAATTTCTGTTTGACATATAACTATATTAATAATTTAGTCATGAAAGTCTATGTGTGTGGCAAACCAGCCCACTTATTTAAGATAGTTCATAAATGTAGCATTTGCACTATGCAATATATTTACATAACATTTCTTTTGCTCCAGGAGGGTACACTGTGCTGCAGACAGTGCATTTCTAGGTATGTCATGGGGCACAGGAACATGGTACAACAACAAAAGCAGATAATATACAGTAAATAAACTAAATACAGTGAATGAACGAAATACACGAGCAGTGGGAATTGTCACAAATAAATTATATTAACAATACTACAGCATATGCAAAACAGCATGAATGGGCAAATAAATGATGGTATAGACAACAGACACATTGGGCCCAATTCTCCAAAACGTTGCGGCACCACAGGGGACTTGCAGCAGGGTGTTTGATGCAACTTGCGACTTGTGTCAAACGTTGTGGCAAGCATGATTTCAAATGGTGCTTGTCACTAATGCCCTGCAGCAAGTCTGGAACCCGGGATGCAAAGAGTTAGACCACCTTTTCCCTGGTCTAGCTTTGCATCTGGGGTCATGGGATATGCATCAAATCTTTGGAGCACAAAGCCGTAAAGTGGGGGGAAATGTTGCAAATGCACCACCCCTTTGAGAATCAGAATGCTCTGTTTCCAAGGGGCTTTGGAGCATCTGCAACCCCCTTTGTGTTGGACACAAGGCTAGATGCAAGCCCTGCTTCCCCATTCTGGAATCGGTCCAATTGTCTCAATCAGAGTACAGTAGCAATGTATTGCGTGAAACAGCATTAAGGACCAAATAAACAATACTCCGGTAAACAGTCACATGTTACAGTAAAAAGTAATAAGTGGTATAGTTAAATTACTATAGCAATACAATGTGCAAAGCAGCATGCATGATCAAAACTGTCACACTTACATTAAAGCAGCAATACCACTCTGCCTTACTGTGAAGATCTTAAGTATTGAATTGTTAGAAAATGAACACAGTACAAAGGATTTTACCCATTTCTGTTTCCAATTGCTTCCAATAACCCTCCTTCTTGTGAACAGTACTTATTCTAACCTTATGCTATCCTGACCTTATGCATAATTGTTCTCAGCATGTAAATAACTGTTCTAAGTTGCTAATCATTCTCCTTTCACATTTGCTCTTGATCCCTTCCACTCTTTCCCCTCACCCCTCTATGGCTCCCCCCATCCCCCTGTTATATCTCCTGAGCTCCCTTGCTTACTTTAAAATGCCTTGTCCCATGGCCCAGCCCGGTGGTGCTGAGGGTTGAGGCGCTGGATACCACACCTCACACCACGCCGGAGACCCTAGTTCAGGAGTGAGCTCAGGTGCCGGGGGTCGGCAGAGGAGGGATCAGATCGAGCGCCCAACAGGCTGCTCTCCTATCCTGGGGGGAGGGTACTTGGACGTCCAGAGCTCTGGCAACCTCTGGTGGAGACCGGGGGATGCCACAGTAGTTAGGGGCTGCATGTTACAGCGTGCCCTATGCTGGCAGAGTTGCTGTGAGCTAAGCGTATGGGAGTGCACATGCAAGTGGAGGGCAGGGAAGGACAAGAAAATGTAAAAACCCAGCTCGCGGGGGCAGGCGACAGCACATCTCCACCATGCCCAGCACCAGATCTGACTGGGCCAAGCCTCATCACTCCTCCACCCGGGCCCCACCTGTCTGCCAGGGTCTGTCTCTAAGGAGCCCAAGTAAGTGGTCGGGCTACCCTCCCCGGGCAGGTTAAACCGGGGTTACTGGCAGTGGGGGGAGGGGAGAGAGAGAAGGGCACTAGACCACAGCGGATCTCAGGCAGGCAGGCAGAAAGGAGAGGATGCCTGAGAGAGTTCTCCTAAGCTGTGTCAGGAGGGAAAAAGAATTAAAAAAAAATGCTTTGTCCCATACCTTCTCAAATCTGATGAGGCCCCGGGCTGATGCCATCCCTTACCTTGTTGATTATTAGATATTAGGCTGAGCCTGTTCTCATTTTCCTGTAAAGGGTCATTTCATAAGACCCCACCCCCTCTAATATGACCCTTTGAATTCCAGGTTTTAATCAAATACGCACCTTGGCATACATTGTACAATGCCACATGTATTGGAACTTCTCTAGTTAGATACTGTTGTAATATTTTGTAAAGTTCCTTGTTTTGTTTGTTCTCCATCTCGTACTTTTCCAATATCTACTGTTTGTCTGATGTGGAACCTACAAAATGAGCTTGTTCTCAAAGGTGTTATCTGAAATTTCAATAAATAAAATAAAAATATTAATTATATTCTCTCACAAATTTCCAAGCACGAACGCCAGCAAGCCAAAAGTGCAAGACAGTAAGCCTAAGGTCTAAAAAGAGGAACAGTTTGTAGTCTTATTAGTCTTATCCTTTCCGGCACTGCTGCAAATGGTATCTTGCTCCTTAAGGAGTAATATAACTTCAGCTATAATCTGTGCCATCCACCAGATTCAGCTGAACTGCTTGCTAATGTTCTATTATACCTGCCTTATTCAAAGTTCATTTGTTGCAAGCATTTAGGGAATACCCCTAGTATTTCATTACTTTAAAAGCACTTCCTCTGTTTTTTTTACACATTGTATAATTTCCAAAATATGTATTTAATGTATTTCTGTCCAAGACAATGAACTTGTGTTGTTTGTATATTGTTGTGTATTCCACTACCCTGTCAAAGTCAAAGTCAAATTTATTTAAAAAGACGCCCAATCCCAAAGGCTCTGGGCGCCGCACAAAAACTGTACAGTATGGCATACCGTATACATTACATTAAAATATAATACACATAAAAACTTAATCCCCAAAAGCTTGCATAAATAAGAAGGTCTTTAGACGACTCTTAAAGGCCTCTATAGTGGGGCCTCTCTCACTTCAAACGGCAATGAGTTCCAGAAAGCGGGAGCAGCAACTCCAAATGCTCGATCCCCTGCTGATTTTAATCTTGCTCTCGGAACTTTAAGGAGGCCACCACTAGAGGAGCGGAGATTTTGGACAGAGGTGGACGGTACCAGAAGATCAGATAGGTAACCAGGGCCCTGTCCGTGTAGGGTCTTATAGGTGAGAAGACCCACCTTGAATAGTACTCTCCACCTGACAGGCAGCCAGTGCAATTCACGCAATACTGGAGTGATGTGACAAAATTTACTTTGTCTGGACAAAAGCCGGGCAGCAGCGTTTTGCACTAGCTGCAGTCTGAGAAGAGAACTTCCAGAGACCCCGAGATAGAGGGCATTACAGTAGTCAAGCCTAGAGGTGACTAAGGCATGTATCAGAGTAGGGAGGTCCAGAGCCGGAACAATGGGCTTAATCCTGGTGATATTTCTAAGATGGAAAAAGCAGGAACGAACCACAGAGGATATTTGAGCCTCCATGGACAGGTTCCTGTCAAAGATCACACCAAGATTTCGCACCCATGGGGAGGCCATCAATGACACAGCTCCTAGCACAAGGCCAGTCACAGAATCAGAGGCCATCCCATCATGAGCTCTGTTCGACTCCACTACCAGTACCTCAGTCTTGTTAGGGTTCAGTCGCAGCCAGCTGGAGGACATCCAGTCATTTATCTCAGCCAGACAGATATTCAGCACATCCACTGCATTTGATGTTCCTGGGGCAAAGGATAGGTATAGTTGAGTATCATCAGCATAACAATGAAAACTCATACCATACCTCTAATAGTCCCCAGGGCAGCATATATACTACGAACAACATTGGGGCCAATCCAGACTACAGGGGACCCCACAAAAAAGGAGGCAGGGTATAGATGAGAAATTACCCATCACAACCCGCTGCCTCCTGTTAGTAAGAAATAACTCAAACCATTTGATGACAATACCAGTGAGTCTGCATAACTCCCTCAAGCGGAAAAGCAGCACACAATGGTCCACAGTATCAAATGCTGAGGAGAGATCAAGGAGAACAACAATTGTCTTGTCCCCCCGATCTCTAGCCCTGAGGAGGTCATTTTGCACCCGAACTAACGCAGTTTCAGTGCTATGTCTGGCCCGAAAAGCTGACTGGAAGGGATCATACAACTCATGGGTCATGAGATGTTCCCCCAACTGAAGTGATACCACCTTCTCAACAACCTTTCCCAAAAATGGAAGATTGGAGATAGGACGATTGGAGGGAGACGAGCAACTTGTTGTTCACTGTGCCTTTCCAGGCAAAACTTTTCAATAAATAAACACGTTTTCCTTAAGCAATTGCTATATCAATTATGTTTTATCCAAACTCAAGGAATGCGGACTGAGTGGTCTGCAAAGTGCCATCAATGCTTTACAAATCCTTGAGCAAAAGGAGGCTTACCAAATTAATTTTAATAATATTTATGTCAGTCCCAACCCCAAAAAATGTGCTTATGAATGTGTACATACTTGATGTGAGTAAACCATCTTTGGGGATCTAAATACAAAGGCAAGGTGGGCACCACGGTTCTGTAAATGGAAAGTAAGGAGCTACAATGGGGGGAACCCTGCATTTGCCCTGCACTGTCCCTGATGTACCGTGGTGTAAGTGTTAAAGGGTGGATACAGGCCCAGGATAATGTCTGTTCATCCATTAGGGGATGCAGTGGGCTAGATGCTTAGTCTTATAGACTGTCATTTCGTGATTCAGTTGACTTAGCCCTCAAACAGTAGATCCAATTGCACCTGCTGCAGACCAGCTGGGCCATGAATTCAATGTGTGCAGCAAGATTCTGGTCCATCTACACACATTTGCAAATCACAGCCCACCGTGTCCAGCAAGTCCAAAACTACTGGACACCTTGTCAAAATTGTACAACTGCTAATCATCAGTGCACACAGTTAATGTATTACTTTGAATCTGAAATATTTCTTGATGACCCCATGAGATGCATCATGTTCTCATCAATATCCCAAGGTCAACAACAACAGGCAGCAGTACAGATACAGCAGTTTTAATTCATCTGTAAAGCTGACATGAATTCACAGAAAATAGGGCTTCACAAATTTCACAAATTCCACAGCAACCATACCAATTTCACTGCTCAGATTCTCTTTTTTTTTTTTTTTTTGAGTGATCTATTTTCCTCCCCCACCCCATGCCCTGAATCCACCTCTCCTTTGGGCATCCAAGTTCACCAGCACCCCTTCTAACCCCCTCCAAACCCCTTCACCTCACATTGCAGCCTAACTTGAGGTAGCTCGGCGTTACCCTCCGCCAAGTGGGTCCCTTCCCTCCAAGGGGGAAGGCACCAGTTAGGGCAGCCCAGTACACTATATTTTTCCTCAGCCTTGGGTACTGCTGAGATGGCCAGCCTGCAGAAAGTCTTCCTGGTGTGCTGGTAGACTTGATGCCATCATCTGGCCAATCCAGAGTGTTTTTTCTGTGTTATGGTACTTCCCACATTGCAACACTTTTGTGCAGTGCTCCTGGTCTCCACCAAGGGTTGCTGCAGAGTGAAGCAACCCTGGAACCCACCTCAGGAGAGGAGAGGAGAGCAATCCTGTGGATGCTCAATCCTCTCCTTCCCCTGCCGACCCCCAATGACCCGAGTCCGTTCCCAAACCCAGGTCACTGGTGTGGTGTGAGGTAAGGCACCAGCACCTCAACCCTCTCTGCCACCGGGCCGGCGACTTTTTTTTTTTAAAGCTCTAAACTGTAATAAAAAAAAATTCCCCACCCACTGCGCTTGTAATGCCACCCCACCTTTCAAAAACATTTTCATCCTTACAACCCCCCTCCCATCCCCCACTGTCACCTCCTCCCCCTGTCAGGGCAAATTTCAAGTTAACTATTACATAAAGTTCAAATAATACATCCCTTCCACCCATGTGCCAAACAAACTCCCCACCCCTCACCTGAGTCCAACTACAGGTTGAGTCATCATAAGACCCCTACCCAACCCCCTCTGGCCCCACAACCTCCTCCCTCACCAGCACCCAGAAAAAATGTGACCAGTAATAAGAAAAGGGTTCCCCAGTGCAGAGTGTCTGCTCAGTTCAGTGTCCATCTCAGTAATGGTGCTGGAGCAACAATCAGTAGTGATGTATTTGCTCCTAGTAAGGCCAGGTTGGCTGAAGTTTCAGCCAGTCACATTTTACTAGGAGCAAACTATGTCAGCATTCATGTATGTGAGGCCCATTACTGAGATAGGAATTGGGCACTGTACCTGACTCACCCTGGTGGTGGGACTCGGATGGGGGGAGGCATGGGGAGCATGTTTGTCGTGTTGGTGGGAGAAAGAGTATACTCATTGAACTTTCATGTAGTACAGTACTTAACTTGAAATTTGCCAGGGCAGATGAGGAAGGAGGAGGGGCCAGTGGGGGATGGGAAGGGGGTTATATGATAAAAATACTTTTGGGAGGTGGGAGATGGGTGGCATTACAGCACAGTGGGTGGGTGTAGGTATTTCTTTATAGTTAGAGATGCAATTCATATAGTTTTTTGCTGTTGTATTGCAAAAATTTGCTTGGCTAACTACACAAACTGCCTAATCTGCTAATAGTGCTGCATGGAATTTTCAGATTCTGGCAGCATGAAATTCCACAGAATTTTCAAAATTCCACTGACATTCTGCTGAATTTCACCGGAAACAGAATGGTGAAATTCTGTGGCAGAATATAGTTGTGGAATGATTTTCCATGAGATAAAATGCTGCTCTGCAGCATATTATTCTGTGGATCTCAATATTTTCCACGGAAATCGTTGCAGAATAATTTTCCTCAGGGGAAAAAAATGCTGTTCCATAGAATATTATTCTGCTGATCACAGTGGGCAGAATTCCACAGAAAACCGGCAAAATTCCGTCAGAAATTCTGCAGTCGGAATGGTTGTTCCATGCTAATTCTGCCGGTGGAATTCCACATTCCACACAATACTATTCACCGGTGAACTGGAAATTTACTTACATTCACCTTGTGAATGTGCCCAATTCACCAGGCATATAAATTTATGAACTGTGATCCACAGTAAAGAGAATTTTCCAAAATTCGTGAATTTTTTCCCACAGAGCAAAATTCAGCAATTTTGTTCACCTATAGGCAGAAGTATAACTTAGCAGAGCAGAAAAGCAGTTACGTACAATATACAAATATAAGGTCATAGCGTATATGATACAAAACATAATTCATTAATTCAGTTAGCAAAACATTTTCTCTTATTTAGACATATTTGTATTAGGCATGTGGGGGTACTAAAACACCCGACCCTCAAGACTACCCACAGGCACCTCTGATATATCCTAAAAATACCCTTATGAAAACTGAGTAGTTGGACAGGGTCAGGTATTTACAACCCAACCCATTATACTACCCGATTACCTGACCCTGGTCATGACAAAAATCATGTGAAAGACAGTTTTTTTGTTTTGTTTTATTACTATTACACTGTTAGGTGCCCCAAGCCATTACATCCATGGGGGCATTGCTGAGACAGGTACAAGAGGTGAAGCTGCTGTTTCCAAAAATTATACCTATGGTGATCATTGCTCAGGCAGGTATGAGAGGCACAGCTGCTTTTAGCAAGCCTGATGCTGTTTCTGAAAATTGGCCCATGCTGGGCATTGCTCAAGCAGGTACAAGAAGCACAGCTGCTTTTAGCGAGCCTGTTGCTGTTTCCAAAAAATATATGCATGACAGGTATTGCTGAGGCAAGTAGGAAAGGCATAGCTTCTGTGAGTGAGCCTGCTGCTGTTTCTAAAAACTATACCCATGGCAGGCATTGGTGAGGTAGGTACAAGAGGCACAGCTTCTACTTCAGGATCATTGTGCTACGTGAGACAATTACCAGTCTGGCAGATAAACCAGCTGCACTTTCTTTACAAGATAGTAGTCCATATTGTTGCAGGTGACTCAGAAGTGATTTGCCTTTCTGACCCTGAGCATAGGATGCCTGAGAAGTAGCTGTAGATGTCCTCTCCCTCACTGATGATTGTGAAGAATTGACAGATGTGCTATTGTCTGCACCAGAGGTGCACTCTGATGGTTCAGCAGGGTTTGACTGCTGTGCATCAGTTAATGGTGTTGCTGGAGCAATGTCACATTTGGTTAGCAGAAGATCTCTCCAGTTCTCAATGTCTTCCCCTGCAGGAAAGATGGCTTCAATGTTCCACTTAAAGAGGGGATCTAGCAATGTAGCCAACACATAGTTGTCATTCTTAAACATTGCATTTATTCTCTGATCAGTCAACAGTCTGAGACTCAAGTCATCTGCTAGCATAACAGTAGTTGGTGTCTTCTTTTGACTGAAAGTCTTTCTTTTTGTCATCAAGGAGAATGTGAAGAAATCTTATCTGAGGAAGAATTTGATTCAGGTTTGCACTGTCCACACTGACATCACGTGTGGCAGCCTCAAATGACTCTCTTAAGGTGATCAAAGATTCAAGTAGAGTCCAGCTACTAAAACTGAGAATGATGTATACTTTACCTATTTGAGTCTGCATGGTGTAGTCATGTAAAGCTTGTTTCTGTTTAAGAAGCATTTCCAATATGCCGAATGTTGAATTTCAGCAGGTTGGAACTTCCTACTGTAATTTATACAGTGGTAAATTGCTTGACCTCTGCAGCGCCTTCAGAATTTGGTTTTCAACATTTCTGTTTCCATTTAAGAAACTATGGATAAGAAGATTTAAACAGTGTGCAAAACAAGGTATGTGTTGGTAGTTGCCATCTCTAGCAGCTTTGACTATATTGGCAGCATTATCTGACACTATGAACCCTGGAGATAAGGAATATGGAGTAGGCCATTTCTGGAATTGTTCCAGCTCCTGCAAAATATTCACAGCAGTGTGGTTTTCCTCAAAAGTGGTGATAAATAATACAGCCGGCTTCCTACTGCTTACGGTATAGTGGGGATTATTACTTTCTGACTGAAAACTTGCCCAATGAGCTGTAACAGTCATGTAGTCAATTGTTTGGTTGCTGGTCCATATATCTGTGGTTATGTGAACCTGCTTCACCTCAGAGAGTTTCAAATTGCTGGCAATATAGCCTAGAGGTTACAGTAACAAGCTGTGAATGAGCTTGGCGCGTCCAGCAAACCAGGCCTGGGTATGAGTCTCACAGCCTCCACTTGCATACTGTGTGACTCTGAGCAAGTCACTTAACCACACAGTGCTCCCAGGTCATCCCTGAAAACAGGGACTTGTGCCTAGTGGGCCTTACCTGGTTACCAAAGACTAAAATAAAAATAAATAAATAAATACATGCTTAATGACTACAGTACACACCAAGTCATACAACTGTGGAACAGCCTTTTTTGAGAAATTTGTTCAACAGGGAATGGTGTAATGTGGTTCAATCCAGTTCATAAACTTGAGGAAACCTTTTTGGTCAACAAAAGCAAAAGGGAGTTGACAATCAGCCAACAGCTCTACAATGGCTCTGTTTAACAGTTGGCATGTTGGATGCTGCAAGGTAAATTTTGATGTCCTCACAACACTTTCTTTTAATGTTAGTATACAACAATTATGAGATATTTTAGATTTTTGGGGGAATGTGTTTTTCATGTCTTTTTTCATATGAAGTACTGCTTTGGGATTTTGCAGTACTTGATGGTGTCAGAAGAAACAAATCTATGTTTGTCTGAGAAGACTGCAAGGACCGTTCAAGTGATTCATTGTCATTTTCTGCTTCCAGTACATTGTCACTATGGTCACCGCCACCAACACCTCCACTACTGCCCATACCAATCACACTCCTTGCCCTGCCCCACTCAATTTTGTGTTTTGCCTTTGCATGTTGTATCATTACTGATGTTCCAAAATTTCCTGCTTTGCCACCATGACTGATGCTCTTTCTGCACAGACTGCCTACAGGGTCAATGTAACATAAATTCCATGCTAAAGATTTACCTTTTGAGCTTTGTATCACAGTGCCTAGCACTATTTCTTGTTCAGTCAAGGGAACTGGAGGAAACCCATTTCCTCGTTGAGATGAATTGTTCTCATTCATGCTTATCTTCTTATTCCTACCCTTTAGCATATGATTTTGTTTCTGCACTTGCCTGTTATGCCTTTCAGGAGCATCCTCTCCTACCTCCTCATCAAAAGTACAGACCTCATCACCACAAGATTCAGAAGAACTGGAGATGCAGTCATCATCATGTGGGACATAGCCTAGGCTATCCCATTCACAGTCCCCACTATCACCACCATCTCTATCAGCATTCACTGCATCAGTATGTGAGCTTTTATTTGAGGAGGATGTCTCCTTGCATTCAACTTCAGCAGCTGTAAATATTATGGCACATGTGGCAAAATGTTCAGTACCTCTTAACAGTAGCTCCAGTCAATTCTTTCCAAAACTCTATTATTTAGAAACATAGAAACATAGAATTTGATGGCAGATAAGGACCGCTTGGCCCAGGCAGTCTGCCCATTTCCCTACCTGATGGATAAGCTGCAGATCCTAGTTAACCAGCGGCCTACTTCTTTCTACTCCCACCCCCTAGAATTGCCTTTTGACTGTCCCATGCATGCTTGAATTCCACCACTGATTTTGACTCCACAACCTCCTCCGGAAGGCCGCTCCATGCATCCACAACCCTCTCTGAAAAATACTTTAAATTACCTCTGAGCCGCCCCTTCTATCTTCAAATTGTGCCCCTTGTTCTGCACACCTCTTTTTGAAAGATGCTACCCTCTTGGACTTTGTTATTCCCTTTGAGGTATATGAAAGTTTCTACCATGTCCCCCCTCCCTCCTTTCCTCGAGGCTATACATATTAAGCTCCTTAAGTCTCTCTTCATATGTCTTCTGGTGCAGACCCTGCACCATTTTAGTTGCCCTCCTCTGGACAGCTTCCATCCTGTCTATGTCTTTGCAGAGAATGGGTCTCCAGAACTGCACGCAGTACTCCAGATGTGGTCTCACCAGCTGTCTGTACGGAGGGATAATAACTTCTTGTTTTCTACTGGTGATGCCTCTCCCTATGCATCCCAGTATTCCTCCAGCCCTCCTTGCAGCCCTGTCACATTGCTTGCCCACCTTTAGGTCATCTGATATGACTACCCCCAGGTCCCTTTCCATTTTTGTTGTTGTTAGTATCTCACCCCCCATTGTGTACTCTTCCCTGGGTTTTTGTTTCCCAGGTGCATTACCTTGCACTTTTAGCATTGAATCTTAGCTGCCATACATTTGACCATTCCTCTAACCTTGCCAAGTCCCTTCTCATCCTTTCCACCCCACCTTGTGCATCAACTCTGTTGCAGATCTTTGTGTCCTCTGCAAAGAGAGACACTTTCCTTCCAGTCCCTCTGCAATGTCGCTTATAAAGATATTAAAGAGGACCGGTCTAATACTGAACCTCGCAGTACCCCTACTAACCCCTTTTTCAGAGTGGACTCCATTTACTATTACTCTCTGTGTCCTATTCTCCAGCCAATTCTTTACCCAGGCTGTCATCTTGGGACCCACTCCCAGGCTGGCTAACTTGTATATTAATCTTTGTGTGGGACTGTGTCAAATGCCTTGCTAAAGTCTAGGTAGGCCATGTCCACAGCCCTCCCTGATCAACTACTTTGGTCACCCAGTCAAAGAAATCTATCAGATTTGTCTGGCATGACCTTCCACTGTAATTCATGCTGCCTTGGGTTCTGTGCCCTCTGGCCTCTAGATACTCAACAATTCTTTCCTTCAAGTGATTCCATCATTTTCCCTACCACTGAGGTTAAACTAACAGGTCTGTAGTTTTCTGCTTCTGCCTTGCTCCCACTTTTGTGAAGGGAATCACATCTGCCCTCCTCAAGTCCTCAGGTACCACCCCATCCCCCCATGATTTGTTAAAGAGGGTAGTCAGTGGTGTCACTAGTTCTACCCTTAGTTCTTTTAGAATTCTGGGATGAATCCCATCAGGCCCCATTGCTTTGTCCACCTTCAGTTCTAAGAGCTCTTTCAGAACCCTTTCTTCTCTAAATGGGCTGGTATCAACTTCTGTATCCAGAGTGTTTCTACTGTTTGTTTTAGGTACCTCCCTCTCTCTTTGTAAATACTGAGCAAAAATATTTGTTTAGTATCTCTGCCTTTTCACAGTCACCCTCTGCCCACCCTCCTCCCTTTATTAAGCCTCACTATCCCTCCTTGGTCTTCCTTCGCTCCTGATGTACCTATAAAGGTTTTATCCTTCTTAACTGAGTTAGCTATCTTTTCCTCGGTTTGGGCCTTTGCTGTTCTGACTGCCTTTCCAGCTTCCTTTTGCTTTAACTGATACAGTTCTCTGTCCTGTTCCTTCTGTGATTCCTTGTACTTCCTGAATGCTTTCTTTTTCTCTTGAACCTTCACTGCCACTTCCTTTGAGAACCATGGTGGTTTCTTACCTCATTTCGTTTTGTTTATTTGCTTTACACAAAGGCTTGTTACCTCTGTGATGGCAGTTTTTATTATTCCCCATTGTTCTTCCACCCTCCTTCCCGCCCATTTGCTAGTGCATTCCTTAGGCACTCACCCATTTTGCAAAGTCAGCCCTCCTAAAATCCAGTACCTTTGTCTCTTTGTATGGCTTGACTCTATTGCTGTGTTTATTGTGAACCATACTGTTCGATGGTCGCTAGTTCCCAGATGGCTACCCACTTCTACATCTGAGATCCTCTCTTCATCTCCATTTGAGAGAACCAGGTCTAAGATTGCTCCCTCTTGAGTGGGCTTCAATACTAGTTGTCTAAGGCATGCCCCCTATAGGGCATCTAGAATAACCCCACTCTTAGAAGTGGCTGCTGCAACTGCACTCCAGTTAACATCTGGCATATTCAGATCACCCATCAGCAATATCTCCTTTATCTGCCATTCTAAGTATATTTTCTATCATTTCCTTGTCCATTTCCTCCCCTGAAAGAAGGTCTATGCTCTAACCCCTGTGCGGATTGTGGTGCCATTGCCTGCCTCCAAATTGACCCACAGTGCTTCTTCTTCTCCCTGTTTACCCTTTTGTTCTGTTGCTTTGATTTCTTCTCTTATGTAGAGAGCTACTCCTCCTCCTCTTTTACCCTCCCTGTCCCTCCTGTAGATAGTGAATCCTGGTATGTTTATGTCCCAGTCATGGTTCTGTGTGTACCATGTTTCTGTGACTGCCACGATATCCAGATCTTCCTCCTCCTCCATGCATTTCATTGCTAACATGCTTTTTTGGTTCAGGAGAACAATTAGTGCCAGTCCAGGTCATGTTATTATTATTGTCGTCATGTTCTTTATTAGGGGTGAGATTCATATTGTCCCCATCATTAACAGTTGCACATGCAGCAGCACTGTGCTTCCTTTTAGTAGACTTATACTGGGAAATATGAGACATAGTAGACACAGCCATGAAAAGAATGGATATTGTTTCACTGACTGTTGCAGAGACAGACAGTGTAGCTATGTCATAGACAGTAATAAATGACAAGGCTCGGGGCACCTAACAAACAGTGTAATACAGCCTAAATAGCTTTTACTATGCTGCAGAGACACACAGTGTAGCTATGTCTTAGTAATAAATGGCATGGCTTGGGGCACCTAACAAACAGTGTAATACAGCATACATGGCTTTCACTATGCTGCAGAGAGACAGAAAGTGTAGCTATGCCACAGTAATAAATGACAGGGCTTGGGGCACCTAACAAACAATGTAATGCAGCCAGCCTAAATGGCTTTCACTATGCTGCAGAGAGACACACAGTGTAGCTATGTTACAGTAATAAATGACAGGGTTTGGGGCACCTACCAGACAGTGTAATATAGCCTAAATGGCTTTCGCTGTGCTGCAGAAAGACACACAGTGTAGCTATATACAGTATGTCACATAAATAAATGACAGGGCTCAGAACACCTAGCAAACAGTGTAATACAGCATCAATGGCTTTCACTATGCTGAAGAGAGACACATGGTGTAGCCATGTCAAAGTAATTCATGACAGGGCACGGGGCACCTAACAAACAGTGTAATATAGCCTAAATAGCTTTCACTATGCTGCACAGCTACACAGTGTAGCTATGTCACAGTAATAAATGACAGGGCTTGGGGCAACTAATGGACAGTGTAACAGAGCCTAAATTGCTTTCACTATGCTGCAGAGACACAAGCAGCTGCCAGTGCCTTGCCTTCTGTGTTTTTTTTTTGTCCTCACTTGCTCCTTCTCTCCCCAGCACCACACCACCATCCGCCTCATTGACTGAGATGATGGTGCCTCAATTCCTCCTTCCTACCAAGATCATTTTGGTCCCCAACCTCAACCCCCACTCCATTTGCTCCTTTGTGGTGGTTTTACTTTTTTATTTTTTTATATGTTTTCAATGCAATTTAGTGGCAGGATGCAGAGCAAGTGCCCAATTCCTTTCACTCCCTCCAGAATCTGGCTGCTATCTGCTCAACAGAGCCACAGGAGATGGAGCACAGACACCACTGTCCAATCAAGTTGTCAGCCCAGTATCATGTGAAACATAGAAACATAGAAACATAGAAGTTGATGGTAGATAAGGACCGAAAGGCCCATCCAGTCTGCCCATTTCTTTTTCTACCTTATAAATGTGCCATCAGCCTTTGCTCTGTCAGTGACCTATCTATTCATAGTCATTTGTATTGCTCCCTTATGCCTATCCCATGCCTGTTTGAAGCCCTGCACTGTATTCATACCACTTCTTGTGGTAAGCCATTCCATGCATCTACCACCCTTTCTGTGAAAAGAATTTCCTCACATTCCCCTTAATCGGCCTCCTCTAATCTCATGCTGTGTCCTCTTGTCCTGCTATTTTCTTATATTTAAACATGTTAGACTCTTTCACCTTGTTTATGCCCTTAAGGTGTTTGAATGCCTCGATCATATCACCTCTCTCCCTCCTTTGCTCAAGGGTATACATATTGAGCTCCGTTAATCTGTCCTCATATGTTTTCTGATGCAGTCCCTGTACCATTTTGGTTGCCCTTCTCTGGACTGCCTCAATTTGGTTAATGTCCTTGTGAAGGTGTGGCCTCCAATACTGCACACAGTACTCCAGATGGGGCCTAACCAATGTCTTGTACAGAGGATTATTACCTCCCTCTTACGACTTGTGATACCCTGCTAATACCCTAACACCCCCTAGCCTTACCTACTGCTTTAGAGGTCTGCTTGGATGATTTTAGGTCATCAGTGATGATGATGCCCAAGTCTCTTTCTTCCTTTGTGACTGCTAGCAACTCCTTCCCAGCCTATAAGTGGCTTCAGGGTTTCTCTTCCCTATGTGCATAATTTTGCACTTCTTTGCATTAAATCCCAGTTGCCACTCTTCTGACATTCTGCTAGTTTATCCAGATCTCTTTTCATTCTGCCCACCCATCTGGATCATCTACCCTGTTGCAGATCTTGGTGTCATCTGCAAACAGACAAGCCTTACCCTCTAGTCCATCTGCAAGGTCACTAATGAAGATGTTGAATAGGACTAGCCCCAGGACTGATCCTGAGGTACCCACTTGTGACTTGCATCTCTTCTGACTGTATACCATTTTACCACCACTCTCTGTTTTCTGCCCGTCAACAGTTTGCCACCCAGTTGGCCAACTTCTGACCCACCCGAGCCTACCCAGCTTATTTATCAATCTTCTATGTGGAACAGTGTCAAAAGCTTTGCTGAAGTCAAGGTAAGCGACATCAACTGCTCCCCCTTGGTCCACCACTCTGGTTACCCAGTCAAAGAAATCTATGAGATTAGTTTGACAGGACCTTCCTTTTGTAAACCCATGCTGTCTTGGATCCTGTGCCCCTATGGATTCCAGGTGTTGCACTATCCTTTCCTTAAGGAGTGCCTCCATAATCTTGCCCACTACTGAGGTAAGACTGACTGGTCTGTAGTTCCCCGCCTCCTCCCTGCTACCACTCTTGTGGAGCGGGATCACATGAGCCCTTCTCCAGTCTTCTGGGACCTCTCCTGTGCTCAGAGACTCACTAAACAATTCTGCTAATGGCTCTGCCTGTTCCTCCTTTAGCTCCTTAAGTACCCTGGGATGTATGCCATCAGGTCCCATTGCCTTATCCACCCTGAGCTTAGCAAGCTCTTCTAGGACCCTTTCTTTTGTGAAGGGAGTAGTGCTCACCTCCCTCCCCCTGTGTCCATGATGCTGAGCTGTGGGCCCTGCCCTACCTTCTCTTCAGTAAATACTGAGCAAAAGTATCTATTTAGGATAGATGCCTTTACAGGGTCCTCCCTCCTCACATGCTCCCTTTTCTCCATTAAGCTTAGCAATACCCCCTCTGGACTTTCTCCTTTCACTAATGTATCTATAGAAAGTCTTGTCACCTTCTTTTACTGTTCGTGCTAGTGTTTCCTCAGTTTGGGACTTTGCCTGCCTTACTGCCTTACCTGCATCCCTTAGGGCAGTTTGGTATGCCTCCCTATCTTCATCCCGCTGTGTTCCCTTATATTTCCTGAAGGCCAGCCTTTTGGCTCTGACCTTTTCTGCTACTGTATTTGAGAACCAAAGTGGTTTCCTTCTTCTTTTGCACTTCCTTTTCTGTCTAACACAATGGGATGTTGCTTCAAGTATTGCATCCTTAATGCTTGCCCACTTTGCCTGTACCCCCTCACCTGTGTTTCTTTTTGCCAGGGCTAGCTTAACTCTGTTGGCCATCTTATCAAAGTCAGCTCCTCTGAAGTCCCATATTTTTGCCTTGGAATGGGATGATTTAGATGTAGTAGCCAAATTGAACCATACCAAGTGATGGTCACTGGCCCCCAGGTAACCTTCTACCTGGAGATCTGTGATCCCTTCCTTGTTAGTCAGTACTAGATCTAGGATGTGCTCCTAATTCTGTTGTGAGCTTGTGAGGGACCCCAAAGGTTGCCTTTTTATGCCTGTTTCCAGCCTGGAAAGTCATGGCAGGAGTCCCAGGACCCCACAGGCTGTCTGTAATGCTTGTTTATAAAATTACCCATTACCTGTGTGAAAACTACTCAACCTATGAGGTACAGTGTCATGTTGGGTAGGGTAGTAAATTACCCGAACTACCCTACTTGGCCAAAAATCACTGATACCCAACCTACCCAATGGTTAGTCCAAGCCTAATTTGTATTATTATTTCAAAGCATTGTATTATAAATTATTAGGTAAAAACACATGCCTTGAATAGCTACTAAAGATCCTGTGGAACCTTTGCTAATTACAATATTTTAACACAAAGCAGCCTATATTTTTATGGTATATCATTTAACTTTTTCCCATTCATGCCTTTTTATTGAGCTAAATACAAGTGGTATTTTTCTACTTACAGCTTCACAGTGTTTGTAATTCACTATCATTTCCAAAGCTGTCTATTTTGATGTTAAAAGCAGAAAATTATTATTTTACTTGTGGACATATAGTGCAGCAGAGGAAGTTTGGCGGAGAAAAATCCTGTTTTCAGAAAGATATTCTTAGTATTAAGGAAGGGGGGAATATATCTAGTACATATTTGAAGCATTGGGTCAAATGTATCTGAATGCAAATTTGTTCTGGTAGTCAGCAGGAAATATTAAGCTATTTCCTTTTACCAGCTTGTATTTCTAATGAAGAAATGACCTCATATAGAGATCTAGAGACATAGAAACATAGACAATGATGGCAGAAAAAGAACAAAGGTCCATCAAATCTGCCCCGATTCTGTAATCTGCCCCAGGACCTGTCTTCCATATGAGATTTCATCCTTCCCAGTCCACTCTCACGCTCCCCTCCCTACTGCTACCAACCTGAGCAACGATCATACACTTCACTCTGTCCCAGCCTTGCTTGAAACCATTTACAGTCTTGGTGCCCACCACCTCTGATGGCAGATTGTTCCATGGCTCCACCACCCTTTCAATAAAATAGAACTTCCTTACATCCCTATAGTAGCTCATATGTTCACAAAAAAAACAGGCATCTAGAACACATACTTTGGCTTTCCTTTACTTAAACAAAAACAAAACAGCATAAAAGGGCATTGCCTCTTCATGTATGTGATAGAAACCAAAATGAACTTGGGTGATTTGGCCTGCAGTTCAAGGGGTGTCATTATGCAAAAACAGCCACTCATTCAGACACTGTCAATTCCTTCAAAATGTTGAAGTAAATCAGAATTGCACTGTCTGTGTCTATTTGGTTTTAGAAACCTACCTACCAAAGTCTCCAATCATTTGAACACCCAGACTATATTTTCAGCCTGTGCTGGGGACCCATGATGGCATCCCTGATGTTTGTGACAATATGTTAGACTACTGAAAAGTTGGCTTATCATTCCCAGCTTCCATGACTTGCATTGACTCAGGGGTCCTGTAACGTGTAATGCATCAGTATATGATGCATGCATCATTATTTTGCTGTTGTTAACATGACACAATGTTTAAAAATACTCTAGCTACCAAACGTTTTGCTACATTTACCCTGCTGCAGGCACTCATAAAAATTGGGGCATGCTTCTGCCACAGGACTTTTGAAAATCCAGCCCCCACTCCCCCACCAACTAATCACATCAGAATTAAAAAAGAAAAAGAAAAAAGCAGTCTATGGTGATTCCTATGGGCATGCACCAGGGTCTGTTCAAAACTAATAGAACACTGGTAAGCATTCATGGGGGATTAGGCTGCCCATAGACTCCCATTTCAAAACTGAACTTACAACCTTCCTGATTATTGTCCTTCTGCTTTGTGCTTTGTATGTGACAGGAAGTAAGACAGAAAAAAAGAGCCCCTCCCAACTCATGTACAAATACCTGGCATTATTCAAGCCCAGACCACCTTTGAGCATGCTAATATTTGGTGGCTACAACCCATCAATACCAGTAAGGGTCATGGGATGGGGTCAGTTTACATTGTTTCATTGGTGGCTTTGGTAGAAGGCTGGAGAAGCACCTGCTCATGCTGTTGTTCTTCTGTATTGATTTAACTTTCCTATCCATGTAAGAGATGTAAAACTGGATTTTCCTCTTTAAAAGTGTAAGAGGTGGCCAACCAGGAATCGCTTGCAGATGTTGGGGGAGCGGGCTGTTGCTCCCTCAGAAAGGTGTCACAACCAGTGGGTGTGCTCTGGCTGTCCTTTTCTTCTCCAAGACAATTACATCTCCGCAAGAGGTTGCAGCAATGTAACACTGCTTCACAAGGGTGGCAGACAATAAGAATTTCAAGTGGCATGGGGCTGCAGCACCTTATGGTGTGTTAATCTGCAACACAAGCCCTCTGCTTGTCTTGTCTCCATCTCTCTGCAATAAAAGGAAATAGCTACAGAACCTCCAGTTGCAGGAGGGAGTAAGTGAGTCATGGTGCTGGGATTTGTTCATCCTAGCAATGAGGATCAGCACATTGTCATGTTGCAATGGCCGAAGACATGGAGAATGCCAGGCAGTCTCAGGCCCCAGCATCTTGTGGTGCACTGAGCAACAGCACAGCATCCGCGAGCCAGCCTGGCAGCATACCTCTCAACTGTCCCTGATTATGAGGGATGTCCCTCATTTTACCCCTCAAAATTGTTCTGTCCCACGCTTGTCATTCATGGAAAAGATGCTGCCCTCACAGACGATGTGCTCTAAATTCATAATATTCTAAGATGTTAAAAAAAACTTTGTAAATGTAAACATAATGGCTTTCACATGAGCTTTTATCTCCATGTTTTAGGATGTATCCTTCACATTATTCACAGTATCCCTCATTGTCCTTCATTCTGAGAGTCAGTGTCCCTCATTTCAGTGACTAACGGTTGAGAGGTATGCTGGGCAGTGTAGGGTGAGGGGCTGCAGTCAGTGGCTCATTCATAGCCAGCCTCCATCCCAGCCATCACTGAGACAGCTGCAGCAGCTCAGACAGGGTACATGATTTATACTGTCAAGGCCTTTATTCATCCTCTTGTAGAAAGGTATGCCAACTAACCTCCTCCTCCCTGGCTCTGGTCTCCACATGCAAAGGGCATGCAAAAGAGAATTATCCCATCCATGTCTCCCCTTCTGCACACCCTGATGATCTTTCTCTCCCTCCCTCACTCATTCACTCACTCTTCCACTTTCTTTCTCTCTCTTTTTCTCTCCCCCCTCAATTTTTTGTTTGCAAACATAAGAGATAAATGGTCCTATCTTCCTTTCACACTTAAGCTTGCCCAGGTTTCTCTTCATTAACCTTTGCTGTTGCCTTCTATATTGCTGCAGGTTTCCTCACTGCTTCTAACCTCTCCTTTCTAGATGTGATATGAATGTCTCATCTATAATGGAATCACATCAGAAAGACAGCAGCACTAGTTGGCTGGCTGCACTCTACCCCTGTCTCCTGGATCTGAGTCTGATACGTCACACCCCAGAGAGGTAAGAGGAGCATATTCATACCAAGCTGTCCACTAGTTGCATCTCCTACACATAATGGGGAAACAGAGTGGATGCAAAACATCCAGTTGCAGGAAGGAGTGAGTTGTGACACCAGATTTGTTTGCACCAGCAATGAGGCTCAGCAGAATGCCCCCTTGCAAGAGCTGCAGACAGGGAAAACACCAGGTAGTGCTGGGCCCCAGCATCTTGCAATATGCAAGGTGACAGAATGGGATTTCCAAGCTAGCTTGGCAGTGCTGCGTGACTGGCTGTTGTAGCTGATCCCTTCATAGCCAGTCCTTTCCCTAGCTGGCACCTTCAGCAGCAGATAGAGGGCCTGAGATTTCAGCTGGCAAGGCCTTTGCTTGTGCTTTTGTGCAAATGTAAGTAAACCAACCCCCTGCTTGCTGGTCCTGGTGTTCACTGGTACGGAGGGGCGCATGTCACTATAAATGTTAAGTCTGTCTGTGTTTGCATGTCAGTGTGTGCACGTGTGTGTGTGTGTATTACTGTTTCTGTCTGTGTGTGTCAGTGTTTGCACATTAGTGTGTGTCAGTGTTTGTGTTGCACAAGCAATCACATGTATACACACACACACACACTTACTGGTATGGTGGTGACAGTCATCTCTTGTTTTGGGTTATCTTTGGATGCAGCAAAGGAAGATTATGGGGCAAGTTGAGGAGAAATGGATTTGTTTGTGACATGACTACTTAAAGGTACAAACCCTGGAAAACAACAGCATTCATATTTGCTTAACCTCAACTTGAACCAAAACTTAGAATGTTTAAAAATAAATAAAACATTTGTTTTTAACCCTTTGGAGCCTAGCCATTTTCCTATTAAAGAAGTCCATCTGCCTAAGCAATTCCGAGAATTGCTTTGTGTCACCTGTTCATGTCCCAGTCCAGTATATATCACAACGCACTATCATAAATTTGAACACTTATGTTATCTACCATTTTAATCTATGAAGAATGCACGTTCAATTGATGGTTCTGATTACCCAAAAATAGACAAATTAGGTGTTTTACAAGTCCATTATAGTGAAATGAAAACTGCACAATGAGTGCAAATCTGAAAAATCTAGTTTGGGTCCCTCTGGCTCTAGATGCTTCCATGTTTTGGCAAAGTGACATCCACTGGAAGTAACCACCATAGATTGTTGTTTAGGCATGCATCACATTTGTGAGTAGGGCTTGGCATTTACTGTCATAAAGGCTATATATCTGACAAATGCATCCCATAATTTCCATTCTAGGTATTTCCAAGTTCACTTTCTTACCCTTACCTCCCAGTCCATAAACGATGGACCCCTCAAAAGTCCATATTTCTGTGTTACATTTTATTAAAGCTGATAAGTTGTCCTTTTTACCAAAATATAGCATTTGATGAAAATATGTGTTTTAGTTGCAAGGAAAAGACCTGCTGTATATTGCAGTGGATGCTGCAATTTTCCCATTTGAATTTTATGTTGCATTTAGGGCCTCCATCTACCAATGTGTTTCCACTCCTTTTCAAGTGACTTCCATTGGAATTAGCCACAAAGAAAAGCTTTTTAGGAATGTACCACTCATTGCTGATGGGTTGGACCTGGTGTTTGCTGTTATCATGAACATGTATCTCACTAATGTGATGTACATTTCCTATTCTGAGCCATGTCTTAGTCCCTATTGAGCATTGCTATATCCCAGACTCCTCAGCTTAAACACCACTGTCAACTTTATAATGATCTTGGTTGGCTCTCTCCTTTAGCTAGTAGGAAATATTACCTTGGCTCTCTTATTGATTCGATAATTCAAAATCAAACCCCTAGGTGTCTTGCAGCTATGTTTGTTCCTCAGGACACACTCCATGGTCTACGATCAGCTGATAAATCCTTTCTGAATTTGCCAAGGTGCCGCACTAGAAAAGGAACTGTTGCATTTGAGCATGTGGCTCCACAGCTGTGGAATTCCCTTCCCCTCGATATTAGACTTTCTAGCTCCCACACATGCTTTAAGAGAAAATCGTGCTTGAATCTGCTGATTGCTGATACCTGTTCCTGCTTTCACCCTACCTTATGACTGATGTCTCTGGCTATACAATAGTATTTCCTCACCTCTATATAACCCTCTTACTGCCTCAGCCTGTCCCAGCTCCCTTTCCCTGCCCATATGCAATCTTGCACTGCAGGCATCTCCCTTACACTTACATACACTCATATAATCTAATTTCATGGCTTGCTCCCCTCTTCCTCACTTACTACCTTTTCCTTAATGACAACCCCTGCTCGCAATGGTTATTTCTTCCTTTTGTATTACCTGTTTTTGTTTTTGTATACCTTGTTCTGTTCATATGATATGTCACCTGATAATGTTCTGTTCATATGATATGTCACCTGATAATTTATTGTCCAAGGTCTTCTCTATTCATTACATAGGTAGGCACCTATGAACTTATGAATGGTCTACTCTGTATGTCTCTGATATATTGTATCCACTTTAACTCATTGTATGTAAAGCGCTTTACTTTGTATGTTCTGATATATTGTATCCTCTTTAACTCATTGTATGTAAGGCACTTACAAATTGTTATCCTGTTAAATTTCTGCATGTTTGTACTCTCCTGGGTCGTGCCTGAAAATAGTCATTTTATGGCTAGTGCACTTACCCGGTTAACAAAAGCTAAATAAAATAAATAAATAAATAAATGCTTGACTCCTGAACACCTTCATTTTTTTATATCTTATTTGCCATTTCTAACAGTGTATGACTTGTTAAGTCCCAGAAGCCATTCTGACGAATAATAACATTTTTAACATGCTTTTAGTTTTCACAATTTGGGGCCCCCTATCCCTTAGCTGATTAAAACCTTTGTTCATAATGACTTATTTTGGAAGTTGCCCTTTTAGATAGTTTTTCCAGTATATACGGCATTGGTGGTTCATACTTGGAATTTAGTTATTAATTAATTGTTGGTAACAAGGTAGGCTCATTGTGGTCAGGTCCCTTTTTCAGGAGCAACCTGGGTGCAAGGCATGGAGATAACAAAAATAACACGCATCAAGAGTAGAAGTAACATAGAAACATAAAAATTGCCAGCAGATAAGGACTTCTAGGTCCATCCACTCTTCTCATAAGCCCTATACTTGACCCTATCTATTCAGTGGTTTCCCCTTCCCCTACCCTGTCTCTAAGATGCCCCATGCCTGTCCCAGGCATGTTTAAATCCCTCCACAGTGCCCAATCCCACCACCTCCTGTGGCAGACTGTTCCATGTGTCCATCATCCTCTCCGTGAAGAAAAACGTCCTCACATTGCCTCTTAACCTGCCACCTTCCAATTTCATATAATTCCCTCTCATTCTTGTACTCCTGTATTGGAAGAGGTCTCCTCCCTGCACCTTGTTAATGCCCTTTAGTTACTTGAATGCTTCTATCATGTCCCCCTCTCCCTCCTCTCCTCCAGCGAGTAAAGAAGTGAAAAAACAAATAACCAAAGGAGAAATTAGAACATATGTACATCGGATTGGTCAAGAGTACTACCCAATTAATTGGGGAAGAACAAAAGATTCATCATTTAGCACTGTTAAAGCACTGTGACTTGACTCAATGCCCCATCATTTCCATTATAGGTCATACCCAAGTCCCTCCTTACCTCCCTGACCTTCAGTGATGGAGCCCTAAGTCTTTGAATTTTGAAGACAGTTATTTAAGTTCCAAGGGCCATTAAGCTGCTATGAATTTGGCTTATGTTTGATTGACAGACTATGTGATGTTTGTGCAACTGTGTAATTTGGCTCATACTCTCTCTGTAACTGCTACAGGGACTACCACCCTGTTGGGGTATCATAAGGACACAGAAATGCTCAGGAAGTGTTCCAATCCCTCAAGGTGGCCCCAAAAATCACAGGCACCTTAGGGATGAAGGCCTGACCCCAAGGAGAGAAAGGTGCTGCAGAAGGAGCACAGGAGGAGGGTGGCAAGGAAAAAATCTGAGCTTCAAAAGGATGCTTGGATATGTGCAGTTATGTACCACTGAGAGGGTGGCATGGTATTTATTGTCCACCCCTCAAAGCTACAGGCAAAGCTTTTGAGTTTAAAGGCTCATGGGGCTCTTATGAGTATAGTGTGGGACTGACTGACAGACCGAGTATGTGATGCATGTGCAACTATGTAATTTAACTTATGCTCTCTCTGACCATGCTACAGGACCTGCCACCCTATCAGGATGTCATAAGAACACAGGAACCCTCATGAAGGGAACCAACAACAGCTAAGAAAGTCAAAGGCCCCAAGATCAACGGCACCTTAGGGAGGAAGGGCCAAAAGCACACAAAAAGATAAGCATATTCATCCTAATGAGAGGAGGTGTAGCCAGACTGAGACTCTGATGTAAGGAAAAAACTGGTAATTTGTAATGACCATCAGTTCAGAGGAGAGGAAAAACTCCCTTTTTTGAAAGAAACCTGTGGGATCCAAGGCCTTAGGTTGCCATCCCTCTAGGCTAGGGGCAATATTAGTGACCACTTAGCTACTGCAATTGAGAGATCCAATTCAGGGGAGAAATGTTAGTGGAAGGATTCCCACACAGTCCCTCTAACAGGAGTACCATGAGGGTGCCATGAACCAATCTCTGCAGTTAAACAGGTTCCCCAAGAAGGAGGCCCACTCTACAAGGAGGGAAGGAGAGAGTAACATATACTGAATGTCCCTTATCTGGCCATCACAGAGCAGAGATACCTTAAGAGGAAGCCAATCCTTTGAAGGGCAAGTCACAGAGCTGAGTCCTTAAGGGGCAGAGCTGGTTGAGTCGCTGTTTAGATTTTCACCATTGAGGATCAAAGGAAAGAGAATTAGGAGGATATCAGGAGAACATTAGGCAGACAGGGGGGAGAATAGTTTTTGAAGGTGCTGCTGACATAGTCTGTGAAGCTAAAGGAGCCCCTAAGGACTTAGAGGACCCACCCTCCAGTAGCTGCAGTCTTGAATGCTATACCAAGAGATGCCATCAAGTTGATCTGCATGTCTAAAGTTTCCCCAAGGGCATAGGATATTCTCACCCAAAAGGCAGAAAGAAAAAGACCCTGCATCAGATGAGGGACCCCTTCTAAAGATTGGAACTTCCAGGAAGCACTGTAAGACCATTGGCTTCCAGTGCAAATGGAGCGCTTGAAGCCAGAAAAGGTCATAGCTGGCATGTGGCAGAGTGAAAGGCATATGGGTGGCTGATGGTGTAGCCTGATGGCCACTGGAGTACAAAAGGGTAGGTATGGATGAAGGCAAGGCTGAATGACTGACAGATGGCACAGAATGCTGACTGAGCATGAGACTGAGACTGAACAAAGCAATAATGGCAGATGCACACCAACCAGTGCTATAAGGGGCTACATAGCGGAACAACAGAGGGATATGCAGAGGGTAATGCTGGTTGAAGCAGAGATAATGAACTGGCAGTCATGCTGTAGCTACAGTATGTGTTAAAGGAAGACTAAACAAATTGCTGTACAAACTGTTTTCATTTCAGATGCTAAACAGAAAAGGACACGCTACCTAGGGTGGGCACTAGAACCCAAGAGCAGCAGAGCCTAGAGTAACATGCCACCTGTCTGGGTAGGAAGCTGTGTGCACTGAACAAGACCGACAACATGTAGCCATGAAAAATGTATTGAGGGAAGTTAAATTCTTGCCTGACAGTAAACTGGAACAGCACAAAAACAGGAGGGAGTCCCACTGAAAATAACAGGTGAGGAAGCCCAAAGGGCACAGGGAGCCAGACAGGCTGTGTCAAGGAAGGAGAGGGAGCAAAGGAGGGATCCCAGAAAGCTGCCACATGGCATAGCACAGAACGTATGGAGGAGGGGAGAATCAGAGAATGGCCATGCAGTAGCAAGACAAAAATTCAAGCATCCAAAGAATGCTTGGATATGCATGGTTATTTACTGCTCAGAGAGGGGTGGCATGTATTGCCACTGCCACTCTGAACCACAGGCAAAGCATTTCAATTATTTGCCATATCTAACAATTTGTTACTCTTGAGGAAAATATTTTTTTGGGTGGGTAGAGTTCCCTGGAAGCCATTCTTAGAGGTGTTTTGCTGAGTTTATTTTTTTGTTTCTCATATTTTGTATCATGTTTTACTGCTGTTGTGTTTTGTTGTATGTTGATATGATCTGGGAGACTGCTCTTGTCATTGTATGAGTGCTCTTAAGCACATTCATAGACACCCTAAGACTATTAGACCACCCTTACAACCATAAGAATGGTCTCTCTGGCTGTATTAATATAGAGTTGCTCAAGGTCAATCAATGATGTGCATGAGACACTCTTTACAATATAGGAATGCCTCATGTACAAGTAGTATTATGATTGGCCAGGACTGCTTCCTCAATCTGTACTGATAATATTCTCTTAAATGCCTTGAGTAATTAGGAAAGGCACAAGATAATTACAACGTGCTATCTACCTACATTGTGAGCAATAGTAATCTTCAATTTTGTGGACTTTCACAAGTGTTGATAATACATGGCTATAAATTTATATTCTGAATTGTTTCCATACATTTTTTTTTACTTTTTATAAAGAAACATTTCTTTGATAATATTCTAAAGTTTCTGATTTTCTGTTCACATTTAGCATAAACAAATAATCAAGACAAAGGAAACGTTTTTAAGTGGTTTGCACATTTCTAAATTTCTGCATAGCTGGGGAACAACACTTGACTTAATATTGGCCACTGCATCATAATATACTAGTGTTATTCCACAAAGGAGGACCACACACTTTTACTTACAGTTTATTTGTTTTTTTAGTGCTTACTTTAGTTTTAAAAGTGCACTTTGGTATAACTAAAACATTTATTATATGGATTTTGAATTCAATAGTATGCTAAAGTATACAAAAAAATCCTGGTAATACTACCGAAAATGAAGTGATAATAGTACACTTGCCCACTGGTAATAGTATCATTCAGAAGTGACAACAGTCTTGATCAGGTGCCATAATAGTATTGTTCGAGACCTGAATGATAGTATTATCAACAAAATTCAAGAGCACAAGTGCAAGTCTGACACAACGTCATCCTAAGCATGCCTTCAGATTGGCCACTTTTCCTGTGTGTGCAGTCAAAACAATTTTAAAAACATGGCAGTTCGCTATCTCGCTTAGCGAGACTACACTGTGTGTCCATGTTTCTTTATTCTTTTCTTTGCTTTTTTTTTTGTATTCGTCAGAGGATAATGATGAGATGAGCCTCTGGTGCTACAAAGAAGAGAAAAGGTAGGACTACCTACAATTCTTATGACACGGGTGAGAGCGGGGCAGTAGGTGACAGTAAGACAGTATGGCAGTTGGCCAGAATCAAGAGTCCTTCACTGCAGTGGCCAACCACCCATAGCAAAATAATAAAACAGGAAATTCAAACTCCATATATTAAAAAAATAACATAGGTTCCGGTGCATTACCGGCGAGAGATACCATCTCAAGGTTCTTGATATGGGAACCTCTCGAGATTATGTGTCCAGAACCTCTTGATGGTATTACACACTGGTAATGCACCAGAACCTACACATTATTCTCTTTTATTTATTATGAGAGTTGCAGGACCAAAACCAAGCTTTATGGCAAAAGAAGGAATGCCACCAGTAGAAATAGCAAGCTGTTCACAGACCACCCTATAGGGATTTTAAAAACTACTGTATACAGGAATCAAACCTAGGTACTGGGGCCAATGAACCTAGGTACTGGGGTGATGAATTAAGTCAGTTTTAATGCTCTGCTTTATGTTTGATAGTGTGGAGCAAAGGCTAAAGAACCTCAAGTATGGGCTTTGCTCCTATGATCAGAAACTGGTGGGCCTTGAAAATGAGCTCCTCCACTGATTGAATGGTTCAGAGCTTTTCAAATGAAAACCAGTGCCTGTAATGAAAGGTTAAAACAGTAGAAAACACACATTAAAACTTTAAAATCCTTGGTTTCCTTTTGGAAACAGATAACACAGAACTGAGTGCACTACAGTGTCTTGGCATCCCAAGACATTTGGCACTGAAGACCGTTCTAAATCAATTTACATGAAAGTGATCCAGAGGGTAACTTTCTCAAGAAAGGGAACTAGGAATGGGCAGTTTGATCACTATACTTCACACGGTACTCATGGCAAAGTTAAACAAAAACAGCACATATTTCATGTACAGTAGTCATTTGCCACGATGTAGAGAGGGTGAGACCTTTCATAGTCTCGTGAATGGTGACTTTTGCCAGTGAAGTCCACTACACTTGGTAAAAATTGCACTGGAGAGCAGGTCACAAGACCGATTTTCTTTGCAAAAGGTTTTCACAAGGTATACTGCAGTACAAAGTTCACCATGTGACCCTATGCACAGTGGGCAGTTGCACAGCTTTAAGAGAAGGCCTAGGAGGTGATCTCTTCATGCTCTGAAGAAAATCATTTAAAAAAATCATAGTGCCAAAATCTTTGGTCAGTTGGAGTGCTGATGCTGAATGGATGTGCAGTAGATGTGATCTGAAAAACTTTTATTCACCTTCTGTATACATTTTACATACTAACATACATACTAACATACTAAAATGCCAGCAGAATAGGCATAATGGTCTTTCGTGTCTACTCGCTTGGTCAGCCCCCACCCTGGGAGCTGACCTTGCTGCCCCCCTCGCCTTCTCAGGCTTCTCCCTTCCCAGTTCCGGATATTCTTGCTGCACTGGATTTTGCTTCCAGAACCCTTCCCCTGTACCTGTCCCACCCCCTCTTGAACCCCTCCACCATCTCTGCCTCCACCAGTCCTCTGGGCAGCGCATTCCATGGATCCACCACCCTCTCAGTGAAGTAGTACCTCTTCCTTTCTCCCCGAATCTTCCACCCTCCAGCTTCCACCCATGCCCTCTAGTTGCCCCCTCCTCCTTCTTTCGAAGCACCCTGACTGCTCCTCCCCTATTTACCCCCTTCATGTACCTGAAGACCTCTATCATGTCCCCCCTGTCCATTCTCTCTTCCAATGTGTACATATTTAGCTCTTCAAGCCTCTCCCCATAGGTCCTGTCCCCCAAGCCCCAAATCATTTTGGTTTCCCTCCTTTGGACCCTCTCCAGGAGTTTAATGTCCCTCTTTAAGTGTGGACTCCAAAACTGCACGTAGTACTCAAGGTGTGGCCTCACCAAGCAGTTATACAGAAGGAGTATCACTTCCCTCCTTCTGGAGGTGATCCCCCTAGTGATGCATCCCAGCATCCTGTTGGCCTTGGCTGCTGCCCTCCTACAAGTCTCCGAGTTGTTCATCTTGACATCCACCACCACCCCCAGGTCCCTCTCAGCCATCGAGACTTGTAGCATTCCCCCCCCCCACAGGGTGTACACTTGGCCCGGATTTCTAGCTCCCAGGTGCAGTACCTTGCGTTTCCCTGCATTGAACCTCAGCTTCCACTTTCTAGACCATCTTTCCAGAGCCTCCAGGTACCCCTGTAGGGCCACCCTCCCCCCTCCCCATCCACCACCACCCCCAGTTTTGAGTCAACCGCAAAGAGACTCATCTCACTCCTGATACCTGTTCTTATGTCAGAGAAGTAGATGTTGAACAGGAGAGGCCCAAGGACTGATCCCTGTGGGACCCCACTAATGACCCTCCTTGGGGATGAGACTATCCCACCAACTACAAACCTCTGGGTCCGGTCCTGGAGCCAATTGTCCATCCATCTGATCATCTGGTTCCCCATTCCCATTTCTGCCAGCTTATCCAACAGGCCCTCGTGAGGAACAGAGTCAATGCCTTGCTGAAGTCTAGAAAGAGGATGTTCACTAGTCTACCCAGGTCCAAGGCACTTGTCACCCAGCCATAGAACTCCACAAGGTTTGTCTGACACGATTTCCCTGGGACGAATCCATGCTGTCTATCATCCAGGCACCCTGACTTTTCCAGGTTCCCCCCCAGCCTCTCCTTGACAATGCCCTCCATCACCTTGCCACCACCGATGTCAGGCTGACAGGCCTGTAGTTCCCTGCCACCTCCCTTGATCCCCCCCCCCAGCAGACTAATTTTTCAGATGTAGGAAGATTGTTCCCCTGGCAACCTGTCTGGGACCAGCTTGGTCTGAGACCAGTTTACGAGCAACCTGGTCTGAGACCAGCCTGGTCTGACACCAGTTTCAGAGTTGCCTGGTCTTAGACCAGATTCTGTGCCACCTGGTCTGAGACCAGTTTCTCCTTCCAGCTGAACTGGTCTGGAATCAGTTATTGTCACATATGTGTCTAACCACAGGCTTGCTAGGCAGCAGCCAGCACAGTGTAGTGGTTAGTGCACTAGGCTGTGATCCTAAACATCTGGGTTTGAATCTCACTTTCCCCCTAAAATTCTTCTGACACCAAATTTCACTGGTGTGGTGATCCATGGCAGCATGGAGTTGGTAATAGTAAATCTACACTAAAGTGAGATAGTGTAGGAAAACAATTAAGTGCAACAAAGAAAACTCCTGTACAGCGGTGAAACTGACCCCAGACCAGGTTTCACGGAAATTGGTCTCTGATCAGTCATCAGGGGAACAAACATCCTGCAGCAATGTTTCATTGTTTTTACTCAACTCTTTCTGGGCTTAGTTGTTTCTACAGTATGTATGTGCACCATCCCTGTCATTCTGATAGCAGGTGGCCAACATGGTGAGAGGTGGGTCTGTGCCAGTCACTGTCCAATGCTCTGCCTACAGACCTTGACTGGCATTTTCTGGGTGAGCTGGTGGTGGAAGAGGATGGGGGGGTACTCAGTGGGAAGGCCCTGGATGGACTGGAGGGTTTACAAACAGTTTAACGGGGATCAAGAAGGGAGGGCAGAACCACCCGACTACCAGAATGTTTCTGTTACTGTACAAGGAGTGAATGACGGTGTCAGCAATGGCCAAGGCTCAACAACGTGCCTCCACCCATTTGTGCATGGAGGCATTGCACGGAGCTGATAATTGCCACATAACTGCATGCAAATGGCTCCTGTAGCACCTTGCCTGCCATATGTTGTCATTAGCATGCTGTCCACTGAATATGGCACCTGGGAGCAAAGGCCCTATCCCATTTGAGACATGCTGTCCATCTTTGCTCCTGGGTGTCTATTGCCAGCAGGAAGCTGTGGTGCACCACACATATGCATTTTGCACAGTGCTACAATATCACAGCCTGAGATTCATACAGGTTGTGCTGGTGATACAGGGCATGCTGCCTGTATAAATATTGCTCCCTTATGGTCACATGCTATGTTTTGCATTGTGCTAAGTTTCGGCTGCACAAGCAGCTGCTGCTGAATATGGGGGCCTAACTTTAAAGAGGTATGCTTATCAGCACAACTTTTAAAACAGGTCTTGTCTCAAACAGTCAAAAGCCTGTAAAAATAAGGTTTTACCTACTTGCTTATCACTGCATTTTTCTTAGTCTGTGCAACTAATCAATTATAACCCTAAAGTAATATAGGTCCAGTACATGCTTCTCAGGCATACACTAAGTATGTCTGCTATGTTTGGCAGACAAGAAGACCATTTTTATTGACTTGGCCTTCTGCAAAGGAGTGACAAGAAAATCAAAAACAAAATATGCAATAAAAAGATAATGTATAAGGGCTGCCAGATATTCCAATGGAAGAACATCACACTTCAATGCTGGTGACTTATGTATGCAAGTAGACTTGGAGAACTGGACTTAGAGTAGCCCTGGCAGAGGAGAACACATTGTGCTCCCATGCTGGGGACCCAAGTAAGAGGAATAGACTTGGAGAACTGGACCCAGAGCTGCCTGTGCTGGGGAGTACAACACATCATATTTCCATGCTGTGACTCGGGTACAGAAGTAGACTCAGGGAACTGGACTTAGGCATCTTGGGCAGAGGAGTACCCATCGTGCTTTCATGCTAGAGACCTAGGTACAGAAGTAGACATGGCCTGAGCTGAGAAGTACACATTGTGCTTCCATATTGGAGACCCGGGTATGTAGAGTACACTTGGAGAACTGGACCTGGAGTGACCTGGGGATCATACTTCACTCTTCCAAGTAGGAGTAGAGTCATTGAACTGGACTTTGTATGGCCTAAGCTGGTGAGTGCAACACATCTTGCTTCTATGATAGTAACTCAGGTATGGGTGTAGACTTGGGGAGCTAGGCATGGAGCAGCTTGGGCTGGGGTATACAGAATAGGCTTCCTTGCCAGAGACCGAAGTAAGTGGAGTAGATTTGGAGAACTGGACTCAGAGCAGCCTGGACTGGGAAGCACACATAGTGCTTCAATGCTAGAGACCTGGCTCATGGAGTAGACTCTTTGAACTGGAAACGGAGCATCCTGTGCTGGGGAGTACATATCATTATTCCATGCTGGAGACTCAGATACAGGAATTGACTCATTGACATAGACTCTGAGCAGCCTGGGCTGATAACTACACATCATACATCCATGCAGGAGACTGAATTACAAAAGTAGACTCAGAGATCTGGACTCAGAGCAGCTTGGGCTGGGGAGTGCTCCTGAGCACAGCATGAGACAACCAGGGAAAGAGTGATGTTAGGCTCATCCAGACCTACAACCCCTCATGGTACCCTACAACCCCTCACCGTACCCTACAACCCCTCATGGTACCCTACAACCCCCTCATGGTAGGCCAGGGAACCTGCTTCACCACAAGGGGTGGCCCATGAACACAAATGTACTGCATTGTGCCCAAACATATTTCCTCTGCTTGCATCTGACATACACCTGCTACTGTATTTCAGGACTGCATGCACTATACAGCTTGTATGTGTCCCGTCAGTCAACCAAGAGACTCAATGTAATTTTGCTGTCCATTTCTATGATGTTCTCTATGCTGCTATATCTCAAGACTGCTTTCACTGCATTGTGCTAAATGTACTTTACCCTGTAGTCAAATAGGGGATCAAATTGTAACTTCATTATTTTGCACAACTCACATTGTATCACTTCTGACTTGTTTGTATCTGTATTTAAGAAGTATGTACATGACTGTTTTCTTTTCTATGACCATCCTTCTTCCCCACTCCCACCAGGCTATAACTGGAAATGAGCCTCCTGGGCTGTGCTTGTTAAACCTGGTAAAACATGTTTAAATAAATAAATTATGTGAGACCACACAGAAGGCTAGCCCAATACTGTGGAGGTGAATTGAGCAAAACACTTTGAGGAAAAACACTAGCCCCTGTCACAGTAATGGGGCCAGTACACTTAAGCCCCATGCCATAGATTCTGCTGCCACTCTGACTACAGATTTGATAGCTTGACATCGCAGATGATAGAGCCCTACCTGGGGGGCATGCTACAAAGCACAGGTAATGACAACCATTGTGGCAGGCTAGTAGATGACAGGTCATAGCAGTTGCTGGCCCAAAGAGGGTACAGGAGAGGTGGGGTTTGCCAGGGCATAATGTGGCAATGTAGTATAGTGGTTAGAGCACCAGACTGGGAACCGGGAGAGCACAGGTTCAAACCTAAGAAGAGCAAAATACTCACCGTGTTAACAAACCTCCCAGTGCTCCAGTCCACTTAGCTGTGGAAGTGTGTAGCAGCAGGACCCCACTGGAAATGAGATGTTGCATCTCAGCAGGACTATCTTGGGTAAACAAATTGTAAAACAAAAAACACCTGTTTTGTCTCACAATGACAAAATCATCTCATGAACCCTGAGCTACTGACACACCTTTCCAGTCTCTGTTAGTTTCTACTCCGAGGCTGAAGTTTAAGTGAAATGACGAACCTTGACTTCCAGGTATGTAAAGTTCAAAAATTACCTTCAGGCTCTGAGGAAAATGTCACTGTGACATCAAAATGTTAGCGACATCGCATATCAATGGATGGCCCAGGCGTAGGGTGCAATTAGTCTGCATGTACAAGTTGTAAAACAGCCCATCTATTTTTCAGCATTCAGTTGATATGGATTTAACAGCAGTATCAGCACTGCATTGGTACATCCATTGGAATATCCAGGACTGACTACAGGATTCAACACACTGGCAATACAAGTGGGAAAACTTTTCCTGTATGCCACTATTGTTTGCTTAAACCAGAATGATTTACTTGATTGAGCTTATATGAAAAATAAATGTTTCTATTGCATCTTGAAGCCATGTTGATTGAATGAATTGCTATTTCTTGTTAGTTTGGAACTAACTTTTGCACTAGTAAAAAAATGTGTATTTAAAAAAACAAAACTAGTGGGGCACTTACTATTTTTAAGAGAGTGCTGAATGCCTGGATTTCTGGATGAAGGTGTTTATATAGTATTACCCTATCCTCAGGGTTTTAGGTGCACCCATTCATGAGCCACTACTGTTCTGTGCCATTTGGTACTTGTAAGATTTATTTACACCGACTATTGAAAGCTGAATACGTTACCACCCTAAACTGGGAGAACTGAAATGGGGCTGCTACACAGAAATAGGCAGGACTGTCCATCATACCAACAGCAGGCTGCTTTGGGAGGCCACATATTAGAGAAACAATTCCACCTGCTATGTAAATGAAAAATAAGAACTATTTCACTGAATTAGTCCAATTTTCCAATAGAAAACATACTAAAACTTCACATTCTACATAAAAGCAGATCTTTCATTCTTTTTATTTTAATTACAGTAAATGGTAACCAACAAACCATTTTATAAGTGCAATAAGTCACTCCAAGGTATACATTACAGGACTTGAATATGCTTTCCAGGGGCATCAGGACATTCAGCCTTCTGCCTTACTATGTATGTGAGACATGCATTAACATCCTGTAATACCCGCTCTATCAAAGCTCATTGCTTACATAAGCTACGGATCTCTGCTGGGGCATAAACTAAAGTAAAACAGATGTTAATCCTGGGGGATCAGGAATAGAAACTGTTAGAGAGTCACAGTCTTTCAAATGGAATATGAAAAGAGTTAAAATATGTACAACAGGAGTTGCTATCCATAACAAACTGAGAAATTTATAAAAGGCAAATTCAACCCAGTCTTTAAACCATATTAATAACAAATTATGGTACTTGGTCTAGTCTACACCTTTATAATAACCGGCATGTCCTTTTTCCCATTGGGAAACCGTGGAGTAATTCGCCGTTATAAAGGAGCGTTTATAACAGCGAACACGCGCGCAGTTTCCCTCGCACTGCGCAGGCACCCTCACTACTGAGACTCTTTCTCCCAGGCACTGTCCGCCTCATCTTTCCCCCTCTGGACCGCTACTCTTAACTGCGGTAAGTGCTGGCATGCAGAAATGAATCAAAATCAGGGCAATACCCTCAAAATGAAATAAAAAATAAATAAATAAAAAGAGAGCCACTGACAAACGTAGAGCATGCGCTCACAGCTTAGCAGACTGCCGTGGTCGCACGTCTTTTTTTAATTTATATAGTTGCTGGGGGGGAAAAGGACATCCTGGCAATTATATAAAATAAAGTATGGTCCTGGGTGTGTGTAAACTCGAATTTACACACACCCTCGGGGTTAGATGCTATGCATAAACCCCTCGGGTGTGTATAAATTCTTGTTACACACTCAGATGCATTCTTTATTCTCTATTTTATTTATGTGAACTGGAGAAGTCAGCGTTTTATATATATATATATATATGTATATATATATATATATATATATATATTAGAGGCAAAAATTGAGTTTAATGCATCAGTTAGGGTTGTTTCACAGCGACAAAAGTAAGGAAATTGGTGTTATGGTTGAAACCCCCTGGACACCTCAGCCACCCCAACCAGCATCAGGGTGCACTTTGGGGTCATCAGCCCTAACTCTCACCCCATCACATGTGTAAAGAAGCAGAGGTATAGGAGAATGGGGCAGAGTTGGGACCGGCGGACTAGCGCGCACTCCGATGCTGGTTGGTGCTGGAGGTGTCCGGTTTCTTAACTGCTATTCTGCTTTTACTGCGGAAAAACCTAACTGATAAACAATGTTTTGCCTCTGATTCCTTCTTTTGAGAATGATGACGAGAAATACTGATGTGTTCGGGCCCCACGATCCCGCCACATGATGTCTTGTGACACAGTAACAGGAACAGCAATGCAAACACAAGGTGGAAACGCAAATGGTAACAGTAATGAAAATGCAAGGGCAAATGACAACGCAAAGGGTAACACACATGGTGGCGCACACGGGAATGGTAACAGTAACAGATACATAAACGCAAGGCGAAACAGTAACTGTAACAGTAACAGAAGTGCATACCCTCTTTTTGCTGGAGAACTGCATAGAGAAACACAGTGTGTACAAAGAATGTAAGAATTGTAATGGCAATGGAAGCTTAAAACAAGCATTGGAAGTACTTCATTGCAAATATCTCAGCAACCGTACTATGTAGAAAAAAAATTTAAATGTCACAGAAATCATTATTTTCCTGGCTACCATTTTGTATTACATAGTATCTCGCAATGAAAAATCTGCATCTCACACCGTTTTCGAGATACGAGCCCCGAAAGGCGCCGTGTACACCACCATGTTAGTCTATGGGAAAAAGCATCAAATTTGGAGTACCGTAACTTTGGAGCCATACAATATTTTTTCACCAAAAGACACATCTGTCACATGTTGGCTGCCTTCCTCCAAATTTCAGGCCAAAAGACCTAACCGTTCTTTTGCAGCAAGGTGGCAAAAACTCCTGTCATTTTGGCCATAGTGTTACAAATACTTTTGTGATTTCTGGCTTTTCACACAGATTTGAGAAAGTGTTGTGAGCATGAAAGTACTTTGCGAAAGTACTTTTTCCAGAACTTTGAAAAACATATTTCTGGGGTGTTTAATCCCAAAATAAAGACATGGCTAGCATCCTCAGGCTCCGACTAGGTAAACACAAAAATAATTGTGTCCCTAGATGGTCCAAAATTTAAATGCCAAGCATTTTTTCTGATTACCAACTGAAAACAAAATGGTGAATTTGCAAAAGTACTAGGGCCATTTGCGAAAGTAAAAAGTGCATTTGTGAAAGTGTCGAACTTTTTGTTAACTTTTCCCATTGACTTATAATGGGAACTTGTTTTTTGAATAACTTTTGAATCGTTTAATATTTTTTCACAAAATCTTTGAAAGGCACATTGGGCACCCTGGCTGCATGTTCTCTGAAGTTTTCGGACCGGTAGTGCAAACTGTGTGACCAGTAGGTCAGAGCAAAGAAATCACAAAAAAGCGTAACTGCGCAATTTGTTGTTGCTTAATAACTCCACGGCCGTATATCCTACTGATACCAAACTTGGCAGATCCCAAGATCTACCAAGCTCAATTGTGTATACCTCATTTCAGGCAAATCTGCTGAATGGTGGCAAAGTTATTAAGGTGCAAATTTTGACCCTTTAACCTTAAAAGTGCTACTCAACCCTAACTATGGTAGCACTACTGTGCTACCATAATAATATATATATATATATATATTGCAAAAAACTTTGTTAATGCATCAGCTAGGGTTAAAGCATCAAACATAGGGAAATGTGGCATTATGGTTTCCAACCCTAACGCCCCACCCACGCCCTGCACACACGAAGAGGGATCAGGGGTGGCACTGGCATCTCCAGCCTTAACGTTCACCCCATTCTACTATGATGTGGCCATCCAGCTCATTTTATAATGGAATGTGGTGGCGTTAGGGGCTGGAGATACAATTCCACCCAATCCCCGCCGTCTGTGCAGGAGGTGAAATGTAGGTGTTGGAAACCTTAATACCACATTTCCTACTTTGATGCCATAACCCTAACTGATGGATTAACAACGTTTTTTTTGCAATTTTTTTCCTTACTTTTTTAGATAGTATAATAGTATCTTTATTTTACCGTGGAAGCACAGGGTCATTTGGACCCTGCTCTCCCATCCCTCCACAGATGTGTATACGTATCTAGCCTCTGGCCCTTGCACTTCCATGCATAAAGTTAGGAGCAGGTATAGTGAAATTGCAACAAATAGTCATAACTGTGCCATCTTAAAAAATGTTCACCCCAAATGTTCAATGTAACCTTCTTATCACCTCACCGCATATACCAAGTACAGAAAACTTTCAAATCCCAGTCGAAATATAATTCTGCACAACTCTAATGCCATTCTGTGCCTTAGGTGTGGAAAAATATTTTTGGCAGGATTTGAAAAATTACAGCAGTACTATTCAGGAGGTGGTGTGAAAAAATGGCAATGTTGAAAATCTGGAGTGAAAATATGAAAAATTGGCAAAGTTATAAGCGTGTGTAGAAACTGTGCAATGCACACTCATAACGTGGCACTTTTTTGGAAACTTTTCACAAAATTTTCAACATTTGCTTTTTGGGACTGCCCCTCATGAACACTGGCACTGTGATTTTGGTAATCCATCCCAAAAGATGATTTAGCACAGTGACCACGCCATTCTGTGCCACAGGTGCGAAAACACATTTCAGGCAGGATGTGAAAAATGACAGCTGTACTGTTCATAAGGATGTATGAAAAAATGACAATTTTGAACATCTGGAGTGAAAATGTTAAAAACTGGCAAAGTTACAAGCATGCATAGAAACTGTGCAACACGCGCTTGTAATACAGTCATTTTTTGGAATTTTTTCACCATATTTGCAACATGGGCTTTCTCTGAACCCCACCTCATGAACACTGATACTGTCATTTTGTTAATCGGTCTTGTTAGGTGATTCCACACAGTGACCACAAAATCACCTTTTGGGACTGAGTAACAAAATGGCAGTGGCAGTGTTCATGAGGCGGGGTACCAATAACCCCATGTTGAAAATTTGGTGCAAAAATGTCAAAGAATGGCCAAGATATCAACATAAGTTGAAAATGCCATTGACAGCCATTATACGGCGCTTACCTTGATTCTTCAATTCGCTGTTCAGCTTTGAAGAGTGCAGACATTTCCAAGTCCACAGAAGATCACAGCCACCAACCTTGGGAGGTTAAGTATGGGGTAAGGGACAGTGTGGGGAGGTGGGTGTGCAGAGTGAGGGTCAGGATGGGGAGGGGGTACGGGGAGACAATGAGGGACTATTTTCTTTTTTACAGGTTGTTAAAAATTAATAAAGATGTTGGGGGACTGTCTTCTTTATTCCAGAGACTTTGCATTGTTTCGGGACACTGTAAGTGGGCTCTCCAGTGTGTCCATCAGTAGTGGGGGCATTACAAATAACTGGGAACACAGGGAGTGGGCTCCACAGTGTCCCACACTGGCAGTGCTGTGGAGGGTGCTAGTGCCAACATGGGGACTGGGCACCCCGTGTTGGCCAAAAACTTCTAATTCAATAAAAAATATTTTGGTAAACTGGGAGTGGGCTCCCCAGTGTCCCACAGTGGCAAGGAGGGGGTTCTACAGCTGGCACGGGGATTAGGCACCCTGATATCAGCAAAAATTGTTTTAGAAATATCTGGAAAGTGACCAGAGGGTGGCGATAAAGGAATCCACTCACTAACTTTCTGCTGGCAAAAAAGAAAGTTAGCAAGTGTAGAAAAAGAAATCTAAAGTGTTAAAACACCCTGAAAAGCTGCATTGCATTCAGCCACTTAGGAATCCGTGAGGGAGTCCCCATGAACAAGATACATGCCTTGGTGTATCTTGACAGCTTCATTTTTGTGGGTTTTCAATTTTTAATGGAAAACAAGATGGTGGCTCACGACCAAGGATTTTTTCTCACAAAGAGGGATTCCAAATCTCACAAAGAAGGAATGCTCTCACAAGACTAAATCCTTCTTCATGAGATGAAATCCCCCTTTGCAAAAAAGACCTCTAGCCAAGAAATGGAATGTTCAGCAAATTCCCATAGGATATAATGGGAACTAAAACATTTAATAATGTTGCAACAGATTAATATTATTGTACAAAATTTTTACTGTCTGTTCTGTTACCAAAGTTCTTTATATCCTATAAAAATCAAGTAAAAATTGCACTCTATCTGGTCGCAAGGTGATGAGGAAAATCTGAAAAAAGGGTGTTTTTATTTTACTTTTTATCACTATCTGGATCTCAGAATCTTCGCATCCTACTGGGAAGAAACTTTCCACATCAAGAGATTTACATAGGACAGTGCATACCAAATTCTGTGCAAATCTATTGCTCAGTTGTAAAGTTATTAAAGTGCAAAATTTCAGGTTTAACATAGAAACTACTGCTCAATCCTAACTACAGAGGTGTTATCATGCCTCTATGTAAGCAATAATACCCAACAGGGTAGGCGATATTGTGCTTTACTGGACAGTCCAGGGGCATAATGAGGCCCAACGCTGCAGGTGGAAGGCCTTATAGCCCTTGGAAGGTCCAGTATAGCACAATATGACCCACCCTGGAGAGTATTATTGCGTTTAGAAAAGGGGCACTGTAAAACAAAATAAGTTTAATTAAAAATTTTAATAAAAAATTACTTTAAAATAACTTTTGCAATAAAATAGTTTCTCCACCTAAATGTAGTTGTGGTTGTCATAGTTACCTCAAACCACCTTCATCACGTGTCCAGCTTTAAATTCCCTTGTTTTTTCAATATGCATGGCAGTTGAACACTATGCCTGGTGCTGGGATGAATGGCAGAGCTATGGTGAGACTGGAAGTAATTCCATTAGTCTCACCAGCAGACTCCCAAGTTCATTTGATGATTTTGGTAGCCGCGACCTGGAAGTAATTGTCTACCCTTCCAACACTGGAGTGGCCGTATGATTTTGTTTCATATTTTTTTTGCACCATACCATAACATAGCATGGTGCTCGGGATGGCGATGCAAATGGCAATTTCACTGAAGACATTTATATTTATAAATGTGACAATGCTGCTGACCCATCGGCGCAGTGGTTGGATTTCCACTTGCGATGCCAGCGACCCGGGTTTGGGAATGGACCTGGTACTGAGGGTTGGCCAGGAGAGAGGGCTTGAGTGCTGGATGACTGCTCGCCTTCTCTCGGGGGCAGGGAAGTGACCTGGTGCTTGCTGACCCCTGGCAGAGGCTGGGGGCATGGCAACATGTGGGGTACCACTAACTAATGGGGTGTGGTGAACATTGGCATATGCCTTATGTTAGTGGCACACCACGCCCCCAGAGAGCAAGTGGGAAAAGAGCCCCATGGCCGACTGGATAATGATCACCAGCTCCAGCTGCCACGAGACCTCGAGCAGTGCATGGACCCTCCAGCAGCACCTGGGTCAAGAATTGTGCTGGCTGCTCCACGGTGCCTTCCCCTCAGAGGAGACCCACCTGGTGAAAGGTTATGTCTGGATTACCCAGGGGGCTGCAATATGGGGTGATGAGTGGCTGCATCGAGGCAGGGTGGCAGCGAGGGGCATAGGAAGGCCTGAAGGAGAGGCTGGCCCGGAGCTGGGGGAGAAGCAAAAAATAAATAAAAAAATGTGACCATCCCAGCCTGACAGAATATGGTTCTGTTGAGCAGTGGCCAAAGAGGAATGCTTTCTGAGATGTGTCAGCTTCAGCACAGTCAGTGGAAGGATGACAGAAGACAATGCTGTCAGTCGAGATTTGTGAAGAGGCTGAGGTGAGACAGGATTCATGATGCTGACAGCGCTAAGTTCAGTGCAATTTAGGGTTGTGTGAGGGGGTAATCAATAGACAGTGGCAGTTTTCTTGTACTTCAGAAGTGTCCCTTACAGTGTGGTTGAGAGAGAGAGAGAGAGAGAGAGAGGGGGATTTTTTTGTAGTGTGGCAGAATTGTCACAATGGGCAGCAAATGAATGTTGAGCATGGTAGGAGGACAGCATGGCTGAGTGGGGCCACAAGAGATATCATAGAGAAGTATCTTAGTGGATGGGTTCGGGGAGCAGTGGTGGAGCCGGAGCATATCAGGGAAAAACATTATTATAGTCAGTCGGGTCCCGGTTGGCGATCAGCTCCCCTCCTTTTTTTTTTAACTTAATATTTCTTACTGAGTCTTTAAATTGAAGAAATCAGAGGAGTAGGAGAGATCAGAAGAACGGCTGGAGGACTGAAGTCAGGTCTCAACTCTCATTAAGAGAGACAAATAAAGGGCTGGCATTATAAATTGAAAATTCCACTGGTAAGTTGATATTGGTGATGAGGTCGGTGGGGAGTGGCATTTTGTTGTCTGATAGATTCCCACCTTGCCTGGGCTATTGACCAATCAGAGCCCGGAACTTCTTTAGCCCATTTTCTAATATATATACAGTATAGTTAGGGTGAAAGGTAACTTCTATGTTAAACTCAAATATTTGAATGTCAATAACTTTGGAACCGTTCAACGGATTTGAATGAAATTTGGAATGCATAATATCTTCGGGTATGTCTTTTTACTGGCCAAATTTTGTGGGTATCCATTATGCAGTTTCTGAGATATACAGTGTTGAAACAACAGAGAAATCAGTGTTTTTTAACATTTCTTTGTCCACCTGGATCTCAGAAACGGCTTTAGGTTGTGGTCTGACTTTTCAAAGTAGAAAGCCTTTGCCTCACAGATGTCCCTTTTGAAGGTTTGCTGAAGAAAATATTTATCTATTCAAAAGTTATTAAACTTTAAAATTTCCCATTATAGCCTGTGGGGAAAAAATATATGCTCTGAAAGTGAAAGCAGATAAAAAGCCCCAAAAACCAGTTTCTTTGCCACTTCATAGCAAGAAAATGGTTAGGACGTTTGGGCCGGAATTTGCAGGGTGGCAAGCCCGTACCCCACAGATGTGCCCTTTGCTGATTTGGTGATAAAAATGGACTCTGGTTCCATAGTTACAGTGCTCTGAAGTTGTGAATGTTCCCATAGGATAATACTGTGGCAGTCATGGCGCCTTTCAATGACAATGTCTCGAAAACGGTTTGAGATACAGATTTTTTGCTAAGCACAGCTTAGTACAACTGTACTAAGTATGCATGGAGATGGCCAAGCCATGAATGCAACTGCGAAAATTTTTTTAAAATGTTCCTATGGTTCTTGAGATACTGCAACTTTTGCAACACAAAGGTTACCTGGAATGGCTCTAGGCGTGCGCTCTGTCTCTGTACCTATGGGTACAATTCCCGCATTTGGATAATGGGACTGCAGGGCCATACATTATGTAGAAGTGGGAGCGCAGGGCCCATAGGGACCTGTGCTTCCATATGAAGATGTGATATCATTAAAATATCATTTCCACATGAAAATCAAAGACAATTACAAAATGTAAGCATGGGTGCTGCACTCACACAGCCACATATGAGTAACATTATACTTTCTCAAAAAGAAGGGAAATTCTTTGCAAATAAACTTTGTTTATGCATCAGTTAGGGTTGTCATTAGAGTGACAAAGGTTTGGAAATTTGATGCTAGGATTACAAACCCCACCCCCCACCCTACCCCCACTTTCCACTCACCAACAGGCGTCGGGGTGTGCCTTGGGGTCGTCGAGCCTAACTCTCAACCCACTGTCCTATACTGTACCACTCAGCTTCCTTACAAATGGAATGGGGTGAAAGTTAGGGCCGACAACCCCAAGACACAACCCAATGCCTGTTGGTATGTGGAGAGTGGTGGTGGAGGGAAGGGTAGGTTTGGTAACCCTAACATCGAATTTCCAAACTTTTGTTGCTGTAATGACAACCCTAACTGATGCAATAACAAAGTTTTTTGCAATGAAAAAAAAAATATATATGTACACACAATGGCATCCCCCAAGATGAAACCCAATTCTGCAGCATTTTGCAGCACTCTGCAGAATGCTGTAGCAGATCTACTGAATAAAGCAATGTAATTTAAATGGCAATTAGTCCCTTTTGTCATGCAGGAAAATGTGACACTGCCAGGATGATGTGAATGCCACAGTTTCCTGCATGACAGAAGGGACTAATTGACATTGAGATTACATTGCTTTATCCTGTAGGTCTCCTGCAGCATACTGCACAGTGCTTTAAAAGTGGGTGTCATCCTTATATACAGATATATAATATCCACTCCAGACTCAGGGCTGGCTTCTCAAAACACTCTGATGGAGCAAAACCATCTGCAATTTCCCAAATGTTCTGCAGTTGCAGAAAAAAAGGGGAAATTGTGCTGAGTGGTATACACAAACCTTCCACAGCTGAGGAAAACATACACTGAGGACCGCAGAAAAAAATGCAGCTGCAGAAGTTTCTGAGGAAAAAAAACATTGAAAAGTATGATATATCCCTTTAAAGGCTATTCTCAGCCAGCGTTTTTTCACAGTTGCTGAAAAAATGTTGCAGACATGCTACATCACAGAGAGTGAGGCGTACCTCTCCCTGAGCAAAATGCAGCGTGCCAACAATTGAGATACAAATATAGCGGAGGTGCAGGCACCAAGCAACAGCAAACCAGTGGGTGTATAGTAATGTCAGCTGTTACAACAAAAATAGCACACATTTTCATTGAAAGGCAACAAACCACAAACACTAGACCCAGTGCAACCCATAAAGGAGCTCCACTGGCAGTAGAAGTAGAGCTGGTAACAGCCTGCAGTGAATGCTACTGAAGCAGGCATCATAAACATTCCAGAGAGAGACACAACCATCAGTTCCACCATCAGTTACAGACAGCCCCCTGTGGTGCATGGTTCTGCTGGTATCAGAGGTGTTGAAGTTGTCCGTTTTGAGAGACTGGCTGCTGGATTCTCTGTGAGTACTTTCTGCTGCATCTATGGCAAGACTGTCAAAGTCTGCTTCTCCATTTAATATGGATCACCTGTTGTGCCTGCTGATCCAAAAAAGCAGCACCAGCATCCATAATTCATAAAACAGCGTGCATGCGCGAAACCGGTCGGGGCTTGTGAGTTTGCCTTTTTCACTTTGTTATTGCCACAGGCATGTAATATACTGAAAGAAGCTGTTTTATGAATTACGGATGCTGGTGCTGCTTTTTTTTTGGATTCAAATTTCGTGATTGAGACTTGCACAGCTTCAGAACAGAGCTGCTTTTTGGACTTGAGTTGTGCCTGCTGAGCCTTTTGCTCAGCTGCAGATCCGTACTTGGGAATTTTCACCAGCTGCGGAAAAATGTTGCAAATTTTCATCACTTGTGGAATTTCGCAACTTGCCTGTTTTGCTATTTTCTGCAATTCTGGAAATTTTCTTTGTGAATATGGCGCAGCTGAATTTCTTTGGTACTACAAGCCATTTTTCCCCAACAACAGAATGTTTGGTTCTCTTTGAGAATCCAGCCGTCTGTCTTTATACAACCTTCCAGAATCTTTTGAACTCTGATCCGGATGCAAAAACAAATGCTTACAACTCTGACCGGATGCAAAAAAAAAATGCTTTTGTTCCGTTTTGTTTCACAGACATAATACCATATTTGGCTGATGAACACCTTCAATATATCATTGTTTAAAATCTCTAATGTTGATTCATCAGCTTATAATTTAGGCCTTCATGGGTCCTGAAAACTTCTACACTAGAACTATTCATTAGCAAAATAAAGTCTCATCTCTGCAAAACAAAATCATTTTTTTGCTGCTTCTGTGTTTTTGCTGGCTAACATGGCACCCTACAATCATTCTCTTAAGCTCTCGGATACATAAATCTCTTGATTCCCATGGGCTGGCAAAAAGCCACATATTCAATCAAAATCTTTAACACTTCCTAAATGTAACAGAGGAATGGTACAGCCAGACCAACAGCATTATTACTGAGTATCTTAAATTACGGTAGCTTTGGTATGGCTCATGAATGATGTGCTACTGGAGACAAGGTGGGAGAGGGGTAGAGATAACACAACACTAGGACTCCCCTACTGGTGGCTTTACCTTAAAATGTGAGATTTCCACACAGGTCCAGGCTATTAATAACCCCTTAATAGCATCTGTATTATAAGATTGTATGGAAATATAAACTACAAAATGTTTGTTCATTTTTTATTTTTGTTCAAGCATTTTGCATTTGATCATTCTTATGTTCCTACTTAGACAAAAAAATCTTAAAGTCTTTAAACACATATAAAAAGAATTTTGAATCACAGCACTGCGCTTTGTTTTTCATCTCCAAAACGTATTTAAAAAGTCACATTCTTAATGGATGTAGATTAATGTAATGGAAGATTGTCTGATCACTTTTTTATTGGAAGACAGGAAAAATACAAACAAGGCACTTCATTTTACATGTATAAAAATATTTAATAATAGCAGAGACAAAAGATATCAAGTATATTCAGAAAATGTAGGAAACAGTACTATGGTGATCGGTCAAGATAGTTGGTGCAATATTTCTATTAATATTCATGGAGTTACACATTTTCTACAATGGCGGGAATTTATTAGGAATTCTCTAATTCATGTCTTTAAATGTGATAGAAAATTATTTTTACATAATTGACTACCCTCCAATGTTCCTTCCCATGTCAGATATATATATCCTGATCTGCTCTGACCTACCTTTAATAAATAATCTAGCTTTGAGGAGCCTCAGAGTACACAAAGTTCCACTCTCCTCAGCAGCTACTGTTCTTTCTTTTCATATTTCTAAGACATTCCATGACACCAATACTGATACACACTAGACCACAGTAGTCGAGTGAATGTCTTTCAGATTCAGGGATGGAAAAGCCTGAGTTTTGAATGCAGATCCCATGCAGTCGAAGTCATATGCAGTTGGAATTAGCATGTAGCCTTCACAAATGCTGCTCAATGTTAAAATAGGTTATACAGATAGGAATCTAAGTACGCACTTGCCAACTATGTGCACAGTGAATGCCACCATAGGATCCTGCTATGTTATAGGCAGTATGTGTGATGAAACCTCAACTGAGATGGTATGGAACCGATGCCACTGAAAATAATGGTGTAAGTAATACCCATTAACCTCAACATAATTGAATCCACAGAATCCTTACCACCTTACTGTACAAGCACAATCATGGGCCTAACCAGCATCTTTATTAGTCAGGAAGAGCGCCACTATAGCTTATTGTGGCAGGGGAATCCTATAAGGTTAGGATGCTGCTTAGCTCACAACTGTCATTACTGCAAGACTGCATCATCATAAATCCATTACTTTTACTATATCATTGTTGAGAAAAGTATAGCATAAATAGACACATTGGAAATGGGAAAAATACTTACAGGAAATCTTAGCTATTGAAAAATTTCAGCAAAATACTATTCTGTGTCTCAGAAACACAATTATGACAACATAAACCAGCTTATACTACCCCTTTCTATTTATTATGAACCTAAAATACCTACTACAATCATTTCCTCTTGTGCATTTCCTGTGGGAGATATAGAACTTAAACCTATTGTGGAAAATACAAATTGGACAATATCACATTGGATTACAAACTGTGTACATTGTATCTAAACTCTGACCAGGCAACGTATACTGAACAAACAACATCAGACATGAAGCATCATCGTTTTTCACTTACAGTACTTTAGTTATTACTTATATCAGAAACATGCTAACTGGTTACCTTCCTCTGTAAGTCTTTGAAAGCAGGACTCTGAGCAACAACTTAACAATGCTTTGCAAAGGAAATTAGGAACCATTCATTGGCTTTATACTACATGATGCTCTTCCTTCCTTTGTATATACTGTATATATATATATATTTTTTTTAATAAAATCCATGACAGCCATCAAGCCCAGATCATAGCACCATGCATCATACAAGGAATTGGATTGCGGAGTTTACTAATGACTGGATGCACTAGAAAATGAAATAAAGGAAATAATTATAGTATCTTCTTGTCAGCAAGACATTTCTAGGCAAAAAAGTAGAAGTGCATGCTGTGCAGCACTAGGAATGGACAATCCTCCTTAAACGTTTCTGCCAGTAAGTATGCAATTATCAGGATAGCAGATTGTTTCAACAAAAATAGGCCTTTTAATCACAATGACCCAACCTGCCCTTGGTCTTGCTCAAATGTGAATGTGATTTGCAAGACTAAAAGGTGGCAATCAATTTTTAATTACCCAATATGTAGAGATAAAAGATAAAACAGGCAGATAAATCTAAAGGAACTGAGAGCCAGTTTTATTGTGGTTAATCCCTCAGAGGACCAGCGTTTTTAAAGTGCACAGCCTTCATGAAATAAAACACTCTCATCAGCTTTAAAGGAGAACTAAAGGAAGTCATGGTTGACTTGTGCAACCTTTGTGTCCTTCTGTCCATTGCTCTTACCTCTGCGATGTCTTCTTGTATTTTCTCCTGTAGAAGAAAAACAAAAATCAGGAAAAGTAGAAGTCCAATTGTTGACCTGCACTGGTTCAACAAATTCTACAGGGCTTAAGAGTAACACTTAAGTCAGTGCTGAGAAGGAAAATCTCAAATATAAAACTCAAGAGACATGGTTTATAAATGTACAAGCAGTTGCTGTATAGTGCCTGCCATTTTAACCATTCACAATCACTACTCTTAGCATTAAGTAAACCAGTTAACCACACCTCTCATCTGTCTCTGATTTTCATAGTGTGCCTGACTGTGCCTCAAAATAATCTGCTGTTCCTTCTAGAATTGGTGTTTCAATCACTGAATTGAATTATTAAATTATTAAAGTAGCAGGCTAGTTTTCCTCCAGAAAAAAAGCTTTTTACACTAAGTCAATTCTTCTAAGTCTCCTGAGTTACCACTGCCATTTTTAAGAATGTGTCTTTTGTATCTAAGACTTGAGATGGATAGTGAGGTAAATCATAAAAACCTACACATCTTTAAAACATTACATACACAAAAAAGACAACCTCTAAAAAACCTGAGAGTCCTCTGTTTATGATATGTGTCAGTGTTATCCATTTTATACCTTCCTTAAAATTATTGAAAATGTCCAAACTAATTTACTTACTGTGTCAGTTGGAGTGTGGAAATGTATTTACCTTATATACACATTCCCTTAAATGAAAACAAAGAGGGCTGTGTTCAACAGCAGTTTATGTGTTCTTTATATTCCCATCCCTCTATTATCTTCTGTAATAAAACTGTTACATGAAAAAATGTATATAATGTTGCTGGCTGAGCTTGTTATTGTTTGCTGAATACCCGCACTGACTTTTGGTCACATAGTATGAAAATTGAGGCTTAGACACTGAGCTCATTTTATATGTTAATACTTTCCAGGAGGCCAGTCTTACAGTTGTAAGAGTGCTTACACACATTCTTAGGTTATGAGAAAGAAGAAGTAAAGGTGAGTGGTTCTGATACCCCTTCAGTGTAAGAAATGCCCCTCTTATACAAATAAATGTGAACTATTTAGACGAACGAATACATTTTTGATTGAGGATAATCGATAAAATATTTAAAAATCCTCCACTGAATGTGACCATTTCTAGGGCATCTGCACATAGGACACTCTTTACAGAATAATATTGACTCACACACACAGGGGAAGGAGTACTTCAAGTGGTCAGGAATGCAGCCTTGATCTATAAAGAATTAACATACTCTAGATATTTTTTTATTTATTTATTTTTATTTATTTGATTATTGACCGGGTAAGTGCACTAGACAAATCCTGCCTATTTTCAGGCACGACCCGAGGGAGGGGGATACAGATGAATGCCAACTGACCTTGAACCAGATTAAGCTGTTAGTGGTATTTTTAGTGAATGAGGGAAATTTGGCTAAGACACCGGGGAGACTCCCCTACTTTTTTTTTGATAAGTGCCTTGGGATCTTTAACATCCAGCTGAACTGCCACCAATCAAGGCAGATGGGACCTTGGTTTAACGTCTCATCCGAAAGATGGCACCTCAGAAGTGCAGCATCCCTCTCGTGCTGCACAACAGTGTCAGTACTGGGATATTAACCCAAGTGCCAGATGTGGGAACTGAACCCACAGTCCTCTGATCTCTCAGCCTCAGAGGTGAGTGTGATAACTGCTGAGCCACTGACACTGACAGATAGGTACATAAGGAGGCATATTTTATTGGAATCTACTACCTAGCAGTATGGGGCAGTCATGTTAGACTGTATGACCTCTGTCTGCCTTCAGTTGCTATATTCATGTGATTCTAGTTCAAACAATGTGCACAACCAAAAGTATAACACTGACTGACATTATTTTGTTTGTCAAAAATAAGTTATTTTATGTTCTGTATTGTGAGTGTCTTTTGTTGTTCATCTGATGGCGTTGTTTAATCAATAACAGATATCATTAACTGCCCTTTGAGACAGGAGACATGTGGTAGGATTGGAGGATAGTGAATGTGGTTCCTGTACATAACAGTGGGAGTCAGGTGGGCTGGGAAACTACAGTATAGACTAATCTGTCTGATGACTATAGTGGGGAAGCTATTGGAGTCTATAATTAAGGAAAGGATAGTTGAGTTCCTGGAAGCCAATGGCCTGAAGGATTCCAGACAGCATGGATTTTCCAGCAGGAGAGTGTGCCAAATTAATCTGATTGAATTCTTTGACTGAGTGAAAAAGACCATGAATAGGGATCAGGCAGTTGGTGTATTTTACATAGACATCAGTAAAGCCTTTGACTTAGTCTCACATAACAGACTGATAAAGTTGAGTGACCTGGGGGTGAGGGTCAAGATTAGAGGTTGGATGAAAAACTGGTTGAGTGAGAGGACCCAGAGGGTGGATCTAAATAGATAAACTTCAGGGGGAAGGGAAGTCACAAATGGGGAGCCCAGGAATCCACTATTAGGACCAGTTTCCTTCAACATATTTATTTGTGATATAGGGGAAGGGAATAAGGAAACAATATGCCTCTTCACAGATGACAACAAGACCACTGGAAGAAGGAACATCAAGGAGGGGATGAGGGTCCATAAAGAAAGACCTGGAAGATCTGGAGAGGTGTCTGTGAGTGTGGCAGCTAAACTTTAATGTAAAAAATTGCAAGGTAATGCATATAGATGCCTAGAACCCATGAACGGAGCATAGCATGAATGGGGTGGTAATGCAGAGCACATCAGAGGAAAAGAACCTGCAGGTGTTAATAATGGAGAACAGGAAGATATCGTCACAATTTAGCAGGGCTGGGGGCAAGGCAAATCAGATGCTTGGGTGCATACGGAGAGATCACTAGCAGACAGAGAGAGGTAATACAGCTCTTGTATACATCCCTGGTTCACCCTCACTTCTACTATTGTGTGCAATTTTGGAGCCCACACTTGAAAAAGGACAGGGACAGGTTGGAGGTAGTGCAGAGACAAGCCAACAAAATTATACAGGGGCAACAAGGGAGGCCAAATGAAAGGCCCTTGAACGATATAGATGTACTCGCTGAAGGACAGAAGAAACAAGTGCTTCATGGATGAGGCATCCAGTTAGAACTTCAAAGAAACATAGAAACATAGACTTTGACAGCAGATAAGGACCACTTGGCCCACTCAGTCTGCCCATTTCCCTACCTATTGGATAAGCTGCAGATTCTAGTTAACCAACAGCCTACTTCCTGCAACCCCCCACTATAACTGCCTTATGTCTGTCCCATGTATGTTTGAATTCCCCCACTGTTTTAGACCCCACAACCTTTCCAGGAAGGCGGTTCCATGAATCCACCACTCTCTCCGTGAAAAAGAATTTCCTCACATTACCCCTGAGCCGTCCCCCCTCTAACTTTAAATTGTGCCCCCTTGTTCTTACACATCTCTTTTTCTGAAAGATGCTACCCTCCTGGACTTTGTTGATTCCCTTGAGGTACTTAAAAGTTTCTATCATGTCCCCCCTGTCCCTCCTTTCATCAAGGGTATACATATTAAGCTCTCTCAGTCTCTCTTCATATGGTTTCTGATGTAGACCCTGCACCATTTTAGTTGCCCTCCTCTGGACTGCTTCCATCCTGTCTATGTCCTTGCGTAGATGAGGTCTCCAAAACTGCACACAGTACTCCAGATGGGGTCTCACCAACTGTCTGTACAGAGGGATAACCACTTCCCTTTTTCTACTTATGATGCCCCTCCCTATGCATTCCAGTATCCCTCTGGCTCTCCTTACTGACTTCTCACATTGCTTACCCACCTTTAGGTCATCTGATATGACTACACCCAGATCCCTTTCCATTGTTGTTGTTGTTGTTAGTACCTCCCCTGCTATTGTGTACTCTTCTCCTGGATTTGTATTTCCCAGTTGCATTACTTTGCACTTCTTTGCATTGAATCTAAGTTGCCATATGTCTGACCATTCCTCCAACCTTGCCAAGTCCCCTTCTCATCCTTTCTACCCCCCTCTTGTGTATCAACTCTGTTACAGATCTTTGTGTCATCTGCAAAGAGGCATACCTTTCCTTCCAGACCCTCTGCAATGTCACCTATAAAGATGTTAAAGAGGACTGGACCCAGTACTAAGCCCTGAGGTACTCCATTAGTAACCCCCCTTTCTTCAGAATGTGTTTCATTCACTATTACCTTATATGTCCTGTTGTGCAGCCAGTTTGCTATCCAAGCTAACACCCTGGGACCCACTCACAGGCTGGCTAACTTGATCATTAATCTTTTGTGCGGGACTGTGTCAAATGCCTTGCTAAAGTCTAGGTAGGCCATATCCACAGCCCCTCCCCTGGTCTATTACTTTGGTCACCCAGTCAAAGAAATCTATTAGATTCATCTGACATGACCTTCTTGCTGTGAATCCATGCTGCTTTGGGTCCTGTGCCCCGCTGGCCTCTAGGTGCAGAACAATTCTTTCTTTCAGAAGTGATTCCATCATTTTCCCCACCACTGAGGTCAAACTAACAGGTCTGTAGTTTCCTGCTTCTGCCTTGCTCCCACTTTTGTGAAGGAGAATCACATCTGCCCTCCTCCATTCCTCAGGCACCACCCTATCTTCCCATGATTTGTTAAAAAGTGTGGTTAGTGGTGTCACTAGGCCCTCCCTTAACTCTTTTAGGATTCTAGGGTGAATCCCATCAGGCCCCATTGCTTTGTCCACCTTGAGTTTTAGGAGTCCTTTCAGGACACTTTCTTCTGTAAATGGACTGGTGTCAACCCCACTACCCAGAGTGATTCTATTGTTTGGTTTAGGTAACTCCTCCTCTTCTTCTTTTGTGAATACTAAGCAAAAGTATTCATTCAGTATCTCTGCCTTTTCACTGTCTCCCTCTGCCCACCTCCCCTCTCCTTTATTAATCTTCAGTATCCCTCCCTTAACCTTTCTATGCTCCCTAATGTACCTATAAAAGGTTTTATCCCCCTTCATAACTGAGTTGTCTACTTTTTCTTCGGTTTGGGCCTTTGCTTTTCTGCCTGCCTTTCCCACTTCTTTCTGCTTTAATTGATACAGTTCCCTGTCGTGCTCCTTCTGTGATTCCTTATACTTTTTGAATGCAGCCTTTTTTCTCCTTAACCTTCCCTGACACCTCTTTTGAGAACCATAGTGGTTTTTTATTCCACTTTGTTTTCTTTGTTTCGCACAAAGGCTTCACACAAATTTCGACATCAGCAAGGCTTTCAACTTGGTGCCTCACAGATGCTTGCTAAAGAAGATGGAGGGTCTGGGTACAGCTAATGTCATAGTAAACTGGGTAGGTAACTGGCTGAAGTGGAGGCAGCACAGAGTTATAATCAATGGGGTCAGATCAGAAGAGAGAAAGGCCATGAGCAGGGTACCACAGGGATCTGTCCTGGCCCTCTTCAATTTGTTCATTAGTGGCACTGGTGAGGGAATCCAGGGTAGGATATGTCTCTTTACAGATGACATTAAGGTCTGTGGGAGGATTAATAGTAATGAGGGAATTGGGGAAGTGCAGTGTGACTTACAAAACATAGAGGGGTGGTCTAAGGTTTGGTAGCTAAAACTGAACACCAAAAAGTGCAAGGTAATACACCTAGGGGAACAAGAACCCCAGGACAGAGTATTGGATGAGTGGGAAGAGACTTAGCACTACGGCTGAGGAATGGGACCTTGGGGTCATCATCACTGACTCCCTCAAACAATCAAGTCAGTGCAACAAGACATAGAGCACAGTGAGAGTTCTCCATCAGAATATCAACAACAATGCTGTCGACATCCTGAACAGTGATGGGAACATAGAAACATAGAGGTTGATGGCAGATAAGGACCGCAAGTCCCATCCAGTCTGCCCAGTGCTGACTGTCGGCATTGTTCCCTTTGGAACAAAGTAGTGTTTACCAGGAGGCTTCACCCCACACACCCCCATCTCTAAATAACCTACTCCAAGTTGAAGCTGGTTCAGGGTGGGGGGGGGCAAAACACCGGGAGTAGGAGTGTTGACAAACAGCGCACCATTACAGCGACCTGGTGAGATTTGTCCCAGTGGTGGTCTTCACTGTTATGATGTTATTGTGGTGGTATTCTACCCATAATTAGTAGGATGTTGGGATGTATCAGGAAGGGGTACTGATAGCAGAAGGGAAGAGGTGATACTTCTCCTATATTTATTTATTTATTTTATTTATTGAATACAATCGGAATTATAATCCTTTGAGTCACAGACTCTTTTGCAAAGGCTCCATGTCGGTTACATGGGGTGGAGGGTAAACAAATACAGTCATAGATGAACATAAACAGGCAGTATTTACAGTATCAGTACTGACAGAGCAGTCCAGGCTTGAACTTGACAGTATTTACAGTATCAGTACTGACAGAGCAGTCCAGGCTTGAACTTATTATAGATCCTTAGTGAATTTACAACTGGAGTACTGAGCCCAGTTCTGGTGTCCTCACCTCAGGAAGGATAGAGATAGGCTGGAGATGATGCAGCAAAAGGTAATAAAAATGATTCAAGGCCATGAGTGAATCAAGGCTGGGAGTGGATTGGAGTACACCAGCCACCACGAATAGAAGGGAGATGATGATTCGGGACGCATTCCAGGATAGCTTCCTAATGCAAATGGTCAGCGAGACAACCAGGTTAGGGAACACCCTAGACCTCATGCTGGCAAATAGGGAGTTTGTTAGGGAGCTGGGGGTGGAAGAACCACTGGCAGGGATTGACCACCACTCAGTGTGGTTCACGTTGAAATTGGGTAAGGAGGGAATAGAAACAGGTATAAGAGCGTTGGACTTCAGGAAGGCCAACTTAGGAAGGATGGGGGAGGTAGTTAAAGGGTATCTAGCCAGAATCCAAACTAATATGGACACTAAACAAAGGTGGGAGGTCATAAAACTAGGGATTGAGGGGGCCACCAAAACCTGCATCAGGGTCCAGAGTAAGAGTGCTAGGGCCAAGAAACCCAGCTGGTTGAGCAAGGGGGGCATGGAGAAAGTAAGAAATAAAAGAGACACCTTTAGGAGGTTCAAAAAAACAGGGAGAGGGAAGAGTAGAGAGGATTACCTGAAGGAATCAAAGGAGATGACAAAGGCAGTAAAGGCAGCCAAGGTGTCTAAGGAGATCATTCTGGCGCAAGGCATCAAGAAGGGGGAGAAGGAATTCTTCAGGTACATCAGGGAGAAAAGGACTTGTAGGGACAAAATATTAAGGATTAAGAGGGATGGGGTGGGTGGAAACGGGGCAGAGCATGCAGAAGCACTTAATGAATACTTCTGCTCAGCGTTTACTAAGGAGAAAGGAGGGGTGCTACCAAGGGGGAGCCGGAGGGCAGGCTCAGGGGGAGGAGGGGACAGATGGGGGAATCACAGAGGGCAGGGTACTGGAGGGCCTGAGGGCACTGAGGGTGGACAAGGTGCCAGGGCCAGATGGCATTCACCTCCGGGTACTGAGAGAGTTGGCAGAAATCCTGATGGGACCCTTGGCAGACCAGTTCAATGCCTCCCTGCTCTCAGGAAGTGTACCTCAGGATTGCAGGATGGCTCACATGGTACTCCTACAAAACAGTGGTCCCAAAGACGAACCGGGAAACTACAGGCCAGTAAGCCTCACATCCATTGTGGGAAAACTGTTGGAGACAATCCTGAAGGAGAGGCTGATGTCCCTTCTGGAGACCAGTGGGCTGCAGGACATTAGGCAGTATTGGTTTGTCATGGGCAGATCCTGTCAGACCAACCTGGTGGATTAGTATGACTGGGTGACTAGACAGTTGGACAAAGGCCATGCAGTGAATGTTCTGTTTCTGGACTTCATTAAGGCATTTGACTCAGTGCCACATGGAAGGCTGGGTAGTAAGCTGGCAGGTACAGGTGCAGGAGTGAAAATGGTGGAAAGGGTAGTAAACTGGTTACAGGGAAGGCAGCAGAGGGTGGTGGTGGGAGGGGAACTCTCATCTCTGAGGGCAGTGACAAATGGAGTAGCGCAGGGATCAGTGTTGGGACCAGTGTTGTTTGGGTTGCTCATATCAGACATCTCAATGGGTATCAAGAGCAAGATCAGTTTGTTTGCAAATGACACCAAGATGGGAGCAGTAGTGGTTGACCTAGGAGGGTGGCATGGGTTGCAGGATGATCTGGGACCGTAGGGTAGTTCAATGTCAAAAGTGCAAGATGCTACATTTTGGGACAAAAATCCAAGAAGGAGCTACCAGCTTTGGGGGTTATAGCTAGCCATGACCGAGGAGGAGAAGGATCTGGGGGTGATTATAGCGGGCTCAATGAACAACTCAGCACAATGCAGGAAGGCAGCTGCAAAGGCCACAAAATGCTGGGTTGTACTGCCAGAGGCATATCTTCAAGGAGAGGGGAGGTGATCCTGCCGTTGTATAGGTCACTGGTTAGGCCACACCTGGAGTACTGCATGCAGTAATGGTGCCCATACCTGAAGAGGGACATTAAGTTACTGGAGGGGGTGCAGCACAGGGCAAAAAAGATGATCTACTGACTAGGGGACAGACCCTACATAAGCAGGCTGAGGGAGTCGAACATGTACTCACTGGAGGGGAGGAGAGACGAGGGGATATAATTGAAACCTTCAAGTGCATGACGGGAATAAACAAGATAGGCATGGAGGGACTATTCAAGATAAGAGGGTTAGGGACACTCGAGTTCACAATCTCAGACTGGAGGGGGGAAGGTTCAGGAGAGAAATGAGCAGGCACTTTTTTATGGAGAGAGTGGTGTCAGTGGAAACATTGCCTGCAGAAGTGGTATCCTGTAGAACAATGGACTGCTTCAAAAGGGGATGGGATATGGTAAGAGGGAGAGTCAGGGAGGGGAGGGGCAGTTGCAGTATAAGGGTTGCTAGCTGCACACTCGAGCAGACTCAATAGACAATAAGGCCTTCATCTGCTGGCAAATTCGTATGTTCATATGTAACATGACAAGTCCTATGAGGAGTGCCTCATGTCGCTGAACATGCACTCACTGAAGATCAGAGGGGAGAGGGGGAAATATAATAAAGTCCTTCAAGCTCCTAAAAGGAATTATAAAGGTGAACTGCAGGAAACTATTAAGCTTGAATACTTGCTCATGTTCATGTGCACATGAGTGGAAACTGACAGAAGAGAGGTTCAAGAGGGATATGAAGATATATTATTTTACAGAAAAGGTGGTGGAACTGTGGAACAGTCTGCCAGCTGAAGTGGTCGGTGCTAAAACTATTGACAGTTTCAAACATAGAGGGTATAGTGGTCACTTGGGGTGACAGAAACTGGAAGAAGAATGAGGGAAGGATGTGGAAGGCTAGGATCCTCAAGGAACAGTAGGTATTAGGGCTAAATAGTGAACTCAGGCAGATTGGATGAACCATTGGTCTTTTTTGGTCATCACTGTCTATGTCTCTAACAAAGCAGATGGCAGTAAGTTGTTCATAATAAGTGGTAACATGGGTACCAGGTGTGACTCCTTGAAACTGGGGGGGAAGGGGTCATGAAGGATGCCAGAAGTACATTTTTAGAGAAATGGTAGTCACTGACTGGAACAAGCCTCCAGAGGAGGTCATCAAGGCCGAATCAGTGGGAGGGTTCAAAAGGAAATTGGACAGATATGTGGGAATAATGTGTAAGGGACAGAACTGGGGGTGGGGTCGAGAGGACTGACAAATGCACAGTCCCAAAATTAGACAGGCTTAGGTAAATTGGATGGGATGCCAGGTCTTTATCTGCTGTCATTTTCTGTGTGTCCATATTTTTATTTATCACAGTGAGAATGTCATGACCTTTATTTAATTCAAAGTGAAAGGTCTTATTCCAAATCTAGAACCTTATGTCCTAGGCACTGGTTCTCTATCTTCTTCTTATGGAGGCAGTGTAATCTAGTGATTAAAATGCTGGTGGTGGCCTGGGAAGCTTGTTTCCTCTTGAGGAGTAGCGCATGCACACGGTGCACTGCACTGTGTGAGGCCAACAGAGGCTTGAACTAACAATGGGGTGGAGGGTGGACACTGAGAGAAAACTGGGGTACAAAGCCTGCCTGCCATCATTATGGATGCTGGCACACTCTGGCTTCACACCACACAGCTTTCTATCTAACCATATCCTTGCATCGGGAGAAGGACTGTGCTCCCTCCCAGACACAGCCACATGAGGCAAAGCTACAGGGTATTCAACAGCAGGACTGTGGCAGTTACAGCTTGATAGTTTCTGGGCAGTAGCCACAAAATGGCCACCATGTGCAAGCAGTTGGATACAAAGGCTATATTAGAAATGTTGATCTGTGAACCTGGATACCCAGCTTAGAATCTTACCTTTGCCACTTAACCACCTCTCTCTCTCATATCCTTTCAAGCCATGCCTATCATTGTTTGATCATATTTAGTCACCCTATGCTCACCTGCTGACTGACACAACTGTCCCCAGCTCATAAAGCACACTGGGATATAATGTGTATGCCAGGCACTATATAAAACACTGTTCCTTCCTTTATTTAGAGAACCCTTTGTCACACTGTCAACATTAACAGTTCCATGAGCAGTTAGCTGGCTCAGTTGCTTGCTGCTAGTAGTCTGCACTACATTCTGGGTGGCCTAGGTTCATGATCTGACTTGAGTGTCCTGCTCTGGGACTGGCAAGGGTATATAGTGCTCATCATGGAGGTAAGAAGCCCATCAACAAGGGAGGGAAGGAGGAGGCTGCCCAACAGCTGTGTCTCTCTCCCTCCACACACATAAAGGTACCATGAAGGGGTGATGAGGCTGGCAGCAGAGGCAGATGCCTGGACAAGATACGGAGAGGGGAAGACAGAGAAAATGTGAGACAAAAATATGTGGCCTGTGGTTGTGCAGGTGGTGAGTGCTCTAATCCATCAGGATATCTGAAGGCTCAGATACTGTAGTGAAATATTTGAACTACAGTATCTGATCTGCTAGACTGGATAATGGATTTAGGTACTGCGGCAGATAGTTCAAATTATCTGAACTATCTGAAGCAAAACAGGTAGTATTCATACAACCCTAGTCTGACCCATAAAAAAGAGACCATCCCTTGGCACAGTGCATCCTTGATCTAATGTCCCTAGTGATAAAGCACCCCAACCAGGATATTTAGACTGCACCAGGCAGTGGCGCAAGCCTGGGTGCAGTGCAACTGTGATGTGCCAGGGCCAGGTCCAGGTGATATTCAACGGTGCTGTGCCATGGTGCAGCACTGTTGAATATGGCATGGGCAGCACACACACTGTGCATGACACAGTGGCACTGCACTGGCACAAGCCACTGATAGGGAGCACAGGGATGCGCCAGCGCAAGTGCAGTTGCGTTAGGGGCATCACCTGTGATATTCAGCAAGGGGCATGCAAATGAGGTCATAATATATGCAAGGTGCAAATGGGACCATTTGCATGTCATTATGGCTCCATTTGCATGCCTTGCACAGGGCAGGCTGGTGACTTGCGCCTGGTGACCTGCACAGCATGACATGTGCTGTGGGGATCCAAGAGCATCCCCCAACCCATAGCCGTGATTACGATGTAAATGTATCTAAAGATAGCCCTGGTAGTCTGGTGGCCCCCCAGTCCCTGATTCCCCAATGTGTTTGCCACATGTTGATCCCTGGTGGTCTATTGGTTCCCCCTTCCACCCGAGTACCCGATGCCCAAATATATGCCAATAGGACCACCCTGGTGGTCTGGTGGAAACCCCGCCCATTGCCGCGATCATGGAACCATCCCATATTGTAATGCCCTAGTGATCCAGTGGCACCCCTTCCCCACCCACCACACAGGACCCTTGCCACCCGCTCCCCCATCATCGGCGGGTGGCTCTCACCCACACACACCACCTGGCCGCCTGCAGAATGACAGGTACAGTATGGGCTGTAAGCCCATTGGTCCCAGTGTGGACCAATGGGCTTGAGGGCATACTATGCTAGACAGTCCTAGACCTGAATGACTCCAGTCATATATTTGGGACCGTACAGTATGCCCTGCAAGCCCATTGGTCCACACTGGCGACCAATGGGCTTACATCATACTGTACCTGTATCATCGGCGGGTGGCCGGGCGGTGTGCGGCGAGATGCAGCCACCCGCGATGGCAGAGGCAGGAAGGCAAGGGGCTCTGTGGTGGAGTGGAGTGGGAGTGCCACTGGATCACCCAAGACTATTGATATGGGATGGTTCTAGACTCGCAGCAATGGGCAGGAGATTCACCAGACCACCAGGGATGCATATAGCATACATCAGGGCATCAGGGACTCGGGTGGGAGGGAGACCACTAGACCATCAGGAATCGACATGTTGCATACTCATCAGGAAATCAGGGACTGGGGGAGCTACTAGACTACCAGGGCTAGCTTTAGAGATATTTACTGCACGATCGTAGCTTCGGGTGGGGGTCCACTAGACTGCCAGGGATGTGTGTGCCTGCGGACGGTGTTCTGGGCGGGCGGGTAGCTACCCATGGCTGGGCTGCTCTGTTGAGCCCTGCAGTACAGCAGCCCACCTGTGGGTGGCCTGGAGTTGCTCCTACTCTGCAGGGGCTCAACTTTGAGCCCCCCTATGTGGCGCAGTGCAGGGGTGTGACAGCATATCCACCGCATATCCCAGGCTGAATATCAGGATGTGCCACATATGCATGGGCACGCCCCCTGCATCTGCACTGCATACATTATCATTGTGCCTTGGCGCATTAGGATTTGCACTGTGCCAGACAGCCTTCTAAATATCCCACTGGGGTGCAATGCGGGGTTGCACCAGGCGCAACCCCTTTGAATATCCAGGCCCCCGTTTATATGCAGACATTCTTTAAGGCTCTGTGCATTTTTGAATGGGAATCTGTGGTTGTACTTGCTTGTATATACAACCAAAAATATAGATCCCATCTTGAGGGTCTGTTTGATTAATGATCAGTTGAAATGGTTTTAAAATGTACGTTTTGCCCACCATGAGGACAACCAGGTCTTATCTATTATAAATAATGTATGGCCATTTCTACATTAGAAATGTTATTTTATTGCATCTCTTATTTCTCCTCAGACTTTTACAGACCAGCTGGCATAGTATTGGGTCAGTGCTGATGTCATTTAAGTAAGAATTACATAATTTTCCTCAATATCCTGACAGCTTAGTACACACACAGTGTATCAGATTGTAAAATAAAAGCAAATGAATAAATAAACTGGCAAAAATCAGTCTTTGCTTTGAACTGTCTTATGAACACTTTTATTAATGGAAATATACAAGTGAAATAACATGGGGACATATTTAGTAAGGACCCTTAGCTGATCACCAATACTCAGGGCACAGTATTATCCTCCCCCCCCAAAAAAAAACCCCAAAAACAGGAAAAACAAGCAAATCTGTCAGGCTTTTTTTTTTTTATGTAAAGTTTGATTTCGTTTGTTTCCTTCCAGTCCTGAAAGCAGCCATAAAATGTTGTCTTAATTAATTCCTTTCATTTCACCCCCGCTGAGGTTCAATAACATTCACAGAATGTGTACTACGTCCTATAACTCTCCAAAGTGTATAATCTCACAGAAATGCACACTCTACCCTATCACTCCCTTGCAGCTATTACAAAACATGCCCACACACCTCTCCCAAGTGTCTTACGTTACCTTGCACCACTCTTCTATGTACCCTTTCTCCCACACACCTCTTGTAATTTATACTCAGCACTACATCTGCCTACATTTTGTATGTCTATACCACTATACGATTTGCATGCTTCCCTAAATCTGTGCCCTCACCCTTGAAACCATTTTACCAGTTTCACTCCTGCTCTACACCTCTCCCAGAATTTGCACTTAACCCTTACACTTCTCCCAAAATTGGTACTCATACCCTGCCCCTACATTTGTATCAATTCCTGACTTCTCCAAGAGCTGTGCCCATCTGCACACATCCCAAATGTATACCCACAACACATACTGTATCTCCAAACATTCTTATGCCTACCTCACAACTCCCACAATTTGTATCTTCCCTGCACTACTCCCCATATCTACAACCTTCCACAAATGTGTACCCCTATAGATCACAAACTCTGCAATCTACTAAAGTCTTTCTCCTATCCCTACACTTTTCACGTTTTTTCCCATCCCCTCTCCCCACAATTTGCAGCCCTTCTACTGTACCCCTCCCAAAATTCATACCACAATCCATACACCTTCCTAAATTATTTTCCTCATGTCCTACACCAACAGTAACATTTTAGTGGAAGGGGTAAATGTAAAAATAATGGGAATGGTACAAGAAGACGTGTGGGAAAGATGAATAAACTTGTAACATTAGAAGGGGTGCAGGGTAAATTAAAAATTATGAAGAGGCGAGGGCAAAATACATGTTTTGGAAGGGTTGCAAGGGCAGGGTACAAATTCTGGGAGGAGAAGAATCCTTTACAGAGCAGATGCACAGTGTTCAGTATTGTGATACAACTTTAGCAAAAGGGATGATTCAGAATAGCACACAAAAGCAGAGAGCTGCAGGATAATGCATTTAGAGTTAGTCAGAAAAATGGAAGATGACATTTACATGATCACGGCTGGCCCGGTGGCACTGAGGGTTGAGGTACTGGATGCCACACCTCACATCACACTGGTGACCCAGGTTTGGGAGCAAGCTCAGGGCTGCTGGGGGTTGGGGGAGGAGAGGATTGAGTGTCCAATGGACTGCTCTCCTGTCCTGGGGTGGGCTCCTGGGGATTCCCCTCCTGGTAGCAGCTCCTAGTAGAGGATGGGGGCACCACACACCAGGGTGGGGACAGCCAATGGGGACTGGTATTGGCAGGCATCTTCAGGAGGGGTTGGGAGCACACCCTCCATGTGCTGACATCATTGCATCTTTACACCATGGGGGTGGAACTAAGGAAAGATACCTGGCTTCCAATAGGTGTAGGTGTATCCAGTGGGTGGCCCCCATGCTCAACGCTGGGTCATCCCTGCCACACTTCCAGTGCTCCCTTCAAGTCCCTGGTTGCTCCACTAGATTTCAGATAGAGCACAAGGAGGAGTCGGCAGTCCTGCCCCAGGGGGCTCAGTGCTGGGAGGATTGGGCAGCTAGGTGATGCGGAGAAGCAGACTGGCTCATACCAGAGAGTGGAGTGCTGAAGGCTTTAGATGGGTGGGAGCAGGCCACACCAAGAGACCACACTGGAGAGTCTGGGGTAAGCCAGTGAATAAAGAAAGTTTACAAAAAAAAATTGAAAACATTTACATGACCTGATGCATTTGGGCACGCAACCCTTTCTCTTGTTTAATATTGTCTAAACCATTTACTGAATAGCCTATGAAAATTATTGAATATTTATATGTGGTGTTTTAATGATAAAATTCAGTGGACAAAGGACTTTGGACTATTGAAATCAAAGACTGAAATGTTGCCATTTTACTGTGTGATGTACACACTGTGTGTGCATACTGAACTGAGAGGACCATGAGGAAAATGATGTAATTCCTTCTTAAATTACATCAGCTGTCACTTAAGATGCCACCAGCAGGTTGGAAAAACTCTTTGGGGATTTTCTGTGGAAACAAAAATAATAGAGAAATTAAAATATTATTTATACATGAGAAAAGGTAATCCTTGCATTTTATTTGTAATAAATAATGCCTGGCTTTCCTTGTATTAGGGAACAGAATTAATTTATAAAACATATTTGCAGCTGATCTTTAATTTTGTGTTTGAAATTGTTATAAAAACGTACTTGAAACACTCCTTGAAATACAAAAAGCTGCAATGAAAAAAATTAATAGCATGGCACCTCAATGACGACAAGCTGCTTAATGTTACTCAATATTGCAAAAAAGGAAATTTGGTTCTAGTACTTGTTAATATAACTGTAAGCACCTTTAGTTGCTGAGAGGCCCCATGGGCACATGAAGTTGTGGGTCATGATGAATTTCTATTTGTCACATGAAGGTCTGCTATAGTAGCAGTTTTCATGTAAGAAACATATTGTGCCTGGGAAACTCAGATTGAGGACCAAAGACAATCTCCCTGGCTCTAAGCCCATGAAAGCTAGGTGTTTTTCAGAGGTAACATGCTCAGACCCTGGGGAAGACAACTCACCACCCAGCAAATATAAAATGTTATGGCCCTTCCCTTAATACACTGCACATGGTAACAATGCAATATACAGAATCAGATATTTGATCTATTAGGCATGGCAGTGTATGAGTCATTGGGAAATGTACCCATGGAAACACAGAATCCCAGAACAAGATGGCAGAAAAAGGCCTGCTGCCCCATCCAGTCTGGCCAACTCTTCTTATTTCTTGTGTGATGGTCCAAGAGATCATCTTTTTTGTCTTTTTCCCTCTGCCATTGGACCCCTTCCTGCCCTTATCAGGCCCTTGTGCTGGTTCACCCATATCAGAATCCACTCACTGTTTTGGCACAGACTACCTCCTCCGGCAATCTCTTCCGCCTGTCCTCTAGCACTGCCTGTAAAAAAGTACTTGTGGACATCCCTTCTGAGTATACCTCCAGACAGCTTTAGTGTATTCCCCCTTGTGTTTGTACTTAGGGTGAACAATTCATTGAATTTTACCTCGTTAAACCCATGGAGATATTTGTATACTTCTGTTATGTTCTTCCTCCCATCCCCATGTGGTGGTGCGTCACAAGGTACAGACAAGTGACTTAACCACATGAGATGTGGGTAATCCCCGAGTTACTCACATGCTGGAGTACTTTAGGGAAAGGAAACATTGTTCAACCACGAGTAGCACACTTAGCCAAAGCTTGTTTCCAGATGTGACCCGGGAGCACAAGAAAGTTAAATGACTTGCTCAGGATCACACAGTATGCACCTAGGCAGCTGTGGCATTCAGGTCTCCAGATTTGCAACTCAGAGCCTTAACCCACTGCACTATGCTGCCTCCTTTTTGGTGATTATACAATGGACCGATATGTAAAATTTAAAAATGTGTTGAATTATGTTTTGTTTTGTATAACTCCCCATCCACAGCTGTGGGTTATTGCAAGATTTATCCAAAGATAAAGTCCTTAGCTGACCAATCAGGTTACAGGATGTATTATGTCTACTGTATAATTGCTGGTAATCTGCTACTCTGTAAACACACGGGCAGGAACAACTTAAGAGAAACCTCTGAGTGGCACAATATTTTATCTAATTGCATCTTCCTAAAACCACTTAAGTTGATGGATTTTGGGTTCTGAGGAAAATTATGGGGAGATTCTCATGCACTAGGGTTGGTAAATTAGCTTGTTAACACAAATAGCAAACAACCAGTGTTCTGACCTTGGAAGCATCATGTTCAACACAACTGACCAAGGCCTTTTGTTTTGAGCATACAAAAGTGGTGCCATGTTTATTCATTTATAAAGCTTATTTGGAGGAACACAGAATTCATTTGTGAGTTTTTGATACTGTTGATCATTACTTTAGGTCCAACTGGCCAAAATTGAAGATTATAAAAATGATACAACATTCAGCTGCAAAATAAGATGAATTTTGATTTTCAGGAGACCTGCCTTTTTGATTGGCTAAGCAAAGTTATTTATAATGACATCAGTAAATTGCCTAAGTCGTCCTATTGCCCTTGAAGATGTCACCATAACCCCTTGATGGAATTAAAGCTTGTAAATCAATGACTGCCATTCTATTATGAGTAGCTTTGGAATCTTACCATATCAGCATTTACATAATTTGTGTCACTTTCATTCCACTGCCTCATTCTAGCAGTGATGCACATAGTTAATAATGGCAGGCACTATATCAGTGCTTATGCCATTTGGTTCCAAAGTGGTGCTTCCATTTGGAACCATATAAAGATAATAAATTAGTTTACTACAAAGTGCTGGTCAAATGAACACAACAGTAGTAGTATTTACAAATCATCTTCTACAAAACTACAATTTTTCATGTTAAATGCAGTTACACTTTCTGACAGGTGTTACTGTTAGAATGACACAGCGGCATCCACCGGAATCAAGCACAGGGCCACGCAAAGTTCTGCAAAATGTTGTAGAACTCTGCAGAAAGGTGTGCAATTTGATTGCAGTTAACTTCTTTTGGGTATCACTAAGGAATGCTGAAACTCGGAATCCCGACACCCAAGATCCCAAGCTCGATATCCCAACAGTGCACTTCCCTGATGGATAGCCAGCCTGATGGTGGAAAGCCTAACTCCCAAACTTGCACTGACCCACAGTTGGTTATCCTAATTTAGGATGGGGAGGGGGCAGAGCCTCCCATTCACTCATAAAAATGCCCTAGTTGCAGTGTCGGGCTTTCCAGCGTCAGGCTGACGATCTGTCGAGGAACTGCATTGTCAAGATGTTGGGCATGGTATCCTGGGTGTTGGGATCCCAAGTGTTGGCATTCTATAGTAGATCTCTCCTTTTGTCATGCAGTAATCTATGAAATTTTTTTCAGTGCACTTCATTCTGGAGGACACCACTGAACTTATGGGTGGGGGGGCTAGGAGTTTCTTTTATTAATTTAAGAGTGTCTCCTTTTGCATCCTTGGGGCCCAAGAACTGCTCACCTTCAGTTCAAAATTCTCTTCTCTTAAGAATGCATGAGGCAAGATTCTTATACACATAACAGACTTTTGTTGCACCGTATAAACTTATAAACAAATGCTACAGCAGACATAAAAATAGAGGTTGGGAGATATAATAAGGTACAGAAAATGCAACCTAAAATGGGTATATGTAACATTGTTGCAGTAATAGGAACTGCTGCTTTAATGTTTTATAATTTTTTGCTTCATCTATCAGTCTTTTAAATATTGCACAGTCAGTCCTTATTCCACTGTCTGTTTCACAAGCATCTACTGTAACTACTTCAACTGACTTCACAAATTGCTGGGTTAGCTACTGTACACCACAGTCCACTGTCATGGTAATTATTATGTCACAACAAGCAGCCTGTTTTTAAAGTTTTATTACAAACCTCACGGATATGGTTGCAAGAATGGTACTGCAAAACTTGGTTCAGCCCAAGCAAAGTTTCAAAAATGTTTTCTCTAGCAAATTGTTTTAGCTGAATAAAGTATGCTTTTGAAATTATACAATAAAGTGAATGCCTTGCTCTTTAAATGTGTCTTAAGAGGGTTGTTTGTTTTTAAAAAATAGAGTCTTGGAATTGTCAGCCTTGCAATTATACGTCATGGCATGCTTCGCTTTATTGACCCAGCGCTATCACTGACATAGATAAGCAGGATAAACATGGCTGGTCATACCTAAAGAAATATTCATTCTTTATACCATATGTGTATACTACTATAGTAGGGCTGTTGTTCCTATACATGTGCTGTTGCTGTTATTATATTTGTTATTGTCCACTCCCACTGATTACCCTTCCCTCAAATTTCACCTGGAAATGAGCTCTGGGTCAGTGTGCCTATTCCAGTCACCAAATAAAAAAAAAAAATTAATGAACTGTATGTTACAGGTGCTAAGCTTGTTTTTTCTAGAATGTATATATGACCACTAGCCTGGATAAAATCAAGCAATGTGCATATATGTTTCATTTATCAGTCAAAGCCATGAAGTGTGACATTAATATTCTTTGAAATTGTGTCAAAGCCAAATGGCAGTTGTCCAGTTCATTTGTGAGCTGGTGATTAGTGAGAGAACACAGGGCCTCTGTGGAAGGATTCATCACTCATAACCAGGATTAAACATCAAGGCAGAAAACATGGCTGCGAATCACGTCAAGCCAGCCTACACTCTATGAAAAGTCACAAAACAAATCTGCATCTTGCCCTAAGCTTCCGTAAATCTATCAGACTGTCAATTTTTTTCCCTGTCTGCCCCTAGACAGCTGGTATGATGAAATATTTTAAATCACATGTTTTTGCTGGCCTCCAGGTTATGGACTGAATCACTTCGATTACTGTTTTGCTAATTTGAACAGCAGAGTAAATAATGAATGCTTCCCATGTTTTCCATTAAATTTCATCCACAGCCAGCATACTTTTGTCCACATATTTGGGGGTTCTGAGAAGACATATTTCAGATTTGAAACTGAGATAGAAAAAAGCCTGAAGGACCTATTTCTAGGGTTTTTGTTTCTGTCAGACACTTTGCAAATCACATGGACGAAGCTGCTACATGTTTCATGCCATTTAAGTAAAATGAATATATTACAGTACTTCCTCACTATAGTGAACCCCACTGTTACAAATCGCACTTATGGTGAACAACTGTGTTGGCTCACATTGTTTCTTAAGCAGGCATTTTATCACCTTGCTATAATGAATCCTTGCTACAGTATACCAAACTAATTGGCTGACACCAGAAGCATTCATTGAGGGAGCACGGTATACTATACTGGATACGGGATACCTTACTGAATGTTGCAGAATGGAAAACTGAGACCATCAAGGGATATTCACTAGAAGGGCCTATTTCTAAGCATAGAGCCATTCTTACTGACCTTTCAAAGGTTTGGATGCCCTTCCTAATCTACTTGAATTCTGAAGTGTGTGCTGACCATCTTGGGGGGAAGGGTGTCAAAACAGTAGTTTTAGACCAACACTTTAAATAAACCAATAGTTGCTACAAAAGGCAACTTAAGAAGAAGGAGCCATTTATGGCTATTATGTCATCAAAAGAGAACTTGAGGTATTTTAAAACATTTATCACCCTATATGATTGCTCTTTCTCAGATTGTTTCCAGTAAAACCAATAACATACTATGAAAAGATAAAAGGGATAACTGTTCACTGTGCACTCCATTTATGCCATGCTTATTTTGCTCTCCTCTTACATAAATGACTCACAAAACTTATTAATGTTATATTATACTGCATATATTCTTTGTCTTGGTTTTGTACTTTTTACTATCTACTCCATATCATGTCCATTTGCACTATACTAACTCCATGCTGTTTTTCACCTGACTGTATTATTGCCTAATGTACCCTTCACCCCCTTGCCATGCCTGGAAATGAGCCTCGGCTCAGTGTGCCTTTCCCAGTTATCAATTTTTAAATAAAATTAATAAATAAGCAAAGTAATACATTTCTAATTTAAAGTAACAAGCAGGCTTTAAACCCCTCATCATATATGAATGGGATTTACACACCCAACTGGGAGGATGAGGGCACTCCCTTTAAAAATTCCATCAGGATTTCAACAACTTTCATCCCTCTATAATATGCACCATCAAATACTCCATCATCAGCATAAATGTCCTGGATATAACCATCAGTATTGCTAATGATGGACATATACAAACTGCTGTTTACAAAAACCCCACTAAAAGATATCATTACCTGTACAATTCTAGCTTCCACCCAAGGCACACAAAAAAAATCTGTGATCTACAGTCAGGCAATTCAATATCATCTGATCTGCTCAGATGAGATAACAAGAAACAGACATCTCACCTCACTGTGTAATTCCTTCATACAGCAGGGACACTCCTCAAGACAAGCTGACAGAGAAATGGAACATGCTATGCAAATACCATGAGAAAATCTACCGGAATACAGACAAAAAATCAAATTGACTGCACACCCTAGTTGTCACATACAGCCTCATGCTAACACCCCTTCAGCAAATGATTAAAGAACTATAACCCATGCTGAGTGAAGATGAAAGACTTAAGAGACATTTTCCCTGAACCTACAGAAGCCTAAAGAAGCCCCCCCCCAACCTTTCTAACATAATAATTTGTAGTAATCTCCTACAAATTAAACAGTATTTTATTTTAGTCTTTGGTAACTGGATAAGACCCACTAGGCTCCAAATGCCAGTTTTCAGGGGTGACCTTGGAGCACTGGGGAGGTTAAGTGACTTGCTAAGAGTCACACAGTATGCAAGTAGAGGTTGTGGGAATCAAACCCAGGTCTGTTGGATGCACCAGGCTCATTCACAGCATGTTACTCTAACCTCTAGACTATGCTGCCAGCCCCAAGATAATCATGAAATGAGAGGAACAACGCCATGCAACAATGCAAGATGTAAGACCTACACCCACACACAGTATGCACATAGACCACCATCAAAACAGGACTGAACAGTACAAAAAAAATAAATGGATCCTACATGTCAATCAAGCAATGTGGTTTACCTACTGTAATTCATTACAAAAAGTACACAAATAGATACTATATAGGGAAAACATGGCAACCACTTCAAACCCAGGAAAAACATGACTGACACACAATAATAAGCCAGGTTATTGTCAGCACACCAGAAGGAAAACATTTTTCATAGCCAGACTGTTCCTTATTGGACTTGTCTGTCTTCATACCAAGGAGCAACTTCACTACTTCAGCAACATGCAGGAGAGAAGAACATGGGAATTAAAATATATCACACAATTTAACTCAAAATATAAAAGGATCAATTGGGACACTGGATTTATGCCACCCTATGGAAAACTGTACTACTGTATGCAACTTTGTACAAATGTGTTTTTTTCTGTTTTTTTTTTTCTGTCACCCCCCACACACACACACACACACTGTGTGTTTGTACATATCTCAGATCATAACTATCCTGTATTCCTGTCAGGATACCTTTTCAAATTAACACTTCAAGGCAGTCATTCAGCCTCTCCGATGAATACCTTAGCACTTGCTGTTAAACATCCTCTCACAGCTATAGTCCTGTTCCTAATCATTGTCAACCCACCCTTCCTTTCAAGTCTTCTTACTGTCCTGGCATACATTTTTGAAATAATGCATTGTCATGTATATAATATCAGCTCATTTTGCTTAGTTTGCTATGTCACCTGATGACGGGACCTGTCAGGCCCTAATAGCCTATGTACTATACCATCTTTTTACAAGACATATGTTGGTCCAATAAAAGGTGTCAAGCTACCTAGTGACTTCTATATTTCAATGGAAATACTTCAAGTTGAGCTTATAAGGGACATGATTAAGTGGTGCTGTGTTTGTTATACAGTTTGTTTTCTGTCTAAGTAACAGGTGATAATATATTGTTTAGTTGTTGTTAATGCACAAAATGATCATGGGCATAATGACTATAGAGATACCTATACTGCCCTGTATGTTTAAATACTTGTTCTTCAATGTAGAAATAACCAATGTTTTGGGAGCCCTAGCTAATCCACCATCCCTTGCCCATCTGGGTCTAGTGGGCCACCCTATACCCTGTCTCATAAACTTCATGATGCTACGTTGAAAATATCAACGTACAGTAGCTCACAGATACTTTAATGTGCTCTATAAACAAGTCAACATGAGTCAAATGAATAAAGGCAATGAAATGTTATTTTTTTTTCAGTGTCAGATGAGGTGCACTACCTGAACTAAGGCTGACTCTGCTAGTATATAATTCTTCAGCACTGCATCCACTGCAGCATGTTGCAAACTTTGATTCATGGCATTGTTTATTGCCAAAGCAAATCATTCTGAAACTACATATGACGTGCTGAGAAATTCCTAGTTATAGAAAAAATGATAGCTGTGCTTTGGGATAAAAACAACTGACCAAACTACAGTCATAGCTGGAATGCTGGTAATGCCCAAAGCTATTTGAAGGCATAGCCTCTTCAGTGGATTGGTAGTTTCCCATTGACAAGGTTGTCTTTAAGTCCTTAAGAACCCCTAGGCAAACTTGGTATTGATACCCCCATCTCCCGCTCCACCCCTTTTGATGGGTCCTAAAACAAGGATTTATTGATTTGTCATCAACCCCCCTTGATTTATTGATTCCCCCCCCCGAAATGGTCACCCCTAAGCAGGTGCCATAAAGGGAAACTGTCAACAATAAGAGCCTCACACCCAAAGAGAGGCTGATCCTAATTAGCCCTTGGTGTGCAGAAACACTTTTTGTTACTTACTGATTGCTACAGTGTAGTAAGTTGTATCAGGCTAACTTCATGGACTTGTAAGCTGACATTTCCTGTAACCAGAAATGCCAGACTCCCCTGCCACTGATGTCAGAGGAGGGCTGTAGCAGTGGGAGAGTCATTAGCCTGCAGTGAATGTTAGAGTTTTTGTAAGCTGTTATCTTTTGATTGCTGGTCTGCTGTTCTCCTGGGGCTAGGTGCAGTCACAAAGGAATGCACTATGTCCAGTGAGCACAGCGGGACCAGCAAATGGCTAATCTCAGCATACAAAATCTTTAACATGTATACTGCAGGCTACTGGATCTCCCAGCTCTGCAGACCTCCTCTGATTTCAGCTGAAGGGGATTCTGGGATGTCTGGTTACACAAAATGGCATCTTAGAAGTCAGCAAAATTAGCCTACTACATTCTACTATACAGCAGTAAACAGTAAGTAAAAAAATGTTTCTGTATACAAAGTGCAAATTGGGATCAGCCTCACACTTCGGTGTGAGGCTATTACTGCTGACAGTTCCCCAATAGCCTATCCTTGTTTATTTATTGTTTTATTGAAATCTCAGATTACAACCTTTGAGCTGGAAGCTCATTTACAAAGGTTCCATGGCTTGCCCTTTCCATGGTGCTTAATTTCTATGTGTGTGTCCATGCATTTAGTAAGTCTCGTATTTCTAGAATATCTACTATTAGAGGAGGTGTTACAGTGTTAGAAGTGTATGTTTAAAGAGAGTTTGTTGTACTGTTACTTTCATTTTAAGTATTCCAGGTCTACCTTCCCACTGTTGAATACCAAACTTAGATATTTTCAATTCCGGTAACATGATCAAAAAGTATGCAAAATATGCAAGTGATCACAGTTCAATGAGCTATTCACACATTTTTAAAAGGTTTTTAAATACATGTGTCCTATGGAATGGTGTTTGCATCTTTGTTGAGGTGTACTATGCACAACCTGGACAAATTATGTCTTGTTGGAGCAACAATTTATGAAGTCAATTACATTGTCTGTGATACATGTTAATCGAGAGTGATCACATCCATAATTTGCTGTTTTTACTTTCCAACTCTCAAAGCTCTATTTAGACTACATTTAGCAGGCCAGAATGATTTGTGCTTCTTCTGTCCATTAATTGTTAAATTAAATGTTGTAAGGCTTCAACTAATATGGCTTATACTCTAAGTGGTAAACTGTAGTACGGGCAGTGCTCCCACAGTGTAACATGAACCACAGCATTATCAATCCAGGGGAGGTCCATGTAAACAGTTAAAGAAGGTCTTGATGCAGAAGCTGCTAATTAATCAGCTGTACTTGGACTAAACTGTGGAAATAAAATGGTTTACATATTCATACTGCACACCTGCTCATCACTTGACTGGCTCATCTCTTAAAATCAACACTTTTCTAAACCTTTTTGGTCTAACCTACCCACCTCCACTCTGTCTGCTACCCCCTTATGTGAATCACTGAGTAAAATCTGAAAGAATACTTATTTTTCCTCTTGGCAGTTACTGAGCACAAATAACGCACACCAGAAAAAAATTAATAATGCAGGAATCAAAGATGGCCCAAGTGGCGCCTCCTAGAAGCTAAACAAAAATTAAAAAGTCAGAGCCTGGATTGATAAATTAGTCTAGTTTAGGGACATCAGTTACATAAAACAAAGAGAAAAGTACCAATTAATTTACAAGTCAAAAATGAAGGCAATGTGCATAACACTTCTAAACAATATGCAACTGCATATCGGGGGACAAGAATAATCACACATGCAGTAATTTGGCTTCTTAATCCCAGTTGTGTACAGGATTCACTGCTTACTGTTGTACTCTGTGATATTTACATGTTTTCTCCACTGTGATATTGAACAAAAAAAAAGTTTTTGTTTTGTGGTTTCATAAAGGGGTAATTTCTCTATAATCAGAACTGAAACATGCTATGCCATCCTGCTCTTGTCCTGTCTATGACTGCTGTGAAATATAACCCTGTCTCTCCAATAAAAACTATTGAATACACTTCTGAATAACTGGAGCCTGCATTATGTTCTGTAATACAATATGCCATTTTAGATTCATTTCTGTTAAGGTACCTGAGACAGGTGGGTCTGGATTTATTAGTGAACCCTACCTGTTGAATAAAAATGTGCTTAAGGTAAAGCCCACATTCTTATAAAATACTACTTTACAACCTTGGTGAAATTATTTCAACCTGTTTTTAAATGTTTCAAAAATAAAATTGATAGAATTATTGGGCAAGATGGTGCTTGTATTGTATTTCCTCCCAGAAACTAATTAAGGCCAAAATATCAGCTCCCTGCTCCTGAACTTCAGATGCTCCTTTTGCTGGAGCCAATTGTATTTCCAAACAAAATAAATGGTCACTATGGCTCTGCTCAAGTCATAAGTGAAAAACTACTTCATCTTTTAAAGGGCTAGCATTTGTTACCCCATGAATTTTATCAGCATAATTCATTCAGCTTTAGTTTTACAATTTGCTAGAGAATATTTATAAAGTTTATGTTTCAGCTGCCTGTAAGGGGGCTCACAATCAAGGCTGTCAATGTTTCCCTGACGTCACAGTTTAGAGGGAGATTTTCGGAGCTCATTGTATAGTATAGGCCACGTGTTCTCCCGATCAGCAGACTGTGAAGTGACGAACAAAACCTAATAGGTGAATGAATAAGTACTAGATGATGCACACAGTAAATATTTAAAAGACCCATAAATGGGACTGTCAAAAACGTTAACATGAATGCACATTAAATACCACTACTGTAAACCGATATAATGTCCCATAACATCAATTTGACCTCTGCAGTTGATCGCGCAAGTTTCCCATGTCATTTGGTGTTCGGACTCTTAGGATATTATAATAATACAAGGTACAGTATACCAAGCAGCTCTGCTTCTGGGATGTCAATCCAGCAGCCTTGCATATTTTTCCTCTCCGGCGGTAAGTTTAAAGGCTGGGTGACTAATACACGATGAAGTACATTGAGGAAGTAGAAATAAAATGGATCTGACTTGCTCCCTTCGTCAGAATGAGCTGCATAAAGGAACATAATAAGGTCGGATTTTAGGAGATTTGAATGGAAACCTCTGCACTTTGAACTCGAGCCTGCTCTAAACTAACTGGTACGCAAGAGCAGCCTTACAGAGGGAAGCTGCAGCATCAGCCGCCTGCATCGGATACGGGCAAAGCACACAAGGGTACCAGCAGAGGTCAGATTTCGTCTAGAAAAGTCATTTTTAAAGTTTCATCACTAATATTAAAATAATGCTCCCTAAAATAAGAGCAGCCTGCAACACCTCTGATATGGGAAACTGCATCTCACAACGTGCATGGAAACACTGGCAGTACAACAGCAGAATATACACATACATAGAGAGAGAGCAGGTGAACATAAACACAGCTCACATCACATAAACCACAGCGTTGGAAAACAGTGATAAAAAACGGAAAGCAAAAAGAGAGTACTTACAGTCCTCGGAGGCGCAGCCAGATTTTCTCGATTTGCTCCGGCTGCAGGTATTTCAGCGAGCTGCTTTCAAATTCCTCTATTTCCTTGGTAGGAGACTCCATGGTTTAAGTTCGGGTCCTAGGTCAAAAGCTTTAGAGAGTATTGGCAAAGAGTCACCCTGTTCCCACCCTCACCCCCACCCCAAGCTTCAGTGCTGGCTGGGAGAACTAGACATTTGATCACAGGACCCGTCCAATACTTAGTCCAGCTCACAGACAACGAGTGTCGGCTGTGAGAGAGCTCCAGGTGAAAAGTCGAGGTATGAGGCTAGTCTGACTGCAGAGTGCCATGGTCCCGAGTATGATGGAGAGGATTAGAGGCTGACCTCCAGATTGAGAGCCACCACAGATATTTGTAATAAGCCAGTGCTGCAATCAGTAATACCAGCTGAAGGGTCTTTATCAAGAGAGAGACAGAGAGAGAGAAAACCTTGCCACAGCTGAGCTGCCCGGGTGTCTCCCAATGGGAGGGCCGGGAAGATGAAACGCTAGCTCAGCCTCCGGATGTCTGCTCTGTCCCCCTTCGTTCCTCTTAAGTGCTGAGCAACTCCCCCGTCCCTTAAAGCTGGACCACACCCACCCCACACCGACAACAACACAGATGGGAGTCCTCTGACAAGCAAAAAAACACACCGCTGAGGAAAGTCGTTTGTCGGCGAGCCTGGGCTTCAGCATGTACGAGCATACCTCTCAACCTCCTGTCTCACAAATCAGGGACAAGGTTTAAAAAAATCAAGGACAAAGGACCAAAATCAGGGACACATCTTCAAAATTAGAGATATCAACTCAGGAAGCTGGTAGAATAAGGGGTTTAGTGTAAAAAGCATTTTCTAAGGAGGAACAAGTCTGCAACTTTAATGTTTAACATTAGTTTGTGCTTGCAAATTCCACTGTTTGGTCACGGAAACACAATTTTTAGGAGGGACAGAGTACAATTTTGAGGCAAAATCAGGGACATCCCTGAAAATCAGGGACACTTGAGAGGTATGTGTACGAGACTGGGGGTTGGGGGACTTGAGCCACTTCTGAGATCACAGCATCTGTTTTGCAAGAGCCTGAGTGCACCTCTTATTAAAAATAAGTTAAATAAGTTAATAAATTCATAGTGCTGTTTCAACAGCGTCAACTGTTAAAAAGGGCAAGTGAACAGACAAAATATTATGAGAAGCAATCCTATGTAATTCCTATGGATACCCTAGAGCGCTCAGAACCTGTTTATTTTTTTAAAAATGCCTTTAGTTGCATATTACAAAGAAGAGGGAAGAGAACACAGCTAACGCTCTTGTATCTGCACCAAAAGACGGGAAAGCTCTTTTTTTATTAGTTTTAGTTTTCAAAATATTGTCAAAATAATAACAAAGATGTGCTCTCCAGTGATTAACCCTCTGGTTTCCCAAGTTTGAAGTATGTCTATGCATACATTAAATATCTTAAATTTGTACCTCCTAATTTATGTATGCCTGTGTACTACTGTAATTGTCATACACCTAGGACTGCCCACCCTCAAACAATTCCCCTTCAAATAGTTCAGTCCTTGAGATGCCAGGACCCACTGACCACTGTTTATTAGGTTTCAGAAGATACAACAACATAAACCATACAGTACTACAGAACATTTTACAAATAAAGGTATGCATATTCACATGTGCACTGTTTGATCAGCCACAGTACCTGGTTCTGTGACTCTTTATCAGTGCCCTTTTGTGGAGTAAGAGGTACACAACACACACTTCCATTACAATGTCCTGTAATACAGACAAATCTGAAGCAGTGGTGAGTCTTGCTTTACTACCCTACTGGAACTGTCACCTTGAACCACATTAAAATGACCCAATCAGCCTTGAACTTCACATTTGCCAGTAATTGACTGACATTTTGATGTTGCACATCTACTGTAGCAATAAGCAAAAACACAAATAAGAAGGCAGTTGCTTAATAGAATGACTAGTTTACACAATTTAACAGGCAGTTTGCAAACATCAAACTTGGTAGGAGCAGGGCAGAAACAAAATAAAGTAGACCCCCCCCAAAAAAAAAGGATCAAAAGAAACAATAAAGCATGCCATCTCATCATTTTTTCTTTTAATATTCAGCGTGTGCTTTCCTTTGAATGAGAGACTCTGGTTGCTGACTAAATAAATATTAAACTTTTACTTGTCATATCATAGGCATGAATAAGGGTGTGCTGAACTGTGCAGAGAGCAATGAAACACTTAAGACAGCCAAAAGGAACCACAGGGAAAAAAAACAAGTGGGTCCAACAGTGCAGGAAATGCTAGATAAAAAAAGGTCACACTGTAGATCCATCGTGTTCATCTCCTGAAATCCAAGGAGCTGCAGCAATCAATAACCATGTGAAATAAACAGATTGCAACAATCCTACACACATCCACACTCAAAAAATATCCACTACTGAAGGTATCAAGTGCAATATAAGGTGCATATTTTATTGCAAAGGATCCCTGGAGAAAGGAAAAGTTACTTTCCGAAACACGGTAGGAAGGATGTGCACTGCATTGGCACCTTTGCAATAAAATATGCTCCTTATATTGGTCTTGACACCTTGTGCAGTGAGTATTTTTTGTGGGTGGCTGTGTGAAGGATTGTTGCCTTCAGTTCATGTAGGTTTATCCTAGCACCACCAGTTGTAGTGCAGTCACTGTGCTTTTTCACTTATCCATGTGAAATACCTGCAGACACTGTTTAATGGGGAGTGCTACCAATAAATGTTATGGCCATTGGCTCTGTAGAGAGGAAAACCACCAATGATGGAAAGGTCAGGGAACTTGAGGCCAAATGATGGGAACTTGAGATCAAATGATCTGACACTTTCTCCTGGGTAAACTAGTTTGGCTATGAAGTACATGCTTCATGATCCTCCCTTCCCCAATAAATTAAAGCAGCAGTGCACAGTAGTGGTTCAAATAATAACCTAAAGTGGAGCCAGGCTGGAGGTAACACAGTACTTCACAGTAAAAGACATGTCAAAAATACTGCATGACAACCATATAGTTTCTTATTCTACAGTGTCCCAAATATCCTGTCTTAATACTTTTTTTCCCATTTTGAGTTTGCTTTAGCACTTTTTTTGTACATCTGAAATAAAAAAAAGAATGCTCATTTTAATATGTCTCCAGACTTTTATCAGTATTCTCTCTGTGTTTGTATTTAGTGCCCCATATGGTCAGGAGCAGTGTCTGCTGCATGCTAGTTCACCACAGTCACAAAAAAATTGACCTTAAACAAAAGGAGTTCAAAACGAACAGAGGATACTGATAAAAACCTGTGGATAGCCATATTTAATGGGGAGCTCCTTTTATTCTTTCAATTTTAAAAAGGAGCTCTAATGCAAACTCAATATAGGGGGAAGGTATTGTACAAGACAGGAGATAATGGGCAAACTAAAGTATAATAAAAGTACACAGTAGGTCATCATTTTCATCGCTACCATGCACTACTGCTTTAAAGAGACACTGTCAACCTTTTTTGCATCATATTATTTTTAGTTAAAACCCCACATTTTATGATTGCTTTCCATCTGTAAAATTCATTGATGTTGCTGGTTGCTTTATCTTCCTCCTTTTTAGTAGAACTGAAATGCACGATAATGGTATAATTGTAAACAACTTTGTTTTGTTTCAAATCATTGATGTGCTCTTACTGTATACTACCTGAAAACTAGAAACACCCGCCAAAACTGCAGCTACTCATCATGATACAATTGTCTACTCTCCTCCTAATGCATAATTAGTGGATAGGCTGTGTTAGGGGTGTTCCCGTGTCCAGGAAAGATGCAGTGGGAGTTGATGATGGAATGTAAATAAACTTGTTTTGGTGTGGTAACATCAGCATAGTGGGCAATCTGTTATTCAGTATGTAAAAAAAAAAAAAGAATCAGAAACTACCAGCTACATCCACAGTTTTTACGGAATGTGAAAACTCATAACTTGTTTTGTACACTAAGGACACTTTGAGCCCTTAGGTGGTTGACTGTGTCCCTTTAAATGTTGTGTCCGATACTGTTAGTCCCCACAAAGTTTTCACACTCCCTACGTGCAGCACTTCCTTTGACAGCTTGCTCCATAAGTTTACCACTCTCGGGTGGGAAAATGCTTTCTCACATTGCAATCTTGATTTGTTTTTATTTATTTTATAATGTTTTTTTCTTAGGCTAGCCCAACTGAGATGCAATCACACATTTTTAATGGGGTCCTGCTTTTCATCCATTACAACAGCTTGGTGGACTGCAGCACTGTGAGGTTCAGTGACGTGCTCATGGTCAAACAGTGAGCATTGGGCTCTAATGGGATTTTAGTCTATGACCATTTGGTTTCCAAGCCAGTACTCTAACCATTAGATCGCATGGCCTTCTGCCCCAGTTTTGTCCTGCATCAAGCCTAGGGTTTGCCTTCTGCTTCTTCTTCCCCAAATGAGCTGAAAATGTTTCTAATGATTCATCCCATCTAATCCCTTTAACCATTTAAACAATGAAATTATATCTCTTCCTAGCCTTCTTTCCCCCTGGCAAATCATGCTTAGGTTTTCCAGACATTCCCAATAGCTTAACCTCTTCATTCACTCCATACTTTGTTACTCTGTACTGCATCCTCTCCATTGCTGCAAAGTTCTTGGTGTACTGAAGCAATCACAACTGTGTACAGAGTACTCCAAGTGTGTCCTTACCAATGCCATGTACTCTGGTGACATGTTATGCCCCTTTGATGCAGCCCAGCATTCAATTTGCCTTATTCACTGTCACTGCATGTTGCTGTAACAGCTTCATCTCCCCATCAGTGATGATCCAGAGTTATTTTTCACTGTCTGTTGCTGCTAGTTTTTCACTGTTTAAATAGTATCCTGGACCAAACATCTTTGGGTATAAGTGAAACAATTTTAAATTATACACACTGAATTTGATTTGCCTCTTGTTGACCAACTCACACAGTATATTTCAGTTTCTCTGCAGACTGCCCTTCTCTACCCTGGAGTTTACCACCCTCATTAGCTTTGTTATCTGAAAATGTATTACCATACTGAGTCCCCTGACTCCTGGTCATCAGTATATATTTTGCAGCAGGAGTCCCAACACTGACTCCTGGGAGCCCCACTGGTGACTTCTTTATAGTCTGATCTTGTCCCATGCATCACTACCTGCTGAGCCATATGACTTAATCAGCTCTATCAGATGTGCTGCATTGGCTGTAATTCCAAATGTTAATCATTTTAAGGACCAAAGCCGGATGAGGAACCATATCAAATGCTTTACTGAAATCTATCTATAATAACTGGGTGATCCCCTATAATGACTGGATTTCCAGTCCTGATAAAATGCTATAATTACCGGTGACCATAAATATCAACCAGATTACTGTTTTGTTAAAAATGCATATCAACCAGATTTTGGGTTATTATGCTCCAAAGGCAATGATAACCTGAAATCCGGTTGCTATGACACTTCATAATAACCCAAAATCTGATTGATATGACATTCCCCAAAGAAACTGTTGCATTATATCATTTCAGTTGCAGTATTTTCAACTGTGTTTTATTCACATACAGTTCAATTTCTTCAAAAATAAAACTGCATTAATAGATTTCTTTGACTGGGTGACCAAAGTAGTAGACCAGGGAGGGGCTGTGGATATGGCCTACCTAGATTTTAGCAAGGCATTTGACACAGTCCCTCACAAAAGATTAATATACAAGTTAGCCAGCCTTGGAGTGGGTCCCAAGGTGGTAGCCTGGATAAAAAATTGGCTGGACAACAGGATGCAAAGGGTAATAGTAAACGGAGTTCACAGTGCAGAAAGGAGGGTAACTTGTGGGGTACCGCAGGGTTCAGTACTGGGACCGGTCCTTTTTAATGTCTTTATAAGTGACATTGGAGAGCACATGGAAGGAAAAGCATGTCTCTTTGCAGACGACACAAAGATCTGCAACAGGGTTGATACACAAGGTGGGGTGGAAAGGATGAGAAGGGACTTAGCAAGGTTGGAGTAATGGTCAAATGTATGGCAGCTCAGATTCAATGCAAAGAAGTGCAAGGTAATGCACCTGGGAAACAAAAACCCAGGGGAAGAGTACACAATGGGGGTGAGATACTAACAACAAAAAAATCGAAAGGGACCTTTGAGTAACTATATCAGATGACCTTAAGGTGGGCAAGCAATGTGAGAAGTCAGTAAGGAGGGCTGGGGGGATACTGGGATGCATAGGGAGAGGCATCAACAGTTGAAAACAGGAAGTTGTTATCCCTCTGTACAGACAGTTGGTGAGACCCCATCTGGAGTACTGCGTGCAGTTCTGGAGACTCCATCTCTGCAAAGACATAGACAGAGTGGAGGCTGTTCAGAGGAGGACAACTAAAATGGTGCAGGGTCTGCACCAGAAGACATATGGAGAGAGACTAAAGCAGCTTAATATGTATACCCTCGAGGAAATGAGGGAGAGGGGGGACATGATAGAAACTTTCAGGCACCTCAAGGGAATTAACAAAGTCCAAAAGGGTAGCATCTTTCAGAAAAAGAGATGTGCAAGAACAAGGGGGGCACAATTTGAAGATAGAGGGGGGATGGCTCAGAGGTAATGTTAGAAAGTATTTTTTCATGGAGAGGGTTGTGGATGCGTGGAACAGCCTTCCTAAGAAGGTTATGGAGTCAAGAACAGTGGGACAATTCAAGAATGCGTGGGGCAGACATAAAGCAATTCTAGTGGGAGGCAGGAGGAAGTAAGCTGTTGGTTAACTAGAATCTGCAGCTTATCCATCAGGTAGGGAAATGGGCAAACTAGGTGGGCCAAGCAGTCCTTATCTGCCATCAAATTCCATGTTTCTATGTTTCTATGCACGCTTGCTAAAAAATTTCATTTTCTTTCAACCTGATAGAAAGACAGTCTAAACCTCCACGCTGGCAATTATAAAAAATAAAGGATAGGCAAGTGTGTGTTATGGATTTTTTCACACACCCTTGGTGTGTGATGACCACATTTATCTCTTGAGCTTCGCTCTTGAGGTTTATGGGTCATCACACACCTCGCGTGTGTTAAAAAAATCCATAACACACACTTATCTATCCATTATTCTCTATGTAATAGCCGGCTGAATTCCATAATAACTCGATAATGGGTTATTATGGCGTTTTCCTCCTCACACTCTCACGTCACTATATTTGTGTAAGTAGAATGGCTGCTCAGGGATAAGCACACTCACACAAATTCCACTTACAGTTTTTACCTCTGTTGAAACTTTGCACCAGTTATTATAAATGTGCCTGTGCAAAGACTGTTTTTTGAGAATTTTTCACACACCTGCACAGGCATTATTCTCTATATATTACATCCACTGACTTTCCTCTTATATAGTTCCTTTGTTACAGTGCTTCCACACAGAAGAAGTTAGACTGGCGGGACTGTTGCTTAAGAAACCCATATAGACTCTTCTTTAATAGTGGGAAACTTTCCACCTGCCCTGTAATCTGATCCTTAATAATCAGCTCAAGTATATTTCCCACAAGTGAGTTGAGTCTCACTGCTCTGTTCTAACCTGGGTTATCTGTATCTCCATTTTTAAACAGAGGCATTAAATGTACCCTCTTCCTGTCCTCCAGTAGTGATCTAAAACAACCACATGCTGTACATCTTCCAACAGTCACCGGCAAAGGTCTATTTCTCCTCTTTAAAGAAAATCAGGACCCGGTAGCACTGAGGGTTGAGGTGCTAGATGCCACCTAGCTCCACGCCAGTGACCCTGGTTCAGGAGTGGACTCAGGTTGCCGGTGGGTCAGCCAGGGGAGATAGGCTGGAGTGTCCCACGACAGCTCGCCTACTCTGGGAAGGGTTGAGGCCACAGCCTGCACACTTGCCTGACTCTGAGCGGAGGCTCGGAGTACTGCAAGCCCCTAATGGCAGGGGATGGGTGGCCACTATACAGCGTGATGTCAGCACCTTGACGTTAGGGGTCTCATGCTGTAGGGGAGGGAGAAAGAGGAAAAATAGCCTGCTATTGCCGGGAAGACGGAGCTCCAGAGATGTGCCCTCAATGTGCCTTCACCCACCTGATGGCCCCGGAATGAGGAAACACAAGGTATGGGGTAAAAAGGGGCTCTGCCCCATCCCCACTCGGGGGGGGTAAGCCGTAGCTTCATGAGGTTCTCGGGGTCATTAGGGTAGGGTGGATGGCAGAGGGATGCCTGCCTAGGGGCTCCCAATGGGTCAGAGATGGCAGGCTGGAACAAGTGGAATAAATAGAGATTTAAAAAAAAGGAAAGAAAATCAGACTGCCCCCAGCCCCTAAATAAGGCCATGACTCAATGACTGTGCTATCATTTGACCTGAAGAGACTAATGGTGCAGAGTGTCATTCCACCTCAATAAAGGCCCAGTTTTGAAGATGTAGTGCCTGCTTATTTATTTACTTAAAAGTTGGTAACCAGGGGAGGCATACTGAGCTGAGGCTCATTTCCAGATGTGACCCAGGGGAAGGGGAAGACAAGAAGCACAGTTACAAACAAACTGCAGCCAGTCCGGTGATGTGGTTATATAGTCAGTCAGGTGATGTTTGTTGTTCATGGGCTTTGTGCTTTTTTTTTTAGCAAAAACTCTTAGCATTGAACAGTGCCATTTTGGATAGCATTTGGGTGTGTTGTTTAATGTTCGCAGCATGCTTGTAATGATTTTTGGAACTGCATGGCAATTGCACTGCTGTGGAGGGGGGTACTGTAGTTGTATATGATAATACATATACAATAACTGGGGAACTTTTCTCCCATAGGGAAACCTGGTTATAATTCACTGTTATAACCCACAGGTTATAACGGTGAAAACGTGGCAGGTTTCTCTTGCTCCAGGCATGTATCTGACACCTCTTTCTCCCCATTCACAGTGCCAAAAAGCTGACCACGCTTTATCACTCAGCAGTAAGCCTACTGCACTAAAAATGCCTCTCAGCAGTTGAGTTAGTTTATTAAACATGTAAATCCCCATGGTTAAACGTAAAAAAAATGTTTCAACAGCCACTCGGCGGTACAGACTGCAGCCGGACGGGAACTGCAGACAGCATTTCATCTCGACTGGACCTCTGAGTGTACACTGTATACAGTACTCACTCATTCAGAGCTCATTCAGTGGTTGGCCATGGTGGTGAGATGTGGGCTGTGCCAGTTGCAGGCTCCTTTGCATTTGGAGGGGGAGTGGGGTGGTAGGGCAGTACCAGGTGGGGGTGGGAGGCCACTAGACTACCAGGGTAAAGGGGAAATTGTGTTTTTATTTCACAATAATTGGGGTTTGGAGAGGGGGTCACAAGACTACCAGGGAAAAGGTGAAAATACATTTTATTATTTCACAACAATCAGAGTTTGGGGAGGGGGCCACTAGACTACCAGGGAAAGGGGAACATGCATATTATTATTGCACAATGATCGGGATTCAGGGAGAGGGCCACTAGACTACCAGGGAACAGGGGAAACTATTATATTATGTCATGACGATTGGGGTTTGGGACAGTAGACTACCAGGGAACAGGGGCATATATTTTATTATTTAACAAGGACTGGGGATAGGGAGCGCAGGTGTGCTTATGCACATTGCCACAGGCTTGTGGCAACCTGATTAGGCATGCCCTCTGTTTGGTGCACTGCTAGGGTTGCAGCAAGCTATGGGACTTTGCCACTGGGACCCCACCCGATAAAGAATCAGACGCAGGGTCTGTGGCGCATGGGCACTAGGTGCAAGCTGCCTTTGGCACAGCTTACACCGAGTTTGCCAATCGGTCCAATGTCTTTAGCTCCACATGCACTTTGCAAATATCAGGCCTGGGAACAGCAATGGACAAAAAGAGAATGTAGTCCACTTACCCCCAAACAGTCACCAGTCCCTCTTATAACAGTCAATACAGGCTTCCCTTTGAAAGAAAGGCACCATCTGCTGGCAAACAGATAGTTAAAACCTTGATGAGGTATGAAGACACAGTGTGAAAGTGTTGTTGTAGGAGAGTCTATTATGGTTACTAAAGATTTTGCAAGAATGAATCAGACAAGGTAGTTATTAGGAATCACAGGGATAAAGACCAAGAGAAGACACCAATGACTTGACTTTAATATTTATTCCGATGGTCAAATGTTAGTGAAGACTAAAATATGTAGGTGAAATCAGCCTAAAATGTGAAATAAAGTAATGCAGACATCATCTTTCGATCAGGAAGGTCCTGTTTACAGGGTCTGGCTTTTTCATTTCCACCTGGTATGAAAGAAAATTGTGGGGGTCATGCTTTCATTAGAGCAAATGCCGGCAATGGTTCCAGAATTGCTAAATGTAGACTGAGGCATTTGCGTTACCTGAACAATATTCCACTGTTAATAAACAGGAGTCTAGGGTGCATGAAAGGAGTGTATCCTCACTCCCAAACTCAGTTTTGCCTCTTGTGTTTCATGGAGTGTTAGATTGTTTTCACACTGTTGGTTTAATTACTTTTCTAAGGTGTATAATGTCGTTTTAGGGAGTATATGTTTACTCTGTTTTACACAGGTGAGGTGGCAGAACATCATTAACTGCTGGATATTTGTTAATTCTAACAGATGTTGTTCTCCAAAAGAGAGACCAGTATTATGGAGCATTCCAGGAAGAATAAAACCTGACTAGGTCACCAGTATTTTGTTTCTGATTCATGTCATTTTGATAAACGCATCCAAGAGCTCTTGAATGGGGGCTGAACAACCTGTTAGTCTGAGTCATGCTGTGGAGATCTGCCATCCAAATATCACAGCAATAAATCAGTGCATCAGGACAGAATTTGTCACTCTGAGTGTGTTAACTTGCACTTGTTTTTCAGACTGCAAGGTAGTGTTGCATGAAATTATGACAAAACAGCACACACAGACACACTCTTTGTCAAGGTGTTATTAAGGAAAGATAGCACCAAAGGATGTGCTATTTATTAGGCAGTAAAGAAGCTCAAGTTTCTCTTTTGATACTTTCAGAATTTATTTACCCAGAATAACTCAACCAAGAGGCCCCATGTTGTTTACAGTGTGGTTCTGCTTCTTTCCATTTTTACTGTCTAGTGGACTGTAGCACAGAGGGGTCCAGTGACTTACCAAAGGTAAGACATGTGTCTAAGCTTTGGACAAGGATATACTGATGTGCTGTCATCTGTGCCAACCATTAAACCACATTAACACTAATTTAATCACATATGTGTAAGACAAAATTGAGGCACTCGATGTTCCAATGAAATGTTTTTAAATCAGCTGTCACCTTTAATTAGTGCACCATGCCACTGTTTCATTAATTCAGAAGAAAAGGTTCTAGCCATCGGTCTGCTTGCCTAAGGCATTTTTGTGACTACCAGACTCTAACTGTGATGCTTGGCCAGCTGGTTATGATTATTGTATGATATTGGTATTATAAATAAATGGTCAGTGTATGAAATGTTAGTCTCTGAGATCTGGCCCTTTAACTTACAAGATGTCAGCAGCTGAAACCACAGGATGTAATTAAAACTGATAAGGGAACCAGTTAACTACCTTCCTTGCAGTGGGCATTTTATTACCTTTTATGACATGCTCAGGCTTTTGAAGTGGAAACAAAATCTAAAGTTTATTGACGTCAAGAAAGAAAGGGTAATTTGGCTGTTCCTAACAAGTTTAACACCTAAATGACAAATGCTGGGATTGCTAAGTTCAAAGGAAAAATGATTAATTAAGGAGTTATATATAGGAAATGTCTTTTTTCTTCTGATGTCACATTATTTAACATACTTTCCGGTAGGAAATCATGTTTGTAATTTTATATTCTAAAAGGAGGAGCTAGATGACTCACAGAAGGGGTGTGGAGACACAGAGTTTAAACTGATATTTGTGTCTGAAATGTAGGTCATATTATTTTGGGACTCCGAGAGTGAAAAACAGTTCTCTGATCTAACTAAAAGCACTTCCAGAGGTAATACCTTAGATACCAAAAATCTAAATGTATTGTGGTAGGAGTTTTGCTTTGTAATTTTCCCTTGTTCTTTTATGTGATTGTGAGCTCTTGCAGAACCTTTTCTTTGAAAGACTGCCTGGGTGTCCGTCAGTTCTTTTTGTATGTGACGTATAGGTGGTTAAGTCTGACAACTGTTCAACAGCTTGATGGTGTTACTAAGCTTGGTAAAAGGTAAGAATATACCTAAGGTCTCTTATAGAGTTAAAAGGGTTCATTTTGGATACCTGGTTAGGTGAACTTAGGTGAAAGATATATTGTATCCCCCCCCGAGGAGAATATTATCTGAGCCTGTACATTGGTATGCTAGCATAAGGTTCAGAGTTTGAATCCCCCCAGAACTTGAGGCTAAAGGTGATTCAGACCCAAAAGCAGACAGGAGGGTTACCCTGTCTGTTACCTGTTCACACTATTGCGCTCTGAGGTTGGCACCGTGGGAGCAGAGGGCCTGACCTGTGGAGTGCATTTGTGACACTAACATGTTCAAAAATGGTGTGCTATAGAGTACTTACCATTTCATCTATTTTTTTGCAGGTATTCCCAGCACTATGTCTATGTGAACTGTGCTTAAAAATACTCTAGCTGTTGCCCCCAAGGGTGCAGTAAATTAGAAGCTGTTGTTCTAACAGGCCCTCGTGGTACACAGTAACAGAATGAATAACTAGGACTTGACTCTAACCCAGCTAAGTAAGTGAAAATTATCAGTGGTCTGACATGGATAAACAACAAAGGGGATCAAGTACAGTGAAAGCTGGAATAATACTTGGAGTAGTCAAGGCAGGAGTAGATGTTATACATCTATGTTTTAGCTACACTAATATTAGGTATAATAGTGTTTTAAGTTATACCCTTCCATAAATTTATCTAACTTTTGTTGAAAGGAACCAATTGTTATAATTGGAGGGCTAAAGGCCGAGGTTCAATGTGGGGGAACAGTTCCTCCCACATACCAAACATAAACCAGCCTCTCCCAGCAGCCCACTCTTAGCGCGTTTGAAACACTGGAGTGACAACTCATTCTGAGATCCTATGTGGCTAGTGTGTCTGTGCCCTCTTGTTTTCTCCTCCTGCTGCTCATTTTTCCCTGCCCCCTGCTCATTGTCTGCTCGTAGAAACATAGACTTTGATGGCAGATAAGGACAGCTTGGCCCACCTAGTCTGCCCATTTCCATACCTACAGGATAAGCTGCAGATCCTAGTTAACCAACAGCCTATTTCTTCCTACCCCCCACAAGAATTGCCTTATGGCTGTTCCATGCATTCTTGAATTCTCCCACAGCTTTAGACCTCACAACCTCTTTAGGAAGGCTGTTCCATGCATCCGCCACCCTCTCTGTGAGAAAATACTTCCTCACATTGCCCCTGAGCCATCCCCCCTCTATTTTCAAATTGTATCCCCTTGTTCTTGCACATCTTTTTTTCTGAAAGATGCTACCCTCTTGGACTTTGTTGATTCCACTAAGGTACTTAAAAGTTTCTATCATTTCCCCCCTCTCCCTTCTTTCCTCAAGGGTATACATATTAAGCTCCTTTAGTCCATCCTCATATGGCTTCTCTTGCAGACCCTGCACCATTTTAGTTGCCCTCCACTGGACTGCCTCCATCCTGTCTATGTCCTTGTGGAGATGGGTCTCCAGAACTGCATGCAGTACTCCAGATGGGGTCTCACCAACTGTCTGTACAGAGGGATAACAACTTCCTGTTTTCTGCTGGTGATGCCTCTCCCTATACATCCCAGTATCCCCCCAGCCCTCCCTACTGCCTTCTCACATTGCTTACTAACCTTAAGGTCATCTGATATGATTACCCCAGGTCCCTTTCCATTTTGTTGTTGTTCTACTACCTCCCCCATTGTTAATTCTCCCTGGGTTTTTGTTTCCCAGGTGCATTATTTTGCACTTCTTTGCATTGAATCAAGCTGACATACTTCTGAGCCATTCCTCCAACCTTGCAAGTCCCTTCTCATCCTTTCCACACCTCCTTGTATATCAGCCCTGTTGTAGATCTTTGTGTCATCTGCAAAGGGCATACTTTCCTTCTAGTCCCTCTGCAATGTCACTTATAAGACATTAAAAGGACTGGACCCAGTACTGAACCCTGCGGTACCCCACTAGTAACCCCTCTTTCTTCAGAGTGGACTCCATTTACAATTACCTTCCGTGTCCTGTTGTCCAGCCAATGTTTTACCCAGGCTACCACCCTGGGACCCACTCCCAGGCTGGTTAATTTATTAATCTTTTATGTGGGACTGTGTCAAATGCCTTGCTAAAGTCTAGGTAGGCCATGTCCACAGCCCCTTCCTGGTCTACTACTTTGGTCACTCAGTCAAATAAATCAATTAGATTCAACTGACATGACCTTCCTGCTGTGAACCCCTGTTGCCTTGGGTCCTGTACCCCACTAGCCTCTAGGTACTCAACAATTCTTTCCTTCAGAAGTGATTCTATCACTTTCCCTACCACAGAGGTCAAACTGACAGGTCTGTAGTTTCCTGCCTCTGTCTTGGTCCCACTTTTGTGAAGGGGAATCACATCCACCTTCCTCCAGTCCTCAGGTACCACACCATCCTCCCGTGATTTGTTAAAAAGGCTAGTCAGTGGTGTCACTAGTTCTCCCCTTAATTCTTTTAGAATTCTGGGGTGAATTACATCAGGCCCCATTGCTTTGTCTACCTTCAGTTTTAGGAGTTCTTTCTTCTGTGAAAGGACTGGGATTGACCCCTCCCCCCATCCAGAGTGCTTCTGTTAATTGGATTAGGCACTTCCCCTCCTCCTCTTTTGTGAATACTGAGCAAGTATTAGTTTCAGTATCCTTGCTTTTTCACTGTCCCTCTCTGCCCACCACCGTCCATTCTATTCAGCCTCACTATCCCTCCCTTTGTCTTTCTATGCTCCCTGACGTACTTATAAAAGGTTTTATACTTTTAAGTACCACAGTGGAATCAACAAAGTCCAAGAGGATAGCATATTTCAGAAAAAGAGATGTGCAAGAACAATGGGATAAATTTGAAGATGGGGGGGCGGTTCAGGGGCAATGTGAGGAAGTATTTTTTCACAGAGATGGTGGTGGATGCAATGAACAGCCTTCCTGAAGAGTTTGTGGGGTCTAAAACTGTGGGAGAATTCAAGAATGCATGGGACAGACATAAGGCAATTTTTGTGGAGGGTAGGAAGAAATAGGCTGTTGGTTAACTAGGATCTGCAGCTTATCCTGTAGGTAGGGGAAATGGGCAGACTAGGTGGGCCAAGCGGTCCTTATCTGCCATCAAAGTCTATGTTTCTATGTTTCTATGTTTATCTCCCTTCTTAACTGAGTTGCCTATCTTTTCCTCAGTTTGGACCTTTGCTATTCTGACTTCCCTCCCTGCTTCTTTCTGCCTTAACTGGTACAGTTATGTGTCCTGCTCCTTCTGTGTTTCCTTATATTGTTCTCTCTATGATGCAATTGGATGGGTTTCCCTTCATGTCAGGAGGAGCAGAAATGCAGCTCTATGGATCTACAAAGCTTTATTAAAAAAACTCCCAAGCTATGTCCTGGACTGCTTCAACCTGACCACTCCCAGCTCCTATGCCCTAAGAAGCAACAATATCATCCTGCTCAAATTGCCCAAAGTCAACACCAAAATAGGGAGGGCAGCAATCAGCTATTCTCTAGCCATAGCATGGAACACCTACAAAATCCCTAAAACTGTCCATTATCATTCCATTTACAACCTTCAAACAGCACTGTACAGCCTTCTTCACAGAAATGCAGTTGCTACCACTAGAGATAGAATAGTCATCCCACAAAACCATATTCCAATCACATATGGCATATTCCTTCAGCCAGACACACACCAGTATATGGCACCCAATATTCCCTTCACCATCCTTGTCCTCATTATGTGAGTGACTGTCGTGGCCCTCTTTGTGATATATATGTCCTGTACATATTGTAGATGTTAGTTTAACTTTCTCTTGCCAAGCTTTAACATGTGAATTCTCTGTATATTATTGTGTTATAAATAACATTTTCTTTTCTGTATGTATAACTATCTCATAAGTATGTGATGTAATTGCTGTGCATCAACTCGAACCTTGACCTTATCAGGTAAATCTTGTAAATGAGCCTTGCTCAATGATGATCGCCTGAATAAATAAAGATTTGATTGATTGATTGATTGATTGATTATACTTCCTAAATGCTGTCTTTTTCTCCCTAACCTTCCCCGTCACCTCTTTCAAGAACCATAGTGGCTTTTTCTTTTGTTTTGATTTGTTTATTTGCTTCACACAAAGGCTTGTTGCCTCTGTGATGGCAGTTTTGATGTTTCCCCATTGTTGCTCCACACCTCCTTCTAGCCTGTTTGCTAGTGCTTTTCTAAGGCACTCTCCCATCTTGCCAAAGTCAGCCCTCCTGAAGTCCAGTACCCTCACTTTTGTATGGCTTGACTCTGTAGCTGAGTTTATCATGAACCACACTGTTTGGTGGTCACTTGTTTCCAGATGGCTACCCACTTCCAGATCTGAGATCCTCTCACTATCCCATTTGAGAGAACAAGGTCTAAGATTGCTCCCTCATGAGTGGGTTCCAAAACTAGCTGTCTGAGGCATGCCACCGGTAGGGCATCGAGAATGGCCCTGCTCTTGGATGTGGCTGCAGCAAAGGTGCTCCAGTTAACATCTGGCATATTCAGGTCCCCCATCAACAGTATCTCCCCATTTCTCTGCCATCCTAAGGATGCCTTCTATCATATCCTTGTCCATTCCCTCCCCCTGACATGGGCGTCTGTATACAACCCCTGTGCGGACTGTGGTGCCATTTCCAGTCTGTAAGGTGACCCACAGTGCCTTCTCTCCTCCATGTTTACTCTTTTGTTCCATTGCTTTTGTCCCTGCTTTCTCCATTGTCTTGCCTGCACCTTCCCCTTCTGTCTCAGTTTGGTCTTTCCTCTGTTTGTTTTGTCACCTCCCCCCCCCCCGCGGAAGGGTCTAGTACAAAATCCCAACATGTAAGCTCTCAACACTGTTTTTCCGACACTCAATTGCCCAACAAGCATAGAATCCCAGCATGACACTGCCCGACAATGGAAGCATGACTGCCATGGAGGTGATTGTATTTTAGTTCCTGTTGTGGGGGGTTTAGCCCCTTGCACCCCCCCATACCTACAATATACAGTAATTACCTCCACAGTGCTCACGCTTCAATTGTCGGGCAGTGTCATGTCGGGAATTTACACTTGTCGGGCAGTTGAGTGTTGAGAAGATGGCATCGGAATGTTGTGTGTTGGCAACTTATATTTCAGGATTTTGTATGGATCCCCATCCATCTCTGTAGTCGCATTCCCCCCCATTCTCCCCCCTGCTCTGTTGTTTGTGCTCCCCTGCTGCCTACCTTGTCTCTGCTTTTCTCTTGTTGTCCTCTGTTTTTGGGGGGGCTTCTCTGCACACCTGCCTTCTGCTCTCATTGTTGTTCCCCTTCTAGCAATGGGGCTCGAATATCGTTGGTAAATCCACAGCATTTCACCTGTTTTATTTTGCACAGTGATCCTTCAGTTGTATATTTTAAAATACATATGTCTATTTACTTTTGAAGGTGTCAGGGGGCTCTGTGGAACAACCTCACTGGAGTGTTGCTCCTCTCCTTCTCCAGCACCTCCGGGTTGCAAGTGCTCCCATGTTAATCTTAAGGGATAGGCACCTCAAGTTCTCCCCGACCATAATCTACCACTCCTGGATCAAGGACCTCTTCATTGTAATTGCACAGTGTGGTGAGACTTCATTAATTTTCTCATCTCTCTTCAGTGATACTTATTTTGTACAGCAAGGTAATTATTTTAATGTTTTTATTTATTGGCTCCTGCTTGTTTACTTTTTTCAGAGCCTTCCTCTATTCTGTTTTCCATGTCCTAGTCTCATCTGTCTTCCCTATTGTTACCTCTTTTCATTGTCCCTATACCCTCCATTTGTACATAAATTTCCTTGCCTCTATTTTCCAGTACTGCAGCTCCTGCTGCTCTGTCCTTGCTCAGCACACACCAGCAGCCTCACAGCTTCCATCCCTAACTCGACCTAATGGGGTATCGAGTGAAGGTAGACTTGCCTTGTTTACTGGGGATGGAAGTCCTGTTCCATTAGTCTCCAACATATATCATCATTCTGGCAGTCTCTGTCCTTAATGCTACCTAGTGAGATATTGAGTGAAGGTGGACTTCCCCTGTCTGCTGAGGATGGGAGACTGAGTCATTCATTTCAATCTATTCCATCACTCCAACAGTCTCCAGCTCCGTCCCTAACTCATACCTTGGAGTTATTTGAGTGCAGGTGGACTTGCCACATCAACTGGGGATGGGAGTTCTGTTCATTCACTTCATTCACATCATCAATCGACTTCAACCTCTTCCAGTGTTTTGACAGGCTCCATCCCTGACTCATACCATAGGAGGTATTCGAGTGCAGGTGCACTTGCCATATCTACCACGGATGGGAGTTCTGTTTCATCCATTCCAACCATATTACCAACTGACACCAACCTATTCCAGCATTCGACAGTCTCCATCCCTAATTCATACCTCAGGAGGTATTGAGTGACCTACTGACTGATAAGGCTTCTCCTATGTCACCGGATGCCATGCCTCCAAACCTCAAAGTCATTCCTCCTCTATCTCCTTGGATCCCTTCTCAAGCTTCCCCAGTCTGTAAATGAACTTCCAAGACCAACCATTCCATCAAAGACTGGACCATGCCCTGCCCATCAGCTGAACTTAAAAAATGGAGTATCCAATACTCAGCTTCTGCATGCAAGCAAGAACTATTTGACTTATTTCTGGCCTCGCTGTCTCACCCGATCAGGAATCCCAGTCCCAGCCAATCTGTTCCTCAATCAGAATCCTCTCCAATATCTGAAATTTGGGATTTCATGGCTCAACTTACATCATCAGTTTCTGATCTTCAATCCCGTATGATGGCAATTGAAGCCCGAATTCCAATTCAGCTTCCTCAATCCTCCAATCCAATGACTCATGTTGCCATCCCATCTACCAGCAGCACTCCAGACCTTCTTCCTCGCATAGTACCATTCCTCATATCACTATTCTAACTGCTTTGATGCATCACCACTCCTTACCTCAGGTATGTCATCCTCCTTGTCTCCTTTACTCATTTCTCCCATTCGCCTTATTCCAGATCACCTCTGCAAGGACGTTATTGATGGAAAGGATGTTAACTTAGTTTCTCTTCTCATCTCTTCTCATGGCATCATGTACAATAGAATTGTCTCCTGTGGTGACGTGTCAGTAATATTGAAATCTAAAGATCCTTGGCTCCTCCAAAAAATGACAATGTCCAAATTCATCTTGGCTTTTAGCCTCTTCTGCAATGTCATTTGTGCTGCATTTCCTGCATGGCATGAAGAACTGGACTCTTATTTATATCTTATAGTCAACTTAAGTATACATTATGGTGGAACTCATTTCTATGACTATCATAGATCTTTTTTGGCTAAAGTTGCCACAGCCTTGGCCCACTATAACACTAAACTGAACTGAGCAGTCCTTGATAACAAACTCTTTTGCCACCACTTTGCTGGATAATGTGCCTACTCCTGTTCCCTCTGTGGCTCTTTCAACCATTTTGCTTCCCTTTGTCTGCTGGCAGAGACTCCTTCCTCTTTCTCCACCTATCCAACCAGAATGACTTGACCATCAAGCTCACCTTCTGCTTCATTTTCAGGATTATCTCACACAATCTCCAGTCCTCATACTTGCCTAGATATTCATGGCCATCCTATTAAAAATGTTGGGGGAAAATCAATTTGCAACAACTTTAATACAAATGGCTGTCTATTTCCGGCTGCTTATTCCTGCATGTCTGCCATTTACATGGTGAAGCCCATGCTTACTATATCTGCCAGAAAGCTCCCAGACCGCCTCAATGACAGACCATTCGTCCATCAACTCCAATCAATGTACCTGCCCAGACTAAACTCCTAGCTTCACATTCTTCTCGTCCAGCCATGCAGCATCACCTCCTTGAGTTTATGCATGGTTTTCACACTGGTATCTCCCTGCTCCCCTCCGATGCCTTTCACTGTTGTCATCTTCAATCTGCCATAAAAGAACCTGCAATCGTTCATCAGTTACTAAAGAAAGAGCTTCAAAAAGGATTCCTCCTGGGTCTCTTTCTGTGCCTGTCATTTTCCTACCTATCGCATCAATCCCATGGGCACTGCAACTTGAAATGTTTTTAGCAAGAAGTGTCTCATTGTTGACTTACCAGCTTCTCTGTCCTCCTCCACACCCAGCATTAATTTATTGACTGCCTCTGATGTGCATTCTTTGTTATACACTCATATTGATGATGCTGTTACAATCATTAATCACTTCAGTCCTGGCTCCTGACTCTCTAAAGCTGATAACGGTTGCCTTTAAACTGTTACCCATTCACCTGTCTCTCTGATGCCTATATGGAATATTTTTGGAAGACCATTATTACTATGCAGTACATCTCACATTTGGCTGCTGAAGCAGCCCTAAACTTTTTCAACATGTTTGCTGATGTACTTTGTTGGGCTTTACTTAACATCTGTCACCAACCAGTGGTTATCCATCTGCTTGATGACTTTCTTCTGATAAATCCACCCGATTCTCCTCCAGCAGCTGGTCTTTCTGTTCTTGTCCAGTTCTTCCACAAACTATCTGTTCCTTTGTCTGAAGAGAAAACTGTAGGACCAGTGACATCCCTCAAATTTCTTGGCATACTTTTGTATACTGGTTGTATGAAAAGCTTTTACGTCTCGATAAATTGTGTAGGATCCAAGCTTTACTGAAGTCCTTTTCAACTCGATCCTCTTGCACAAAACGTGAACTCCTATCTCTCCTGGGTTACCTCAACTTTGCTATGAGAGTAATTCCACAAGGTCGATCCTTCTTTTCTTACTTCTTGACTCAGACTTCATCAGTTTCTGAACTGAACCATCACATCCAAATCACAGCTGCAGCAAAATCAGATCTCGCTATGTGGGCCCTATTTCTATCTTTATGGAATGGCCATTCAATGTTCTATAGGGACCCTTCTCCTGACTTGCATCCCAGAATATACATTGATGCTTCTCTGACTCATGGCTATGCTTCTACATTTGAGCAGTCCTGGATCGCCACTCCATGGCCTCTGGATATTTCATCACTTTGTGACTTTTCCTCTGCATCTCATCTCTTCAAGATATACCCGATTGTGGCAGTAACCTTTCTATGGGGTCATCATTGGTCCTTTCAATCAGTATCCATCTTTTCCGATAATCAAAGCATCATGGCAATCATCAACAAAGGGCAGTCCTCATCACATTCCATCATACTGTACATGCAGAGGCTGGCTTGGCTATCACTTCTTCATAATTTTACATTACAATGTTTTCACATACCGGGCTATGCAAATGAAGTAGCTGATGCAATATCTCAGTTTTATTTTCAGATCTTTCATTATCTGTATCCTTCAGCAGATCCAGTAATGACTCCTCCACCTTCCTTCAGTGACCTAATAATGATCTAGAGTTTTATCACCAGCAAGCTACCTCCATCCTGTGAACTACTCTAGCTCCGGCCACCAGAGCTCCTTATACAACAGCATGGAAAAAGTATTCTTCAATTTGTGCATTGCAGTCCTCCCATTCTACTCTCATTTTTGTGGATCATATCTTAGCATTTCTGACATTTTGCCATCAAGCGTTGCACTTATCCTGTGGAACTATTAAAAAATAACTATCTGGTATCCAGTTGTTTTCCTCGCAACTTGCTCCATCCTTGCCATCAATCACTGTTTTTCCAATCCATCTATGAAACTTCTTCTACTGTGCTTTCAAAGAGCTTCCATTGCTAAAACACCTCATGGTCTTCCTGTAAATGGATCCATCATGAGAAACATGTTGGATTTACTGGATTTAGGTCCATTTCAGTCTACCTCAGACCTCATGGTTTTGTTTGCTATTTGTTTAGCTTTTTATAGATTCCTGCATCCTGGAGAATTCACTGTGTCATCATCATGCTCTATCAAATTCTCAAGATCAACAATCTTCAGAAAAAGGCTGACCATTACATCCTAGCATTACCTTCCTCAAAAACCAACAGACTACATAAGGGAGTTCGCATAACCTGTTACTCTTCATCAAACACTTGGTGCCCAGTAGCTTGATTAGAGAAATTTATGCTCTTCTACTGAAGCTCAAATCCATCATCTCACCTGTTAACTTCAGACAATCAATCTCCTATGACTACAAAATGGTTAATAGATCATATTAGAACCTTTTTCCAAAAGCTTGGACTCAATCTATATTCATATTCAGGTGATTCATTCCAGATTGGAGTGGCTACTACGCCATCAAGAAATTATATTCCTGTACACAACATCAAGAGATTCAGAAGATGGAAGTCATCAGCATTCAAATCCTATATCCCTAATCCAGACATAGAACTCAGACAAGCATTTAGGATCATCTCCTCCTAGTTCACCCCAAGGATGGGGGTTTTCCTCACCTCTGTGCTACTGGTCATACTCTCCGTGAGTTAAATGAGGTAACCTTTTTGAACCCTCTGTTCCCTATAGCTACCCCACTTAATCTACCAAGGGTGAGAAAAGAGAAAGGCCAAAAGTTCATAAGTCTACACAAGCGCAATCTGTTCACCAAACACTGAATTAGAGGGCTAAAACGTGAATAGCTCCTCCCACATATCTAACATAAACCAGTGTCTCCTAGCAGCCAACACTTAGCGTGTTTTGAAATACCTGCCATCCTCTCTGTCCTCCTCTGGCACTCTGCTCACCCTTGCTGCTGGGCACACTATTTTCTACAGCTGCCCAGCTTAATCTACCAAGGGTGGGACTAGAGAAAGGCTAAAAGTTCATAAGGATACACAAGCACCATCTGTTCATCAAATGTTGAATTTATTATTTTATCTGGTAGTGAATTCCAACATTGAAATATTCTCTGTGTTCTCAGTACTTTTAGTTTCATTTATTACTATAGCTGTGCAGGCCATTTCACAGGTATTGGGACTGTGCAGAATTCAGAATTCTGCAGAATTCTGCCTGAGGCAGAATAGGCCTTCCCCATTATGAGAAATCATGGGAAATGTAGAATTTGGCCTGTTGATGGGAAATGTGGCAAAACAGCAAAATTCCACAGTTTCAACAGTTTTTCCAGCAGAAGAGGTTTTCACAATTTAACAAACAAACCTTCAGTTCACATTAAAAATCCACAGTTTCCTTTAAAAAAGCACTGCAATTCATTGGTGGAATTGTATAGAAACATACTGCAGAAACACAAAATCTGTAGGGAGAAATGGACCATTTGGTCCACCCAATCTGCCCTTGTGTTGCCTGCCTATTCTGCCTCTGCAGACCTTAACTGGTTTCTGGTGACCTTCCCCTATCCCTGCTGCTGCTGTATTATACCCCTGTGTTTCTGCCATGCATGTTTGAAGCCCATTACCATTCTAGTCTCCACCACCTTGGCTGGCAGAAGGTTCTATGTGTCCAACACCCTTTCAGTGAAGAAATATTTCCTTACATCCCTCCTGAGCTTCCCCCCTTCCAGCTTCACTGCATGCCCTCTACTCCTGAAGCTAGTCCTCATTTGGAAAAGGTTCCCCTCCTGTGGAATTCTTAGTGAAATTTCATCAAGCTTTCTGGAAGTGGAATTGCGATGTCGCCAGAACTCCAGTGTCCAGTAGAATTCCACATTCTGCGTAGCTCTAACAATTATGCAAACCACTGGACTGCCTGAACTTCAGGCAAAACAAGGGTCTCAAGCTAGCCCACCACTCTAATGGATTAGCCTTCATTTCTCACTTGGAGAATCTTGGCTCATGTCCACAGCCTGGAAACACCATTAAGGGCAGCATGAAACTTCAAGATGTCTGATCGTATGTGTGAGGCTTCACAGTAGGAGAGGAGTTCTTTCACTGTATTGTTACCCTGTTTTAGCTGTGAGGGGTAGGATCCATGGCAGAATGCTATCCCTTTCCAATATGCAGCAGGGACAGGGCACATTTCCACGTCTGCCTATCCATTTTGCTGACGTAAGGCATGAATTCATTACTGGAACTGTCGCTCTGACTCATCCCTCACCAGCAGATGCTTTCTTCTTCTTGGGAATCACAGAATTTTGGCAGTGTGCCTACTGCAGATGTAGTTATCCATTGGAAAGTCAGTGGAGGGTGCAGGAGGATGGCACTTGGCCAGAACATGGGCACTCCACAGGGGAATAGCAAGGAGAGCCGCAGAGTTGGGGGTGGGGATGGAGGAGGACAAGAAAATAATGTTGCAGATCAATAGAAAATAAAAAAATGTAGCCCAATTTATATGAAAACTGAAGAGATTCATATCTATTTATCACATTTCTTGAATCTTCACCCTTGGAAACTAAACCAAATTGAAATTGTGTTGAATAGTAAATGTTCCTTAGTTTTGAGCTTGTAGAAGAAAACATTTGTTGCTATGCTTTTACTTCTCAGTGGCAAACCACATAGTAGTACATACATACATATGTACAAACATCCATGCAGTCCATACTGATTTATGGGAAAAAGGTTATAGGTCCATCCAGATTCTCCCTCCTACCAGCTCATTGGGAATATCCTGTTACCCTTTTTCTCAAAGTACCTTACTGGTGAATAGTGGAATTTATTTATTTATTTAAAATTTGGTGACCAGGAAAGATACACTGAGCTGAGGCTCATTTCCAGATGCGACCCAGAGTTGGGGGGAGAGGGAGTAGAGACAAGAAGAGGATATCAAACATCACAGTGCAGAGACAATAATACAATGGCAGACACAACCATATTACAATAGGTGGGATAGCCTACTTGTTCTAGCACGGCATGTGATCAGGCTTGGGAAAAAGTTAGACCATGGGACCTTACTTGGCAACAGTAGGTTAACTGCATTATGGAGCTAGGATTAAGCACCTCAAGCATAAGAGCACAGAATGGAGGCCACAGACACAGGAGACCCAGACAGGGGAGGAATAGGGGCAGAGGGGAAACAAGAGGGCTGGAAGGAGAGAGACAGAGGGTCGGAGGAGGTGAGGCAAGTACAGGGGGAGCAGGAACAAGTCTTAGCTGATGTCTAAAGGCCTGGAGAGAGGGAGATAGCTGAAGGAAAGAGGTAAGAAAGTTCCAGAGGGAAGGGAGATGGTAGGAGAAAGCAGCTTGGCGGCACTTGTTTGAGGATGGGGAATGGCTAAGATGTGGGAATCTCTGGAGTGCAGGGAGAAAGAAGAGGAGACAGCAGGTGATAGGAGTGAGGAGAGGTAGGAGGGAAGAGAGTTAAACCAATATTTAATGATGTTGGAGGTGCAATGGGCCTGGCGATGTAAAGGTAGGGAAAGGATGGACAGGGAGGACTAGAGAAAGCAGTGATGAGTACAGAGAGGAGGGATGGAGGTGAAGTGACAGAAGGCAGTGCAGAGGGTGTCCAGTCTGGCAAGTGAAGAGGAGGAAGCAGTGCCTTAGACCACATCTGCATAGTTGAAAATCGGGAGGACCATTTTGGTTACCAGTTTCTGGTGGACCTAGAGGGGGAGGCAGTCCTTGTTTTAATATAATGCGCTGAGTTTGGGGTGAAGTTTAGCATAGCAAACTCCCAGCTATTTGAAGGTGGGGACACACTCAAGGAGTGTGCTGTCTAAGATGGAGAAGACAGGTGAAGGCAATAGCCTTGGTAGTTTCTGGCTGGAGCTGAAGGTCATGGTCATTGTCTTGGTGTTTACCCTGAGCTGGTTGGCTTGGAACCAGTGTAGCACAGTACTGAAGTTATGCTGGAGTGGGATCTGAACAGCTGGGTACATGGGCCAGAGGTGTAGATGACTGTGTCATCTGCGTACATACGAACATACGAAAAAGCCAGCAGAAGAAGGCCACTTGGTCTATCAAGTCTGCTCATATTGCAGGGTCCACAGCTTGAGCTAATGTCCCTGCCCTCCCTTCCCACTCCTCCCATCCTCCCTACCCATGATCCTTACTTTCCCCATGCTTATCCCAGCCTCTCTTAAGGCTGCCCACTGTCTTCAATGAGATGACCTCTTCCAGTAGTGCATTCCAAGTGTCCACCACCCTCTGTGTGAAAAAGTGATTCCTGACCGCCATCCTTAACCTCTCACCCTCCAGCTTAAGACTGTGCCCCCTAGTGTTATGGTTGCCACTCAGCTTAAATACACTCTCCTTATCAACCTTATTTATCTCTTTCAAGTACTTGAAGGTCCTAATCATGTTCTCTCTCTCTCTTGTCTTCCAGGGAGTACATGTTCAGTGCCCTCAACCTCTCCTCATATGCCTTACCCTGCTGACACACTGTCATCTTTGTAGCCCTCCTCTGGACCTTCTCCAGCAGGTTAATGTACTTTTTGAGGTGTGGGCACCAGTACTGAGCTCCGTACTCTAGATGCAACCTTACCAGTGACCTGTATAAGAGCAAAATAATCTCCTCTCTCCTACTACTTATCCCCTTAGATATGCCTTCCAGCATCTTGTTTGCCTTTGTTGCTGCTTTCTTGTACTGTGTGGAGTGTTTCAGGTCACTAGTGATCATCAATCCCAGGTCCTTTTCCTCCTCTGATGCAGATACACGGACTCCACCCAAGTAGTACTCTGTCCTGGTATTCTTGGCTCCAATATGCATAACTTTACATTTTTTGGCATTGAAGCCAAGCTGCCAGATCCTGGACCACCTCCCCAGCTTTTCCAGATCTTTCTGTAGGTCCTGTATCCCTTCAGCTGTGTCCACTCTCCTGCAGAGCTTGGTGTCATCTGCGAATAGGCACATTTTGCCCTTAATGCCATCCCCAATGTCACTGATGAAGACATTGAACAACACCAGCCCCAGTACAGAGCCCTGTGGGACCCCACTGGTTACCTCTCTGGTACCAGATAATTATCCCTCCACAACCACCCTCTGGGTTCTGTCCATGTGGATATGAAAAGAGACACAGGCAGAGGAGAGGTCATTTAGGAAAAATGTGAATAGGACCAGATCCAAGATGAAGCCCAGTGGGACCCCTGCCAGGATTGGGCGGGGGAGAGACAGAACACAAACCACCTGAACTGCTTGTTGACGCTCAGTAAGGTATGGATGTAACCAACCCGCAGCAGATGCTGAAAGGCTAGCAGAGTTCAGATTGTCTAGTAGGAGAGGCTGGGACACTGAATCAAAAGTTTTAGCTGGAACAGTGAAGATGGGTGCAGTGATGTGTCCCTGATCCATCCCAGTGAGGATAGAATTGGTAACATGCAGCAGGGATGAGACAGTGGAGTGGTTGGCCAGTGTATTTTTATTTATGTTTTATTTGTTTGTGTTTGCAGTCGGTCACTGGGGCCTGGATTCATACAGAACTGGAAAAGGAAGGAACCAGGGCAACTACTCACCACCACCAGCAAACGGCCAAATGCGATGAAGCAAGGATGTAAATACAAGTGTGAAAATGCAGTTACCATCCAGCATAAGGGAAAGTAGGCATTCAGTGCAAAAAGTTGGCCCCCACCCTGATTATGCACTGCAATTGCGTGACTCCGGGAGTGAGGGCAGGGACAATGAGCAACAGGGCAGCCTAGCGGCAGCTGGAAGGGAAAGAGGAGAACAGAAGAGTAGAGGCAAGCTGGCAGGCAATGACACACCCAAGCGCCAGCTCAGGTTCCTCAGCTCCTCCTACATGCGGCAGTTACAAGGGAGTAAAATGGACTCTGTGCAGGCGGAATGTAGGCAGAGTGCCTGAAAACAGCCATGAAGCAGGAAAACAGAGAAGCCCAGGGGAAGATCCGCCCCATGGCAAAGGATAAGCAGGTACGGGGGCAGGGGACACAAAACAAAGCCATGGAGTAGCAAAGAAATGAGAGGGGGAGAAGAGAAGGAGCGTGCTGGTGGCTGGAGGAGACTGCAAACACACGGGCAAAAGCCCAGAGAAACAGAACAGAATGAGGAAGGTGGATGGGCAGCCCCTCCAGCCACAACAAGAAATGAATTCTGGAGAGCACCAGGATGAGTGAACCTTTTCAGCCAGATGGGGGAGTGACATAGTTGCTCCACCCATCAAACCTCGGGCTTAAAGCTCTTCCATTAACTTAAATAGTTGAAGCAGTAGCAGCACACAGTCAGCAGAAAGCAGATGTAATCTTGTATATAGGACCGAGGAACTTGGGGAACTGCCTTGTTAGCAGCAGCCACCTTTCCCTTTAAATCAGTATAGGCAGTAGAGGCAAACAGCCAGCAAAGTGAATGGGCAAAAACTAGCTTACAAGTCAGAGGAGGTAGTTGACCATGCACCCTGTTGAGAGGCATTAGGAGGAGGAGAAGATCACACAAAAATAGAAGGTGCAAAGAAAGGGGGCAGTGTGGCTGATTGATGGCCAACTGCCACATGCGTGCAAGCAACACAATAAGAAAATAAGATTTTATTAAATTAATTTTAAAAGTTGTTTCACCAGGAAAAAAAAATTACTAGTGAGAACAGCTCATTTCTAGATATGTCATGGGGTAAGGGGAGTGTAGTAATACAAAACATGCATAAAACACATGGAGCAAAACCACTAAGGCAATAAAGCCAGATTTCAAAGAAATACAAAATCACGCATACCCCAGTAATGTACTGCATCATGGGAAATATCTGCAAATCAACATGAAACAGATTAAACTGGTTCTGCTTTAAGCAAGACAGCATGGTGCCAAATGGCCTCTCCCACAACCTGTCAAGGCTTAAAACAGAAGAAATAGACATGTTTCATCCCTCTTAGGACTAATCAGTGTGCCCCATCCATGCCTCAACCCATGGGAAGGCTAAAAAAGTCCTATGGTGGTCCTATGGATTTGGGTCAGTATGAGCTCAACATAGAAAAGCAGCCTAAAGGACAAAACATATGGGCTTATACAACAAAACAAGGTCCTGGCAAAATATGGTCCTGATAGATACGTCAATCAGGATTTGAATGATAATGGCCAAGGCAGCATCCTGTTTTAATGCAGCCCTGCATCTGTAAACACAAAGCAATGGACCCACAATGCTTGCAATGGTGCTGCTAGCTGGGAGGAGAAATTAAAGGTGATAGCAAACAGTTTTCTACACCTCTAGATACCCTGCAGGTGTCTTGTTAGTGTCTATCAAATACTCTGATATGTTTTGGACATTTTTTGTTAAATGAAAATAATCTAATTTTTTTGCCTTTGTAACTACCCTGAATCCCTCTCTCCTCAGCAGTTGCTGCTTTCTCTTTGCATACTTCTTAAACATTCTATGATATCAATAATACCATTCCAGGCCATTCAAATGAATAGCATGGAATGGTGTTTCCAATGTCATAGAATACTCAGAAATATGAAAAGAAAGAGCAGTAGCTGGTGAGGAGAGTGGGACTCTGTGTAGATCTGAGGACACTCCAAAGCTAGATTACTTGTTTAACAAAAATTGGTCAAAGCATATCATAATACATAACTGGCATGGAAAGGAAAATCTAAGGGCAATTAAACACGGTATCCAATCATAAGGGCAACTAAAAGTGAGCGACTCGAATGTGAGTGACTCAATTTCAGCACCTGTCATGTGGGCTACCCTGCAAGGGTGGCGATGACTATGTCGGCTACCCTGCAAGGGCAGTGATTATGTTGGCTACTCTGCAAGCATAGCAACAGTTAGAGCAGGGCGACAGGAAGAAGGGGGAGGGGGACAGTAAGCGGAGGGGGTTATGTATGGGGTAGTACGGCAGGAGGCTGCCGAGCTGCTGCCTTGGTGTACTGGTGGGGTGGCTAGTTATGGTGGGGAGGGTGCAGGATTCGGGGTTGGAGAGGGCTACTAATTTTTTTTGGTTTTATTTCCATACTTTGGGTTTTTTTGTCCCAGAGTTTCACCCCCTCCCCGACATGCACCCCCTCTGGAGTTAGTAATATATGTTTGGGGAGGGTGCAGGGGGCGTAGCCCCCCACAGAACAACCTTTTTGGTTGTCACCCATTTTTATTGCTGCAAGTGTACATCACCTTTTTTTTTTCCAGCGATGTACACTCTCCATAATGGCGATCGCTATTTCATGATCGCCATTGTGACATAGAACCATTAAGTACTGTATATAAAAGTAATTTTCCATCTCCTTCAATGAATTAGGAGTACTATATTTTAATTTTAATTATTTGAAAATTTGATAACCGGGAAAGGTGCATTGAACCGAGGCTCATTTCCAGGTGCGACTCGGGGAAGGGGGGAAGGAATATGAAGCAGAAAGTACATTATAGATACATGAGATGTATATACAGTTGCATAAGTTTTACAGTGAAGTCTTGTGCTTTCTGATGAACTGTTTACACATAGTATTATACAATTCTGAGGATTAGATTACTATCCACAAAAAACATTTGGCATGAGGCTGGGCCTGTGAGTGGCTAGAAGCAGGTGCAGAAGGGGAGTGGAAGTTGTCAGATTTGGTATTTGAAGCAGTTGTGAGAAGGTAAGTTTCTCAGGAGAGGTGGAAGTTGATTCCATAAAGAGGGGAGTCTGTAAGTGGAGGCAGATTTGCCAGTGGATGAGGATGGTTTGGGGAGGGAGAAAGAATGGGAGTCCCTTGAGCACAGTGAGTACGGGGAAATGGCAGCTGGTGTTAGCCTCTCTACCAGGCAAGACGAGAGCAGGTCAAACCAGAATTTGGATATGAAGGAGATGGAGTGGCTGAAGTGACGATGGGATAGGGGTGGTATCCTGAGGGATGAAACGAGAGTGCAGTGGTGGGTTCTGAGAGAGGAATTTGTGACAAAATGGCAGAAAGCATAGAGGAGGGAATCGAGCCTGGACAACGAGGAGGTGGGGGCAGTGCCATATACTATGTCAGTGTAGTCAAAGATGGGAGTGATAATTTTTGCTAATAATATGCATCTAATGGGGGTGGGAGGGCATCACGATTTCTGTATAGTAGGCCTAGCTTAGGGCAGAGCTTCAAAGTTATGGCATTGATGTGATTTGCAAAGTTTAACTGGGGTTGAGCCATACTCCTAGATATTTGTACACAGAGGCAGCATTTAGTGATATCCTGTTTAGGGAGGCAGTAGCAGGAGGACAGGATATTCTTGCAAGTTTCTGAGCAGACCCAAAAGTCTTGAAAACAGTTTTGGATGAGTTTATTTTGAGATGGTTTGCATGAAACTAAGACTGTATGTTGTGATAATCGTGTTGCAGTCAACATCACTTAGAACTGGGCCAGATGTAAAAAGGATGGTGTCATCCATGTACATGTGGATGAGGGATTTTGAACAGACAGATAGGGGGTCATTAATAAATAGAGAGAACAGAGGCCCACTGGTGCAGCAGCAAGGCATTCGTCTACGGCGCTGACATCCCAGGTTCAGGAATAGACTTGGGAGTTGGAGGGCCAGTCGGGGGGAGAAGGACTGAGCATTCCAGGGACTGCTCTTCTTCTCTGGGGGGAGGGGGGAAGAGTGACCAGTGCAATGCAGACCTCTAGCAGAGGTAGGGGTACCACCAAAGACGGCACTACACGTTAGGACATGTAATGACACCAATGTCTGCCCCGGCCCCAAGGTAAATAGAGGCAAAAATGTCGGCCGTTAATGATGGCCCTTCTGCCACTGCCCACTCAGACAATGGTCTGCTGGAAGGTCCCACTCACAACCCTGCCCTGCCGGGACAAGCCAGAGTTATAGACCCGTGTTTCCTGGGAAGGGCATCCACGCAGTGGCTCCGCCTAAGGGGGTAAGCCTGGGGATCGGGGTGGTGAGTGGAGTGGGGGAACAGAACCCCCTGCAGGGGGGGAAAGAAAATGGAAAAAAAATAGAGATAACAGAATGGGGCCTAGAATCGAGCTGTGGGTGACACCGGCTATTATGGTGAGGGAGGGGGAATGGAATTTGCAATCCTAACTGACTGGTGCCTATTTTCAAGGTACAATCTGAACCACTGAACTGCAGGAGAGGCGAGTCTGGCTGCTTTGAGTTTGTCAAGGAGCAGGGGGTTGGAAACAGAATCGAAGGCCTTTTCCAGATCAACAAAGATTGCAGCAGTTAGTTGGCCTTGGTCAGCAGTGGACTGGATGTGTCTGGTGACATGAAAGAGGGGGCTTATGGTGGAGTGGTGCTTTCTGAACCCAGATTGATATGGGGAGAAGAAATTTGTGGACATGAGAAAGTTAATCACTCTGGACTGGACAAGAGTTTCTTGCAGTTTGGCAAAAGCGGAGAGGAGGGAGATTGGTCATTAATTTCCAGGTACTGAGGGGTCACCACCCTTATAGAGAGGGATGACATAAGCAAGTTTCCAAGCTTGGGGGACATTGCCCGAGAAGGACAGATTTTAGTAAGTAAGTGAGGGGAACAGTAATTGCAGGTGCAAACATAGATACATAGATACATAGACAGTGTCGGCAGATAAGGGCCTATGGCCCACCTAGTCTGCCCATTTGAGCTTGTAAGTTCAGTTTGTTTTCCTAGAAGTCTATTTCCCCTTACCCCTGACCTCTAGAATTCCTTTATGTCTATCCCATGCATTCTTAAATCCCGTGATTGTTTCAGTCCCCACCACTTCCTCTGGCAGGGTGTTCCACTTGTCCACCACCCGTTCTGTGAAGAAATTCTTCTCATGTTTCCTCTGAATCGTCCTCCCTCCAACTTCATCCCATGCCCTCTAGTCCTGAAAACATCTTTTCGCTTAAAAATAGTGTTTTCCTGCACCCTGTTCCTCCCTGTAAGATACTTGTATGTCTCTATCATATCCCCTCTCTCCCTCCTCTCCTCCAGGGAGTACATGTTCAGTTCCTTCAACCTGTCTTCATAGGACTTGTGATGCAACCCATGCACCATCTTTGTTGCCCTCCTCTGAACCTTCTCTACCCTGTCTATGTCCTTACGTAGGTATGGTCTCCAGAACTGTACACTGTACTCCAGGTGGGGCCTCACTAGTGTCTTGTATAGCGGAATTATGACCTCCCTTTTCCTGCTGGTGATGCCCCTGCCTATACATCCCAGCATCCTATTTGCTTTACCTGCTGCCTTGTCACACTGTTTCCCTACCTTGAGGTCATCAGAACATGCGCAGAAGTTTGGTGTGGATACCATAAGGGCTGGATTTTGAGATGTTCAAGGAGCAGAGGGCATTAAGGACTTCCCCCAGTAAGGTGAGAGTGAGGAGAAAATTGTTTTGAGTAGGGTTTAGGGGGGCATATGAGGGCCTGGGGGGAGGTCAGGTCAGAAAGGGCACAGGGGTTGAACTGGTGAAGAAGTTGTTTAGGATTTCTGCTATTTTAATAGGGTCAGAAATTGTTTGGTCATTATGTTTGAGAGTTGGAGTGGTGGTCTGAGAAGGGGTGTTGATAAGGGAGTGGACCACCTTCCAGAAGGAGGAAGGATGGGCAGTATTTAAATGGGACATAAAGTATTCAGCTTTGGCTTGTCCTATAGCCTTGGTACAGGCATTTCTAGCAAAGTTGTAGGTCTGTCTAGACTGGGGGTTTTAAATAGGGACCAGGCCTTGTCACAAGCTTTACAGAGGGCAATTAATGTGCTGGAGATCATCAGGTTGTGGCACTTTTTGACCCTAGCTTTAACCTGGGGGCCGTGGGAGTCCCAGACCTTATTGAAAGTATGTAGGAAGCTGGACAGGGCTGAGTCAACGTCAGATTTGGAGTAGACAGGGTCCCAGTCTGCATGTTTTAGGTCATGCAGGAGAAAGCTAGTGTTTAGTGAATTAGAGGATGGGTAATGTTGTATTTAGGGGCTGATTTTGGAAGCTGAATTTTTCTGGTGCAGTTTTTTAATACAGTGGTCGCTTAGGGCTGCATCCAATACACCAGCAGTGGAAATTCTATGTGGATGGGAAGCAAGGATCTAGTCAATTAGGGAGTGGTTTGCTGAGCGAGAGTTATAATGGGTGGGCTCAGTAATTAATTGGGTGTGGTTAAGAGCCTCTAATTTGAATGTGGCGATTTTGGCGGAGGGGGAGAAACACTCTAAAACTGGTAGCACACCCAAGGATACCATGATTGATAAAAATAATGAAATCACAGATGGCAAATGGTGCACACAAGTACAACTGACAGGCAGCCTGTTACCTGATGCTTTGCCTCACTCTGAGTCTTCATTGAGGGGCAGGCGTATGAAGCATGTTTGCGTCCTACTTCTTGCCAATTTTACAGCTGATTGGTCTGAAGCACAGTTTATTCAAGTGGCTTTTTGAAGGTCATAGAACAGGCCAGTGACTGTGGTGTCTGTTTATATGTACATTTCTGGCATCTTGTATGGTTATAAGAACGCCTTCTCAAACGGTTATTAAGAATGCCTTCTCAGATTCTTTGGGTGAGAATGGCAAAGTGCAGCTGAACAGTTCTGGTACACAAAGGACTTCAGATAGTACTTTTACAATTATTAGACATGCTAGAACATTACATATTACACATTATAAATGTATTATAAATCAAGTTCAAAATTTTATTTTTTAAAACTGGAACTTTAATTTAAAAGAAAAATGTTTTACTTTGAGGAAAATAATAGAACCTCTATATGGCAAATATGGTTGTCAGAACTAGTTGTAAATAGATTAGAACCCTTTTAGAACCCAGGAGGTCAAGCCCTAATTTAGAACTAGGACACCCACAAGTTCCAAATATTAAATGTACAAAATACAAAATAAAAAGCCTTTTCTGCTGAGACATTTCAAAAACAGAAGATGTAAGCCTAAAAAACAAACTAATTATTGGGAATTACATTTTGAAATGCTTTAGAGAGAGACAATATGAGAATGTGATGCTCATATGCAGATGTGCCAAACACATGGAATTGTGACACTTGGCATTTGCGTTTTGAAATGCACAATGTGTTCCTCTCTCCTGCATGTGCAGTCAAACAATGTTATTGCTATGCAGAGAAGGATGAGAGTCATTCTTATGGTTATAAAAGTGTTTGAAATGTTTAGAAATAAACAGTCCTGACTGGCTAAATGTGTTGTCATGATTTATAATGGGACTGAAGGCTAGGATCTCCTGGTTACAGATGTTGCGAAATTTTATTTGGCCAGCAAAGTTGAAGTTAATTTGCAGAAATTCAAGTTTCTCAAATTTTGCAATTTACGCACCAACTCTGTTGCATGATTTAAATAAAAACCCTAAAATAAAATAAAAAAACTATCCCCAGCTGTACTGTAATGCCACCCCTTCCACCTCCAAAAAGCATTTTATTTATAAGCTATGCCCTCCTCCTATCCTCCGCTGTAGCTCCCCTCTGCCTTGGTGAACTGCAGCAGTAAAGTAATACTTTTGGAGTCCAACAATTCCATTCAAGACAGTCAGTCTGAAATTAATTAAAGTTCAAATACCCTAGACTTCCATCAACCCCCCCCCATGTGCCAAACACATTCCCCACCTTCACCCACCTGAATCCCACTGAGTAAGTCATCAGAACAGCCCCCCCCACCTACACACCCTCTGGTCCCCACCCCCTTCTTCTCCACCAGCACACAGAAACAAACCTGTAATAATTAAAATGATTCCCCGATGCAAAGTGCTTGCTATGTTTCAGTGTTCATCTCGGTAATGGCATGAATGAATTTGATTTTCAGCCAATCATGTTTTACTAGAAACAGAGAAATTACTAGCCCTTCATTCATTCATACCATTACCAAAATGGACACTGAACAAAACAGGCGCTTTGCATCCAATTCTCTGCTATTACCAGTTTTCAGGGTGGTGGTGGTGGATGCTGGGGAGGGGATGGTTGGGATTAGAAGTGAGTTTTTCTGGGGGGTTATGTCATAATGACTCACTCTGTGGGACTCAGGTGGGGGGAGGTGGGGGCGTGTGCTTGATGCACAGGTGATGGGAAGGGTATATTTCAACTTTAAATAATCTCATACTGTCTCAGATGGAGTCGTCCAACTCTGACTTTGTTAATTTACTGGTGTAGTTCACCAGGGCAGAGGGAGTGGAGGGAGGAGGATTCCAGCAGAGGGTAGAAGGGGGTTATGTTTCATGAATAAAATGTTTTTGGGAGGTGGGAGGGGCATAGCCACATTCTAGAAATGTAAGTTGCATCATTTTTAGCCAGTGAAGTGGATACATTCAAACAGTGGACAATGCAAATTGCTAATTTGCCTGTGAATTGGCAGTTATTATAAATTTGTCATGCAAATTTGGCCAATTCAGCAGGCAAATAATGTTAGAAGTTATGATCATCGGTGAAGTTGTTAAACTTTGCAAAGCAACATTTCCAAAATGCACAAATTTTGTCACAGAGTAAATTTTCATAACTTTGCTGGTCTCTACTCCTTGTTCACAGTTCAGCACTCTATCCAGTAGACCAAAATGTCTCCCCAAATGTGACACAATGTCTGTTTTCTGTCATCTTAAATATATATACTGTATGCTGCTGCCCTCCAGACCCTCTTAAATGAAAAAAGTTCATTTCAATGGATTTTGTTCGGCTATATCAGGATCCAAGACCGCATGAGTTTACAACAGGAAGGTCCTGTCAAACTAATCTCTTAGATTTCTTTGACTGAGTAACCAGAGTGGTGGACCAAGGGGGAGCAGTTGATTTCGCCTACCTTGACTTCAGCAAAGCTTTCAATACTGTTCCACATTGAAGATGGATTAATAAGCTGGGTGGACTTGGGGTGGGTTAGAAGTTGGTCAACTGGGTGGCAAACTGGTTGACAGGCAGAAAACAGAGAGTGGTGGTAAATGGTATTCAGTCAGAAGGGATGCAAGTCACAAGTAGGGTACCTCAGGGATCAGCCCTGAACCGGTCCTTTCAGTATCTTCATCAGTGACATTGCAGATGGACTGGAGGGTACGGCTTATCTGTTTGCAGATGACACCAAGATCTGCAACAAAGTAAAGATCCGTTGGGGTGGGCAGAATGAGAAGAGATCTGGATAAACTGGCAAAATGGTCGGAAGAGTGGCAATTGGGGTTTAACACAAAGAAGTGCAAGATCATGCACATAGGGTAGAGAAACTCTGAAGCCACTTATAGGTTGGGAGGGGAGTTGCTGGCAGTCACAAGGGAAGAAAGAGACTTGGGCATCATCATCACAGATGACCTGAAATCATCCAAGCAGACCACTAAAGCAGTACGTAAGGCTTGGGGAATGTTGGGGTGTATCAGTAGGGGTATCACAAGTTGTAAGAGGGAGGTAATAATCCCTCTTTACCAGTCACTGGTTAGGCCCCATCTGGAGTACTGTGTGCAGTATTGGAGGCCACACCTTCACAAGGACATTAACAAAATGGTGGCAGTCCAGAGAAGGGCAACTAAAATGGTGCAGGGACTACATCAGAAAACATATGAGGACAGATTAACGGAGCTCAATATGCATACCCTAGAGCGAAGGAGGGAGAGAGGCGATATGATCAAAACATTCAAACACCTTAAGGGCATTAACAAGGTGAAAGAGTCAAACTTGTTTCAATATAAGAAAATTAGCAGGACAAGAGGACACAGTATGAGATTAGAGGGAGGCCGATTAAGGGGTAATGTGAGGAAGTTACTTTTCACAGAAATGGTGGTGCATGGAACGGCCTACCTCAGGAAGTGGTAGATATGAATACAGTGCAGGGCTTCAAACAGGTGTTGGATAGGCATAAAGGATAGATAGGCCACTGATAGAGTAAAGGCCTATGGCACATTCATAAGGTAGAAAAAGAAATGGGCAGACTGGATGGGCCTTGCGGTCCTTATCTGCCATCAAAATCTATGTTCCTAAAGCATAGAAGCATAGAATTTGATGGCAGATAAGGACCAGGTGGCCCAACCAACCTGCTAATTAAGCCCAAAGCTGTCAGTGAAAAGAGCCATTTAATGTTAAAAGCAATAGGAAACAGTTTTCATACCTCTAGATAGAAACATAGAAACATAGATAATGACAGCAGAAAAAAGACTAATGGCCCATCCAGTCTGCCTGAGTTCCCTATTTAGCCGTGGGACCTATTGTCCCTCCAGGGTCCAAACCCTTCCCATCTCCCACTAATCTCCACCCTGTCTCTGCCACCCAAGCAACCACTATACCCTTCATACTGTCCCAATCGTGCTTGAAGCTACTAACAGTTTTTACACCAACCATGCAGGCCAGTGGTTCTATGTGATAACGGTGATCTTGGAATAGCGATCGCCATTTGGGCACGTGTACATCACCAAAAAGGAATTATGGTGATGTACACTCACGCCGAAATTAAAGGCAGCAAAGGAATTTAAATGTATGGGGGGCTCAACCCCTACTTGCTGGGCTTCTCAACTACAGGGGTACATGTCAGGGCATGAAATACTTACAAAAACAACCGCCGCACACAAAAAAACCACCACACCAGACCAGAACCCTTCACCCCTAAGTGACCACCCTTCCCACCACACTAGCTGACCAGCTAAGCAGCTGCCCACCACACTCCCTTCCACATTCCTTCTCTCCCCCTTCCTCTTTCACCCCAGCGTCTGTGCACACGAGTATACGCATGTACGCTTCACATCGCCCTATCTAGCCCATCCATTTATCCAGTCGTTACCCTGCCAGGTAGCCCTGAACACAGTCGTCGTGATTGAGTCACCTTTTTGAAAGTGTTTAATCGCGGTCACTGTGTTCACTGGATACCTCAGCCGGCTGACTGCTTCATGGCTCCACCTCTGTCTCTGTAAAATAGTCCTTCTTCATGTCCCTCCTGAGCCCCCCTCCAATCAGTTTCCACTGATGTCCCCATGACTGCAATCTAGTATTCAAGGTAAAAGGTTCCTTGTAGTTCACCCTTTTAATTCCTATTAGGAACTTGAAGGTGTCTATCATATCCCTCTCTCCCTTCCGCTCTGCAGTGAATACATATTCAGTGCCTTATGGTGCTCCGTATAAGACCTGTCCTGTTGGCCCTGAATCATCTTAGTCACCCTTCACTGCACCATCTCCAGTCTGTCCTTATCTTTTCTGGGGTGAGGACACCAGAACTGGATGCAGAACTCCAGGTGAGGCCTCACCAAAGATTTATAAAGAGGAAGAATTACATCTTTCCTTCTGCTGTCAATACCCCTCTCGATACACCCCAGCAACCTGTTTGCCTTACTGTAGGCCTTTTGCACTGGTTTGATTGTTTGAGGGTGTCTCTGATGTTAACTTCTAGTGGTTCCACCAAGTCAGTTCGACATCAAGGACGTCTACAGACTCCACAGCGACAACAAATTGCTGACAGTGATCACGTCGCCCAGCAATTGTGCTGATAGGCTACTATTACAACTAACTTTCTTTCTTTCTTTCTTTCTTTCTTTCTTTCTTTCTTTCTTTCTTTCTTTCTTTCTTTCTTTCTTTCTTTCTTTCTTTCCAGTTTATTTTATTTTTTTGTACTGAAAGGCATGTAAGCCTGTTTCCCATTTTCACAAGTATCCAGTACATATAACATTTCTGCTGCCAATTCCATGAGTATCCTCAGATGCAACCCATCTGTCCTGGGCCTTGTCTATCTTTCTATCGTTAGGGCTGTCAGCCCTTTTGCTAATAAATATTGGCTGCCTCATCTCTAGGACCCCCTTGGTAGCTGCTTTGATGCCACTGTCTGGCAAAGGCCCACTTTCCTCCCTAGTGAAAACTGAGCAGAAGTACTGTACTTGTTGAGGACGACGGCCCTTTGTCTGTCCTCCTCTACAGCCCGACCCCTCTCAGCTAGCCTTATGATTCCCCCTCTTTTGTTCCTTTTTTCCATACTATGTCTGAAGAGCTATTTTTCTCCGTTCTTGGCCCATCTGTAATACGCTGCTGCACGCCTGCTTTTGCCTATGTAACCACCCAATTCACCTACATATATTTCAGCAAATATTCTCCCTGTTATTCCCCCTTCCACTTTTCTTTGTATTTGTAGAAGGCCTTTTTCTTGACCCTCACCACTTCCCTGATCCTTGCCGAGAATCATAATGGTCTCTTGAACCAGTTCTTTTTGGTTAGCATTTTCATACAGTACATACCTTAGATGCCTAGAGAATGGCCCATTTAATTGCCCCCATCTCTCTTCCACCCGACCTACTGTATGTTATTCACCCCTGCTAACTTATCCCTAACCAGCTCCCTCAACCTATTGAAGTCTGCCCTTCTAAAGTCCAGGACTTTGGCTCTCGATTGCAGTTTACCAGACCCAGGGGCCAGTTTGAGCCAACTGGAGTTATGATTGCTGTTCCCCAGTGGGTCCCCTAACCCCACAGCAAGTATCACCTCTCAGTTAGTAAGCACCACTTTGAGAATTATGGTCTGCCTGGTAGATTCCTTAACTAGTTGTACCAGCAGCCATTCTTGGAATGTGCCAGAAGCCCTGATTTCTGGTGCCCCTGGCCAATGGAATATCCAAATGGATGTCCGGCAGGTTCAGATCACCTACCACTATTTCTTCCCATTTTGCTATTCCACTTTCAAGTTCTTCCCTGAGCATTGTCTCCATCTCCTCTCCTTGCCCTAGAGGTCTATAGCTCACCCCCAAGTGCAATTTCTTGCATGAAGCTGCCATGAGTTGTACCCACAGTGACTGTGTCTCCCCCATTACTACCCCAATGCACCCATCTTCTGCCATCCCAATGCCTTCCTTGACAAAAAGAGCTACTCCTCCCCATCTACCTGTTCCTCTATCCCTATTGAACATTAATTACCTGGGGACTGTCAGGTCCCAGTTGTTATTTTCTGAAGCCCACATTTCTGTGATGTCCATCAGGTTCACTTCGGTATCTGCCATCAGCACCTGGAGCTCACTGATTTTGTTACCTATGCTCCTGGAATTATGGCATGACCCTTTCCATCTGACCCCTGATCCTTCTTTGCTACTACCCCTGTGATTCCGTTGTCCACTGTTCCCCTTGTTTTTCTTGATATATGCACTCTTTGCATTCCCCCTCTCTACTGCCCCTTCATCTAGTACAGTAAGGGCCACAACTCTTTTCATACTTGCTGTGCTGCTACCAGGCCCCCAGTTTAGGGGGAGTACTGACTGGGATCCCCTTCCTGTCAAGCGCCATCATGGTTTTCCTAGGCCCAATCTCCCCCCACAGTCAGTTTAAATGACTGATATAGACGTCAAACTTGTGCCACAGCATGCAGGCCCCCTCTCTCATCAGCTGAGGTCAGTCAACATTGATGAATCTCCTGTCCCAGAAGTCCCCCCATTACACAGAAAAGTGGTACACCTTTTCATGACACCATCCCTTAAGCCATCCATTAAACTCCTTTATTACATCACTCCTTATCCTATTCTGCTTCCACTCCCTGCCCACACATGGAGGATTTCAAAAAAAGCCTGGCAAGCTGAGCATGCCTCCAATCTGTGCCCCAGCATCCGGATGTTTTGCTTCACCATCTCCACCAATCAGTTCACCGGATCATTGGTACCAATATGCACCAGCATCCCCAGCTCCCCCTGTTGTATTCTGTCTAAATACTGGATGGCTGATGCTCCAGGAAGGCATTGAACAAACCCCCTTCTGTCCAAGCCCCCCTCCACCACCTTCTCTACCCCCTAATCATTGAGTCTTCAACCTCTAAAATTCTCTTGGTAGACTTGTTCCCCTTGGGTGCCATGATGTTGTCCTGCCCTTTCCCATCGACTGACTTGGAATCCCCTCCAATGGAGTCAGTGTCTGACCCTCCACTGGGGGTTTGATTTGATTATTAATTATTATGTTTTATACTTGTAAGCAAGATGAGCATTACTGCCCATTTTCACAAGTGACAAGTTTTAACATAGCGAATAATTCATACATAGGACAATAGAAACACACAATATATAATAACAGACAATATAAACAATATAGAGAACAGGACATTTATGCATTTAAATCACAGGAACAATCATTTACAGTAGCCAACCACGGTCTAAGTCTGTTTTTGAAAGATGCTGCAGTACTAATGTTGGTTATGACATTTGGAATTGTGTTATAAACAAGCATTTGTCAATGCCGAATGTTTGCTTGCTGGCATTGGCATTACTAGTGTAGAAGTTACAGAGCTGCATAATAGGAATGGCAGTGAAGTACTGAACTGATATCAACCCCACCACCACCCTGCAGAGAGTTACAGACATTGGGGTGTGCCTTTGGGTCATCAAGCATAACGGCCACACCATTTCACCACACCCTACCCTACAGACACTGACAAGTGTCACGGTGTGCCTTGGGGTCTTTGGCCCTTATGCGCACCCCATTCCATCAGGAAATATGGTGAGATGGGTGCAGTATAGGAGAATGGGGTGAACTTTGGGGCCGAAGAGTCCAAGGCATACCTCGATGCTCCTCACTGGCTGCAGGGTGTGGAATGGTATGAGCATTACAGGCAAGAATACCAAGTCACACCCCTGATGCCTGTCATTCTCTACAGGGTGGGGCGTTATGGTTGGAAACCCTAACAGCTCAGGCATTCGTTGGTATTTTCACTCCAAACTTTCAACATGGTTTTTTTGTGACCCCCACCTCATGAACAGTGGCAATATCAGTTTGTTAGCCGAAAGCTGCTTATGCACAGTGACTATGGCATTTAGCACCACAGGTGCAAAAACACATTCCGAACAGGATGTGAAAAATGACAGCTGTACTGTTCATGGTGAGATGTAAAAAATGGCAATGTTGCAAATCTGCAGTAAAAATATTAAAAAAACTGGTGAAGTCACGAGCGTGCATAGAAACTGTGCAATGCACACCCATAATGTAATTAGTTTGGGGATTTTTTACAGCAGATTGTCAACACAGGCATTTTGGGACCTCCGATCATGAACAGTGTCACTGTGATTTTCTTTATCTGTCCCGAACAATGATTTCCCACAGCGACCACGCATCTCTGCGCTGAAAGTGTGAAAACACATTTTGGCCATGTTGTGAAAAATGACAGCTGTACTGTTCATAAGGAAGTGTGGAAAAATGCCACTGGTGAAAATCTGGACTGAAAATATTACAAAGTCATGAACTTACGAGGGTGCGTGGAAACTGTGCAATGCTCACTCATAACACAGTCATTTTATGGACTTTTGTCACCAAATTTTCAACATAGCCATTTTAAGACCTCTGCTCATGAACAGTGTAACTGTGATTTTCTTAATCTGTCCCAAACATTGCTTTCGCACACCGACTGCACCATTGTGCGCTACATGTGCGGAAACACATTTTGGGCAACATGTGAAAAATGGCAGCTTATACTTTTCATAAGGAAGTGTAATAAAATGGCAATGTTGAAAATCTGGAGTGAAAATATTGAAAATTCACAAACTTACGAGCATGCGTAGGAACTGCGCAATGCACGCTCGTAAAACAGTCATTTTTAGGAATTTTTTCACCAAATTTTCAACATAGCCATTTTAAGACCTCTGCTCATGAACAGGGTCACTGTGATTTTCTTAATGTGTCCCATACATTGATTTCGCACACCAACTGCGCCATTGTGCACTACATGGGTAGGAAACACATTTTGGGCAAGATGTGAAAAATGACAGCTGTACTACTCATAAGGAAGTGTAATTGAATGGCAATGTTGAAAATCTGGAGTGAAAATATTGAAAATTCGCAAACTTACGAGCGTGCGTAGGAACTGCGCAACGTACGCTCGTAAAACAGTTATGTCCTAGGAATTTTTTCACCTAATTTTCAACATAGCCATTTTAAGACCTCTGCTCCCTAACAGTGTCACTGTGATTTACTTAATCTGTCCCATACATTGATTTTGCACACGACTGTGCCATTGTGCACTACATCGGCGGAAACACGTTTTGGGCAAGATGTGAAAAATGCCAGCTGTACTGCTCATAAGGAGGTGTGGTAAAATGGCAATGTTGAAAATCTGGAGTGAAAATAGTGAAAATTTGTGAACTTACGAGCGTGCATAGGAACTGCGCAACGCACATTCGTAAAACAGTCATTTTTAGGAATTTTTCCACCAAATTTTCAACATAGGCTTTTTGAGAGCTCACCTTATGAACAGTGGCAGTGTCATTTCATTACTCGGTCCTGAAAGGTGATTTCGTGCAGTGACTGCAAAATCACCTTTCAGGCCCATAATGCCATGACAGTGAGCGCATTCATGAGAAGGGGTCCCAAAAACCCCATGTTGAAAATTTGGTGCAAAAATTCCAAAAAATGCCTGAGATATGCAGCAAAGTTGAAAAAACCCTATCTATCCCATTATACAGCTTACCGGCATTTCCTCAGTTCACGGTCGGCTTTGAAGAGTGCAGATGTGTTCCAGGTCCACCAAAGATCGTCGCGCCAGAGTCTGGAGGTAAGTATGGGGTGGGGGAGTGGGGAGGCAGGAGTGCGCAGTGGGTGGAGGGGTGGGGGCGAGAGACAGCGAGGACCATTTTGTGTTTCAGGGTTGTTTTTAAAAAGGGCGACAATGGGGACATTGCCACACTGGGGTGGACTTCCAGCGTGACACAAGGATGGCTATTTGGGGGCATGGAGCTGACGAGGTTGGGCACCCCTGTCAGTGATAGCATCTGTTGCCATGCTGGGGTGGGCTCCCAGCATGGCACCCGCCTCTGGGGGACAGTGGAGCCGACTGGGGAATTGGGCACCCCGTCGGCTACTCGATGTGTAGCCAAGCTGGAGTGGGCACCCAGCATGGCATGTGGAACTCTGTTTGGGGAGCACAGCCGGCAGGATTGAGCACCCCATCCGGCTATACAGTGTATCGTCGGTGACAGCGCACGCAGTATACATGGTGTGTGTGTGTAGGGGGATCACGCATGAGCAGGTGATATCTTATCGCTGCTCACTGAAGCGTAGCTCCCCCTTTCAACTGTACTCCACTGCATTTTCGACTGCTGTCATAGACAGCTCCAGCAGCCATTGGAGAACTGCAGCCACGCCTGCAAACACACTGACTGACTTGGAAGAGGGCTGCCACACCTCCGAAAACTCGGATGATTGCACTATGTTTCTTGCACATGTGTGCAAGCAAACATAAAAAGTGGGATCCTGTATTGTAGTGATTTCTGACCAAAAGACTTTTTACAAATGGGTAATTGAAATACAAATTTGCTCTGAGATCTTGTACCATGTTCATTCAGACTACAGATAAATAGGGACTGGACAGACCTCAGGAGCTGATTAGTAATAACCTTGTATAATAATATGCCCATTTTAGCATTAAGCCTATTATCAAAGGATAGACAACTAGATTTTTTGAATAACTCATAATGGTGAGTTTTAAATGCTGAATTTGTCATAAACCTAAAGACACCTTGCACCACACCGGCGACCTGGGTTTAGGAATGAGCCCAGGATACTGAGGGTTGGCAGGGGAGGGAGAGGATTGAGCATCTGGAGGACTGCTGTTCTCTCCCAGGGGAGAGATCCTTCTCTCCCAGCCCTCTGCCCTCTCCACTTCCACACCCAATCCTAAACTAGCCTATTCTTGGACCCCATCCCTTCCACCCCCAAGCCTATGCTGGTTGACCACCTATCTTGGATTCCTCCAACTGCCTATCCCTCTTCCTGTCTTCCTTGACTACAGAGGCTCTGCCCGTCCCCCTCCCACACCTGACGCTGTTCTAAATCCTGCCTGGACGTCCTGCCATCACGGCTGAGCCTTCATCGAGTGGCCACTAGGAGTCGCTATTACGCACCCCTTGTTTTGTCCCAAACATACCCTGTGTCCTGGCCCCAGAACGTGGAGCACGGCTCTCACCTAGGTCCTGTGACCAACTGCCCTGAGTTGATCTTGAACCTGGTACCCTGGCCACCAGAGTCCGTGTCACCACTACTATTCCAAAGTGGCATCCACACTTGCTGAGTGACACAAAACAACTTCAACCTAGCACCCAGCTGCAACCACAGGCAATATGTTAGCCCTCTTATTACAATGCCTCCCTATCATCCTCACCTGGCACCATTGTCTCACCAACCTAATACCCCCCCAGGCACAATGGCACCTGATCCTGCTATTTTTCTGGAGCTAGCCCTGCCACACCCTACTCTCATCGTCTGCCACAGTCATCAACACCCTCCCCCAGTCCTCTCCCTACTACTACTTCCTCAGGCGCCCACTGGAGACTTATCCTCCTCACTTTCACAGCCCGGAAAACCCTGCCCACCCCTTGTGCCCAAAAGCACCCCCCTCCCCATGGCATACTTATCGAAAGCTCACCCTCTACCATCCCCTAGCCAGGGCTGTGGTTATACTACTACTTCTGACAGGCAATATTCATCCGAACCCTGGCCCAGCTCCCTCAAACCCTCCTACAGGGTCACCCGGGCTCTGCATTGCATCTATGAATATATGCAGCCTGATGAAAAAACTAGATTCCCTCCAATGTTGGGTCACCTCGCATAGGCCAGATGTCATCGCGGTAGTGGAAACCTGGTTATCAAAATCCACTCCAGACTCATTTGTCACTGTTCCAGGGTACTCCCTCTACAGGGAGGATCATGTAGGTGGGGGGGGGTTGTGCGATATACACCAGGGAATCTCTCACTGGACTGACACTCCCTGACCCTGTTCTCGCCCATAGGGCGCAGGCCCTCACCCTCAAACTGACTCCCGACCCCTCCAGGGGTCCCCTCTATCTCACTGCTGCCTACATTCCCCCTAAAAACCAAACTTTGGCACTGGCTTCACTAACTGATTGTCTTTCAACCCTACCTCACACAGCTGACCAAGTCCTTGTGGGTGACCTGAATGTTAACTGGTTCAGCTCATCCGTCAACACCACCTGTGACTCATTCGCAGCCATAGACATGTCCCAACTAGCCTCCCAACCCACCAGAATTAACACAAAGAAAGGTACCAGCACACTGCTAGATGTGGTCATCACCAACCGCCCTCTACAAATCCATGATACCCAGGTCCTTCCACACTCTATTAGTGACCACTCTCCTATCATTTTCCACTAGGCCACCCCCACTCTCAGACCCATGGCTCATCCCACTCTACATCGGCGCCTCAGACCAGGTGGACTAAAAGGCCTTAAGCTACATCTTGACCAAATTAACTGGTCTCCCATACACCATGCCCCTGATATTGACTCCGCTCTTACCTTCTTCACCCAAACCTTCAATAATGCCTGCGACATTTTCGCTCCCATGACAGCAGTCCGCAGCAAAGTTCGAAATGCCCCCTGGATTACCCCATCCCTGCTGCAACTACTCCAACACAGGGATAACCTGTGGCACCTGGCCTCTGAAACAGGCCATGCTGCGGACAGACAGGGCCTACAATGCCGCTAGAAACAAATGCACATGGGCCATCAGGAAAGCAAAAGCTGATCACTATCAGGCTAGCTTACCTCCTCCTGGGGGGCGCCAGAACTTTGGGACAACATTAAACAACTAAATGGGGCGTCGCCTCCTCCCCTCACAGATCACCATCAAGGCTCTATCTCCACCGACCCTGCCCACATAGCCAACTTCCTCAACACATCATTAACAGACCTTAGTTCAGTCCTCCCCAGAGACTTCGTTGACCCTCCTTCAACCCTACCCGCCCCTGACTTTCAATATCCTAGCTTCCACTTATGCAGGGTGACTCCCCAGGAGGCTTGGCCACACCTGCTTCAAGCTCTAAAGAGCAATAATATTGGCAGTGACTCCCTGGACCCCAGTATCCTCCGACGGGTCCTGGATCAGGTCCTTGCCCCCCTAACTACCCTGCTCAACAAGTCCCTCTGCCTGGGGCAATTCCGTACAGCCTGGAAAACAGCCACAGTCACGCCCATACACAAAGGAGGTGACAGGTCCTCAGCCGGGAACTACCGGCCTATCTCCATCCTTCCACCCCTCTCCAAAGCCCTTGAAAAACTGGTGGCTACCCAAATCACAGATTACCTGACCAAATACAACATCCTCTACCATGAACAACACAGATTCCGTGCAGGTCACAGTACCAGCACTGCCCTTATTGAGTTCTCAAATTTTCTTCATTCCTCCCTGGACTCGGGCTCACTAGCTGGGGCAGTGTTTATTGACCTCTCAAAGGCTTTCAACACTGTCTCCCACCCCCTCCTGTTGGATGCCCTCAACCGCACCGGCTTTGCTGCCGGCCCGGTCTCCTGGTGCTCCAGCTACTTGTCTGACCGCTCTCAGCGTGTTAAAATTAATGGGACCCTCTCTAATACATGTCCCATCCGATCCGGTGTCCCCCAGGGTTCCATCCTAGGTCCACTTCTCTTCTCACTATACCTCAATACCATGACCAGAGCTTGCACGGGTAAAATCCTGCTGTACGCAGATGATGCCGTCATCTTTGTCACCCAACGAAACCCCATCTCCCTTCAAGACACCTTGCAACCAGCCTTCAATGATGCTGAAGCCTGGTTCAAAGAGCACAGACTTGTAGTCAATCTAAAAAAACCAAATCCATGCTCTTTGCCCATCCCCAAAACAAACTCAGTAATTTCCCACTCCGTATCCTCCCTGGCTCTAAGCATCCTCTCGAGCAAGTCCGCCTGTACAAGTACCTCAGGGTCTCCTTTGACTCTGCCCTACCTTTCCACGACCACAGTGATACTCTAGCCTCAGCTACAAATATACAGCTAGGTATCCTTTATCGCTACAAGCACTGCCTCCCCCCCCAATGCCCTCCGACTAGCAGTCACCTCCTCAAACATGTCCCTTGTGGACTATGGCCTGCCTGTCTATGGTGCTGCGGACACGACCGCCCTCAATAAAATCCGACTCACCTTGAATAAGGCCTGTAGATTAATTACGGGAGCCACCAGTTTAACCCATACCTGCCAGCTATATGACTTGGCTAAGCTGCTTAACCTGGACGAACGGCTCAGATACCAAACCTGCCTCATAACTAAAAAAACACTCCTTGGACTATCCCCTCCCAGCCTGACAGCCTCTATCCACCTAGTTCAACCCTTAGTCCAAACTCGTAGCTCCTCCAAGGCCACCCTGTCTGTCCCTAGAACCAGGACTACACATGGTCAATGGTCCTTCTGTTACAGAGCCCCCTTCTGGTACAATACTCTCTCCAGCTCCATCACCGATACCCGTACAGTCTCCAGCTTCAAAACCGCACTGCGAAGTCAGCTATTTAACATGAGTAGCTGTGCTTGTCGACAGCCGTGAGTGTTCCAGCTCATTGTACCCGACAAAACTCTCTGAGTTGCTTCACAACAACAACTGACAAAGCTCCCAGAATGGCTCGCCTCCCTAACCTATGACCTACCCTGTCCCATAGCCACCTGTTTTTACTAACCTAGCAGTACCTGCTCAAGACTAATTGTCTGCTTAACCAATGTATGCTTACCTCTCAATCTTATCTAAATAACCGTAATAACCTGTCAATACCAAACCTGTAACACTGTTATTGTAAACAAAGTAATTACTGCATATATCTGCCTAAACTGTTGACCGCTATGATGTAAAAAGCTGTTATCTACAATGATGTAACTAAATGTTGTACTGTGTTTTGTCCTCTTTGTGATGAGGTACCTTTGGAAATGAGCCTCTGGTTCAAAGGTTGTAAACTGATGTATAAATAAATAAAATAAATAAATAAATAAGTTACTTTTAGTTTGGACAGAGTATTTTCACTTGTTGCTGCATAGATGGTTAGACCTAGTCTAACACAATAACAAATTATGAGTAAGGATCTTCTTAGATTCCAGGGTCAGGAAGAACTTTACTCAGCTGCCCGGTGGTGCTGAGGGTTGAGGTGCTGGATGCCACACCTTGCACCACACCGGCGACCCGGGTTTAGGAATGAGCCCAGGATACCGAGGGTTGGCAAGGGAGGGAGAGGATTGAGCATCTGGAGAACTGCTGTTCTCTCCCTGGGGAGGGATCCTGGGTTTTTCCGGCACAGTGGGGAGCTAGCCTGCGGAGCACACAATGGGAGGATCATGGCAGACATCTACAGGGGCTCCATGCTGACATCATTGCATGCATGAGCTCCTGTGGAGAAAACAAGGAAATACCCCCTGTGCCTGGATAGGCAACAGCTCCTGTCAGTGCCGACTACCACACGCCAATATTGGGCCTTGCCTCCACCTCCCCTTCCTCCACCTCCTCGGCCAGCAATGGATTCTAGATAGAGTGCCAAGAGTGGTGGCAGTCCTACTGCAGGGGGCTCAGAGTTGGGGGGGGGTTCCCAGTCAGAGGTTGGTGGAGGGACAGCTAACTCTGAGGGGCAAGAGATCAGGTGTGCGGTACAGCGGTCGGTGTGTGGAGGCACCCTGAGAGACTTCCAGGGGTTCGCAGGGTGAAGAAATTAAGTTAAAAAAAAAAAAGAAGGACTTTACTCTATATAGGGCTCCTAGTCTTTGATGTATTGTTTTTATAGTATTATTGATATGATGTTCAAAAGTCAGATTAGAATCAAGGATTATTCCCAGGTACCTGAATCTATTTACTTGTTCTACTAACTCTCCTTTTAGGTCTGTAACTTGAATTAACTCAGTTTTTTTTCCTCAATCCTGAAAATATAATTGATTTTGTTTTCTTTATGTTTAACAGCATCCATTTGGCCATTAATCATTTTTGAAACAATAATGAACCACCTTGTACTATCTTGACTGCATCCCTAGGTTGGTCACTAATGCTAAAAATTACAGCATCATCTGCGTATAAAATCATAGATGATTTTTGACAGGTTTCTGGGGCAGAATTCATAGAAATTAAAAAAAATTAGGGGGCCCAGTATTGATCATTGGGGTACCCCGCATTTAATAGTGTTATGATGTGAAAGAACTCCATCAATACTAGTTCGTTGAACTCTATTATTAAGATATCTAGAAAACCAGTCTGAAACTTCTTTTGAGAAATTCAAAGCTGAAAAGGAATCCTGCAACAGACTGTGATCCACTAAATTAAAGGCCTTGGTGAGGTCAATGAATACAGCTGCAACAGAGCACCTCTTATCAAGGGCACCCTGTATGCAGCTGGTGAACCCCAACAAGGCCGTTTCAGTATTGTGCAGAGAATTGAAGCCATGCTGTGCACTCGGTAACAAGTTGTATTTTTTCAGAAACTCTGTTGCTGTTCAGATAATATTCTTTCAAGAATCTTTGAAAGGGGGGACAGTAATGAAATTGGTTGGTAGTTAATAACATTTGTTGGGCTACCACTTTTAAAAATTTATTTAATTGTAGCCATTTTCCACTGCTCCGGGAACACTCCATGGCATAAGGAAAAATTGAAAGAGATGCTATTGGATGAGTCAGTGTATCAATACCCGCCTTAATTAGCCTAAAATCTATTCCATCATGGCCAACATGAAGTTTGGGATTATGTTTTAATACATATTTTTTAACTTGGTAAGGTATGACTGTATGAAAATAAAATTTAGGATGAGTCCCTAGATCGTTTTGATTAAACAAGTTGTCTTGAGACACCTGCAGACTATTTATTCCATACTTTTCAAGGTCACCAAAGAAGTCATTACAGGTTTCAGCAGCTATGGATGGTTCATGAACAAGCTGATCATTAACAGTTAATGATATGGTAGTGTCTTTGATACCTCTTCCTAACAGGTTGTTTAGTACTTGCCATGTTTTTTTAGGGTTTCCAAATGACTTCTTTTGTTCTGACAAAAAATAATTAGATTTAGATTTTATTTCAGATTTAAATTTGTTTCTGAGCATTCTATATTCTTGAAGCATAGAATTTCCCTTGTTTTTTTATACTGTTTCCATTTTTTGTCCCTTTGCTGCATAAGTTTCATTAAATCTTGGTTAACCCATTTTTTTTTGTCCGAATACGCATTTTCTTTTTCGGTACTAATCTTTCTACAATTAGCTTAAAATTGATGCAAAAAATCTCCAACAGGATGTCAGTGTCATTATACAAATCCAGACCTGACCACTTAACCTCCCCACAGGGGTAGTACGTCAATACAGCATTTCATTTTGGTGAATTATAGCGTATTATGCTTAACTACAATGTGTGATCGCTACATTACAGCTAAGGTCACATTCAGTGACAACAGTATAATAGCCTACCTCTGAGGTCCAGGTGCACCTTGGAGGATGTTATTTTAGAAACAGGGGGGTTTGGCGGCGTAGGTCCCCTGCAAAACAAAGGAACATGTAACAGTGTACTGTACCCCTGTGGCTTCAGGCAACCAGTGAATTCCATAGCAAGTGATTCCATCGCAAATCTGCAGCAGTGCTTCTCCTTCCCCAGTAGCTTGCTGTTAGTTGTGCTGATGTGGGTGAGCGAGTGACAGATGCAGCAAAAGAGGCACAGGAACACAGAGAACAAGGCATGTATGTTAGTCGCATTGTCAATACCCTGTAGTCATCGAGGGAAACTAAGCGGATGTGAGCCCTGCTGGGAAATTGCAAAAGTGGGGACATCAATGCTGCACAGTCATCACGATCTAACAGAGCACCTTGCACAGGTTGTGGGCAAATATGGCACCCATACTCACCAGGAATATTTAAGCTGTTTGGCCTGCAAATCTGGCCTGCAGTTATGCTACATAAGCTGAAATGTGCATCACTGATGTTGGTGATCGCTGTATTTTGCGTCGCTATTATTATTTCGCTGAAATTGCATGCGCTGTAATCGAATCGCTGAAATCACATGGAACCCCTGCAGGCCGCATTCAGAGTTTCGGAGTTAATTCTTTTAAGACTCCTAAATTCTATATACTGGAGCAGTGTCTTAGTCCCTTTGGTTGTCCATTCACAGTGTTACTGGACAGTGGTCACTAATCCCATCAGGTAATAGACCAGACCCATCAAGTTCAGTGTGGTGCAAGTACCTGTTTTATAATTTATTCTTGTGGCATCAACAATCATTTGCTGCAATCTCAGTTCATAAAATAGCTCTCTAGCATCATTGCATCATGTGCCCAATTGCAATTGAAATCTCCCGATAGGATTCATTCTTGATTTGCTGGAAAACACTTTTTAATTTTAGCCAATAGATCCAATCCTGATTCAGTTAACCTGGTAGAATGTAGATGAAACTGATAATTAAATGTTTATTTTTACCCAGGAGTATATCTATGGAAATTAAGTCACAGCCCATATCACCTCCTATAGTCTCCAGTACCTGAACACTTAAATTTGTCTTAGCATAAATAAGAGTCCCCACTCCTCTTTCTAGCCTGTCTGTAAATGTTAAACCCATACAATGAGATCTCCTTATCATCTATTTTACTGTTTAACCACATTTCTGATAAGGTAATAATATCAAGGTTATACTTTATAATCCATGCCTCTAACTGACTCAGTTTAGCTGGAAGGCTTTGTATATTTAATGGCATGATTTTAAGTGTTGATGCTCTAAATCCAATTTCACCCTTTAAGCCAAGGGGTGCAAAGGGATTTGCTCTCCGGATAATGAGGGGTGGGACAACCTCCTTATGGCTACCCCTGCCCTCCCTCCTTCCCCCTCCCCACCACTCCCATCAGCGTGTCTCTGGGGGAATGGGGGTGTGGGGAGTGGGCTCCATCTGAGTTGGTGATGCAGCTGAGATATATATACCCTTGCTGCCACCAGCTGAGCATGGAGGTCTACCAAGTTCCTTCAGATAAGGCAGTGCCCCCTCCTCCAGAGCATATCCCTAGAGAAGAGCACCCCACAGCTGTCATAACTGACTACCTCCCCTCTGAACCCCATCCCCTTAAATATCTGCACTAAACAGATGACTTATTTGACTCATAGTGCTCACTCAAATAGGGTGTAGCTGTAAGGCTCAGCTATAGCACACAAAACAGTGGTAAAACTACAGAGCAGTGTTGTCCCATGTGGGGTGTAGTTGTAGGCTTAGTTATAGCACAGAAAACAGGAGTATAAACTAACACATAGTGCTCAACCAGATAGAGTTAAGCTGAAAGATTTAACTATAACACAAAATTACTCTGCAAATTAAAGCCACACCAGCTGTAGCACAGAATACAGGCATGAAATTAAACTTCACATAAGCAGTCAGTATTAACTGTGGCTGACATAGATAGATTACAGCTAGGTACATTTTCGATCATAAAAAGGTGGTGTGCATATTTATTAAATTCATAGCTGGGACTTGAACACAGGCCACACAGAATACTGTGCTGGTTGCGCTACCAGTTGCGCCACCAAGGCAACTGGAAACTGGGACATCCGAAGGCACCTTACTCTTTCTCCAATGCACAACCTGGTGCTGCATGGAAAATTTAAATTTCAATCACAAGAGTGCAGTGTACATATTTATGGAACTCACAGAAACAGAAGAGAGAATTAAAAAAGTGCCTTAGCTAAGACTTGAACCCAGGCCGCCCAGAATACCATTCTGGTTGTGCTACCAGTTGTGCCACCAAAGCAACAGGAAACTGGGACATTCCGAGGCATCTTACTCTTTCTCTAAGGCATAACCTGGTGCTGCACAGATAATTACATTTTCAGTCACACGGGTGTGGCATGCACATCCATGGAACCCAAACAAACAGAAGAGAGAAATTAGTGCTTTAGCTGGGACTTGAACCCAGGTCACCTGGAATACCATTCTGGTTGCACTACCAGTTGTGCAACCAAGGCAACTGGAAACTGGGATGTCCCAAGGCACCTTACTCTTTCTCTAATGCAGGTTGTGCAGTAGAGAAAGAGTTAGGTGTCCCAGCACTTCCCAGTTTCAAGTTGCCTTGGTGGTGCAACTGGTAGTGTAACTGGAATGATATTCCAGGTGGCCTGGGGGATCAGTCCTAGCTAAGACAGTTATTTCTTTCCCTCTTCTGTTATATGAATTCCATAAATAGGCACACCGCTCTCTTGTGACTAAAATGTAATTATTCATGCAGCACTAGGCTGTGCATTAGAGAAAGAGAAAAGTGCCTCAGGATGTCCCAGTTTCTAGTTGCTTTTGTGGCGCAACTGGTAGCACAACCAGTGTGGTGTTCCAGACTTCAAGCCCCAGTTAAGGTACTTATTTCTTTCTTTCTCTCTTCTATTTGTATTGATCACAGCTAGGACCTAGTAGCAGTATGCTTCCCCAAACAATAGTCCCACAAGCAATGCACTTAATGGTTCAAATAAGAATTTATCAGGGATGAGACGGGCAGAGTTCCTGGCTACTGGCTGGCTCCCTGGCAGACTCCAATCAATGCTCTTTGCACTTGGCGTTTAGGATGGAGAACTGATGAGCAGAAGTAGTTGGCATTTTACAGGGCAGATTCTAGTCCTAGGCACAAAAGCAGGAGCACATGCTTGTTGAATGAATAGCTGAGGAGGTGTGGATTCACATACCCTGGCCACTGACTGGGTGCAGCTTAGGAGCCTGAGCAGAAGTAGTTGGCATTTTGCAGGCAGATTCTAGTCCTAGGCACAAAAGCAGGCTGCACATGATTGGTGGATGAGTAGCTGAGGAGGTATGGCTTCACAGACCCTTGCCACAGATTGGGTGCAGCTTAGGAACCTGAGGAAGTGGCTAGCTTCACTTGTGAAGCTCTTTCTGTGATCCTGTGGTGAGTTGCAGAGTGGATGGAGGGTGATCCTTCATAGCTGCTGCCCCTCTGGACCCCTAAGGAGCAGTAACAGTGTAATCTAGTCAATGCACAGCTGCCAGATGTAGAGATGCCCGCCTTTTTTCCTTTAAGTGTCTAAAAGACACCCGTTGTCCTTTAGGCATTTAAAGGAAAACAGACAGGTTTTGTTTGTCTTTAAGTGACTACCCAATATTATGATATGTTTTGACCTTGTTTATTGAATCAAAAATTCATTTTTTGCATTTCTAACTACCCTGAATCCCTCTCTCCTCTGTAGCTACTGCTCCCTGTTTTCATACTTCCTGAACATTCTATGACAGCAATAACAACATTTCATGCCATTCAGATAAATAGCATGGAATGGTGTAACTGATGTCAGTGAATGTCTTCGAAATATAAAAAAGAAAGTGCAGTAGTAGTTGCTGAGGAGAGTGAAACTCTATGTAGATCTAAGGGTACTCCAAAGCTAGATTATTTGTTTATCAAGAATTGGTAAAAGCATGTCCGAATACATTACTGGAATGGAAAGGGAAATGGGTGAGCAGTTGTTAACTATGAAAACTCATTTCCTATCATCGTTAAGAGGGTACGATAGCAGAGCCCTCTGGTGGTGAGAGGAAGTAATGGATGAGGTTATCACGGGTTATTTGAGATCACACAGCAGTATTATTTGATCTAAATGTGAAGTAATAAATATTGGATATTTGGTACTAAATTGTTTATTTTTAATTGCTGTAGGTGTATTTCTTTATTTTACATTGCTATTTGCTATATGTGAAACATTTGATGGAGACCACTGTCTCATCACTCATCCCAGTGGTTATTTATCTTTAATGAAACTGAAATAAGAAAACAAATCATTGTAGTACAAGTTAACTGCAAATGGATGTTGCTTTTTAGCAGATGGTGGCTCTGGAACTCTTAGAGTTTGTTGCTCATTATACAATGGAAAGAACATTTCCTGGACTCTGATTGGTCAGTGTGTCCCTGTCACAGTGAAGTTATCCCAGCACAACCTCACTGTATTGATATGTATGATGATTGTTGTGCCATTCTCTTAAGAAACAGAGATCTACTGCCACACTAAAAATCTACTAAAACATTTTTTAAATGATTTTTATATTTTGTATAACAACAAACCATTGTATAATAGCAATAAAGCACTCCAGGGTATGGGTTGTGCTGGGATAACCTCACTTCTGGGATGTTGGAGGCACTTGGGCTGCAGCCTCGTGCCCAACCACCCACGCATGAGGTTATCCCAGCACAACCCACACCCTGTCATGCATTATTGCTTAATTTACCAGCTAAGACTCTGTTTGTGCTGTAATGTAAGATATTTTTATTTTTGTTCTGTTTTTGGCCAGTAAATACATACATACTAAGTTGAGGCTTGTTTCCAGGTGTGTCCTTGGAGCACAGGGAATCCAAGTGACTTGGTCATGGTCACACAGTATGCCAGTGGTAACTGTGGGATTTAAACCCAGTTCTCCAGGTTTGCAGCTCAATGCTCTTATTCACTGTGCTATACTGCCTCCTGTATGAGGGAAGGGAATGGGGAGCCCTACCTTCAGTAGGGGGAAGGAGACACTGTGCATGACAAAGCAGTCCACAAGAATAGTCCTGTGGCAATGAGAAACTGCAATGAACTGAAAAAAGCACAGTACTTACCATGCTGGCAGCCTGGGTTCACATCCCACATCTGGGCCATTGCACATCAGACAGCAGAGATGGTGCTGAGTGCCAATCTTAGGAGCTGTCTGGCACCTGTCATTATATGACTTCCACTGGTGATTCAGGGGGACAGCATTGTATGGATGTGAAATGTTTCCAGTTGCATGATGCACACTGTTGACACACTGTAGGACACATCTGTGTTATATGTTCAGTTCAGTTGTGCAGGTGAGTATTAGTCACAGGTTGGTGGGTGGTTCTAGGTCTTGTCTAATTCTTACTGGCCAGAAAGGTCATCTGTCTCAGGCTGTACCCCAGTGGTATTACACATGAGAAAAAACATGGGGGGGGCTAAATACAGTGGCAAACATGGCTTTAGAATCACAAAAATATGTGCAATTTTTATAATAGTGCATGGATGAGATTTCAAAATGTCACCAGACCAATTGTGGAATGCAGCAATGACATAGTCTCAGAAAGTAGGTGGGACACACAATTTTGGAAAGTGGCACGGATGTTAAAATTCTTAATTTGGCAGTGTCATATAGTTTTAGAATGTGGCAGAGATACACAGTTTTGAAATGCGGGAGACACATAGTTGTGGAAGATGGTAGGGATATTGAATTTCATAATGTGTCTTCGATGGATTAATTTGGTATGTGGTGTACTGATGTAAAATTTCAAAACGTAGTTGGTATGCTTGATTTCAGATTGTGGTGGCAACATTTATTTTCATAATGTGGCATGGACACAAAATCTCAGAAAGTGGTAGTGACGCAGTTTCAGAATCTGGTAGCCACATGGAATTTCAGAATGAGGCAGGGATGCATAATTTTAGTATGTACAGTAAGTTAAGCATGCATTTTTTGAATATGGCAGTGACACTCATCTTCAGAATGTGGTGGGGATGTGCAATTTCAGAATAAGGTGGGAATGCACATTTTCAGAATGTGACAATGACAGGCAGTACTGGAGCATGGAAGTTTACACACAATTTCAGAATGTGACGATGATACACAAATTCTGTGGTGATGATGCACAGTTTCAGAATGTGGCTGATGCACAGTTTTGGAATGTGGCGGTGATGCTGACATACAGTTTTGGAATGCGGTGATGATGTGCAGTTTCAGAATGAGGTGGTGATGAACACTCATGCAGTTTCAGAATGTGGCAGTGATTTTGGAATGTGGCATGACTTCAGAATGTGGCAGTGACTTTGGAATGTGGTCACAACTTTGGAATGTGGAAGTGACGCACGACTTTGGGATGTGGTGGTGACGCACAACTTCGGAATGTGGAGGCGATGCACTACTTAGTAACATGGCGGCGATGCACTTTGGAATGTGGCAGTGATGCATGACTTCGAAATGTGGCAACGATGCATGACTTTGGAATGTGGTGGCGATGCACAACTTCAGAATGTGGCAGCGACGAATGAGTTCAGAATGTGGCGGCGATGCACAACTTCAGATTCTGGTGGTACTGCACGACTTTGGAATGTGGCTGTGCTGTATGACTTTGGAATGTGGCTGTGCCACATGACTTCAGAATGTGGCAGAGCCACATGACTTCAGAATGTGGTGGTGCCACATGACTTTGGAATGTGGCAGAGATGCACAACCTTGGAATGTGGCAGTGGCACACTGTTTCTGAATGTGGTGGTGACACACAGTTTTGGAATGCAGCAGTGACACTCAGTTTCAGAATGTGGAGGTGATGTACAATTTTGGAATGTGTGGTGGTGATGCAGAGTTTCAGAATGTGGCAATGGCACAATTTTGGAATATGATGGTGACAGTTTCAGAATGTGGCATTGAAACACAACTCTGGAACATGGTGTGGATGTGTAATTTTGGAATGTGGTGAGGATGAGCTGTTTTGGAATATGGCTTGGATGCACAATGTTGGATTGTGGTGGGGATGTGAGGCATAATTTTAAAATGTGGTGGAAGTATACAGTTTTGGAATGTGGCAAGGAAAAGCAGTTTCAAAATAAAATGGTGTGTCCTGACATATTCCAACAGTGTACATCCTTACTTATATTCCAGAATTGCTAGTCCCTGGTAAAATCTTGAGAGAAGCAGTATAGCACAGTGGTTTAAGGCTCTGAGCTGCAAATCTGGTAACATCCAGCAGACCAGATCTGGGTTTGAATCCTACAGCTTCCACTTACATACTGTGTGACCCTGAGCAAGTCATTTAACTTCCCTGTGCTCCAAGGTCACACTTGTAAAAAAGCTTTCAGCTTAATGTGCTACTCCTGGTTAAACAACTAAAAATAAAAAAATGAATAAAATTCCTCAATGTGTGTCCCTGTTACATTCTGAGATTGAGTGTCCCACCACACTGCAAGATGGCATATCCCTGCCACATGCTGAGATTACATGCCCCCCCCAACATTCTAAAATGATGCACCACTTTGGCAGTCTATACCTTGGTTCAGCGCTGCATTCCAAAACCACCTCCTGATACGTTCTAAAGTACAGTACCATGCATCTGAACATTCTGGAAAAGTAAGCACTGCAGGCAACCCTGTGTCAGTTTTTGTTTTTTAAATAAATACTACAGCTACAGTTTTGATAACTTTGAAGAAATAGGTCCTATAAGGTTGCTGATAGGGAGGACTAGTCTGTGAGTTCTGGTTGTGACATCATCAGTGGCTTTTCACTGAAACTAGCTTTTTTTAACAGGGAGTGAAATTAGTGTTACAAAATAGCTCATACCTTTAAAATGAAGCAACGTGGAAACCTAATTGTCTTTATGAGATTTATTGGGGGTAGGCTGATTCTAATTCTGCAATGTAGTACTTTTGACCGGACTGCCTCTTTAAGATACGGACTCCACAATGGAGTGGCATAGTCCAAGCATGGTCTCACAGTTGATCTATACAAGAGGACAATGCAAGTTCTGTTTCAACTAGAAAAAGCCTTGATGATACATCCAATAATTGTATTGGTCTTTTTAATAACTTCACCACATTGCTTACTGAAATTGAAGTCATTAGTAATGATCACTCTGAGGTCCTTTTCACTTTCTACTGTTTTGAGCTGTATACCATTTAATGAATAGGTGTGACCCCCATTTCCTTCAGCAAAGTACTTTACAACACACTTATCTGAACTGAAGGTCATACCATTATTATTAGCCTATTCTTCAGTTGTTTTCAGATATTTTCTTAGTGAAAGTACTTGCGTCATAGTCTCTACATTGCATTCTATCTTGGTGTCATCACCAAACTTGGTGCAAAAATTCTTGGTGTTAGTTGTCATATCAGAAATAAATAGGTTAAACAACACAGGGCCTGGTACCAAGCCCTGGGGCACCCCACTTGTCACATTGAGGCAGTCTAGAAGGTGCAACACAGAACACAGAATCACCAAAATTATCAATGTTAGGGGAAGCTATGAGGAGAAGCTGGTGACCTTTATCCTGTTCACCCTAGAAAAAGGAGGCTGAGAGGGGACAGGATCTGCCTTTCACATTCTCAAGTCTATCGACAAGACTGAACAGTCAGAGATGTTTCAGCTAGTCTCCTGCAGCAGGGCACGGGGGCACACTCTGAAGCTCAGAGATTTTAAATTTAGAGGTAACGTTAGAAGCCACTTTTTCTCCCAATGTGTACTGAACCTATGGAACTGCCTATTAGTGGAGACAGTGGTCGCACACAGACAAGTCTAAGGTAAGTCTGGACAAATTTCTGATTAGACCAAAGACAACACGGTAAGTGGTCAACCAGTGCAAGTCCCAGGTGCAGGCTGAGAGGCTTGGCTCACCCCTGCAGTGTAACACACAAACAGGAATCTCCTGCACCTTAATGATGAAAGTATATACTATGGTGACTAGATTCCAGAGAACTCAGTCCAAGAGTTTGCTCAAATGAATTTATTCCAAAGTACCATACCAATGGAAAATGTAAGCACTATTACACTACTATGTGATGAATACAATCACCATCATCACACCAGGTGCCTGTCGCTTCCCTCAATAGAGCTTAGTCAGGGGGACAAATGTCTGCTTACCAAGAAAAACACTGGGCACCCTGGGTAGTAGAGAGAGTAGGGAATTACTATCAGTTGGTGTATGTTTGTACAGCATAATCATTTTTATCCCTGCTTATGAAGTGGGAACTGGAGCAGATATGACAGACCATGAGTTCCACCCAGTCTTAAATTACTGTGTTACTATGGTTATCAACACAGGGGCACAATCAAAGATGCAGTTACTGAAGTAGTGGATAGGGTATCAGGTTTCAATATAAATGTTTTGTAATCTACTGTGCTCCCTCCTGGATGAAGCACAGTGTCACAGTTTCAGCCAGTGAAACTGATTTCAAGTTATAACGGTGAAAACGGAACGGCAACTCACATAACAGCAAGTACATGTCTCCAAATCCAAAATACACTACACAGCCACCACAGCAAGCCCCATTACAACAATGTCACTACACAATAAACTACTGAGACAACACAAACTAACATTTAATGTAGGGGCGATGCCCCCCCGCACCCCAATATTAATATAATCAGGTCCGGGGGGGGCGGACACTGGGGGAAAGGGGAATACATGGGAGGGGGGCTACCGTGGCTGGGACACCTCAGTTGGGGGAACCAGGGAAAAGAAAACAAAAATCCTAACAGCCATCACAAGTCACAAAAACATATACCTGCAGGCAGTTCCAAACCAGAAACCACTGGCATTCCAAGCGGAGGCCGTATCCACCACTCCAGGTGACCGGCTCTGCAGCAGCAAGCTTCATTTCCATATTTAACCCACATGACTATACCTTCCCTCATCATTCACCCTCTCTGCTCCATTGCTGTACGCTTGCTATTCCCTCCCCTCGCTAAGCTCTCACAGTAGCTATTTCGTCAGGCGCGCAAATTGAGCCGCTCATATTTGAGTCACTCAATTTGCTTCGCCCATATGATGGGATACCATAAAATCCTGTAGAATGCTTCAGGAACCAAAATTCAGTGATAATCACTATAATTTGTCACGTAAGAAACTGCAGTGTTTTCCCTTCCTGGAGGAGTTGATGGGAGATGGGGGTTGATTTTCAGTCTCACCATATACCATCTCACCTTCTGGGCAGGATGGGCTGGGGGCTGTGCTCTTCCTTCCCCCTCTCTCCCCAACAGACTGGGCAAGCCAGTGATAATTTGGATGACTTCTTATTGTTGGGGGCACTGGGAGCAGAGCACTGCCAATGGGTATGATCAACTTTCCAACAAGAATGCCAGAAGTTTGGGGTCCTTTAGCCCATGAAAAGTTGGAAGGCCCTACTACAGTGCTTTCATTCTTGTGCATTAAAATTGATTCTGGGGCCATGGTGTGCAGACATTCAGCTGACAAAGTTGAGTCATTGCAGAGCATAGTGAGTCAAGCATTGCGGGCAACAAAACTGACCCTGAATCAGATTCAACAGCAGCTCAGCCACCTTACTTTTGCAAGCCACATGATACCGAAGGGCTGCATGTTTATGAGGCAATTAGTAAAGGCTACCTCTGAGGTGTTAAAGTAACTCCACAGAGTTTGGATGACTGCCCAGATGAAGAGAGACTTAGTGATTTGGGGCACATTTTTGGCAAATTTTAACAGTGTGATGGCCTGTCTCAAGGTGGCAGTATTCAATGATAATTGAGCTATTCAGTGATGCTTCCATGGGACCAGAATTTGAGGCATAACTTCAGGGGTCCTGGTACACAGGAACATGACCGGGGGGGGAGGGGCTGACAGGTTGTGGGCCTGACCTGGACTTTTACAGTTATAGAGTTCTTTCCAATAACAGTAGTGTTAGTGTTAAAGGAGAACTATCTTAGAGGGAGAAGGGTGTTATTCAGGTTGGAGCAGACAATATGGGGGTAGTGCATACAATCAACAGATAGGGAGGATCAACATGGAAAATAGAGGGCCCGCAATTAATTTTCATCCTCCTCTGTCTGTTGAGGCATGTACGAGGAAGTGCAATGGGGTAACTGATGCTCTCTCTCATTCGTAGTGGAACTGTTTCCAGATTCTGGTACCAGAATCTGACTATGTACTCTATCAGGTTCCTTCATTTCTGTGGTAACTGGGAGGCTTGGGGACTGTACATTTATTTGCCAATTGACAGCAATGAGTACCAGGGGGACTCAAAAGAGGTGTTGTGCAATTCCTGTGGATCTGTGATCTTCCTGGATTGGGCAAAGAGTGGCCATTACCGGAAGACCAGTGGAGTTGATTTGTGGTGGCAATGTAAGATGAAGGTTGTCGGATGTCAGTGGTGGGCCATTATCTGTCAGGCATTGTTTAGTTCAGCAGGGTCCTAGGCCTAGAGGAGTATTAGCAAGCTTTTAGAATGCATGACATTCTTCTGGAATTGGGTCAGTCAGAGTACAGGATGCACAATAACCCAGTACACTGGAGACCATGGCAGTGGCACTGCCAGAGCATTGCTTTGACTCACAGGAGGCATGTCTATTTCAGGTAGCCTTTTTCTTGATGTTCTGCAAAGACTTTTGAGTAACAGAGTTCACAGCAGCAGCAAAGAATGATATGGACAAAAAGGGGTTACTAAAGGGTGACATCATACTGTCAGAGAAGGGTACCATGCTGCACATTAGGAGGTCAAAGACAGATCAGAAGGAGTTAATAACTTGAGCAAAGGTAAAGGTATGGAGGGATGGGACTTTTATGTTGAGCCTGCTGGGGACATGTGAAGCATGACAACATTACTGTGCATACCTCGGAGCTGTACCACTTGGATGACCAAGCTTTACATTTTGTGATATGCTATGCCACAGGGAGCCCAATCTGATGAGGGACTGGGCTGATGGTGAGTAGGAAGTGTCTCCAAGGCTTGTCTTAGGTGGACCTAGGTCACCCAGGCCCAAGGTAGGGAATGGGACACCTGTGACCAGAATGAACTGGTACCTCTTTTATGGGTGACCACATGATGTTGTGATGCTCATGCCCAGCACACATAAACCTGAGCTTACTGCAGTAGTGTCATTCTTTTTTTTTTTTTTTTTAACCAATTATTTTACCAGGTGAGACACACTAAGCTGAAAGCTTGTTTGCAGGTACAACCTGAGAGCACAAGGAAGTTAAGTGACTTGCTCAGGGTCACACAGTATGCACCTAGGGGGCTGTGGGATTCAAACCTAGGTCTCCAGATTTGCAGCTCAGAGTCTTAACCCACTGCGCCATACTGCCTTCCCCCCGGGCCAGGATCTGTCTCATCGGGCCCTCAGTGTGGGATTCCACAATGGAGGTCTGTGATCTTTAGTGTGAGTGTGGGGGTGGCGTGCCTGGTGCTACACCCAGGACTTATTGTGCAAAGGTGTTCCTCAATGTCAGTTGCCAATATTACCCCAGGATAGAGCCTTGTCAATTGGGATGGACTAGGGTCCTCACTCTCTTACCACTAGAGGGGCAGGCAGGGTCCTGGTGAGTGACTCCTTCCAGCACATGTGATATGTGTAATGCCTAAAAACTGTTAACTAAACACATGGATGTGGCTGATTGAAAAACAACAATCATGTAATTACTGTCTCTGGTGTGAGGGAGAAAAGGAGGTGCATCTTGAACAACCAACTAGTATCCCTTCCTGGAGGAATTGATGGGTGGAGAGAAGTTGGTTTTTGGCCTCCCAATCTCCCTCTCTCTATCAGGGCAGGTTGATCAGGGGGCCATGTTGCTCCTCCTCTCTTTCCCTCCCCCACAGAATGGGCCAGCCAGAGGGGGGTCTGAGTCAGGGTTGTGTGTTGACCCAGTCATGGCCCACTGTGGATAGGGCTACAGCCAGGTAAGGGGAGAAGCAGGGAGAGTATAAATTGTACCAAACAAGGTTTAACAGTGTGTCCTGAATAATCTGCTGGTGCAGTTATGGGCAGCCAGTCCACAGAGAAAAGCACAAAGTTTAGAAGCTGCACTCAACAGTAAGCTGTAGCACTGTGGACTCAGGATCCTCTCTTCTGCTCCTCTCCAAACAGAATACTTCTCTACCCACCCACCCACCAAAATCTAATAATGATAGAGAGGGCCCTTCCCTCTACTGGGGGAACCACCATACGGGTTGTGGAGGAATTCTGCTGGGTATTCCCACTATGGGGTTGTTTTCCCAGGTTTTTCATCTCCACCAGGTAGACCTCTGAGTTGAGACAATGAAGTAGTATGTGCAGGCCATACTAACTGTCATAGTCACATTGTAAGCACAGTAGGAGTCTCTCTATGGCTTGCCACAAGTGGGGTCAAATTCGCCTGTCCCCAAGATAGGGGACACCTGAACCCACAACAGACTGGTGCCTCCCTTATGGCTGGCTACACAAGATGCCAATTCTCATGCCCAGCATGGATGAGTCCAAGTATACAACAGCTATACAATTCCTCCAGAGCCAGGATCCACACAGAGGGCCCTCAGTGAGAGATTTCCTGATGGAGGTCCACTATTTCTGGTGTAGGTGAGATATGCCTGGCACTGCACCCAGGATGGCTGGCACAAAGGCTCTCACTCTTTTTGCATGAGAGGGAAAAGCTGGATTCCCTTGAAAGACTCCCTGTGGTGCATGCATCATATGTATAACAAGCAAAAATTGTGAAATAAACATATGGCTGGTAGCCATTCAAATCATAACAACAGTGTGGTTACTGTCTCTAGTGTGAGTTGAGGCTTGAACAACCGACTTATTACTGTGTGCTTCATCCTGGTATGCATCACCGTACTTCAAGCACTCAATTTTATAACTGGTTTCAATGGCTGTGCAAGTCTATCACCCCATCACTGCCACTACTACTATTTATCAAATTTAAAAAAGTGTTCCACTTTGGTAATGCAAAATGTTTTGCCAAGCACTGGCAGAAAAATTAAAAATGTTTATGTAGTAGTAAACTCTTTATCTTTATACAGGATTGGTGTAAAATCACACCATTAGGACCAAAGGTTCTATTTACTAGGTGGTCCTGTTACAGCAATTGTAAAACATAAATTTAAAAAACTAAAATACCATATTTATATTACAGCAACATCTCAAAATTGTAGAGCAATGTCTGTTGTTCCTTATCTGTTGTGGGAAATCCCACAATATCCATTGTAAGTCAAGTTTAAGTCCAGTAATTGTGGGTAAAAAGTTGAACAATTACACTACTTGGCATTTTAATATAAAAAGTCCACACTTCGCCAGCTTCACAAATTGCAGAATGTTTATGAATTATTTATTTTTTTATTTATTTGCATTTTTGCAGACCTTAGGCAATTCTGACTAGCACTGCTGACTTCTGAACAGCTGAGCTATTGACCTGGATAGCATCTTTCTTCTTTTGTTTCTTCTTTTTTTGACATTTTTTATTCTTTATGCCCCCCTGCATGCTGGTGCTGCCCTTTTCCCACAGATGCATCCAGCCCTGTCCTTCTCCATCCCTTAGTGCTTACCTCGTTTGATCCCCTACCACTTGCCCCTCATGGTGGAGCCAGGCAAATATTCCCCCCCCACTCCTAGTGCAATGGCAGGAGAAACCTCTAATGAAGGAGCAGCTAGAGAGGCCAGGCCAAGCCAGGTCTGAGACTGCCAAGACAATCCTGCATGCACCAGGGATTTTTGCTTTTCTGCTTCACTCCACTGGTATGCCAATGTTCATGGAGCCTCAAGCTTGTGCAAACCAAGTAAGTATGCACAATGCAGATTCTGGTCAAGAATCCCCCCTTCCTGCAGTGCCTTCACTATACTACTACCCATGCTCACCCAGGTGGAAGTTTGCAGTGACACTCCCCCTGCCAGTCATCAGCATTACAACTCATGAACGGTAGTAGTCAATCAATCAATCAATCAATCAATCTATATTTTACCAGGTGAAACACCATTGAGGATAACTCATTTGCAAGGTGGACCTGGATATAATACAGAGAAAGTGAAAAAAGCTATACAGAAGTGGAGATATACATGTAATAAAATGATACACTAACAAGTATTAACAGATACAGAACAATTGCAAGTGAGCACAAGAATGTGTACAGTAAAGAAATATATATACAAAAAGTATACAGCAAACAATGTTCAGTATTATAAGGACAATTCATAAGAAGTGTTCCAGAAAGAATAGAAGGCAAGAGTGTAGAGAAGGGTGGGAAATCCTAGAGACACACTAGGTGAGGACACACTCCACTGGATAAGGGTTAGCTAGAGGGGCAATTACAGGATTCTTTGAAGGAGTGTGAGAAAAGCATTTTGAAGGTAGACATGTTTATGGGGAGAACCATTTTCAAAGTTTTTTGTAATGTGTTCCACAGCAGCGGGAGTGCATGGCTAATGGCCGCTCAGTCAAAGTGTGAGTTCATTTTGGGGATACTGAATGAGGTGAATGCAAGGCTTCTGAGGGAGTAATTACCTGTAGCACAAATGGGCAAACAATCAGAGATGTAAGGTGGGAAGTTCTTGGTGAGTGCTCTGAGGGTCCAGAGGGCAGCATTTCTTTGTCTTCTAAATTTTAGAGAAATTCAAACAACCAAGGAGTAAAGGGTGCAGTGGTGGGTGGAGTAAGATGGCGTCGGTAATAAATCTTATTGCCCTGTGGTAAAGGGTATTAAGTTTAGAATGGACTGAACTAGTATCTTGGCCATATAGGAAGTCAACATAGTCTAAAAGAGGAATAAAGGTGGTTTGGACATGCCTGATCTTAGCATCCTGGGCAAGTAGGTGCTTTATCCAGAAAAAAAGACCTAGTCTCTGTTTGAGTTTTTTTGAGAGCTCATCTACGTGATCAGTAAAGGATAATTTGTGGTCAACATAGAACCCCAGGTATTTGAATTTTGACATGAATTCTACGGAATCACTCAGGAGTATTGAGATTTGAGGAACTAGGCCTAGGGAACTTGGATTGGAAGCATTAACTACTGGAGAAAGGAGCATGGATTTGGTATTTTTTGTGTTTAGCAGAAGTTTTTTGTGCAGCAGATTTAACTGTAGCCTATTGAAGTCTATTTGAAGGTCCTTGCTAGTTAGCTAACTCTGGGGTGGGCCTGTTGATGCACAGAACTATGTCATCAGCAAAGAGATGAACACTGGATAAGCTGACAACTGAGTCTATATTGTTAATGTAAATTGCAAAGAGTAGGGGACCCAGAATGGACCCTTGTGGCATGCCTCTCAGTAGCACTTTCAGTGGTGAGAGATCTCTGTCCACTTTGACCTGTTGTTGTCTACCAGTAAGATAGCAGGTAAACCATTTTAATGCCAGAGGGTCCAGGCCAAGGTTTTTAAGGGTATCCAAAAGCAGTTCATGATTGACTGTGTCAAATGCCTTACTCAGATCAAGAAATAAGGTGTAAACATAGTTCTTGGAATCTAGGGCCTTCTGCTAATCATTGGCGACCTTAGCAAGAGTGGATGTTGTACTGTGGTGTGGGCAGACACCTGACTACACTGGATTTAAAAGGTTAAAAGCCTCTATATAATTCCTAAGCTGGGCATCAATTAGTTTCTCAAGTAACTTGGAAAGGGTAGGAAGCAGGGAAATTGGCCTGTAATTATTTAAAGCCATGGTGTCACCAGACTTAAAGAGGGGTATGATGTGAGTGGTTTTCCAGATTGAGGGGATAAGTCCTTGGGCCAATGACAAGTTGAAAAGATGGGTGATGGGGCAGACAAGACATGTAAACCAAGTTTCAAGAAGTATGGTTCAATCAGATCAGCACCTGCACTCTTTCTGGTATCCAAGTGGAGTAATATGTCTTCCACTTGCTTCAGGGTGATAGGAGAAAAGGAAAAGAAAACATCACAAGCAAGGGTGTCAGTGGGGGAGCCTCCTGAGGCCTGGGTGCAAAGTTGTGCCCTGAGGGCGTCAGTGGGCGAGGAGTCAAATGCCAGCCCAGCAGTCGCAAAATGGTTGTTGAATCGATCAAGAATCAACTGTTTGTCCTTAATGAAGGAATCACCAGAAGCGATCTTAGCTGGGAGGGAGCTTGTTGAGGCATGGCCTTCAATCTCTCTTAGGGTTTTCCAGAAGTTAGCCATACACTTTGTGGATTAGCCCAATTTGCTGAGGAAGTATGTAGATTTTTCAGATCTGATAAGCTTTGTTCACAGTAGTTTCTTGCCGCTCGAAAGGTTGCCCAGTCAGAGGTGTCAGTAGTGTTATTGCTGGGCTAAGAAGAAAATGCTATGGCCATTGTTCAACATCTCTGCCATTTCCTAAGAAACAAAGCACTAAACAGCAGCACATATGAAAGAAGTAAACAGTATCATATATATGGAATGAAAAGCAGGAATTAGGAGTTGCACAAAACAACCATCTACTTTGCATTTTCCAGTGTTATTAAGCATAGAAAGGGCAGCAGTTAAAAAGAACAAATTATTAACACAGCATACAATGGTGAAATTATCATGATTGGAAACTGAAGAGGTTCACTCATAACATTATGACTAAGCATGGACTTTAAAGGGAAAAGATGGAGAAAAGCTGAGATTGGACAAACTTGGGGGGTACACCACTTTGATGCTGTGACAGCTGGAGAAGGTACAAACACACAACATTTATCAAAGTACAGATTAATACCAATTTATAACATACTTTGCAGAAAACCATAACTACTTTAATTTGAAGAACAGGGGTATATGTGTTAAGCCTTTTTTATGTTGTAATGACCAATATTAGTTTTCAAAACACAGGTAAGCAGACATATGCGGCTCCTTACCTAAACTGATCAATCATTGTAGGAACATGTTAGAACATCTGTTTTACTTGCTTTTTAGCAGAGTATGAGACTACATAAATTCCATGAGTTGCAAACACAGTATTATGGGTATGCAAATGATATGGTTGTGTAACATCTCTGCCATTCCCTGAGAAGCCACTGAAAAGCAACACATACTATATGAAATAAATAGTAGCACATATGTGGAACAAAAAGCAAGGGCAAGGTTTCAAGCAGGAACTAGGAGCCACACAAGAGATCCTCTAGCTTTGCATTTTCCAACCTTGTGAGTGGGTGGGGACTTCAAAGAGAAAAGGGAAGAAAGGTGATGAATGGACAGAATTAAGGAGGAGATTCAGTATTCTGAAGCTGTGATGGGGGAGGAGGGGTTGCATTCAAATGCCCTCTCACGGTTCAGACTGATATCAATATGTTTGCATGTTTTGTAAGTGAACATAAAAACACAGTTAAAACCTTATAGAAAGTCTGGAGACCCCCCCCCCCCCAAAAAAAAAATAACAGAGTTTCTTTTGTTAGCAATTGTAATCAAAATAAAATAATTTCCCAAAGATCTTTAAACTAGAATACATACAAACACATTCTGCAGTTGGGATTTTCTGTGCAAGAACTCAGCCACAGGGAGATGTATATGCCATAGTGACAGTTACTTTGAATTAAATAGGAACATTCTACATGAACGTGGAACAGCAAAGAAAAGAGGCTATGCATACCCCCAAAAGGGTCTTAGAAATACTTCTTTTTTTTCTTTAGCTAGCTAGCCAGTACTTGTCAGGTTTATAAAGTGGTGCACTCCATCATGGGTTGATGGATGACCATATTTTCATTCTTTGGTGTGAGCAGAACCCTCTCAGCATAAACTGTGGAAGTGATGTATAGCGGCATGAAGAAAACTGATGGTCTTAACTGAAGTCATTAGTATCCAGGTAACAACTCCCCACAAAACCATAACATGATTTAGGTAATTTTTCTAGCACAAATCTTAAGGAAAAAATAGAATTTATCTACAGTAGAGGTTTCCCGAACTGAAGAGTAATAGAAAAATGGTGTCATATTACACATATTTTAGTTTTATTAACTATTTGCTGGGTATACTATGTCTTTTTCCTCACGGAATAAATTTTAATACCCTAAATATTTATATTAACATTCATTCTACTCTTTTTTGATGCTACTATGTCCATGATGTATTGAGTGATTAATTAATTGATTTAGTTCAGTACAGTACAGTACAGTCATATACCAACTAATTCTGTACAAGATTATTCAAATACTAGAGCACTTTCTATAATTTAAGCCAAGCTGTAAACACATTATGCCAAAACTAGCAGTAGTTATGCCATCAATAAAAAAAGTGACAAATACAGATAGAGCAGCAACAAAATAAAAGAACACTTTGCACCAGTCTAAAGCAACAGAAATAATGCTAATCCACAGAATCAAATCAGTGCTGTATTCCCAGAGATATCCATTAGCACTCATGGATAATCAAAACCTTGAGAGGCTTTGGACATTGGAAATTAAGTGTTGCAGAAAAAGCACTGGTCATTGGGGTGTTTTTTTTAGACTGAATAAAACTTGCTATTGATTAAAGGACTTACTAAACTGGGTAAGTTCATGCTTACACCAGTGGTCAACTTAATCCCCCTTTCAAAGCTGATATACATTTCTGGAAGGTACGTAAGAGAAAGAAAAAAACGGAGCAAGACAAGAGTGTTGTTGCATTCAAGGTTAAAATAAATATATGGTGACATCTAGATGGCAAAAAGAAAGAATGTAAAGAGAAACAAGGCTTGTGGGTCTAAGAGTCTGTCCAGCAATTAAAGTGCTTGAGGGGGATGCATGAAAACCATCTGCTGTATTACAGCATCTTACATGTCTGACACACAATGTCCTGATTTCTCTGTACGTCTAGTTTATCTAGGTTGCATTTGAAAAGAAAGTGGTCATGGGGATAGTGTCAATCCCAGTTCCACAGGACAAATCTAAATGCAAATGTTCTTAATGGAATTGATTTTTTTAGGATATTCTATTCCTCTTTGGGGATTCCAGATAAAGGAGTTGTGTTTTTTTTTTAAGTTTATTTATCCAGGATAGACCAATCAAGATGCAACATCTTTTTTTATAGTTGAGGTTCTGTTGTTGCTAGATTTTACAGGTGAAATGAATAAGACACAGGATTAAGCAATTAGCTTCATGTCACATTATCAGCCAGTCAGTAATCGAGGTGATGATTCGAAACTGGGTCTCCCGGTTTGTTGTTTTCTTCTCAAACCACTATAACACTCTGCCATTATATCTTTAAGCAATAAGGCACAATGGGGCATTGGTGGTACTAGGTTTCCCCCACAGTCAGGGGTGTAATGAGGCATGAGGTGAAGCCGAGTGCCTTCAGCTCCCTGACCATGGGGGAAACCTAGTACCACCAATGCCCCAGAGTGCCTTACTGCTTATATAAAATAGGCATTTAGGCATCTTTTAAAAAATGAACACTCTAAAAGTTTTCAAAGCCACAAAAATATAATAAAATGTTGCTAAATAATGTAAAATAGTCCCTCCACAGATGTTTTTGACTGGTCAGTCATCTATCTTTATTCACATTTAGTGCATTGTGTGATTGCTTACCAAGGAACAAAAGAATTCAAAGCTCTGCATTATGCCATTAGCAGAATGCCCCCCCCCCACACACACACACACATGGAATAGTAACATGGAATACATGTATTAAAAATTCTTCAGAGTTCCACTGGCAAACACACACAGACTCACACACAGGCCTCAGGTGGAGCCAGAATCTCAATTTTATCTTTTGCCCGCTAAGGAGCAGGGAGTTCTTTGGCAACCTGCTAGTGATAGGAGGGGGATTTTTCATAGTCATCGACAAAACACCAGCAAAAGAAACTCTGACTAGTACCTGATTTTTTAAATTTGTGTATGTGTGTAAGGAGGGGCTCTTGAGTGAAAATAACATTAAATTATTTACTTACTTTGTTTAATTTAATGGACTTTTATTTTTAGGGCCTAGTTGGCTTTTTTTATATATGAGTAAAGACTGCAGCCATTTTTATGATGGAAATTAGGAAGTAAGTGGCTTATGAACTCTGTGAGCTGCCCTGGTTGGCAGGGACTTGTTTTTAGCCATTGGTGGTACTCACTTACTGCCATGGCTAGAGCCAAGTCTCAGCCAATTCAGATATAGGGATTTCCTTTCCCATTTTATATTAGAACCTTGCGTACCAAGGAACAATAAATAGTATGAAAAGGTCTATCTGCTGCAGTGCTCTTGAGTTTTCTCTGATTATCTCATTAACATGATACGATGAGATAAACTGGCTGTTGTTTCAAATTCATACACACTGGCAATAACAGACCCATTCAATAAGGTAATAATGAATTATAAACAAAGCACAAAACTGGATACATACCTCTCAGCTGTCCCTGATAGTCTAGGACATCCCTGAATTTGGCACAAATACCTCCTTGGTCTATGCTAAATTTGACATTTCAGTCACTAAAGAGTCAAGATTTAAATCAACAAATATGTCATATTAATATTACAGTCTAGTTCTCCTTCAGAAAATGGTTTTATCAATAAGCCACATAATGTTAAAGGTTTCTGGTCTGATTTTACCACTTGTTAAGATGTGTCCCGGAGTATGGTCCTGTGGCCCTGAATATTTTAAGTCTTGTCCCAGTTTTGGGGGGCAGAAGTTTGAATGATCCACAGCCTGTACCACTGCAGAATTTGGCAGGACATGGCAGCTGATGGAAGACACCCATAGCAGTGGGAAGATAGGAAGTGGGAGTCCTCAGAAGGGGAGTCACCATGGAGGGAGGAAGAGGCAACCAGCCAAGGAGGAAGCAGCTGCTGGTGGGAGTCTCTTGTTAGGGGATATAGTTGGGAGTGGGGAGAAGGAGCTGAAGTGTTGAGAGGTGCTTTGGCTTGGAGGTATGGAGAGCGCATTCAGAGAATCTCTAGGACAGCAGGAGCTGGGAGGGAGCTAGATGTCATTGTCAACCTTGGGACAAATGACCTGGCAATGAACAGGGTAGGAGTAAGGGGTATGCTGGGGAGGATCCTCAAGCAGATGATGTTTTTTACTGAGCTGTTACCTATGCATGACTCAGGAGAGGAAAGGGTATTCCACACCAGGGCATTTAACAATTGATTAAAGGTATGGCGCATGGAGGAGGTCTTTGGCTACATTAGGGAATTGGGGCAAACCTGGAAGGATATGGGCTTCTATAAGGGAGAAGTGCTGCATCCTTCCAGGAAGAGGACTGCAGTCCTTAGTAAGAGGTTTAATTGCTACTTGGGTGAGCAGTTCGATTTTCTGGGGCGGACTCTTAAAATGAAGGGAGGCAAAAATTCCTCCCCCCCATATAATGTAGCATTAGGGAGAGAGGACCCAAGGGAAGTAAACTCCCCTAGGGAAGGGGCACAAGAAGACAGGTGTGGGGACAAGGCAGAGAAAAAGGGTGTACAAAGCACGTCAGAAAGAATAATGGAGTAAAGTAAATAGGGAAGGACAAGATAAAAGCAAAGAGATGGACCAAATGGAGCTTCAAGGGACAGCACAGTCAAGAAGGGGGAAGAAAGCAAGGAAGCAAGCAGGGAGGGAATAAGTTATAGAGAGCCATGAGTGCCAATGCAAGGAGTCCAGGAGATAAAATTCCAGACCTGACGGCCATCATGGCAGGGAATAGACTGGATGTGGTGGTCATAATGGAGTTGTAATGCACTGAGCTTGAGAAATACTGTGATAGTCTCTGTTGAGCAGAGACAGAGCAGGGAGGAGGAGGAGGGGAGGAGTGGTTGCACTATATGTGAGGAAGGAAATCAAGGCCACAGTGGTGCATAGTCACCTGGCAGAAAAGGAAGGGCTAGAGGTGCAGTGGGTCATCCTGGAGACAGACTCTGGGGCTACTATCCATACCGGGGTAGTGTCAAGACTTCCAACATAGGGAGAGGAGCTGGATAAGGCACTTGGGGAGACCATCATCAGAATGGCAAGTTAGAGAGTGGTGCTGCTGGTTGGTGACTTTAACCTGCCAAACATGGTGTCAGTGGTGCCTTCCAACAGCATCTTCAGCAAGGTGCAGGGCCATCCCCGGCTCCCAATAAGGGGCTTTTCTCAGGCAGCTAGTCAAAAAAAGCACTAGGGATGGCACAGTGCTGGACTTGATGCTTACAAACATAGTCAGCATTACAGAGATCACAGTAGGCTGTCCCCTAGTTACCAGTGATCAGCATGGAAAGTGTAAGTAAGGAGTCACATGGACCCATGGAGGAAGCCAACAGAGATAAATTCAAAGATACAAACAACAGAAATTGGGCTCTACTGGAACTGGAGCAAGTCTTCAAAAGTATTTAAAAGGTTTAAAGCACTTTATTGAATAAAACAACAAACAGGTGGTGCCGACATTTCATGTCACTACTTCGCACTTCAGCAAGGCATGATCTCATTACTATCATGCTGCTTTTATAGTGAAGAAAATGGTAATTGATTTAAAGTTCCCCTTCTTTATTAATACCAGGTACACATAATAAATTTAAAAGCTATGTGCAAAATGAGTGTTAAGTGCATCCAGTAATTGCAAGTGCATCATTATAAAAGGTTAAATTACAACGTGCTATGTGCAGTAACGGTAATTCATATTTTACACTTGGAAATTCCTTTAATACATATAAGACAAAGCCACAGAAGAGACACAAAAGACAAAGAAAACACCAATACAGCAATATGAAGCAAGGGAGGGGACAAAAAAGAGAGACATACAGAAGAAGAGTGGGCAGAGAACAAACAGATGGGGGGGGAAGGAGACGGGAGCTGGTGCATGTGTTATTTTGTTAATTTAAATTTTGATTGCATTATCCAGTTTTTTGTATCTCTTAACAGTATATTCCAGCAGTATGTATCTATTTATTAATAGTGTGACACTAGAGATATATTTTTGGGGGCCAATTGCGTCTTATGGATTTTTATCTAGTTTGGACCCCATAATATAATTATATATTTGCCTTATCATCAATTTCTGTAGCCATTGCCATATATATTTTTATCTCCCTCCCCTCTCCCCTTCTCTTCTCCCCCTCATCTGTTTGTTCCTTTTGGCCCCACCCCCATTTGTTTGTGCATCTCTGTGCATCTCTTTTTTTTGTTCCTGTCCCCCTCTTTTTCATGTATGTGTTTTTTTTTGTTTGTTTTGTTTGTGACTTATATGCATGAAGGAATTTACAAGTGTCAAATATTAATTACTACTATCTCACATAGCACTTTGTATAATAACACTTTATTATGACACACTTTGGATTTTTGGAGGCACCTAACACTCGTTTTGCACAGAGCTTTTTAATTTATTATGTGTACCTGGTTTTAATGGAGAAGGGGCATTCTACATTAATCAGCATTTTCTTCACTGTGAAAGCAATATACTAGCAATGAGATCATGCTTTGATGAAGCACAAAGTAGTACTGCAAAATGTGGGGGGTATCAACACTGTTTGTTGTTTCACACAAACGTGATTTAAACCTTTCAAATGTTTCTGAAGACTTGTTCCATTTCCAGTCTATTGAGCCCAGGTTTCTGTTGTCCATACCATTGATCACCATACAGTGTGGTTTAACATAAAGACAGGAGCAGAGGCAAACTACACGAGGATGAGGGTCCCCATCATTATGTGGGTGGATTGTAAAGAAATGAAAGATTGCCTTGGACTCTGCTACTTGGGGGGGGGGGGCTTGCCAGAGAAGGGTAGAGGCACAGTGGGAAAAAATAAGGGAAAACATGATTAAAGCAACCAGTCTCTGCATGGAGGTAGTGAATAAAAGCAGAAGGAAAAAGAGGTTGTTATGATTTTCTAGGGAAGTGGCCAAGGTGGTGAAGGAAAAAAGGTGGCATTTAGGAGGTATAAGGAAATGTAGAGGAAGGAGAATATGGAGGTATACCAAGTGAAACAGAGGGAAGCAGGAAAAGTAGTGAGAGGAAGAAGCAGGAAAGGCAGTGAGGAGAGGACACAGGAAAAGGGGTGAGGGGAGTAAAGGTACAGACAGAAGAAAGGATAGCTAAAGGGGTAGATAAAGGGGATAAGTGTTTTTAGATACATAACAGATCCAGAAGCAAGTGGTTTGATACCTTTTATTGGACCAACATAGATGTTACAAAAAGAAAACAATGTCTAAGCTTTCTGACCAACCAAGTTCTTCCTCGGAGACATATGACAACACCTATGTTGGTTCAATAAAAGGTATCATACCATTTGCTTCTGGATCTGTTCTTACAAGGACCAATATGGCAGCTAATCCATTTCTGCATGTCATCATGTAAGATATTTAGATACATAAGTGAGATGAAGAAAACAAGGTGAGTGGTGGAGAAGATTAGGAGGGTGGCAGGGTGAGACTGCACAGAAGAGAACTAAGACAAAGTTGCCATCTTGACATTACTTCTGCTTAGTTTTCACAGTGGATGGGGGGGCAGTCAACCAGGGAGTAGCAGGAACAAAGAAGGGGGCAAGGTAGACACAAGTCAATTTTCAGAGGAAAAAGTCTTGAAGAGACTTACAACTCTGAAGGTGGACAAGGCTATGGAAGTGGATGTGATACGTTCAAGGCTTCGAACGAAACTCAGGGAGATGCTAGCTGCCCCACTGATGTCAGTTCACGGGAAACAGGTGTGGTTCCAGAGGAATGGAGAAAAGCAGATGTGGTTCATCTTCATAAGAGGAGGAATCAACATTGGCTGATGACAAGACTGATCATAGCCCCATATTATGTTACTGGGGAGCACGCAGACCAAAATTACCACTGGTTCATGTAGAATCTCAATCCAAGCATGGATTTTGTCTGAGTGATTTTTGTGAAGCCATTGCTGCTGCTGATTGGTCATATTTACACTGCATTCCAGATAGGGATATTATGTTGGATTACATTATGTTTGAATTTAATTGAGTTTGTGATAGATTTGCTCCTTTTTGGAAAAAAAGAATAAATAAAAAAGAGTGGATTGCCCTTGATTTGATATGCTTACTGTAGGAGAAAGACAAAAAAGTGTCACAATGTGATTGATTTAATGGATGATCGTAAGTTGAGAAATCAATATAAAAGATTAACAAGAAATAAAATCAGATTTTTTGTGAACAATTTCCTTACAGCAATGATGTGCAACAAATTGGTCAACATTGAATAAATTACTGGGTAAATTCAAATCTGTGAATGTTCCACTATTACAAACTAAGCCTGGTGATTTAGCTTCTCCATTAGATACCGCAAATGAGCTAAACACATTCTTTAGTGAGACAATCAAATTTGCTCCAAAAATTCAGGAAGAAGGAAATAGTCTCTTTCAAGTGCTCGCTTTCTTTTAAATGAAATTTCCCCTTCTGAAACTCTAGATTATTTGAGGAAGATGAATCTGAAATCACAAATAGACTGTAATAATATTGACTTGAGATTATGTTCCCTAGTCCTAGATGTGATGGTGTATCCATTTTGTGAGTTGTTTAATTTTTCACTTAAATTTGGTGTTCTTGTGTTTTGGAAGCAGGTGGCTGTGGTGCCTTTTTTTAAATATGGCAATCAAACGAAGGCCAAGAATTACTGGCTTGTCTCCTTGCTTGACCCACTGTTCAGAGTCCTTGAATAAAAATGTACATGATCAGCTTTCTCAGTTTTTGGATGATACCAAGATATTGTAAAAATGAAAATGACAACATGTTTTTTGTCTCAATCACAGTACTCTAACTGCTGTTCTGAAACTTAGTTAATTCTTGCATGGGGCCTTGGACAGTGGGGGTGTGGCCAGAGTATTGTTTTTGAATGTGTCTGAAGTTTTGGATTTGGTGCACCACAGTCGCTTACTTTCAAAGGGTGCACTAAAATATCAGAATTCACTCCCAAGTTCTGTTCAACAAGTCCAATCTGATTCTGTTTTTAAGAACGTGCTTAGAAAAAATTCTCGTAAATTCAAAATGCCAATGTGTTTGCACTTTATTGAATACCATACATTGTACTAACTTAATCTCAGATTATGCTATGTATATAGATTATTTTTTTAAATCTTCCTTAATTATACGATAAGTTATTGAGTTATGGATGTATGAGTGATTAGACGTTTGTGTTCCAGTCCCTCTTGAAAATGGGCATTTATGCCATTGGGTTTTTACCCAATTAATAACTTTTAAATAAAAAAAAAAATAAATAATAGCAGCAGCATCAAGGAGGAAGCTAGCAACTACAGGTTGGTCAGTCTCACATTAGTGGTGGGGAAATTGATGGAAACCAACTTAAGGAAAGGCTGGTAGAGTATCTTGAATCCAATGGGCTGCAAGACAACAGGCAGAATGGATTCATAGGGGGAGGTCATGCCAGATGAATATGATTAATTTCCTCAACTTGGTGACGAGGGAAATAGATCAGGGGAGCCCAGTGGACATGGCCTATCTGGACTTCAGCAACGCCTTCCAAACTGTGCCACCCAAGAAAGTAAGCAGCTTAGGGTGGGATCCAAAGTGGTGAATAGGGTTGCAAACTGGTTAACAGATAGGCAACAGAGGGTTGTGGTTAATTAAACAATACATGACAGGGTGTGGTATATCATGGGATATCGTTACACCTCGGGTGCCTCATGCACCTGAGAAGTGATGATATCCCATGATATACCACACCCTGGAGTGCATTATTGCTATTATAAACTGGATAAAAATTGCTAAACAAAAAAAACCCTGTTTAAAATATGTGAAAAAATTATTTTTAAGGACTGATGTAGGAGTACAGTTTCATAAAATAGTTTTGTTATGGGCTGCAGTCAGCAGGTTGTGCTAGTGTATATTAGGACCAAGGATCTGCAGCACTGACTTTAATGACCCAGGCTCCACAGTGTGGAGGAGTATGTTTTATTGATTTTATTCAGAAAAATGGGACCTTGCCCAGGTTCTATTCAGAGCACCGACTTCCATAGCAGAGACATTTCAAAATTGCACTGAAGTGCCAGAGGATCATGGACAGGTCATCATGACAACTGACTTCAGCTAGAGACATACTGTAGTACTATAATGAATGCTGAGGTTGGGAAAGTGTGACTTTAATAGAAACAAGGACTCAGACTTCCAGAAATCACGTTGTGAAAAGCTGAACCGCGATACTAGATATGCACCTATGCATATGCAAATCCTATTACATATTCATAGATGCACGTCTAAGATAGCGGCTCTGCTTTTTCACAGTGATTTCTGGAAGTCTGAGTCCTTGCTTCTAATAAAGTCACACTTCCTGACTTCAGCATTCATTATAGTATTACATTATGTCTCTAAAGTCGGTTGTCATGACACCTCCATGAGCCTCTGGCACTGCAGCACCATTTTAAAATGTGTCCGTAGTGCAGTAGCTGGCTTTTGAGACTGGTTTGCTTTTTGGATTCAAATGAATGAAAGAAACTGCTTTTCTCTACTGATGTCTTTCTGTGAGGTGGAGTGCGGGATGAGGAAATGGTGGCATTGGAGGAATTTGTGGTGAATGAGGAGGCTGGTGATGAGAGGTTTTTTGAAGCCGTGAGTATGTAGTAGGATATACTCATGGCTTCAGATACCTCTCAGCCAATCAGCTTCCTCAAAATTTTCAATCCAGTTCATAATGGCATTTTGCATGCTAATGAAGAGTGACCAGCGGGGTGCCACAGGGCTCAGTAGTGGGACCAGTCCACTTCGATGCCTTCATAAGTGATATTGCAGAAGAACTGGAAGAAAAGGCATGTAATTTTGTTGATGATATTACAATCTGTAATAGGGTGGACTCTTAGGAGGTGGTAAATAGAATGTGTAGGGATCTTGGAAAACTCAAGGAGTTATCAAGAACATGGAAGTTGAGGTTCAGTGCTAAAAAATGCAAACTTATGCACCAAGGGCATAGGAATCTAGGAGCAGAGAATAGGATGGGAGAAGCTACTGACAGTCACTAAGCAGGAAAGAGACCTTAGGGTTTTCATACCTGATGACCTCAAAATGGCAGGATAGTGACAAAGCAGCAGTAAGATTAGTGGGATGTTGGAGTGCATAGGGAAGGGTATCTTCAGTAGGAAGAAGCAGGTGGTGTTGCCACTGTATAGCTCACTAGGGAGACCCCACCAGGAGTACCATGTCCAGTTTTGGAGGCCACAACTCAGAAAGGACATAGACAGGGTGGAGGTAGTTCTGAGGAAGGCAACTAAAATGGTGCAGGGTTGCATGAGAAGTCCTACAAGGAGAGACTGATGAATCTCAACATGTACACCTAGGAAGAGAGGAGAGTGAAAGGGGACATGATAGAGACCTACAAGTACCACAGAGGGGTGAACATAATGCAGGAGGGGAGTCTCTTTCAAATATGAAATAGCACTTTCACCAGGGGGCAGGTGATGTAGCTTGGGGGGGTTAAGAGGGATGTGAGGAAGTACTACTTCACTGAAAGGATGGTAGATACCTAGAATAAACTGGCAGAAGAAGTGGTGTAGGTGAAAGCAGTTGGGGGCTTCAAGCATGTGCAGGACAGACATCAAGGGATATTAGTAAATAGGCACAGAGGGGGGAGGGTCGCCAGGGACCTGTTAGGGTCTGTGTAGAGAGATTAGGCAGGGAATATCTAGGAAGTCTGGGTGGGCCAAGTAGTCCTTATCTGCTGACAAATTATATGTTTCTATACACGGTATGGCTGGATGGAAAGAGGCCACCTGTGGGCTACTGGTAGCATGTCAACTAGTATGTGAGTGACCCAGGTTAAGGAGCAAGACTAGTTTCTTCACAGTTGAGCAACCTATGTGCTGCAGTCAGTAGTGTTTCCATGTGTGGGGGGGGAAGAGCCACATTGTGCTGCTGCAGCAAACCCTGTGGAGGGAGAAGGATCTCAGTCTTCTGCACATGAATGCTGTAGAGGTTGTGTCACTGTGGCATCAGTGGGAGGTGAGAGAACAAGAAGAACATGGGCTATAAAATGTCACTCATGTGGTCAATAAGAGACCAGTATGGCAATCTAAACCTGTATGGGGAAAAACTGGATTGGAAGGATCCTGTCTTCAGAATCTGTTTTGCCAAGCTGACTCTGTGGTGCAGAGTAATAGGGGAACTATTCGGCACAACTTCAATCCTGGTTTGCACCCTGAGCCCAGTACACTATAAGTGGAGGCCAACAGAGGAGTATTACATGTTCAGTCAGATGTGCTACTGTAAAGAGAAACAGTATGTCCTACTGCTTAACTGCCTTCTAGCTGCAGGTGGCGGCAGCATGCAGAAATGCACCAAGCTGCTAAGGAGGGGTACAAGGGGACAGCTATCTCTTTGAGGTGCATACTACCACCATAGACTTGCATCTCAGGGGAAAGTAGGAAGTAAAGAGAGAGCTGGAGCAGGAGGGAAAGGGAGAAAATAGTTGGCATCAAGAAAGTTATATAACTGTCTGCTGCTATGACTTAAAGGGCAATTCTGGCCTTTCATCCCTGTAGCAAAGGTACATAACTATTGATTCAAAGTACTCAAGGGAATGAACTCACCCACTCCTTTCAAGGTAGGAAAGTAAGCTCCCTGTGGGCATACTCAGTGGAAGGTCACAGGATGAGCCAGAGAGCAGATCACCAGGAAAATGGTCTTACTATCCAGACCAGTGCTGCTGCAAACCAAATCAGATGACAAAAACCACAGGAGCAGATCACACAGAGAGTAAATAAAGGCAAGTAGCCTGATGACTTTATTGCAGGCTTACAAATCATAAAACAAGAGTACTGAATAAAGCTGCTGTAGTCATGTTCTGTGCCAAACTCAAGTTTTGTGATTTTTACAGTCTGCAATAACATCCTTGATCTACTTCCCTTTATTAACTTTTTCATGTACTCTGCCTCTGTGCTTTTTGAGCAGGAAAGTACAAACAATAATTTTGTTTTCATTTTTTATACTTGTTAGCAAGATGAGCAAAATGCCCATTTTCACAAGTGACACGTTTACATAAAAAACATATTGTCAAACAGGACATACCCAATTAAACAAGATAGAAAAACTAAATATATACAAATATACATGTAACAATTTATTTCTATTGCAAACAGCTACAATCAGTAATAGAATCAAGCCCCTGAACAAACTTATACTTAAAAGACCTAGCAGTTCTACAACTGGAGACTACACTGAGGATACTATTAAAAAATGTTGTAGCTCTTTAGACAACAGATCTTTGACCTAATGTTTTCTTAAAAAAAGGGACCCTAAGAAAACCTCGAGTCCCTGACCTCGTTATCTGAGAATGTTTCAGTCTGATGAAAAAAGACTGAATAGAGGAGGGGAGAAAACCCTTGATACCCTTAAAGGCAAAGGTAGCCAACTTGATGTCAATTCTATCCAATAAAGGAGGACAACTGACTTAATTGAAAAGATTGCAGTGATGAATTCTAAGGGGAAGACCAGTCATAAATTGCACAATACTATAGTAGGTTACTTGTAACTTGTGTAACACTGTTTCATTCATTCCAGACTAGACCTTTACTCCATAGTCAAATGCACTAAGCAAGAAGCTATGTGTCAATAATCAACGATATTCGAGAATAAGATAGGATCTGACCCTAAATAACATTCAGAACCTCGGATGGACTCTTTTTACTATATTACTAACATGGGATTCAAAGGAAAGATGTGAATCAAGGGTCACCCCTAAATAGCTGAAATTGTCTACTAATTCTATCCTAGCCCCCTTAAGATCCACAACTGAAACATTAATGTCCCTGACTGTCCTGGGGCATGTGAACACCATAACTTTTGTATTCCCTGTATTTAAAACCAGTTCGTGAGAAAGCAGCCACCTTTGAAATGAATCAAAATCCTGTTGGACTAATGTTAAAGCTTGATCTAGGTTATCTCCAGAAGTGAAAATTACCACATCATCTGCATTTAAAATCATATTGGAGTATGAACATGATAGGGGTGCTGCATTCATATACAGGGAAAACAAAAGAGGGTGCAATATTGAGCCCTGCGGTACACCACAGTTGATTAGATGTGAGTCAGAACATTTCTGGGCAATGGCAGTCCTATGCTCCCTATTGGATAGGTAACCATCTAGCCAGGATAGAACTTGCCCTGAAAAATAAACATCTTTCAAAGATTCCAACAACAAGGCATGGCTAACCAGATCAAAGGCCTTGGTGAGGTCCACAAACACCCTGGCGACAGAGTGCCTAAAATCTAGGGCACTCCATACGCCATCCCCAAACCCCACCAAGGCTATCTCAGTATTATGGTTTAATCTAAACCCATGCTGGGAACTGGTTAATAAATTGTACTTCAACCGAAAAGCTTGAATCTGATCAAATATAATTCTTTCAAGAATTTAAGATAAAGGGTCCCACAGGGATATAGGTCTATAATTTGAAACAAGGTTCCTAGACCTTGGTTTAAAAATTGGCTTTATAAGGGCTGACTTCCAACAATGAGGGAAGACACCATAGCAGAGGGAATAACTAAATATAGTTGTTAGGGGGTTGGCTAAGGTATTAATTCCCAGTTTCAGAAGCCTAAAATCTATTTTATCCTGTCCAATGTGAGGTTTAGGATTATATTTTAGGGCATACTCTATAATCTGTTCAGGGGGATAATCTGAAAATAAAATCAGGGATGACTTTCATTATGATCCCTGTCTAAAAATTCTATGTTATTCATGACCTTATTTTTAACTTATAAAATGGGCAAAGAATTTTCAGCAATCTGATTGGTTGTTAGCCGTGCATTAGATGTGTCTAATGTACAGCTATAACTAGAACCACCATTTAGAATACACAGGCCCATTTTATAAGCACAATAAGCCACTCTGGGGATGTGCATTAGACAGTTCTAATGCACGGCTAGGGGACTGGACACACTCGGCTTGAGAAACATAGAAACATAGACTTTGACGGCAAATAAGGACCGCTAGGCCCATCTAGTCTGCCCATTTCCCTACCTAAAGGATAGGCCACAGATCCTAGTTAACCAACAGCCTATATCTTCCTGCCCCCCACAAGAATTGCCTTATGTCTGTCCCATGCATTCTTGAATTCTCCCACAGTTTTAGACCCCACAACTTCCTCAGGAAGGCTGTTCCATGCATCCACTACCCTCTCTGTGAAATAATACTTCCTCACATTGCCCTTGAACCGCCCTCCTTCTATCTTTAAATTGTGTCCCCTTGTTCTTGCAAGTCTCTTTTTCTGAAAGATGCTACCCTCTTGGACTTTGTTGATTCCCTTGAGGTACTTGAAAGTTTCTATCATGTCCCCCCTCTCCCTTCTTTCCTCAAGGGTATACATATTAAGCTCCTTTAGTCTCTCCTCATACGGCTTCTCTTGCAGACCCTGCACCATTTTAGTTGCCCTCCTCTGGACTGCCTCTATCCTGTCTATGTCCTTGCGGAGATGGGGTCTCCAGAACTGGACACAGTATTCCAGATGGGGTCTCACCAACTGTCTGTACAGAGGGATAACAACTTCCTGTTTTCTGCTGCTGATGCCTCTCCCTATACATCCCAGTATACCCCCGGCTCTCCCTACTGCCTTCTCACATTGCTTGCTAACCTTAAGGTCATCTGATATGATTACCCCCAGGTCCCTTTCCTGTTTTGTTGTTGTTACTACCTCCCCACCCATTGTGTATTCTTCCCCTGGGTTCTTGTTTTCCAGGTGCATTATTTTGCACTTTTTTGCATTGAATCCTAGCTGCCATATGTCTGACAATTCCTCCAACCTTGCCAAGTCCCTTTTCATCCTTTCCACGCCTCCTTGTGTATCAACCCTGTTGCAGATCTTTGTGTCATCTGCAAAAAGGCATACTTTTCTTTCCAGTCCCTCTGCAATGTCACTGATGAAGACATTAAAAAGGACTGGACCCAATACTGAACCCCGCGGTACCCCACTAGTAACCGCCCCTTTCTTCAGAGTGGACTCATTTACAATTACCTTCATGTCCTGTTGTCCAACCAATGTTTTATTTAGGCTACCACCCTGGGACCCACTCCCAGGCTGGTTAATTTGACTAATAATCTTTTGTGTGGGACTGTGTCAAATGCCTTGCTAAAGTCTAGGTAGGCCATGTCCACAGCCCCTCCCTTGTCTACTACTTTGGTCACCCAGTCAAAGAAATCTATTAGATTCGTCTGACATGACCTTCTCACTGTGAACCCATGCTGCCTTGGATCCTGTGCTCTACTGACCTCTAGGTACTCAACTATTCTTTCCTTCAGAAGTGACTCCATCACTTTCCCTACCACAGAGGTCAGACTGACAGGTCTGTAGTTTCCTGCCTCTGTCTTGGTCCCACTTTTGTGAAGGGGAATCACATCCACCTTCCTCCGGTCCTCGGGTACCACACCATCCTCCCATGATTTATTAAAAAGAGTAGCCAGTGGTTTCACTAGTTCCTTCCTTAATTCTTTTAGAATTCTGGGGTGAATTCCATCAGGACCCTTTGCTTTGTCCACCTTCAGTTTTAGGAGTTCTTGCAGAACCCTTTCTTCTGTAAAGGACTGGGATCGACCCCCCTATCAAGAGTGCTTCTGTTAATTGGATTAGGCACTTCCCCCTCCTCTTTTGTGAATACTGACCAGAAATATTAGTTCAGTATTCCTGCTTTTTCACTGTCCCCCTCTGCCCACCCACCGTTCATTCTATTCAGCCTCACTATCCCTCCCTTTGTCTTTCTACGCTCGCTGATGTACCTATAAAAGGTTTTATCCCCCTTCTTAACTGAGTTGGCTATCTTTTCCTCAGTTTGGGCCTTTGCTATTCTGACTTCCCTCCTGCTTCTTTCTGCCTTAACTGGTACAGCTCTCTGTCCTGCTCCTTCTGTGTTTCCTTATACTCCGGAATGCTATCTTTTTCTTCCTGACTTTCACAGCCACCCTCTTGAGAACCATAGTGGCTTTTTCTTCGCTTTTGATTTGTTTATTTGCTTCACACAAAGGCTTGTTGCCTCTGTGATGGCAGTTTTGATAATTCCTCATTGTTGCTCCACACCTCCTTCTAGCCTGTTTGCTAGTGCTTTTCTGAGACACTCTCCTATCTTGCCAAAGTCAGCCCTCCCAAAGTCCAGTACCCTCACTTTTGTATGGCTTGACTCTGTAGCTGAGTTTAACGTGAACCACACTGTTTGATGGTCACTTGTCCCCAGATGGCAACCCACTTCTAGATCTGAGATCCTCTCACTGCCCCGCTTGGAGCACGAGGTCTAAGATTGCTCCCTCACAGTGGGTTCCAAAACTAGCTGTCTAATGCCTGCCACCTGTAGGGCATCAAGAATGGCCCTGCTCTTGGATGTGGCTGCAGCAAATGTGCTCCAGTTAACATCTGGCATATTCAGGTCTCCCATCAACAGTATCTCCCCTTTCTCTGCCATTCTAAGAATGCCTTCCATCATATCCTTGTCCATTCCTTCCCCCTGACATGGGGGTCTGTACACAACCTCTGTGTGGATTGTGGTGCCCTTTCCAGTCTCCAAGGTGACCCACAGTGCCTCCTCTCCTCCCTGTTTACTCTTTTGTTCAGTTGCTTTTATCCCTTCCTTTACATAGAGAGCTACTCCTCCCCCTCTTCTCCCCTGCCTGTCTCTCCTGTAGGTTATGTACCCTGGTATGTTAACAGCCCAGTCATGGTTCTCTGTGTACCATGTTTCTGTGACTGCTACGATATCCAGGCATCCTCTTCCATTAAGGCCACCAGCTCAGGAGCTTGTTGCTCAGACCACGGGCATTGGTACTCATTACCCTCCATTTCCTGAAGGCTCACCCCTTTGCCCCATCCCTGTCCTTCTTGCCTTTGTCACTTTCTCCATTTACTACTGCCCTTCTCCCTATCGACACCTCCATGTTGGTGTTTGCCACACTACTACCGTGATTGTTTGGGGGCTAGGATTTTCCTGCTCCTTTCCAGTGCCTCCCCCCTTGGCTAGTTTAAAAGCTTGCCAATGAAGCATTTAAACCTATCACCTAGGATCCTGGTTCCCCTCCTGGACAGATGCAGCCCATCATGCCAGTACAGGCTTGCATCACTCCAGGTGGACCCCCAGTCCCCAGTGAAGCCAAATCCCTGAGCTCCACACCAGTTTTTCAACCACTGATTGAATCCCATGGTACGGAACACCCATGCCTCTCCTATGCCATAGATGGGTAGCACCTCCGAGAAGGTTACCGTGTGTGCTACTTGACTAAGGCCCCTCCCCAATTCCACAAACTCTTCCTGCACTTCTCTAATCCCTTTCTTAGCCAGGTCATTTGTCTCTAGGTGGACAATGACATCCAGCTCCCTCCCCTGTGCAGCTACTCCAGCAATCCTGAGGATTCGCTCCCTGTCCCTCCAAGCCATGGCGCCAGGCAGGCACCTTACCTCCTCTCTCCCCTTCCTTGCCCAGTTCTACCTTCCTAACAATGGAGTCCCCCACCAGGAGTTGTTTCCTTCCCCTGCAGGGTCCCCTGCCACCCTCCTGTGGGTCTCCCTTGTGGAGGTTCCCAGCATCCTCCTTGGTCTCCACTGTAGGTGCCTCCATAGAGGAACCACACTTTGCCAGAATGGCATAGGAATTGTGGAGAGGTACAACTGGAGGGATGTGCCTCTGTTCCACCACCCTCACCCTCCCTGAGCCCACTGTGGTCCAACCACTCCTCTTTCTTGGCAACCTCTGAGGCAACGGCAGTAACACTGGTGGTCCCTGGATGGAAGAGGAGGTCCCACAAATCCTGGCCAACTCAGCCTGGAGATGAGCAACCTCCTCTCTCAGCCCAGAGAGGTGCCTGCAGATGGGATAACACCGCATCCTCCAGAACATCTCCCGGAAGACTGCTGCTCCACAGCCACTGCACTGCACCACTCCAATCATGTCTTATTTCTGGCCCCTTAACTGTTTGCAATCCTTACTCTTTCCTCTGTTTTTTTTTCTCTCTCCTTACTTTCTTCCTGTGTTCCCTTTAAGCTCCTGATTGTCCTGTTCTGAGACAAGAATATCCTATATTTCTCAGTAGACCACTTACTTGTTCAGAGGCAGACCTCCAGCAACTAGAGTGGGCCGGAGAGCTACTCTTGCCCTTCTAGGATGGTGGGTCCTTGGTGGTTCTGTGATCACTCATTTCCTGCCCCTAAACAGGAAGTTCCTGTTGTCAGTCAAATCCTGTGCCTATAAAAATAGAACTTGCGTGGGGGTTGGAGGGGAAGGAAGGAGGGCAATATAGTCCCAGTAGAGAAGTTCAGTCACACAGCAGTCCTTTCTCCTGGTGTCTTCTGCCAAGCTATTAGCAGAATCTTTCTAAGGCAGTCTTTAAATGTAGCTTCCTTCTAGCTAAGCCACTCCCCCTACTTACCAGATCTTTCTACAAGTAATTTAAACCTCACAGCAGTTAAGTCCTTTCAGTCACCTGAGATTTACACCTAGATGACTTTTCAGTTACCCATTCTGTTCAGTTAACCCAAACACACACTTTTTTTTTTTGTTTTGTATGTTAGTTTTTTTACCCTAAATTAAAGGTCCAAATACAAAAGTTCTTCTACTTTAGTTCCAGCAGAGAAGTTCAGTCACACAGCAGTCCTTTCTCCTGGTGTTTTTCTGCTGCTTACGCGGCTGTGGCCTCGTGCCTCACTATGTCCCCCTAGCCGTGCATAAGAACTGTATAATGCACACCCCATTGTGTCTTACTGCTTACTTGAAACCTTGCCAGGTCACCAAAATAATCAGTAAACATTCTGGACACATAACTGGAGTTGCTAACTAGTTGATCGCCTTTCGGTAGTGTAATTGTGGTATCGTGTCTTCTTTCCAATTAAATTAAGAGCCTGCCATGTTTCTTTTGGATTGCCCAAAGAATTCAATTGTTTATTTTTAAAGAAATCTACTTCAGCTTTCCTAAAGGATGTCTTGCACATATTCCTGAGCATTTTATAAGTTAACCCTTAGGCTGCCAACAGAATTAGAACATTAGGAATTCTGAACTGATATATTGGTCCGCAGCACAGCAAGCATTAAAAATAACCTTTGGTCCCCATTGTTTTTGTTTTTTTTAATGCTTTCCAAGCTTTAAATCTTTGTTTCATTAAGGCTAACACATCTTTAGAAACCCATTCACTTTTTTTAGCTCTTGTTCTCATTTTTTTTGAGTGGAGCTGATTGGTTTACAATTTGATTGAATAAACCACTAAAGGTTTCCACCATAACATCTATATCCTGTAGGGTTTCAAGACAAGTCTGATTCACTTCCTCATAAGTAGCATTAATGGCTCCAGTTGTTACTTTTTTATATTTCTGGTCTCTATGTAACAAGGGGGACTCTGTGCTGGCCTAGTTGACCACTCACAGAATACAGGGCAGTGGACACTGACCCAGTCAGGCATCACCCCAAAATGTATCATCCTGGAGGGGTGAGTGACCACGACCCAATCTAAAATAGAACTCCCACCCTTTTTATAATTAAATCTAGTTGTTTGTGTGATTAATTGTTGGACATCCAAATCTTAAAACAATTCTAATGCAAATATATTGTGCTCAGTACCCCAATTTAAATTGAAATCACCTACTAGAATCCACTCCCTATTTAAAGGGAGGGATTTTTTGAATGCAGAAATCAATTCTAAACCCTGCTTTGCAAGACCTGTAGGGAAATAAATAGAAGTAACAGTGAGATACTTATTAGATCCCAGCAGGAGATCAATCGAAACAACATCACAGCCAGATTTATTAGGCTAGGATGCTATCTCAAGAGTCTCAAACTTAGCCTTAACATAAGTCATGACCCCGTCCCCTTTTCTACCTACCCTATCCTGTCTAAAAACTTTGTAGTTGGAAAGTGCTATTTCACTATTAGAGATCTTATTAGTCAACCACTTTTCCAATAGGATTACAACATCAAAATTTTGTTCTACTACCCAGGCCTTGAATTCAGACCACTTGGCAACAAGACTATGAATGTTGACTATGGGGACTGACAGTGAGTAAAGCACCTGTAGTTTAGAAGTGAAGCAAGCACCCAGACAGAGAGGTTACCTTGGCAGGTAAAACATTCTGTAGTCTGCTCAGAGGTCATTTCTCCAGTCACAGACATCATTGTGTATGGGGGAGTGAGAGAGATTTATGCTATGCATAGAATAAGAGACACTTTTAAAAACAGGGCCCAAGTTTAATTGTTAGTGAGTACCATACACTGTACAGTATCTTTTATGATATGATAGTTTTTTGTTTTTATTTAAAGTTTATGTATGCAGGATAGCGCAACTGAGATGCAGCGTTTTGCTTTCAGTGGGTTTGTACTTCTACCAATTTCTGTTGCAGGGGCAACTGGAGCACTGGGTGCTCAAGTGACTTGCTCAAAGTCTTAGAGAGAGTATTTCGCTCTACTGGGGATTAAATCTATGATCTTCTGATTCCCAAGCTGGTGCTCTAACCACTAGCGCACATAGCCTCTTTAACCAGGTATATGATGAGTCAGTCCTCTCACATACAATCTGCAAGGGCTAAAAACAGCATAGCCAGCTTTAACTCCTTCCTGGTGGTTGCATATGTTATCCATGATGCATTGCATTATGCAACTGCTCTGGGTAATTCTCTGATTCTTTAAATGTGGTATTGCTCCTGTGTACCTTTTGCATAATTGTTGTCCCACTGCCTTGGCAGTGATTTGTCTTTATGCATGAGATCTTGAACTGACAAAGGTTACCAAAGTAGAGGGATGACCCTACTTCTGTGAGTAAGCATGATACAGTTTTCCTCTTGTGCAGATTAGAGGAAGGGGACAATGAGGAGCTGTGAGACCTGCAAACATGGTTGTCCCTACAATAGGATGTGAAATCCAGTAAAGTAATGGAATTCATGCAAAGCATGTGTAACTATGGATGAAGGAATGAATCTCATGAGACAAGAGACAGTGTAAGGTCTTTATCCGAACATAAAACATAATGCCCTGTGATCTCTGATGCAAGTAATCTGAGAGCTAATTTAGCAGCAATCCAAAAATGCATGCATTTACTAAACTGAGTAGCAAGGCTAGGCATGACAATTTGTCAAAGGCCTTTGGTAGATCAAAGAATACAGAGACTCTGATAATTCCATTATAAAATGCAAGTACCCAGTATTGAATAGCTGACAGAAGAGCACTGCCCATTCTTGAACTAGGGGGAATCCATACTAATTATGGAAGAAACAGAATGTGATTGAAAATACAAACAGCTACTGATTCAAGTACTTTTAGAATTACTGGTGAGAGACTGATGATTAGAAATACAGTGACTGGGGGAATTATACAACTAGAATATCTGCAGCTTATTTTCCAAGGATAGTCTGACTAAGATGTTACAGCTTATGTTCATTATGGTACGCCATCTACCAATTCTGCACCCGGGAGAACAGAAATGGGGGGGCACTAAATGCTGTCTCATGCTAAAACTGTATTTGGCATGTGATTCAGGCTTAGAATCTACTAGTTCAGGGTTCTGTACTCTAACTCCTGCAGTAATTTGCCTTCCGATTTATAGCACTGCTACTCCACACAGTGACACACTGTATGGTGACCTAGGAGAAGTGAGGAGAGTACAGATGCAGAGACCAGAATCAGAATATGAACGCAACCCAGAGACACTGCCATCTATCTGAACCATGACATTTAGGGATCAGTTGAAAATGTAAACAAGAGAGTGGGTAATACATTATATTTTCTATACTGAAAGCTATAAGTTGTGAATTTAAATTGATAACATTCATATATATTCATTACAAGTCAAACAATCTGAGGTACTCAAGTTATCTCATGCAACACTACAGTTGTGTATTATCTCATACAACACTGTGGTTGTGTAATATCTCATGCAACACTGCGGTTGTGTAACATCTCATGCAACACTGCGGTTGTGTAATATATCATGCAACACTGTGGTTGTGCAATATCTCATGCAACACTGCAGTTGTGTAATATCTCATGCAACACTGTGGTTATGCAATATCTCGTGCAACACTGTGGTTATGTAATATCTCATGCAACACTGCCATTGTGTAATATCTCATGCAGCACTGCGGTTGTGTAATATCTGATGCAACACTGTGGTTGTGTAATATCTCATGCAACACAGTGGATGTGCAATATCTCATATAACACTGTGGTTGTGTAATATTTCATGCAACACTGTGGTTGTGTAATACCTGAAGAAAGAAAATCATTAAGAATCAACTGCGCTATGGTAGGGGCCAAAATAATAATAATAATAATCATTTTCACACTTCACACATGACTGTTAACTCTTGACTCTTGATTTATTTATTTATTTGAATTTTGTTAATAAGATGGGCCTTTCTGAGATGTGACTGTCCCATTTTTAGGGGTGATCCAAACTTAATTATATACAGTGACAATATTGCTAAACCATTCTGGGAATAGATATTGCACATACATAGTCAAACATACATGGTAAATAGTTAAATTACATACAGAGGCAATATGGCGTACATAGAAATATATTCAGGTTTATTGACATTTAATTAATATTGCCAAGTGCACATAAATACAATGGACCCTATTCACTATGGGCAGGTAATAGGCACCACATGCACGTAACCCGCCATGCAGGGCCACACCCATGGACAGGTGCATGTCCACAGTATTCACCACGACCACCACCTGTCTGTGGCTCCACCCCTGGCATGCAGGGCAGCCAAAGGTGGAGTCGCAGACCTGGCTAAGCATCCAACTGGATGCCTGGACCAGGACCCACAGTGGATCCCATACATGGCGTGGCGTGCATTGGCAGTGCACCCCACAGATATCCGAGGGCTGGCGGCTGTGGTTGTGTGAAGCAGGCAATGCCATTGGCCCTATAATGGCACCAAGGAGGTACACAAGGACATTGTGGGGGAATGTCTGTCAGCAGTATGGGGGGGGCACTGTATCACCGCCATTAGTGGGGCATGGGTAGGCATTGGCATTCGGGGGGTGGAGGCAGGATCCATGACCTATGCCCCTGTGTGGGGGATTGTGCTGGGGGGGGGACGATGTGTGCTGGGGTGGGTGGGAGGCACAGGGTGGCCATATGCAGTGGCCCCAGAGGGTGGTTGGCCTACTCACCCTGTTGTCGGGCAGCTCCCAATGTGTTCATGGGGCACATAGGGGGCTTACAGCAGGGTTCCCCCTGGTGTAACCTGTGCCTCCTGTGCACCCCCCCTGCCAGCACTATGCGCCTTGGTGCATTGTGCGTAGTGCCAGCACGCCCCCCTCCTGCCCCCAGCATGTTGCTCTCTGCATACCTGGGGGATTGGGTGCATAGGTGTTGCACACACCCCTTTTGTGCATTCCACATGGGGAGCATGCAGGGTGCAGAGTGGCTATGCGCCCCAGCTACACGGTGCATAGCCACTCTGCCCTACAGTGCATAGGGCCCACTATGTGTAAACATCTATTTATAGAATTCAGTGAAATTCTAATGAACTACAACTATGTGCAAGTCTCTTATAATGTATCATGCTGGACTTCTGCTGGGGAAGAAAATTCTATCGAATGACTTGACATTTGATCACTCACATCACCATGCATACTGTAGAATAACTTTCACTGGCTACTTCAAGTCCATGACAATTCACTTTATCACTGAGCAATTACTGTATACACATGCAGAGTTTGCTTTTTATTTCTGTTCCCATACTACAGTTTATTCACTTCGGTTACTGTACTCCTTGAAGGCACTCTGTGCATTTAGGTACTGGTCTGACAAAAGATACATTATCTACTGAGCGTATCAGTATGGTATAGAAAAAAAAGTATTTTTATACCATAATGAATTGCATTACACAGCAGATACTTCCAGTACTAGTGTACTCATTCTATATTTAAGATGTTTGCCTCTTGCAAATTCTAAGCACAGAGAAAAACTGTAGGAAACGCAGGCCCTTTTTTGTGTGTTTGTGTGCGTGTGCGTGTATGCACGTGCCTGTGTGTGTGTGTGTGTGTGTGTGTGTATGTGTGTCCGTGAGCCAAGGATGCCCCATTTGACCTGGTGACGTAAACACAGAATTCCATTGGTCAGCCTTACTTAAAGTGATTTGTCAAATTCCTTAAAAAACAGAGTTGGCATCAGCAAGACACACATTTCATTTCATTCCTTAAAAACTTGAATTCATGAGATTTCATTTTTTTTTTTTTTTTTTTAGTAAAATCATTTGCAGGAAAACAGGTTCTTCCTGCTGCTTTTCTGGCCCTGAAGTCACATTCCTCTGCCTGTGACATCAGAATCATATCCATGGCAACAGGCTGTGGCCAGCAGAAGAGTATGACTTAAAGCAGACATAAGCGATGTGAACAGATGAAGTCTAAGTAAAAAGGATCCTGTTTCCATAAAAACATTTTCTGTCATCAAAAATGAAATGTCCTGAAATTCCAGTTCAGTGAACATTCTGCATAACCATTCTGCTGCTGATGATGATGATAATGATAAATGTTTGTTTCCAACCTGAATTTAAGTAATATGCTTTTACAGTTGTTTGCTTATATATGAAGAGAACAACAAAAGTATTTATATTCAAGTTCCATTTTTATCCAAACAATGATATTTGGCCATGCTGTCTCTTTCTGACTGCACCACCACCATCATCCACACTATTTTTCAAATCTATTGTAGTTTATACTGTGTGATCTTAATTTTGTTTGCTACATGTGACAGGAAAGGAGACCAGATTCACTTACTGTTTTGATTCATTTATTCTTTTCTGTTAGTCTAAAGATGCACATGTTTTAGGTCCTGGATGGACTGGGCCAAGATGACTGCCAGATCACATGTACAGGTAGCTTATGAGAGCTTACAGTATGTCACTCACGGCGGAGGTGCTAATGTTTTTCTGGGAAAGCTAACAGGAATGGATAACAGGATAAATAAGCAGTAGGCATTAAAGCTATAATCTCAGTGGGGAGTCCTTCCTGGGATATGTTCCCACGTCAGACAATGGATCCAGGTGCATGTCATAAATCATTACAGATAGTGAGGAAGTGCTAACAAATGAGGTAATACACACACTCATGTGGTGTGGAGAACTGTAACTCAAAGGGTGAAGTCACTCCCCACAGCTAGAAGGGTATAAATTGAGGAACTGGGGCCTTCTCTTCTCTTCTCTTCTCTTCTCTCTTCTCTTCTCTTCTCTTCTCTTCTCTTCTCTTCTCTTCTCTCTGTCTTCTCTCCCTCTCTCCCTCCCTCTCTCTCTGTCTCACTTGGACATTCAACATCTGATGAAGGGGAGCCCTGCTATAAGCTTGACAAGGGAGCAAAGCTTGGGAGAAAGTGTATTCTGCAGCTAGTGGCAGGTACTAAGGCTGTAGGTGAGGAAAGCTTATATTTTCTAACCATCAACTGACTGTTTAACTTGCTTTATTTTCTATTTTCAAGTAAAAGTGTAGTCCTTTTGTCAAACTGTAAATATATCCTGTTTGTAAATAACTGTAGTATCCTTAGTAAAGAATCTGTTTTCGATAGAACCAGTGACTGCCTGTTTATTGACAAGGTAATATTTATTATTTCTGCTGGACCCTGTTTGCAGTCTGTCGCTGAAGGGCACTCTACCAAAAGTTATTGTGTTGACCTTCCTGACCTGGAGCAGGGAGCAAAGGATGGTTTCCTGACTCCAGATATAAAAATCAGCTGGAGGCAGAAAATTAGAAGTCCCTGCTCAAAACTGCCTTGTAAATTGGGATGGACCAAGGGGCAGTTTTCTTCACAACTTCTGGCAGTAGTGGTAATAGTGCACACATTTAAAGTCAGAATTTGTCTGTAGTGTGCTTTGCTATAGAGGCAGGAACTCTGGGAGAGCAGTAAAAGCCTTACATAGCACACAGGGTAACAGTAACAGTCGAAATGTATCTTAACAGTCAAGAAACAGGATATACAAAAGGTTACACTGTCTACTATTTTTTGTTATATCTGGAGAACAGCTTAGTGCAGCATAACTAGAAAGGATGAGTGCCCCGGCATATGGCATTTAACGTGCAGCAGCTTTGTGAACTGTACGCAGATGAGGATTGTCTATGAGGGCCTGACAAAGAAAGGACTCATGGAAGCCCTGTCAGTTCATGACCGAATACAAGGGTGGCTGACAGTTTCAGAGGTGTATGACCAAACACCTGTGCAGCAGGTGGTCACCGGGGAAGGTGACCAAGGTGGCAAGACTGAGGTCACAATGGCTGAGTCAGAGGGGCACCTCGAGGCACGAGCTGGTGGAGCTGTACAGCTCAAACCTGAGCTACAAGCTGGTGCAGGAGAGGCTCAGAATCAGCTGGAGTCCCTGAGGAAGGAGCTTGTGCTGAAGGAGGATGAACTGTAGATGGCAAGGCTGGAGGCCAAAATGGAGACAGCAAGGCAGGAGGCTGAGTCAAGACAGTAGGCTCACCAGCATGAAATCCTGATACAGGAAGAAAAAGAGAGAAGGAATGGGCAGAAAGAGAGAAGGTTTGGTAGCATGAAATCCTGCTGCAGGAGGAGTGAGTAAGGCTGGAGGTAGAGGAAAGAGAGAAGACTCACCAGCATGAAATCCTTATGCAGGCAGAAAGAGAGAAGGACCAACAGATTGAGATCAAGATGGTGAAACTGCACCAGCAAACACCGCACCAAACCATAAGTAATGGCATAGAGGGTCAAATCCATGAAGCCACAATTAATTCTAAAATGTTTCCACAATACTGGGAGGGAGATGATCTTGATTTGTTTTTAAAATCATTTGAGAGGGTATGTGTGCAGTTTAAATTTGGGAAGGGCTTTGTGGATGACCCACCTTACACCATTGCTTACTGAATGTACTTTGCATGCATTCACTGGAATGGATGATGAGAACTGTATGGACTATAATAAAGTTAAAGGGTGTTATTGAAATGTTTTGAATGGACTCCTGAGGCTTACAGATGAAAATACAGAGAATTAAGAAAAGGCCCAGGAGACAGCCACAGGTATGTAGAATTGCATGTCCAAATGTGTGCCTATCTAGACCACTTAGTGGATGGGAATAAAGCTAGGACTATAGAGCAAATAACAGATTTGTTTGTAAGGAAGCAATTTCTTAAAATTGTGCTATAGGACCTGTGCATATGGCTACTGAATCAGGCATGCAACTCTGAGAGGGAGGCAGCAGAAATTGTTGAATTGCATATGGCCAGAAGACCACACACACAGCATAGGAACAATGGGAGTGAGGCAGCACATGGTTTTAAGGGGATCGAGGGAGGTCAGCCTAAAGTAAACTAGCCTGCACCCAAGCCAAAAACAGAACCCACCGGTCCTAAGGGAACAAGATGCTGGGCACAAAGAAATGCTGGATTTGCCAGTAAATGTGTCCTATGACTGCTCTAAAGTACAAGCAAAGGGCAAAAGCTTTGGGGAGAGGGTGATAAAGACAGAACCCAGCAGGTAGCAACCTGTGCATGCATTGCAGTGTCACCAAACCCCTCCATGCGTGTGTAACCTATCCTAGTTAATGGGACAATAACACAGAGAATGAGGGTCATTGATGCCTTTGTCTCCACGGTGGGGCGAGAGGGAGAGATTCTCTGGCAGCTGGTAGTCTTCTGGGACTACTGTAAGTGGCTTTTGGCCCTTGCCCATAACATCCTTTTTTTCAAGCCACTTCAGTATTAACCACAACAAAAAGTGGCTCATCAACAACTTCTTTTGGCCCAGTATGTACACAGATGTGACAAATTCCTGTTGGACTTGTCCACAGTGACAGACAGTGGGAAAGGTAAGAGACAAGGCTAAGATGGCTTTGGTTCCCCTGCTTATTATTGATGAACACTTTAAGAGGGTAGCCATGGACATAGTGGGGCCCCTGAGCAGCCCAAGATGCATGGGCAAAAGACACATACTGTTTGTCATTACCTACACAACCAAGTACCCCAAGGCAGTGACCATGTCCTCCACTGAGGCAGAAAAAGTGGCTGATGAGCTCCTACGAATCTATAGCTGAGTGGGATTTCCACAGGAGATTTTGACAGACATAGGGAAAAATTTCATGTCATTATTAATAGCTAGTCTGTGGAAGAATGCAGGGTGAAACAGCTCTGACAAATGGCCAGGTCAAGCAGTTCAATAGGACACTCAGAACTATGATCAGGACATTTGCTGACCAGTACAAGAGAGTGTGGGACAAATATTTGCCCCCCCCCTTTGCATATAGGGAAGTCTCTCAGGAGTCCACAGGGTTCTCATTTGAAACGCAAAAACTTGTGCGCTGAACAGTCAGTCACTTCTGCAGATCCGTGCTTGAATGATAGCTTCAAGTAATGAACACATCTACGCAAGGATATAGACAGCATGGAAACAGTCCAGAGGAGGGCAACTAAAATGGTGCAGGGTCTACATCAGAAACCATATGAAGAGAGACTGAGAGAGCTTAATATGTATACCCTTGATGAAAGGAGGGACAGGGGGAACATGATAGAAACTTTTAAGTACCTCAAGGGAATCAACAAAGTCCAGGAGGGTAGCATCTTTCAGAAAAAGAGATGTGTAAGAACAAGGGGGCACAATTTAAAATTAGAGGGGGGACGGCTCAGGGGTAATGTGAGGAAATTCTTTTTCATGGAGAGAATTGTAGATGCATGGAACCGCCTTCCTGGAGAGGTTGTGGGGTCTAAAACAATGGGGGAATTCAAACATGCATGGGACAGACATAAGGCAATTATAGTGGGGGGTTGCAGGAAGTAGGCTGTTGGTTAACTAGAATCTGCAGCTTATCCAATAGGTAGGAAAATGGGCAGACTGGGTGGGCCAAGTGGTCCTTATCTGCCGTCAAAGTCTATGTTTCTATAAAACAAAGAAGCGATCACGTGGATCAGTTCTCTGTGTCAAAAATTGAATACTTTAATTCAAAAAACATACAGTGGGTTCCCTGGCATTTCGAAGGTCATAACCCTTTTCATCAGTGGGGGGGGGGAGCAGCTATTCAGGTACACATATATATATATAGTGAATAACATCATGACATAATTCAAAGAAAAAAAAAGAACCTATTAACCCCTTCCATGCTGTCACATATTAAATACAAAAGCAGTAAAAAACAGTGTAAACCAAGCTGTGTTTCCAAAGTCATATCCTTAATTATTAGTTGCAATCTATTATATTCAGTCACTCAAGTTCAATACATAGATATACATTTTCACAAATATAACCAATTATTCTGCTAAATAATAGTTTTATCATAATTTTTGTTTTATGTTAAAAATACATAAACACATTTATCAAAAATCCTAAAAGGGGAAAATAATTTATCATGGCCCAAACATAGCTGAAGAAAATATAACAGTGCATGAAAAAAAAACACCATACAAAAATGTGAACCATAAATTAAAATTTCAAAAATGCAATCCCTTCTTTGCTGTGAAAGCTATATTTATAATTTGATTACTAAATATAGCCTAGATAATACTTTAATTCCTAATATTATTTAAGGCTGCACAGAATCGAAATTAACATATCCTGCCCATATCATTGACAGTGTGGTCTGAAATTGGGTTATGCAGTAATTTTGAAAACACCGGCATTTGTTCTTTGTGACTAGTTACAATTTCAAGCTAAATATAAGTGCCATTAATCAAATGTTATCAGATAGCTCTGGCTAAGAGAAGGGTGCAATTAAGATTCATACTTTGGGTTTTTGCCTGAGAGTCTTCTGTCGGCCACTTTTGGAGCGCCAGCTGCTGTAAGGTCTGAAAGAATGTTTGATTGTTCCATCAGCTGTTAGATTGTAACTTTGTTACTATGTTTTTTTTCAGAGCTACTCATGTGTTCCTCCTTTATTGCCATCTGTCGTGTGCTGTAAAAGATAGCATCAACGCAGGTATCGGAGATTTGTGAATGCAGTGTCATTAAAGGCTGCATTGAAATTGTAACAAACAATGCTGAGTAAGCTGTAAGCTAATATGTCACAGCACGAGTGAGGTGAGAGATCCGGAAGAGCACATCGGCTCAGATGAGACAAATGAAGATACTGAAGAATGTTCTACCAACATTGAGATACCATGCTTAGAGTCACTTAATGAAAGAATAAGAAGACGCCAGGTACGAAGACCCCCAACCCCCTCAGGGGGTAATGTAGTAAGTGAATAACATGAGAATACTAATGAACTGAAATCTACATTAACCAAATTAGAGAAGTTACTGAAAACTGAAATTTCAATTTATTACAATATTGATGCCTCGAGGGAGAGTATTTGACAAATAAAAGAGTACCTAGGAGTCTCCATTTGGATATAAAGCCAACTGTGGGAAAAGAACATTTCAAGTATAAATCAGAATGGGAGGAAAGGTTAGGGGCTTGCTCTGAAGATTTAATCAAAATTCTAGTTTAAGAAGATAAATATAACTATGAAGAAGTTAAGAAACAAACTGAGGAGACAAAAAAAGATCTACAGCCCCTTAAGCATCATTCCCTGTTTAAAGTGAAAGAGCGAGAACTTAATAAGAGACTTGATTTGCATGAAAAGGAAGTTATAAAAAGAAAGCAGACGAAACATGATAGAGATTTAAGAGAATACACATGGGGCACGTCTTTGTCTGGGATCATTCAACACAAAGTACCAACAGAGATAGAAATCTAAGCTGCAGCAGTTCAAGAACTAGAGGCAACAGAGGAAGAAGTAATTCAATAATTGGAGACAAAACAAAAATAAGAATAAGAACAAAAATCAAGCTGCATGCATTGAAAACTCTGAGGGACAGGTTTATAATTGGTTATATCTTTGAAAAAGTATATCTATTTATTGAAATTGAATGAATGAATATAATAGGTTGAACCTAATAATTAAGCATATGGATATGACTTTGGCAGCATAACTTGGTTTACACTATTTTATATTGCTTTTGCATTTAATATGTGACAGCATGGAAGGAGTTTATAGGTTCTTTCTTTTTTTTAATTACATCATGATGTTATTCACTATCTATGCATGTGTACCTGAATAGCTTGCTCCCCCTTCCCTGAGGAAGAGGGTTATTGTACTCAAAGTACTGGGGAGCACCAGGGAACCCGCTGTATGTTTTCTGAATCAATGTATTCATTTTTTGTCACCGAGAACCTGTCTATGTGATCACTTCTTTGATTTATGTGTTCAGTCCACAGGGTTCTCACCCTTTACAAACATTTGAAAGGTGTCAGCAGATGGGGACCTCATGGTCCATCTAGTCTGCCCAGTACTACTACCACCTTTGAGCTCCTGTTTGGTCACTGAGTGAGGGAACCCCTAGATTTAGTCAGGGATGAATGAGAAGGTGACCTTGACTTCCTAGAGGAATCTGCTGTGGAATATGTCCTGAATTTCAGGACCCCAGTGAAGGAGCCCACGGGGCTCACACAGGAGCACTTAGCCACTGCACAACAATGACAAAAAAACTGGTATGACCATGGGGCCAGAGCCCAGGAGTATGAAGTCGGACAGTGAATAATGGTACTTGTCCCAGTCTGACAAAATAAACTGCAGGCAGCATGGGAGGGCCCATTTTCTATAATCAGGAAGGTGAGTGAGGTCAATTATCTAGTAGGACTGCCTGACAGAGGAAAGAAATGGTCCATGCTGTGTGCAGCACACTAAAAGAAGAAAATGAGGCTGATCCCCTGGTGGACCTCCTTGGGGAGGCGTGGAGTGGGGGTCAACCTTAACTTTTCTATGCACTAGCCAGCAGGACAAGTTGATTCAGAATTGCACTAGCCTGCAGATGGTTGCACTAGCCCTCAGAAAGGACATGCTAGGCAGGATAAGGGTGGGACTGTATGGATGGTTTTAGCTGGTGGATTGATCCATTTAGAAGAGCTGGGGACCCCTGCACTTGGCAGTAATGGCAGCAATTGGTCTATGGGCAGTCATTTCAGAGTTTGGTCTGCAGTGGTGTCCAGGGAAAGTACAGAGTTGAGAGATTTGGAAAGGAGACAGAGCAGCTATGGCGAGGCTGGGATAAAACCCACCACCTGCAGAGCAGATCCTGTATGCCTCTTATCATTAATTCACTGAAATGTTGGATACAGACATTAAAAATGTAGGGAAATGTAGGGAAAGAATTAATTGAAAAATTACTTGAACTTCAGTTGAATTACAATCTCATATCTTGGATGGACTCATGGTTAAATGACAGGAGACAAATGGTAAAAATGAGAGGTTATTGCTCAGAATGGGGTACTATGATGAGTGGGGTTCCCCTGGGATCGGTGCTTGGCCTGACATTGTTCAATGACTATCTCAGGAATGCAGACATCTAATAAGTTATGGATGGCCAAATACGCAGATGATACTAAAATAGGTGCCATTGTCAATAATCAGAACCATGGGAATTCATTACAAAAAGACATGGATTTAATTTACAACTGGGCAGAAAAAAATAAACTGAGATTTAATGTTGAAAAGTGTCGGGTTATGCACTTTGGACATAAGAACCCACAAATTATATACCAGCTAGGTAACACCACACTCCTGGAAACCAGTAACAAAAAGGATTTAGGGGTGATCATGATAAATAAGTTATCTCTAAGTACACACTCAAAGTATATGGTACAGAAATGTCATCAAATTATTGGCTGCATTTTCAGAAATATCAAGCGTAGAGATAAACAGGTAATCATTCCATTATACTCAGTACTGGTTAGACCATATCTGGAATATTGTTCCTCCTTCTGTGCCAATCAAACAATTAAGGATAATAAATTAATGGAGGCAGTGCAATGTAAAATGACCAAAAGAATATATGATATATGGCTAATTAAGCATTACACAATGACAAGAAAGAATCATGGACTCTGATTGGTCAGTGCGTGCCTGAGACAGTGATGTTATTATACAATAACATCACTGCATTGATTTGTTGGATTGTTCTTTGGACCTGTCTTCAGAAACAAAGATATATTGCTACACTAAAAATCTACTAAAACCTTTTTTAATTTGTATAACATTGAGCCATTGTATAATTGCAATAAGGCACTCCAAGGTATGTGTTATTGTGTAATAACATCACTCCTGGGGTGGTGGAAGCACTCGGTGTTGCCACGCGTGCTTCAACCCACCCCAAGAGTGACGTTATTACATGATAACACACACTTTGTCATGCCTTATTGCTTAAAGCAATATATCTTTGTTTCTGAAGAGAGATCCAAACAATATAACAAATCAATACAGTGATGCTATTGTGTAATAACATCACTGTTTCAGGTACACACTAACCAATCAGAGCCCTGGAAATGTTCTTGCCATTGTATCATAAAACTGGAAGCTAGTGACTTAACAGGTTCTACCGTTGATCACACTCTGGACACTAGCTGAAAGTTCTAGCAGTGGAGTAATAATGACTCACATTGAGTCTTTTGTGGGAACCCTCTCTTTGAACTGCCAGATAACTGCAGCTCTTAATGAGATGCTGTTAATCACAGCTGACCATCTGGAATACTGAGAGAGATTAGCATGAGGACTAGAGCCTTCCAAAGTAGGGACATTAACTTCATTAACAGCCATGGAAAACCTGCACTAGTCAAGATGGACAAGTACAGGGTTAGCTGCGCTAGCCCTGGCCAATTTGCACAAGATTTGGGGCTAGTAAAACGATGTTAAAATTGAACCCTGCAGTAGGAGGGATCCTCAGTGGATAACCTTACCCTCTCAGGGCAGCTGACACCAGCCAGACAGAGCAGATGAGAGGGGTGCTATGAGCATTTGGGGATATGTTCACAGAGAAACTGGGTTACACCATGATGGCAGAACACCTCGTTGACACTGAGATCCAAGTACCCCTGAGGCAGTCCCTTACAGGGTACCAGAGGGGGTTAAGCACACTATGCAAGAGGAACTCAGGGACATGCCTGCCCTTGGAGTGATCCAGGAGTCCAGTAGCCCTTGGGCCCCGCCCATGGTCCTGATCCCCAAGAAGGATGGTACCACACAGTTCTGTGTCAAATACCACAGGCTTAACAGTTTCATGGAGTCAGTTGTCTACTCCATTCCCAGAACAGATGAGACCTCAAACATAGTGGGGCCCCAGGGCACCCCAAGATGCATGGACAAAAGATGCATACTGGTTGTCATGTACTACACAATCAGGTACCCTGAGGCAGTGGCCATGTCCTCCATTGAGGCTGAAAAAGTGACTGATGAGCTCCTAGTAATCTTTAGCCAAGTGGGATTTCCCCAGGAGATTTTGTCAGACCAGGGGAAAAATGTCATATCATCATTAACGGCTAGTCTGTGGAAGAAGTGTGGGGTGAACTATCTCCGTGCCTTACCCTATCACACCAGACAAATGGCCTGGTCGAGCAGTTCAATGGGACCCTCAAAACTATGATCAGGACATTTGCTGACCAGTACAAGAGGGAGTTGGACAAATATTTGCCCCACCTCCTGTTTGCATACAGGGAAGTCCCTCAGGAGTTAACAGGGTTCTCACCCTTTGAGCTCCTGTTTGCTCACTGGGTGAGAAGAACCCTAGATTTAGTCAGGGATGAATGGGAAGGTAAGCTTGTCTTCCAAGGGGAACCTGTTGTGGAGTATGTCCTAAATTTCAGGACCCAGCTAAAGGAGCTCATGGGGCTCATCCAGTAGCACCTAGCCACTGCTCAACAGCCACAGAAAACCTGGTATATCCGTGGAGCCAGAGCCCGGGAGTATGAAGTTGGACAGCAAATGATGGTACTTGTCCCAGACTGACAAAATAAACTGCAGGCAGCATGGGAGGGCCTATTCTCTATAATCAGGAAGGTGAGTGAGGTCATTTACGTAGTAGGACTGCCTGACAGAATACAGAGGAAATGGTCCATGCTGTGTGCAGCATGCCAATAGAAGAAAATGAGGCTGATCCCCTGGTGGACCTCCTTAGGGAGGGGTGGGAGAGATCCTCAGTGGATAACCTTTCCCTCTAAGGGCAGCTGACACTGGCCCAGGCAGAGCAGACGAGAAGGGTGCTATGAGCATTTGGGGATATGTTCACAGGGAAACTGGGTTACACCATGATGGCAGAACACCACGTTGACACTAGGATCCAAGTACCCCTGAGGCAGTCCCTTACAGGGTACCAGAAGGGGTTAAGCAGACTATGCAAGAGGAACTCAGGAAGATGCTGGCCCTTGGAGTGATCCAGGAATCCAGTAGCCCCAGGGCCCCACCCGAGGTCCTGATCCTCAAGAAGGATGATACCACACAGTTCTGTGTTGAATACTGCAGTCTCAACAGATGCATGGAGTCGGATGCCTACCCCATGCCCAAAATGGATGAGACCTTGGAATGGCTGAGGGCAGTTCAGTTCCTGATCATGATAGACCTGATGAAGGGCTACTGGCAGGTAGCCCCTTATCCCTGCAGCCAGGGAGAGGTCTGCTTTCATTACCACATATTCAGATTCTGAGTAATGCCAGTTGGGATGAAGAATGCACCCACAACCTTCCAGCAGCTTGTTGATCATATTCTATCTGGGGCAGGAGAATATGTGCTGGCATACATGGATGACATAGTCATTTGCAGCCAGACATGGGAGGATCATGTCAGGCATATGAGGGAGCTAGTCTGCCATCTGAAGGCTACAGAGCTGACAGTTAAGGTGGAAAAATGTCAAGTTAGCATGGCTAAAGTGTCCTACCTTGATTTCAGTGAGATCTCCTCCTCAGGGAGTGTGTTCCATGGAGCCACCACCCTCTCTGTAAAGTAGTGCCGCCTTAATTTCCTCCGGTATCCCCCCCACCAGCTTTCTGCTATGTCCCCTCACAGTCCCTTCCCCCTTCAATCTAAACAAACCCTCTCTGTCTACCCCATTGATACCTCTCACATATTTAAAGGTCTCAATCATATCCTCTCTGTTTCTTCTGTCCTCCAGACAGTACATGTTGAGCTCCCTCATTCTCTCCTCTTAAGTCCTGTCTCCCATCCCTCAGATCATTTTCATCACCCTCCTCTGGACCCTCTCCAATAGTGTGACATCTCTCTTTAGGTACGGATGCCAGAACTGCACACAGTACTCAAATGAAGCCTCACCAAGGTTTTGTGCAGGGCAGGATAACCTCCTTCCTTCTCAAAGTTATCCCCTGGCAATGCAACCCAACATTCTGTTTGCCTTTGCTGCTGCCCTCTTACATTGTTTTAAGTGGTTCATTTTCCCTGTAATTACCAGCCCCAGATCCCTATCTTCCTCCAAGGTGGACAACTGCATCCCCCCAGCTGGTAGCTGTACCTTGGATTTCTATCCCCCAAGTGCAGTACCCTACACTTCTTGGCACTGAAACATAGCTGCCAAGTATTTTACCACTGGTCCAACCTTTCCAGATCATTCTGTAGTGCCCTACTTCCCTGTTCACTGTCCACCACCACTCCGTCTACAAACAGACTCAATTTGCTCTCAACCCCCTCTGCAGTGTCCGCTATGAAAACATTAAATAGTACTGGACCCAGAACAGATCCCTGTGGAACTACACTAGTGACCCCCTTGGGTGATCAGAATTCACCTCCTACCTCTACCCTCTGCTGCCTATTACCCAACCATCCCCCAATCCACTTGACCATTCTAACTCCCACCCTTAAGTTCCCCAGCTTGCCCAGCAGCCTCCCAAGTGGGACTGAATCAAAAGCCTTCCTGAAATCCAGATACTGGACATCAACCAGCTGACCTACATCCAGAGATCTCGTCACCCAGTCATAAAACTCAACCAGATTGGTCTGAAAAAATCTCCCCTTTAAGAATCTGTGTTGCTGCGGGTCCTGAAAGCCATTTATTGCCAGTAGTTTCACTCACCTTTCCTTCAGGATGGTTTCCAGCACTTTCTCCACTATGAATGTGAGGCTGACCAGCCAGTAATTTCCAAGCTCATCCTTAGGACCACCCTTGTGGAGGGGCACCTTGTGTGCCAACCTCCAATCTTGTGGCACACAACCCAGTTTGAGGAAGCTGTTAAATAACTCTGTCAAAGGAGTTGGACTCCTGCCAACACCTTCAAGAACTGCGGGTGGATTCCATCCGGCCCCGGTGCCTTGTCTGTCCTCAATGATGTCAGGCTGTCCCATACTCTTTCTACCAGTACTTCCCCATCAGTTATTTCCCCCCTGCCCCCCACCTTCTTGACCCATTGTGGAATTGGTCCTTCCCCTTCTCTTGTAAAGACCAATGTGAAGTACTCGTTCAACACATCTGCTTGCTTGGACCCTTTCTCCGCCCCCTTCCTTCTTTTTTATCCTGGCAATCCAGTCACTACTTCTCCTTTTCTCTCTTACATATTTTAAAAATGTATTCTCTCCCTTCCTGATCCCCTTTGCCAACCTTAGCTGCTTGGAAGCCTTAGCTGCCTTAACTACCCTACTTGCCTACCTCAACTTAGTGATGTAATCCTCCCTGTCCTCCTCCCTCCAGGTCCTCTTGTACTTCCAGAATGCCAGCCTTTTTTCCCTTGCCTTCTCCTGCACCCCCTTGACCACCAACTTGGTTTCCTGGACCTTGCTTTCTTGCTCATAATACTTGCCCCTGCCTTCATTTCCTCCAAGAGGCCCATCTTTATGATATCCCACCTGTGTTCCGTGTCCATGTCTGGTGTTATCCCTTCTAAATATCCTTTAAGCACAGCTGCCATCTTTCTGAAGTTGGCCCCTCTCAAGTCCCACACCTTCATATTTTTTGGAATACCCTTCCCCATGGTAAAAGAGAACCACACCATACAGTGGTCACTCCCCACCAGCGGGTCCTCTACCATCACATCACTTGCTAGGACCCCATCTGTTAGTACCCAATCCAAGATGTCCCCCCTCCCAGTTGGCTGAACCACCTGTTGTGTCAGGAAGACATCCTGGAATGCATCCAGTAATAGTTGCTCCCTGGCAGCTGCTGAGGTCATGGTACTCCAGTCAGCCCCTGGCAAGTTGAAATTACCCACCACCACCATCTTCCTCTTTCCACAGTGACTTTTCAGGCTATCCACCATTTTCTGGTCAAGCTCCTCTGATTGTGATGGGTGCCTATAGACCACACCCAGGTTTACCCTCTTGCCATTTTCCCTCTGCATAGTGACCCACAGAATTTCCAAGCTTCCCTCCTCCCCCTCTTCCCTGCACATTATTCCTTCTCTGACAAATAAAGCCACCCCCTCATCTCCCACTTTCTCTGTCCTTCCTGTACAATTTGTAACCTGGGATTACCAAATCCCAGTTATGGTGCTGGGTGGCCCATGTTTCTGTGATAGCCACCACATCGACTCCTCCTTTCGTCATCAGCACTTGAAACTTGGGTAACTTGTTGCCCATGCTCCTAAGCAGCTAAGGTGGGACCAAGAAAGTTCCAAAATGCTTTGCAAGTGTTGGGAAACAGGAACCTGGAAAGTCCACGACATGGTACAGCCAGGTCAGGCAGTGGTTGGGCTGCTGGGGCCAAGGATTCACTGAAGGAGTTACTATAACCATAAGTTCAAGTTCAAGTTCATTGTAGGAAAACTCCATTGAGCAAGCTCATTCACAAGGAGGTCCTTTGACACAAACAGGTAGATACAGATTGCATAATTGAAAAAACAGTACAAATTCAAGTACAGAATTATAGGCAAGCATTAACATGTTGCATAAAAATGACAATGACATAGAAAAATACAAGTACAAAAAAAGGTACAAAGTGCTTGTTTTGGAGTATCAAGGCAGATAATTTCTAGGTAAGTAAGAGGAAGCAGTGGGCTAGGGTTAGAGCAGTGAGCTAGGATTTAGAAGCAGCTGCACATATCTTTTATTTTTGCTGCAGCCAACCTTTTAAATAGGCTGACTGGGACAGTACCGTGAAGCTTCAGTACACCTTGGAGCTGGATCCAGATAGTTGGGAGTACGCTCGATATGGCCCACTTACCGAGTGAGGTGCGAGTTCTCAGTACATCGAGGAGGAGGAGCTAATTTTTCCTAAGAGAGTAGGTGCTATGGGAAATATGGAAAAGGGTTGTGAGATAGTTTGGGAGCTTGTTCAGGAGTAGCTTAAGAGTCCAGATACCAGCATGAAGCGTGCGTCTAGTTGAGAGTGATGTCTAGCCAGTGGCTAGGTACAAATCACAATGGTGGGTTCAGTATGGTAAGTTTGTCATGAACCATATGGCGCGGTGGTAGAGGACATCTAGTTTGCTGAGTCCAGAGGCCACTGCAGAGGAATAGATTAAATCTCCATAGTAAAGTAGTGGCAAGAAAGTGGCCTGGACCAGCCTTGTTCTGGTATCCAATAGAAAGAGGGACTTGTTACGGAAAAAGAAACCTAGCTTAATTTTTTGCCTCTTTGCCAGATTGTCGAGGTGGTCATGAAAGGAAAGCTTGTTGTCTAGCCACATACCAAGATATTTGAATTTGGAGGTGATTTCAAAGGGTTCACCTAGGGAGGTAGTGATGAATTCTTTGTGCGTGTTTGCAAGGGAAGTGGAGGTGGTGTTTGGGGCAAAGATCATGGCCTCAGTTTTCTTAGCATTGAGGAGTAGTTTGGCATTGATTAGGTTGATTTCTAGTTGTGCAAAGTCGGCATGGAGTACATCCCTCACTTCAGCCAGTGTAGGGCCTGTTGTGTACAGTACAGTATCATCAGCAAAGAAATGCAGATGGGACTGGGATATATGTGCGTCAAGGTTATTGATGTACAGGGAGAAGAGGATGGGACCTAATATGGAGCCTTGCGGGATTCCCCTGACAACTGGGAGGGATGCAGAAAAGAGGCCACCTGCTTTTACTTTCTGGGTCCTTCTAGACAGGTAGCTGGTAAACCACTGGGCATCAAGGGGGGGGTGGCACCTACTTTTATTAGGCTTGAGACTAACAGATTGTGGTTGACAGTGTCAAATGCTTTGCTGAGATCTAAAAATACTGCACCAGTAACTTTCTTGGAGTCCATGGCTGTGATCCATTCATTGGTAACTTTGGCTAGAGCAGTGACTACTGTGGTTGGGCTGGAAGCCAGATTGAGCAGGGTTGAGGACTGAAGATGATTCGATATGGAGTTTCATTTTGGAGTAAACTAGCTTTTTGAGGACTTTGGAGAGGACAGGTAAGATTGAGATGGGCCTATAGTTGTCACACAGATTGGCATCTCTGTGGTCAGATGAAGTGAGGATGTTTCCCGGTGTTTCAGCTACCCCATGTAAAATTTATAGTTTTTTGCCCAATTTATGATGGCCATCTAAACATTTTAAATGAAAATAAAGGGTTGCCATGCTTGTTTTTAAGTTACACGGTGAGGTGAGACTTAATCCCGCTTTACGGAAAAAAATCTGTAGGCGGTCAGAATGATTTACATAGTTATAAAATCAATGTTTTAAACAAGGACACATCATGTGTCATGATGTTTGGTTCATATTTCCACAAATGCAAACATAAAAAGCAAATTACCACTATTCTGACACCCTATTGAACTAACATTCCAATAGAACTAACATTCCAATAAATGGGGTAACTATTTATTTATTTATTTATTTTTTGCATAAAACCATTGTAGTCCTGTGTTACTGTCATAAAACGTTTTTGATAGATGTACAATACGGTTGTGAATATAGCAAAAGAAAGAAATACAGCGGTTACTATGCTCCTTTTGGTTATACCTGCTTTGTAAGTTACAGTTTCAGAGGTAGTGTGTTCAGGACAAAAATAACTGAAAATCCCACAAAAAAAATTAAACTTGCCAGAAAACTATTCAAACAATTCAAAAGTACATGCAGAATGACAAGGATGTTAATATTACAAAACAGAGTAACCAAAGACAGGCATGTACCTAAAGTGCCTTGAATGATGGCAATGGCTACAGTTGTTGGTGCTAACTTGCTCACTGCCAAATACTGTACTCTTAGCTGGACATGATATTGCTGATGGGGGACCTGAATATGCCAAATGTTGACTGGAGCACCATTGCTGCAGCCACATCCAAGAGCAGGGCCATTCTTGATGCCCTACAGAGGCATGTGTCAGACAACTAGTTTTGGAACCCACTCAGGAGAGAGCAGACTTAGACCTGGTACTCTCAAATGGGAATTGAGAGAGGATTTCTGATGTTGAAGTGGGTAGCCATCTGGGAACAAGCGACTACCAAACAGTGTAGTTCACGATAAACTTAGCTGTAGAGTCAAGCCACACAAAAGTGAAGGTACTGGACTTCAGGAGGGCTGATTTTGTCAAAATGGGAGAGTGCCTCAGAAAAGCACTAGGGAACAGGCAAGAAGGTGGGGTGGAGCAACAATGGGGAAACATCAAAACTGCCATCACAGAGCAACAAGTCTTTGTGTGAAGCAAATAAACAAATCAAAATGAAAGAAAAAGCCACTATGGTTCTCAAAAGAAGTGGCGAGGAAGGTAAGGAAAAAGATAGTATTCAGGAAGTATAAGGAAACACAGAAGGAGCAGGACAGAGAACTCCCCACAGTTAAAACAGAAGGAAGGGAAGGCAGTCAGAATAGCAAAGGCCCAAACCAAGGAAAAGAAAGCCAACTCGGTTAAGAAGGGGGATAAAACCTTTTATAGGTACATTAGGGAGCAAAGAAAGACTAAGGCAGGGATACTGAGGCTGAACAAAGAGGATGGTGGTTGGGCAGACAGCGACAGTGAAAAAGCAGAGATACTGAATGAATACTTTTGTTCAGTATTCACAATGGAAAAGCAGGGGGAAATACCTAATCCGGTCAATAGAAGCACTCTGGATAGGGGGGTTGATATTAGTCCTTTCACAGAAGAAAGTGTTCTGAAAGAACTCTTAAAACTGAAGGTGGATAAAGCAATGGGGCCTGATGGGATTAATCCCAGAATTCTAAAAGAACTAAGGGAAGAACTAGTAACATCACTGACTACCCTTTTTAATAAATCATGGGAGGATGGGGTGGTACCTGAGGACTGGAGGAGGGCAGATGTGATTCCCCTTCACAAAAGTGGGAGCAAGACAGAGACAGGAAACTACAGACTTGTCAGTTTGACCTCAGTGGTAGGGAAAATGATGGAATCACTTCTGAAGGAAAGAATTGTTGAGTACCTAGAGGTCAGTGGGGCATAGGACCCAAGGCAGCATGGATTCACAGTGGGAAGGTTATGACAGACAAATCTAATTGATTTCTTTGACTGGGTGACCAAAGCAGTAGACCAGGGAGGGGCTGTGGACATGGCCTACCTAGACTTTAGCAAGGCATTTGACACAGTCCCGCACAAAAGATTAATAAACAAATTAGCCAGCCTGGGAGTGGGTCCTAGGGTGGAAGCCTGGGTAAAACACTGGTTGGACAACAGGACACAGTGGGTAATAGTAAATGGAGTCCACAGTGAAGAAATGAGGGTTATTAGTGGGGTACAGCAGGGTTCAGTACTTGGGCCAGTCTTTTTTAATGTCTTTGTAAGTGACATTGAAGATGGACTGGAAGGGAAGGTATGTCTCTTTGCAGATGACACAAAGATCTGCAACATGGTTGATACACAAGATGGGGTGGAAAGGATGAAAAGGGACTTGGCAAGGTTGGAGGAATGGTCAAATGTATGGCAGCTTAGATTCAATGCAAAAAAGTGCAAAGTAATGCACCTAGGAAACAAAAACCCAAGGGAAGAGTACACAATGGGGGGTGAGATACTGAGAACAACAAAAATGGAAAGGGACCTGGGAGTAGTCATATCAGATGACCTAAAGGTGGGCCAGCAATGTGAGAAGGCAGTAAGGAGGGCTGGGGGGATAATGGGATGCATAGGGAGAGACATCAGCAGTAGAAAACAGGAGCTTGTTGGCCCTCTGTTCAGACAGTTGGTAAGACCATATCTGGAGTACTGTGTACAGTTCTGGAGACCCCATCTCCACAAAGACATAGACAGGGTGGAGGCTGTCCAGAGGAGGGCAACCAAAATGATGCAGGGTCTGCATCAGAAGACATATGAAGAAAGACTAAAGAAACTAAAGATGTATAGCCTCGAGGAAAGGAGAGAGAGGGGACATGATAGAAACTTTCAAATACCTCAAAGGAATCAACAAAGTCCAAGAGGGTAGCATCTTTCAGAAAAAGAGATGTGCAAAACAAGGGGGCACAATTTGAAGATAGAGGGGGGACGGCTCAGAGGTAATGTGAGGAAGTATTTCTTCACAGAGAGGGTTGTGGATACATGGAACAGCCTTCCTGAGGAGGTTGTAGAGTCAAAAACAGTGGGAGAATTCAAGAATGCATGGGACAGACATAAGGCAATTCTAGTGGGGGGGTATGAGAAAGTAGGCTGTTGATTAACTAGGATCTGCAACTTATTCGTTAGGTAGGGAAATGGGCAGACTAGGTAGGCCAAATGGTCCTTATCTGCTGTCAGATTCTATGTTTCTATGACTTAATAGGATAAATCATTATTCAAATAATGCTTCATATATTTAAGAATGGATTTGTGCCGGTAAACAGTCATAAAAACATTTTCAGATGAAACAGAAAAATGAGAATTTCAGACACCAGGGAACATCCTTAACTGTGTGCTACCAGTACTATCTGACTCAGTAAAGAAGAGTCAAGGACTTGAAACACCCATGTCAGAGTGGTTATTTATGTAACTCAGTCAAAGGTGCACCTGTCCCAGCAGCTCCTGGGGAAAAGGGAAAGGTGAGCTGGTTGACAGTGATTGTAAATGGCTCCCAGAGAAGCCGAAACATCTGCATCCCCCTGCACAGGAGAGTTCTGTTGGTCATGCCTATGCTGGGCACAGTCATGTTGGTCACTGAACCAATAAAAAGGGAGGGGGTAGCATAAAACAAATCAAATATTAAAATACCCATCTGCATTAAAAATACAGTATCAATTCACAGTTTGTTGTATCATCTTCAGTAACAGCAGCAGTAAGAATCCACATGGGACAAGTGAAACTTGAACTGGTACTGTAAATAAATTAATACCCTGTTACTGAAGAAAAGTTATGAGTTGCACTGTCTGCCTCAGGAATAGTATACCGTTAGTTAAAACACAATCTCCCTCTCATTCTACTTATTGTATAGTCTTGCACCCCATTCCTTTAAAGTATACTTGCTTTAATAGTACCTTACTTAAAGTGATTTATGGAAGACCGCTATAGCAAATGGGAGTAGTAACCTGTAGGAACCTGTAGGAGTTGTGAATCAATCTCCTACCATTCAAACTGCCAAAAAGTGCTGTTTTCCATGAAAAAATGCATTTATTTCTGTGCTCTGCTTCATTTGCATTACCCTGACCCTTTTTTTTCCTCAGTGCTGCAACCCCCAACCGTGACATCATGCATGTGAAACAGAGTTTTTAAGCACTGTTTTGAAACAGAGTCCTCTGTTGGTCAGTCTTGGTATTGCAGACATCCTTTTCCTTTTACAATGTTGGACTCACTGCATAAGCTTGACAGAAAAGAAAAGGAAAAGTATTCTGACTTGTAATTACACTTCTGAACTACTTATAGTCATTCAGGTCCTATAACATAAACATAGAAAAGTATCATCACGCTCCTACATTTTGACAGGAGCTGTCACTTCAGACCTGTCACTTCACCAACAGGTAGTAAAAAATAAAACAACATCTACACAGACTGGCAAATGATCTTTTTGGCCTTCCTGCATCACAAAAATTTTTTCTAGAAATGTTTCTACAGACTGTACTGTTGTAAACACTACAGAAATAGGAGACTGCACTTTGATAAGGGAGACAGACAAATCTGCCATTTACTGTACCCACAATGCCTTGCTACATATGTCTACATATTACGTGTTATACTGCAGTAACCTCTACCAAACTAGGGGATTGCACCTCTGAGTATTGAACATTTAAGTCAACTTTATAATGTACCCAGAATTCCTTGTTGCTGTATGTAAAACATTGTCAGTTTCCTTACATTGCATCATTCTGGGGGGGGAGTGGCCACACACAGTAAACTGGAGGGTGGACAGAAACAAAATCATTAAAAAAATGACTATGACAGATTTTTTTTTACAAAACAAATTGCAGCTTCAACATCTGATGCATGGGTGGCAATGGCATGCTATGTGAAACAGGCATGTGGGGAACTTCCATAAATCACTTTAAATTGAACTGTGGCTATATGGTAATCTGGTGAACGACAAGTATCTCATGCCTGAGCAGCCTAAACATGGTAATCACCTCAATTACTGAACAGTGCCATACACAGCTGAAAGAAAATCGGAAAGTTGGCACTTGGATGTTACACGGCATATCAATCCCTTTATTGAAACTACAGTTTGTGTGGCACAAAGTTGTTTGAACATTACTTCTAAGGCAAGGTTGGAGTGCATGCAAAGAAATGGTAGTCATGCTTACATAGTGCAATGGTATTGAAAGCAAAAAGGCAAACCGGCACAGCTCCAAACTGTTAGCAATATAGAGCTTTATTCAATAACATTTTAAAATGGCAACATACCATTTGTAGACAGCTCCACATACAGGTCGCAACACAGAAGACCTCGCCTGGTTTTGCAGCTAGTGCATCATTGGGGGAAGCCCAGTTACCAGGCTAACTAGCTCTTTATGCAGCGGTAGTTAACACTTGGCTAACACATGTTTCGACAACGCTAACTATAAGAAACACTTTAACATTGAACTGTTAATGTTACTTCGATACATAGATTCATAGACTATAATGGCAGAAAAAGGCCTGTCAGCTGATTCAGTCTGCCTACTATAGCAATATACTCAGTACTGGCACAAGTGGCCATCCCTCCACTTTGTTTCGACCTCCTTTTCTAATACTATATGCCTGTCCCATCCCTGCTTGGAGCTGTTCACCGATTTGGCCTGTAACACTTCCTCTGGCAGATTGTTCCACTTGTCTACCACCCTTTCTATGAAAAAGTGCTTAAGGACGTCCCTTTTGAATCTCCTCCCTATGAGTTTAAGTGAGTTTCCTCTTGTTCACGTAGTCAAACTCAAGGAGAAACGTTTTTGGTGCCCACCCTGTTTATTGCATGCAGATACTTGTATGTCTTGATTCTGTCACTCCTTTCCTTCCTTTACTTAGGGGTGTACATGCTCAAGTCCCACAGCTTCTCCTCACATGTATTGCCCACTAGTCCATAGGCCATTTCATTTGCCCTGTACTGTATTGTACTGCATCCACCTTACTGCAGTCTCTCCTCAGGTATCATAGAAACATAGAATCTGACGGCAGATAAGGACCTCTTGGCCCACCTAGTCTACCCTTTTCCCTACCTAATGCAACACCACAGACCCTACTTGATATACAGTTTATCTTACCACTAAGGTTCCCTTATATCCATCCAATGCATTCTTGAATTCTGTTACTATTTTTGCCACCACCACCTCGTCTGGGAGGCTGTTCCAGGCATCCACCATTCTTCCATGAAAAAGTACTTCCTCACATCTCCCCTCAGTCTGACCCCCTCCAGCTTCACAGTATGACCCCTTGTTCTTAAGCATCCTTTTTTCTGAAAAGTGCTTCCCTCTTGAACCTTATTAATACCCTTAAGGTTTTTAAAAGTTTCTATCATATCCCCCCTTTCCTCCAGGGTGCATATATTAAGGTCCTTTAGTCTCCCCTCATAGGGCTTTTGATGCAGACCTGCATCATTTTAGTCGCCCTTCTCTGGACCGCCTCTACTCTGTCTATGTCATTCCAGAGATGTGGTCTTCAGAACTGGGCACAGTACTCTAGGTGATGTCTCACCAATGATTTATACAGTGGCAACACCACCTCTCTCTTTCTGCTTGTGGTGCCACTCCCTATGCACCCTAGCATCCCACTAGCTTTCCCCACTGCCTTGTCACACTGTCTGGCCACCTTTAGGTCATCAGAACTGATTAGCCCAGGTCTCTTTCCTATTTGGTGGTCATTAATACCACTCCCTCCATTTTGTACTCTGCCTTCGGGTTTCTGTGCCCCAAGTGCATGCTTTTGTTCTTCTTTGAATTGAAACTGAGCTACCACACCCTTGACCACTCCTCTAGCTTTCTTAGATCTCTATTCATTCTGACCCTCCCCCCCAAGTGTCTACCCTATTCAAATTTTAGTGTCATCCGCAAAGAGGCATACCTCCCCTTCTAGCCCCATTGCAATGTTGGTAATAAGGACATTAAAGAGGACCAGTCCCAGTACTGATCCTTGTGGTACCCCACTGATTATCCTCCCTTCCTCGGAGTGAACTCCATTTACCACCACCCTCTGTCTCCTGTCCCCTAACCAATTCCTTACCCAGATTACCACCTTTGGACCCACTCCTAGGCTGCCCAGCTTGTTTATGAGCCTCCTATGTGGAACAGTGTCAAAGGCCTTACTGAAATCTATGTAGGCCATGTCCACCACTCTACCCTGATCTATTTCCCTGGTCACCCTGTCAAAGAAATCTATTAGATTTGTTTGATATGACCTCCCCTCGTTAAATCCATGCTGCCTCTGGTCTTGTAAACCACTGGATTCAAGATATTCCACACTCCTTTCCTTGAATAGTGATTCTATTAATTTCCTCACCACTGAAGTCTGGCTGACTGACCTATAATTGCTAGCCACCTTCCTACTACCACTTTTGTGAAGTGGGACTGCATCTGCCCTCCTCCAGTCCTCTGGAATCACTCCTGTCTCCAGTGACAGGCTGAACAGGGCTTTTGGAGATGCAGCCAGCACCTCTCTGAGCTCCCTCAGGATTCTTGGATGCACCCAGTCTGTCCCATTGCCTTGTCCACTTTCAGATTTTCAAGTTCTTTCAGGACTCTCTCCTCTGTAAATGGACTAGTGTCCACCGCCCTACCTCTGATGCTCCTGGTACTTATCTATGGTCCCTCGCCTTCTCCGTCCTCCGTGAACACTGAACAAAAGTATTTTGCTCAGGATACCTGCTTTCTCCTGGTCTCACTCCACATACTCCCCCCTTCCCTGCTAAGCCTTCCTTTCCCTCCCCTGGATTTTCTTTTTTTTATTTATATACCTGAAAAAGGTTTTGTCTCCTTTCTTTACTGCCTGGGCAGTTTTCTCTTCTGTTTGTGCCTTTGCACTCCTAATAGCTTTTCCTGCCTCCCTCTGCTTCTCCTGATACACCTCCCTATCCTCCTCCTCCCTCTTTGTTTCTTTATATCTCCCGAATGATAACTTTTTAGCCCTTATCTTCCCAGCCACCTCTTTTGAGAACCATAGCGGTCTCGTTTTCCTTTTGCTTTTGCTTACTTGCCTGATGCACAGGTTTGTTGCCTTTACTATCCCCTTTTCTAGTTTTGCCCACTGTTCCTCCATTCTACCCAAGTCCTCCCCCGCCAGAGCATCCCTGAGGCATTCCTCCACCTTTTTAAAATTTGCCCTCCTGAAGTCCAGGAGCCTCGCCTTTGTGTGGTTCGATTCTGCCACAGTACTTATATTGAACCACACCGTATGGTAATCACTGGTCCCCAGGTGGCCACTCACTGTGACATCTGCAACACTGTCCCCGTTGGTGAGTACAAGGTCCAGTATTGACCCTCACAAGTGGGCTGTTTTCTAGTTGCTTGAGGAACGCCACCTGCAGGGAGTCCAGGATGTCTCCACTCCTAGCTGAAGCTACAGCTGGGATGCTGCAATCTATATCCAGCAGATTGAAGTCCCCCTCCAGCAGCATCTCCCACTTTTTTTCCATCTTTTAGATGGTTTCCACCAGAACCTTATCCAACTATCCCCCCCAGTCTCAGTTGCCTTTATGTTATCCCTCACATAGACAGCCATCCCTCCACCTTGTTTCCCACAATGTCCTTTCTGAATAGAGTATAGCCTGGTATGGCTATATCCCAGTCATGGTTCTCATTGCACCATGGCTAGGTAATGACGACAATGTCCAGGTCAGCCTCTGTCATAATGGCCTCAAGGTCTGGGATTTTACTTCTCAGACTTCGAACATTTATACCCATGGCTTTCCAGATTCTGCTACCACGCTGCTTCTCTAACCCCCACTTTCCCTTTTGCCTTCTCTCCTTCCCCCCTCTTCTCTCATTCCCATTTCTCTTCATGTCTACCATATTGTTTTTGTTGTTGTTGGGTACCCTTGGGTATTTCTTTCCCTTTAGGCTTCTCCCTTCTTACTACCTCCATTTGTTGTGGGAGGGGGGAGACAGTTTATGTCTCCTTGCCTCTTTCTGTCACCCCCTAAGTTAAATTCTTGCCAATGTAACATTTAAACTGTTCACTGAGGACTGTGGCTCCCCTCCTAGATGGATGCAGGCCATCCTACCTGAACGGACACTTATCAGTCCAGGTGGGACCCCAGTCCCCAGTGTAGCCAAACCCCTACTCGCTGCAACACTCTTTCAAACATGTGTTGAAATTCCTGGTATAGAGTACCCTATCCTCCCCTGTCATAGACAGGTAGCACCTCAGAAAAGGCTACTAAGTATGCTATCTGCTTAAGTCCCCTCTCCAGCTTCCTGAACTCCTCCTGCACTATCCTATATCTTGCACAGTGTTCCAGGAGTGGTCACACCAACGTCCTGTACAATGAGAAAATCACTTCTGAACTTCTTCTGCTTACCACTCTCCCTGTGCAACTCAGCATCATGTTTGCCTTGTCCACAGCTCTATTGCAATGCGAAGCTGTTTTCAGGCTCTTCGATATCATGACTGATAGGTCCTTTTCCTCCACGGTACATTCCAGCACCACTTTCCCATTTCATACTGCACTTCTAGGTTTTTCTTCTCAATGTGTATCATTTAAATTTTTTTTTTGCATTGAAGCCCAGCTTCCAGATCTTTGACCAGCTCTCCAACCTGCCCAGATTCTTCCTGAGTTCCCTTATGCCTTCCTCTGTGTCCACCATTGTGCAGATCTTTGTGTAAGGTAAGAAGAGGCAGGTCTTGCCCTTGATGCCTTTCCTATGTTACAAATGAGTACATTGAAAAGGACCAGAACCAGCACCGACCACTGAGGCACTCCACTTGTTACATTTATTTCCTCTGAAAACTCCCCACTAAATACTGCCCTTTGTGTTCCTCCCTTCAGCCTGTTCTCCACTGAAGTTGCTAATTTTTCCCACACCTCTAAGTCCCTTATCTTCGTGACCAGTCTCCTGTGGGGGGCTTTTATTTATTTTATTTTATTTTTATTTTATTTAAAAGTTGGTGAACAGGAGAGGCACACTGAGCTGAGGCTTGTTTCCAGGTGTGACCTGAGGATGGGGAGAAAGAAGCAAAAACAAAACATAAGGCATTATTCAAATAAATTATTCATAAAAAAAAAAAATGATCAGATTGTTCAGGTTACAAGCCAGATGTTACATAATAAGACATTTAAAATTCAGTATATAAAGTAAAACAGGAGTCAAAGACCTAGCTGAAATTCAAATATACTACATCTACTAGCTGTCCCCTATCTGTTGCTCAGGTCAGTCAGTCAAAGAAGTTGACCAGATTCATCTGGCAAGACCATCCCCTCAGGAACCCCTGTTTTCGGGAGTTCTGTAGCCTATGTCCCTCCAGGAAGTCCACCAGTTCCTCCCTTAGTAAATACTCCATAGTTTTTTTTTCCACTACATATGTCATGCTGACTGGTATACATTTCCCTGGCTTATCCTTCCTTCCACTCTTGTGTAGAGGGATCATGTCCACTCTCCCTCCATCCTTAGATACCCCCCATCCCCATGGCCAACAGGCAGTTGAATAGGTTGGCAAACAGCCCTTCTACCACTTCTGCTACCTCCGTTAGCATGCTCAGGTGTAAACGATCAGGTACCATAAATCTATTTACTTTCACCCCTGTAAGCTTTTCCAACACCTTTTTCTCTATTATTTTGACCCTGCCACTTGAGTTCCTGCTCTGCTTCCTTCCCCTCTAACCCTCACACTCTTGCAATGGCCCATCCTTCTCCCTAGTAAATACAGAAACAAAAATATTTTTTCAGTATCTCTGCTTTCCCCTTGTCCTCCTCTTCCCAGCTTTCCTCACGTTTCAGTCTTACAATACCCCTCTTTGACCTTACGCTTCTCCCAGATGAACCTTAATAATGCCTTTCCCTTGCTTCACTCTCTTTGCCAGCCTGAGCTCTATCTCCATGTTGGCCTCCCTCACCAAATTCCTGCTGACTACCTTTGATGACTCCAGGTACTTTTCCCTATCCTCCTTCCATTGGCTGCTCTTCCACTTTAAGGTACTTTAATCTTGAATGGCATGATCTAAGTGTTGTAAAGGTGTTGGAGAACTGTACTGATAGGAACGAATTTGTCTGTAACACTCTGTACCATTCTTTTACAAATCAAATTGTTTAACTATTTATGTATTTGAAAATACTTTTAATGAAAATATATTGAAAAAAGAAAAAGACAAGAATGCCCTTCTTTTGTTATTTTACCACTGTCTGAACCCCTTGCCCTTATTTCCCTTTGATACCTTTGTAACTGAGCTTTCTGCCACTTCTACTGTGTTATTGCTTTTTACATTCTTCCTATTGGTATTTTGCCCCCTCTACCTACTCTATACTCTTTGTGTTTTTTTTCTCAGCTGTTCCCTCATCTTGCCAAAATCCACTTTTGGAAAGTCCCAAACCCTTACTGTGTTTACCCTATCGGTAGTCCCTATCTGGATCTCCAGCACCACTGTTCTCTGGTCACTACAATTAAATGGTTCCAAGACTGCTAAATTCTGGATCCTCTCACTGTTGTGAGCACCAGATCAAGCACTGCTCCTTTCCTTGTTAGACCCTGATTCAAACTAACTGAACTAGAAACACCTCTTGCCATGCATCCTCCAGGCACTCATTCCTACTACGTGCTGCAATTGTCACTTTCCAGTCCACATCCAGCATATTTAAGTCTCCTACTGCAGTACCACCACCTCCCCTAAATTGGCCACCATCCTAAGTATCTATCCCAGTTCCTTGTCTGCCTCCTGATCCTGACCTGATGATCTGTAGACCACTCTAATCCTGATTCGTTCCCCATTTCCTGTTGCTGCTAGCACCCACAGGGCTTCTAGTTTACCTGACTCCCCAAGGCTGTCTATTTCAGTTGCCTCCATTCCCTCTTTTATATAAAGCATTACTCCCCCCTTCACTGCCCTTTCATCTGTCCTTCCTGAACAGTGAGTACCCTGGAATGGTCATGTCCCATTCATGGTTTGAGGTTGTCCACATCTCTGTGACATCCACCAGATCAATACTTCCTTCTGTGACCATCACCTGATGTTTCGATATTTTGCTACCAAGACTCCTTGCATTGGAGCACATCTTCCAACATTTATCCTTGCTCCCTCTTTTCCCTTTACCCTGGGTATGTTTGAGTCTGCTGTATTGCTCAACTGGAGGAGGCTGGCAAAGCCCCATTTGTTTGTGACATCTTGTTTGTAGCTTGTAACTCTGACTCACAACCTCACTAGTTTAAACAAGCTATAATGCTATGCCAACCTTTCTCCCAGTATCCCTCTGATCTCCTTGTTGGGATACAAGTCATCCAGTTTGAACAGCCTCCAATCCCACCAGGCTGGACCTCAGTCCCCAAGGAACTGAAATCCCTCCTCTCTGCTTCAACCCTTTAGCCATGCATTGAATTGGAACACATGGAATTGCTCCCTCTGGTTTAGGCATGGCCACAGCAGCACATCGGAGAAGGAACTGTCCCCCTATCTGGACATCATCAGGAGCTGCAACAGGAATCACAAGGGCTAACACAGCCACCTCACCAGCCCTATCTCCCATTAATTGCCTCAAGGACCTCAGGGACTTGTCTACATTGCCACACCTCCCTTTTCCTCAGTCCTCCAATTAAGTAGTGGCTTTGAGGTCACAATCCGTGCCTGAAGAAGCTCACAATTTTCAAATAACAGTGGAGCTGGGCCTTCTCATCAGTGAGTGAAGGATGCTATCTGGAGCTGCAACATGGGTTGCAAGGGCTAACATACCCACCTCACCAGCTCTACCCCCCCCATAGATCACCTTATATACCGCAGGGGCTTTGTCTACAATAGCCACACCTCCTTTTTCCACAGTTATCCAATTGGGTGGTGGCTTTGAGTTCATGAACATGGCTATCTCCTTCCAAAATCTTAATATAGGGCCTAAATCTGCCCTGTGTTGGGAATCTTAGCACTCTGGCAATGTCTATTCTCCGATAAATTTTCTTCCCTCCCTCTTTCTCATTTCCTTTCCTCTTCTATCCCCCCATTCCCTCTGCCCAACTTGTCCTTGCCTAATTCTATCCCCTGGCAGGGATCTCTGCATCCTGGAGGGGCCCAGCACTGGGCAATTGCTCTTCCATCACTCCCCCTCCCCTATATCCTTTCTACCCAACTAGTCCTCACCAGTTTCTGTGCTCTGGTAGGGTTCTGTGCATCCTGGAGTGGCCTAGTCTTAGGCAAGCTTCTTTTTTCCCCTCCTCCTCCCTCCTTTCCCTTCATCCTTTCTTTTCTCTCTTCCCAACTTGTCCTCACCTAGTTCTGCCCCCAGGCAGGGTTTTCAGCATCCTGTGGGGTCCAGCACTGGGAAATTACTCTTCCTTCCCTCCCCTCCACCTTCCCCTCCATACTCTCTACCTAACTCGTCCTCACTTGTCTCTGCTCTCTAGCAGGGTTCTTAGCATCCTGAAGAGGCCTAGTCTTAGGCAAGTTTCTCCCACCCCTCCTCCTCTTTCCCTTTACCATCCCCTCTACTAGCTCTGTCCAACTTGTCCTTGCCTACTCCTGCCCCTTACTCTAAGTCCTTGCCTCATTCCACCACTGGCAGCTATCTCCACATTCTGAAGGGGCCAGTTCCAGGTATGACTCATCCTTCTCTTCCCTATCCCTTACCCCCACCTCTCTCCAGTCCCCCTCTACCTCTCTGCACTTAATCAAAGGAATTAGTTCACTTTAGCAAATAATTTGCTCTTTTTGTTCTGTCTGAGGTGCTCCCAGATTGCACTAGCACTATGTTAACTTGCCCTTCACAATTGATTTTTTTCTCTCACTTTTCTCCAGTAATGTTTCCCCCATTTTTATCCTCTCCTTCCCCCAGCTTGTTTCCCCCTGTCTATCACACTACCCTCCTTGATGTCCCCCCAATGGACCTCATTTATTCAATAATTGCTAAATAATCTGCCTCTTAACCATGATCCACTCCTGCAAGGAGTTGGCTCCAAGACTACATTACATTTCTGTACTATGTTCCTCAAATATGCCACTTGTAATTAAATCTGTATTCCACAGGTATGATATGTTTAATTGTATGTTATGTTACAAATGATACTGTATGATTATTTATGATATTTCTTAACTGTATGTCTTGTTACAAATGTAATTGAATGTTTAATTTTCTCAGATATGCTAAATGTTAAACTGTTTGTCTAATTCTTCATCCAACTGTTACTCCCCCCCCCCCCCCGGTCACACCAGGAGACAAGCAACTTGTTGTTCAGTGTGTCTTCCTGGTGAAACATGTCAATAAATAAATAAATAAAAAATAAATAAAAGGCCCCTCACATCCAGTTGTCCATAGTGTGAAAGGCCATAGTGCAAAGGGCTGCACTGTAAAGGCCAGTGTAATTTGGCTGTCTGCCAAGCTGCCCAATTATTGAGTACTTTCCAGCTGATCCAAGGTAGCTATCCTTGATCTGTACACTGTAGACTGTGCTAACAAATGTGGGAGTTATTTCTGAGTTCCCATACTTGATTATTACTATTCTCCTAGTGGCTTTGTAACCAGCTGATTTGCCTGCTCCATGTAGCCTCTAATTATTTGCCTTGCAACCAGTCTGAGTTGTTACTGGAGGTGCTTCTTATCTAAGTAACCCTTACTCAACTAACTCCTAACCTTTGTCTTTAAAGGAGGATGTGCTTGTAACTATAGGTGCTCCCCATCTGGGTAGACCCTACACAACTGCATTTTATCAGCCTTTGCCTGTAACTGCTAGATGCTCTGTTTGAGTAGCCTCTAGTCAATTGTCTCTATTCTCTGCCTGTGTTTGTAACAGATGGAGCATGGAACTTTCCATCTGGGTAGCCCATACACTACTGCTTTTGTAATCAGCCTGCACTTGAAACTGTTGCAACTCCCTATTTGGGTAGACCTGACACAGCTGTTTTATATTTAGTATAAGTTTTTAACTGTTGGAGCTCCCAATATGGGCTGCCCATACACAACTGGTTTTATATCCAACCTGTGTATCCAACTGTTGGTGCTACCTTTCTGGGTAGCTCCTACACAAATGCTCTTTTATCAGATTATGCTTGTAACTGCTCAAGCTCCCTATCATTTTTGGTTAATAGCTATCTATCCTACTGCTGATCATTACTTTCCTGTACAATTACTTTTTTTTTACAAGTAGGCCTAGCGTTAACTCCAGTTAGTGACTGCTTGTTTTGTGGCAACTGAGGCTACTGCCTGGGACAAAAACCTCTTATTTATTTTATTTGAATTTTGGCAACCGGGTGAGCCCACTGAGACCATGCAGTCCCTTTTTAAGGGGCTACCTGGGCAGACAATACAATACAATACATTCCATAGCAGTACAAAGAACAGATGATACAAACAGCAAATAAACATTTAGCAAACAGTCAATGAGGTCATCAAGGCACTAAAAGTTCTACAGTGAGTAAATACAATACATACATTACAAAGTCATTTATAGCAGATTATACAGATTTACAGAAAATACTAATATTTACAGACTTTCAGTGTAATGGATTCAATTAAGATTGCGTCATCAGAATAACGAGAAATAATAGGGCTGGGAAGTTTATACTAGGGCAGAGAGTGGACATGTTTTGAGAAATACTTTTAAAGAAATGCTCCTATGATTATTAAGTTTGAGAGTAAATAAAGAATTGGGTTAGTGAAAGCAACTGCAGATAGGAGGTTTGAGCAGGTGTGTAGCAAGTTTTTTTTTTGAATATTGATAGGGAAGGGCAAGAGAGAGAGAAGATGAGGATGTAGTGCATTCTAGGCAGTGTTGGCAGAGTATGTGAAAGATCACCTCCCTGTGAGTCGGTGAGGTTTCGGGGTAGCTAGAATAAGTAATGTGGATGATCTGAGAGGATGAATAGCTTCTTTGTGAAAGACAGTTCCTCTTTGACAAGGTGGATTGAAAAGATTCACTATCTTATACAGAAAGCATAATTTGAGGTATTGTAGCATAGAGTCATAATCTGGCCAATATATGGTATTCATGAAATTGCAATGATGCTTTCTAGGTTCAGCCCCTAAGGCAAAATGTCTGCTCCTATAATAGAGTTGTGGGAGCCGAGCAATGGATGAAGGCTGAGCAGAGAGAAGAAGTAGTGTGCACTAGTATAGTATGTGAAGAAGGGAAGTGGCAGCAATTTTCTGGCAGGAGGTGGTGGAGAAGATATAACACACCTTACTTCTGGTCGATAGTTTTATTTAGCAAGGAGACGTGTGTCTCTAAAGGGAAGGTTGCGTCTAGGTGCACTCTGAACCAGAGGCAAAGCAATTCAATTATTTGCCATATCTAACAATTTGTTACATTTGAGGAAATATTTGTGTAACGGGTCTGAGAGAGGACCTCAGTACAAGTCATAATATTAGCAGCATTTCTTTACTGTCCCCTTTCCATCTGTCCATAAAATTCCCAGCCAAAGACAAAATGGGTTAATTATTTGTGGAAGAAACATGATAAGAGTTCTACTCCCAGTCTTAGATTCACTAGTAATTGCCTACAGCTCTAAATTCCATGGAATGTGAAGCAAAGGTCATTTGCTTTTAATGCTATCCACTTGCAGTGATGTCAAAACAAACCCATGCTCCCAAAACAACTTCAGTAACAATTTATCTATTACCCATGACAACGCACACCATACCTTTAAGCTAACTGATAGACTAAGAGTTTGGACAGCCAGTGAAAATCTTGATATTTTCAAGAGTATCCGAGACTTGGCTAAATCCCAAAACTGAATCTTCAGCAGTACAAATGTAAGACATTAGTTGTTTCAGACAGGATATGGTAAAAAAGAGAGAGGTGTCATGTTATACAGCAGGCAGTCGTTGAGCCACTTCATACTTTACTTTCGGCAGCATAGGTGGCGTGAACTGTTTATGGTATGCATTAATTACACTATAAAAATAGCTATAGGAATAATCTGTTCTCCAAAAACCAACACAAAAATATTTGAATCTCTGGCAAAGAAAGCACAGCAGTTGGACCACAGTGGGCTCAGGGAGGATAAGGATGGTGAAACAGAGGCACACCCAGTCAGATGTTACACACCACAATCCATACGCCATTCTGGGGGAGCATAGCTCCCCTATAGATACACCCGCAGAGGAGACTAAGGAGGCTGAGGACAACTGTCACAAGGGAGGCCCACAGGAAGGAGACAGAGGACACCACAAGGAAAGGAAGCAGCTCCTGGTGGGGAGTCAATTATTAGGGGATAGAACTGGGAGGAGCTGGGAAATCTGAAGTAAGGTGCCTGCCTGGTGCCATGGCTTGAGGACAGGAAGCATCCTCAGGATCACAACAACAGTTGCAAGGGATTCTGAGCTGGACGTAATTGTCCACCTAGGGACAAATGACTTGGCTCATCATGAGGTTAGAGCAGTGCAGGAGGACATTGCAGAGTTGGGAGGGTCTAAGACAAGTAGCAAACACAGTATCCTTCTCAGAGGTGCTGCCTGTCAAAGGCATGGGGAGGCGAGGGTAATTGGCACCATGCAGTTTAATGAATGGTTGAAAAATGGTGCAGAGCACAGGGTTTGGCTCATTGGGACTGGGTTCCACCTGGAGGACACCAGCCTATACTGGCAGGATGGTCTGCATCTGTCCAGGAAGGGAACAAGTCTTTTGAGCAATCGGTTTAAATGCTTCATTGGCAAGCTTTTAAACTAGTCAATGGGGAGGCACTGACAAGCAGCAGAAAAATCCCAGCCTCCCTACAAAACAGGGTACTAAATGAGAAAAGACCAAGGTAGAACGGTCAGTGGGGATGTTGCAACAGAAGGTAAGGCCATCAAAAATGGAGAGCAATGAGTACCAATGCCCGTAGTCTAGGTAACAAGCTTCCTGAATTAGTGCCTTGATGGAGGAGGAACATCTGGATATCGTGGAAGTCACAGAAACATGGTACACACAAAACCATGACTGGGACGTGAAACATACCAGGATACACTATCTGCAGGAGGGACAGGAGGGTAAAAGAGGGGAGGAGTAGTTCTTACATAAGGGAAGGAATAAAAGCAACAGAACAAAAGGGTAAACAGGGAGGAGAAGAAGCACTGTGGGTAAATTTGGAGACAGGCAATGGCACCACAATCCACAGGGTTGTATACAGACCCCCTCTCAGGGGAGGAAGTGGACAAGGAAATGATAGAAAGTATACTTAGAATGGCAGAAAAAGGGAGATATTGCTGATGGGTGATCTGAATATGCCAGATGTTAACTGGAGCAGTTGCAGCTGCCACTTCAAGAGTGCAGTTATTCTAGATGCCCTACAGGGGCATGCCTTAGACAACTAGTACTGGAGCCACTCGGGAGGGAGCAATATTAGACTTGATCCTCTCAAATGGAGATGAGAGAGGATCACAGATGTAAGTGGGTAGCCATCTGGAAACTAGCGACCATCGAACAGTATGGTTCACAATAAACACAGCAATAGAGTCAAGCCATACAAAGACAAAAGTACTGGACTTTAGGAGGGCTGACGTTGCCAAAATGGGTGAGTGCCTAAGGAATGCACTAGCAAATGGGCGGGAAGGAGGGGTGGAAGAACAATGGGGAATAATAAAAACTGCCATCACAGAGGTAACGAGCCTTTGTGTGAAGCAAATAAACAAAACAAGACGATGTAAGAAACCACTATGGTTCTCAAAGGAAGTGGCAGTGAAGGTTCAAGAGAAAAAAGCATTCAGGAAGTCACAAGGAATACATGCAGGGGCAGGACAGAGAACTGTATCAGTTAAAGCAAAGGAGGCTGGGAAGGCAGTCAGAACAGCAAAGGCCCAAACTGAGGAAAAGATAGCCAACTCAGTTAAGAAGGGAATAAAACCTTTTATAGGTACACTCAGGAGCAAAGGAAGACCAAGGGAGGGATAGTGAGGCTTAATAAAGGGAGGGAGGGTGGGCAGAGGAGAATGTGAAAAGGCAGAGATACTAAACAAATATTTTTGCTCAGTATTTACAAAGGAAGAGGGGAGGTACATAAAACAAACAGTAGTAACACTCTGGATACAGAAGTTGATACCAGCCCATTTACAGAAGAAAGGGTTCTGAAAGAACTCTTAAAACTGAAGGTGGACAAAGCAATGGGGCCTGATGGGATTCATCCCAGAATTCTAAAAGAACTAAGGGTAGAACTAGTGACACCACTGACTACCCTTTTAACAAATCATGGGAGGATGGGGTGGTACCCGAGGACTGGAGGAGGGCAGATGTGATTCCCTTCACAAAAGTGGGAGCAAGGCAGAAGCAGGAAACTATAGACCTGTTAGTTTAACCTCAGTGATAGGGAAAATGATGGAATCACTTCTAAAGGAAAGAATTGTCAGCGTATCTGGAGGCCAGAAGGGCACAGGACCCTAGGCAGCATGGATTCACAGCGGGAAGGTCATGCCAGATGAATCTGATAGATTTTTTTGACTGGGTGACCAAAGTAGTAGATCAGGGAGGGGCTGTGGACATGGCCTACCTAGACTTTAGCAAGGCATTTGACACAGTCCCACACAAAAGATTAATATACAAGTTAGCCAGCCTGGGAGTGGGTCCCAAGATGACAGCCTGGGTAAAGAATTGGCTGGAGAATAGGACACAGAGAGTAATGGTAAATGGAGTCCACTCAGAAGAAAGGAGGGTTACTAGCGGGTACCGCAGGGTTCAGATAGGACCAGTCCCTTCAATGTCTTTATAAGCGACATTGCAGAAGGACTGGAAGGAAAGTATGTCTCTTTGCAGATGACACTAAGATCTGCAACAGAGTTGATGCACAGGGTGGGGTGGAAAGGATGAGAAGGGACTTGGCAAGGTTAGAGGAATGGTCAAATGTATGGCAGCTTAGATTCAATGCTACTGGCGTAAGGTAATGCACCTGGGAAACAAAACCCAGGGGAAGAGTACACAATGGGAGGTGAGATACTAACAACAACAAAAATGGAAAGGGACCTGGGGGTAAGTCATATCAGATGACCTAAAGGTGGGCAAGCAATGTGAGAAGGCAGCAAGGAGGGCTGGGGGATACTGGGATGCATAGGGAGAGGCATCACCAGTAGAAAACAGGAAGTTGTTATCCCTCTGTACAGACAGCTGGTGAGACCCCATCTGGAGTACTGTGTGCAGTTCTGGAGACCCAATCTCCATAAAGACATAGACAGGATGGAAGCTGTCCAGAGGAGGGCACTAAAATGGTGCAGGGTCTGCACCGGAGGACATATGAAGAGAGACTTAAGGAGCTTAATATGTATAGCCTCGAGAAAGAAGGAGGAGGGAGGGGGACATGATAGGAAACTTTCAAGTACCTCAAGGGAATCAACAAAGTCCAAGAAGGTAGCATCTTTCAAAAAGAGGTGTGCAAGAACAAGAGGGCACAATTTGAAGATAGAGGGGCGGCTCAGAGGTAATTTAAGGAAGTATTTTTCACAGAGAGGGTTGTGGATGCATGGAATGGCCTTCGGAGGAGGTTGTGGAGTCAAAATCAGTGGTGGAATTCAAGCATGCATGGGATAGTCATAAGGCAATTCTGGGGGGTGGGGGTAGGAAGAAGTAGGCTGCTGGTTAACTAGGATCTGCAGCTTATCCAGTAGGTAGGGAAATGGGCAGACTGGGTGGGCCAAGCGGTCCTTATCTGCCGTCACATTCTATGTTTCTATGTTTCTATGTAAACAAACCACATGAAAAGATAGGGGAAAAAAAGAATTGATTTTTCTTGGAGATTTTAATTCTGACTTGACGTAAAGTAGAGGGAAACAACTTCAAGAACATTTAGGAATATTGGGACTCAAGCAGTTTACAAGTGACCCTACATGCTGTGTCTGCTCAATCCATCAAGACTTCATATTAGACCAAATACTTGTCCCACAAGATCTAAAGGTCCTAGAAAGCAAAATACTGCCACTGAACTTAGAAGACCACTTTCCCAATAAAAGTACTATAGAAATTCCAAAGTCAAATTTCTCACCTGTTACTGAAATTCTTTATACTGACAAGAAAAACTTAGAATTTGGAACCTTTAGAGCAAGCTTAGTGAGTGAACATTGGGACTGCTACAGATTGATTCTCAAGCTACATACTACAGTAGATGATTTTACAACCACTTTGGTACTTCAGTACATATACTGTATGCAACAAATATGCAACCAGCACACCCCTATCAAAAAGGAAAACTTTAAAAAAAGGTCACCAACCCTGGATCTCTGACAAGATCAAAACAATAATCAGGATAAAAAAGTACTTGGGGAAAAAAACAGGTGAACCAAGGACCCCAAATACCTGAATGTCTTTAAAGGGTGAAGACACAAAAGTGAAAAATTGATAATAATTGCTACATCAAAGTATTACAGAAACAAAATAAGCCAAGCAAATGATCCCAAAAATATTTGCAATTAATAAAAATTTGCAAAACACATAACTTCAAAACACAAACTAGATTGCAAGAAAATAGAAGTCTAATTTATGACCCTGATAGGATCACTGAAATACTGAATAATTATTACATTAAGCTACCTGATCTTAATCTAAGCCCCCTTACCAATCCATTCTGTTCATACCAACATATCTTAGATGATACTGCCAGGATGTTGGATTTTAGAAAAGTACTCTCATTCAGATTTTGTAAAATAGGGGTACATGAAGTGCTAAAGACACTATAAACGTTAAAGACCAACAAGGCCAAAGGGTCATATAACATTGACGCCAACTTCTTGAAATCTGATGCTGATATAATTACTCTAACACTGACCTATCTCTATAACTGGAGCTTGCAAGAAAGCATTTATTCCAAATCTTGGAAACTCAGCCAAATTGTCCCAAATTTTAAAGGAGATGATGGTTCTAACCCTTCCAACTATTGCTTCATAGTCTTATTGCTAATAATCTCAGATGTTTTTGAGCATATGATACACCATCAGTAGTACACCTATATAGAAAGTCATGATAACCTGAAAAAGGGACTTCTAGGCCCAGTGGGCTTACCGGATCAACAAAATTCGACAAAAACCAAAACAAACAAACAAAACAATTTCACTGGCTGTCAGTATGGATTTTGTAAAGGACGATCTACAGTATGCACACTGCCTTTATCAATTTTCACAGCCTAGTGTCAAAACCTTTGAACTCTGGTCTGCACATAGGGGCAGTGTTTGTAGATCTGAGTAAAGCCTTTGACCTGATTAACCACTCTGTCTTTCTAGAAAGAATGGCCATTGAGGGAGTCCACTGGCAACTCTTAAAATTGTTTCACTCCTACCTAGCAAATAGGAAATAAAATGTTACCCCAGGGGACATTTTATCTTTACTTCAGCTCATGAAGAGATGAGTCCTCCAGGGTTCAATTATGGATGCCTTCATTTTCAACCTACTGTATAAGTACATAGACTCCAAGATTTGTTGAAAACTTGTGACGTAAGCTAACACTGTCTTGGTTTGGCAGTGAGGGCTGAGGCACTGGACACCTTACCTCTCACCATGCCAGCATCCTGGGTTTGGGAGCCAGCTTTGGTCATTGGGGGTCGGCTGGGGAAGGAGAGAATTGGGTGTCTGGAGGACTGCTCTCCTTTCCTGGGGAGGGTGGAGATGTGGATCCCAGGCAATCAGCATCTCATGGTGGAGACCAGCGGCAATGCAGTCAGGGAACACTGACATGTGGGTGGAGACATTGGTGGACATCTTGTGGGTGGGCACAGGAGTATGCCCGTCACACGCTTACATCATTGCACATCAGAGCCTCCAGGGACACATGCAGAAACCCCCCCCTCAGTGCACACAATGATGTCCCTGACAGATTCCCACACCCTCTGATCTTAAAAATGGCCAGCTTAAGCTAGGGCAGGGGCTCAAGATTGATCTTGGTCTCCCCCATTCCCTCCCAGGGGCCCCTCAATGGAGGGTAAGCCACAGTCCCTCCCATCCCTGCAGCTGTGTCAGATCAAGGGAGTGTTGAGGGTCCATGCACAGAGCAGACTAGGGGACAAAGGTGCCATCCCTGCCGTGAGAGAGGAGGATAAATAGCATTGATAAATAAAAAAAAAACAAAAAAAAACACTGTCTTGGCTGTGTCCTCTGAAAGCCCAAATGTGTTAATAGCTATACCACAGGTAGATTTTGTAGTCATGGCAGAGTGTCAGGGTTCTCATAAACTTAAAAACAAACAAATATTAGACCATAAACTCATTTTTAAACCATGTGTTGAGGTGGTGATGAAATCCCTGCTCCAAGAAATGGGCCTGCTTTACAGGCTTAGTGGTACCTCACCAATGAAGCATAGCAAGCCATTGTCAATGGAACTCTGCTTCCTGTGTTATTCTGTGGTGCTCCACTACCAAACCCCTTTGTGGCTCAGGGCTAATTAGACCCCAGACACTATACCACAAAGTGAGATGTTTTGTTGCAGGTGCACAGCCTAGGGCCCATCACTGTGATGTGCTAGCTGCCCTAAACTGGCTCTCTCTTGAGGCTAACTTAGCATATCTGGTCCTATGTCTTACTTACAAGCTGTTCAGAATTGCTGCCCCTCTTTAATAGGGTGGTCTTAACCTCCTGGGACAGGGCACATATAAAAACACATATCAATAAACAAGAGAATAGCTTCCTAAGGAGGCTAATGGAGGCAGTGGGACTGGCAGATGCATAGCGGGAACATCATTCAACACACAGGGACTATACTTTTTTCCCCACAGGCATAGGACATACTCCAGCAGAGATGTGTTCCTGCTTCCAGTGGAGAAAATGTACATGGTTAAGGGATGTGATATCCTACCGATGTCCTGGTCAGACCACTTTCCCCTCCTCCTTAGATTGTGCCTCCTTCCCACAGCCAGAAATTCTAACTGGAGGCTGAACGTGGGACTACTGAACTTGGCAGATTTTAAATCTGACATATCTAGGCATGTGACCTCCTTTTTGGAATCAAATCACCCTAACTCAATCTCTCCATCTGTGTGATGGTATGCCTTAAAGACGTATTTAAGGGGCCAAATTATCTCATTTAGTTCAAGGGCCAAAAGACAACACCAAGAAGTGTTAAAGAAACTAGAGGATGAGCTGAAAGAAGCTGCATTTAGGCACAAATTAACACTACACCCTAGGGATAAGGAGATTTAGCAACAGAAAAAGCGGGAAGTAAAACAACAGTTAGCTTACCAGGTGGAGGGGCCATGAAGAGATCTCAGCGCATATTCTACACAGACAGTAACAGGGCAGGGAAACTTCTAGCACATGCCCTGAGAAAGCAAATTACTAGTAGAGCAGTGCTGGATATAAGAGATCCGGACGGGAGTGGGAAATTGGTGACAGATCCCCCATTGATAGCAGGGACATTTGCCAACTACTACAAATGTTTATACAGTCAAGACCATCTTGCCCATGAGGCAGAATTGACAAAGGCATTTTTGGCCCCTCTGACCCTCCCAACCCTTACCTAGGAGGACTGTGGCTTCCTAGAGAGCCCAATTTCCACCCAAGAGGCCCTAAGGAAGATTAAAGACTTGAAAACTGGAAAGTCTCTGGATCTAGATGGCTTACCACCTGAATTCTATAAGAAACTGTATGGGGTTTTGGCACAGCCCCTTCTGGCCTGCTATCACCACATACGGTGGGGGTGGACCCAGAATCCTGGTGCTTCGCACTGATTTCAGTCCTACCAAAGAAGAGAAGGACCCTCAGATGTGTAGCTTCTATCGCCCCATCTCACTCCTCAATGTTGATCTAAAAATCTTTACGGGGATACTGGCAGACCATTTGCAAAAGGTGGCCCCAAGAATTATAGATCATAATCAGACAGGATTTGTGACAGGGAGGTATACACAAGACAATGCAAGGCACCTACTTAACATTGTCTCGGCGCAGTGGGAACCGGGGGCCTTCCAACAGACCATCTTCATGGACATTGAAAAGGCTTTTGATAGGGTAAATTGGCACTTTCTACAAAAGTCCATGGAGAAGATGCAATTTGGCTTTAAATTCTTGGAAATATTTGTTAACTTATACTCATCCCCACAGGCCCAAGTCAGGGTAAATGGCATTAATTCAGGATGCTTCCTGGTGTATAGAGGGACCCGCCAGGGTTGCCCCCTGTCCCCCACTCTTTGCTCTGTTTTTGGAGCCTTTGGCAGCAGTGGTCTGCCAGGACCAGCAGGTGGAGGGGTCATGGCGTGGGGGTTGGAACATAAAGTGGCCCTATATGCTGATGATTCTATCTTTTTTGTTCAGCACCCTGAGACCTTGTTACCTAGACTGCTACAAATTCTTGAGGCATTTGGTAGCATTTCAGGCTATACAATTAACTATAGCAAATCCAAAACCCTGGTGTTGAGTGGTTCCTGTCACCCAGAGTTCCGGAACACCTTTCCATTTGTCTGGGCAAAAAATAATCAGATTCGGTACCTGAGGGTCCAGATTACTACTGCATACAATAGACTATTCAACACCAACTATAACCAACTCTGGAATGAAATGCAAAAAGACATGGCCAGATGGTCACTCTTACCACTTTCGGTGGATGGCTGGTTGGGTGGAGTCACTTAAGATGAACCTACTCCCCAGATTTTTATTTCTATTTTCTATGCTGCCCATACCAATTCCCACCAAATTCTGGGAAAAAACCCCAAAAGGGGATAAACCAATTTATTTTGAAGGGATGCAGACCAAGAGAGGCCCAACAAATCTTGCAACAACCTAAAGATCGAGGAGGGCTAGGCCTACCGGATCTACACAGATATTACTTAGCAAGTCAAATGGTGGCTATATGTTCCTGGGCTAAACAGCATAGAGATTCAGGGTGGTATGATATTGAAGATGGGGTGGACTTTCACAACTATTATTCACATTGACATGCTTAGGGACAGCTATGACACCCCACAATTTGACCCCTAACTTGTGGACTCAGCACTCCCTTCAGATGCTCTAGTCTACAAGATAAGACAGAAGATGGCCTCCCCATTGGTCTTTGGCCCCCTATCCCTCATCAGGTACCATATGGAATTTATTCCCCCAATACTAGATTCCGGTTATGTTAGGTGGAAGGCTAAAGGTCTTATTAGATTCTCCCAGCTGATAGAGAACGGGAGATGCATGCCTTTTGACAGGGTGAGAGACAAATTCCATTTGACTAATGCAGAGTTTTTCTGCTACCTGCAAGTTAGGCATTTTATAATGAGCAACGGGAGGATGGCACTTTTGCAGAGACAAAAATCCCCCTGGGAGGACTTTGTTTATGGGATTGTCACTTTGAGAACTAAATTATGGTACATCTCAGTACTGCAAGGGAAGCTGGGGGGCTCTGACACGGAACCACTGAGATCAATTAAAGAGGCATGGGAGAGAGAACTGTCTACCCTTATTCCAGAGGATATCTGGGACAGGCAACTCAGGGTGAGCTGGAGGGTAACCTCCTCACAAGACTGGAGTGAATATTTCTGGAAAATCATAGTATGATTTTTCCGCACCCCTACTATCACCAAACATTTTCATACCACTTTTACTGATAGATGTTGGCGGCAGTGTGGTAACAAAGGGATGCTCTATCATATCCTCTGGGAATGCCTAGCTATTCAGAGTGTTTGGTCCACAGTGGGAGAAGCTGTGTTCTGCATATTATCAATGGCCATCCCTGCAAACTTTTTGAACCAGGTGTTGGGAGTTCCTGTTGTGCTGGAACTTCCTCCCCACCAAAGAAAACTCTACCTAATTTTTATAGCAGTAGTGTTAAAATGTCTCACCTCTCATTGGCTACAGTGGGACCCCCCCTGCCATAGCAGAATGGTACAATATAATTAAATATATTCAAGAGATGGAAAGGCTGACTGCCAGAATTCATCAAAAAGAGGATACGTACCTTGAGATATGGGACCCCTGGTTAAAATGGGTGATAGCACACCCCTCCGGTTGCTTGGCTAGATTGGGAGCCCCCCTCCTGGACTGAACCCCTCTGGACATCCAGGGACACTGGAGACAGCTGAGTCCAGTCCCCTACAATTTGCTAAATAATCACATATCTTCACTCCTTTTGAAAATTGCCCCATTTCTGTGTATACTCTTACTTTACCTTTATCTAAAAGGGTCTGTTAGCCCTTTGGGACTCCTCTCCCTTGATAAAAAACTTTGAACAGTTCCCTTCCTTTCTAGCCATTGATAATGAACTCAGGCAAACCCCAGGCAATAAAAGATTTTTTGATGCATTTTGCTTTAAAATCTTTTCCTTTTTTTTTCTCTTAAAGAAGTAGACAGTATTGTGGTTATGAACTGTGTACAGACTTTTTCTTGCTGATAATTGATGTGAATGACTTTGCCACATGTATTACTTTTGAACTAAATAAAACTAAGTATCAAAACAAAAATTGCTGCCCCTCCCAGCCTCCAAGGCATCCTCTAACCCAAATCTCAGAAAAGGGCATTAAAGTCCACTAGCTGTCAACTGCTAGAGGTCCTGAGGGTCGGGACTTGCACAGGGGACAGGTCCTTTCCAATTTGTGCATCAGTCCTATGAAATACCCTACTGCCTGAGGTCTTAAAATGCTATACTGTTGGCACATTTAAAACCACCCGCAAGGCACATCTGCTTGGGGGTAGCCGTTATAACTGCAACCATTGATCCTGAATTTAACACGTATACTGTAGTCTATTAATGATGCTGTTCTGATGTCATGTATTGTATGGAATGTAGAAATGTAATTAACCCTGGATGCCGCATTGTAGTGTGACTGTAAACCTGAGTTGTATTGTATTTAGAGTTTATGTTTTCTGAGCACCTATATCATGTATGTATACTTTTTTGTTACGATTAATGTATATGAATTAACTCCAGATCACCCCTAGAAATGGGACACTAGTCTCAGTGGACCTACCCAGTCAACAAATTTCAATAAATACATACATATATAAATACATATGTACCATTTGGCAACCCAGCAAAGAAAGCTCTTGGAGCAAGTATTGTGCCCACTCTGAATTTTAAACAGGGACAACTGGCAGTCAATACAACTTGGTATAAATACTTGGGAGTAATGATCAATCAAAAATTGATTTATACAGACTACATAAATTCAGTGGACAAAAAAAACAAAACAAAAAAAAAATTTGCAATATTCAGCCAGGATATGCAAATGGACTCATTGCACAGTCATCACCCAAGCAGCGCATTTGCATCTCATTAATGGAATGTATTCAGGCCATTTGTATATGCAGTTCTAGCATTACAGGGCAGCACCACCACTCCACAAAGGTGATCAGGAGGTACTGCAGCCTAGCAGGCAGGTGAGACTGCATGGTTGTGTGTGGGTGGACTGCACTGGCTTGAGTACAGTGCTACATAGCTCCCAACCCATTATTAGCCAAATGTGTGCCAAGGTGTGTGATACTAGTCAGAATGTGTGACACAGCAGCAAACATAATAGTGCAAGAACAAACATAAGCACACAAAAGGCGGCTACCGATGAAAGAACTGGAACCAAAACAAACAGTGGAACAATAGACAAAAAAGTTTGGCTTCCCAGAAAATTGACAAAAAGACCTGTAAGCTAGGTCACGTTAAAAAGCTTTAATGATAGCACAAAAACATAGAAACAGCCAGCACTCCACAAACACAGTCATACATTTCACGTCTACATGACAGTGCAAGCTTGGAATACTGTGGAAATAAGTGCATCAATGTTGCTACTCTGTGCTGATACCTAGCATTTCATATTATCATACAATTCTGCATAACATTCTCAGTGGTCAGTGTGCAATGTCACCCATTCTATGTGGGTCAGAGGGTGTCTGAGTTATAACCTGAGTGCCATACCCCATACTGTGTGACAATTGAGAGGTTTGCAGTGCTACTACCCATGGCCATGTCCATGCCTTAGGTGGCCCCATGCACAACACTGGAGGGGTCCAGTGTCCTTAGGGCATGCCCTTGCCACCTTCAGGTCACAGATGGTGCCACCCCTGCCCTGTGCTGCTCACAGTTGTGCACTGTCCACCACCAGTACACCACAGTGACCTGAACCCAGGGCCCCTGTGGCATTGTCACACTGCAGGAATGGCATCAGTGACATGTACGTGGTTCCTGGTGGTGTGGGTCTGGCATGGGCATGCTGTGTGCACCTATGGTGTTCTACCATGGGTGTGTGCCATGGGGCTGTCCCTGACCCATGCTATGCTGCCACCATTACAGCCATGCATCCTGCTCACCATTGTCCCAGACACCACCATGGGTGCATGCCTCTACCGGGTGGGACTCTGAAGGCTACATGGGTGCAGGCCATGGCACCTGGTACATGTGCCACATTGTAACTGTCTGCTCCACTGGTGTGCTAGGGGGGCACCTGACTAGCATGTGGCAGCTGGGCGTCCCCGACCTTGGTGTGGTGAGGGGGGTGGCTGACTGGGCGGTGTCAGTGGTGTTACCCAGCAGCACCCAGCAGGTGCCCAGAAAGCTGGCACAGCATGGCTGTGGCTTTGGGTACTACTGTCCTAGCATGACTGCTGTGTGTGGGTGCCTGGAGCACATTCTGGTGCACCTCAGAGGGCTGTCTCAGGGTCACCTGTCAGCAGTTCTGCAGCCTGTCCATGAGTGGCTGGATGATTTAGTCCATCACCTTACATACCTAACTTTCTGTGGCACAGTTTCATGATGTACAACACATGTGCCGCACATTTTGGCTGAATATGCACTTGCGTGGCATATTCAGGTGCCTGCCCCCTTTTTTTGGCACCACATACATTATTTCTGCATGATCACACATTCAGAAATGTGCAACGCATCTCTTCCCTTCGAATATCACAATTCCATGCATTTTCTTGGATGCGCTGCACATCTCCATTTTGGGCTGCACATCTCCTTTGAATATGTGAGCCTCAGTCTACAGAAACTTAAACATGACAGCCCTCCAAAAGATGGGAAATACACACATAAAAGTGTTAAATTTGTATTGTCTTGAGCTATCACACTTATCACAGTCTGATGTTTGGGCAACTTGGTTGGCTTTTGCCAAATGCAGAGAGCTATATTGGTCAACCTTGATATTTAAGATCTTAAATGTGAACAAACATCCCCTAAAAAAAACTTCTTGGCACTGAAAATTCTAAAGATACCAGATACTGTTTCAGAAGCACAGATCATAGGTGTTTGCCATCATGCCCGTACCAAACTGAGATTTATAAAATGGCATGAGAAAATCTAGAAATCTCATTGGCCAAGAGACATCAGCTGACCGTACATTAAATCTTTATATATGCACAGTCATCTTGGTCCTAAACCACATCATACAATAAGCAAATCAGTCCTCCTACAACCAGAATTATCTTCCATCCGTCTCCCTAGATCCAGAACTGATTTTCTTTCACAAACATGGCTGTTACCTTTACACTGTAAAAAACTTCATCTGGGCCCTAAAAATAAAACTACTTTAAATAAAAAATGAAACAAATTAATTAAATGTTTTTTTCTTGATCATCACACTCTCCTTACACACATAAAAAAATGGAAACAATAAGTATTGTTTATAGTTTTCATTACAACTGTTTCTTTGCTGACAGTGAAAAATCCCCCTTCTATTTTTACCTGTTTATCGGGGAAATCTCTTCTGCTTTCCCTGACAGTGAAATAATTGAGTCTGTGGCTTTAGAAATGGCCTTTGTGTATGTGTATATATACAGTATGTTAGAAGAGGAACATTTTGCCAGTGGAACTGAGCAGAATTTTGAATCCCTGTATTCCACAATAAACATTCCATTTCTTGAACATGGGGAAACACAGAGAAAAAAACACAGAATGAAGAAAGTAAGTAATAATACCATACAAACAAAGGGAAAAAGTGGTAAATGACTCACCCTGCTGTTTAGCTTTTAGGACAGAGCAAGCAGTTCACGATGCTATCAGTGAGTGTCGCAGTTTTGAACTACACTCATGCTTGCAGCATCGGGGAAGCCTCTGTTATGGCTTCTTTTTAGTTTTGTCTACAGAATGAGGAGAATAAAATAAAGTAAGGGGCTATGTGTCATACTTAGAATGAGGAAAACAGCATTTGTGAATTGTTGTGGCTGGCAGGAGAATATGAAGCTTAATTGGGCAGGGAGGAACACACTGTATAATGTTACTTTAATCTAGCACCAATAGGCAGAAGGACTGTTTTATGTTAAAAGCACAGATTCACTTACATTTTTACTTATTTAAACATGTGTTTCAAAATAAAAAAACTGCTTCTAAAAATAAAGGGCCATTTTATAAGTGCAATAAGACAGTCCGGGGTTGTGCATTACGGTGTGATAACTGCACTCCTATGGATGACTGACACTCAGCCTTCAGCCTCGTGCCTAACTACACCCCTAGGAGTGAGGTTATCACACCGTAATGCACACCCCATTGTGTCTTATTGCTACTTGGTGTTATCACTTTACAAGCCTCTGCAGGCCGAACATGGAATCAGATCCCAACTGAGAGCAGAGCAAAAACTTCAGTTCATGAATTCCAATCAGCACTCAAAAAAACAAGACTTCCATCCATGCAACTGCATAAACTAAGGTTCTGTTTAAACATTTTTGCATTTTTAATGTGCATAACTTGTATGTAGAATTGTTTCCTGCTTTCATTAGTGTGCTCTGTGTATATTGCTTTATGTCAGTTGTACTGCACAAAGCAGGTCTACAGTTGTAAACAGGATTCTATATCGTAACCATTTGTACCGGAAAAAGGAAAAGTTTTAGGAATAAATTAGTGATCTCTCTTTTACTACCTCCCACAGAGCATGGAAGTCTAACTTCACCCGTTCCATGCTCCTCCTGCTCAGATCATTCATATTCAAATGCACGATTATATCTGTCCCCCCCATGAGTTCCACAACCATGGCTATAAGTCTGTCTGCTGCCCCTCTAAGGAAACAGCAGATCACCAGTTTATGGTTCCATGTCATATCGACAAATTTTCTTTGGTGACTCGCACAACAGCGAGTACAGTTTGCTGAATGCAAAATCTGCACTGCACCCACCTCGACAACTCCCACTATGGCTACTGAACTATGTCTAACAAGCAGGCATTAAAATCAAAATTAAATGTGGGGGGCTATGCTCCCTGCACCCCCCAAACTAAAATAATCAACTCCAGGGGAGCCAGACACTGGGGGAAAGGGGAATACACGGGAGGGGGGGGAAACAGTGTGTGGGGCACCATCTGTCCAGGTAACACTAGGAGATCAGAAAACAGAGTAACAGGCAAAACAAGTAAAAAACAGGACTTGCCTACAGGCAGTCCCAAACCCAGGACCATCGCTAGTGTAGTCGGTGACCCTATCTGCCACTCCAGGTGGACAGCTCAGCAGGAGCATGGTTTACTACTGTATTTAGCCAGCATGACTCTACAGCTCCCCCATCACTTGCCCTCACAATAGCATTGTTCTACACTCGCTGTTCTCTTTGATCGCTACACCTCCACACTCACTGTCCCATCAGGTGCGCAAACTGAGTTGCTCTCATTTGAGTCACTTAATCTGATTCGCCCTTATGATGGGATACCCCACTTTACCATCAGGTGTGAGACCCAGATCCCTCCCTTTGCCCTTCACAGTTGAATCCCCTACTACATGTACCTTTCTTGTGTGTTCACTGGGGCTCTGTCCACCCCCTGGCATACTCTCTGGCACTGCCTGCCTGTTATGCATGCTGTTTCCCTCTTCTCTTGTTGGAGGAGATTGAGGTGCATCTTGTTGCAATATGGTGTACCTATTGCTGGTGTACAGTCTGGGTTCCTCAGGCTGGAACTTCCCTCCCCCTAACTATTGTCCATCCCCCTTCTCTGACATGTGTTGGTCTTGTGGTTGGCTGTAACAGTAGTGCCCCGTGGGGCCTGGCAGCTACAACTCTCAAATGGCATATTTCAGCCCTTGCCACTTTCTGTTCTGCTCTCATGGCCTGAACCCTCTTGTTAATACAGTGGCCAAACTCCCAGAGCACCCTCTGGTTCACCACAGTCTCACACCCCCTGCACTCACTCCACATCCCACTAACATATCTCTATGCATCATGGTGTGTTTGTACTGAATGTAGCTGTGATAAAGGATTAGTGTGATACTTTCAATACCCTTTCATATTTCCGACTCTATACACTATTTTGTTTCTGCTCACATTTTTTTCTAATATGTTACCCCACATAAGGTGTCCCTAGAAGCATTTACTCAGATTGCCATACTCGGTTATGACTAGTACTATAAGAATATCCCAGATAGGGTGCCACTAAGGAACTTTTACACAATTGCCTTGCCACTTATAATTATATGAATACAATCTCAAAAAAAAAAGTAATAGTTTAAATCTTAGCTTCTCAAAAGATTCCAAAGTCTGTTCCAAACATGTTTCCTAGGAGGTTTATTTGTAACACAGAAAACGTTTTTAAAAATGTTCAGCATATACGAAGCAGAAATCAGTCAATAATTGAACTCCAAAAAGTTACTATCCTCTCCAATTAGATGACAGCAGAAGAGAGATTCGAAGCTTCAGCAAGCGCCAGATGATGGATCAGCAAAACAAAGTCCAAAAAGACAGTAAAATTAGTAGAGGAGTACAGATTGACAGCAAGTGAATGTAGCAGTCATCTTATGCTGCAGTGAACCATGGGGACAGACACACACTTGTACTGTAGCACTCTGCAGTGTTGTTGATGGAGGGTAGAGGTCTTGATTCATCTGAAACCATGTGGTCAGTGGACCTTAATATGATGGCATAAAAGTAGTGAGCCGTGGATGACCATGGTCAACAATGGCATGATTGCCTCATAGAACATAGCATGCATTTTGCACTCCAGCCAAAAGTGTGCTGCATTGTGATGTCTCATCCATCTCTCATGTTGCTCTAGATTTCTCTGTTGTACTAGGCAGCCCATAGCCTCAGTCCACTGTAATGAGCCATGTGACTTAATAATAACATGTAGAAGGCAGATAATCATATGGTATGGGTATAGTAAGGATGTATTAGCACATTGCATATTGGGTAGGGTCATAAAAACATAAGAAAAGCGTTGGCAGATGGGAACTGTGTGATCCATCTAGTCTGCCCTAGAAACTACCCCCTCCCTATGCAGCCTTTGTCCTAACTTGTCCTTTATGTCTGTCCCATGCAAGTCTGAACTCTCTGATTGTCTTTGATGCTATCACCTCCTGGGACAGGCAGTTCCACAGGTCTATCACTCAATCTGTGAAGAAGTACTTTCTGAAGTTGCTTTTGAACCTTCCTCCTACCAGTCTCATGTCATGTCCTCTTGTGCGTGCTGCTATGTTCTGTTGAAATAGATTGCCTGTCTGAGCTGCATTAAATCCCCTCACTTACTTGAATATTTCAATCATGTCCCCTCTGTTTCTTCTCTGCTCAAGGGAGTATAGGTTCAGCTCCCAGAGTCTTGCTTCATATGACCTGTGATGCAGTCCATGCACTAATTTAGTAGCCCTTCTCTGCACCATTTCCAAACGGTCAATGTCCTTCTTGAGATGAGGCCTCCAGAACTGAACGCAATACTCCAAGTGTGGCCTCACCAAGGACCTGTAAAGGAGCATGATAACCTCCCTCTTTCTACTAAAAATATCTCTACTTATGTATCCGAGGATGCCACCCACTTTCTGTGCTGCTTTGTCACATTGTTTTCCTACCTTTAATTTGTCAGTGATGATTACGCCGAGATCTCACTCCGTTTGTATCTCCTCAAGTTGATATCCTCCCAGTGTGTACTTTTTTCCAGGGTTCCTCTTTCCCAAGTGCATTACCTTACACTTTTTGGTGTTAAATTGTAACTGCCAGTTCCTGGACCAATCCTCTAGCCTTCTAAGGTCAGCTTCCATGTTGTCTGCTCCTTCCCTTGTGTCCACTCTGTTGCAGAGTTTTGTATCAGCTGAGAACAGGCAAACCTTCCCTGTTAGTCCATTCACTATGTCTGCTATATATATGTTAAATAGGATTGGTCCCAGTACCAATACCTGCAGAACCCCACTGTTCACCCTATCCTTCCTTGACAATGATCCATTGACTAGCACTTGTTCTGTAGCAAAGTCACAGTTTTGCACTTCAGTACAAAAAGGTTTGCTCCGTACGAACTACCCAGCTTCAGATTCTATTTGTGCAAGCAGTCAGACCTGTAGTATGTGCTTCCATATGGGTTAGTGCTTTGTGCTGCTCTCACAGGGGGAATACTGGAAACCTAATAGCACTTGGAGCCCTAATAGTGCCTCTTCCGTAAATTTTCTGTAGTCTCTGTGGTAAGAGACCTTGCACCTGAGATTGTGCACTTTTCAGATAAGTGGCCTACACCTATTTAGGCTGCCCAAGCAATATGCTTGTCAGTCATAGGGTACCATGTTTTCAATTAGTAATAAGAAATGATGGGGCAGGCATTATGCTGATCTAACCACATGCCCTGAGGTGCGGAGGCATGACACCACCAATGGAGTGCCTTTAGACCATGGATGTGCAGTTAAATCGGCATAACACACACCCCAAAGTGTATTATAGCTGTTACAAAATGGGTAAACAGAGAACATTTGAAATACAAAGAAAAATGTCAACTTCACTTTATTCAAAACAGGTACCAGTATTTTCTTTTGTTAAAAGTAGCTAGTAAAAAGTAGTCCCCCACAGCTATTAAGCATCTGTTTATCAACACATTCAGTAGATGGACTGTTAATCATGGAATGCACTTCTGCAGAATTCTACTGGCTGTATGTTCTCCTCACCCCACACAAACTCACACAACCGAAATCTTCCATAAAGCCAGGGACTCAATTTTATCTCTGCCAGACAAGCCACAAACATTTTCCTGTTTGACAGGTAAGGATGGGGCGGTACTTGGTTATCAAAAAAGAAGGTAAAAAAAATAAAACTGTGACAGCACTTCATTGTTTTTTTATTTGTGTATGTTTGTAAGGAGGAGAATATAAAAGAAAAGAACATTTAATCAATGTGTGTCTGTATGAAGGCAGGCAGGATGCTGGGCTGCATTGGGAGAGGGATAACGAGTAGGAAGAGGGAGGTAATCTTGCCTCTGTACATGTCATTGGTGAGGCCCCACCTTGAATACTGTGTCCAGTTCTGGAAGCTCCATCTAAGAAAAGACATAGATCAGGTGGAGACAGTCCAGGGAAGAGCTACCAAAATGGTACACGGTATGTATAAGAAAAGTTATGAACAAAGGTTCAGTGAGCTGAACGTGTACTCACTGGCGGTAAGAAGGGAGAGGAAGAATATGATAGAGACATTCAAATACGTCAAAGGAATTAACAAGTTGAGGAGAACAACCTTCTGCAGACTGGAACAGCAGTAAAACAAGAGGACATGAGTTGAGACTTGAAGGGAGGAGGCTCAGCGGTAACGTGAGGAAGTATTTTTTCACAGAAAGGGTGATTTAACCATGGAACAGGCTGCCGGAGGAAGTTGTGAGGCAGATACTGTAGAGGCATTTAAACATGCATGGGGTAGACACTATGGCCTAGTGGGGGCAAGACAAAGGGGAAATGTAAGCGCAGTCTAGAAGGAGCTAGACAATGAAGTAAGAAAAACCAGCAACAGGGCAGACTTCATGGACCAAGAGGTCCTTTTCTGCTGTCAGCTACTATGTTACTATGTGTTCTTTTTATTTTGAAAGAATTTTATTGTTATGGCCTATATGACTTTATTTGTAAGTAAAGGTAATAGCCACGTTTGAAATGGCAATCAGCAATTTTTGAAAAAGGTAATTATGTCATTAGTGTGCTGTATCCTGATTGCCTGCACCTTTTTACCTGTCATTAGACAGATCTAAGACACACAGTATGTGCCAACCAATCAGGATGGCTAATTTTCCCTCACAATTTTTCGATGGGATTTGACCCCTAGTTATATTAAAGCTACTGAACTTACAGCTAATTGTTGTGGGTACTATGCCAGGGAATGTCACCAAGCTGAGCATTGTTTAACTATATGTTAAAATAGTTTAATGTCCATTTGTTTATTTACATTCTGTATGCAGACTTTTCAGACCAAACATGGGTTTTAGCAGTACATGATGCTTGTCCCATGAATATAAATTGACTTGAATCACTGTATGAAATAGAAACAGAAACTGTGGGCAGAAAAAGACTGGCTTGCCCTCCCTCTCTGCTTAAACATTTCCTACACTAACTGGTTCCCGGGCCCCCAGTTCTTGTATTATTATGCCCATTTGTCTGTCCCATGCATGCTTGATGCCCAGTACATTCCTAGCCACTACCAATTTGATTGACAGTTGATGCCATACTCCCACCACCCTCTCAGTGAAGAAGTATTTCCTCATGTACCTCTTGAACCTGCCCCTTCCAACTTCATGGCATGCCCTCTAGTCCTGGCACTCATCTTTATTTGGAAGATGCTATCCCACTGTGAGGTACTTGAAAGTCTCAGTCTTATCCCCCCCCCCACTCTCCTACCTTCCAAAGTGTACATGTGGAGGTCCTTCAGCTTCTCCTCATGGGGCTTGCCTGCAACCCCTGCACTATCTTGGTTGCTCTTCTCTGGACACTGTCAATGTTTTTTCAGAGGTGTGGGCTGCAGAACAGTACGCAGTACTCCAGTTGATGGCATACCAGCCCACAGCCTTGTTACATTGTGCCGCCACCTTGAGGTACTCTGATATAATAACACCAAAGTACCTTCTCTGTCTAGTGACTGCCAACCCCTCCCCCCATTCTTATACTCATCTTTTGGATTCCTGTGCCCTAGGTGTATGACCTGACATTTCTTGGCATTGAAGCAGTTGCCATGTCCTTGATAACTCCTTGAGATTCTCTAAATCCTTCCACATTGTCTCTACTCTCTATTGGGTGTCTGCCCTATTACAGGCTTAAGTGTCATCTGCAAATAGGCAGACCTTCCCCTTCAGTTACTCTGCAGTGTCTCCTATGAAGACATTAAAGATCATTGGACCAAGCACCAGACCTTGTAGTATCCGACTGGTTACTCGAATCCTGTCAGTGGAGTGTGTGCCATTTATCACTACCCTCTGCCTCCTATCCTTTAGGCAGCTGTGCATCCAATTTACAATTCTGCCCCCCACCTCCAAACTGGTCAGCTTCCTGAACATCCTCCTGTTTGGCACTGTGTTGAGGACCTTGCCGAAATCCAGACTGGCAACATCCACTCCACTGTTCTCCCCTGGTCTATTTCCTTGGTCATGCAGTCAAAGAAATCTATTAGATTTGGTTGACATGACCTTCCCCTGTGAACCAGTGCTGCCTGTAGTCCTGCAGCCCATTGGATTCTAAGTGTTCAACTAGTCTATTCTTCAGTAGGGTCTCCCTTAGTTTTCCCAACACAGAAGTTAGGCTGACAGGCCTGTAGTTGCTAGATTCCTTCATGCGGCCACTCTTCTGCAGAGGGACCATGTCATCCCTTCTCCAGTTCTCCAGAACCATACCTCATTCCACTGAGCTGTTGAACAAGGCAGTCAATTGGGCAGCTTGTACTTCACTGAGCTCCCTCGATAGGTCCTGAAACCTATGGGGATGGGGGGCTGCCACTTTTGCCCATCAGCATTCAATGTGCCCCTTTAATGCATGCAAGGCCAGGAAGGAAGCAACCATTGCCTCCTTTGTAATGTTTTGTCCGCAGCCCAGTTTAGAATTGAAATGGAAGCTGCTGGCAGGCTGGTGCATAAAAGTACTTAAGATCACCCACAATTAAAAAACAAGCATTTGTCAATGCCGAATGTTGGCTTGCTGGCATTGGCATTGGTAGTGCAAGAGTTAGAGAGATGCATAATGGGAATGGCAGTGAAGTAGTGATAATGTCAACCCCACCCCTACTCTGCAGAGACTGACAGGCATTGGGGGTGTGCCTTTGGGTCATCGGCCATAACGCTCACACCATTTCACCTCACCTTATCCTGCAGTCACTGACAGGTGTTGTGGTGTGCCATGGGGTCTTTGGACCTTATACTCACCCCATTCCATAAGAAATATGCTGAGATGGGTGCAGTATAGGAGAATGGGGTGAACACTGGGCCCAAAGACCCCAAGGCACATCTCGATGCCTGTCACACTGGCTGCAGGGTGGGGGGTGGAATAGCATGAGTATTACAGCCAACGATCCCAAGTCACACCCTCGACACCTGTCAGTCTCTACAGAGTAGGGTGTTATGGTTGGAAATCCTAACACCTCGGCCATTTATTGGTATTTTTGCTCCAACTTTTCAAAATGGGATTTTTGTGACCCCATCTCCCGAACAGTGGCACTATCATTTCGTTACTCAATCCTGAAAGGTGGTTTTGCACAACAACTGCACCATTTGGCGCCACAGGTGTGAAAACACATTTCTGGTTGGATGTGAAAAAAGACAGCTGTACTGTTCATGAGATGCTGTGAAAAAAATGGCAATGTTGAAAATATGGAGTGAAAATATGAAAAATTGGTGAAGTTACGAATGTGTGTAGAAACTGCACAACACACGCCTGTAATGCAATCATTTTTTGGAATTTTTTCACCAAATTTTCAACATGGGCATTTTTGAACCTCTCCTCATGAACAATGGCACTGTGATTTTATTAATCTGTCCCAAAAGTTGATTTCCTACAGCGACCGTGCCATTGTGCACCATAGGTGTGAAAACACATTTCAGGAAAGATAAGAAAAATGACAGCTATACTGTTCATAAGGAGGTGTGAAAAATGGCAATGTTGAAAATCTGGAGAGAAAATATTAAAAATTGATGAAGTTACGAGCATGCATAGAAACTGTACAATGCATGCTTGTAACGCAGTCATTTTTTTGGAATTTTTTCACCAAATTTGCAACATGGGCTTTTTGGGACCTCCCCTCATGAACAGTGGTACTGTCATTTTGTTAATCGGTCCTGAAAGGTGATTCCGCACAGCACCTCCAAAATGACCTTTTGGGACTGAGTAACTAAATGACAGTGACAGAGTGACAGGTTCACAAGGTGGTGTCCCAAAAAACCCATGTTGAAAATTTGGGGCCAAAATTCCCCAAAATGGCTGAGATATCAATCTAAGTTGAACCCCTATTGTCTCCCATTATAAAGCTTTCTGTCATTTCTTCAGTTCGCAGTTCAGCTTTGAAGAGTGCAGATGTGTCCTGCTTCAGAGAAGATCACCGCTCCTGACCTCTGGAGGGTAAGTATGGGTGAGGAGGGTTGCGGGGAGGTGGGTTTGCAGAGGGAGGGTGGGGGAGGAGGACGTCAACTGTGGACTGTTTTCTTGTTGCAGGAGAAAAAAAAAAGACCATGAGGGAAGGTTTTCTTCATTTACAGGTTACACAAACACACACACACAAAAAAAAAATAGGCACACTGGGTGGGCTCCCAGTGTGCTACAATTCTGGGGATGCCAACATGGGGATTGAGAACCTCAGTGCTGGTAAGGTGTATAAACGGGTGGATCCACACCGGGAGCGGGCATCCCCGGTGTTGGAAAGAAAAGGGCAAACTGTTTAACCAGGAAAGACACACTAAGAGGGGGGATGCCGACACAGGGATTGGGCACCCTGATGTCAGCTTTTTCAGAGTGTGTGGCAGGAGCTGCCATGTTACGGTGTGCCACATAATGTGGGGGGTGGGGGTCATGCTGACACAGGGCTTGAGCACCCTGATGTTGGTTTTCTGGGGATTGTGTGGCAGATGGCAGGAGCCACCATGTTAACTGAAATGTTTCACCAGGAAAGGCATAAAATGGAGGCGTATCATCTGCTGCTGCAATGATGAGCCTGCCTCTGATAGCAGCAGTAGATTTGTTTCAGCTCCGTGGCTCTCTCTGAAACTGCTGTCATTGGCAGCATGCTCACTGATTGGTGGCTGAGGGACGCGCCCACTAAAGCATCCCCTGCATTCACCGCAACACTAACACACCTCTGAAATGTGCTACCACCACAATGTTGTTTGCGCATGTGCATGTTATAATGAGCACCTTTCCCACCAGCCATGCACTCATCCTCTGTGAAAAGAGTTTCCGAAATAAGAAATGTGGCTTGCTTTCAGATCTGCTTCTTTTGTTTTTTGCAGGATCACATAGCCTGCAATGTCTGTGTTCTGCTTGGCTGCCAAGTTTTTTTTTCAGTGGTATAAGGATTTGACTGGGTCATCATCTTCAAAAGTAAGTCAGTTAACTCAGAGCAACTGTGTGTTTTGAAAAGGAGGGGAGCAGAAAGTACTTGTCTCTTGACCAGCGTGCCAAATATACTAAGCCCATTTCTAAGGAAATTGCAACACTTCTTAAATTCAATAAGCAGTACCGTAGGAAGGGTGGGGTGGGTGGGGCACCTGCCCCGGCGCACTCTACCTCCCGGCCTTCAGTCAGTACTAAAAAAAATAAATAAAAAAAAAAATTTTTATTTCTAACTTCTGCCAGCAGGAGCATCCTGCTGGGTGTCACATGGTCCACTGTCTGTCTGGAGAAAAAAGTCACATGGTACTCCTAAAACAGACAGTATTTAAATGAAGGGGCGCGGGAGTCTCAGAGTTGGTGTTTGTCGAGATAGAGAGCAAGCAAGTTAAGACTAGAGACGGCGTAGAGTAGACGAGAAAAAAAAAGTTTTTTATTAGACAGTGAGGCTAGCGAGCAAGCCACAAGTGAGAGACAGACAGTGGCAATTAAATTACAATTAATTTAGTCAGTGGAGAGAGACTCTGGAGTAGGAGGGGAGACAGAGCGAGCGTGCTGTGCTGCTATTAGAGTGGGCTGGGGCACTGCTGGGAGGAGCGGAGCAGGGGGGTTGCCTGCACTGCAGCACGAAGAGAGAACTAGAGATTAAGAAAACTAACTTAAGCAAGTAGCAATTGAAGTAGAAAAAGTAGACAAGTCAAGAATAACATATTTTTGGGGGGGTAAGTAAGTCTGCGTTGTGTATGATGTAATGTGGTAGTATGGCCGACCCAGTCTGATGGCTAATAATGGCATGCCCGCCCTATGGTGGCGCGGTCCGGTTCCTTCCTGGCTTCCGGGTGACTAGTCCCACATTCTTTTTCGTTTGTGCTCCTCTGGACGGCTGAAAAGCCTGACTGGCTCTAGTCGAGCCATCCTCCCATCCCCGCGAATCCACGATCATGTTGAGGCTGCCAGTCTGCCACTGGCTCGGCAGGGCAGGGGCGGCTGACGAGGTCTGGCGAGTCTGGCGACACTCAGTAAGACAACGGGAAGTCGGAAAATAGGAAGCATGAGTAGGCAAAATGTAAATCAGTTTTCTCCCTTTCAGCGGACTGTTTTGCCGATTAGTTAGTTCAACTTGTCTTACGGGCGTTGTCTTGAAATGAAAAACTAGTTGTATTTTTTCAACACCGCGAAACAAGACAAGTTGAAAAGTCGTCAAACAATCCAGCTGAAAGGGGAGAAGGCTGGCTGCGCTGATTTACATTTGTTTCCTATTATGCTTCACCGCTCACTTCTTCTTCTCCCGCTCGGGTCCCGCTCTCGAAGACGGTTTTCCCGCTGTCTTCTTAAGTTCTTCTCACTGTCGCAACAATGTCTGTGTGCCACTGTGTCAGACAAGACTGCGAATGCGAAAGACCATGCTTTAATGCCTGCCTGTCACAACAGTCCTACAAACTTTACAAAGTGAGAGAGCCTCATGTGCTCATATGGCTGTTTCAGTCAGTGGAAAAATACTGCAGGCTTGATGCACAGCAATGACTGAGTGCTCTCTGACTGACACTAAAAGCACCGTGAGATTGAGCAGCAAATGCAGCCCCTCAATGATTGAGGGGCTGCATTTGCTGCTCAAGGAATCGAGTGTATTAAAGCTCTTATAATAGTCTGCTCACCTTATATTAGCCTTTCCTTGGGATTATTTTTTGATAACAAAACAATTATGATTGTGGTGGTTTAAGCCAAGGCAATTACACCATTACAAAGAAAAAGCGGCTTTTTATGTCCTGTAAAGCTGTCATATTTCACACCACAACTGCTTTCCAATTATTTTGCTACAATGCACTTTGGAAGCTAAATGTCCTAACTGGTATATATATTAGTTCTTTATGTTTTATAAATAAAAATCAGAGGCCTGATGTAATCTTTCTGGGAAGCTTCTCAATCTCCCCAGTGTGATTTTTTTAAGAAGAGTAAAAGGGCTAGAACTGTAGTAAATGCCTTGAACTAGCCTGTCTATTTATATGTACCTGTGCACTTGGGCAGAATTTTCCAAGAATACTATCATAATCAACTTCTTTTTTTACCTGTTAATATTTACAGAACCTTGCCAAGAAAACCCCCAAGCAAGGTTCTTTTTTTAATAGGTCTGTTGAGACAAAAGAAGATACCATTTGTTCGGATTCATGGACGTCTCTTTGCTGGCTGTGAGCACTAAGACCATGATGAAGAATAATACGTTGCTCTTCGACAGCTGCCTCTTCATATCTGCTTGTTGCTCTCCCAGGCCTCTAGGACAGACCACTCCTTCAGGCCCTTTAGCACCACCACCACCACTGCCTGTCTGACTCACCTCACACTTTTTGACTGTCCTCCTCCAGGTTGCCCAGGTGCTCTTTTTTCCCCTTAATGTCCACTTTATCCATGCCATGAGATGGGCAGGCCGGGTTGACACTGTCAGGTTATGAAACTGTAAATATGTTCATTAAGACAAGATATGACTTGTTACAGTATATCTGCCATGTCTTTATTAAATGATATCACTTTTGTTTAATAAAATAAAAATACTTGTTTGATTCTATTTTTGATGTGGACATTTTTCTTGTGTCTTCTTCCTCTGGTCCAGAAATTAATTTAGACAAAGAGAGCAAATGCATAAGAGTGTCCCCTTGTAGCTCAGAATTAGAATAAAAAAAATTTGAAATGGAACAATCCAAAAAAGCAAGAACAAGCCTTGTGATGCAGGAACAGGGCTCAGGCTCAGTTATTGGACTTAGATCCCTAGTACAAACAGAAATCAGAAAGTTATTGCACTGAGTTCTTGGACAAATTTAAGGTCCAGATCTGGTTGCCTGATGAAGATCTTGTGACTAAAATCAGGCTACAGCATGTAACCGACTCCCTCCAAGAGCTTCAGTGGGCCTAGAGGACCCCTAGCCCTATGCTTTGTGTAGCAATCTTTCACAGTACATTTCAGAAATGCATATAGGGTGGGTGGTTGATGGCATTGTTGGTCACACAAATGTCCACAACAATTACAGGCACAATCTCTATACCACCCAGTCAGAGTCTCTCACATCTCATTTTCCATGGGGGCAAAATATTCCCTGAAATCAGGGGTAGGGAACTGTAACAAAAGTATGTTTTTTCTTCAAGAAAAGCCCCAAAAATCACCACAGAGTATGTAAACCCCTCAGAGCTTCTGGGGGCCTTGCAGCCCCCAGACCCCCATGCTTTATGTAGCAATCTCTCACAATATATTTCAGAATATATATAGGGTGGGTGGTTGATGGCATTCTTGGTCAGCCACTCATCTACAACAATTGCTGCGGCACACTCTATACCACCCACTCAGAGTCTCCCACAACTCATATTCCATGGGAGCAAAATATTCCCTCCCTGAAATCAGGGATAGGGAACTGTAACAAAAGTATGTTTTTTCTTTGAAAAAGGCCCCAAAACTCACCACAGAGCATGCAAACCCCTCAGAGCTTCTGGGGGCCTTGCGGCCCCCAGACCCCCGGCTCTTTTCTTGGAAGGGGAGCAAACTTAGACTCTCGCCCAGGGCACCAAAATGCCTTCCTACGGCACTGTCAATAAGATACATGCCTGAAGAAATACTTCGCCTGTTAATATACTCTTTCTGTTGTTTTAAAGCTGCTATCCACAGCTTTAGATCAGTATAAAGATTAAGATCACAGAACAATACTGCCGCAGAAATCACCCTGTAAAGTCACACCAGGAGTCCAAAAAAGACAGTTTATTCATGATATGCTTAGCATTAGGAGTCAAATAAGTGACACTGGGGCATCAGTCAGGCCAGCAATGGACAAACTGCAGACTAAATAAATCTGATGATCTTGTGTGTGTTGTTAAAGGGCCCAAACTCAAAGATCTTTTTTGATTTATTCATATTGTTTCTGCACCTCTCCACACCGGTGTGGCAAATATACTGCATTTGGGCTGGATTTGCCAACCTTCAAGGAGCAGAGGTGGGATTTACTGTCAGCATTATTCACTTTCTTTTTGTTGTGCCTCTAACCCCACAGGGATGCCGGCATTTGGGGTGAGGTCCCCAACATGAGCTTGTGTTAGTACACTCGTGCCATACTCCTCAACATCTCTCCCTCCCTCCCTGTATCCCAAGTGCTCTGCTGCCTGAACATCTATAGGTGGCTGTAGTGCTGTGGGATGTGGCTCCCTCCTCCTTGGGAGGAGGGGAACATCATTCTCCTCCCTGGCCAACCCCCAATGACCCAGGTTCTTTTCTGAACCCAGGTTGCAGGCATTAGGAAGGAGCTACGCTGGTGATTCAAATTTTTTTTTTTTTTATAGTTTAATGTTTTATTTCAGCCAACTATGCAGGCAGTAATAAACACAGAAATTAGGAGTCTCAGCCTCAGCAAGTTGCAAGAAAAGTCCACACTTCAGTTGGCAGTGTAAAACAATTCCATAAAGTTACTCAAAGGGCCCAATCCACAAAGTCCTATTTGTATCCCCATATGGGTGTAGGGCTTGCACATATCATGGAGGCTCCCCATGCCCATGTGGGGGCCTCTGCAGCTGTCATGAGTCAGTGTTCTGCTCTCTATGCACCAAATCCAGTCCATACATGCATAGCTACTAATTGGTTTAATGGTGGGGGGGGTGGAGTGCATTCATCTTGCACTACACAGAACCCTGAAAGATACCAAGGCACCCATTCTGCAGCCCCATGGGTGAATAGTCTCTGCCACCCATAAGCCTGCCATAGTGGCTATTTACTTCAGGCTGTGTAGGATTAACCAGTCTGGCCAGCGATCAACTCCCCCTTGCCCTGAGACTCCATGTTGGGGTCCAGGGAGCATTAGGTTACAAAGAGGGCTATGGGAGCACAGTGCCGATTTTTGAGATGATAAATAAAACTGATAATGCCCATTCATTGCCAAACGCTTCCTTCTGCATCCCACAGTGCATGCCAGTTTCTCCATGTGATACATTTTATTCAACATGCCCCACCATATGTTATCACATTCGAGGGCTACCTGACAAAGTGTTATATACTAAATGAGAGTCAGAAAAGTGAAGCCATTCATGCAGTATGAGCACGGACTTGGTGCTATAACAGTGTCCAGAAAGAAAAGTCCATCTAGTGCTTCTGCATAATAGACATCACTCTTCTGGGACATTAAGTCCATGAAGTAAACTCAATTTTGAACAACATACTAAATGTAGTGGCTGCCTTTTAACAGAATCCAGAGAAAAAGGAGAGGTACACAGTGCCTTATACTATGTAATCCATGTATCAGGTCAGTTCTGTATGCTATGCACCACAAAGTTCTCTTATGTAAATAATACATCAGAAAGCAAATACAAGGAGGCACTGTGGAGCCCAAGCAGATTGCAGCAGTCTTTTTTGAGCTCTCAGGAAACCAACCCTTAATTTGCCGAAAAACGCATTTTGAAAGCTTTATTGCAAACTCTCTTTAGAACCATCCAACAGAGCGACCTCGAATTAACTAAAATGGGTAATCCCAAAAAAGGAAAACAGCAGGGCAGTGGAGCAAAAAGTAGAGAGAACTTTGGGGCCTTGCCTTTCGATGACGCCACGCAGCCTCCAGTGACTTCAGGCTTGGGAGAAACTATTGAGACAATGGACCACAAGCTATAACTCCTGATCCAGTCAGTGACATCTCTAAACACTAAAGTGGATGACTTTAATAGCAGAGTGGTAATTTTAGAGACAACTGTCGACAGATTAAAGGAGGAAGTGAGTGAAATTAAAAAACAAGCTAACGCTTCTATGGGAGCCACTACTTTAATGGGGAAGGAAAATCAGCACCTTCATGCCAGGTATGAGACACTTGAAAACCAATCCAGAGCTGCTAATATTCGGATTATAGGTCTACCTGAAGAATCGGAGGGGGACAACCCCTTAATGTATCTCAGGGAATGGCTCACTGAAAATCTGATACCTGAAGGGACAGAGGAGTCTTGAGGCATCCCGAAAGTTTACAGAATTACCCCACGGGGTAAGGCTTCTAATTCTGAACTACCTTGAACACTCATGCTAATTACAATGGGCATTGGGGAGAGAGAGAGAGAGAGATAAAATATTAAAATATGCGAGGAAACAAGCTCCTTTATTTCAAGACAACAACCAGATTCATTTCTTCCCTGACATAAGCTATGCTACGCAACAGTGCAGGAAGCACTTTGATGGAGTTTGGCTACAATTGCGAGCACTGGAGATCCCACACTCTATGATCTTCACTGCAAGACTTCGGCTGATATTCCAGAGCAAGGTGTATGTTTTTTCAGACCCGGTGGAGACAGAATAATGGTCTTATCATCAGGCGGAGGTTGCGGGACTGCGTACAGCGGACCAGGTGGATGAAGAAGAGCTACTCAGCCCTACATGACTTTCTCATCGAAAGGACTAGGCCTGAAAATCTCTAGTTTAAAAAATGGCATTTCTTCTTTCCTTGTATGTCTCTGTCCCTGGATGGCTAGTTGCCCAGTTTGCTGCCAGGAACATTTGCTAACCACTAAAAATAGTGTTTAAGGTAGGTGATTACTCTGCCTTTTGTTTTCCACACCAAATGTAGTGCTCATTTAACAAGCCTAGAAATGTATTAAAAAGGGGTCATAACTTTGTTGGTTTGGGGCAAAGAGGGGAACATTTCCTTATTAACCCTGCATAGATCATTACTAATTTTAGCTTCTGCAAATATATAGTTGATTTTATCATTAAGCATTCGACATGGCACGAATGTTCCCCTTTTTAAGGGGATAAAGGGATTTTTGGAATGGATTTGCTGGACAATCTTTTTCAGCGAGGTATCTTAGCCATGTGGCTCATGGACTTCATATGCAGCACCTATTAGGACTCGATGGTGCTAAATGTTGTTTCCCCTGAATGTTGTACCACAATAGGGCACATGCATAATAACCCTATATCTCAGAGATTATTTTATCTCAGTGGTCTAAAATGGTATTGGTATGGGTGCTTTATGTATCATGATCATTTGTTATGTCTGTGATAATAATAAAAATAAAGTATAAAAAAATGCAAATACAAATAAACACAAAAAAGTGCACAACCATTTCTCCTATGTAGAATGAATTTCTGGCCACCTACTAGGGCCCCCATTTCTTTGCTGCAGTGACTGTAATTAAACATTGATGTTTCTTTGTATTTTGGTCAGCTAATCTTGACAACCACCTGGCAAATGATTTCCTGGCAGAACGTTGATTTCCTATTTTAAATAAGTTAACCCCCATTAAAAAATATTTGATAGTGCAACAGCTTAAATGTTGATTTCTATTCCTAAACTCCCCCCCCCCATCCCGCAGTACTCCCAATATTTTCTCAGTTTGCTACTGCATACCCACACTTGAATGGTGGGGTCATTTTTCTGCACAGTAGAATCTGTTGAGCATATCTCAGAATATATCTGACTGTATTCTCTTTATTAATATATCTAAAAAAATTAAAATATAATGCAATCTAAAATTTAAAATATAAAACTGCACCTCTCCAAGAAACCACTCCCAGACTCCCCAGTTTATGGGATGAATAACATTCCTATAGTTCAAATCTGTTTCCACTTTTAATCAGGAGGCAGTTTATTATATTCTGTTTGCCTTGTCTTGTTGGATACCTATCTCTTTCGATCTGAATAACTCTGACGAGCTTGCAGAGTCTGGAGAGTTGATACCTTGGTTGTAGAAGAAGAAGAAGAATCAGCATTTATATAGCGCTTTTCATACATCCAAAGCGCTTTACAAGCAATGCTAGACTGGTAGTGAAGTGACTGAATGTGTAGTGGCTGCCATATCGCAAATCATCACCCACACACAGCCTGGATAATTGCATGAACCGGTTTATGGGAAGGGGAATGTTGGCCAGGACACCGGGAATGTTCCCTACTCTTTGCGAAGAGTGCCCTGGGTTCTTTTACTTCCACCAGGACACCCACCCGGACAACACCAGAATGGGCAGAAGGGACCTCGGTTTAACGTCTCATCCAAAGGACGGCACACCTCAGCAGTACAGCATCCCCCAATATTGCACTCGGATGCCAGCGATATTTAGGTGAAAGTCCAATCCCGGTGTGGGACGAGAACCCACGACCTTCTGGTCCAGAGGCGGATGTGCTACCAACTGAGCCACGCTGACACCACTTGTAGATTCCGCTTGTAGCATTACTACTAATTAAGATTACAAAATGATTTACAGGGTTGCATTCTATCCCTTGTTTATGTACTAATAACTTATTTTCTGAAAATACAAATGTGTATTTGAGTTGAAGCCTTTATATTGCCGTTCATTAAAAACATGCAAAACTGCAAGTCATTTTGGGAGTCTTTAGACAATTGGTTTCAATATATATCAATAATCAAGTTTACTGCTGTGCTAATGCAACTGTTGGAGTGATGCAAATTTGCTTTTTGAGGTGGGGGATGACCAGCTACCAATGTGACCGTATGTGTTCAGCCTGAGTTCCAAGCTGAAGTCCTTTAAATAGTTATTTAAATTTCTCACAGCTTACATTTTCCCACTAAACTAAAAATTATATATTCTGAAAAAACCTATGGTTTTAGTGATCCAAAGGAAGCTGGGACTTTGCTTGCCAAACTGAAAAAACAAAAAACCAAAAAACTTTTGTTCCTCGACAGAAGAATCGGCAGATGAGGAAGACTGACTGTGGTCTCACTGTTTCTAAAGTTGGGACAGACTGCTTATGCAGTACCAGGTATTGGGACTGAGGAGAGATTGTCTGAGGTCAGGGCCATCATGGTTAAAAACGTTTTCTCATTTTCTCTAGTATCCCTCTGTTTTAAGGTGTTTATGTTAACAAGTCGGAAATTTTGGACATGGAGGATACTAGTAAGGACACTTAAAATGGCATTGACCTCATATTTTGAATCAACCCCACTTCTCTTTCTTTGTATGCACTGGAATGCTTTTGGTGCATACAGACACCCCTGTTCAACCACAATGACACTCCCTACAATAGTTTGCCATGGGGGAGAAAATCAGACTCAGGACTGTCTTAATATCAGAGTGTTTCAATTCCATCTATCAAACACTGAGTCTTGAAGTTTATGGACATATTCACTGTTTAGAGTTATTGAGTTAGCCTTCAACTAAAGCCCACCAGGCTCTCTCCCTTGGAGCCCCGTTCGGGCTAGGAAGCACAGCCGAGCCCCCTGCGGCTCAGGATTCCTGTGGCAAACCACCAGGAATGTGGTTCATCTGAGCAACAGAGCCCACCCGCCTGACTTCCACTAAAGCCCACCAGGTACTGCGAGAGGAGACTGCATGCTGTGAGTGCTGTGGAGAAGTCCCAGAGCAGGACGTGTTGTAGGCACACATTTCATTTATGAAAGGTATGCCACTGTTTTTATAACCGCACATCTTTCCAGTGTTTCTTGTATCTCCTCACTTGGTGTGTGGCCTCAGGCTGTTCCTTGTCTCCCTGTAGGAGGAACGCATGCAGTGGTGTCTGGATTACGGGAGAAAGGGGGCCCTTCTGAAAGGCCTGAAGTTTGTGGAGCTGCACCATTTGTTCCTACTTGTGAACTGGAGTACTGGAAAAGTGGAGTGGTGAATGAAGAATGGATAGTGGACTGACTTTGCTGAGGAAAACTGAGAGAAAAGGAGAAAAGCGGAACTAAAACACACAAAAAGATATAATGTGGGATCGAAGAAAGCGAACAATCTGCCAATTTTTATTACTTGTCTGTGTTTTAACATCATTTGTGCTTTGTGCTTGTGTTTTTGTTTTATATATTGGAGATCATTTCTCGTTAGGGGTAAATGGGATTTGGACTTTTTGTATTTTATTCCCATATTCAAATTTAAGAGGTAGGGAGTGTAAACCCTCAGCAAGTTTCTAGTCTCTAGTGCAATTCTACTTTGTAGATTGTATATTTTTATATTTAGTTATTTGGTCATTTAGTTTTTTTTTAGTTTTTTTGTTCTTTTTTTTTGCGCCACTTGCAACAGCTAGAAAGGGATTGGTAGATAACCTCACGTTTCCTTGAAGGATTTAAGGTGCATGCCTGTATCACCATGGAAGCAGTTGCAGAGGGTTTAGCCCAGAGAGAGAACAGCGTACCTGGTGTTCGGGTTTAGTGTGCTCTGGTTTTCATTTAAAACGCAGTCCTGAGAGATACTTCCAGCTCCCAGTCGTGCAAGGTATAACAGTTTGTTTTCTGTTGTTTGTTGTTCTCGGTTTGGCATTTGTTAAATATTTGAGCAGTATTAGAACGCTGTTTATTAAGTCTTTTTTTTTTTTTTTTTTTTTACTGTGAACACTACGAGACTTGAAATTTGCTTGCAGTAGAATTTATAGCCCTCTTTCCTCCTCTGGTTTTCTAAGAAGCTGTACCTGCAACATTTAATATCCTTTGGATTTTGTGGCAAGGATGGTTAAGTGAGTTTTAACATCAAGCTTTTATATTAGATCTGCTAGGTTTATTCTCCAGATATTGCTAGTTAAAATTACTTGTGAGGTGTTATATTTTACTTATATTTTACTTTTGGGGTTCTTGCAAGAACTTTATGCAATGTGTTTTTACTGATATTGTAAGATACTGTAAGATTATTGTTACTGTAAGATTATACTAAGCTCCCTTTTTTATATTATGTTTTAGGGTGCTTATTTCCCCTTTTAAGTTCTTAGTTGCTACAGTGGAGACATTGGTGGTGAAGTGGCCAGGAGAGTTTCCTGATAGACTTGGCATACAGAAGCAAGAACCAGGGGTTTACAGAAAGACTCTGATAGACTCTGATAAATCCGCCCCAAGGATATTTCCCCCTGCTTTTATTTGGAGTTTTTTGGGACTCGCAGGAGACGTCTTGGAAACAATATACATAGCATACCTAATGAGAGCTTTTTGCATATTTTTTGTTGAGATTCACCTAGAAGATTGAGACATATCTAAGGGGCTGCTGGTTTTGCATTGAAGGAGTTTAAGTGAAATTTGATAATTAACAAAGTATTTCTGGCAAGATATACTCAGCTCACTTGTTAAATATGGGATTCAACTAAATATTCTTAAATCCAATCATTGTTACTCTAATCCAATTGAGTCTGAATTTGAACTTGAACTCGAGACTGAGCCTTTTTTTTGGGGGGGGAGGAATTGGTTTGATCATTCATTATCTTAACTATTTTCATGTATACCCATAGTGGTAAGGTGGTCAATAAGACCACTAAGGGAAAGAATAAAGGGAAACAATCACAAAATGGTAATCAAAATATTAATCACTGGGCCAAGGGAAATTGTTGTGTTTATACTCATGAATTGGCTATTACGGCCTTGACCCCTAAAGAATGGGTAGGAGCTACTCCATTCTCCTCTTTTTCCTACTTTATAAA